>CM041024.1:1889547-4289547 GCA_022984855.1 Dimocarpus longan | reverse complement strand
ACTCAGAATCCATAGACTCAAACATAGTACCGACCTGATCATGACGAGCTGGTAGATACAGCATGAGACCCAAGAATCCGGCATTAGAAGTTAAGAATATATAAGAAGGCAAACGCAGTTCTTTCGCAACATCAATCATGGAAACACAAAAGAAATCAACAACGAACCCTGTAACTCGGACAGACTCAGACCTAGATCTGGATGATATAATATCTGAAACAATATTTCTGACATGGGATAACTGACTTTCCATAAAGAGAGTAATATAATATTCTACAGATTCTTTAAAGATTTCCAGTGAAGGAGGTTCTACCTCAGGAAGTTCAATGAGCTGAATTCTTGGCTGTGAGGCCGTGAATGACTTGGTGTATGCATCAACAAAGGGAGTATTCGGTAGCTTCATCACAAGTACAGTAATCAAAATCCGATCATCACGATCAATTAAACGCTTTGAAAACTCCAGAATTGCCGCCAGGTGACCAATTCCTGGTGCTGGAACAAATATCAGCTCTACTTTCTTCATTATCTCTCAGGCTTCCAAATCTCTCTCTCTCTTCTACTTCCTTCTGCTAGACTACTACACAGTTCAGATGTGAGAGTTAAAAAGCACTTTTAGAGCCTGTTTGGGAAGAGCGGGGCTGTGCTTATTTTGGCTTTGAAGCCGGAAGCCATTTTTAAGGCTATTTGGATGAATTTAACAAAAGAGCTTCTTGTGTTTGGAAGCTCTTCTACCTAAACCTACTCCACCCGGAAAACATGGGAATACAAAATTAGATTTAATAAATTTTTCATATTACCAATTTTACCCTTCATATGACAAACAATAAAACAAAAATTTTACTTGTATCCTTCATTTCTTCTTTGCTCTAACAAACAACGTCAACAAAAATTCATTTTTCTGACTCAAAAATATTTCTTCTCTTCTCTGCTTTGACAAACAACACCACCCAAAATTACTCAATTTACCATCAAAATCACCCTAGCAATCATCCCTTCATCACCAAAACCCACACCATCAAAGCCAGCAACGTCGTTAACCCCAACAACACTATCAAACCCAATTATTTCACCAATTGAACACCTACATTATCAAACCCAACAAAACCTAGAACACCCAAAAAGAGGAGAGAAACAGATTAGAGAGAGAAGGATTCTGGAAGAAGAGACGGACGTACCTGGAATCCTTGATGCCGTCCACGAAGTAGGAATGAAGAGAGAGAGTGTTGATCCGTAGGACAAGGAAGGGAACAACGGGAGAATTTAGAAGAGAGATAACACAAATGAAGAACAGAGAAAATTGAGAAGAGAGAAAGAGAGTTTCTGATAAGGATGAAGAAATAATGAAATATTAATAAAGTTAATTTTTTAAATGGTTTAAATATTTTGTTTATTGAAAATATTTTAATTTAAAGTTTAAGATAAATGTTATTTTTTATTTATTTTAATTAAAGTGTTTAAGATAAATATTATCATTTATTTATTTTAATTAAAGTGTGAGTAGAAGAAATTCTAATGAAGTAATTTTAAAAAACTATGATGGAAAGGGTAGAATGGTCATGTTATAATTTATAAAGTCTTTCAAATGTTTCAACCAAACTATTATAAAAGCTCTTCTAAATTTAAAAATTTTTAATCCAAACAGCAACTTAAAAGTTTTGGTTTTTACTTATCTTCTATTTCTTTTTTTCTACTATCAAAAATTAGAAGTAAAAAACTATCTCAAACAAGCCCTTAATGCACTGAAAGGACAATATGGGACTAATGGATGTCAAAAATTAATAGCCACAAGTAAGGGGCCCTGAGGGGTTTTGCCATGGTTGGGACGAGTTTGATATATGATAAATGGAGCACAGGATAAGGACTTAGGAGTATGGGACAAGGGAGGAAATTGAATGTTAAAACTCATTTTGCTATAGGGCGGATGACGATATTTTAACCCATTTTAGCTTATAGGGTCTCATAATTTTATAATCTTATAATTGTTATAAATATATGGTCTCTAACGTCACTTCCTTTTTAATAATATTCTTTACTTTATTTATTACTATTTTATTATGAAAATAAATCTCTAATTTACCTATAAATAGACCTATATTATAACCATTGAAAAAATATATCAATTGAATTATTTTCTCTCTCTTATTTTTGTTTGTTCTTTCTTATTTGATTATTATTTTATATTAATTACTTTTAGGTCATATTTTATAACACGTTATCAATACGAATCTGGTATGAGAGATTTCATTTATGTGATCTACTCTCTACTATTTTGATTCAAATAATCTTACTAATATATGTGTTTCGTATAGAGGTTATGTTATGTTAACGAACGTTATGTTAGATCCAAAATAAATTTTTCATCAAGCTTAGTTGATTTTTGTTTTTTGTTTTTTTTTTGTTATTTTGGTTTATATATTTATTTAAACATATATAATATGAATCTTATTTTGAAAGTATATGTGAAGAGTTTTAAATCAATATACTGTTTTTATGATTTTATTAATTGTATAAAGAGAAAATATTGAATCGAAAATTTTGTTTTATTGGTTTGATTGATGCCAAAAGAGAGAAAAAAAAAATTATATGAAGTTTGTCTTTGTTCTGTGTATGGAGAGAAAAAAAAAATTATCTTTTTCTTTATTTATATACTATGTGGAAAATAAATAAAGTATATATATATTTGTTCTTTGTGAAATATCAATGTTCTTGATATTTGTTTAAATAATTTTATGACCATTGTTATATGAGAATAGCTATTTTTAAATGTTTTGCATTCGAAAATAAGTTTAATATCATTAAACTTACGTTTTGATACTATGTTTAATATGATATTTCTTCTAACTTTCTAATCAGCAATCTGAAGTTTGTAAAAGAAAATTAAACTAAAAGTTTTAGTTTTAGAATAGAACTAGAAGTTTTATAATTTCAATTTAATTAGAACTAGAAGTTTTAAATTTTTAATTTTATTAGAACCTGAAATTTTATATTGTAAATTTGTTTAGAAATAAAAGTTTTATACTTTAATTTAATTAGAATTATAAATTCTTATATATTTATCTATTAAAATTAAAAGTTCTATAGTGCTAATTTATCTGAAACTAGAACTTCTAGTTAAATTTCAATTAAATTTTGTTGGTTTTCATGCTCAATGTGGGCAATTGTATATGTTAAATAAATTATAGTTTTCTAAAATAACATAATCATCTATTGCTTATTATATAGAAAAAGTGTGTCTTAGACCATGGATCTAAACACAAAAGGCGACAAAATGTATAAGTTTGTGTTTTATATATAAAACCAATGTTATGCATATATATATATATAGAGAGAGAGAGAGAGAGAGAGAGAAAGTAATGTGACTCTTTTGGGTTATGAAAAATTAAATAAACATCGAACAGATTTGATTTTGTGATGTTATATTTTTGCTTTTTGCATATGATATAATGGTTCCATCAAATTCTTTTTAATTGATTGAATTCTTAATGACCGATTTGAATGCGAATTTTTGTATTTTAAATCTTCACTAGAAGTTTCAGATTCTCAATAAATTTATTCTCAGTTTTATTTAAATCTTAAAACCTGAACTTTCAGATATAATTTATTTAGATTTTGGAATAAGAAGTTTTAAATTATAAATGAGAAAAATTAAATTAATTCGAATTTGATAGGAAAAAAAACCTGTCTTGAACCAAGTATATTTGAAAACATATCTCCTCGTTGAGGGTGAGTAGAAATTTGAAGATGTTTTATACTGACTTTTGTTCATGATTTTAGGATATATAGATCGTGAAATTTAAGTTCATAAATATGTTAAAGTATTCTATTTTTTGTTTATGAATTTTAATGCATTAAGGTATGTATTTTCATACTCATTTATTTAATACAAATTACTTGATCGAGGATATATATATAACGATCTCATGTCTCATGTTATATGATTAAAATCTATTGGTTTTATGATTAAATCCTTATCTTTCTAATGACAACATAGGTCTGATGGTGATATAAGTTGCTAGATGTGAAAACCAAGTAGTGGCGATGGTTAAAGTTTACTGATAATTATTTTATTTGGAATCTTTTATAATATATCATAAAATTAAGGTATAATTGTAATTTACTTAGAACCGGAAATTCTAAAACTAATTATAGTGATTAATGTGATTTGAAAAATAATTTTATTTTCAATTCTATCAAAACCTAAAGTTTTAAATTACTATCATATTGAACATGTAGTTATGATATACAATCACATCATAGCTTATTGCTTTGGGTTTTTGAGAAAAAAATGTATAATATTTTTATTTTTTTTATATTCAATTACATAATAATTATTAGTTCTCATAAAAATTTTTGTTAATGAAGGATAATGTTATTTTCATTGTTTCTTTTTTCTTCAAAGCAAAATATGAAATAAAGTACATATATATTTATTATACCTATTACAATTCTTTGTAATAGTATTTTGAGAAATTATTTATTAATTCATTGAGATTACAATTTATATATCTTGATAAAAAGATTAATTTATATTTATAAAAAATATATATATATTTAATAACCAAATAAATGAAGTCAGATAATTGAAAATTTTGTACTTTAAATTTGCTTTTGAAGTAGCAATGTTAATGATTATGGGATGAAAAATCATTTATCTCATATGGTTAAATTAATTAATATCATTTCGTGAAGTGAATGTTAAATCATCTAATAGTCATAGCGGTGATTATGGTCAATAAAGTCTCAGTGATCATAATAAATTTTAATTACCTGAAGTGAAATTTATACCAAAGCAAAGTAAGCGAAATGTTTATTATTGGTGAAATATTAAATTATAATAATTGTATACCTAAAGTATACATAAATATTAATATTTTACTAATATATAAAGGTTTCAAAAAAGCAAATTTACATATTCCAAAGTGAAAAACAACAAAGTTATATATATGAAACTTTGTTACTTTAATAGCTGTTGAATGAATCTATTTAGATAAACATTAATAAAAATATTTCGTATTTGTATTATTCATACTGTTATATACCAAAAACATATTTTATAATGATTATCATATGATCATAAGTATAATATGATCAAAAATTATGATGAATCAAAAGTTTGTTTTTCATCCACTAATACAAAGAAAATTATACATCAAATTATTGTAAGTAATATGGATATCCATTATAGAATTTGAAGATTCTTACCTAATAAATTTCTTTGAAGGGCAATAACTAATATTACAATTTGATCCTTGAATGACACTATATGATATTTTAGTCAATGAATAATAATATGATAGTCTAATATATCTCTGAAGGATAGTAAGATAGTACAATTAAGTTCCAGAAAAATATTATGATGGTGTAGATAAGTCCCAGAAGGACAATATGATGATGTAAATAAGTTCATGAATGATAACAAAATAATATCAATGAATAAATTTTCTCGTCATTAGGGGGAGAATAAAGATAAAATTAGAAAACCTAATTACGTAGAATTACAATTGGTATACATCATTTATTGTGACGATCATTGTATAAGTTATAGGAACCTAAAGTTCAAATGATCGTTTATTTGAAAATTGTATACCCGAATGATTTTATATCTATTGCTAATATATTAACCCGGGTAATTGTTCCTACAAAATAATTTACGTAAATGATAACAAATAAATCATTCATTACACGCATAAGTATGAAAAGTAAATTTAGTTTTAAAATTATTATTCCTCGAAGTGAATAATAAAAGATCATGATCATTTTAAAAATCATGCTTGAACTATATATAACCCTCATCATATAAATACGACTCCTGAAGAGTTAAATATTTTTGAAGAGATAAAACTTTTTGAATCTCCTCCTATGAAACTTAAAAGAGATTTTAATTACATATGAAAAAATACATGTGTTCAAACTATAAATATTACAATTTGTCTTAAGAATATGTGAAAGTTTACAGTAGCCCCTAAAGAAGCATGTGTACTGAAAATTTAAAGCAAATCGAGATCTCATATTTTATTGTTCTGCATATTACAGAAAAATGATGAGGATATTGAATAACATATTGTGGATAAATGTCGACATAAAAATTATTGATCAAAACAAAAACAGAGTTATATTTATGTAGTTGTATTAAACTTATCATGCGGACGCTTGAAAACATTATATATTTTGATCAAAACAATTACTCATATGAAAATTGATAAAATGAAATATAATTGTATCTCAAACGTTTACTGCAGAGACCCAATATTAATTATCTCATAGTTGATTTCATATGATGAGAATTAATAACCCCTGTAAATGCTAGTGCCCCAGAAGCGATACAATCTCCTAAAAATATACAAAATCTTGCAAATACAAAAAATTTTCCTTAGAGAACTATGAAATCATAATAAAATAATCATTGATAATTTATTTGTATATGCAATAGCTACTGAGATTATAAATGATGATAATGAATCACATAGTATCAATGGGTGTTGAAAAAGACATGATTGACCTAAGTGGAATGAAACAATCCAAGCAGAATTAATTTTATTAGCCAAACGTGATGTATTTGGACCATTAGTCCAGTCGTCTGAAGACGTCAAACCCATTGAAATAAATGGGTATTTGTTTGAAAACATAATGAAATGAAACGTTTTCACCTATAATGAATTCAATTACGTTTCGATTTTTAATTAGTTTGGCAGTTTATAAAAAATTTTAAATGTATCTTATAGATATGGTAACGATATATTTATATGGGTCATTAGATACCAATATATACATGAAAATCCCTGAAGGATTTAAATACCAAAAGCATATAATTCAATATCTCATAACTTGTATTCAATAAAGTTACAATGGTTTTTATATGACTTGAAATAATCTGGATAAATGTCATATAATTGTCTAAATGTCATATAATTGTCTTAGTGAATATTTTACAAAAGAATGATATATTAATGATCTATATATCTTTATTTATTCATAAGGAAATTAAAATCCGGATTTATAATTATAACAATATATGTCGATGACATTAATTAAATTGAAACTCCTAAAGATCTCCTAAGAATTATTGAATATTTGAAAAGAGAATTTGAGATATAAGATTTTGAGAAAATAAGATATTGTCTCAGCTTGAAAATCAAGCACATATTAAAAGGAATATTAGTCCATCAACTCGAAAACACCGAAATTGAATCAATCATAGTTTTTAATATCTTCGAAGAACTATAAGAGTAATAGTTGTATATCTTTCAGAGGGAGTGTATTAAGTCAATATGGATATATGTGTACTGCACTTTTTTTTTTCTTTTAATTAGGTTTTCCTAATAAGATTTTTTAAAAAGCAATCCCTTTAAACACGTCCAAATACTGTTGAATTTAGAAGATTATTGCATTTTTGATTCAGCAAATCATGAAATATCTTTTGATTTCATCAATGGAATATGTCATCTTTTTTTGAAGTTTTGTATCGTGCACTTTTTTTTTCCTTTTTAATCAGTTTTTATCCCATCGGTTTTACTGGTAAGGTTTTTAACGAAACAGTATTTGGGCACGTCCAATAATCTCGAAGACTATTATAAATGATGTACGCCCAAGGGAGAGTGTATGAATATACGGTTTTCACACCACTTACTTTTTAATAATATTTTTTTACTTTATTTATTGTTATTTCATTATGGAAATGATTCTCCAATTTACCTATAAATAGGTCTATATTGTAACCATTGAACAAACATATCAATTAAACTATTTTTTTTCTCTCTCTTATTTTTATTTGTTCTTTCTTATTTAATTATTATTCTATATTCATTACTTTTAAACCATGTTTTATAACAATAATATAATATTAATATTTTAAATCATCAAGCTTTCAATTAATACATATTATGAGACTATAAACACTTCAACCAATGCATCATATAAGTTTCAATTCAATCAATGCATGTCATAGATTCAATTCAATCTGTACATGACATGAAGAGTCTAAACATATACAAACTTATCATTAAAATTTTAATTTCATCGAGATTGAAAATGTGTTAGTCATATATTTAGGAATCTTTTTTTTTTTTTTCTAAATATTGAACAGTGTTACTGAAGACTGAATATTAAATAGTGATTAAAAACTGAAATTATAACTATTTTTTTTTACCTCTACATATATTATAAATTTATTTATTTTTTAAATTTAAAATTATTTGAAAACTAATAAGTTGATATTTATACAATTTTTATTATTTGTTATTATTTAATTTTAATTAATTTAATATAAATATTTGAAAATAAATAATAATAAATTCTAAAACATTTTTATGTACATATTAATAATATTTTATTCATAATTAAAATATGATTAAAACATATAGTAGTATTAACCATATTTATATATTTAAATATATTAATATATATATAAGAAAACAACTAAAAAAATTGAATGTTTAAATTGTAAATTAAAACATATGAGTTTAATTTCAAGACAATTTGGGATGATATAAATTTAGGTTTTACTTTTCAAATATATTTTTTATAAATATCAAAGAAAAAAAAAAAAGAAAATTTGAATAATATAAAATTAGGATAAATTTAAAATTGTATTATTTTAGAGAGAATGAAATTGGAATGAAAACTTTTAAATGTTATTAAATAATTTGTAATTAAATGAAAAGTTAAAAATTCTTACTTAATATTTTTTATGATTTTTTTTTTTAATAATTTTAAGTGGTTTAACTACTTAAAAAACTAAAAATAACTTAATAAGTACAATTCAGGACTATTAAGTTTTAAATGAAAAAAACAAACGAGCTATAAGTGATTTATTTTATAATAGACTACTTTATTATGAATGAAACATTATTTATATTCTTTAATATTATTTCATAAATTAGTATTTAAAATTATGTTTTATGAAAAAAAAAATGAAAAAAAAAATAATTATAATATTACTATAAGAAAATGTGATGAGATGGGGAGGCCTCTACAGGAACAAGGATACTTTTATCTCCTCGGGTGGGTATGAAAATCCTAATTAACTTCGATTCAAGTTTAAGAAACGGGAATGGTCCCATGGGTTGTCCTTGAAAATCTTTCCATATATTTAAGAGAAATCTTAAAATGGTAGAAATGAAGACCAAGATCAGAGCTTGAAGCGCTGTATTGTGTATGTAAAGAGAAGCAAGAATTGCTGAAACAAAAACAAGGATCAAGTTTCATGATTTTCAGATTCATTGATTGCGCTAATCATTGCTTAGACACTTTATAGACAACTACAGAAATTAATCTTAGCCCTTGATTACTAACCAAAACAATCTCAGCCTTTCAATGACTAACTCTAACTATTTTCGCCAGCTCAGCACCTAACAAAACTAACCAAGCCTCTTATCATTTCTTCATGTAGCCCGATTGACTTGGGCAATTGATTTGATAACGAATGGTCAGCACCATCATGCTGCTAAACATGAACTGGATGCTGCGGATTGATGTCATGTTCAGCATGCTGGTGCTGAGTGTTCAAGCTGGAGGTCATCCTCACAGTCCTATGTAGGACTTGAAACTATGTCACATCAAATTGATGTAACTGAGAAGGTAGTGAAGTCCAGTCCAAAAATCACCTCATGGAAAGTTAAAATTATGGACAAATAAAAAATTATGCTCATGAAAGATTAATAACAGAAACAAAATAGGTAGTATTCGAATCCACCAGTAGACTTTTGAAAATGACTTACCACATATTATAAGATGACACGGATAGAAGCTACTTGTATTTTGAAAAGCAACTACCATATATTTATAAACCACAAGGAAAGAAACTGAACGTTTACTGTTCTGGCCACATTTATTCAATTATTTGTTTCTTTACCGAAACAAACAATAATTCACATCAGAAATTCAGATCAATAAATCGTCCTATGGAATCAAATGAAGATCCACCTTCAATCAAAGACTTTCTGCTAATTACTGACATTTCCTTCACTTTCTTCTTAATCTCACTATCACCATCCATTACACATCTAACGGCACTTGCTATCTCATCCGCCACCACAAGATCACCATTCAACATGGAATCCAGGCTCAGCTCCACAGCGAATCCCAATTCCTTCACCATTCTAAAAGCAATGAGCTGCTGTTCTACATACAGAGGACATGTTACAATTGGCACACCATACCACAAGCTCTCCAAGATAGAGTTCCCCATCCACAATGAGAGACAAACCCTCCAATTGCTTTGTGGGCTAAGACCTCAACCTGGGGAGCCCACTCACATACCATTCCTCTCCCTCTTATCCTTTCCATGAATCCTTCTGTGAAAACATCAGCATTTCCACCCTGATTGTGTAACAAAGCTTCCATATTCACTGATGAGACCCGTAGAGACAGCAAGAACTTGCACTCACTTTGCTCAAGTCCAGTTGCTCTCTCTTTCACTAGTGCTGGACCAAAGCTCCCTCTACTTCCAAAACACAAAAACATGACTGAAGATTCAGGCTGGGCATCAAGCCATTTCCAGATTTTCTGGGACCAATCCTCATCCAAATCAGGATTAGGCTGACCCTTAAGCTCGAGCACTGGTCCCATTGTGTACACTGGAGGGTTCAGGCATCCGGAAAATAAGTCGACAGCATATGGCTCCAGCTCAGAAAATGTATTAACAATTATCCCATTGACATCTTTGAATCTCTGAGCCAGGTTAATATACAAAGAATAGCCACACTTGTTAGACAAAGTTAAAGGCAAGACAGACACAGGAGGAATGGGATTAACAAAACCTGGGATTAACAACTCAGAATCCGTAGATTCAAACACAGTACCGACCTGATCATGACGAGTAGGTAGATACAGCATGAGACCCAAGAATCCGGCACTAGAAGTTAAGAATATATAAGAAGGCAAACGCAGTTCTTTCGCAACATCAATCATGGAAACACAAAAGAAATCAACAATGAACCCTGAAACTCGGACAGACTCAGACCTAGATCAGGATGATACAATATCTGAAACAATATTTCTGACATGGGGTAACTGACTTTCCATAAAGAGAGTAATATAATTTTCTACAGATTCTTTAAAGATTTCTAGAGAAGGAGGTTCTACCTCAGAAAGTTCAACGAGTTGGATTCCTGACTGTGAGCCTGTGAATGACTTGGTGTATGCATCAACAAAGGGAGTATTGGGTAGCTTCATCACAAGTACAGTTATCAAAATCCAATCATCACGACCAATTAAACGCTTTGCAAACTCCAGAGTTGCCACCAGGTGACCAATTCCCGGTGCTGGAACAAATATCAGCTCTGCTTTCTTCATTATCTCTCAGGCTTCCAAATCTCTCTCTCCCTTCTACTTCCTTCTGCTTGACTACTACACAGTTTTTGCTTTGTAAGCAAAATTGCTAGCTCCCAAAGTTCAAATGTGAAAGAAATAAAGCAAGTTTAAGGAAAGTAATTAAACAGAAAGAGACAGATATGATTTGATGTCCTACCTTTGCCACTAACTTTTAAATTATCATAAACACAGAAATGTTGATGAACTGAATAGGTAGTAAAAGTCCATTTCACAAACTACAGCATGCCACGTCAGCATCCATTGAAATCATAGAAACAGTAGAATACGCAATGAAGTTAAAGGCAGCTTCAAGAGAGACTAATTCTCCATAGTTTGTTTCACCAGCACTCCTTTTATGCATCCAACTGATGAGTTCTGAATTTATAAATTAAATGATCCATTTTCCAAATTGAAATCTTTTGAAAAAATAAAAAAAAAAACTGAAGATTCATTCAAGATAAAAATTCTTTCACAAACAAAAATTGAATTCAAAATTCAGATTTCACTAATGTATTGTACAAGTCAATTAAAGTGAACTACAATTCATAGAAGAAACAGAGTAGGTAGTTGTAGTTTTCAGAAAAAAGACTACCACATATTATATAGAAGACGGTTGTTTTCTGAAAGTGACTTCCACATATTATCAATCACAAAATTAGAAGATGAAAATTTTGCTATTTTGACAATACATTAACTAACATAAAAACAACATTTCAGTTCAGAGATTCAGATCAATAAATTGTCCTATCAAATGAACAAAGATCTGCCTTCCATTAAAGACTTTCTGCTAATTTCTGATATTTCCTTCACTTTCTTCCTAACCTCACTATTACCATCCATTACGTGTCTGACGGCTCTCGCAATCTCATCCGCCATCACAAGATTGCCATTCAACATGGAATCCAACCTCAGCTCCACAGCTAATCCCAATTCCTTCACCATTTTAAAAGCATTGAGCTGCTGTTCTGCATAAAGAGGCCATGTTATAATAATTGGCACGCCATACCACAAGCTCTCCAAGATTGAGTTCCAACCCCAATGAGAGACAAACCCTCCAATTGCATTGTGGGCTAAGACCTCCACTTGGGGAGCCCAACCACATATCATTCCTCTTCCTCTTATCCTTTCCATAAATCCTTTCGAGAAATCATCATTTGTGCTGTGACTGAGTTCAAAAACTTTATTATTCAGTGATGAGGCACGCAGAGACCACAAGAACTTGCATTCACTTTGCTCAAGTCCAGTTGCCATCTCTTTCACTTGTGCTGGACCAAAGCTCCCTCCACTTCCAAAACACAAAAACACAACTGATGATTCAGGCTGATCGTCGAGCCATTTTAAAATTTTCTGGCGCTGATCCTCATCCAAATCAGAGTGAGGCTGACCCTTAAGCTCAAGCACCGGTCCTACTGTGTACACTGGAGGGTTCAGGCTTGGTAAGCTCAAGCACCGGTCCTACTGTGTACACTGGAGGGTTCAGGCTTGGAAAATGAGTTGACTGCATATGACTCGAGCTCAGAAAATGTATTTACAATTATCCCATTGACATCTTTAAATCTCTGAGCCAGCTTAATATACGAAGAATAGCCATACTTGTTAAACAAAGCTAAAGGCAAGACAGACGTAGGAATTAAATTAACAAGGCCAAGGATTAACAACTCAGTATCCGAAGATTCAAACGCAGTACCAATCTGATCATGACGAGTTGGCAGATACAACAGGAGACCCAAGAACCCAGCATTACAAGTTAAGAATATATAAGAAGGCAAACACAGTTCACTCGCAATATCAATCATGGAAACACAAAATAAATCAATAACTAACCCTGTAACTCGAACAGACTCGGAGCTAGAAAGGGTGATACAATAGCTGAAACAGCATTTCTGACATGGGGTAACTGACTTTCCATAAAGAGAGTAACATAATTTACTATAGATTCTTTTAGAGTTTCTGGTGAAGGAAATTCTACCTCAGGAAGGTCAGCGAGTTGGATTCCTGACTGCAAGTCTGCGAATGACTTGGTGTATGCATCAACAAAGGGAGTTAAAGGAGACTTCATCACCGGTACAGTGATCAAAATCCGATCATCATGCTCGATTAAATGCTTAGCGAACTCAAGAGTTGCCACCAGGTGACCAATTCCTGGTGCTGGAACAAATATCAGCTCTGCTTTCTTAATTATCTCTCAGGCTTCCAAATCTCTCTCTCTCTCTCTTCTCTCCTGTGCTTTTTAGACATAAAGGGGCATATCATAATGTGATGTCCTACTACCACTACTTTATAAACACGAACTTTCTATGAACTGGTAAGGTCATAAAAGGCCATAACACAAACCACAACACACCACATTAGCATAACATCCATTAATTTCACCAACAAATCATAATATAAATCAGAATATAAATTATAATACACAATAAACCAAATGGTAGCTTCAAAAGTAAACCAGTCATCCAATGAAATCACCAACAAATCAGAATAAAAATCAGATTATAAATTATAATACACAATAAAGCAAATGGTAGCTTCAAAAGTGACCAGTGAATGAACAATCATAACGTTAAAATTCGAAACGCTCACAATTGTTGATTTTGCCTCAAAAGCTAAGACGAAACATTTCAAATTGGACACACAAACAAACAGCAGGTTAGGTTACGTCCAGCAGCTGATTAAAAAGAAAATTTGAAACATTTCAAATTCAATGCACAAACAAGCAAGCAACAAGTTAAATTATAAAAATCGAAACTTTAACACAAAAATTACAAATTCTTCACTAACAAGTGTTATATATATAAAATTAAAATTTTTTAAAGAAAATCCAGAATTCATATATTATAACACAAAACACAAGCGAAAAATAGCAAATCTATGTACTACAAAGCAAAACAAGATATCTATCAAACAATCGAGAATTGGAATCGAATGGATTATTCGATCAGCGTCTAGTGTTATCGTAGTCGACGACTTCGGAGTCGGTGACGGATCGCGAGTGCTGGACAATGGAGCGGCCGATGGAGTTGATCCAGTCCTCCTTCTCCTTCTCGGAGTCGGCGAGGAAGAACATGGTGGAGTCGCCGGTGGCCAGCTCAAAAGCGAAGGGCTTGTTGAGGACGTCCTCCGCGCCTTTGACGGTGAGGCAGCGGCCAACGGGGACGACGCCACGGGGGATAGATGAGCGGGAGACGGCGGCGGCGGCGTCCTTGAACCAGAAGAGCTTGCCTTGTTTCAGGACGAACCAGCGGCGGCGCCAGGTCTTTATGTAGTCGCCTTGCTTGGTTAGCCAGCCCGATCGCTCCGGGTTGGACCAGAACTCCACGCCCTTGTAGTCTTCCGGGTTCGGATCCTGGAACGTCGCGACCCGCCAGAGAGATTCCATTGGTGTAGAGAGAGAGAGAGAAGGGTCTCTTGGAGTGGGGAGAGAGGGCGAGGGAGAGAGAGAGTTTGGCTTGGGATTTTGAGGATCCGATAACGGAAATTTGTTTGGATGTTAACGACCCGGAGAGTGAAACGGTGTCGTTTTGTTCGAAAACTGTTAGTTCCGGTGATTTTAGCGGTAAATTGTAACTAATCAATATCCGGTTTGACGTAGGTGGAGTTACTTACTAGTCGCTAAAACTCTTATTTGTTCATACGTTGCTATGTGAATAGAAAAGATGTCGATTTCAATGAATAAATTAAGAGTCGAAATTTATGAAAATTGTGTTGATGATTGATTTTGACATTTTGACAATGTTTTTTACCCGTGGCATCTAGATATTATATATATATATATATATATATATATATCTCTTTGGGCAATTGTTTACACTAGAGTATGATGGTAAAACAAGAAATTTTTCACCTTCTTGTTTATGTGTAATACTTATTTTGAATCATACAAGAATATTAGAATATATTAATAGATCAACCTCATTTATTTTTAGTATACAGATTTTGCTCCATAAAATGATATGAAAATCAACTTTACTAAATAATAAAGTTTAAGTTATTCCAATAAGTAATTATGGTGAGGAAGACAGATTAAATTCATAAAAAATTATACATATTTTATGTTTTAAGATAAAAATGAAACTTAAATCTTTGACTCTTTTAAGGAAAAATGTTCAACTAAGATGTGATATATAATGAGTAACCCCTCACGTTAAATATTGATAAAATTAAAAACTTTAATCAAATGATTCTTCTGACTCTTAAATTTGTAATTTTCCTTATCTACATTTTAAATTCCACACTCGGAAAAGGTAAGATACCGTAACCATAAAGTGGAGAAATATTAAAAGAAAAGCCACATTCTTGTGCTATGGGCCGCGGCACAAGGTTCTCTTGGCCCACAAAGTTGTGTTGCACAAAAATCTAGATAAATTTTGTCCCCTGAAGAATTATCAAACTTCATAAATGAGTCATCCTCTCTTTTCCATGATTTTTTTATTCCTTTTAAAGGTGGCATCAAAAGAGTTAGAGGGAGATCCACTAAAATCAATCTATCATTTATAGGAATCGGATATTTGCTCTCATGAACATCACACGATAGATACTTTCTATATGGAGGCTCCAAACAGCTCCATAATTCAACAGTCTAAAGAGAGACGATGGTTTCAAAAGATCTTCCTTTTTGAACTCCAAATGAGTATTGTTGACATTTTATCATGTCTTTACATCTTGAATGCAGTAATTTGTTATATATGCTGATAGAGGGACGTCAGTTCTTAAGCTTCTTTGCTATCTCAGCAACATACTTACCCTGGTGAAAGGCTTGTTGGAGTTCTAGTTCGGTTGGTTGACGGGATCCGTCAGCTGCAAAGGTTCCAGCACCATAAGAAGAGCCACCCTTGACCTGATCCATCTCGAACATGCCACTCCCAATGGTGTAGCCAAGGGGCACAAACAACATGCCATGATGTGCTAATTGTGTTATGGCAGTCAATCTGAGAAAAAAAGTTGATGAGATAACAATCATATGCTACATTATGCTCGAGAAGGGCGACTAATAAAGAAACTGAACATATGTCACAAACAATATAGTTGACTATATATAGAGAAAGAGAGAGATCACATCGAGTAACGGGGGAAAGACCACACTTTATGAGTATGCGCAGAGAAATTGAAGCAAGTGTTCGTTGATTCAACTTGATACATTGATCTAAGAATGATATTTACCTTTGAATCTGCTTGGGCACAGTGTAGTAGAAGGTTTTATTAAATTTATTCATGATAAATTTACAAAACAATTGAAAAAAAAAAATGACATTTTCAATCACGATGATTGATACGGTTACCCTTTTAGTGCATTGTGTGATAGGATAGAAAGTGAGGCATTTCCCTTATTTTAATTCTTAAAGCTTATAAGTTTTATGATTAGTAAAGAAGTTAACCAACAGGAGACAAAAGACTGAAAAAACTGGTGACATAATGTGAGATGGTAATCACAAGATATGCAGCTGTAGAATCCATATGTCAGATCTGGTGACAAAGTACAAAATGAACTCACGCAGTAAGCTCTTGGCCGCCCCCATGAAAACCAGTGCTCCAGAAGATTCCAGCAGGTTTGCCAGCAAGTGCTTGGGATGCCCATAGTTCGGTGGTAGCATCAAAGAAGGCTTTGCACTGGGCTGCCATGACCCCAAAGCGAGAAGGAAAGCCAAAGAGAAAACCGTCAGCCTCCGAAAGTTGAGCCGGCCTAATCACTGGCACATCATTTGCTTTCGGAGGAGCTTTCACCTTTTGCAAAATTAAGCTGGAAAGTGTTTCAGGCACCTATTGTTCCAATCAACAGAAACTTCATATCATCAAAAGGTCTACTACGTACTCTTCAACATACTATTTTCTTGACATCTAGTATTTCTCCTCTACTATAAAACTACCTGCCAAAGAGTTGCTTCGACACCTTCAACAGAATTAGCTCCTCTCTGCACTTCCCTTGCCATGACCTCTACATGCCCATACAGGGAATAATACCTGTCAAAAGCAAGACGACAATACGAGAGAACACAAAAAGGTAAAATAATTAAAAAAAAAAAAAAAGGAACCAAACTAACATAATCACACATGCTCACACAAGATCATGTGTGCAAGTGTGTGTTCGTGTACGCGTTTGTGTGTGTGTGTGAGAGAGAGAGAGAGAGAGTACACTATGTAGATCTTGGCGGTAGCCATAGCTATATTCTTGGTTAAAACTCCAGTCTTGATATACTCTACCCTTGTGCATCCACACTAACAGCATTGCACAGCAACAGTATAAAGCATGTTTTTCGAATCAAAAGTAAGTATACTATTTGCTTCAAAGTATAAAATGAACGAATTACAATTCTTTTTGAATCTCAAATTGTCAAATTTTTAACACCAACTCTCCTGGAACAAAAAAGACATTCTTAATTCATCGCACACACTAGTCCAAACTCCACCTCTGACATACATACCTCCAAAGGTCCAAACTCTTCCCGAGTCCAGCAAACCACAAACTCAAGAAATCTACAAAACAACCTAATTTTCAAATGACACCTAGACTCTCTTGACACAGCTTGCAAAATCTGTTCAACTAACTTAGGGGAAAAAAAAAATACCCTTATAACATTTTCCATTCTTCACCAAACCCACCACTCATCACAAAAATAAAAAAATAAAAAAATAGCGTTCCACCAGAGTTTGCGTAACATCAAAAGCTGCAGTATATGATTGATAACCATTAAGGCTCAATACCAAGTGCAGGAAATGGTTAGAACTTACAAGAAACAAATTTCGCTCCCTTTCCACTTCTTAATTCTCTGCAAAATTGGAGTGCAACACAGCTTAGATTGTGAAAAACACAAATGATAAGTTCAACCTAGAATTCTATTTTCAATGTAACCCTCTTTATTTCTCTACACCACCACCACAATACACTTCCAAATATCTTCTCTTCCTCATGCCTCTTCCCAGTTTCTGTTAATCTCTCTCACAACTATCAATTGTCATATCAAAAAAAAAAAAAAAATATCTACAATGCAAGATTAATCTCCACAGCCCCAAATTCTGTTCTAAAAACTATATACTCCAAAATTTAATCACAAAAGAGAATTTGAAAAAAAAAAGAAAAAAAAAAAAAAGAAAAGAACACCACCCACGTGACAATTTATCTTCTAAACAAACAACAGCAGCCTTATAAACTTATTCAATCATGTAAATTGTACTAAAAAAAAAAAAAAAACAACAAAATTGAAGCAGTAATGTTCATCAAACCAAAACCAAAACATGAAAAACAAGACAAAGTATATAAAAATCATGCAAGTATATATATAGCCTTACTTATGAGATAGAAAGAAATAGAGAAAAGATAACAGGGAGTTGAGAGAGATAGGAGAAACTTGTGTTGTGTTACGACGATAAGAATGTGAGCACGGCCTCGAGTGAAGCGTGAGCGAGAAAGTGACAAAGAGAGACAGACGTGAGAGGGAGAGTAAGCCAAGCAATGCAAGAGAAGAAAAGCCAGTAGTTGTCACGTCATGTGTTTATCCGCCTTGAAGGAAATGACAATAAAAGTAGGGACGTGGAAAAGACTTTTTACATGTTTCATTCTTCATAGTACGGGTGGGCATTATAGGGTTCGGATCACGACGAACCGAATCAAAACGAAAATTATTCGATTCTTCACAAGGAGACCTCATTATGGTCTATTAAGGGGGCAAAATCAATAAGAATCAAACATCTCAATTCGGTTCTATTAACGTGAAAAATCAGTCAACGAGATTCTTCGAACTCAATATTATAATATAAGAAAATTACAAACAAGAAACAGAATATAAGAGCAAAAAGAAGAAGCCAAGGAAGGACAAGATAACACAGATTTTTAAAATGGTTCGACATTTTTAATCTGTCTACGTCTATTATCTCTCTATATTTCTGCAGAGTGGTGACAATCTTTTCTCTCGGTGTCTCTCACTTGAAATACCATGAAAATCTTTCCCTATTTATAGAGAGGGAAGAGCTACAGCAGAGAATAATAAGACAAAATAACATTATAGTTTATAATTAATGCATCTGGATTACATTTAATACTCTTGACATTTATCAGGTCAACTCTGTCAACACGTGGGTTTAGATGCTAACCCATGCTGGTTAGGTGAGATTTCCCCAAATTATGCTGTCATTAGGTGAAATAACTCTTCTTATCGTGCAAGATACGTCAGGTTACCTTGCTGAGCTGACACTGGACTAACCGAGACAAAACGGATTGAAGCTGCTGAGAAAATGGGTTGGGCTTGCAAACGGACTCATCCCACGAACTCGACATCGTTACAACAGGACTACTCATCAAACGATCTAGACATCGTTTCAGTAGGTCAACGGATTCGACTTCGCGAATAGTTCAATCAATCTGTTTACGAACTTCTATACTGGGTCTTGCTCATTGGATCCAATGGTTTGGGCTGACAGACTCATGGGCTTTTGCCAGCCCACTCAGATAATTCGAAAAACACCCACAACAGGTTCGGTTCGGATCGGTTTTCGATTTTGTGCTCCATTGTTATTCAAGGCTTCATGGGTGCAAAAAAATAACATTTGGGTGCAACAAAGAAAACATCTCAACAAACTTCTCCAGATTCAATGAGTCCTAAACTAAAAAACCAAAAAGGAAAAAAAAAAATACCCTCGCTAGAATTCAAGTATTCAACAATCAACCATACCAGATTCTACATCTTCAATAATCAACAAACTTCACCAGTTCCTCATCACACCAGACTTCACCAGTCATTCACACACTAGATTGCAACAATCAACAGAAGGGTAATGGTAGTGACTCACCAATTATAGCGATTTGAGAGAGAGGAGAGGAGACGACGGCAATGTGACAGAGGGAAAAGGTAGCAGGCCGGCAACAGTGATGATATGAGACAATGAGAGAGGAGAGGTAGCAATGGGTGATGGCGATTGAGATGAGTTACCAGTTAAGTTCAAAGCAACGAGTTTCAATGATGTGAAAATAGGTAAGAAAGGGAGAAAATGGGTGGCTGCTGGAAGTGTCATGTCGGTTTAGTCGTTTAGGGTTGGGGATTTATATAAAACACCTAGAAAATGGTGCATACGCCCATTTATATAGTGTTTCACGGATCGGGTCGATTCTGGATCCCCAAACTTGATCCGATCCGTGAAATATGGTGTTTTCTGAGTAGAGGGTCCAAACACTCTGAAAATGAATATGAAAACCGATCCAAACACTCGCGAATCGATATCGAGTAAGGTCGGATCATTCGGATCGTTTACATGTTTTCATACCTACCCTTACTTCATAGCACATGATGGCAGGAGTTTAACCATTGCTATATTTGGTTTTTTTTTTTTTTTCCTCTTTAACTCAGAAATCACTAGGTATATCATTTACCGTAATCAAAGGGGATAATCTAAATTTTTCCTCTGTTGTTTAATGTAATTGCTAATTACCCCTCTATAATTTGAAGAAATCTCATTTTCCCTCTTTTGTTAACTCTATTAGTAAAAAATGAACTTTGACCATGGAAATACGCAAAGAGACCAACTGCTCCTGAATTATATAAAAAGCTAAGAAAATAAAAAATAATAAAAATAATTTACTAAAAAAATTAATATGTACCGTCATTCTCTATGATGGATGACAGAGATTCATTTAAAATAATTAAAAAAAAAAAAAAAAAAAACCTTAAAATGAGAAAAAATTGAAGCACACATTTTTGGACTAAAAACCCAGAAAATTCATCTTTATCAACATCAAAACCAAATCCAAACCAACCTCAATTCAGCTTCTTCACTCAGTTCATCATCTTGAACCATTATCAACATCTAAACCAAACTCAATTCATTATCTTTACCTAGATCATCATCTTCAATCATCATCAACCCTCAAACGCCAATAATCTCTCCTCTTTCTTCCACCATAAACCATCATCAACATTATCAATATCAACATAATTTTTAAAAAGAAATTTAAAAAAAAATGAAAAATTGGGTTTTTAATTTTAAAAAAATTGAAAAGTGAAAAATCTTGTTCTTTATTTTTCATCAATGAACATCAAATCAACAACAACAAACAATCATATTGCATTTGAAAAAAAAAAATGAAAACAACAATGCCAAATCTATCATCTTATCCTCAAAAAATTAAGGGGAAAAAAAGAAAAAGCTGAAAAAAATGCAAATATTAAGTCTCCTTTGCTAAAGAGTAAGGGTTCTCCAGTGAAGGAGATCCAATAATCTCCATCGTGTGAAGATCAGAACTGGTCTCCTAACAATGGAGATCAGATCTGGTTTTCATCTCCAGGGGTCAAGTTCTGGTCTCCACGCGATGGAGACTACATGGTCTCTTTCGTCGGAGACCCTCCGATCTCCGGCGAATGATACCTTTGATCTCCAGCCCGATGCCACTCTTGAAAATAGAAGAAGAATAAGATGTCCTCTAAGCCGACCTCTAGTTTCCGACAAAGAAGAAGAATAAGAAGAAAAAGATGGAAGAAGAAGAAAAAAAAAAAAGAAGATGGAAGAAAAAGAAGTAGAAGACAAAAAAGATGGAAGGCGTAAATGGATATGAAATGGTCAAATGGAAGAAAATGGAAGAAAAAGAATAAATTTAAAAAAAAAAAAATCTATTTTTTTAGTGTTATTTAATAAATCTTTTAATTTTTTAATTTTTTGTTTTTATCTCCACCGTTAATCATTGATGGACAACTAAGATGACATTATTTTAAAAAAACCTATTTTAATTAATTAATTAATTAATATTATTATATATTTTATTTTACTTTGACAATTTCATTCTTCTACATTAACAGTTAAATATTAACTTTTAACATTTAAGTTGAGATAAAAAAATTTTTTTTGGATATTTCAATAAATCATAGGACGGTTTTTTTGGATATATCAACAAACTATAAGAGAACATTAACTATTTCTCTAATCAAATGGAGATTTTGACTATTTCATTAAATTATAAGGGAGGAAATTGGAACTATCCCTAACCGGAAAGTTAATACTTAGGATATGGGGCCTCACCACGTGGATCATGTCACCTAGTTTGTCTTATTCTCCCTTGCTTTTTTTTACTTTTTATTTTTAAAAAAAATCTTATCTACGCTATGACAAAATTGAAATAATTTGTAATTTCTAATCCATATAAATTTCAAAAAATATATATATATATATATATATAAAACTTGGAGAAAATTACTCTCAATTCTCAAATAATTTTGATCAGCAAACCAGAATTGAAAAAAAAAAAAAAAAAAATTAACTGAAGATCCCTCCTAGTATTCCTCAAATTGTTAAAAAGAATTGCACATACATTCATTTTGACATGAGTCTTCATATTGGATTTTCAGTTTTTCTTCCTCCTTTCGAGAAAATTTTGATCAGAAAAAACCATTCCTATCCAATACCATCTTTAACAATTAAACACAACTGAAAGGATAGTCTTTGATTCACCTTTGCACTTCTTCCTTTTCTGATATGAAGTGAAACTCATACTACCAATTGTGAGTAAAACATGTGTAAGTTTGAGGATTGTTTTGAAGAAAGAAATTTTGTGAAAATCCAAGGACTTAAATTTATATAATCTCTGATTATTTATCAACAAATGAGGACTCTGCAAGGTCGATGGCACGGGCAAGAGCAGCAGCTTTGTTCTCGCATTCTCTCTGTTCATCGGCAGGGTCGCTGTCAGCCACAATTCCAGCCCCAGCTTGTAGGTGAGCAACCCATTCACGGCGCCTGCCCACATCCTTGTATGAATACATTGTGTCATAGCGTGTACCAGTTGGAAAGACGATAGTTCTAAGAGCAAGGGCGATGTCCATATCGCCAGAGAATGAAATGCCTCCAAATCCACCACTGTATGGCCCACGTCGTGTGACTTCGAGCTCATCAATTAACTCCATGGCTTTTACCTGTATTGCAGCAGAGCTAATGGTAAGAACCACAACCATCTAGACAAGATCAGACATCGGTTACTATGAAGATGAGTCATCTACAAACTCACAACCATCATCAATCATGGAAACGTTATGTTATGAGAGCAAATGGATAGATGATGGAAACCTTCGGCGCTCCACTAACAGTTCCAACAGGTAGTGCAGCACGCAAAGCATCCCAGCTAGTTAAATCATCAAGTAACTCACCAGTGACCTGCAAAGATTTAGATTTTGTCACTAAGTGAGAGATTGTTTCACTAATTGTGTTTCTACAATGACTTGACTGAACAACAGGAGATTATCAAGCAGATTTTATTCTAGAAGCCTACGAAGATAATCAGCAAAATCTAATTGCCCAAATAAAAAGGAAAGAAAACCATCCAGATCATGATGCCTGATCTCCAAATTCCGAATTAATATCCAAAAGCAACATTAAATTCCAAATTCATGTTCTACACTTAATCAATCATTCAAATAAACCATAATGGTCCAACATGTGACTTACGCCATTTGTAAAGTGCAGTAAGGAAGACATACCGTTGAGCTTATGTGCATAACATGAGAATACCGCTCAATGTTCATGAGCTTTTCAACCTTCACGGATCCAGATTTGGAGACCTGAATACACATCATGCTTCAGATACCAATCAGTGGTCTACGAATTAAAAAAGTACTTACGAAGCTAATGTGCCTGTAAACAGAAAACTTAGGAAATAGCGCCACTTCCTAGTATTCAGACAACTAAAACCCCCTTATCCAGCATCAATCATACTCCTATAACTATCATTACCAAAGGCATTGCATGCCATGAAGGCAGGTGCCAGCCAGAATGCAAAAACATGAACCAGAAATTTGTTATGGTTAATCCATGTGTAAACATTGACACACCACACAAAAAGGAGATACATATAGATAGATACGATTTAAGTATAAACCTTTCCAACATCATTCCTTCCTAAGTCAACTAGCATAATGTGTTCAGCACATTGCTTTTCATCATTCAAAAGCTCCTTTTCAAACATTAGATCTTCTTTAGGCGTCTTCCCTCTTCTAACAGTGCCAGCAAGGGGTCGATTAGTAATCTTTTTCTGTAATCAAGCATTACAAAATGAGCATTCAAGCTGGATTTAGCATGAAAAATCAATCATTTCTTTCATTGCAACCATTACAATACTTACCTTCTTCACATGTGTAAGAATTTCTGGACTAGAAGCAACCAGTATACACCCTCTAGCCTACCAAAGAATAATATATATAAATAAAAAGCTTGAAAAGTAATATTGACACTTCAAACAAAAAGTGTAAGGGAAAAGCAGCATACTTGCAAATATGTCATATATGGACTTGGGTTTACAATTCTCAGCGCTCTGTAGATTTCAAATGGGTCTGCAAATGTCCGCCTTTCAAAACGTTGGCTTAATACAATTTGAAATATATCACCAGCCAGGATATGCTCCTTAGCCTGTAATACTGCCTCTTGGTATGCTTCACTTGTCATGCTTGACACCTCTAATTTAGGACCAAAAAGACGGGTGGAGAACTTTATTGAACCTGCGGGGAGCTTTGGTCTGAAAATGCATTTCAAGTTAAGTTTTCAAAACTAAACTTAAAATGAATAAAGAACAAACAGAATAAAAAAGTTTGAAATGGTCAGAATAAAGATAATTACTTACGGAACTATATCATGTACTCTAGATACTAAATTTTCCAACCGGGTCATTCCATCATTAAAGGCCTCCTCAACAGAAGAATATTGATCTAATCGCACCCAATGAATCACATGTGCTTTCTGAAGTCAAGAAAATTACAAAATTAAAACAAAAAAAAAAAAAAAATTTGAACAATCTATGTCAGAGTAAAAATACCTTTTCCACATGATCAAACACTATCACATCATCATAGAGGCCTAGATGAATGTCTGGAAGGTTTCTATCATCTGGTGGGGCAATAGAGAATGGCAGCTTTTTCTTCTCCACGTACCGGACTGTATCATATGAAAAATAGCCAACCCACCCACCTATCCAACGAAGTATACACTTATAAGCTTTCTCGTGACAGAGCTTCAATATTTTAAGACAAAACTAGATGATAATACGAGATATTGTTACTGCAGTAATTCAAAGAATAAGTTTTCAAAGTAAATTCAAAAATACTAAACATAGTTTAATCTTACTCAACAGAGAAAATATCTGCACTTTTGTATAACTGATGGATAACTCAAGCCTATAAATTCTCCATAACTGAAAAAGTAAACGAAACGACAAGGAAACATACACAGAGCCAGTAATTAGTAACCATTTCCTATGACCTAATCCTATGATGAACCCAATCAAAGCTGCATTAAAATATAACTTGGGGGAGATACAACACTTTCTTATCTGCAAAAATGTAGTAGTTTATCAATCCAATTCCCTTACCACAAAATGCTTCTGGAAGTTCAGCAATAAGTTGAGGTTTCCATTTCTCCATAATTCTCCTAGGAACAATCATCGGATCCTCCACTATCTCCTCCGTCCTCTGCCCTTCTTCATGGTCCATGACCGTCACCATGTTCTCTTTCGCAACAATTTCAATCGTGGGTTGAGCTCCAACAACACTATACCTCCCCTAAAATAACCATCACATCCAATATCAAACGAACATTCAAAAAAACAAACACAAAACCAAAAATAAAAATCCTCAACAGCTTACAACACTCGAAACTTGCAAACCAGGCTCAGCCGACTCCAGCAAAAAGCTCGGCGCATCCCTATCATCCTCCTTAACCAAACACCGATAAGCAATCACCGGAGTCAAATGATCCGAGAATATGCACCTAGACAAAGGAATCAAATTCCCCTCCTTCGCCGCCTCACGAAACTTCTCCGACTGATCAACTACATTCAAACAATCACACAAAACACAATAATCCCATCAAATTCATCAATTCTATCAATAACTGAAAAAGCCAACTCGTATTTCCCCCTCTCTTCCCTCGAAATTTCACAATCCAAACCGCCAAAACGTTCAAACATTATCTTACCAACTCTTCTCTTCAAAACTATATACTAATTTAACAATAAATTTCACATTTTTTCACTATTTAATCTCTCAAAATAAATTAAAATCTTAATTAATTGATTAATTGATTTGTCTCTTCCTAAATTTTTATTTTTTAGCCTTTTTTCATTAAATTTATATATATAGAAAAAAAAATGTACAATCTTTTTTATAATTTGTATATTTTGGAAAAATTAACTCTTCTCTTCCAAAAAATGTACAATCTTTTTTATAGTTTGTATTTTGGAAAAACCAACTCTTCTCTTCCAAAATATACTAATTATAAAAAATAAAAGATAAAAAAAAAAGTAAATTTTTGTCAATATATATGTCGTGAAAACCAACTCTTCTCTTCCAAAATATACTAATTATAAAAAATAAAAGATAAAAAAAAAAAAAAGTAAATTTTTGTCAATATATATGTCGTGTTGGATGCTGTAAGGCAGTTAATAAAGATTGGAAGCAAAAATGAAAGGGAATACCTAGCGTAAGAGAGGAGGAGCATTGGAGAGAAGGGAGGCGGCGGGAGGAACGGCGGAGAGAAAGAGATGTGGACGTAGTTTTGGCGACGGACTGGAAGTGGATGGAGAAACGGAGAGGTGACGGGAGGCGAGGGCGAGTGACGACTAGGGTTTCCATGTGGATTCGAGAGCATACGATTGTTGTTTTTGCTTTTGTGTCTGAAAGAGACGGAGACAAAAATAAGAGTGAAAGTAGACAATGGCGAGACTAAGGAGTGAGCGAGGGGGACAGGGAGAGCTGTACTGGTTTTGAATTTTCCATGTGGTGTGTTTTGCCTTTTGCGTGAGTCTCGTGAGGGATCAACAAAAGCGCGAAGTCGTACTTGTGCTTGTTTCTATGCATTGGGCTTGGGCCACGATTAGGAACTCCATTGGTGTTGTCAATGAGTTGTCATTTTCTCCTTTTTCTCCATTTATTGTGAAATATCTTCCAATATTGTAAATCTTGTCGCATAATTATCTTATATACTTACTAAACATATATTAATCACCTTATATAATTACTGACTCGGTATACCAACCAAATCCTATAAATATAAGTCGCAATAGATTTATTATCACATTTTAAAAAATTAAAAAAAGAGGTCATATTTACACACCTTTGACTTTGATAAAAGCACAAATGTTATAATTATTTTTAAATTTATTTAAATTATATTTTTGTGAGACTTATTTAAACTGTATTATAATTAAAAAAAAATCAAAATAATTGTTAATGATTGGGGACGGTACTTGCACAATGAAGTCGCATGTTTGAATGTCGTCACTAACAAATGGATTTTGCATGAGTGCTTGTCAATGGGCCGACGCCCAACTAACCATGTAAACGGCCCACATTCAGAAAAGAAAACCCGACCCGTATAGTTTTCAGTGTCAAAACCGCCATATTTTGCGCGCAGCGAAGCTCCGTATTCAAAACCAAGCAATCAAATTCAATCAGACCTTGGAGCTGGTGATCGCAGTTCTCTTAAAAAAATTCTTCTTTGAGTAGATACACACAAACTCATCAATCAATGGAATCATTTGACTTTACAGAACCCTCGAAAACTGCTCCTTTTTCCACTACTCGCCTTTCTGATTCTGAACCCTCCACGATTTCCGCTCTCTACTCTCACAACATCAATCAATGTGGGTGCTTTAGATCCGACCCTTTCGCTTCCCTTTGCGTGATCTCCAAAAAGATCCTGCTTTTATTAACTACACTTCTCTATTTTTGTCTTTGTTCATGTGTTTTTCGTTTAAAATTTGCTAGCTTTCAACTTTTTTTTTCTCTCTGGGGACTTTTTATCAAGCACTTTGTAAACAGAAAGTGTCAAGATTTCTGGGTTGTTGAAAGCAAGATCATTGGGTTTTCTTTGGTGGAGTTCTTTTTTTTTTTTTTTACTGTTTTGTTAGTTTTTTTAAAGTGTTACTGGTGTTTTTGGAATGAAAGATTTAGAAGGAGGAAACTTTTTACAGATAACAAGTTGGTTTTGTAAAAAGTTTGAATTTTTTGTTTTGTTGGGTTTTGAAAGCTTAATTGTTCTTGAATTGTTGCTTGGCTTGAGTTTTTTATGTTCATTTTTTGTTGTTTTCAGGTGGGTAGTTTGGTATGTCTGAGTTTAAGCTGGATGTGGCGATTCGTGGTGATTCTGAGGTGGTGACTGAATCAAACTCTTTTAATGGGAATGTGAATGTGAGTGAAAGCAGTAATGGGTTGTATAGGATGCTTGATGGTATTCACAAAGAATGGTACCGCTTAATAAGAAATATCGCGACAAATTCTGAACGTATGGGATCGATTGACAGGTAGAATGAGCTTGATTCGATTCGACACAAACATGATATTGTCAGGTACATGTATTTCAGGAACAATATTTGATGCTAGAGGTTTGCTTTGTGTATTTCAAACAGGTTCTTTAGAGGGAATCGAGTAGCCTTTAATTTTCCCATTGATTGGATTGGGAAGAGAGAGCATCGATCAGGGTTGAAATCTGGACCTCTTGTGTCAGGAGCAGCTTACTGTTTTTCTTCTTGTAGCATGATATTGCTTAACAAAGTTGTTCTATCAAGCTACGATTTTAATGCAGGAATATCATTGATGTTTTATCAAGTATGTTACTCATTTTCGCCTCAGTTTGTTTAGTCATAGTTGCTGTAACGAAAACAGAACAAGTCTTGTTTCGAGCTCTACAAGCGAATTTCAATGAGCTGATAATTTATCTATTTCCTTTTCTTAACTGCAGAACCTGATTAGTACTCTAGTTGTTGTTGTATCTGGGTTCTTCGGAGCAGTTTCAGTGGGAAAGCTAAACTGGAAGCTGATTAAAATCTGGATGCCTGTCAATATAATCTTTGTTGGGATGCTTGTTTCCAGCATGTATAGGTATGTTCTGAACTGCAGCCTTGTACTTTCTTGTCTTACAAGCCTGTTGAAACTAAAAAGTGAAGAGGTTTGGAGTTTTAATACAAAGAGAACAATATTGAAAAGAACAGCAGTTTGTGTTCTCTACAAATGATATCATATATAATATGTAGAAGTAAATACTCTGATAGTTTGTGCCTGCTTAATATTTTCTGGTTATTTGGTTTCAGTTTGAAATACATAAATATTGCAATGGTGACGATTCTGAAGAATGTGACAAATATTTTAACAGCAATTGGGGAATTATATATGTTTCGAAAACATCAAAATCAAAAAGTCTGGACTGCCATGTTTTTTATGGTAAATGATACATACTGCATTACTCTTGCTAAGATTTATTTCTTTACCGTTACATGCAATGATAGTTTCAAATTTCATTCTCTGCACCTTAAATTATATCCAATTAGTCAACGTCTTTGTAATCTACAGATTATCTCTGCTATTAGTGGTGGTATCACAGATCTTTCATTTGATGCAACGGGGTATGCATGGCAAACCGTGAATTGTGTCCTAACAGCAAGCTACTCGGTATGCTTTGCATTATTATAGTGAGCTTATTTTTTTATTTATTTATTTTTTTTTTGAGAGAGATCTGTGATGTTGAGCTTGGACTGTGGAAATAAACCATGGTTCTTGCTGCAGACCTCTCTCAATATTATTACCAGTCCCAACTAGCTTGCAACATTTGCACATTGTGACAGCTCACTCTCCAGCATGTCATGGACAAAGCAAAGCAGGCAACAAGATCAGCATCTCTAAATGAGGTTTCAATGGTGTTGCTGAATAACTTGTTATCTCTTCCTTTTGCCATCTTCTTGATTCTCATTTTTGATGAATGGAACTATGTAATGAATGTGTAAGTGAATGTTTTCACTTCTTTTCTCTAATTTTTTTGTTGTCTCTGGATGCAACCATATGTGTAATCTGAGGTTTGTGGTTGTTGTTTGCAGGGATGTGATCAAATTGCCAATGTTTTGGGTTGTTGCCACAGCTAGTGGACTGCTTGGACTAGCCATTAGCTTCACCTCTATGTGGTTTTTACAGCAAACTAGCCCCACCACTTACAGGTAAAATACTTTCATCAAAACATTACAGAAGAAATATAAAAGCAATTTTACCACTAACAATGCGCTATGGTAGTAAAAAACATTCATTCGGTCTAACAATGATCCAAGTTCGAGTCCTTCACCACAATTGATATCTTGAAAAAAAGAAAGTACAAAAAGTGGTTTCAACTATTTAAAAACAGGTTTTGTGATACCAATACACTTCCGGTATCACTATAAATCATATCTGTTCTCATCCAATTCACAATTTTTTTTTCTGTCAACTCAACTAGACAACCATTGATGTTGTCTTTTATTTTTGCAGCTTGGTAGGTTCATTGAACAAGATCCCCATGTCGATCGCTGGTCTCGTTTTGTTCAAGGTTCCACTTAGTTTGCCAAACATGTTCAGCATACTTTTTGGTAATCAAAAACATCAACTCTGCTTACAATGAACTATAATGTAACCTGTATATTTCATTTTCATCTCATGGCTCATGCCAAGCAATTTGCATGCTTGTTTCAGGTCTATTTGCTGGAATATTCTTTGCCAGAGCAAAAATGTCCTGAATTCAAGAACTGGACTCTGGAAAACTGGAATAGGGTCTGCAAAACAAATGCTTCAACATACATATAAATTGATCACACACACTCTCCTAGCTCGAGGATGATCAATTAATAAATTATGAGTGAAACTTTTACTACATTTGACAAACCTGGAAGAAGCAGAAGCTCTTCCTGCAGAAAATTTTTGTTTTTGCTCCTTTCATTTTCTTTCGAATGTAAATAAATGTTGATCATAAGAGCATCCGCGGAAGCAGTTTAGAGATGGAGCTGCAATGAGAAGTTCTGCAACTCTTACTATTTTGAATTTTTGATTACCATGTTTGATGTTTCAGAAGTCATGCATGAGAGACAATTATCATAGACCTTTATTTTGGCTGATTAGAAAACACAGAGGGACAAGTTACTGAAATGGTTTCCTAATATTGATTCACTTCATGTATTAATGATTTTGGTGAAATTACATTGCAAAAGTTACCAGGGTTTGTTTATTTAATAGAGATAATTTCTGGGAAGTTATTTGTACTAATTTACGTCTATTTGTTGCTTGCATTGCTCTTTCTTTTATGTACAATATCATGTTGTCTTCACCATGGATGTTCTTCTCTCACCCCATGTTTTTAGTATCCAAGTAGTACCTACAAACCCAAAAAACTGTGCAAGAATACTGTCTGTGCGAGGAACAAATCGTTGTCCCTACCCCATCTCATTCTTCTCATGATAATATGTTTAAAAGATCTTTCTCTTTAGTAAAGAATCAATATAACTATAAAATAAAAAATAAAAGCTGTCTAATGCAACTATGTGATAAAGAATCCTCATTCAACCCAATACTATTTCAAATTTGAGTAGGTGTTTGATGGTATTTCTGAAAATAGTTAAAGTAAAAAATAAATTGTTGGGACAACTATATAAAACTAGGAATCTCTCTCTGCGATAAACTTCTAGGATTTATTTTATGATATCAAATATCAATGGAGGAGATAAAGTTAGAATTGCCGAAGTCTTGTTTTGTATTTTCATGAAATCCTAATATAATATGTTAGTTTAATTAAAGATTTCGTATATATTTATGATAGATGAGCTTGGAACAAAATTATGTCTTACATTTATATTATTGAGGTCATAAGCTCGAATCATTTTCTCTTTTCTCCTTTAAACTCCTGGCACAAATTATGAATTTAAATCGTATAGTTTCCCTTAAAGTCGATATTAATTATAACGCCATAAAAATATATCTATTTACACAGAGAGCACACTTTAATGTATTTGAGGGAATACAATCTCCATTTTTTTTTTTTTTTTTTGAAATATCCATTTTCTTGTTTTGATATTTGAGAATTTTCGAAACGAAACGTTCGAGCTCAATTGTTTTCATGCATGATTTTATGATACTAAAACTAAATTCCACAATTCATGCTAATAACTTCCGGAAGACAGCCAGGATTGGTCAACGGTCAACCTTCGACCAAAACTAAAGTTAAAATTAAAAACTGTCAGAAAGAACATGTTTGTTAACAACTGAAGTTAGCAAAAAGACAAAACAGAAACCAATAAGCAAACCCCACATGAAATATCATGCATGATCTCATATCAGATCATCTAAAAATAACAGAAATAAAGTTCTATTTTTTCATCACAAAAATCCATAAAAAGCAAACATCCAAATACCAAAACAAAGTCCATATTGAGTAAACAATTACCAAAGCTAGCATGCTAGCTAATAGAGAACTGATGAGAAGAAGAAACCATTTCTATCAAATCCATCTCTTTTTTTCCATTGGGAAGACTTTGATGTTGATGATGATCTCCAAGCTGCAAGCTCATATCCAAGTTAGTGCAGAGACGATCAAAGTAAGATGAACTGGTTGGTCCATTCAATAAATTAGAGAGATATAGGTCAGAATAGAGATGGGAACTCTGGTGGGTAAAGCCATGTTGGACTTGGAGACCACTAACGGACATGTTTTGATAATGATCATGATCAAAATTCTTGTGGTCTTGATTATTGTGATCAGGAATATTATTTTCAACATTGGAAGGCTGGTTTTGATTGTTGTTTGCAAAGAAGTTTTGCATGAAAACCAACTCCTCATCATACGTTTCAGGAATCAAAGGCTGAGAGTAGTACTCATCAGTGACGGTTGTGGATTCAGACAGTTCAGGGAGATGGTAATTGAATTGGTTTGATGGAACATGATCTTCAGACAATGCGGAGCTAGTCGGGGTGGTGCTGGTGGTGGTGGTTCCAGTGGTCGCGGTTGTGGAATCAGTATTGAGAGTCTTGCTTCTAATGTAGTCTTGAAGCACAGATGATTGAGGCTTGTTATTACTATTTGCCTTCTGTTTCTCTAGTAATGGTTTGATCTTTCTTTTTGAATTCAGTCTTCTTTTAGTTGCATTCCAGTGATTCTTGATCGAATTTTCGGTTCTTCTAGGGATTTTCTTGGCGATTTCTGCCCATCTATTGCCAACTTTGGCATGAGCTTCAACTAGTATTCTCTCCTCTTGTTCGCTCCAGCTATCTTTCTGAATTTACCAAAAAAATTAAACAAAAAGAAATGTCACATGCATGTAATGAAGAAAAGAAAATTAGTTACTTAAATTATAGCTAAAACTGGATTGAAATGTATGATTGAAAGTCGAAAAACGTATGAGCTTTTCATAATAGTTATAGTGGTTTTTGTATAGAAAAAATGTTCAAAATAAATCACATGAAAATAAACTAACTCTAAACATTTTCAAACTAATTTAATTTTTTATAAACAAAATAGGTCAAAATAAATAAGTTTGCAACAAACAATGAAGATGATTTGATCAACAAATGCACAAAACTTTTATCATAAAATACATACAAACCCTAGTAATATGTTTTTATCTGTTTTGAAATGAAATAGATAAGCTCACCATTTACTTCAGATTGTCATCTTTAAGAATCTAGCAACCATATAGGGTCCAAGAACTAAGTTCTTTGTTTAGATTTTGTTTTAATTTCACGTTGTTTCACTAGATATAATTAATCCGTCTCAAATCTTCTTCTTTGTTTAACAAAATAGATATGCTGGAGATAATCTAGGATCTATATATAGAGTTGAAAATGGTGCTAGTTTTGCAAATTTTACACAACAAACGATAAATTAAAAAATGAAAAAATATATATAGAAAACCTTGATGTCTGGTCGCAAATGATTATGCCATCTCTCCCGACATTGTTTTCCTACCCTACCAATCAATTTCTCAGCTATCTGAGCCCATTTTCTCACTCCATATTGCTTCACCAACTTCAAAAGTTCCCTGGGAAACAGACGGCACCAACACAAAACACCCCTCAAGTCAAAAAAAGTAAACGAAAACAAAAGAAAATAAAAACAAATAATAATATGTTATACAAGTGTGATCACCTGTCTTCTTCATCAGTCCATTGTCCCTTGATCAAGGGTCCAACAGAAGCACTTTTCTTAGCTTTTTGCTTCCCTATTTCTCTGGAAGCAATGCTAATACTCTTTGAACCAACTCTTGTTGTTGAACCTTCTTTGGAGTTTCTTCCATCAACAACAAAGCAGCTGTTTGGCAAAAGTGTTTCTTGGGTTGTTGGCCAGTACAAATTATTCTCATAATGAGCACCGATTGCACCACCGCCACCACTAACAATATATGTAGAAAAGGCACTAAACCCATAATCTGGTGATGAAACAAATGCTTCTTTGTTCTTGATCATCACATTGTTCTGTGTTTGGTTCTCGGACAAGTGGCAGTTCTGCTGGTTACACAAGAACCTATCGATGGCTGTCAATGGTGGACAAGGTCGATACATCAAACGATTTCTACCTTCTGGCTTCATGAAAAGGAGCTTGAAGCAGATTGAAAACCCAAGAAGGATGTTGAAAATTAAACGAAAATGGCTTGAATTGTGCTTCAGTTTTGAGTGAATTTTGTCAACTTTTGTGTTAAAAAACTCCATGATAGAAGCTTGAGACGCAAAAGGCTTATACCATGCCTTGAAACGTGCCACGTGCCTTAACAGCCGTTGATCTGATGGGGAATCCAACGGCTGAGAATTCTCATTTTTTGTAACTCCTGAGCTTCCTCTCTCTCCAGACAATAAAGTTGATTTTTCAGGGAGCTATTAGTGGGTTCGTTACATTAATTACTCATAATTAATTATCATTTTTTTAATTTAATGTTTCTTATAAAAAGAAAAAAGAAAAAAGAAAAACTGGAGGAAATTGAGAGTTAGCTGTGAGCGAATTTGAGCCTATTTATGGATAAATAGGGTTTTATCGAGTTTAAAAGACAGTTTTAGCCTTGATTTGTTTTTTTAAAATTAATTGAGGGTTTTTTGGTCTCGTTAATCAAGAGTGGAGGAGGTAAGAATTTGTGGGCGATTAATGAAAATTAATATCAATTATTGTAAGGTAATGAAATTCAGGAGGATTGGAAGCTCTGGTTTAATGGCCACCTAATTGTTGAGGTATATGTTATTAACAGTTGATGCCCAAGCTAGTTTGAGCTAATTAGGAATTGTTTAACGAAAAATATAAAAGACTAATTTATCTTTAGCCTCTTTTGACAAAAAGACCGTTATACTTTTATTCATAGTTAAATATTATAATAATTAAATAATTAAATTTAAAATAAATTAAATAATTAATTAAAATTAATAAATATTGCAAAATTAAATAGAAATTAAAAACAACTCATCAATTCATCTTTGTTAAAAAAAAAAAAAATGCATCAATTCATCGATCCAAATTTGGCTTTCTAATCGATTGAAAACCCAATCTAAAAACCCAAAAAATACACTCAACATCATAAATCCAATGCTAAACATCATAAAACAAACCCAAAATCATCAACCTCCCACAAAACCATCAAACCTTGAAATCCAACAGCATCAATTATGAAGCAAACCCCGAAAATCCAACAAAAGAAAAAAAAAATCATCACTGAATTAAGCTAAAAGGGTCTGTCTGATGTGCGAAACGAACCCAAATGGGTTCGTCATCAAATGAACTCTCCTGAGTTTGTAATCAAACAAATCTAGGTGGGTTTGTTATCAAACGAACCCTCCTGGGTTCAATTATATAGATACGGTGATACACTTGCTTTGCTGTGATGGCAAAACAGGTAGTTGTGCTAGGTTCAACAATCCACTTAGGTTCGATCATCTGGAGATAAACGGTTGCTGCTATTGCGTCAGTGGCGACGGAGAATGATGAGGAAATGGTGGTGGCAACAGAGGATGAGTTTGATGAGGGGTGAATGATGATGGGTTGGTTTTTGGTGGTGAATGGGTTTGATTTTTGTGGCAAAGATTTGATGTTTATGGCGAAGATTTTGTTTTTTATGTTTTAATTTTTTATGGTGTTGATTGTTTTATTTTTATAATTTTTAATTGTATGGATTGTTCTAGATGATCTGGATTCCAGATCTATATTTTCTTGGTTTTTGTTTTTTAAGTTTCTTAATTAATTAATCCGAATTTCATTTTTTTTTTAAGTTTTTCAAGTGTTTAATTTTTTAATTTAATAATTTTTAATTTAATTTATATTTATTTTTTTAATTTATCTAGTTCGTACATGTGTCACCATCCTAGAGCATGATTTGAAATGACAATTTTACCACTACCCACAATGCTGTCCATTTAGTTTGACCAAAAATTGACTAACTCAATGATCTAATTTGACATTTTTTTGAAATATTAGGAATGATTTTATCTTTTTATGAAATATCGATAAAAATTTGATTATTTTTTAAAAATTAGAGACTAAAATGATTTTTACCATTTTTATCTTTTTTTTTTAACTAATACGCAATCTCACATCTCATCTTTCCATATAATGATTCATAAAATAGTAATTGTGCGACTTGTGAGTAATCACGGATAATCGTTAAACAAGTTACTATTGTGACTGATGATAAAAAACCGCTTGTAATTGATGTCAAGAATCTAGAGCACGGGACCTAGTCAAAATGATAATAAACTTTTAACTTTCTGGACAATTTAATTCTTATCTTGGGAATTTGATTTACACTTACAAGAATTTTATATTCACTTATAAGAATTAATTAGTACAAAATCGTTTTGCCTAGAGAAGACATCTCTCTGACACTACCATATTTTGATGGAGAAATGATACAAAACATCTCTGGAATCTATGGATTCGAATATTTTGGCATAATTTTACATTGAATAAGAAAATATACGTGAGACATGTGTTAGTAGCTTAATTTCAAGCATAGAAGAAATTTCAATCCAATTTGGAAGGACTGAACAACTTTGTGCTTGAAAATGGATTAACCTTTGTCGTTAGGGTGCTTTTGTATGATGATCTTCCCAAAAATGATTTTAAAGAAAGTGTTTTAAGTAGATAAACTGAAAGCACTTTATATAAAACATATATATTATTGTTTAACAGATATCTTTTTCATTACATAAAAGTGTTTTCATTTAACCAATAAAGTAATTGGGTCAAATATAGCGAAATATAAACAAAATCACCAGTCTCACTAGCCTAGCTAAGACTTGTGCGTGTTGAACTTGATTAAAATTCAGATTAAGACATATAGGAACACGCTAGGGTTTTGAAAAGACACTACTTAATCTAATTATCATTTAATATTATAGATATATTTCTTTAGAAACACCAATTAATGCTTATTTGTCAGCCACGACAATAAAATTCTTTTGAACGGTTACTAGATTTAAATCCTAATTATTTTTGTCATTGCATTAATGTTCATCATTTTATTCTTCTTTATTGTCAAGGAATTACTCTATTGTTATTAATATTTAATATGTTCAAGATGTCTTATTTCTTATCCGAAGAAAGGATGTTTGTTTGGAAACCTTAACTTCACCAAAACAAGTCTACACAAATATCTAGTTTCGTCATGCAATATTTGGCATTCCAAAATTTTTGTCTAGAAATCTAATCTACTGGTGTTGAAATGACTTGTAACTATTGAATAATTCACAACATTAGTTTATGATTACAAGCCATCACAAATTAATTTAATTTATAAGCTTTTTGATCGTATATATATACATATGTATATACATGTACATATATGTATAGTTGATGCTAAATGGAATAGAGATTTGTTGAAATTTATCACATCTACTTTTCAAGTAAGAAGAGAAATGATTTTTTTTTTACTTAAAGGGAGAGTCATTTGAATTTGAGACCTCAACTTTACTTACAAATGTGATTATTAACATGACTATACATGTGACTACATAAAAATAACTTTTTTATATTTAATTTTTCTCATTATAGTACTCACAACTCATTAGTTTTTAACCAGATATTTTGTATACAATTTTTTCTTTAAAAAGATAAATGAGAAAAATACAAAACTATCCAAATTCAAAAAGAAAAATTTGTTTCCAGTCTATTCCAAAGAAAAACTTGTTTTTACTCATTCAAATAAATTAATTACACACAGTATCTCATATTGACAAAAACTCCTTAAACGTGATGAGACAGTATCTCATCATACCCTTTGGTCACGCTCCTTTTGTCACGGTATTTTTTAAATTTTACTCATAGACCTACTTTTGAAATCAGGGGGTATTGAGTATAATTTATTTGTGTGAACAATTAAAGACAAATTTTTTTTTAGAGGATATAAAAACTATTTTTAGTTTTGAAATTGGAGCAGTTTTGAAATTTTCCCATAGGAATTGTGGTTTTATATCTTAGACAAGTTGGCCCAATTTTATTGTTGGGCTTAAACAAACCTTCGCAGGCTGATCACAAATTTATTTTTCTAATATATATTGATTGGCTTCCGATCTATTAGTAAATCTATCAAATTAATACATAATTACATGTATAACCTTCTGCGGAAACTTAAACAAGGGCCTGACTCTTGAGTGACAACCAAATGACTATTAAGTCTGTTCGATGATGAAGTGACTCGACTCTAGAATTTAAGAATAATACAAAAATTATATCTATTAATATCTAGTCTATATTACTTTGTACTCTGTTTAATTTAGAAAATTATATATTAAATCTCTTGCATTATAGTAACCCTCCATCTTAATGAAAAGGACTCGAATCTCACTTTACACATAAAACTATAAGTACAGACAGATCCCTCTTTTATTTTAGAAGTATTTCGAACCATTCTTGGTACACTTGGTTAAAAATATCAAACTCTTTTTTCTTAAACAGATGTATGATTGACAGCACATTCAACATGAATTTTCAAGAGAAAAAAGAAAAAACATTTGTAATTTTTACCACACATTGAATCCAATTTGACATTACCTGAAACTCAGTCCAATCTGATTTGATTTTTCAGATCTGCTCATATAATAGTCTACTCATATTCTTATATTATATATATATTACTTATTAGAAAATTAATATAATTTAAGATCGTTAATTCGACAACTTCTTTAATTTGGTGTATAAATTCTCATGTACGACCCATAATTTCTATAATTTGATTCACTGCGCGAACACAATATTTTACAATTTTTATCGAGAGGGACAGGTGGCAAGAAATCACGCGAGTTTAGTGTGAGCCCATGAAAGTAAATTAGAAATCCCGTTCTCTTCACGTGGCTAAACCACCTGCTTCTTGTTGGCCTAACTCAAATCTCCAAGGCCCCAAAATCTATACATTGCATGTCATGTGAATCAATAGCGACTTTGGTTATTTTTTCCATCGTGTGTGATGGCATAAATGAAGCAAGAAAAGGACGCCAACTGTTGTGTTCTTAAAGCACACTTTTTGGGTACACATTTGGATTCAAATACTTAAAAAGGCATTTATGACTGACATGACAATTGAAGATGTTGGGTTTGTTAGAAGTGTGTTTTTATGATGGGGTGTAGAAATTGAAGTTTTTCAAGTTACTAAATTTGGAGTCTATAAGCTTATCCCATCAGTAATAGTGAACTCTCAAATTTTTTATTTTGGTATAAATTAAATAAGTACAATGATGTGAATTATTTAGTTGTTAAAGCACATGTTCAGAGAAATGGAAATTTACAAAATTAAAATAAAATAATATTTTTTAATATTAATTTTGAATCATTTTAGGCTAAAGCCTTTTATAAGTATATAATTATTAACTTATTTTAATTTTTGTAAGTACTGATATAAAAAATTTCAGGAGTCAAAGTACAATTTAAATATGATAAAATCATCCAAATGCTCTATTTATATATCTTACGTTAAGTGGTCATTGCAATCAATTATCTGGATTATATATACCACACTTTTATTTGATTAAAACCAAATTTAAATAATTCACAAATTTTTTAACCATTCTTATGTGTACATTCATTTTGGGGGGTGGTTTTAAAGTTAGATAAAACTATCAATTCTTTATGTTTTAAAATAAAAATAAGATTTAAACCTTGACCTTTTAAACTCAATAGTGAATATATACTCGATATGACACAATGTATAATCAATGCCTTATGAAACATCATCCACATATACAACATCAACTTCGTCCTATATAATGATAACAACTCATATTCATATTCTCATAACATCAGGTAACGATTATCTATTAATGTATGTAGCTTTCGTAATTCTTTTCTCAATAAAACATGACTTAAAAGTAAACTACAGATTGAAAGAACAAGAGCTTAGAACAAAAAGAATCAAATTGCATCACCGTTTGAACAAAGTCTTATTCCACTAAACTTTTTTTTTTTTTTAATGATCAATTCTTTATTCCGAAATCATAGCACCATTATTATCATTATTATTGTTAATTAACTCTCTATCAAATGCATGTAAACTCTACCCCACAGAAAATAAATGAAGGTATAAAAGAGTACATATAGCACATGAAAAGCACGAGGTTCGTTAGAGAAATTTTTATATTGATTATATTAACAGAAATCTAATCACAATTTGGCATGTGCTCGTTTCATCAGAAAGGATAAAAGAAAATGTAACAATAAAGACTGTGCAAAGAAAAAGCAAAAAGGTCGGCCAGGCCACCACCACCGTGCTCCAACAGCCAGCAATGCAGCAGAGCAGAGACCAACGTGTTGTCCCATTCTCGCTCAGGGCACGTGTTATCCCATCCCGCTCCCTTCAAATTCCCTGACCCATCCCAAGGTCTAACTAAAAATTTCATAAATTTCTGAATTTATTAGGAAAAAAAAAAAAGCCATAAAAGGAAAATTCAACAATAAATTCCCTTCCTTCCTTCCTCTCTCTCACTCTCACTTTATCTGTCTATGTTTTTGTGATATGGGGATATGGACATATGCTTTGGTTGTCTCCCATTCTTTTGTTTGGTTTGTTTTTTGTTTCTGTTTTGAGAATATTTTCATTTATTTTTCTACTTTCAATTTTTTTATTTCAAGCTTCGTCTGTAGTATCCGGGGAGCTGAGAGGGAAACACGTGTCATCACCACCAGTGTTCCACAAAAAATGAGCATAATCAGCAGCGTAGTAGGAATTTGTTGGGTCAGCAGAAATAGCTTCCAAGAAAGTCTCTTCTGCTGCCCACAAGTCCTTCTTCACTCTCCACAAAAACCTAGCATACTTGTTGTATGCCTCGGCATCCGCTGCCTCCACTTCCACCCCTATCGCTCTCTTGAAGTACTCTTCCGCTCTGTAAAAAATTCCACACAATTAGTTCAGTCAAAACCAACTACTTTAAAATAAGTCCAGAACAAAGAAAAATCTCCCCTCTTTTTTTCCTTTTCACGTCACGCGCATAACGTGATATATACAAATCTAGATATCATCGCACACTAAAGCTAAAAATAAAGCTGACACCACACCTTTCCTTTTCAAGTGTACCACAAAAATCCAAACCTAAATATGAACACACATACAAATTTCATAAACTCACACTCCCCACAATATAACTATAATTATAATCATAACAATGTTAATTACTATCTAATACACTAGGGTTTACTTATAATTAACGTTTAAACGATATTTGTGAGTGATTGACTGATTGATACCTGTCGTAGTCATGCTCGACGAGGTAGAGGAACTGGGCGTAATTGGCGAGGAGGAGAGAATTGTTGGGCTCTTGAGCGAGTCCTGTTCGATACAGGATCTCTGTTTTGAAGTAATCAGTGTAGGCATCGGATTCTATCTTGGCAAACACCGGTGACACCAATCGCTTCATTGTTTCATGATCGAGTGTGCCGTCTCTTATCGAAGCTTGCATGTTGGAAGCTTCATCGACTATCGAATTCCACAAAGTAACCTCCTCTTCTCTCTCCACTTGCCCCGAAACCGACTCCGCTTCTCTACCTGTCCCCACTGAAGACAACTGTGAACCAGAACCAGCACCTGCAGCGTCTGGTACGTATCTTCTAAACTGGTCAAACCGGTCAAACCCACCATCCCCATCAGTTCCACTAGCCACCGGCCGGATTTTGCCGCCGCCGCCAATTCCGCCACCAATGGAAGTCGTTTTCCCGCTCGAAACCGAAAAAGTCTTAATCGACGAGGAGTCGAAATCAAAATTAAGGTTGTTCTTATTATCTTCGATTTCAACGATGGAGGAGTGACAGGCGGGTGGCGGTGGCGGCGCGGCAATTGCGGCGTTGGAGGACATAGAGTGGACGGTGAAATTGGCTAGTAGTATCATGACATAGACCATTAACGTGGGTGTGTGAGAGAAGACTTGCTGGAACAGCCAAACAAACGAAGCGTGCATTTCCTTTTGGACACGCACGAGGATTCCTTGTAAGTCCTCGTAGAAGAGGACCTCGCGCATCTGCAACATGAAGCTTTGAAGCTCTCGGATTATAAACACCATAGACGAAAACGCCTTCTTTACAGAGCAGTAGGCTGACTCTCCAGCTTCTCGGAACCCGTCTCGCCACTGGAGCTTCCTCTTTATGATTCGAAGCGAGAGCGGCAGCTCCACGCTGTTTGCTTTCCTTTCGATGCTCTCGCACCAGTCCGGTGGCTCCTGCCACGGCGGATCCACCGCGAAGCTGTTGTTTTCTTCATCGCCGCTGTTGACGGCGTTGTCGTCGTCGTTGTCGTTGTCGTTGTTTGGGAGGTTGAATTCGAAGGAATCTGAGCTGGCGCTGCAGGTTCGTTTCACGGGTCGGGTTCTCGGCCTCGGAGAGTCAAAGGAGCGGGTCCGGAGAAGTCCGGGTCTGAATAGAGCTGATCGGTCCAGTCTTTGCACGTGCCGGGTTACTTCACTCCGAGTAGTGAAACTAGTGGTGATACTCCGACGTCGTTTTGACGACGGAGACGAGATTGCCGAGGCTAGGGCTTGTGATGAGGAGGATGGAGATTGTGGAACAATCGCTGATTGGGACCAATGCAAACACGTGGCTGCTACCTTCACTCCCATCTTGATCGGATTTTCTCGCGAAACAATCGGAAAACGCAAAAGAAATTTGATTTTCTCCTTCTTTAAACAGAACAGATCCAGAGTAATAAAAAAAGCCTTCACCTTTTTAGCTTTTAACCACCTGAAAAAACAAAAACAAAAACAAATCAAAACAATTCCTTCATTTTCCAACCGTTTTCACGCAAAAAGAGACACGAAGCTCTCACAATATCGGATTCGAAAAGAGAGAGACAGGATTGACGAGCGCGAACAACGATAAATCGGCGAAAGATCCGAAAACAAATGAGAATTACATGAGAGAGATTACGTGGAGACTGGAAACACTTACGTTTGGAGTCTTACACGGAGTTCAACGATTTCGAAATTGACTCGTTTGTCTTCTCCGGTGAAGCTTCGGTGACGGCTGTCCCCGCGATGTCACAAAGCGAAGTACAGGACGCAGCTTCACTTTTGTGAGGAACAGAGACAGAGAGGGCTCTCTGGGTCTTATATATACATAATATTTTAAGAGAAAAGTCTGGGAGTGGAAAAAATAAATACAAGATCGTATAAGGGAAAATTATACGGTATATATATAGTATAAGGTTTTTTGGGTATTTGAATTTCGTCGGGGTCCGAGTCTGCAGCCGTTTCAAAGAAAACAACTTTTGGGGTGATATTTCAGTCCGACGCGGCTCATTTCACGGGACCAAGTGGATCTGATCTGGCCGCTGTTAATGCGCCACGTGTGTAGACAAACCACCACCATCACCACCTCTGTTAATAATTTAAAAAAAAAAGGTGAAATTGAGAAGCAAGGCCGTGATTCACACACCGACCCTGTCTTGATTTCATTACACGTGTACGTTTCACGAAAAATGTGTAATACTGTTGCTAATTGCACTCTTATAACAAATAAAAAAAAAAACCCCCTAAATCTTCCTTTTTTTTATTTTTTTTTATTTTAGTTCTAGTATTAATTAAAAAGATAATCGGAACCAAATAAAATAATACTTTAGTAACACGATATGAAAACAGCTCCTAAACAGTGAGTGAAAATAACAAGCGGAGGAATAACTCACAATAAATAAGGAAAAGATCCATAAATTATGAGAAGAGGATATAAAACCCACGATATGAGAAAGTTGTAAGTGACAATAGCTTACAACTATATCTCTGGATATAAAGTATTATACATGTGGAACAAATACATTCTTATAATATTAGGAGAAGTTTTCTATATATTTTTATAAAATATGCCGATAAAACTCGAATTTTATTAGAAGAAAATCTTATATGGAATTTGAATCCATAGTATGTTAAAATAATTATATATATATTTATAAAAATATACATAATAACATTTAAATTCTCGACGTATATAGACGGTGGAAGCAAGTTGTACGCCACTCGAAGCGATAGGAAATGTTTTTCTTCACGAATTTGAATATAAATATGGTTATTGTGGTTATTAAGCTTAGTTTAGCAACTTTTGGCTTTACTGTGATCACACTACAACAAGTTGAACTCCACTGGGTCATACAATTGGATTGAAAAGGAAAGGCCACTTTTGATCTCCTTGTTGAAAAGTCAAAAGTGACCTTATAACGTTAATAATTTTTACCTAACAACTTTCTAAAATTAGTGGATCTAATCCAAATATGTTAGAAATATTTTTTCATGTTTTCAAATTGCTTTGTTCTTGTTATTTAAGGCAAAAGATCATGTATATCAAAATCTATATTGTAGTTAGATACATTATTTTCATATTAAATAATATTAAACTTATCAAATATTTTATCTAAATTCATATTAACATGATGTGATATGTGCATTTTTAAGATCCTATTAATTATCGCATCACCTCATAAATTACAGGATTTTGATAATTCACATATCACATCATTTTAATTAAATATTGGAAAAACCCAGTATTACTCTATTGTATTTATTCTGACACTCATTTTTTTTTATTTACTTTTAATATGCTGTAGTAATATGAATTGAAATACCACCTTTTGTTATTTATAACAAAATATATTGATTAAGTGTAATTAAACTCGTTTTATTATCGTTTTAAACATTAAATAACAATGTGTTTACTTCGTTGTTCAAACCAAAATTTGAGTCCATACTAACAAATCTAACAATTCTCCTGAAAATTCACATTCTTATTGACTAAATCATGTAACATAAATTATAAAATTGTGTAATTAATAATCCATGTTAACTAATGCATATTTATAATCAGGGCGAAAAATTATAATATTTATTTTTCTGTAACGACAACAAAATAAAGATTAAATAAGATCGGTTTGGTGATGTACACTCTTACACTTACACTTTTATAAATTATGAATTCTAAGTTATTTTCTCTCCCTAAAATCTCAAATTTATCATAATAAAAAGAAAAAAAAAATCAAATAAAACATGTTTTTATATTACTTGAAAGTGATCAAAACATGTCTTACCTTTCACATTTACGGTGGATGGTCAAAATCCCCACCATGCTTATTACAAGCATTTATGAGAAAAATCTTTCTTCAAATCGCAACTTTGCAAGTATAGTATTTTTTTTTTTTAATTGGATTTCATATATGATGCAATCTACTAAATCTGAATTATTATCAAATTAATTAAAGACTCTTTAATATTAAACCATATTAAGTGGTGGCCGTAACACATGATACTTGATCCTTAACCTCAACCTTCTTTTATTCAAAATTAATCAAAACAAAGTTTGTAACCTTTTCTTCTATGTACTATAAAATGCTTGAAATTCAAGTGAGATAAATAACTTCACCACAAAGGAAAAACAAAATCAAACAGATGGTGTTTTAGTCAATTCACAAAGTATAAAATGTCATGTGCCTGCAAAAGATTCAAAATATCATTGATTATTAGTCAAGCAAGAGGACAACCGATTCGAAAAAAATAAATATCTAGTTGAGGAAGAGGTGAGGAACCGACGGTCCAAAACGAAAACTCAGAGTAGTAGAGCTGTGAATACAGCTTGCTGCGTCTTTACATCAGAAGAAAAGCGAGATACGACTGCTGATTACGACCTTTTTATCCTCAGCGGCTGTGGTTGCCGTCTGAGATCTTTTCAACGGCTCTGATCGTTTTTGTTGCATACTCATTTTGTGCTCTTGATTTTAATATTAGATTCTTGTCCTGGTTTGTGCTATCGTATCTTATTAGCTTTCAACAAATAATGGTTGAAAAAATAAATAATAAATAAAAATTATATCTAGATTATTATCAAAGGTTTATCTATTAAATGTTTATTAATTTTGACTAGATCTTTTTTAATAAAATTGTAAAACTAAGTCATTAAAAAAAAAATTGTAAAACCAAGTTTATGTAGTGCATGAATTTAAGTTTCGGTATAATTCTTATTCAATTAATAATAGCGATAATTTGCATGAACGTCTTAAGTCTACATTAATTTAAGAACTGTTTTTTTTTTTCATTTTTTTTTTTATCGAAATACCGTTTTATGGTGGAATCTGACCGAATAAATATCTTCTTGTCACCAAGTCACTTTGGACAGTGATAAAAACTTTTGTAATGAGAGGGGTTGATATATCCCTAATCAATTTGTTAACATTTAAAAACGGAAATAAAGTAAATATTATCTTAATGGAAGATGATAAAAATTAAGAAAATGTTGTAGCTCCTGTGATGTGGAGGTTACACAGATTAAACTACGATTAAGTTGGGTAATTTTCGAGTTTGGATTGTAATTTAATAATAATTAAAAAATCATGTACAGGTGTCTTACCCTATCTTGATATCATTAACACTTTCAACTTGGTTTAACAATAATTAAGGCTGTCTGGAGTCTGCCCTGTCCTAAAGATTATTTTTTTTAATCAAAGTGAATTGAGACATTTTTAAGCACAAGGACTTCTAAAATATTTAAATGTTTTAGCAAATTATATATATATTTTTTAGGTGAAAATTTGAACTTCTGCTACTTAGTAAGACGCAATCATTTGTATCTAGTCATGATATTTTATGTTCACATTTTCTTCATTTTTATCATGTCAACTATTATTATAATGGACAATACATTGATTACGTATCTCTTATTCTATATTCATGATAAATGACATTTACTGTGTCGTGGAAATAATGTAATTCAACAATGTTTAATAATAATCATTCCAAATTACATAATCGGATATGAAAGCAAAAAATTGTACATACATAATATGATTGATAATTCATACTGTAGAAGCTAATTTTAAATAATTTAAACTTACAAACTGTACAGTCTCATCACTGTATCTAACACAGCTCGCTGTCTCGATTCAAAGAAATCGAGGAATTTGAGAGAATGTTTATTAGGCTATATTAGCCGTCAGTGTGGTCAAAGTTGTAGGCCCATAAAACTTGGGATCTTGGTAGGGCAAGTTGGCCCCACTGAAACAAAAGCACGGTTCGTTTGGCACTGTTTTCACACACCAACAATCATTCCCAGCCAGGAAAATATGGCGCCTGGGCGCCCACAAAAACAATCACCAGACATAGCTGCCTGGCACACTTGCCACTACCAAGTAGATGTCATGTCTCTTCTGTTTTGGCTCTCAAATTGCTACCAATCCCTCCGTCGATCGAGCTCAGATTTTATTTTTACTCACCAATGGTGGATCATCTGGTCGGTTTGTGTCCCCATTATAATTATCTCATTGTTTAATTGATTGATTTATACAGTCGATTGCTCATGATCTTGTATCTGATTCAGTGCTTTTGTCAAGAACGTATAATCGGGATAAACACAAACGACTAAATTTTGTTTCTCGAACATTTTCTTTTATTTTTTAATTTCCGAGAGATTGTAATTTGATTTGATTGGTCCAAAGAAAATTTGACACAGCTTTTGAAGCCATGGTCACCTTGTCCATGCCCTACACAAATGAGCAATACATGGTGCTCACATTAATTTTCTGATCTTGATAAACATTATTGTTGGGCAAGAAGTCACTCGCCAAGATAAAAATGGCTTCTTTATTTTTCAATCAAATTTCTTTATATGGTTTCGTCTATTATATTTATGTTGATACACGTGCATCTACGCTAACATCAATATTTCAAGGCGTATTTGTCCTACCGATTTCAACCCAGTTTGACTATACTATCATGGTTAGATACACGACTTGCATATATTTATAAATGTATATGCATTGCATAATGTGTAGTTAATAATAAATAAACCCAAAAACTTAACCTGTCAAATGATAATTCAATTAACTATTTAACTAATGTTTTAATATTCTCTAATACATCATTTCATGTATCGGAATTTCAGAATAACAAATTTAGTATATGAACCACTTATAAAATAAATACAGAGTCAGATGTGTTAAACGGATTTGAACCTAATATTCTTGGGATAAACTAATATTTGATACTGTATTAGCAAAAAATAGACCAAAAATCTTAAACTTTTCAACTATTAGGTAAGTATAAAACTAATGGTATAAGACTCTTCAAAATATATATCCGTATTGCCGTAGTATATGTGCAATTATGCATTAATGCAACCTAATGAAAAACACATTTATCTACCAATGTGCAATAACATTTGTTCTAGCAATTATATATATGTTGATACATCACACATCACTTGAATCTAAGACAGGCCGTGCATTTTCGACCTTAGAAAATATACATATATATAACAGGTGAGAGTTGATAGACAGCCAATCAGGTATCAGCCTAGTATGAATCTATGGAGTTTATGACCAGTCACCCTCTGTCCAGGAACAGTTTCCCCACTATATGTGTGACATAATAGTCAAGGTCACTAAAAATATGTAAGTTGGGACAATATAAGAGTAGCAAACAGAAGAGGCCAAATCAGATGCTTAAAGCAGAAATAATCAAAGGAAACAACCAATTATGAAATGGAAATCTCAAAAAAGGAAACATCTATAATTGAGTCATGATATTTACAACATGATTGAACCTGCACATGCTCTCTCATTAGCTCTTACTGCATTCACATAAGAATCTCCGATGTTAATTGACAATTCAAGGATGTTGTGATTTATATATATTTAGATCCTATTTCTTCATTGTATATGTATCAATCTTTTTTTTATGACATCAAATTTAGTGAGTTTATCTAATAACATCGAATTTAAAATATATATTTTTTATATATACCATTAGTAATGTATAATTCGTGAACAAATAATTATAAAAAATAATAATTCACGTAATTTGTTCGTGAACAATAATTTCTTATCGTTGTTGGTGTTGAAAATCCCATTTCAATACTATTTTCCAATCTTACGTTAATTTTAGTATTATCAATTTAATTTTCTCCCCTATATATATATATATATATAAGTATATATATCACTACAACAAAACGAGTTACTCGGTAATTGACTATCCATACCGGGCTGTCACTCGGTGTGGTTGTTGTTGGTATGGATAATAATATCCATACCAGGTGCGCTCCCCTCGATATGGATATATTCAATTCACGAGTCGACCCACGGATCGACCCGTGATATTATCAATATCCATACCGGACACCTGTCCGGTATGAATATTATTATCCATACCTGACATCTGTCCAGTATGAATATTGGTAAAATTAAAAAAAAAATAAAATTATAAAATATATAATTTTTTATTACAATAAAACAAACAATGTATAGAAACGATAAAAATTTATATAATTTAATATATATAAACAATATTTAAATTACATAATCAAAATTTAACGCATATTGTAAAATGTTATAACAAATTAATCAGTACATAATCTTAAAATACAATATATTTTACTGGCCAAATAATAAAAGGGTTTAATTGATCGACAACAAAAATGAAGCCATATATCTTCATCAATGTAGCGGACATCACCAGTTCTTAACTATCCCTCGGAATCAAGAGTAGACGTAGTAGCATCTGGATTACTAAAATAACCTGTAATAACATAATAATTGTTATATGTATTTTTGGGATACCCCAAATGGGCTGGTAAAAGCCCAAAGGCCCAGCATATAGAAGCCCAATTTACCAGACTCTAACTCCTTCAGGTCGCTGAGCTACTTCAGGTCGCTGAGCTCCTTCAGGTCGCTGAGATACTTCAGCTACTTCAGGTCACTGATTCAGGTCGTTGAGATACTTCAGCTCCTTCCAGTCGCTGAGATACTTCAGGTCGCTGAGATCCTTCAGCTCCTTTAGGTCGTTGAGCTCCTTCAGATCGCTGAGATCCTTCAGGTCGTTGAGCTCCTTTAGGTCGTTGAGCTCATTCAGGTCGTTTTGGATGAGCTCCAGGTCGGCCAGAGCAGCTCTAGCTCGTACAATAATGTGACGTGCATGGTCAACCATTTCAGATCAGTAGCAGCGTGATTTACTCAACCACTACAGCGTAGGTAGTGTCAGAAGACTTTGAAAATTGTATTATGCATTTAATGCTTTCTTATTACTGTAGCACCTCCTCCCTCTCTATAAATAGGAGTAAAATCTTAGCAAAAGGAGGATGGGTTTTCTCTGCTTTCTCTCTCTTTGTACCCAGAAAATACAGTAATAAAAGTGACTGCCACCACCAACGGTGGAGGCGCCGTAGACGTAGGCCATGCTTAAGGGCCGAACCACGTAGATTTATGTGTGCTTTTCTTCTTTCCCCGCTTCTTTTCTTCTTCCTCTTTGCCTATGGTCTCTTGCTTTTGTTCTGTTTCTCATTGATCTGCGGCATTGGGCTCAAGAATCTCGTTGGCTAGAGATCCGGATTATCTTACCAGATTTCGACGTCAACAATAATCAACATTGCCAACACATTTGCATGAAAAGTTTTCAAAATGGAATATCATACACACTAAGATTCTTGGTGTTCTGTTTAGAGATTCGTTAGCATTTATCTGTCAACTTGTATCATGATGGTCAAACACAAATTATCCAACAAGTAAAAAGTTACAATTCATCAAATATTAAGCAAAAAAGTTTGTACTTTTGTCACCTAGATACATAGCAGCTTAAGTCAATTATAAAATGTAGTAGCATCTTTTCTAACCATACCAAACTAATTATCCAAAATTCAAAATCTATCCAAATCAAGCATGAACATTCCTCAATTACTTTACATTGACTAATCATACCACACTAATTGTTCTGAATACGAAATCTATTGAAATTAATCACTAATATAGAAGTAATTTCATCGCCAATTACTTTATGTTATTTAACTATACAAAACTAATTATCCAAAATTTGGAATCCATTAGAAACTAAACATTTCATTAGAACTGATATCATCATTGATTATTTTATTTTGTACAATTGTAAAATACTGCAATTTCATTTCAAACCAAACCACTAAAACAAAAACGGCAAATGTAAAAACATAAAAAACATGTAGTGAAAGACAGAGACAGGTCACTATACCTTTCATGATTAAGGGACCTTTGAGCCAAAGCTCACCAGTTCGATTCTCCGGTTCCACAATCTTGCCCTCCATGCTTGGTGACAACATTCTCATCATCCCATACATCCTGCTTTCATCCAACAAGTCCGTTGACGCTCTAATCCTAGTTGACTCATTCAAACCATACCCTTGAAGAATACTGACTGTCGAATACTTCTACGAAAATCCCTCTATCACTTTCTTGCTCTCATCCAATGTCTGCTCGCCTTCATGTACCTTGAAACAACTGACGATGGTCTGTACCATCGCTATCAAGTTGCGGTGAGAGGACACCATGCCTTTGTTGGGTCCTGTTGTGCTTGAGGAGTAAATGAGAGTCGTTATGTCATCCTGGTTGATTCGCTCCTTGACTAAACTCTTTCTCGTAGGTTGTGTCATCATTTTCTGTTTAGTGTTGATGATTTAGGCTTTTAGGATCACAGAATCGTCGAGGAGCATGATAAGGAGGTTCGAGTCTGCGATTTTAAGGACGGGCTCGGGGATGGTGAAGGAGATGAGAGTTTTGAATTGATAATTTGCTTGGTGATTTCTCATGGGGTGTTGAAAGGGTTGGTGGTGGCGATGATGACAACATCGAGAGACATGATGACTAGGCAGACAATGGGGAAGACGATGAGACGATGTGAGAGGCGGCTAGAGTTTGTAGAGAGAAAAGATGAGAGAAAGAGATCGAAAGAGATAGAAAATGGAAAGGGAGAGGTTGGGTGGGGATAAAAATGCCTAGATTATCCATACTGAAAGACCCACTCGGTATGAATAATCTATTTTTAATTTTTTAAATATGGATTGTCCATTCCAGACGTCCAACCTATCCGGCATGGGTAATTTGTTTATCCATATTGGGTGGATCGAGTGCCCCTGTATGGATAATCCACATTATTTAATTAACTCGCTCGATATGGATAATCCACATGATTTAATTATTGATTATCTATACCGGACGGTCACACGCCCTGTATGGATAAACAAATTATCTATATTGGGTGGGTCGCCCATCCGGTATGGATAACCCATTCATTTGTGTAATTTTTTATTCTTAATTATCCATACTGAGCGATCAACTCGTCTGGTATGGATAATCTGTTTATCCATACCAAGTGGGTTTCGTTTGGCATAAATAATAAAAAATTTTATTATTATTTTTTAAATTTTAATATCCATATCGGATCTTTTTTCACCTAATATAGATAATTTATGGTATCTATACCGGACACTGTTAGGTCCGATATGGATATTCAGAAAAATAATTAAATAATTAATATTCATACCGAATCATTGATGTTCAATATGGATAATTATTATTTATATCGGATCTTTAGTGTTCATTATGGATATTACATAATTAATACATCAACTAACCAACCACGAACTCAAAGTCAATCACTTCAACGAGATATCAACGATGGACCATTGTCCCGGTAGATTCTCTCTCTCAAGTGGAGATAGAGACTTTGGAGCCCTACGAGATGAGGGTGCGATCGAGGAACACGTTCATGTGGGAAAGGCTATAAATGGCAGGCAACCACTTACAGACATGGGCCATATAGTAACAAGATTCTCACCAACCTCACTCTCTCTCTCTCGTCTCTGCTGTCCTACAAAATGCCCCATAAGCACAGGACGTACTTTAGTACTAAGTAATGTCGTTTTATAAGATATTGTTTGTGGTAGTGTAAAGTGTTTTAACGTTATTCAAATTAAAGCCTTAATTGGTCTGCACAATGAAATAAGAACTTGATGTGACGACCACCTAGGGCATATTCGATTGAGAGAGGGAAAAGAAGTGGAAATTAAGTGATTTTTTTGTTCTATTTTATTTTTTGACACTATACCACGGTGGAGATCTGTCAAGATAGATTATTGATCATACAATCTGAATAATTATCTTCACGATTAATAGAAGATAACAACTCATACTAAAAATAGTCTTACGCCCACATCTTATATTTTAATATAATAAGAGTGAATCTTAAATTTTTGATATTTTAAGATAATCAATTATTTATATTAAAGGGTGATGTGTAACAATTAAAAACTTAGGTAGGAAGACCGCAATACTACACATGCTGTGAAAAAATCTTAGGTGCATGCAGTGTATGAGTTGAGTGATGAACCAAACCACTAAGTGATTGACAATTACATCTGTTATTTAGTGGCTTGGTACACTACTCAACACATGCATCAAATGCACCGGAAATTATCAGCCAATTTAGTGCAGCTCAAAAATATATACAACAGGTCTGTTATGATTTATTAAGATCAATTTTTATTTATACAATATAAATATATGTTTGATGAAAATGGAATCCCGTCACCTTAGCTCGGGAATGAAAAAGTTCACATCTAGTTATGTTAGGGGGTGATATATCCACTTTTATTTATACATTTTGGAGAGCATTTTTAAGAACCAAACACATGACGAAATTCTTCGTTGCTTATTATTCCATGTGCATAATCTATTGTAAAAATCCAGCTATCTTGGAGAACATTATTGACTCCAAGCCTTACAGTTCTCTGCCTATGTTTTTTTGGCCCTAATAAATTAATTAGTTGGTACTTCTCACACCTCAATCATTGTTGTACGGATCAGAGCTTCCATAATTTGATAGAAACTTTTATGATCACCAGCACCTCTCGGTGTTTACACATGCACATACATAATATCCAAGTTTCACTGTACAGGTAAGTATATTGGTCCAACAGATTGGTGCTCTTTTGCAACGTTGACTCTTTTTAGACATCGCAAGTCAACAGGACCACTCAAATACATCGAATATTGTCAAACTAAATGAGTGCTGGATACCATCACACCACGTCCATGAAGATCATTTGCAACATTGTTGGTAGTTGCAGCATTTAGAAAAGCCTGTTAATTTTTCTTAAATGTAATAGTGGGCTAAAATTAACCATTAATTTAATATCAAAGTTGATCTAACCTTTACGGTTCTTGGAGATCATATAGAATTGGAAAGTGTTGTGTGCACTAGAGTCCAGTGGTAACGTGCCGCGCATGTGCTGATCCTCTATTGTAGCCGTTTGATATCCTTTAGTAGACCACCATAAAGTGCTGCACATGCTAACATTACATATAAATGAAGAGTTAAACAAGATATAACTTGGCCTGAGTGGTGGTTCTAAGCTTTTATAATGCAACTTTATGTTTTTGGAAGCATAAAGAAAATGTAATCAAGTTTTAATTTAGGGATAATCTTAAAAAACCCCCGACTTTTGATACATATATATTATCCATTTTTCTCCATGTATTTTCGTTTTTATTTAAAATACTATCTAACTTTAACTTAAACACTCAAAATCCCTATTGAAGGTCTATGAAAGGACGATATTACCTTTGATGTCACAGATTCCATTAGATAGCTACAATGGACTGTTTGAGTCCAAGAGCAAAAAAGAAAATTCAATAAAAATATAAAAAATAAAATAAATAATATTAAAAATATGTTGTTATTTAAAAATAAAAAATAAAAATTATATATAAGAATATTTTCAATTTTTCCTCCGAATTCCAATCTCTTTCTCCCTCTCTCTTTGGCTCTTTCCCTCTCCATTTTCGATCGAATTTGTCAATGGGTTTGACAACAACGACAGCATGGTAGAGACCTAGATTATGGAGACCCTCTGGGTCACCTATCGTGGAGACTGTCTAGCTCTTCATGGTGAAGACCCAATGCAGGTCTTCACCGTGGAGACCCATAATGGTCTCCACTGTTGAAGACCTAGGTGGGTCTCCAATAGTGGAGACAAGTGGTTATTATTATTATTATTATTATTATTTCTATTATGTTGTTTGGGGTTTTCCATTTTATAGTGTTTGCTGATGTTTGTGAAAGATTGATGTTTGATGATTGTAAGAGATAGATGATTTTGGTGGGTTGATGAAGAAAAATATGGATTTCTAGGAAACCCAGAAAACAGGGAGAGAGAAAGAAAGAGGGAGAGAAGGGATCCAAAAGTGTAATAGGATGCAGTTGAGATGAAGTTCATAGCTGTGGAGATCCATCCATCCATCCAATTGGATGGACGATGGAGATCCAATCTGGATCTCCTTTTTATTATTATTATTTCTAATTTTTTAATTTAGTTTGTTTTTATTTTTAAAAATATCATAGGAGCAGTTTGGTCTTTTATTTTGTGTATATGTTAGTTGTATTTTCCTGTCATCAAAGTCAAAAAATGATGTTTTTTGGATAAAAACAAAATTGTATAGAGAAAAATGGGTAATCTATCAAAAGTTAGGTATTTTTAGAATTTTCCCTTTAATTTATTGTATTTGTAGCTAAATGTAATATTTCTACTAATCTACAAGTCAACAAAATCGAAGCATGTGAACAAATGCACTCTTGCAAATGCATATTAATTCTGTAAATCAAACCAAATGTGCTTGTAAACCATATTATATGATAAATATTGTATCGTGACTATGTACTTACAAACCATGTATGATGGTGAAAAAGATACGGACACCCACATGAAAGAAAAATCCTTCTTCTGTTAACACATTTTTGGAAGAATAAGGATATTATACAAAGATGTATGCTTATCTACAATTTCGAATTTTGTTGGTATTTCTAAAGTACATGTATAGAGGTTATTTATAAATGAATAAAACAAAATACGGGGAATATTCTAAAGAAAAGATTATTCGAAACAAGAGGAGGAACATTGATAGAAAATCTTGTGTTTACTTGATTTGTCTGGTCTTATAATCAATGCAAAGGGTTGGTTTGTTGAAGATGGAAGAGAGAGTAGCTATAACTAGGAAGAGCCAAAAGAGAAGGAAATGGCCGGGAGGGAATTCACATGGTGGTCGAAGATGAGACAGAGACATGCAGACACCAATGCCACGCCAATCTCCTTATCTTCTCTTCTTCTCTTCTCTTCCTCTCCCACCCGATCACATACCTTTCCTTTTCTAATTCTCATTTTCTTTGTTCTTATTTGCACTCTTAAATTACCATATTGCCATCAAATACTTTTAATATTCGAACTCATGATCACATTAATATGAGTATAAATGACTTACTACCAAACAATATAAATCTCAATTTTTGTTAAGTATGACAGTTTATTAAAAATGATGTTACACTTATCAAAAATTCATCAAAAAATTTTACTAAAATGATATGACAAGCTTACCTGTATGTAACTACTATATTAATCTTAGGATGATGTATTGATAATATATTAGTTATACGTGAATTTATCATATCATATATATAATGAATTTAAACAAATAAGTAGATGTGTGACAGTTATTATATTTATATAACTAACTAACAAAAGTTTCAATTAAAACCAAACATGTAAGTCAATTTATTTTTGGATTGTACAATAGTTTTCAACATATATATCTTTCAATTTTTCTTTTTTATTTTATAAGACATTGAGAAAAATCACATGACGTGGAACACTAACAAATCTTTATACAAAATTAAAAATATTGACTATATGTCAATATCCCATAACTTGTTACAACACCATATGAATTGAAGCCAAGAAACAATTCTTTTATCATGAAGTAGGCATAGATTTGACCAGATTTCAACTAAGCTTTTTTTGACCTTTTTTTTTTTTTTTCGAAATTCGTTCACGTGAAGAAACCTGAAGAAAAATCTCTGGGGAAGTGTCAATTAATGACGAGGATATTTTGGTAATGTGGGCGTGCAAGGGATGGAAAAATATCTAAGTGACTGTTCCGTTTAAGACAAGCAAGTCGTCCTTTTCGTCGACTGTACATGTTGTAAAAAAACTGTTATAGAGAGAGGGACCAGTCATTGTTTGAGCTTTTTCTTGAATTGATTTTACACCACCGATCGAGTTTTGGGGGGTGCTACGCCGGCCATTCAAGTCCATACGAACTAATATATATCGCCATGCAAGGCCTTTAATTTGTTTGGATTCATGCTCAAGTCGTTAACGTTGATTGATTGATGTGTGTTCTTTCTATAAATTGATTCTTCAATAAAATACTATACATACAAATATATATATATATATATATATACAATCTACTCGAATTGAAAGCTCGTAATGCCGTGTAATGAGAGATGAGATATATAATTGCTCACCGCCACACCTTAAATCAATGTTGAAATATTATATCTACGCTCTTGATTGTAATTCTAAAGATATCGTGTTTCCTTTGAAAAATGCCCTGTTATTTTGTGGATGACTTCTCAATTTAGATGAGTAGCTTTCAACATTCGTTTCAGCCTAAAAGTTCTTGACCATTAGATGCATTCAACATGCTTTTCTGGTGTATTAGGACCTAATTCACTGTTGAAGAAAACTAGATGATCTAGTTTAGATTTAGTTGTTGACGTTGAAAAAACAGTGAGGAAAAATAAACTCTGAAACCCCCAAGCAAAATCAACCAGCTAACTACAAAATTAGGAAACCTATCAAACACACATCAAGAAGATCAAATAGTGGAGTGGCTTGATAGTGTAAAGCCACTTTCAGCTATTTCATTACTTAAATGACATGTTCAACTCTTAATTTTCATAATTTATGTGGACAACTCTCTTTCGAATTTTAAAAGTAGAATTCCGAATAATACTTAAGAGTCTCATCTTAGTTGCTGATCTTAATAAAAGTTTGATCTAATGTCAGATAATTAAAAAAAAAAAAAAAAAAGAAGAAAGAAAGAAAGACATCTACTCACATAATTTAGTCAAAATTTTTACAACGGATGTGAGAGAATCTAACAATATGGCTTAAAGTAGAAGGGTACAAATATAAACACTTAATAACTTGACGCCAAGTCCACAGGAAACTCTTACTCGATATCCAAACAACCCACGACTCCTAAACCTAAATGGATCCTCATGAACAATCTCGGTGGCCTCTAAAAGCCTTGAAATTGATCCATGCAAAGAGTCGTGAAAGATATTTCCACCCCTCAAAAAGTGAATGGACACCCAAAATTAGCATGAGCCCAATATCTTCCACGCAATTTTGCAAGTACATCCCAACCCAAATTGTAACGAATTGGTGTTGAGCAGAAGCCCAACCCAACCTAAATTTATTGGGCTGAAAAATCCAAGTCCATCCCATCACTAAAAACATACCTTCACACTTCAAAATAGATAAAAAAACCGCTCCAAAACTAGCGCGGGAGTCGAATTTGTTACGGCTACATTTTCCCGCGAAAATCCGCCATTTTGTCTACATTTTCCTCCTTTATTAATACAAACATTTTCCCACAATCCAAACACATTTCACTTCACATAAAAAAAAAAAAAGGCCAAAAGGGGAAAATAATACACTCATGCCTGCCATCGCCAGTCACAACTCGATCTTGGCCGTCAAATTAGAGACGACCAACGAGATCGCCAGATCCAACGGCGACTCCACTCCTCAGAAGCGGAAACTGAGATCCCGTGCGGAGTCAACACCAGTCAAACGAAAATCTCCTCGCCGATGCGTCGATTCGAGCCCGAACCTCCCTGCCACTGTGAGTCCCGTCGTCACTTCCACATGCATGTTGTTTTAATCCCGATTTAATTACAAGTCAACGCAAGTCAACGATATATCTAATAATTTTTGATTAATTCGTTTGATTCGTGAATTCAATTTAGGGATTTGAGAAGGATTCAGATGTAAAACTCACGAGCACGCGAAAATCGCCAGTGAAGAAGAAGTTAACTGATAATTTTGCCCACAAACCAATTTGGAATCCAAAAGGTTTATTATTATTATTTGTTTTAAATTTTTAGTTGATTAAGAGTGTGTTGAAATGCAAGCATTGATTTTGATTAGTTGTGATTGATGGTTTTATAAGATGTGGAGCAAATGAATGGTTTGATGGAGGCACTGCATGTGTCAACAGCACCATCTACGATAGTGTGCCGCGAAGAGGAGCAGGGGAGGGTTTTGGAGTTTTGTAAGAAGCAAGTGGAGGAAGAGAAGGCTGGGAGTTTGTATGTGTGTGGGTGCCCGGGCACAGGCAAGTCTTTGTCGATGGAAAAAGTGAAGCAGCATCTGGTTGATTGGGCCAAAGAGGTATAGTGTTGGCTTACAATAGAGAGTTTGATCATTGTGTTGTGCTGTTGTTGTTGTTGTCTGGCTTGATCAATCTTGCTTTCTAACAGGTGGGTTTGAAGTCCCCGGATGTTTTAGCGTTGAATTGTACTTCGCTTACTAACACAGCTGAAATGTTCGGCAAGGTAAGGGGAAGAAGACTTGCTTTTATAGGAATAGAACATTGAGAGGGAAATATGTGCTGATATACGCTAATTGGCTTTGCAGATTCTTTGTAAAGTCCAACCGAGGAAGAAAATCAATGGCTCAGCTTCAGCTTTACAACATCTGCAGAATCTGTATTCACAAAAGCAGCAGTCGTCTGGCTTGAACATGACGTAAGAAACATGAATTTCTTATCAGTTCTTAAGTTACGGCCATGCCCATGTTGCTGCCTATCGTTTATTTTTCAATTTAGCATCAAATAAACTTTTGTTTCTTTAATAAATGTCGCGTCCTCTATCAAAACAAAAAATGCAACTAAATTTTGATTTTTGCAGGTTAATAATTGCTGATGAGTTGGATTATTTGATCACTAGAGACCGAGCTGTCCTCCATGATCTTTTCATGCTTACAACCTTTCCGTTCTCTAGATGTATACTGATAGGTACTACTTGCAGCCGATATGTTATTAAGAATCTCTCATTTAATGTTATACGTTGGGATGGATTATAACTTCCATGATTTTGGTTCTAAAACTGCATGCCATGAAAACTTAATATGATCTTTGCTTTTCCAGGAATAGCAAATGCCATAGACCTAGCAGATCGTTTTCTTCCAAGACTTCTGTCAATGAATTGTGAGTCAGTACTTGATTTAAATTTATTATGTAAAGTAAGTCAAGAACGGTTTTACTCTATTTAGTTGTGGTAGTGATTTTTGTCCAAAGATTCTTCCTGAATATTACCCTTCTCAATTGGCTATATTTTTGAAAGGTCAATTATCTATTTGCTTAATTTATCAGAATATCTCTCTAGATATGGTCTATGCTCAATTCTAAATTAGCAACTTGGTATAGTGGAAATGTAGTTTTTTTGCATTTTGTAACTCTTCTAGCTTTATAGGAGTTCTAACTTGCTGTTTCTGCGCATCTCATGCTAGGTAAACCTGCTGTTGTGACTTTCCGGGCTTATTCGAAGGATCAAATCATCAAAATACTTCAGGAGAGGCTAATGGTAACTCTTCTACCTTTTTTTTCTTACAATTTCAATTGAACAAGCTGGGTGCTTTTGTTTTGTTTATTGAATGATGAAACCAAGGGATGGCCTAAATATAAATAAAGATGCTAGAAGATACAATCCAAAAGGATATATCTAGAATTAAAAATGGAGTTGGTGCATATGGATGGAATGTAACAGAATGTAAAATTACTCAGCAGTGGAAAGCATAATTTGAAATATCTAAGTAACAAATATTACATGATATAATTCCAAAATTTGCTCTACACACATGCTTCTGGTCTTTAGATATCTAAGTTTTCTTGGTGTTTGATAGGAAATTGCTTGACAAGTTTAGGAATCAACTAAATAAGATATTCATTTATACCTTATCTTCTTAGATTTCTTTTTGGCCATAACTGTTGTTCATTTTAACAGGCACTTCCTTGTATTGTCTTTCAACCACAAGCAGTGGAGCTCTGTGCAAGAGTAAGTCATCCTTAGATAATGCTTTAATGATCATTTTTCATTTTGCCACGTTATTATTGATAGCAACTATTTGACACAACAGAAAGTTGCAGCTGAATCTGGAGACATGCGGAAAGCTCTCTCTGTTTGCAGGTCAGTTTTTTACTGTCGTACAAGTTAGATCAGTTAAGACTTAAAAAGGTAGTAGCATGCTTGATTTTTAAACAAAATTGTGGCAGTCAGGTGGTTTTTCAAGAAATAAAATGTATATAGCTTCAATGAAAATATCTTCCTTGCTTTGACCGTAATACATTCTACAATATTTTCAATTGATGTTTTAGAAGTTTTTTCAGGAAAGCAGTTGAGGTGCTAGAAGCAGAGTTAAGAGATTCTGCTAGCAAAATAAATTCAACATCAGTAGAGAAAGGTTCTTTTGATCAACAAGCTGCCCCAGCTCTACAATTCAATTCACAGGCAAGTAATTTTTTCCTGCTATCATCAGTATATTAACTTAATGAATTTCATGGATTCTGATTGCTTAATATTCTCAATTCAATTCTCTAGTTGTGGTTTTATTTATAAACAAATTTTACAGTGTTGTCTTACAAGTTTTTAACCATATTACAGGTGAGGGTTGATCATATGGCTCTTGCATTGTCAAATACATTTAAATCCCCAATAGTTGATACCATACAATCTCTTCCTCAACATCAACAAGTAAGTGCCTGACTTACATGCTGATTTCGCCCGTTGAAAGGCATTATATATGTGAGAGATTAGCACCATAAATAATAATTCTTCCAATGCTTCGATTCATAATTAGACTCTGTCTGCAGATTATTCTTTGCTCTGCTGTGAAGTTTTTTCGTGGAGGAAAGAAAGATACAACTGTGGGAGAGGTATGTTTCCTTCTGTTGTCTAAGACAGAATGATTAGGAAAACATCTAGCAATTATCTGTCGATGTCTGACATTGCTACATGCATGCAGCTGAATAAATCTTATACTGACATCTGCAAAACCTCAATGATACCACCAGTTGGAACTTTGGAATTCCTGAGTATGTGCAGAGTGCTAAATGACCAGGTAACCAAATTTGCATTTGTTCCTATGACACTACTCTTATACACTGAGTCTTAGGTTGATCAAATAAATTTATTTGATATAGAGCTTCTGTTGTATCTCATAGCGAGACATAATTCAATGCAGGGACTTCTTAAACTTGGTCAATCTCGTGAAGATAAATTAAAAAGAGTAACGTTAAAAGTAGATGAATCGGACATCACTTTTGCATTGCAGGTATAGATCCTGAAAATTTCTGATTTTGCATTCTTGGAGTTCAATCTTTAGCTTGTCTCTCCATGCATCTCTGTGTTTCTTATTGCTAATTATCTTGTTATATGGAGCAGGGAGTTCGTTTCTTTCGGAATTGTCTTCAATAATTGAGATCACAACTGTATGGGCTTATTTGATTAAACCATTATTGTATTTTCTGCTGACTCAAAACATACAAGGTTGGTATCTTAGAAGCCATTTCTTTTGCATTTAGCAGTGTTTTGACAAGCTTAAAAGGTTAAAACTTGAAATTGATGTTCAGATTGTTGCATCTCTAAGTCCTCTTCACTGTTTTCTTCCACAGATCAGTGCCTTGGCAAGCTCGATGGCTGATATATATAGTTGTGACTTCTGATGATGATATATCACATGTGATGGTGAACCAGTGCATTGGCATTACAATATGCCAAATACAAAATGGACAAATTTAACACAGATTTATACATTGTATTTTTATTTTTTATTTTTTTATATATTACACATAAGATAAAACCAAACCTGTTACAAAATTTTGATGCAACTAGGACTTGAACTTGATACCTCTTGTATAATAAGAGGTCTTATCAGATGAAATAGTTAGTATTCGAACAATTACATTTATTTTCATTGAATTACATTTTCAGAAGTATGTATATATTTTTTAAGAAAATGCTTTGGTGCATGATTGATCATGATAACATGTTAAATTCGGTTTGATAAGTCCTGATATGAGTGACTGGCTGAACCCATTGACATGAGGCCCAATAAGCCCACGAAACCACTTCAAAGTCTGCAAATGCATTGAACAAAAGAAGGAAAAGTCGCGGTATTAGAAGCTTAAGCTATCAGTAGGGCGCACATGTCTGTGTAGCCCATTACCTGGGGAAGGCCTACTAGACCGGTCCTTTGTCCTTCGAATCGCCATTAGCTTATATTGCTTTTTGAGATTTGATACCTAAATTAAGAAAAAGTTTTGTATTATGGTTTATAAGGTATTTTTAATTTCAAAATTTTGTTTAATTTGTATTTCCACAAGTAATTATCGAATTAATCTATTCAAATCACTACGATCAATCCACAATCTTTAAACAAACAATTTCAACAATTCTTTGTATCATTCTAGAAGGTTTTTCTTTTTCTAATTCTTTGTTGCTAACACTGTATATAACCCACTTCACACCGACAAAGAGAATAAAATACAAATTGAAAATGAAATTCTATATATTTTGCATTTTGACTATTTTAAATTTCTCTAAATAAATAACAATATATATATATAGTATTCAAGAAATAAAAACCTTAAGCAGTTAATTGGTTGTCGGTGCTATTAAGTCCAAAAATAAAATTTTAAGTATTTGCACGTCGAGTTAGGGGCAGAAAACTTCAATATATAAAGAAGCAGAGACACAAAGAAAATCTCATTAAATAATTAATCGAACCTGTGTATTTAACTTGTCCTAACGTTACCGGCCTCTGCAACCGCCACAATTACAGCCACCACCACTGATCATGGTTACGATAACGACAAAAGAAAGTCAGACAAGCATCATGGGCCCATCACTTGGACCCACTTCAATCTATTAACGGTAAGCGATGGGGCTGTCAAACTGTGAATCAACACAGACAAAGACGAAAAAAATAAAAGTAAAAAAAACCCCGCAAAACTCCATCACCACCACACATCAAGATCACAACCCAAAAGTGGAAAATTAAGTTTCACATACATACACAGTAACCTTACAGTCACAATTTCAACACACTAAGCTCACTCACATTCACATTCCAGAAAGTAAATATCGATTTCGATGGACATATCGATAGACTAAAACTGCGATATTTTTTATTTTAGTTTCAATATTTACTTCGTTATCCATGAGTTAATTTGATACGGTGTACACGATCACGAAGCAAGGAAGCACAGCCCTTGGATTAAACACTAACAGCTCCTCATCATCGTCCAGTCTCGGATGGGGTCCACTGTTATTATTATCACTATTACAGCTCCTCCCGACTACGGAGTCATACCCGCCATCTTCCTTGGCCGCCGCCACGTCGTCCTCGACGTCCCCGTCAGACCCGACCCGACCCGCTACGACCCGGCAAACAAGCATGGCCCGTTTCACGTTCATGAACTCGAAGTCCTGCTCCACGTCCTCAGGGATGGCCACGTGTGCCCTCCAGCTGGTCGACAGCGTGGAGATTCCGTCCAACTTGGCTGAGAACCCTGACTTGATGATCCCACAGACACTGCAGTACTGGTGGGTGCAAATGCTGGAATTCCCGCTGTGTCCCAGCTCGCAACAGAACGTGGAGCAGTAGAATCTCAGTAGCTCGTTGCCATCCGCTATGCACCGCTCGTCACGCCGCCGCAGACCGCCGTTCCTGGCGGCCTTGGCCTTGACGAACTCCCTGTACTCTTCGAACCTGGAGAGGATTTTCGGGCTGTTGTGGATCTTCAGGATTCGGAGGATTTGCGGGGTCTTTTCTCTGTTGGACCAACCTGTTTTGAAGATGATATTGACGATGTTCTTGCCGGAATCTCCGTCGAGGAGCTCGGAGACGGCGTGTTTGATGGCCTGGTGCTGTTCCAGGAGGTGGGGTTTTTGGAAAATCTCACCGCAGGCTGTGCATGGGAAGATGTCGTTTCGTAGAGGGAAAAATGGGTGGTCTACTAGGTTGTCTGAGTCGGGGGAGGAGTTGGAGATTGAATTGTCGTCGCATGGAGAGATGTCTGATATGTGGAGAGGTTGGTGGTGATGATGATCAGGTTGGGCCATGGAGACGAGAGAGTGCTGGGAGGATCTGGCGGAGATAAGGGCTGTGGGGGGCTCTGATGAAGGGTGTGTTTGGTTGATGTTTTTGGCGGTGGTGGAGGAGAAGATGCGTTTGAGATAGGACCAGGAGGAGGAGAGAGCTTTGTGGGGTTTGTTGATGAGACGAGAGGTGGGAGAGAGAGGTTTTGGTTTTGGCTTTCGTTTCTTGGTTTGGTTGGATGTGATGAAAATGAAGCAACCCAAGTGGAGGAGGAGGAGAAGGAGGAGGAAGGAGAAGAACTTGTTGAAGAATGATGAGGCGGTGGTGGAGGTGGAGGGCGCCATGGATGGAGGCGGAGCTTGAGGCGTTAATTGGAGAGAATCAGTGAGTCATGTTCGTTGTTGTTGAGAGAGAGGTGGGGAGAATGATGGAGGAAGAAAGAAAAGAAATGGGAAAAGGAAGGTGACGTTGTGTGGTGGGGGCTTATTAGAAAGAATAAAGCTTGAAGAGTAGGTGTAACGCAACCTCATGGCACATTGGCATCTCCTCCCTGCTTCTCGATGTCTCTGTTTATATGTACAAGGATATCGTTCCCCTAGCATCGATACATCTGATAAATAATTATATTTTAAAATTAATGATTATATTTATTATATATTAATGTATATGATTATAAGTAAATGAATCATATCATATTATAATATTTAGTTGTAATAAACTATGTTTAGTGGTAACTAGATATGATAAAATTCAGTCAGTAATTTTAAGAAGTAATTAGATAAGATGTATCGATACCCAATATATATATAAACACATTCTACAATGTATTTAAGTATGAATACATTTAACAACTATAAATGACTTATTGTATTATTAAAATTACTGATTGTATTTATTATATCTGATTACAATTAAATGATCAGTTAGATTGTATTATGTCTTATTATAATTAAACGAGTCAAATCGTATTATATTTGATTATATATTAATATATGTGATTACAAGTAAATAAGTTAAATCATAATTACAATATTTAATTGTAATCAGATATAATAAAATACAATTAGTAATTTTAAAAAGTAATTTGATCAGGTATATCAATACCTAATATATATATTCTACAATGTATTCGAGTATGAATACATCTAACAACTATAAATGATTTATTGTATTTTTAAAATGAGCAAATTACAATTTAGCTACCCGGTTGAAACGCTTTTACGGGCGGAGCAATTGTTTTGATGTTATTACAATTTACTCCCCTACCGTTAGTAAGATCAGTTAAATGTAACGATAAACAGTATCAAAATAGTAAAAGGACGAAAATACCCTTTGACTGAAATTGACCAGTTGACCAAATATAAAGCTGGTCAACTGATTACTCTCTCTCTGGTCAGTCTTCTACCAGTCTCCCTCTTCCTCTCATTCTTCTTCTTCTATTCTTCCGCTTCTTCTTCTCATTCTTCTTCTTCTTCTTCTATTCTTCCGCTTCTTCTTCTTCTTCTTCTTCTTCCTTTCTTCTGCTTCTTCTTCTGCAGATCGGGTTCACTCCGATCTGAATGAACCCCGATCTGAAAGATCTGGGTCAACGAACCCAGATCTGGGTTCCCGTCAACCCAGATCTGGGTTCTCAGGAACCCAGATCACGAACCCAAATCGGGGTTCCTGAGAACCCAGATCTGGGTTGACGGGAACCCAGATCTGGGTTCGTCGATCTTGACGAACCCAGAAGTTTGGGTTCGTGACGAACCCAGAGGTTCGTCAGATCTCTGGGTTCGTCAGGAACCCAGATGGGTTCCTGATGAACCCAGACTCTGGGTTCTCAGGAACCCAGAGGTCTGGGTGACGAACCCAGATCTCTGGGTTCCTGAGAACCCAGAGTCTGGGTTCTGATGAACCCAGATTTCTGGGTTCCGACGAACCCAGAAATCTGGGTTCATGAACTCAGAGTTATCAATTTTTTTTTTTTTATTTGTTTAACCAGTGATTTGGGTGATTTTTTTATGCTGAAATGGTGAAGTTGATGACTTTGGGTTGATTATGTTTAACTGGTGAAGATTATGTTGAAATGTACTTTGGGTTGATTATGTTTAACTGATGAAGATTTTGGGTTGATTATGTTTAACTGGTGATGGTGAAGTTTATGTTGAAATATTTAATTTTGATGAACTGTACTTTGGATTGATTATGTTTAACCGATGAAGTTTTTGGGTTGATTATGTTTAATTGGTGATGGTGAAGTTTATGCTGAAATGTTTAAATTTGATTAACTGTACTTTGGGATGATTTATTTTTGGGATGATTATGTTTAACTGATGAAATTTTTGGTCAATTTCAGTCAAAGGGTATTTTCGTCCTTTTACTGTTTTGATACTGTTTATCGTTACATTTAACTGATCTTACTAACGGTAGGAGGTAAATTGTAATAACATCAAAACAATTGCTCCGCCCGTAAAAGCGTTTCAACCGGGTAGCTAAATTGTAATTTGCTCTTTTAAAATTATTGATTGTATTTATTATATCTTATTACAATTAAATAAGTCAAATTGTATTGTATCTAATATAACACAATGTAACTCATTTAATTTTAATAAGATATAAAAAATACAATTACTAATTTTAAAATATAATCAATAATTTGAGTTGCCAGATGTATTCATATTCAAATGTACTAAAGGAAAATCTTTCTCTCTCTATATATCTATATGAGTGATAGTAAGTATGGCATATTGGTGAAAAAATGTGAGTGAAACTTATTTTGAATTTACCCTTTAGAAGATAATATCTGATATATACAATCAATCATATCTTATCTTGCTTTATGTGATAGTTTTTTGAGTTGCACACAAAGTGAGATTGATTAATTTATCTATTTAAGTTTGTTATTATCTGTTTGATAATACGAATGAAAATTTTAATTGAGTCAATATTACTTTGGATCGATTGTTTAGAAAACAAGATGTGATTTAGTGGCGTATTTATAAATTATAATCGATCATATATTAAATAAATTATATTGTGTTATGTGATTGTGTGAGTTGAAGGTCACATGACTAGACTGACCAAATTATTTTATTTTATTCCTTTTCTTTTGTATGATTCACAAATGGAATTTGCTCCATTAACTATTAAATTTCTGACGCTATAGTCTAAATGCATGCATGTGCATTTACCACATAACGTTATCAATGTTACCCTTGTGAAGTTGAAAATTGTAGTCATCGTATATAATTTAATGTAAAACATATGGATGATGAGATATGTATCTTTATATTTTGTCAAGGGATTAAAGCAAAATCTCAAAAAAGTAAAAAAAGAAAGAAAAGTTTAAAAGAGACATGTATGTATACATCTAATTTTCAAAGTTGACGTTATACTCGGATGTCAGTTTATGTAGGCTTTAACCGAAAGTAACTGTATCTCATTTGCCATTGTCCACCTCATCTACTCTACTTTCAACTTTTTGTGCTTCCCTCCTATTGAGCCCTATTAAAGGAATCAACACATTATTTATATATGGATATAGATATACCCAAATTACACTACAAGATTTTTCTTTTTCTTTGGGAACACTAAAGGTTATCAAAATTGTATTTTATTATTATTATTATTATTTTCTTTTGAAAAAGGTTATCAAAAAATAAATCAAAAAGTGGTTAAGAAGGCATTTTGATGGGAAAAAAATTGTTAGCCTTCAATTAAAAAAAAAAAAGAAAATTATCGCTAATCTTGTAATTTGAAATGGGTAAATAACATTCATGGTTTGACCTAAAAATATTTTAGATCGTTTTATAAAACTTTAGATATTATGATTGATTTTGTTAGGAGATTTACTTAATTTTAAGATAAGTTTTATAAATGAATTTCAGAAGTAGTGGCATAAATAGTTGTATAATTTAACCACACTTAATAGAGACTGTATATTAATTGAAAATATTCAAAAGCAGAAAATCATCTTTAGGTGTGTAAATCCAATTATGGGGTTCAATTTTAAAGTTGATCATCATTTTATTGACAGGATCAAAGTAAAAAACATTATAATTACCTCAACTATAAAACAATAAGTTGATTTCAAATTTTCAATATGTCAACCCTCTAATTGACAACAGAATTGGCATGTGTGCTGCCCCCAAATTAAGCTGATATATATATGATTCATCATCTTATCTAATATATTATCTCTTTGTACGAAAAGAATGTTTATGTAATTCTAGTTGTGCCTTGATCGAACGTGACCCTCACACGTGCAACCCTAGCTCCCTTGTCAAATGCTGACCAGTTACTTTAAATTACATATTCAATTTTCGAATTTTGATTCCCATAAATAATTTGCATGATATTGAGATTGAGTTGCTATTAATTAATCTATAAATTATCCAATTTAATTAAACACATAATATTGACATTTACTCCCCATCTTTCAAGGGAATCCAATGCTTGCATTCATGCCCCAGTTACTTCAGATATGTTTTTGTTTTGTTCCTTTGAAAATACTTGAATCACAGATCATACATCACATGACTTTGTCTGATTCCCTATCTTTCACCACTTTTCCATTTTTTTCCGATGTTAAATATTTACTAAAATCAAAGACCATAGATCAATTTTGTTTTAACATTCCAGTCTTAGTCAGCGGCAGAGACAAATTGAATATCATTAGAGTGTTTTAAAAAATAAGACAAATTAGCTTCGAATCGAGCAAGGAAAAAAAAAATTGTTTTGTGGCACTCGCTATTATGGTTTCCAGCGGCCATTTTGAGGACATTAACTTTAAAAGTTGGTTTATTTATGAAATTCAGTGATGTTTCTTGGCTTATTATTTCTTGTTAGTGCATTTCTTACGCTGCAAGCCTAGCAAATTGTTTATGTTCTTTTTGGTCCCGACAAGTAAAACGTTGATTCTAGACATGGTTTCTAGCAGCTGTTTTCTGCTGTTTTACTGGTTGCTTTTGAATTAATTTAATTAAAGTAGTTTAATTGACATTGTTACTTGAAAAAGTGATATTGTTAATTTGCAGCAAGAAAATTGGATTTTGGTTTGGTATGGTTCTATGACCAAAACGAAAAAAAAAAAAAAGGATGGTAAATCATAGATGTCTTCTGATTAAAAATATACTTACATGAAACTACAAAGAATTTAGCATTTTGTTTCAGTAGATGGTAGGTATTTGTATTTTGTACAGAAGCTAATATTGGGTTTAGGATTTTGTTAGGATAGGTTTATATAGATGAAGCATTTAATACAGATCCAGATAATTAACTATTCCCATGACAAAGAGAGATTGTAATTGCAAGTATGTGATTCAAACCTCACTCACTGAAATAGAGGGTGAAGTGCACAATTAAATCAATCAAGAATTGGCATGTCATGTTGGTATAATTAATCACATATTAATTTTTAACCTTACATAGAAGTTAAAGTTCGTGTTAAATCCAAAAATTTCACAAAATAATATCTAGAATTAATGTATCATTCAACTTTATAAACCTAATGTGAGTATTGATCGCCCAAAATGGCTACTAGACTTTAATGTTGATTAAACATTCAACTTCAAATTTTCCATCCTGAATTCATTGATGTATAAAGTTTATCCAAAAAAAGCAACTATGCACGCAGATAATTAATGGATACACAGACCAAAACCCAATTATTATACATGCAAAGTTTAATAATGCATGTGGAAGTTCAGGAAAGAAGTAGAGTATATAAAGTTAATTCAACGAGAAATTAGCAAAGGATCATTGCAGTCCATGCAAGCAGGTCATGTCGTTTAATTCTCTAATTTGCATTCTACTTCGTTTCTTGATTAACAATTAAAAGATCTTTTAAGTTATTTCCATCTCTTTCATATTTATTTGTTTTCAGTTTGGACAAACAAGTAACGCCTACTTTTTAAAGATTAACTTCAAAAATGATGGTTAACTAAATAACTTTAACTACATCTACGTATAAATAAAGTATGTATGCACTTTTTTTTTTTTTTTTTTTAAATATATAATAGCTAGTCTTGTCTTATATAGTTACTTGTATATTTGGAGAGTTTTAGGAGTAGTTTTCTTCAGAAATTAAAATAATAGATTTTAGGATTATATATATATATATTACTCTAATTTTTGGGTACAATTAATCAATTAATGAATTTATTCATTTTCTTTATAATTTTTTCTTTATATCTTATTAATTGTGGATACAAGTTAAAATCCTTAATTTTTTCAAATTAACATAAATTTTCTCCTTTTTTTAATTTTTTTTTTTTTTTTTTTTTCATTTAGAAGCAAGATAGATACTGTCTTTACTGTTTAATTTATTTTTTCTCCATTGATAATTACTATCTACCCTTCTCGAAATGTTACAATTATTATTATCAAAATCCCTTTTAAAACATATATTTTGTCACTAACATTAGAAGATCAAATGACACATCAATGATAATGTGTGTTAAGACTTTTGCTCCGTTTTATTAGTATTCTACCAAGTACCAAATATTACAACTAGGTTAAATTGTGCCTAATTAAAAGATTAGATCACTCGTTTCCAAAATAACAAAAAGTTTAGACCAACATATAATACAAATCTTACAGTTAATCAAGCTTACAACTTTATGCAATCATAATTTAATCAAAATGTACAAATTTGAATTTTGTTAAGACCTAATTACCCAAGTTTTTCCTGTTAGATTAATTATATAAATTATAAGACTAATTATTTATGTCGTAGACTAGTTTTGATCTATTTTGTCAACTTAGTTATGCAGATTGTGAAATGAATTGCCCAAATTACTAAACTACACAAAAATCTTATTGACCATTTTTGACGTTAGAATTTTTATAATTGATCTTATATGATCATAACATGTTATGTATCTTTAAATCAAATTTAATCATGTTGCCTGGACTTACATTACATTTAAGTTTCATTATCGTAAGCTAGAAAACTCTAGATTAACCTCGATAAGTAACTTAATAATCAACCCAAAGAAATCAAACTTATAAAGCGAAATTTCACTTTAATTTGGAAGGTACAAATTCAACAGCACACACACACAGAGACCAGTCCAAAAACAAGATATACACCCAGTCAATTTCACCAACATAAAAAAAAATCACACGTTTTCAATCCTCAGTCACCTTTTACAAGCGTAAAGTCAATAATCATTGTAATTATTTCAATAATTAGTAGATCTATACTATAGCTAGCTACACGAGAAAGTTTTTTCATTTTTTTTGGTTTTATGTTTTTGTTTTCTTGTTTTTTGTTTTAATATTTTGAGTATATTAATGTGGGCCGCATGATCTTCGCTAGAAAACGATTGTTGCTGATTAGGTGGGTCATCATGATCTTCCCCTTGGTCGATAAAAATTCTACTGATCCCTCCGTGTTTCACGTTCATTTAATCTCTCACTGTTTGTTTTAAAATACGAAGCAAAAAATCTTAATTATTTGCTTGAAGGTTAGTTTGGCAAATAATCAATGGGCCACTCTCATTGTAACGGACTGTCCATCTCCGATTGACTATCCGATCGATCAATTCGGCCCAGCCACAGTCCAACCAGGTGGAGTCAATGCTTCCCAAATGATTATATGCTTTTGGTCTTTAGTTCGAGTGGTGAGGGAGTCGTGAAAATCTCTCAGAAGGTAGAGGGACAGTACCTACCTGGATTTGGTGGTAGACTGGGCCAGACTCCACTTGACTGGGCGTGATTGGTCGATCGGGGGTGAGCAGTCCATTACATAAAAAAGACGCATTTTTATGTAGCGGACTGCCCACCCCCGATCGACCAATCTGGTCCAACCACGCCCAACCAGGTGGAGTCCAGTTCAGTCCACCACCGGATCCAGGCATGTACTGTTCCTCTACCTTCTGAGGAATTTTCACGCTTTCACCACCATTCGAACTCAAGACCAAAGACATACTATATGGGAAACATGATGCGCCTTTTTATGTAACAGACTGTTCACCCCCGATCGACTGTTCGATCGACCAATTTGGCCCAACCACAGCTCAGTCAGGTGGAGTCTGGCTCAGTCCATCACCGAACTCAAGTATGTACTGTCCCTCTGCCTTCTGAGGGATTTTCACGCCTCCCCCACCACTCGAACCCAAGACCAAAGACATATAGTCATTTGGGAGAAGGTCTCCCAAATGACTATATGTCTTTGGTCTTGGGTTCGAGTGGTGGGGGAGGCGTGAAAATCCCTCAGAAGGCAGAGGGACAGTACCTACCTGAGTTCGGTGGTGGACTGAGCCAGACTCCACCTGACTGGGTTGTGATTGGACCGGATTGGTCAATCGGGGGTGGGATAATCCGTTATACTCATAGTCTCGTTAGTTGTAGTCATTAATTCTTCTTGCCAAATTAACAAATAATAATACACTAATTATTTGTAACCTAATTCATGCTTTTCGCTACATTCTTATCAGGGTTACATCCATAGATATCTCAACGTAAATATGACTGGCACAATTAATCATTTTAAATTTGCACTTGTACTCCGTTAAATTTACTGTTACTTCTTGTTATATATAATATATCATAATTCATAACAAAAAATGACATTAATTATGGTAATTCATGCTTTTTGATACGTTCTTGTTAGGTTGCATTCAAGTATATTTGTATAAATATGATTAGTTTAATTAATAATTTTAGAATCTATATATAATTATAATCCGTTATATTAATAAAAATTCCTCAAGTTCTTGATCATGCAATGAAAAACACTTCTTCTATCTGTGTTACTTTAAGAGGAAATCAAAGACTGTACGCAATGAATGTCCTTGACTTTGACCAAAGCCAAATTGACCAAAATAATAATGGTCTTCTTAGGATTTTAGAAGCTGTAAAGGCGGAAAAAAAAAAAAAAAAAAAGGCCCGTGTTTCTTTCTCTTTTGGACTTCTTAAAAATATACAAAGCTTTCTTTTTCTCAGTATTCTTTCTCTCTTTTTTTTTTTTTTTTTTCCCTTTTTCCCCTACCACCAGATAGAAAAGCTGCCGACAATATTTTCGATTGCAGTCACTAAAGAGAAGAAGAGAATGTGTCCCTGTTTCCCACTTCACTTTCTAGGGTTGGTGGCCATTTTTAAACAAATTTAATAGAAATACATCTGCATTTTCTATACATATAACTACATAGGTAGGTATCGTATTAATCATAGTGTAGGCCACGTGATTTTTTTTTTTAAAGTTTATATAGTAATGTATAATTAATGCAAGGCATGTTATGTGGGGATATTAATTACTGACATTATTGTGCATGATCTCTGCCCATTTTATTGTTATGTGTCCATCTGTTTTCTGTGAATGTTGAAAGGCTATTGAAAGCAAAGGATGAAATTCTGATAGAATGTTATCGAGTAAAACTTTATCGGGGTGAAACTTCTTACATATATTGTGTAAGGATTCCATTAATTATAATGTATGCAAATAAAAATGTTTGTGGTTTTTGTCTTTCTAATTAGTTTTGCTCCTTGTAAACCTTTAAAGAGATTAGTTGATTTGGATAATGTTATGGATAAATTAGTGATCAGAATAAATCGAGCCCAAACGGATCTACAGTGCAGGCCCAACGGCCCAATGGTCTGGAGGACCAATTATCCATCATCGCTCCAGTCCATCCCCCTGGGGAAAGGGCCCATTAGTGGGCGCTTGTTGTGACCGCTGATCGCTATCACCCAGCTTGACCGCTCGTTCTGACCGCAGACTGCTTGTTCCAAAAGCTCACTGTGACCGCTATATTCTCCGCCATTCAGACCGCCGTGTTCTCCGTCAGCTTTATTTGCTGAGTTTGATCGTTGGTCCTTGTCGCTGGCCGTTGGCTCTCACCCCTCAGACTTGCTCGTCAGAATATCCGCCATCTGTGACAGCTAAGCCTGCTCGCCATATTTTCGTCATGATTGACCGCCTGTCTGTTCGCCATTCCTGTCCGATTGGGGTATCCGCCAGGAGGAGCCACCCATCAGAGATGTCCAACAAGCCATTCTCGTCCAAGGTTATTTGGTTGAGCCGGTCACTGATTTCTGAGCGTGGCCGCGTTCCGACTCCTTCACTCATGATATTGTCCGCCTTACTGCCATGACCAGCTGCGGACATGCCAACCCAGAATCCACCTCATCGACTCTCCATGTAGTCAGACCTATCAAAGATTCTCTTGTTTTCCCCAACCGACTCAATTCTCAGCCTGCTGGAAGATCCGTCTCCACCACGCTTCTGGAAGTCTCAAGTCAGCAGAAGTCAACAGCACCATGCAGAGTACAGTTCCGAGGCTTGCCATGCACGCTACATCCGCCAGAAGCTGTGATCTCAACCTCGACAACCTATCATTGCATATTCGACCCGGTCAGCAGAAATCTCCTTTGGGCAGACCTCGGATGCGACGGATTCGACCGCATTTAATGAGTTTTCGACCGTATTTAATGCACTGTCAGTCGTTTTAATTGGGATTCCGGCGCATTAAATGCTGTCTGTCAGTGTAACTGTAGTTAACTGTTTACTTTTGTCTTATTCTGTTTACTGTAGCATGTCCATTTCCTCTATAAAAGGGGACGATTTTCACTGTAAAAATAATTGAATTTTCTGAGTGTCGTTACTCTGCCGAAATAGTGAGAGAGTGAACAGTGGACGTAGGCATCTTTTTGGGCCGAACCACTCTAAAAATCTCCTATGTTTCCCCCTCCTCGCCTCTAACCTCCCTTTCTGATTCTCCTTGTTTTGCATGTATCTCATTGACTGTCCAAAACTGGAGCTTGGGCTCGAAAACAACCTCGTTAATTAAGGAAAACCATTTTCCGACGTTAACAGATAACATTTGAAGAAAATACGTATGATTTCGATAATTAAATTAATGATCTACTTGATACTTTAAAATTTTGATAGCATTTGAAAAAAATATGATTTCGATAATTAAATTAAGATCTACTTGATACTTTATAATTGTATACGTTAAATTTTTATGATATATATGAATAACTGTGATATTAAAGAAAATGAGTTTTTAATTACTTTCTCTTTAAATTTAATAATTATTTGATTTTGATAAATGAACAAAGATTGATAATCTAACAACGTTTACCTCATTTTTAAATTTTTTTTGTAATGCATGGCTTTTCTTACTGTTAATTTAGAGATAACATGATTGGCATTAATTATCCTATTCTATCTGACAATTTTACTCTCGCATGACATCAAGTAGTGTTGTACATTCCAAACTTTAAATTTTATAATAATCTCCAAGAACAAAATCCTTACAAGATGTGTCATCAATTAAAGCTTGGTACATTCAAATCAATTACATATTAAAAATGATTTTATCCGAGCATCAAGTACTAGCTAGTGCATGCATGGTACAATATAATTAGCATCAATGACCAAGAACATTATCACAACATTTCTTTTAACTTTTTTCCCCTCTCTCACTAATCAATTAATTAATTTCACACTATGTGTGTGTGTTTGGCTCATTGCTACATGCACACTTGTGGACCAACTTCCCTTGACAAATAAGTCTTATCAGTCATTTTAGACTTATTATATATAAGGTACATGCTCACCATGAAAGTCTTCCTATAAATGATTTTAGAAACTACGTTTGGGCCAACAATACCCACCCTTCTGGCTTTAGTGTGATGCCAGGCCTACCTAGCTCTTGGCTTCTTCCTTCTTCCTTCTTAGCAATATCTTAGCAATTATTGAAGAACATATATTTGAATATCTATAGGGGAAGAAAGGCTTTCTCAAAGTGTGGGATCTTACTTGTGTTACGGCCTTCTTACGGGTGAGATATCGTTCTCTAACATTTAGAGAACTATTAAAAGATAAAAAACAAATAGTTGTTAGAGAATCGAGATGCTATTTACAAAAATGTTCACAACATACTTATATTTACATGCACATATAATTACATTTAAAAAACTTACAAAAAAGCCTTAGAAATTTGAAAACGACTAATACATATATGTCAAACCTACATGTAGTAAATACTAATGAATCCGAGTAATCTTATTGATAATCCATCATACTCGTTAATATAATAAAAAGTTAATTTGAGTTTTATTATTTCTCATCCATGAATGTAGATTGTAGAAAAATTTCTGATGTATAGATCACATAATTTTAGAGAATATTATCAGAAAGAAATTATATTCAGTCCAAATTTGAAAAATTAACTATATTGTAGTCTCAGAGACATATATAATAATAATAATAAAAAGAAAAAGGACCCAATTATTATGGATACTTGATAGCTAGACTTGAAAGAAGCATCTATGATATATACTAGGACTGACTTGGATTATTGATGGGTGATAGACCCACACAATTTCTGGCTCCACTGGTTTGAAATATCCAAAAAAAAAAAAGATTATGATTGCTACTTTACATGAAGAGACATACGCATAGAATCTTAAAAGTATTGTCGAGAGTGTGTTTGATTGTGGTGGGATCAGTTGAAGCTAGCTAGCTTCATTGGTTTAAATCCGAAAATGTTACAATTTCAATATATCATACTTTGTTTTCATTGTTGACTCTACTTTTCCTATAAGAATCTATTTTAGCTTTTGTAACCCAAAAAACAAAAGGCTCGGTTCGACCTATACATATGACTCATAATTAGTGAAGTTATTTTGATGATGTAATTTATGCGATGTAGTATATACTTTGGACAAAATCAAACAAAAAAATCAATTAATCTTAAATTTGTAACCAATTGAATTAGGATTTTATCCAAAATTATCGAGATGGAATAGTATTCATTCAACAACACGTGGTTACTAAACAATAACTCAACTGTGTTAAAAATAAAATCCCTCAATTCGGGCAATGCATAATGAATAGTCTAGCCTATTCTATACAGTATATGATTAGACAGGTTTAAAAAAACAGAGAAAAAGAAAGATGAGTCAATTTTGGGACATTTTACTTCAGAATCCATCGATCTCCACTTATTAGTTTTAAGCTTAAAAAAGCAAAATTACAATAGCGAACTTATTGATTTTAATGTCCTATGACCTATGAATATCAAAAATTACAATCATTTTTTATTTTTTATTTTTGAAAGCAACTACAATCAATCGAATCAAAGAAATAGGTTATATAGGGCCTGATCGTAGTTTCTAATATCCAAATTGGTGTCTTTTGTCTTTTAAATATAAGTTGGTATGTACTAAGCCCGTACATTAACCAATGCAAATAGACATTGAAATTGGGCTCAACAGCCCATAACAATACTTAATGGGCCGAAATTAAACTCCAAAGGCCCTGCCCATGTAATTAAGATATTAAAAAAAGAACCAGAAAGCGCCAAAGCGATTGAAAATTAGTTTTCAGTTAAAAGGCTTTCACAATCCAATCCCGTCGAACACGCAACTGCCACGTGTCGAAACGAGTACCAGTGCCCCCACAAATATCCCTCCATTTCTCTTCCAAAACCCAGAAGATCTTCTTCTTCTTCGTCTCTCTCCCTGTGAAGTCGCGCCATGAACGCCAGAACTCTCTTCTACTCTCCCATTTTCCACCGGCCCCCCGACATCCCCACTCGAAACCGGTGGCTCCGCCCCGAAGCCAAGCCCAAACCCGATCCCTTCCGGATCCGCCTATGGTTCCGGGTCAAAGACACGACCTCCTCGTTTCGGGTTTCGGTCAGGGATGTGAAGTCCGAGTCGTCGCACAGTGTCTCCGACTCGGTCAAGTTCGAGGAGTCGCTAAACGACGTCGACTTGAATTTGGACTTGAAGAGTGAGAGTTTAAGCTCGGTTCCGTGGTGGGAAGATTTCCCCAAACGTTGGGTGATTGTCGTTTTGTGCTTCTCCGCATTTTTGCTTTGCAACATGGATCGTGTAAGCCTCACCTTCCTTTTTTTTCTTTTTTTTTTTCAACAAAGCGACGTCGTTTTTGCTTTTGTTTAGTGTTTTTGCTCTTTCTTTTTAGTTGATTATAGAGTATATAGTTGCTTCTCAGATAATTTATTAGCATTAAATGATTTTTTCTTCATGTTCGACAATCGGATTAACTAACTAATAATCTCCTAATTGAAGTTTGCTCAGATATATATATATTTATATCCTAACTTTTAAATTGTGAGATTGCATTTGATTTGAATAGGAGAGAAAAATATATTAGAACAGAAAATATAATGAACTAGTAGTCCTAACAATTTAAAAGTTAGGACGTACGGAATATAATAATAATAATAATAATTGTTTTAAATTATTACTACCTATGAAAGTCATGCAATATATTTGAATTGAATAGGAGAAAAATATAGATAATACACTGAATGATTTTGATTAATGATCCTAGTAATTTAAAAGTTAGGATTCATTGATTAGATAAGTTGTGATATATATATATATATATATATATACATGCGTGCGTGTGCAATGTATAAGTTTTATGCAAATCCTAGAATAACTACAGTGGACATTGATATTGTTTTGTATGGTTTTGTTTAGATAGAGTTATTGTTTGTGTTTGCGACTTTGAATAGATTTTGTTTTGCAGGTAAATATGAGCATTGCTGTACTTCCAATGTCAGCTGAGTATAATTGGAGTCCAGCTACTGTTGGTTTGATACAGTCTTCTTTTTTCTGGGGTTATTTACTTACTCAGGTAATCTTCTGATTTTCTTATGACCGTGTTGTCCTCTTTGTCTAATAGGCTTTTCCTGTTGAAGTCTTCTGCATTTTGTTATCTAACTTGTAGTTGTCAGTGACAGGTTGCTGGTGGCATTTGGGCAGACACTGTGGGTGGGAAGCTGGTTCTCGGATTTGGTGTAGTTTGGTGGTCTATTGCTACAGCTCTCACTCCTGTTGCTGCTAAACTTGGCCTGCCATTCTTGCTTGTTGTTCGCGCTTTCATGGGGATCGGTGAGGTTAGTCTTTTGCTACCTGAAATTACTTCCCTTCTTTAAATGTGTAGTGTAAGTTATTTAAAATGACCGGTAAATGGTGATGATGTGTCTGTTTTGTTGATTTGTGGATGTTTGCTCAGTTAGTTTGGTTTCTCTTTTAGGGTGTTGCTATGCCTGCCATGAACAATATTCTGTCCAAATGGGTTCCTGTAGCAGAGAGAAGTAGATCATTAGCTCTGGTTTATAGTGGAATGTACCTTGGATCAGTCACTGGCCTGGCCTTTTCGCCATTTTTAATACATGAATTTGGTTGGCCTTCAGTCTTTTATTCCTTTGGTTCCTTGGGGACAGTTTGGTTCTCTCTGTGGCTAAATAAGGTAACTTTTGCTGCTATTATTGAACAGTCATGAATTTTAATTCACATGTTTCTTTCTAACAGTTCCATTCTCTCATCAATAATTTCTTGTCCGTGTATTGTTTCGCTATGCATTACAGTTTCTGTTGTTTTTTGACGTAGGCATATAGCTCACCCTTAGATGATCCTCAATTGCGTCCTGAGGAGAAGAAATTAATTATGACAAACAGTGTCTCCAAGGAACCTGTTAAAACAATACCTTGGGGATTGATCTTGTCAAAACCACCTGTATGGGCCCTTATAGTTTCTCACTTTTGTCACAATTGGGGGACGTTTATTCTACTAACATGGATGCCAACATACTATAACCAAGTAAGTTTCTGTTTTGCAGTTTAAACTATTATTTGAAACATGGCAGCTCTTGTATATTTAAATCTCCTTGATAACTTTTAGAGGATTGTATTTGTTGCTGCCACTGTACTATTGACTGAAGCAACCTTTTCTTTTTGTACCGCCTAAGGTTTTGAAGTTCAATCTCACAGAATCGGGGCTTTTCTGTGTGTTGCCCTGGCTTACAATGGCATTTTCTGCAAATATGGGAGGGTGGATTGCAGATACACTTGTGAGCAAGGGTTTATCTGTGACCGCAGTTCGCAAGGTATCAACGATTCTGTTATAGCATATAGAATCTGAAATTTTTGCATAGTTATTTTGCACCAATTTGTCTATGCTGTCATCAACCAAAATTCATTTTCCCTCAAGAATCATGTATAATTTCTCATCAGTTATACTGCTAGTGTAACGTACTTTAAACTGACATGATCAGTCACTGAATTTGACACTTATCGAGAAGTAGAAAGCATGGTTCATCGCTTGCAGTCTCCAAAACAGCTCCAAGTCACCCACTTTCTTTCTGTTGGTTGTTTTGGGCACTGCAGCCCTTAGTGGTTTTCTTATTTCTTTATGGTTCAATGTCTTGTAGCTCATAAAATACTCTCTATGTTCCCTTTCGCAGATTATGCAAACAATTGGATTTCTTGGTCCTGCTTTCTTCTTAACTCAATTGAGCCACATTAATTCTCCTGCAATGGCTGTTTTGTGCATGGCATGCAGTCAGGTATGTTTCACATACTTATTGAAACTGAATATTGAATGTAGTTCTTGCTTGAGGTGGTGGACCCTTATTTCTCATTTACTCTAAATAATGGACAGAAAAAGTTGAAGCATAACATAGTTATAAGGTCTGCTGGCATTTGTAACAATCTGTTGCCAACTAATTTTATCAACTAATTGCAATATCTTTTCCTTGAACAGGGAACTGATGCATTCTCACAATCTGGTCTATATTCAAACCATCAGGATATTGCCCCTCGTTATTCTGTGAGTACTAATTGTTTTTCGTAGTACTTTTAAAGCCCTGGATTTCAATTGCACGTTAGAGTTTCTGTTTCTGAATTGCTTCATTTGAATGCTGGCCACAAATTTCAGTTTTTAATGCACATCAAGTTCCTGCTAATGGGGATGCTTATGATGATTGTATGTAGATGCCATTGCATTAATGTACTATAATACTAACACCTTCTCTTCAGGGAGTATTACTTGGCCTATCCAATACTGCTGGAGTTTTGGCAGGGGTCTTTGGAACTGCAGCAACTGGCTACATCTTGCAACACGGTTAGAACTCATCCTTGTGCTTTTATTTTGGCGACAAATTTGCTGCATCGGAGCAACTGTTTTCTTGGGTAGGATAGTAGGCTTGCATCAATTCATGCTGCCATACTCTGGCCTTGCTAGATGAACACTACTTTAGCTCATACTTCAATTCTGTTGGTGACAATGTAACATGTCATCCACGTTCAATGAGACAACTACCTGTTTATAACATCTAGAGTTCTGGCAACAAAAAGAATGTGATCATTATAACTACCAATATTTCATTTCGTATATTTACACCTTTTCGACATTTCAACACTGCAGGTTCTTGGGATGATGTTTTCAAAGTATCAGTTGGGCTGTACTTGGCTGGAACAGTGGTGTGGAACCTGTTCTCAACTGGTGAGAAAATATTAGATTAAATCTCAAAAAACTTGATCTTCAATAAGTGGCAGCTCAAAGCCTTTAACAAGCCTGATCTTGTATACCAGAGTTAAATTGATTGGGTGGACACAAGATATATAGCCAAGATATATCATAGATCAATTGATGAGACGTAAAGCAAAAATTTACATTATTGATTCTTTATCCTGAAGATTGGCTAAATTTTCCACTAGCCAAGCAAGGAGCTACCATGTTGAAATATGAAAAATGCCTGCTCATGCCATCTCAGTGGAGGAAAGCTTATTTGTGTATAGAGTAGCCCATCCTGTAAATGTTGTATTCAATACCAACAACACATCAATTTTGTATTCTGTAGTCAGTACATACACTATTATTTTTTATATTTATTTCCCCCATTTTGAAACTAGGAAAAACTAGCCAAACCCCATTAGGGAAATACTTAAGTGACACAATTGTAAAACAAATCGCTTTTAATAAGTTATTTAAGATAGGTTTTTTAGTAATTAAGGAAACTACTCATGAGAAAAAACTAGAGTTTGGATCCTCTACTTTTTAGTGAGCTGATTATACGAGAAAAAGGAGATATTTAATTTATAGGTATCATTAAATTAGGTAAAAATCAACAAAAAAACAAATGAAAAAGAATTCGAACTTGAAAAACTAGCAATATATATTCATATTTCTCATTCATGTAATATAAAAGGAGTATAACTTGTCTTTATTGATGAAAGTATGTGGAAAAGACATATGTAAACATACTATGAACATCCATTACAAAGAGACTCTCTCAAATGATTTAAACACAGCAAACAATTAATACATGAAATTATAAATAAAAACCAAAACAAATTCAGTTCCGACTTGTACAACATTAAAATTAAGAGTCCACTTTCGACAGAGACACAGACAATCACCCAACTTTTATGACCATGTTGTCCATGTTCCATGCAATGTATATATTTCCAACTTTACCCTTCAACATGTGACTAAAATTACGAAAACACCCCTCCTCCTCCCTCTTCTATGCACGAAGAGTACGAGGGTGCAACAACACACGAAGCCCATTATTCATGAACAGCGTGAGAGACATCTTCTGTTCCACCCGGTGGCCGGGAGCCAGCGACAGCTGGTAACGGAGGAGCACCGCCGCCGCTGCCGACTTCATTTGCAAGTAAGCCAAGTCCTTGCCCAAACAAGTCCTCGGTCCGGCGTTGAACGCGACAAACTTGTATCCATCTTTTGGAGGTTCGAACCGGTCTCCCTCTGCCGATAGCCAACGCTCCGGTCTAAACTCCATGCAATCCTCACCCCATATAGTCTTCATCCTCCCAACAGAATATATAGAATATGTCACCGTCGAACCCGCCGGAACAAAGGTGCCGTCAGGCAAAACGTCGTCGTTTACAACGTACTTGAAGTCTTGAGGGACCGACGGGAACAAACGAAGGGTCTCGGCCAATGCAGCTTTTAGATAGACAAGCTTGTCGGCTTCATCGAAGACCAAAGGCTCGTCAATCCATTTCTGGACGTCGTTTCCACGTGTCTCCTTGAGAACGGTTGAGATTTCGCTGATGATCTTCTGCTCGACATCAGGGTGGTTCATGACGAGCCAGAAGAACCAGCTTAAAGCCACAGATGATGTGTCACGTCCAGCCAGGACGAAGTTGAGAGCTATACGTTGGAGAACAGCGCTAGGGAAGAGGTTGCCATCAACGTCTCTCTTCTTCATGAACCTCGACAACAAGTCATCGGAGGGAGACTCTTTTCTTGCGTCTATGGCCTCGTTCATGTAGTTTTCCACCACTTCAAGGCTCTTCTTCAACCTCCTCTCGGATCCAACGCCAAACAGCTTCTCCAATCTCCACCAAAACCCTGGATACAGCAGCCTTTGGAGGGTGGCCTCAGTCGCCGTGTCGAACGCCACCGAGAACGGGTTGGCCGGCAGCTCCGGCGAGAGGGTTTCAGGGTCTTTTCCAAACGTGAGGCCGCAGATGTTGTCAAAAGTCAAACGAAGCAACAAGTCTTGCAGATCAACTGACAAGTTGTTGCTAGCAGCTTGGTCCAATATCTTCCAGAGCCGGTTCTTGATGCTCCGGTTCACCCACCGAGCCATGGCCTGCCTCAACGTCCTCGTAGTGAACTCAAGAGCAGCGGTTTTACGTTGTATGAGCCAAGTGTCACCATCGCTGTTGAAAATCCCTTGCCCTAATAAGTCATGAAAAGCGGTCTGCCACTTGGGTCCTTTCGGGTAGTTATCGAACCGGGTTCGGAGAATGTGTTCAATGTTTTTAGGGTGGCAAGTGACTGTATAGAACCCTTGCTTGTTTGCAAAGTAAGGTATTGCAATAGTACATGTTTGGTAGGTCGCTGAACCGCCAGTGGACCGGAGGTTGCTAGCAATCCAGTCATGTATTCTCCTCCGGTTCGCAACCAGAATCGGAATACTACCCACCAACGGATAAACCTTGGGACCGGAAAGCCTCCGGGCGAGGAGATGGAACCATAAAGCATAAGTTGAAGCTACCGCTACAATGGTGAAGAGAAGCGTTAGGGTTTCCATGTGGGTTGGTGAAATTTTTGTTGTTGTGGTGGTGGTGTTTGTTTCGCTTAAAACAAACTAAAGCTAGCAAGTGAGGTAATGAGCATTGAATTTGGATTAGAGAGATGAGAAATGGAGATATATATATAATAGATATTATGAGAAAGATTTAGGAGGAAGTTGTTGGGAATTTTCGTGTAAATGTAGGTTGCTTTGATTTGATTTGGGTTCGATAGGAACTGCAATGTGTAGAGAGAATATATGTACACGAAAGCCATGCAGAACAATATTTGTTGGGTTAAAAAATTATTAGATTACTTCATCATGTATGAGTAGTTGTGATTTCATGTAGTAGACAAGGAAACGTGTCCTTTTGATGAGGAAATATGTGCAATTTTAGGACCTTTTTAGTTTCTATAATTTAATTTTCAACCAAAGATGGTAAGTCTTGTGTTAATTGACCTTTATATTATTTATTAATTGTTCGAGAAAGAGCTTATTTTATATATTTATTTATTTATTTTTTCAATCATGTACATGCATGATGTTCTTTTACTGGTCCCATGTGTAGGATGTCATCTGTATGGTCTCTGTGTATTTGTACGTGGTGTATAACAACATAGAATAGATATAAAATATGCATATCATAGAATTAATTCTTGTTTCGTTGAAGTTTCCTAGCGAAAGTTCTCAACTCTTTCTATCAGCCTAACAAAATGAGATACCATAATTTTTCTAGCAAGGCATTTCCAATCCTTTTTCAGAGATAAATTCCGAATAAATACTGTCGATCACATACGCTTATCAACTATGTTAAGATGTGTTCACATTGTTTGTTAGTCATATGCAAAAATCCATTTCACACTCAAATCTTTTTCATCAAATCAGTGGCGGACCCACTGTGTATAATTACAAAAAAAAAAAAAAAAAAAAAAAACTAACTTATCAGTGCTGCATTATTGCATGCAGTGCATAACTGTAGATCTTTTTGCTCAAATTCCGGATCCTATTTTTCTTTTTAAATTATTTATTACTTTCTTATTTAATTATTTATTTTTTTTTTATTTCTAATAAATTAACTTACTTTCCTATTTCTTACACCTATTAGATTTAGGAGTCATTTGTTTTTTTCACTTAACACTTAATAGTACTGAATTGTACTTATTAAGATGTTTTTGTTTGTTTTTTTAAATAGTCAAACCACTTAAAACTACAAAAAAACAACTGAAAAAATTAAGTAAGAATTTTTAACTTTTCACTTAAATGCAAATCACTTAATGACATTTAAAATTTTTATTCTAAATTTATCCTCCCCAAAATAATATAATTTCAAATTTATCCTAACTTTATATTACTCAAATTTTTATTTCTTTTTTATCCTTGATACTTATGAAAAATATATTTGACAAGTAAAATTTAAATACATATCATCCCAAATTGTCTTAGAATTGAATTAATATATTTTAATTTATAATTTAAACATTTATTTTTTTAGTCGTTTTCTTAAATATATTAATATATTTAAATATAAATATGGCTAATACTACTATTTTTTTAATCATATTTTAATTATTAATAAAACATTATTAATATGTACATAAAAAATATGTTAAAATTTATTAAATTATTTATTTTTAAATGTTTGCATTAAATTAATTAAAATTATATAACAATAAATAGTAGAAAGGGTATAAATGTTAACTTACTAATTTTCAGACAATTTTAAATTTAGAAAACAAACAAATTTACAACATATTCAGAGATAAAGAAAAAAAAAAACAAACATATTATTCAGATTTCAGATTTCAGTCACTATTCAGTCTTTAGTTTTCAGCAGCACTATTCAGTTTTCAGATAAAAAAACAAACGACCCCTTAGGGGTTGTTTATTTTTTGCACTTAACACTTAATGATGCTAAATTTGGCTAATTAAGAGATTTTGGTTTTTTTTTTTTTTTAAGTGATCAAACCACTTAAAACCACCCAAAAACCACTGAAAAAAAAAGTAACATTTTTTAACTTTTTACTTAATACAAAATCACTTAATGATTTATAAATATATTATTCCAAATTTATCCTTCCTAAAATAATATGTTTCCAAGTTTGTTTTAGTTTTATATTATAAAAATTTCTTGTAATACTTTAATAAACAACATTGAAAAATAAAAACTCTAAACATCTCAACATCAAAATATTTTTTTATAGCTGGATTATTATATTTCTCTAATTAAATTATGGTAAGAATCTTTATTGATAAAATATTTATACAACAACTCAGAGACCAAATTACAAATCAATTTGTTTAAGTATTTGATTATTCTTGTTTAATTATATCAAAAAATATATATTATTTCAAAATTTCAATTTTCGCTGTAATAGTAATATAATTTAAAACCATTTTATTTATTTTTATTTGAATATATAAATTTAATTGACTCTACTATTTTAATTAATCTTATTTTAATTATGAATAAAAATACTATATATATAAGTTACAATTTCAACTTTTGTTATAATAGTAATTTAATTTAAGATTATTTTGTTTATTTTTATTTTAACATATAAACTTAACTGATTCTACTATAATAATTAATCTTATTTTAATTATAAATAAAAATATTATATATATAAGTATTTTAATATTTGTTAAATAATTTATTACAATTATTTGTATCATATTAAATAAAATTACACAACAACTAATAGTAAAAGGATATAAATGTCAAATTACTAGTAATCAGATAATTTTAACTTTACAAAACAAACAAGATTATTATACATTCAGAGGTAAGAAAAAAAAAAAAAAAACATGTCAATTAGATTTCAGATTTCAGTCACTATTCAGCTTTCAGTCTTCAGCAGCACTGTTCAGTCTTTAGATAAAAAAACAAACGACCCCTTAGTTTTCCTACTTCTAATACTTTTCCTACTCCTAATTAATTAATATTTTCTTTTTTAAATTTTATTCTTTTAATTCTCTTTTATATAAATACTATTTACATTGATAATTTATAATTTTAGCGAACTATTTTTTTTTTTCTTATCATCTTTATTTGGCATCTCTTTATTTTCACTTTGACATCCTGTAACTTACCAAATTAGTCTCCTAAATTAATTACCTTTTTAATTAATTTATTTTTTAATAATTTAAATTTAATATATATCTTATCGATAAACCCTAAAATCTTAAAATTTAAATTATCCATGTATAATGTATTGTCATAATTCAATTATATATATATATGTAATATTGTTTACTTTATAGTTTTATTTTATTTAAAATCAATAAATTATTATTAATTTTTTTTTAAAAAAATTTTATTATGTTTTTATTTGTTATGAAATAGTTATGGAGAGATATATGAAAAGAAAATCATCAATTAAGTTGGAATCATCTTCTTCAAAGAAAAATTGTGTTAAAATCAATTTTTTAGATCTCCCTACTAATCCAGGGCTTCGAACTAAAATATGAGATTATGATCCTAATGTTCGTGAGCAAGTTCGAAGAGCATGTCTGCTAAAAGGTCCTTATCAACCTTGAGAACACAATTTTCCTATGAGACATTTTAGACAAAAGTCTAGGCGATTCAACACTGTTTGGTTTACTGAATATTTGACTTGGTTAGAGTACAGTATAGTAAAAGATGTAACATATTGTCTAAGTTGTTATCTTTTCAAACCAGATATTGGAAAACAAACGTTATTGAATATTGTTTTATATAAAAACATTATACATTTATTATATTCTTAATTTTTGATATTTTTATTATTTTATTTATGTGCCTCCCTAAACAAATTTTTCAGGTCCGCCACTGCATCAAATTAACCGTTTGGATTGAGACTCGGTTATACGAAGTAGAGTTTCTAGAAGATCCCTCTTTACTGATCTTAATTTAAATAACGAAAGGTAAGTGAAACATTTTTATCTATTTATTTACTTTTAGGTTCTGTTGTGTATATAAAATAAATGAAACAACTTAGTTTGCCTATATTCTGCTGTGCATATAATTAATATTATCATTCTCTGGTACCAAAGATCTCCTGTTTGATCAATATCATACATGAATTTAATAATACAATTTCCCACCAAGCAATGGTGGCTTAAGTGCTTTACTGGTTGTACAACTTCACTAGAATAACCAAAAGGCACTTTCTTAAACATGGGTTTACATCAAAATGCAAGCCAATACTATAACTTAATCTGCTTTTACCTACTCAAGAAGACCAGCTTAATTATACCTTTATTTTTTGGGGCATCATATTCTTGTCGTTTGAGAGAGAGGTGGTTAGAGACAGTTTACCCACAACGAGAAATTGAATTTGTTCCAAAATGTAGACAAAAAATATTTATGTAAAGGAAACTAGCAGTCCCTAAGAGGAAGAAACTTTGACTCTGTTTGAGTGAGTAGTTCCCAAAGGCACAGGAAACTTACAGAGAGAGAATAAGTAGAAGACACTTTTCCTTTTCTGGCGCCAACCGTTTTGATTAATTTGTAGATGTCCCCAATCGTGTTTCATGGACAAATTGGAGGCATTAATTTCAAGTTGAAGTGCATCAGTCAAATACCAGCAACAGAGTTGAATATATAGGTCATTCTTGTTATAGTTGGTGAAAAAATTTCTCCTTAAAAAGCCATGGTGTCCCTAGAGTATGCTATTTATGTAAAAATGCATGATTTGTGAAGTACAAGCCTTGTTGTAACCCAAGTGTAAAGAAACATTGTTACCGTGTGCATTGAAGTATTATGTTAGATATTAGTACTCTTATTTTTATCGGATTCATAAGTTTAAATTTTTAATCAAATAATTAATTATATATTTAAATCAGTTTTATTTTAATAAGATCTTAATCGGATAACTGTAATTATAATTATATCTTTTATTTATATTTATTTTACATTTAAGTATATCTACTATAGACTTTACTGTGTTACTGAAACAAAATTGTAGCGTAAGTTTCGTTATGTTCAATTTGAAGGGAGAAACCAAGAATTTGGATAGTGAACTGTATGAAGATGATCTGAGCCAAAATGAAACCAATCTAGCTGGTCCTCAGTTAGCAAGCATCTAATCATTTATGCTGATTATGGACCTTCAGAAGCACTTCTTGGTCCATAAATAAGACAAATTCAGGTAGATATTTTAGATCACTTGTGCGATGGATAATTCAATTCAATTTTTGAACCATAATATATATATATATATATATATATATATGACCTAGAAAAGTTCAACCTTGCAACTCTCCAAATGGGAACATGGTTCAGCTATGAGCTGCGTTTTCTTCCTTGCAAGTTGCAACTACTAATCAGATGTGAGCGTGGTGGGCTGAGGCCCAAATCAGAAATAAATAACTTTTCCCTTTTGAAAATATAAATCAATAAAGTTGTAAAAAAAAAAAAATCAATAACTCCATTTTAAAACCATCACAAAAGGAAAATTAATCTTGATGTACTTAGATAAATAATCATATGTGCCGTCTTAATATTTATTTTTATAATAAAAAAAGAAAACTATTCATATATATTTATAACACGTAGATGTTGAGATTTAAATTTAACCATTATGGTGGAGGAAAAAGTAGATAACATTGGAGTTAAAACAAAACATACGGAATCAGTAATATAATTTTTGTTTTCTATTGTGTAAACTATATAAAAATTTTCAATAATCCTGAAAAGGTTCCCCTACCCTTTTCAGTTTTTTTTTTTTTTTTTTCTTATTCAATATTAGTTTTGGTCAGATTAGTTCAACAGCTTTAGACCATAAAAGCAGAAGTGTAATGTAAAAGCTTTCTTACAAGTATAGATTTGCGAAGCAGCAGTACAGACGAGTTATGACTTGTGATTATTATAATAAAGCAGCTCCTGGTATGGCATCAACCAAGTTTCCATTTCAGTGCATGGATTTCCATCCGGCCACGTGGCAACCACATATCCATATCCCCTCATTAGGATCTCTCATTTTTTTCCTCCTCTCAAATTTATTTATTTTTTTCAAAAAACCCCACTTCTCAAAAAAATAGAAAATAAAAAACACTAAAAATGAAAAAAAAAAAAAAAACTCAAAATGATGAAGATAAGCCACTTGTGGAGAGCTCGTGGTAGAAACACTACCCAGTTCATCCAACGGCTGAGAATCCACCATCAAACCAACCCACAGAAAATATATCAAAACCAGGCCAGTCTCTCAAACCCAGATAGAAAAATACAAACTTGAAAAGAAAAATCACTTCTTGTAGATAAAAAAAAAAAAAAAAATAGAGAAACAACAATGGCTTCACTTCCCATAATGAGCTTCTCTCCAGCTAGAGTGAGAGTGTATGCAGCCACAGCAGCCAAAGGAGCTGGCAAGAGCAAAGAAGAGAAGAGTCTTCTTGATTGGATTCTGGGGAATTTGCAGAAGGAAGATCAATTCTATGAGACTGATCCACTCTTGCAGAAAGTTGATAACAAGAATGGTGGTGGTGGAACCACTAATGGTGGTGGAACCACTAGTGGTCGCAAGAACTCTGTTGCTGTGCCCCAGAAAAAGAAGGGTGGCTTTGGAGGTCTCTTTGCCAAGAATTGAATGCAATTATATTTTACTTGCTTAGTTTACCAAAAAACATTAACAAAAAAAAATCAGTTTCTCTGATTTTTATTGTGGATTCATGTCTTGTATGATGTTGTTTATTTGCTTTTGATGATAATGATTCTTGAAGTGAACTTTTTAAAGTTACAGTTTAACTTCCATCTCTCTCTGTCTCCCTCTCTCTCTCTCTCTATATATATGTATGTTTCCATGTCTTATGAATTTAATTGAAGAATCAGTTACCAAGTATATATGAACTTATTGCAAGTTTTTTCAGGCCATGTTATTGTAATTTAGTCATAGAGTAGTCAACAATGATAAGCAACAACTACTGACACTAGCCTACTTCGAAATTTAGTCATGTTGAAGAAAATGATGGGGTTCAATTTTTTTTTTTTTTTTTGGTGATTATTTTAGTCTGCTTGAATATTTGAGTTCAAATCTCAAGATTTTGATCATTATTGTTTATAGACTTCATATTCTATTGGTGTTTCAAATAACAAGATTTAGGAGTAGGAAATGGAAAATTTTGGAACAAGCATTGGTGTGTAAAGGGGTTCAAATTGCGCATTTGTCTCTAGACAAGGGTGATATGTGGGTGACAATTGAGGAACAGAAAGGACAGGCATGCCAGCACAACTCAGACTAAAAAAGTTTCGGTTATAGTACCTTATTAGATTCCATAGACAAAGATCATGTGATTTCTAACTTGCACAAACTCCTTGGCACCTATTAATGTAAAGAAACCATGCAACTTGGAAGTTTCATCATTTCATGGATGAAGAGTTCTAGGCTGTGAGCTAGTAAATAAACAAGTGTTGTATTTTCTTATGGTTTATTGCATTCACTTTCTGATAAAGATATAATGGGAAAAAAAAAAAGGTTGTCATGTGAAATATTTGTCACAAAATGGATAGATACCAACCTTTGCATTATTTGTTTTTTTATTTTGAAAATACATTGAAGACAGGCTGTGATTTGATGGATTTACAGTAGATTTTCTGGGAAAATTGCATAAAACCAAATATACAACAAGATAGTGAATTGATTGCATGAACAAGTGCAACCAAATTTCCATTTTTTGGATAGGAGAGAGATAATATGCTGAGGTGAAAACTCAACAAGCACTGGCAGAAACAGAGTTTGATCTTGGCAGAGAAGAAGACGAGTTGATGAATTCAATGCAATCCTCTATTGCTTCAGTTCTGTGAGAGTCAACAGGAATCACAGACGGTTTCGATCTTCCTGATGAAGAAACTGCAGGTGCACTTCTCTTCCTCAAAGACACGGAGCATAGACCTTTTGCCATCCTACTCCTAAGATGCTTTAGCAGTCTAACTGGTGAAAACTCGGGTTTTTTCGGAAGCCTGATTCCACAGGTTCCGGCAGACCTTTTGTTCACAGGAACTCTACTAACACAGCTGCGTTTTCGCACTGCAGTTTCCTTGTTAATGCTTGGTATGCAACTCACCTGGTTGCTCCCTCTTAGGCCACAAATACCATTAGAGCTCTTGTTGCCAGCAACTTTATTAGTACTAGAGTTTGGTTTCTGAGTTGGAGTTTCCTTTTTAATGGCTACTCCATTACTGACATGGTTACTTCCTCTTGCAGACATCTCTTCGGTATCTAACTAGAGAGAGATAGAGAGAGAGTTGCAGAAGAGGAAAATGAAGAGAAGAAGTTAGTGCAATACGAGTCAAAAGACTAGTGTTGAATGAAGGGAATGTGAGGCCTAGATACATATATAAAAGGAGAAAATGTTAGAACAGTGTGAAAGGATATGCTTATTTACGATCAAACATTTCACATAAAGTGAAATGCTGAAAATTTGTAATCAAACACAAATAATTCATATTTTTAGTATTTAGTGATTGTCAAGTAAAAATGTTTGCTAGTGGACAGTGATTTCTAGAATCTATAATGTAAACAGAAAACTATGGTGTAGTGTGTTGACATGAACAGAATAACTAGAACAGTTCACACTGCCCACTGAGCATAGAGACATGAGCTACTCCAAGTGTGAAATGCAATAACATTTTTGAAAATGATGTTACTGACTTCCTCTAATTCACTTTTTCTAGGACAGTGTAAATTTTAAGATTAATCAGCACTTTAAGTCTTAAACTATAGAAATTTCAAACATTTATGATATTTAAATCTAATTCTTTCAAAATCGTTGGATGTATATAATAATTGAATTTTAATATTTAAATGAAAAATAATATATACCTGGATACCTATATTAGGGGATGACCAATAAAATAACCACAATTTTTCTTTTCTTTCTTCCTTTCTTTTATTATTATTATTACTATTATTATTGCATCACTCCATTCTTTTATATTTAGATGTACTTGCTTTGTAAATAAAATAGCTAGATTCTTCGCCACAAGCTTATAAAAGAAAGAATGCTATAATTGTGTTTGCATTTTGCTGTGGGACAATGAATTAAATTTAAGTGTGAACAAAGATAATGTCTGCGCAGTACCACTATCACAATGTACATACATCTACATAAAAACAAAAAACATTATATCTAACAGGAAAGAAATTCAAAAGAGAAGCCAAAACTTAAAAGAAAATAAAAGATGAGAAAAAAGAAAGCAGAAGAATGTAAAACAAAGAACACAACTGTGTCAACACCCTATCAGAATGTTGCCTTTTCAGATGCTTTTGATCCCTTTTCAAATAAATATTGTAAGGGGCAGTCCTGACATGAGAGTGAAGTGATCTGGGGTGGTGAGTATTTTATGGAATCAACATTTTTCCTTTGTCAAGTTTGATCTTTTGCTTAATAAAGGTGGTTCTAGTTGAGGCAACCTTTCGGTTAAAATCTGCTTTGGTGGTCATCCACATATATCTACAGGCTTTTTGACCATTGGAAACAATTAAATGAGTTCCAAAATTCTTTAGTAAGTCAGTCTTTTAACTTTTGACAAATTTTAGGAAGCTTCAAAGAATATTGATATCATTTCGATGACAGTTTCTCATGAATTTCGAAGCAATTAAGCCTATTTATGTTTTAACTAAATATCAGGGGAAGGTTAAACGAATTTTTTTTTTTCCTTTTTCCTCTTTGGTTATGCAACCTATCATGCTACTTGAACAAAAACAAAATAGATGTCAAAGGTGGGTATAAAGAATATTGAATAGTTATGGAAAACACCAGCAAGCTGAGGACATGAAGGGCCGAAAATTCTCACTCTTGATCATAAGACAAGATCCCTAAGGCTAAAACTAGATTTCTGCACCCAACATAAGGAGGAGAAAATCTAATTTGACATGACAAAAGTTGCATTATATCAAACACTGACTCATCTATATTCCATACGGAAAACAACAAATACTTGTTGCACATGACCTGCAATTATAAAAATATGAACATTGATTTCATAGAAATTGACTTCAAAAGAGGCTAGTTTCTTCTAAATTCTTTTCTTATATAACCACGGTTTCAAACTCAAAATCAGTATCAAGGAATATCTATCTAAGCACAACTGGCGACAGCGTGCTATTTGTGCAAATTAGATTGATCATGTCATTTAGGTACAAAGTACCATAGATTCAAGATTTGTCTTATGGTTTTATACTAAATCATGTTCGTTTATATCAGTTAGACCAAAAACAATACGAAGATTGCAGCAGACATAAAAACCAGACATTCATCAATAGTTATCCAAGGAAATCCTGTATACCATCTATGAGTTCATACATATAGAACCATAAATATGCAGACAGAAAAGCAAGAAAAAGGATTGCACTTTCGGACTATGCATGGAAAACTATGTTACAGGGTCCCAACCTTATAACTTTCATATCTGGGTCCACTCTCAAATCATGATTCTAAGTAGGACTCTTATCTTCATACCAAAAGCAGGTTCTTTTCCATAAAACAAGAGGGAAAAAGAATCCATAATTACAAAGATCAAATAAATACAAATAGCAGTATTCATGTCCTTGGTGAACACTAAAAGGAAACACAACCAATCAATGTGGTAACACCTCTCCTAAAATTCCGACACTCAATTTCAGTCCAGGTCAGTACTAGAACATGCTGATACTGTAATTGATGCAAAGATGATTTGGGCTCAAAAGCCATTGTCTAGGGAAAAAAGGCGCATATGTATATACACAGTTATTGACTATTAGCAGAATGGCAGGTACAGCCTGTGGCATGTGCTATACTCAGACTATAAACCAATTGAAATTACATTTAGTTATGTTTACAACTAAAATGTTAGCATACAACATCTTTGAAATAATGATCATGGGAGCTTATAAAACTAAAACAGTCATAAGTTATACGAGGATGAGCAAATTAACAATCCTAGTATGTTATGCATTACACATCAGAGCAATCATTTCATGCAACCTTCTAGCATATGTTACATCAAATTTTAGGAGTTTCTGCACTGACCCGCATAGTCCAAGATGAGCACAATCAAATTCGTCTGCAAATAGTCCAAAAGGAGCTTCCAGATGGTGCTCTCATTCAACAATCTCCAATCCAATCAGCCTAGACTGTCGGTTCACAGGTCTTCATCATTTTTACAGTTGTCTACAAGAGAATCTCTTTTCCTCGTATCCCCACATGTGTACTTAACTGACAAGTAGAAGAAAACAAAGCTCATTCTTTATCATCCTTGACAAGCAACACCTCCCCGCCAAGACCAATAATTTGATTCAAGAACTCCCTCACTTCCTCACTATCACTGAAAGAGTAAGGAGCATTGAAATCACTATCTAAATTATACCATACCCCATCAATCTTTCGCAGTGTAACCCAATGCCTACTTTTCCAAATCCCAGCATAACGTGTAACTGGAACATTTATCACAATGCCCATCAAAGTACCATCACACCCGTCAAGATCAATTGAAGCTGCCTCATTTCGACGGTCATGCCACACTACCGTTTTCCCTCTCCCCTCAAGAGCCGTGATAAGAACATTAATATCATAATTTCCCGTCAATCTATTATGGTGAGGCTTAAACACGACTGATAATGGTGTCCATGTCTGCTTGTCTGGATCATCCAAAACAAGTTTCTCGGCTATTTCATTCAAGCTTGCTCGCGTAAACGCATCTTTTTGCTGAATTACAAATTTCACAATGCAATCATGTCATCATCCAAGGCATACCCATTACAGTACTATTTCAATCTAACATGAATAACAAACACAATTTTCAAAACACAACAAAGCTATCAACTTTTCTAATATACTAAATGAAAAATGCAACTTTTAACAAAACAGAGCTCAAACACACCCCATTCAGCCAAAATTCAAACTTTAACATTCAATAACTTGAAACTGAATTCATTAATCAACTAAAATACACAAATCCATTACAGTATTAAATCAAACTGATATGAATCACAAACAAAATTGACAATAAATACAACAAAACTATCAACTTTTTTAATTTACTAAAAAAAAAAAAATGATATTTATACCTCAACTGAGCTTAAAACATACCCGTTTCAGCCAAATTTCAAACTTTAACATTCAATAACTTGAAATTGAATTCACTTATCAACTAAACACAAACCCATTAAAGTACTATAACAAACTAACATGAATCACAAACAAAAATTTACCACAAATGCAACAAAGCTGTCAACTTTTCTAATTTACAAATAAAAAGTATGCTATTTATACCGCAACTGGCTCAAAACATAACCCTTTCAGCCAAAATTCAAACTTGAACATTCAATAACTTCAAATTGAATTCATTTATCAACTATAAACAAACCCATTTCATTACTATAACAAACTAACAAGAATCACCAACAGAATTTACAAAAACCACAATAAAGCTATCAACTTTTCAAATTTACTTAAAAAGATGATATATTTACCTCAATTGGGCTCAAAACATACCCATTTCAGCAAAATCCAAACATTAACATTCAATGAATTGAAATTTAAATCATTACCTGAAAGAGATTGTTGAGAGAGTGTAAAAGACAAAACTGCAACTTTTGTTTCTCATGATAAATTGTAGTCTTCTCACTTGCCATCTTCAGCAAACTTGGACTTGCATCAGCGCAGAGATTGAATCATATAATGACACTTGGGTTTGATTAAGACCAATCTAGAGAACTTAGTTCGATCACAAACACGAATCCGTGTTTCGTTTAACAAACAGAACGCAAAGCATGAGTTCGGTGGTTGTCGAAAAAAAAAACAAAAAAAAAAGAGTTCGATGAGTAGCCGGCTGGAATTAGCCGATGTGCCAGGCGCATCGGCTTGACTTAGCCGACTCGGTTATCGAGTTACCGTTGGAGCCCTTTTATCTTAGAAAATCTTTCGTTGATATGTTTTACAACTTTTACTGTAGTCCCTGCGTATTAGTTTTTCGGGTTTTATCTTACTTGCTCGATCGATCGGTAATATTGTTTACCGATAATAACTTTTAGAATGATGGTAAGAATGATTATTGAAGAAAATTTTAGGATTATTATTGATAAATAATGTAACTGGTTGAATAGTATTACTGGTTGGATAAAATAATAAAATTCTTAACTTTTTTTTTTTAAACAAAATTAATTTTCAGTTTTGTTTATGAAGTTAATAGGAAAATAAAAAGTTAAATTAAATTTAGTCCTGATAACTTAAGATTTTTGCATGTGAAAATCAGTATTTAATTTGTTAATTAATAACATAAATTTATGGCAAAAGTAATAATTTTGTAGAAAACTAAAAAATTTTATTGTTAGGATTAAAAAATAAGTCTCTATACGAATTATAGAAATCAAACAAATATGGAAACACAGTACAAAAATAATTTCTTTTATCAAATTATTTGTCAATTTTTGTTAATAAAACAGATCAAAACAAATACTGTAATGTAGAAAAAATAATAATTTTCTTGATCGAGCTGCCAAACCATTGCCGTCGGGCTTTGTTGGTCCTTTTGGGCCAACATTCTACTTTAGGTTACTGTAACTACAGGTGGGCCCACACTTGTGTGACACCATATGGGCGTTGTGAAATGTTGTTGGCCTTTTTGGGCCAACATTCTTAATTGGGTTTTTAATTTTAGTCAATATTTACTTTTCTATTTTTTTTTTATTCTTCCTGAACTTGGCAAATCTATTTATGAAAAACTAATTACATCATTTAAATTCAATGAAGATTCTACTAATTTAATTTAATATGAATTAATAAATCTAATTTAATAAATATTATAAGTCATTATCTTAATTAATCAGACTGGTTTAATTTCTGACATTTGTTAATTTAATGGATATTTACAAAATAACATTCACAACATTGGTGTGTTTATAAGCATTAGATTGGTGATCACACCTTTCAACAAACTTGAGATTCCAAGTTCAAATGTTCTCCTTCAAGTAACCAAAAGGAAAAAAAAAAATAAAAGAAGAAGAAGAAGACATTAATTCACAATATTGGTCTAAGTGCTTAATTTAATTAATTAAAACATCTTTTGCATGTGTGGATCATGTCCAGAACAAGTTTCTTAACAATAGTCATTCAAGCATGCTGGCATAAAGCCATTTCTTTTTGCTGGATAATACAACAAATGTAACCATTTTAAACTAATAAATGCAATGCAATCAACACCAATTACTCAAGCAACTAAAATTTTAACGCGAACACTGATCTATTAGCACTAGTGGTTTAAAACAATAATTCTGAGGACTGACAACACCATTAATAAAACGATCCATGACCGTTACCACAAAAGTAAACACAAACCAATAAGTTAACAAAACACTTTAAATAAAAATCACTAGTGCTAATAGATTGTTATTTAAAGTTGAATAAGTTTATTCAAGATACTCACAATACCAAGACCACAGCACAGAAAAAAAACCAGTGAACCAGTGTCGGCAAGAAATTTGTCAGTACTGCGTAGCATTGCATATGTACCAACAGCAAATGCGCACATCATAAACCAAATAGCATAACCAATGACCATCTGGCGAAACGTCAATCGTATGAGCAGCTGGCGAAGCGCCAATCGTACTGAAAGTTTTCTCCAACGAAAGATAGGCTTAAATACCTGGTACATGACATCACCACTGGAAAGGAAAAAGGAGATGGTATTGAGTACAAAAAACAGTCGAAAAGCTTTGTTTCTTGTTAAAATTGGAGCACCCTCATCTGGTCCTTTATCTGATACGTAACCTCCTGGCAAAGTGAAACCTGCTGCGAACGTAACAGTTGCTACGAGCGTGGATGCTACCAGGCTGTTCTCTTGTATTCCATCATTGCTCTTACTGTTAACTGGATCATTGTTGTTCTCCTTTTCTTCTTCATCGTTGACGTCCTTCTTGGACACAATTCGCTGACATCCTTTAACTCTATCACTTATGGTGCGATAAAATGAAAATTCATCCTGTGACATTATTGTATATTTCATGAATGAAAATTTAGAATCTACATCGATCTTACATGAAAGTTTGGCGTGATGGCCTTACCAGAACAAGTTTCCGAGGATGAGTTACAAGCTGATTGAGCATGTGTGAGGCGTTGTGGTTATCATTGTTGAAAACTAGCTTGTCCACTTTAGAGTGAAATATGAAGAGGCCCTCAGAAGCAGCTTGAAGGAAGGGTGTGTTTCCCTTCTCATCTTTCTCATTTATAAGGTTTCGAAGTGAAGGATTTTGTAATATAAGTACTACTGCCTTTCTATTTTTGCTTGTGACGGCAAAGTGAAAAACATTCCACCCTTTATTATCAACCAGTTCACAACAACCTGGACATTTAGAAATAAGCTCTTGCATAATATTTATTCTGCCAAGACTAGCCGCTATATGCAGAGCCGTCTTCCCTTCATTATCAGCTTTATAGGCCGCAGATTTATCTTTCATAATTAATATTTTCACAATAAAAAGGTATCCAAAATGTGCAGCAAAGTGAAGTGCCGTCCATCCTTGTTGGTTTTGCATGTTTTTCTGAATCCTTTCATCATCTAGTAACAATGTTATAATTCCTAGAACAAAAACATATTTTATAATAACATTTAATATTAGTTCAAAAAATCAAGCCGACACATATATTATAGAGACTATTATTAGTCTCCAATCCAACATAACTTTATAATTAGTTGTATATTTTGTGACTACACATAATTTCACCTTGGAATAGAAAATTAAATTAAATTACGTCCATAACGGAGAATCTACTGTTTCATGAGAGTATGTACGTACTCAATTGCTACTTTTATATATATAACCAAAATTGGCCTCTCATAATACTTCATTTAATTTGTTATCTTGTAATTTTATTGAAAGTCTCATAAATATACTACTTTCACCATTGTTTATAATTGATATATCTAATAATCTTAACAACGATACTAGCATGACAATCACTTTATTAAATTGGAAGACTAAGCTTGCCTCTACTAGCTGAAAACTTACGGCCACCACAGCAAATTACAGCCGCGTGCAAAGCTGTTCTAGAATAGGGGCCATGGTCAGCTGGTGAAATGCAAGTGCCTAAAATCTCCTTTAGTACCTCTTCGTATCCCCTCTCTGCTGCCAGGTAGAGTGGAGTCTCGGCAGCAGTATTGGCATCATATGGTAAGGTAGGATCTTCTCTGGTCAATATTCTTACCACATCAAGGTGATTATAGCGTACAGCCTCGTGCAAGGCTGTGTCTTTGGCTTCATTTATCATCTGCAGCATCTCCCTGGCTGTGATTCCATGTTCTCGGTCATGATTCTCCTTGCATTTATCAAGAAGGAAGTTGGCCACATCTGCATGCCCATGCCTGGCTGCCACATGTAGCAATGTTTCACCTTTTTTGTTGGCCTTCCGCAGTAGAGCCGGACACATTCCAAGCATTTTTCTCGCAAAATCACGTTCTTCTAAATCGAGTGTCCTTTCCTGATCGAATATTCTTCTGGGTCGGGCTGTGATGTGGATATGGAGGATTGTGTTACCATTTGGTGTCAATATTTGATCAAGGAATTGTGAGTGTTCTTGAAACTTGTTAATGTGGCCATCTGCTGCATCAGAGTATAGCGAATCCAATAATTCGAAATTTATTTCTTGGTTATCATGACTGGAGGAGGCTGTCACTTCTTCATTGTTGTATGATGCGGAACCAGCATCTGACATCTCTACACTACTGATGGAAATAGAACCAACGTTTGCTGCTGTTGTCGCCTCCATAAAAGAAGAGTACTCTACTTTCTCCTCATACTCTTATTAACGACCACGCGCTACAACTCGAAAGACACAGAACAATTTCGATGGTGAATGGATCGAGATTCAAGGGACCAGAAAAGAAAATTATAAGTAAATAGGACCAATATGTGAAGAATAAGAAAGATAAATGTTTAGAGGAACAAGTTTTCAATTTATAGGAAATCCTCGAGTTTATTCAATGAATAAGAGATACGTAAGCGTAGTAAGAATGTGAAAGGATCAGCCGGTTTCACACAAGATTAGAAATTTCCAACCTGAATAAAAATATTTGCCCTCAACCCTACCTCATACCCACCATTGAAGATACCATCGAAGGTGGAAGTCAGGACTGGAAAAATTTCTAATTCACCAACTATTTTTTTGGTTTATTAGCATTAATCAATTATGGACCCATGAAAACTAGAGATATATCAAATTTCTAGTCAAGTTGATTATGAAGTAGAACTGCTCCTTCGAGCTACTTTCTCCCATGAAAACTACAGAATTGAGGGAATATATTATATATGGAATTGGTCGCCATATTTAGTAGCCTAGTGCTAGCTAAAGACTAATGTGCTCTGTCATGATCCACAAATTATTGTCTTCCTTCGCTGGAGTTTCAAAGAGGGAGGGCTTATACATATGGACCCATGAAAACTACAGAATTGAAGGAATTTATTATATATGGAATTGGTCGCCGTATCGAGTTGCCTGGTACTAGCTAAAGATTAATGCACTCTGTCACATTACCGACTATACTAAAGAATGAAAAAGAGAGAATAAATTTAAATATTCAAAGGAAAAAAGAAGAGAAAAGCAGACTCATAGGGTCGCAATGCACACAGCCAAAGAGTCCCTAATGTACACCTGCTTCCATTAGAACACTATTCTTCTAGAGAAAAAAAAGGTCAAAAAAGAAAAAAGAAAAAGAAAAGAAAACGAATCAACAAATATACGTATCCTAAAATTATTTCTAAGAGCTTTCACCTTTTTAAGTATTAATTTAGAAGGCTGTAAAAATTTTAGAAGATCATAATCCTTTGTTCTTAATTAATGACGGTTTTCCACACTTACATCAATTAATATACTCAAAATGTTACTGTATTTATATACTCAAATCATGTCCCCATAATCCCATATTCAACTCACATTAATGACACTGTCATTCAAGTAATGTCCTCTTTATTCAACCCGCAAAATGTTGTACTATTTATTTATAATAAAACTAAAGTAGAAATTATAGTGAATATGAATTATTTTGTGACCTTAACTAACTTAAATAGTCAAAGTTGCTTCTAAGTTATTATAGTAAACCCATCAGATACGAAATTAAAAGTATATAAATTGCGAAATGATGTTGAAAGTTAATCAATTCTTATAACAGCTAGTTGCCTGATTAAAATAGTTTAAAGAAGTTTAATATTATGAGTTTAAAGATGATCATGTCATATAGAATACAGCACTTGCTCTCTAACATATTCTACTAGTTGCAGCAAAAGTTGTCAATGACATCGGATAATTTTTTGACAAGTTTTAATGGTGCAACCTTGTGTAGAGTGTACATGTAATTCTGAGAGTTGTTCACTTTGTTTTTATGTCAATTAGTGAGTAGAATTAGGATCCTTTCCTAACATTTTTTTTGTTTATCTTACACTTTTTATAACCTAGTAACACTTCAATATAAAAGATAATAGATAATCAATATTATTATATATATTTTTCTTTTATATATTATTCAAGCTTCAATTTCTCTTATAACAAAATAAAAAAAAAAAAAGAAAAGAAAAGATCGCAACTCATGGAATCGGCTATGATACAGACATGGAAAGGTGTTTGTATCATACATACAAACAAAAAGAATAAAGTCCAACCGTTGGATGATCAAAATTTACATCCAACGGCTAGGATGGTTGGAAAACAAAAAAATGTTAAAAAAATGATTAAAACCGGTCATCGGCCAAGTAAAGGGGAGGGTCCGGAGGGAAATTAAAATTGGAAGAATGAAACTATAAAAAGCCAAACCTAATCAGTCCCATTTCTCTCAAATAGAAACCCTAGCCGGCACCCATTTTCTGTCCAAGCTCTCTATCACATCATTGACGATCTCGCTACGCCGGCATCGCCATTCTCTCTCTCAGCATCATCGTCAACTCGTTGGCGTCACCTCTCTGTCTCAGCAATCAGCATCATCGAATCATCACAGCCTCACAGTCACTGGGTTGTTGACTTTTGTGCTCTCTGTCACAACTCACAGCATCATGGTCGACTTGCCGCTCTCTGTTAGCTTCATCGTCGACTTGCCGCTGTTCACTAGACTGTCAACTAGCAAAGGTCTGTCGTCTTCTTTTCCTCCATCAAGGACCCTGGTTTCTGGGTTGATGTTGGTGGCCATCGGAATGTGTTTGATCCGTGACTGTGATGGGTGTTTGATGTTAATGGTGGTGGTGGTGGGTGGTGGCTTCTAGGTGTAGTGGATGCATTTGATGGGTGGCTGTGGGTAGGTATGTGATGTTGGTCGGCGTTCATGGTTGCCGTCCATGGGTGGTTTCATCATCTTCTTCTCTTCTTCTTCATATGTTAGAACCCAGATTTCTGGGTTCGATGTTCGAATCGAACCCAGAAAACTGAGTTCAGAATCGAACCCAGTTTCTGGGTTCGAATCGAAATGAATGGTACACTCCCTCTCCAAATAGTAGTCTTATGTTCTCAATTCATATGATCTTTTTTTATTAAAAAATCTGATCATGTGATTGTTGCTTTTGTAGGGATGGGAAGAAGGAGAGGGGAAGGTACAGACAAGCGAGGCATCAATGAACACATCAGAGTAAAAAACAAGCAGGACACAACTGGTTTTTCTCTTTCTCTCTGTTTTTGTTTTTTAATATTTTGTTGATTTGAAATTATGTTTAGTTTGTTGAGGAAACACACGTAGTAAATGAACAAAAAATGTTTCAGAGATTCATTTAGTGATAATTTTATTGTGTTTGGTTGCTGAGAAAATTGGTAGAGATAGAAAATGTAATGACACTTTCGAATATTGTATTCAATTGAGTTTACGGATTAGCCTTTTGAAAATTTGTAACAACAAGTGTTGGTCTAGAGAAGTTGAATCCCTGGGCGAGTACGACACAGTTTGATAGCATTCTTAAGAGATTGAAAGTGGTATGATTTGATTGTTTGATTGTATTGTGGTCCAGAATTACTTGTAGTTGGTTCATTTTATGACTTTTTTTTTGTTTTCTTAATAATTTTTTGGTTGGCAGCAAGGAGCACAAAATGATGTCAAAGGTATAATGTGATGAAAAGATTGATTCTTTTTGCACTTAATTGTACAAAAAAAATAAAAATATCGACTGTGAGTTTTTTGTTTGTATTGCAGTTGAGAAACATAATGCTTAAGTAGAAACTGAGATTGAAACATCTAATGGTGGTGAGGAATCTGTTGTGAAGGTTACTCGAGCACAAGGAAGGTTGGTGCTTTAATTGCATGTGATATGTATATGTGTATTTTTTGTTTTCCATTCTCAGTTGTTTTACTTGTAATAAAACCATTCGGTTGTTTACATTCTCTTGTTTTTAGATATAGGAGAAGAGATAGAGGGAAGCTTGTCCATGGATATACTTCAAAGGATCTTTAAGGAATTCTTGTAAGTTTCTAGCCCCTGTTTTAACTTTCTTCGAGATAAAATATGTTTTAGTTTTTTAGAGATGCACAATATGCTGTATGTGGTTATAGTGTGATCCTATAAAAATTTCAAATTTTTCATCTCACACCATTAATATACTTACACTGATGGAAATAATGTCTACAATATAGTGAAGAAATATTTTGACCTTCATGCCTTAGTTTTCCTGTATGTCTCTGCTTTGGTTTCAAATGCTTGTTTTGTGTCAGAAAGTATCCATTTAGATTTAAAATGTAAGTTTTTTATATCATGGTCTACATGATTATTTTTTCAGGCTAAATATAATAATAATTATTATAATAATTATTATTATTTATAAATAGCTGGCATATAGTTTGTTGATTTTTTCTGATAGATTTTTTCATGTAATGTCCTTTATATTGTATATATGATGATTGATTATTATCAAGCAACCTTGCATATGTAAAGCTGACTTTTTTGTTTTTTTTTTTTAATTATATCTTGTTCGACTATTTGTGCAGTTAATACTTAGTAGAAATAAACTCGGGATCCACTCGTATTTAAATAGCCTAGTTAGCTCTTTTTCCTGAATTCATATGTATATTACTTACATTTCTTCTTGGGGCAATTCCAGGAAACAAAGATTTCAACATCATTGATGACAACTGTGTTGGTGCTTTGCTTCTGAACAGGTTGATCATTAAAAATAAATTTGTTGAAGATTATCTAATCTAAGTGATTGTATAAGTTTTTCCCTTTATTTTAATTTTAGGGTGTTTTCTAGGTCTAAATTTGAGGAAGTACGAATACTTGTTACTAAACTCTTTACTTATGAATGTGTGATGATATGCCTTACTAATTATCATGCCTTACGAATTTGTAATTACTTGAGTGCTACATCTTTTTAGGTTGGCGTGTAATGTAGTCCAAGTGATGATCCAGTTTGATTTCATAGAAGTTATTGGATTATTATGCAAGAATTGTTAGAATTTTGTTAGTGCTACCATGTTTCGTGTTTAGAAATTTATTTTGTTCCTTAGCTATGTGTATGTTTTCTTTCCTTTTTGGTTGCTTAGTATGCTAGCTAAGGATGGTAGCGGTTTGTAGGATGTCTTAGGCATTGAAATTATGGCTTGGGTCAATATAACTTGTGAAAGCATTGTCACTTAAATTATAGTTAATAGTATATTGTGAAAGAATGATCATAATATCTATGTTACTTGTTACATATATAGGGAAATGTTGAACTAAAAGCTTGAATTTATGCATCATATAAACTAGCCTTGAAATCGTATTATTTGTTCAGTTGTCAGTTGTTGTTCTTGTTCTATTTAAATAGTTATGGTTGTTGTTGTTGTCTTGGGCTTCTCTTTAAATGATGGGATAATCCCAAAATACTTGTTCTACTTTACGAAAATATCCATTTTAGCATTGAGATTTCATTTTTGTCCAATTTACCACATTCTGTTAGCAAGTTAACAGACAAGTTGATAAAATTATGAAATGACAGTTTTAACCCTGATAAAACATAATATTTACAACAGAAAAGTTGATAAAAAATAAAATAATTACAGCATAATATTTTCAATTAAAAAAAAAAAATGATTAAAAAACGGAAGATTCATCAGACTATTTCATCTTCAACCTGTTCAACCTCCATCTCCATCATCATCAATCTTCATCACCAACCATTCAACATACCAGCCACAGACTCTATCAGACCACCGTCGCCAGCCACCAACTATTTCTTTTTCCTCTTCCCCCTTTCTTTTTTCTCTGGCCCTATTTATGGGTTTCCAATCACTGGAAACCCAGAATTTTCTGACTAGAAAGCCAAAATTTTTCTGGGTTTCCAGTCGAAATTCTGGGTTTCCAGAATCCATCATCAACCCAAAAAAAATTTGCCACATCAACCCCATCATCCATCATCAATCACTAACACAATTACCAACCAAAACCGAAATCATCTGAAATCAACAACCAAAATCAATCAAAGTCAGCAACTAAAATCAACCAAGAAGAGGCACGGCACTGCCCAGCTAACCACCAACGAGACGAAATACTACGAGGGGAGATCGAGAGGGAGAAATTGTGTCTGAGTGATGGACCAGTGAAGGAGAGCAAGAGGGAGGGAGTCGTCCGTGTGAGGAACCGGCGATGGTGAGGAAAGACTTTGGAAATGGACAGCAACCCGGCGAGAAGACAAGAGTGGGTGAGAGGATGGTGAGATCTAGTCTGGTTGGGAGAGGGGAGTGTGTTGAGACTCAGCGGTGGTGGAATGGATGAGCCAGAGTCATCGGCGGTGAAGATGGGTGGCGGCGGCGATGAGATCAATGGAAGAAGAAGAAGAAACGAGAAGGGTAGAAGAAGACACAGAGAGTTTGGTGGTGTTGGCGGCGATAAGGAGAGGAAGAAGATGAACAAAATGGTTGTTTGGTTTCCGATTTGAGTTTGGTGGTGTCGGCGGCGATAAGGAGAGGAAGAAGATGAACAAAATTTGGTTTCCGATTTTAAGTTTTTAATTGTAATATTATTTTGTTTATTTATATTATTATTTAAAACTATATTATTATATTTTAAAAAGTTTATTTATTTTCAATTTTAATATTATATTTTTATTAATTAATTTTAATTAATTTTTTATCGCATTTCCCGTTTTGCCCTTGAAGTCAAACGGTGAACAAAGTCAATTTAACGGAATCTGTAACGATCAAGGGTATTATCGTCTTTTTACGTGCCTTCAGGGGGTATTTTGAGTATTTTTATTAATGTTAGGGGGGATTTTGGATAAAAATGAAACTATATACGGTAAAATGGACATTTTTGTAAACTAGAGGCGGTTTTTTGGGATTATCCCTTAAATGATTGTTGTTGTCTTTACAATTTGGTAGTGTATGTGTTAATTTGTTGTATGTATTTGTGTATGTATAGATCTAGAGAGGATGTGGGACAATTGTATTTTTTAGCATCTTATTTGTCATATAGATGATAATTTCCATTTGATGTTTGCTTTTACAGGCAAGGAAAGCTTAAATGATCTGGTTGTAGAGGCAGGAAGGAAGGCTCTTCAGATGGCTAAGGTTGAGCCTGATAATGTCGATCTAGTCTTGTTGCGCACATCCGCTCCAAAAGACTTTTTCAGTGGTGCTCCTCAGATGGATGATCTAAAACTAAAGGGGGCCATGCTTTATATAGGGGAAGGCAGAGCTTAACCCTAGACTGAGAGGCATTCATTCTTGTTGGTCTGTGATTCTTTGCATAATCCATGTAATTTTCTGCATGTTATGAAGCATGAAGGAAATCAAACTAACTTTATTGAGCTTTGCATATTTGCATCAATAATACCAAAATAACAATAACATGCTGACGTAAAGTGTCCAAGTTCCTCCAGTTAAGTTTTTCTGTATTGGTTTGTTATTGCAACCATGATAAGTTATTTATGCTTCTCTTTCTTTGTCTTATTGTAATTGTCAGATCCAAAAGACACTTAGGCTGCAAAAATAATCCTTTGGTTTATGATATTGCAGGCCTACAGCTGCATGTAGTGGATTGTGTTAGGTGACTTGGGTTTGGTCTTAGCTGTCCAGCTGTAGTGGATTGTGTTGGGTGACTTGGGTCTGGTCTTAGCTGTCAGTCACATTAGGGGTATGATTTTATTTACTTCTCTGTAGAATAGGTTTCAGTTGTATATTGCAAGATTAATACAATCAAATCTCACTCTTGTAAATTACAGGAAATGGATTCTGTAATGTTTTAGTGATTGGGGTTCTCAATTTGTTGATTGGAAGGATAGACGAACTTGCATCCTTTTTGTGGATGCTGCATGTGCTATGTTGTTGTGAGTATAATTATTATTTTGATCTGTCTATAGACATAGTAGTAGTTATTTGTTTAAATGAGCGCATACTACTATAAGAATATGATTGGATAATGAAATTGAAGATGTTGAAAACTAATTTCTTTGAAGGTGTGCCATCCAAACATTAGGTTCATCTTATCTTTGCCTTGTACTGCTATGAAGAAATTCAATAAAGGAAGATGATATGACATAACACATAATATGTATGCAAATTTAGTTATGATCCAGCCTTTTAATTCTTAAGTTGCTCTTTTGTTGCATGGGAATGATAAAAGAGTTTGTCTGCAATTCATATTTTATTTTATTTTATTTTTTAAGAAGACATTTCCTTATTGAGTCTTGTTTTTGTATCCTGAATTTTGGGGATTAGATCTATCATCTGCTGGCAAATTAAGAAGAAAACATCTACCTAGGAAAATTTTCTACAACTATGCATTGTAGTTTCTTTAGATCACAAATCTTGAGAACAGCCGATGGCATCTCCTATATCATCTTAAGTGCATTGTTATTTCATCTTATAACAATGTTTTTATTGTGTTACTCTACTGGTAAAATTTATCAAACTATTTAGTAACTTTTTTTTTTTCATTATGGTCTGCGTCATATTGCTACTAATTTTGATGTAAAGTCAGTGGATAAAAGATAGTTAAATGCTTTTTCTTCAGAATAGATATTTCTGTCATGTGCAAAATAATGATATTCTGCAAGCCCGTGACAGTGAGGAGGACAGTTTATTTAGTTTTGAGGTGCATAGTTATAGTTGCTACTACGCTTTAATGTTACGTGTTACATTTATGGTAAAATCTTTAAGTATGAGCTTGGATATATGCATCATGTAAACTAGCTTTAGAATCGTATTATCTGTTCAATTGTCTGTTGTTGTTCCTGTTCTATTTAAATAGTTATGATTGCTACTATACTTTTGTGCTGATTTTCATCTATTGTTTTGTCACTATTTTCCTTTCCATGGTTTGGGTTGTACTACTATCTACCTTTATATTATTTTATTTTATTTATTTTTGGATTTAAATGAATATCATCATCGAACAACTTCAGGGATTGGTGTTGGTAAAATATTGATTGATAAGCTCTCATGTAGGTATACATATTTGGTCAAAAGAATATCATACTTGAATGTGCAAAGAAAATGCTTCGAAGGAATTTGTCGTCCTTTGTGGTAGATATGTCGACAAGTGTGAGATTGAAAATATTTAGAATTTTTTTATTCTTACTATTTTGAGGGTGAACTGTGCCATTTTTATTTTGTAAAATTTAAATTTCTAGTTAAGGATTTTTTTTTTTTTTTTTGTTTTGGGTGGGGGAGAGGGGATGAAAGTGAGAAGAAAGGTGTTGAATATTAGAACTAGGGTAAGGAACAACTTGTGCTTTAAACAATTGCGCAAGTTACCCCAATTATAATGAAATGTTATCAAAATAAATTTTTAATTTTATTAAAAGTAAAAATTGTAGATTAAAAAACTTTTAATTTTTATTTAAATGGATTTGAATTGTTTTTTTTTGAGAAATTCAAAGTCTTGTCATATGATGTATTAAAGGAGGAATTGAAATTTGTTTAGATAATGAGCAAATTTGATATAAAATTATATTAGAGTGTCACATTATTTTACAAGTCTTGACATTTCATTGGAATTACATGTTAATTCAATACTATATCTTAAATGTAAAGTACAGTACATATTAATTTTTTTTTATCATTAAGTGATAAATGTATTTAATATGAATAAAATAGTCTAACATTCAAAATGTATTAAGGTATTAAGAAAATAAAAACAACGTAAATTGTGAATTTCTAATAATTTTAATTTTAATTTTGTTTTTTAAGCGAATTGAATCTAATGTTAACAATGAAAAATTCTGAAGCCAACATAATGCTTCCAGGTCTTAAAAATTTTAAGGTCTTTTTATCTCTAGTAATTACAGAAGCGCACAGACCATAATTTTTGGTCTAAGAATGTTTAACGTGTAGAGCTTCTATTACTTATGGTTGTTTGAAGGATTATAAGAATGTTGTTTGGATGTTAATGGGTGGTAATCATTATTTTAATTGAAAAGTTGCTACAATCTTGTGGTTAAATTAATAACATAAAAATGAAAAAAATATTATGTTCCTTTATATTAATTTTTTTATGGGATAAATTTCATATTGTCCGTAAAATTGATGTAGGTAAAGTTACAAGTAAAATTCTAGTTAACAAGTTAAAATTTTTGTTGCGTATTTTACAAATTCTGCCAAGTGATAAAAATATGCTTAAGTTATTTCGAAAAAGAAAAAGAAATGCTTTAAGTTATGAAACATGAAGTTATGAAATAATGGTATTCAAAACGTGTAAAAGAACGTGGTTTTATGTATTTTTATATTTTTAGTTTTATTAAATGTTAAAATTGTAAATAAAAAAACCTTACATTTTTATTTAAATGGATTTGAATTTTTGTTAGAATATCAAAGCCTCTTCATACGATATTTTATTTGTAAACTATTAATATATTTATGAAAGAATTGAAATTTGTTTAGACGATGAGTAAATTTGATAAAATAAATAAATTAATTAAAGTGTTAATTTACGAAAGTCTAATCTCAAAAATTAAATACATGTCATTCTTATAAGGGTAAACATCGATTCTTAGTTTCATGAATGGTCAAAATGCTTTCTCATATTTTCATTATTCTCCAAAATTCTTCATAACATAATTTTTTTTTTTTTTTTATTAATAATGTACATCGAACTTGTTTTATAGAATCAAATAAAGTCAATTTAAGATCATGTTTTAATTTTAAATATAGTTGAAGCTTGCTTAAAAATTAAGTAAAAAAATAAAGTCACTATATTTTTCATAGGGTTATTATTAATTTATCCCCTGGAATCGAAAATAATATCAAACTATCCCTGGTTTTGAAAATAATGACTAAAACAACCCAACCGTTAAATGAAATAGTAAATCAGATAATAAAGTAACGGATTCGTTAGTTTTGAGGGTAAAAATGTCATTTGGAGTTGATAACATTAACGGCTGACAACTATTTACCATTTATTAAGATGGGAATTTAGCAAAATTACCCTACTTACACATTGAAATGACAAAAATGCCATTGGATGTAATTAAATTGCAAATGTGCCCCAAAATGACTTAAATGCCCTTAAACTTAAACTTAAACCAATACCCTCTCATTTACTTGTCACGGTAGCTCACAGTCCACACCATTTCATCACGGCAGACCAACTCCCTTACATGCTCATTCAACTCGTCACGGCAGCCCACACTCCACTGCTATTCATCACGGCAGACCAAGGCGTCATGGCAGCCCACACTCCAGTGCTTCATCACGGCAGACTAACTCCCATATACCCTCTCATTCAACTTCTCACGGCAGCCCACACTCCAGTGCTTCATCACGGTAGACCAACTCCCATTGTTTTGCTTCACAGCAGACCAGATTCAGAGCAGTCCATCGCCATTCGAAGGTGCACCGAAGTCAAGGCAAGAGCCACCCAAGTGAGCGAAGCTCCATTGACGGATAGAAACCGTCACCAACAGCCGTAGAACCTCCACCCGAACTCGCCCAAAGTCCAACTGTGAAGCTATTAGAACCAATTTCAAACAAAGTCGCCCAAACTCCAACCGCAAGCATCCATTAAAGTTCAACCACAACCGGTCATGGAAAACCTCCTTTTCGGGTGACTGAATGGGAGGGAAATTTTTTCCTCTTCGGGTCAGCGGCTAACCCGAAATCGGGTCAGCTATTGACCCGAAGAGGAAAAAATTCCTCTTCGGGTCAAAGGCTGACCCGAAGAGAAATTTTTTCCCCTTCCATTCAGTCTCTGCCCCGTATATATTGACATCATTTTCTCCATCTTTTTCCTCCAAACATATGAAATGAATTTGAAAATGAAATTAACTCAACAACATCTTCTGACCCGAAAGGCTGACCCGAAGAGGAAAAATTTGAAATTAACTAACTCATTAATACTCAAACGAACTCATTTCGTCCATCATTAATTCCTTACCAACCAACTTTTAATAAAATCAACAAACCAACGTATCAAAATAAAACTCTCAGTTCGTCCATATTTTTCTCCGAAACAATCGTCTCTTTTTTATTTACAAACAAATAAACCATCATACAAAAGTAACATCATTTGCAACAATCAAATATAAACACATTTCCTCGATTACATCTTTCTTAACTTTTGTGAAGAAAGTTGAAGGAGTTTCGGCATCGAGGTTAGTAATGTTGTTGAGTTAATTTCATTTTCAAATTCATTTCATATGTTTGGAGGAAAAAGATGGAGGAAATAATGTCAATATATACGGGGCAAAGACTGAACGGAAGGGAAAAAAATTCCTCTTCGGGTCAGAGGTCAGAGGAAAAAATTTCCCTTCCATTCAGTCACCTGAAGAGGAGGTTTTCCATGACCGGTTATGGTTGAACTTTAATGGATGCTTGCGGTTGGAGTTTGGGCGACTTTGTTTGGAATTGGTTCTAATAGCTTCACAGTTGGACTTTGGGCGAGTTCGGGTGGAGGTTCTACGGCGGTTGGTGACGGTTTCTATCCGTCAATGAAGCTTCGCTCACTTGGGTGACTCTTGCCTTGACTTCGGTGCACCTTCGAATGACGATGGACTGCTCTGAATCTGGTCTGCCGTGAAGCAAAACAATGGGAGTTGGTCTACCGTGATGAAGCACTGGAGTGTGGGCTGCCGTGAGAAGTTGAATGAGAGGGTATATGGGAGTTGGTCTGCCGTGATGAAGCATTGGAGTGTGGGCTGCCGTGACGCCTTGGTCTGCCATGATGAATAGCAGTGGAGTGTGGGCTACCGTGACGAGTTGAATGAGCATGTAAGGGAGTTGGTCTGCCGTGATGAAATGGTGTGGACTGTGAGCTGCCGTGACAAGTAAATGAGAGGGTATTGGTTTAAGTTTAAGTTTAAGAGCATTTAAGTCATTTTGGGGCACATTTACAATTTAATTACATCCAATAGCATTTTTATCATTTCAACGGGTAAGTAGGGTAATTTTGCTAAATTCCCTATTAAGATTTTAATTAAATAAAAAAGGAAAAAATAAAAAATAAAAAATAAAAACTCTCTCTCATCAGTCATCACTAGTCATTACCATCTCCCATCGCCACAACTCTCTCCTCCCTCTACTATTACTCTCTCTGTCTCACACATCTCACCCAAGCACTATCACCATTCAAAAACCTAACACATCACCACTCAATACGCCACCCTAGCCCATCGCCGCCGCCCTCCTTTTACGCCGTCGCCAAGTTTGATTATACAAATGGTGATGCTAGTTTGTTTTTCGATGGGATCTTCGATGTGGTGTTCACCGCACACTGGTTCGTGGAGGAGATGGAGAGGACGGCGAGGAATGGAAGGCTGAGTGCCGTTGCGTCGAGTGGTGCGACGGTACGGAGGTGGATTAGATCTTGCGGGCGTTGTTCCCGATGCGGTTCATGGAGGAGATGGCGAGGACGATAAGAAACGGCGGGCTGTGTGCAGTCGTGGTCGAGCGGTGTGACGGTACAGAAATCGATTAGATCTTGCGGGCGCTGTTCCCGACGAGATTCGTGGAGGAGATGGAGAGGACGGTCAGAAATGGCGACTGTGTGTCGTCGTCGTGGAGCGGTGTGGTGGGGCTGGGGTGGATCTGTAGGCACTATTCCTGGGTTTTTGATTACTGGATGAGTGATTATTGGGTTTTGTGGATTTGATGTATAAGATGAACTTTTGATGTAATCGTGGGTTTGTTGTAATTGCAGAGATTACTGGGTTTTATGCATATGAGATTTTGTTTATTGTGTTTGATGTAATTGGATTTTGTTTATTGTGTTTGATGTAATTGGATGAACTTAGACGTGTGTTTTATTATCATTTTTTTTTGGTTTGACGTGTGTTGTTGTGAGATAATGAAATATGCTTAATTATTTTTTTGTTTAATGTAATTTTAGTTTTTTCTTTAACATAAATTTTGAAGATCTGACATAAATCTCTTAACTTCAAAGTTTTTTAATGCTTCGATCTTCATATTTTTTGTTTTAATTTATTTTTTAATTTTAAATAAAAATATTGAAATTTTTTTAGTTAAATAAAAAAATTTATTTAATTTTTATTTAATAATTTAATTGTTTAATTTCTATTTAATAATAATTTTTGTTTTATATTTTTTAATTTTTTAATATAGTAAGGGTAGTTTGAATGTAATTTTTTTAATTCATAAAGGTATTTTGATCTTTTAGTATTTTTTGTCATAAAATCACTAAAATTTAAATGAAAACCGCTTTTGGGAGGGTGTTTTTTGATTAATATTTTTAAAAATTGAGGTAAACTGAGATTATTTTTATTTGGGGGGATTTTTAGGATTATCCCTTTTTCATATGATTATAGTACCATAACCCCATAAACATGGTTGAAAAAGTCCAATCCGATTCAAAAGGAAGAATTTAATCATTTTTGCAATGTTCAACGAACTAATAGTTTTATGCATTTATTAAACATCATGATGATAAAGATGTAAATGCAAAATTAAATCTTAATAGAAAAAAAAATTTTGGACTTCTGGGTCACTGAGTCCAAAAGCTGGTTCAGCAACTGGGTTTGCGAATTCGGGTGAGCGACTGGGCATCTAGTTTGAAGGTCTCCTACTTCGACCATGTTAGCGAGCTTTAAGTTCAAACATTTGGGTTCATCTAGGATCCAAGAAGAAAAAGAAGAAGAGACAGACGGAGACAGTGGTTGATGAGGAAGAAGAAAAAGAGTGAGGGAGAGAGAAAGGGACATGGTGTTGATGAAAAAAGGAATTGTTTAGTTTTTATTTTGTTGCCTTTTTTATTTAATAAATATTTTAATAAATGAATTCCAGCTGTCCTCCATTGTACATCAAGGCCAAATGATGCTTTTATCCTCAAAAGTGCTGGATTCGTCACTTTTTTAATAGATTTATTATTTCATTTAACGATGGGACTGTTTTGATTATTATTTTTAATATTGAGGGTAATTTGATATTATTTTCAGTTTCAGAGGGTAAATTAATAATAACCTTTTAAATTATTACAGAAATTAAAAATTAACACAACAAACTTACAATCTCATAGATTCAATTAATGACATCCAAGTTTTGATACCATATAGTTATCATCAAATCTAAAAGTTTAAATCGATGAAAAATGATACAGCTATCAAATTGAAAACTTGAGGTTGACAAATTACAAAACCAATCTCAAATTGTGAATAGCAAGCCTACTGCAATAAGAGACGAAAGAAAATTGAAGTATAAGAGTGGACAACAGTTCCTCTAGTCTAATAATTAGATTATATAATAAAATCCAATTACCTAAGTTTAATGACTATTTTTTGTTATCGGTTTGAAAAAGTTTAACGTACTTCATCGACAAGCGTTCTCTTGTGTTACTTAATAGAAGCACTGCAACTACAACCATAGGCACGAGACAAGCGCTGATGGCAAGATATTGGTCTCTATGTAACACCGTAAATGTGCCTGCAAGAAATGCCCCGATCATAGCCCTCATTGCATAACGAATGAAAAATCTGCCGAGCCTCATTTGTCGACGGCTTGTCTTGTGTCGTTCGTAAGACCGTGAAGATAGATGGGTAAAGACGGCAAGACTTGACAAGACCAAGGAGACGGAATTCAGTATTACAAATGCTTTGAAAGCTTTGTTTCCTGCTAGAATTGCGGTACCCTGGTCTGGACCTTTTTCTGAAAAGAAACCACCCGGCACCGTTAAACCTGCTGTAAAGGTAACGGTTGCTATGAGTGTGGCTGTCATAAGCTCGTTCTGTCTTGCATTCCTGACTGAGTCATCTCTGCTTCTATCCTTACTCTTTCCATTTCCGTCGTTGCTTTTGCCACTTACTGGGTTAATACTCTTCTCTTTTTCTTCCTCATCCTTGTCCTTGAGCATGATTCTTCCCCCTTTACCAACTTTTTCGCGTATTCTAAGCCATCTGATATAATCCTGCAACATGTAATTATATCAATTTATAAGAGAGAATTTCAAGAGGAAATTAATTTCTTGATTGTTAGAGGAATCTAGCTGCATCTTACAGGCGGCGCCCACATAGCAGGTGAACGCGTATTGATGTCTACAACGTTACGGTTATCATTGTCAAAAACCAGCGTATCCACTTTAGGGTGATTTATCATGATCTGCATAGAATTGGCTAGAAGGAAAGGTGTGTTCCCGTTCTCATCTTTCTCATTTATGAGGTTTCCAAGCAATGGATTTTGTACTATAAGTCTGACTGCTTTTCTATTTTTGCTTGTAGAGGCAAAGTGAAGAATATTCCACCCTCTTTTATCTACCAATTCACAACAGCCTGGACAGTTATCAATAAGTTCTCTCATAATATTTACTTTCCCAAGGCCAGCCGCAACATGTAGAGCCGTCTTGCCTTCATTATCAACTTTATAAGCCGCAGATTGATCTTCAGTAAGTAATTTCTCCAAAATCTCAATGTCGCCTAAATGTGCTGCAAAATGAAGTGGAGTCCATCCATTCTGATCTTGATTGTTTTTCTGAATCCTTGTATCATCCAGTAATAATGATATTATTCCTAAAACAAAGATATATTTCAAAATCATCTTCAAATTCTGAAACTTAAGAGCAATTAAATCATAGGCAATCCAATAAAGAGAGTATTAGCATCAAATTGTAAATAATTTTATTTTAGATTCCTAAAAGGAATAATCCCTAAAATAAGGAAATTTAATAATTTCTGTTTTGGCAATAGAAAATAAGGAAACTCAATAATTTCAGTTTTTGGAAATAGAGGAATAAGAAAATTCAATTTTGGCGGTGAAAAATTTTGAAGGTGCATATAAAGTAGTTGATGCATGATTGAAAAAGAAAGTGTATTAATGATAACTAATGAGGGGGAGCCTAGAAGTGTCTATATAAAGGTCTCTCCTCTCATTGTTTCACTCATCTCAGAATTGAGAGAAAAAAAGTGGTATAACTCTTTAAGTGAAAAGTGATTTTCTCTTGAATGTTAAAAAATTATTATTCTCTTGGGTATAATTCAAATCTAAGTTGTGAGGTTTGAGTATTTATAAACACTTGTTGTTTTCTCCCTATGGTAAAGATTTACAATAACTCCGTAGATATAGTCTACTTTGAGTGAATCATGTAAATTTTATTTTATTTTTTCCTCTGTTTTATTTCGTTATTATTCTCGCATTATTTTGTCGTTTCATTAATCTGGTGTTTTGGAAAGTTTATTTCTAACATTTTACAATCAATTGAATGTTTTATGACTACATACGATTTGGCTCTGCAATAGAATAAAATGCAAAACTGTATCCAAAATGAGAATCACTGCTCCTGGAGGTAATGTATTTAGATGCTATCATGTTAGTGTATACAGTTATATACAGATTAAGAAGGTCATAGCTAGTAATTAATTCTTTACTCTATAGATTATATGTAATGTATAGTCGCTAGAATTATAGTAGCATGGCAATCAGTTGATATAAGGAATATAAAATCTATTACAATAAATGCAAACTCTTAGGACCTATATCGTACAAAACAAGATATCTTATCAACTATTTAGTTATATCAACCACTATAACTAATCAGAAAAAAAAATTGTTAATGGTTTGGTAGGTGTAATTTGCTTCCAACTTCAGTGTTCCGATCCCGTTAGATGTTTGTAGTTGATGTATTTAATAATCTTAAAAGCGATACTAACATGTCAATCAATTAATTTACTGGGGTGAACAAGTAATTACCTTCATATTTGTGAATTACTGCAGTGTGCAAAGCTGTTCTAGAATAGGGGCCATGGTCAGCTGGTGAAATGCAAGTGCCTAAAATCTCCTTTACAACCGCTTCATATCCCCTCTCTGCTGCCAGGTAGAGTGGAGTCTCGCCAGCACTGTTGGCATCATATGGTAAAGTAGGATCTTCTTTGGTCAATATTCTTACCACATCAAGGTGATTATAGCGGACAGCCTCGTGCAGGGCTGTGTCTTTGGCTTCATTTATCATCTGCAGCATCCCCCTGGTTGTGATTCCAAGTTCTTGGTCATAATTCCAACTGCATTCATCAAGAAGGAACTTGACCACATCAGCATGCCCATGCCTGGCCGCCATGTGTATCAATGTTTCACCTTTTTTGTTGGCCTTCCATAGTAGAGCCGGACACATTCGAAGCATATTTCTCACAAAATCATTATCTTTTACATCGAGTGGCCTTTCCTGATTGAATATTCTTCCGGGTCGGGCTGTGATGTGGATATGGAGGATAGTGTTACCATTAGGTGTCAATATTTGATCAAGGGACTGTGAGTGTTCTTGAAACTGGTAAATGTCGCCATCTGCTGCGCCAAAGTATAGCGAATCCAATAATTCGAAATTCAATTCTTGGTTATTAGGACTGGAGGAGGCTGTCACATCTTCATTGTTGTATGATGCGGAACCAGCATTTGACATCTCTATACTGATGGAAACAGCACCATCGTTTGCTACTGTTGTCGCCTCCATAAAAGAAGAGTACTTTACTTTCTCCTCACACTCTTGTTAATGACCACACTACTCGAAAGACAGAACAATTTCGATAGTGAATGGATAGAGATTCGAGGGAACAAAAATGAAAATTAGAAGTAAATAGGACCAATATGTAAAGAAAAAGAAAGATAAATGTTGCGAGGAACAAGTTCTTCAATTTATAGGAAATCTGACGAGTTTATTCAGTGAATAAGAGATACGTAAGCGTCGTAAGAATGTGAAAGGACCAGCTGGTTTCACACGTGATTAGAAATTTCCAACCTGGATAAAAATATTTGCCCTCAACCCTACCCCATACCCACCACTGAAGGTACCATCGAAGGTGGAAGTCAGGACTGGGAAAATTTCTAATTCACCAACTATATATATATATATATATATATATATATATTTGCTTTATTAGCGTTAATCAATTATGGACCCATGAAAACTACAGATATATCAAATTTCTAGTCAAGCTGATTATAAAGTAATACTGCTCCTTCGAGCTACTTTCTCCCATGAAAACTACAGAATTGAAGGAATATATTATATATGGAATTGGTTGCCACATCTAGTAGCCTAGGACTAGCTAAAGACCAATGCACTCTCATGACCCACACGTCATTGTCTTCCTTATCCGAAGTTTCGAAGAGGGAGGAGGACTTATATTCTATTGGATTAATACTAGCTTACGACCAATATGCACTCACTCTCTCATGACCCACACGTTGTTGCCTTCGCTGAAGTTTCAAGGAGGGAGGGCGGCCTTAGAAATTTTTGCCGTTTTGGCACAAGTGAGGACAATGACTTTCAATTGACTTGTGACAAAATGGGGTAGAGCCCGATATTTCCACTAGAAACAGACATAATAATCCAACAATTTAAGCACTATATAATACATTTATGTAGGATACTTTTAGACTTTAGCTTATTGTCTGATCCAAACATTAGATTCTCTGAGAAGTTTCATGGTAGTATAATTTGAACCACTATAGATATGTTGGGCTGATGCTTGTTGATCTCTAATGTGAAATGAATCATAATGACCTTTTCCCACGTTATTTTCGTCACAGAACAGAACAAAATTCTATGAAGGGGACTGAAAAATTTTGTTCAATCTAGCTACATGTACATTCTTTCAATTGGGTGCTTATTGGCTAATACAATAAGAAAATGATTAGAAGTTAAAAATTAAAAAAAGAAAAGAAAAGAAAGGAATACAAGATGTATTCACGGGCACAAGTGACACTGGCAAGATTTTGGTAAAAATTAACATTGCTCATGTGCATGCCTGAAAAACGTCCAGATCATAGTTCACATCGCATAAAAATTTGTATTTTTCCAAGTCTCATTTATCCAATATTATGCTTTGTCTAATGTACTGCGTCAAACTTTACATGATATAATAAATATAAACTACCGAATACAGTTAATGATATTGTATAGTATGTTTCACTTCTTTTTAGTATTTTGTTTATGTTGACTTTGTATAATTATAAGTTGATTACGAGAAAGTTTATGTATATGAAAATTTTGAAATTTTAATTCTGAATAAGGAACATTAACATTTTGATTTCAATATATATATATAAATGATTTTACTATCAGTACTTCTTAATTTTTTATAATGAACCAATTAAATTCATCTATTGCATTTGAATTAAATAAGAGAAAACATTTGTTTTAAGAAAGATAATATAATAGATGAATGTGATCAATTCGTCTTAACTTTTTAAAATTAGGAAGTATTGATGATAAAATTACTCATCTATATATTTAAAATTAAAAAAATATAATAATAATAATAATGATTTTTCCAAACTATTAAATTTAAATTCGGGAATATCCAAGGTTTTTCCATAACAATAACATGTTAAAAATATTTAAACATGAACACTAAGGTAACAATAGTAGATGAAAACAATTCTGACGACCGGTAACATGATCCAATAAGGACCATGACCCCACTACCACAACATAAACATGAACACTTCTCTAAGACGAGTCCGATTAAACCCTTGCCTAATTACATCAATTCACTGATTTAATGATCTTTACTCTATCCGTTTGTTGATTATTCGAGCGGATACAAGCACAGCCGCAGACACCACGCAAGAGCTAATGGCAAGAGCTTTGTCACTGCTTAACACTGCAAATGTGCCTGCAAGAAAAGCTCCAGTCATAGCCCACATTGCATAACCAATAAGTCCTTGGCGGAGCTCATTAGTTTGAAAGCTCTTTCTTGTTAGTGTCGGGCCTTGTAGACAAATGTGTGATGACAGCATAACTGGACCACAGCATGGACATTGTGTCGAGTAAAACAAATGCTACAAAAGCTCTGTTTTTTGTTAAATTTGCAGCACCCTGCTCTGGTCCTTTATCTACCATGAAACCCCGGGGCAAAGTGATACCTGCCACGAAGGTAACAATAGCTATGAGTGTAGCTACAACCAAGTCGTAGCTTTTACTGCTGATATAACCTTCGTTCTGGTTTCCTTCTTCATCATCATCCTCCTTGGACATAATTCGCCGACATCTTTTGATTCCAAGCCTTACAAAATTCCATAATGTAAGATCCTGCAACATATTATTATATGATATTAAATTTAACGTTGTATTCTTCATTAAAAATAAATAAATAAATCAACTATTAGAACATATGTGTGTCATAGAAAATAGTTGATGGCCTCACCAGAGATTTCCAAGGATCAAAATAGACAAATGGACTGACAATGTCTGCAGTGTTATGATTGTTATTATTGAAAACAAGTCTATCCACTTTAGGGTGAATTATGATGAAGCACATAGACTAGACCCAGCTTGAAGGAAAGGTGTGTTGCCCTTCTCATCTTTCTCATTTACAAGGTTCCCAAGTGAAGGATTTTGCAATATAAGTCTCACTGCCCTTCTGTTATTGCTTGTTGAGGGAAAGTGAAGAACATTCCACCCTTTATTGTCAACAAGTTCACAACAACCTGGACATTCAGAGATAAGCTCTTTCATAATATTTACTTTGCCAACGCTAGCCGCAACATGAAGAGCTGTCTTCCCTTCGTTATCAACTTTATAAGCTGCAGATTTATCTTCCATTATTAACATTTTCACGATTTCAAGGTGTCCTAAATGTGCAGTAAAGTGAAGTGGTGTCCGTCCTTGTTGGTCCTGCTCGCTTATGTGAATCCTTCTATCATCTAGTAATAATGCTGTCATTCTTAAAACAAACAAATATTTCAAATTGCCTTCAAGTTCTAGAATTTTGGAGCAATTTAGTACTAGCTAGGGAAAGGTTTAATTACACTAAAAGACTATGTGTTTATCCCTTTTAGCAAAATATCAGTAAGTTCCATTAATTCAAACAGACATTCCATATCTTTAAATTGTTTATTACTTTTATAAAAATTAAATCAATTTAAAATTTAAGAATGTGAAAAAAAAAAAAACAAAAAAAAAAAAGGAAAAGCTACTACAAAGATTCTAGCATGTCAATCAGTTAAACAGAAAGACAAATAAGCTTACCTTTATCATTGCCAATGACTGCCGCGTGCAAAGCTGTTCTACAATAGGGGCCATGTATGGTCAGCTGGTGAATAACAACTGCGTAAAATCCTGTTCACAACCCTTGTGTACCCCCTCTCTGCGGCCACGTACAGCGGAGTCTCGATCGCCAGCATTATTGGCACCATATGGTAAACTAGGATCTTCTTTGGTCAATAATCTTACCACATCAAGTTGATTGTAGCCGACAGCCTCATGCAAGGCTGTGTCTTTGCCTTCATTCACCATCTGCGGCATCAGCCTTGTAGGTTTAGTCCCATGTTCTTGATCATAATTCTGGTAAGGGTTTTTGCTTTCATCAAGAAGGAACTTCACTACGTCAGCATGTCCGTGCCTGGCCGCCACGTGTAGCAATGTTTCACCTTTTTTATTGGCCTTCCATAGTAGATCCGGGCACATTTCAAGTACCTCACTCACGAAATCATTTTCATCCAACTCGGGTGTCGTTTCCTGACTGGTTCTCCTGGATCGAGCTGTGACCTGGATATGCAGGATTGTGTTACCATTGGGTGTCAATATTTGATCAACGTACCCTGAGTGGTCCTCGAACTTGTTGATGTCTCCACTTGCTGCTGCAAATTACAGAGAATCCAATAATTCGAAATTCAATTCTTGGTTACTATACCTGGACCTGGTGGAGGCTGTCACTTCTTGGTTGCTGTATGATGCCTTAGATGCGGCGGAACCAGCATCTGTCGTCCCTGTGGTGCTACTGGAAAACGAAGCAACATTTGATAGTGGTATCGCCCTCATTATGGAAGATTGTGTACTGATGATTACACTCTTGTAAATGGCCAGATAACAACTCGAAAGGACACAACAATTCTGGTCGTGAATGGACTGAGATTCGAAGGACCAGCGAGGGGCAAAATAGGCGAGTGAGGAGTGTGATAAGAAGGAAACATAACTTTATAGGAAACCTTCGGTTTATTAGGTGGGTAATCAGATAGATTTATACAGATTTAGTCAAATCTCTTTTAATTTGTGTACATTGTACTTATTTACTCAATGATTTATTTTTTGATACACAAAGTCACAAAACAAATAATAATGTCAGATTGGGCGAAATGTTTGCTTCTATGACACGGTGGGCTGTTAAAATCATATAAATTATATAAACATTAATTTGATATTAACAATTTATATGTGCTACATTATTTAATATGAATTTAAGTAAATTTTTTTTGGACAACTTACTATTATTATTGTTATTATTGTTTCAACAATTTGAATTTGAGATCTTAATTTCATTGACAAGTTACTGATCAGATTATAACTATAATCATAGCATTATCCTTTTTCATATAGTATCATGAAATATTATTTTTCTTAATTATTGTATTGTTGGAGTATATACACCTTTTTTTTTTTAATAAATATATATATTATCTATGATATACTTGGATATCGATATATTTAAATTGATTATATTTTAAAATTACTGACTATATTTTATTATATCAGATTATAATTAAACAAATCTGATTACAACGAAACAAGATCATTATTGTAAATATATATGATTTTACTAATTTATTTGTTATTAGATATATTAATACATAATCAGGTATAATAAAATATAATTAATAATTATAGAATACAATTACTCATTTGTAATTGTCAAGTATATTAATACACAAGTGTATCATACAATGTGTCATATATATATATATATATATATATACATGTTGGTTACAATTTACACAAATCCTAATTAATCTAGCTATTATAGACAATAAGTATCAAGTCCGTTGTCTCCTATTTTTTTTCTTCTTCTATGCCACCCCAGCCACCTCACATTATGATCAGGGTGGATCTTTAGGCTTAATAAACTTGGAAACCTGTTTAATAAGGAAGGCGATTTTATTAAGAAAGTTTTAAAATATCTAATACAAGGATATATCCGTAATTAGCTAGGAAATTTAATGACATCCAGTATAATAATGAATTATTTTCATGTAATTTTAATTTTTAAGAGATAATATATATTAACGAAACCCATTATTTATTATATTTTCACTTAGATCATATTGATTTTATATATATATATATATATTTAAAAAACTTGATCATATTAAATTATGTTAAAGAGTCTCAAATGTGAAGTAAGATGAGATTCATCTTATACGAAAAAATAAAACAAGAGAAGGGATAAATCAGCTCTTGGTTAGATAATTACAGAAATTTACTGCAAATCTATATATATATATATGAAGGGGCACAATAAGAATTTTGGGGCGAATTAGATGAAAATTTGTTAACTTAATGGAATATTTATATATAACATAAGATTCACAACATAGGTCTAAGTGCTTAAAGATGAAAATAGTACTCCTGATTGAGAACATATTTCTATAAGTTGAGGATCCATTACACCCTAGCATAAACCATAACCATACGTTAAATAATGCATGTGGATTGATGACAGAGTACATTCATTTAATATGAAATGACAAAGATCCATATTTGAGTTGTTACACTGTAAGTGAGATTTAAAATAATAATAATAATAAACTAATGGGTTGGATACCAATAAAATCCTGCATAATTTGTTAATCGAAAGAATGTGCCCATAGCCAGGGGCATGACACAAGCGCCGAATATTGCGAGATTTTTGTCACGATGTAACACCGTATAAATGCCTGCAAGAAATGGCCCGATATTAGCATACAATGCATTAACAATGAGAGATGTGCCAAGCCTCATTTTATGATTATTTTCGGGCTTGTATACATCGTAAGGCCATCGAGATAGATGGGTGAAGACGGCAAAAGTCACCAACTCGTTCTGTCTTGCATCTTAACTGAATCATCTATGCTGATGCCTTTCTCCTTTCAACTTCCATCTTTGCTTTTGCTGCTCATTGGCTTACTCTTTTTCTTGGGCATAATTCCTCTACCTGTATGAACTTGTATATATATATACTTTTTCAACATATTTTTCGGTTCCTGCAACATGTTATTTTAATTTATAAGGGAGAATAACAAATGAAAAAAAAAAAAAAGATAGATTCATAGGTTCTTAAGGGAATTTTTGTTAGTGGATTCTACATCTTAGGGCCAATTCCAGAGAGTAGGTTAAGCGGTGACAAATGTTATAGTTTTCTGCAGAATATTATTTTATTATATAAGAGAAAGAACAATATATTTAAAGAAAAGATAATTTAATAGGAAAAAAAAACTTAGGTGTACATGACATTTACATTTTAATCATTTGAAATTATGATATGTTTACACGTCATAATCTTAAATAATTATATAATATATATAAAACGTATTTAAGCTATATATTCTTTTTAAGAAAATTTCTTGTTTGTTCTACGTCTTACATGTCAATTCCAAAGCGTAGTATTAATTGTAGTGACGTCTTTAACATTATGGTTAGGATTGTTAAAAACCTGCCAATCCACCTTAGTATTAGCCCAAAATAAATGTTGTCTTCTTTTAAATGCTTAGAACAACTTACAGGAAGTGATACTGAAATATGTGTGCCCAACAAGATTTTAATTTATAAGTTTATTGGCTTTTCCATTTTGCACAAAACAAAAATTTACTGTATCTTTCTATAATTATTTGACACTTACGTCAGGTACTTATTTCTGTGCTATAATTGACACAATTATTAAAATTAATCGGGAAGCTTTTCAAGTTCCTCAATAATAGTTAATTAACAATTATTTGATAAGTGGGAAAGGTCAGAAGGTCTTTAATTAACTTTCTCACGTAAGAATTTACAATCAAATCTCTTTCTTCAATGATATACATTCATTGATGGGATACATTGAACCATTGAATTGAGACTTAAAAAATTAATCAATTTGTAAAGTCATAGGTTCTTTGGCACAATGATAAGGGATGAAGTACAAGTAAAAAATTCATTCATGAACACTTTACACAAACATTCATCCACGTACCTAGATAGTTCTATAGATAACTATCGTACTATATAAAAACATGATTAGATTATTCTAGTTCCTTGATAACCTCTTATATCCATTACAACAAATTGCAAGTTCAAAACATATCTTGTTCCTAAACCCAATGTTATTAAAAAAAAAAAAGAAAGAAAAGAAAAATTAAAAAGAACTTGAATTAGGAACATGAAAACTACTACCAAGTCATACTTTTTAAAGATAACTTACTAAGTTTAAAAGAGATTCTTGTAGAATATCCGATAGATGCAACCGCAAGAAAGGGTGTGATACAAATCTTAATGGCAAGTATTTGGTTTGTATGTAATGCAGCATATGTGCCCGAAAGAAATGCCAAGATCATAGTCACCATGGCACACAAAATCAGTAATCGTTGGATCATCCATTGTTTAAAAAGAGCTCGGTTTCTGTCTGTATCATCCGGATCGGCCCATGGAAATAGATGATTCAAAACTGCAAGACTTGACATGACCAGGGACATGCTATTAAATCCTAAAAATATTTCAAAAGCACCTTTTCCTCCCAGAATTGGTGCACCACGGCTCGGGTCATTTTTTTCTGTACTAAAACCTCCAGGCACCGTGAAACCTGCTGCGAAAGTAACAGTTGATATGAGTGTGGCTGCTAGCAGCTCTTTCTGTCTTGCTTCCTTGATAACATCAGCTATGCTTCTATTGTTGCTCATCAATGCATTGTTGTTGTCCTCCTCCACCTCTTTGGATGCTAAAATTCGCATACTTGGGTTAACTTTATAGTTTTCCAACAACCATAACGAGGATTCATGCCAGATCCAAGGAAATTTGTTTGTGGAAATAATGATATCTGCAGCGTTATGGTTGTGGCGGTTGAAAACTAACTTATCCACTTTAGGGTGATTTATGATGTAGCTCATAGAAAAACCTTCAAGGTAATCGCGTAGTTTAACGGTCATGAAAACAACTTTGCGATATGGTATGTTTGAGTCCATAGAAGCAGCTTGAAGGAAAGGTGTGTTGCCATTCTCATCTTTCTCATTTATTAGGTTTCCAAGGAAAGGATTTTCAAGAACTAGTTTGATTGCTTTTCTGTTTTTGCTTTCCAGGGCAAAGTGAAGAACATTCCTGCCTCGTTTATCAACCAGTTCACAACAGCCTGGACAGCTTGATATAAGCTCTTGCATTATGTTTACTTTGCCAAGAGCAGCCGCAACATGAAGAGCTGTCATTCCTTCATTATCAGCTTTATAGGCTGTAGATTTATCCACCAGTAGTTTCTTCAGAATGTTAAGGTGTCCGAAATGTGCAGCCAAGTGAAGTGGAATCCATCCTTGCTGGTCCGGGTTGCTGTTCAAATTTCTTTTCTCCTCCAGTAACAACTTTATCATTTCTAAAATCACAATTAACACAATCAACACTAAGATGTTGTTGTTGTTTATTTTTTATTTTTACATTTATAATTTAATGGTATTGAATTGCATTCAATAAGTTATTCTTCTTTCTATTTTAAATGTTCAAATCACTTAAAACTATCAAAAAACAACTTTAGAAAAAAAAGTAAAAATTTTAAACTTATAACTTCACTACAAATTACTTGATGATATTTAAAATATTCTATTTCAAGTTTACCATTTATTTTTAAAATAACAAATTTCTAATTTATATTAATTTTATATTATAAAAATTTCCTTTTTTTCCCCCAAATACTTATTAAAAAAATTAAAAGAAAAATCCTAACATATTACGTCTCAAATTTTCTTAAAATTGGACTATTTTATTTTAATATATAATCTAAACATTTATTTTTTTTAGTTGTTTTATAATTCAATTCAAAGGGCATTTTATTTTTATTTAAATATATAAATATCAATAATTCTACTGTATTTTTTAATCATGTTGTAATTGCAAATAATATGTACATAAAAGTGTTTTAGAATTTGTTAAATTATTTATTTTTAGCTGTTTTTATTATATTAAATAAAGTTTCATAACAATTAATTGTTAAAAGATATTAGTGTCAAATTATTAGTTTTCAAATAATTTTAATTTTAAAAAAATAAAAATAAGTTTACAATATATTCAGATATGGAAACATAATATGTTATTCAAATTTTAGGTTTCAGTCAATATTCAGTCTTCAAAAACTTTCAATATTGTTAAGTTTTCAAACAAAAAGAAAAAAAAAAGGGGGCCCTAAGACATTATTCATATTTAGCATGTTAATGTATGCATGATCACAATTATATATGGATCAATTAATTTTTCTCAAGTGTAAAATTTTGAAACGCAATTTATATCTAACATATAATATTATGTACATAGATATTGTTCCAAACATAATTCGATTAATCTAGAACTCTGAATATGAGAAAGTTGATAAATTAATTAACTCCATCGCGAAAGAATAAGTTTACCTTCATCATTGTAAATCACAGCTGCATGCAAAGCTGTTCTACCATTGGGGCCATGGTCTGCTGGCGAAATGCAAGTGCATAGAATTTCCTCCAAAATCCTAGTGTATCCCCTCTCAGCCGCCAAGTACATTGGAGTCTCGCCAGCATTATTGGCTTCATATGGTAAATCAGGATCTTCATTTATCAATATCTTCACCACATCAATATGATTATAACGGACCGCCTCATGCAAAGCCGTGTCTTTGGCTTCATAACTTGTCATCTGCAGCATCCGCCTCGTGGCTGTGATACCATGTTCCCGATCATGATTGTGGAGACCCTTTTGGCCTTCAGCTAAAAGGGTCTCTACTATATCAGCATGTCCGTGCCTAGCTGCCATGTAAAGCAAAGTTTCACCTTTTTTATTTGGCTTCCATAGCAGATTTGGACACATTTCAACCATCTCCTTCACAAAATCTTCATCCTTGGTTTTCTTCTTCTGACTACGGGCTGTGATATGGATGTGGAGGATTGTGTTCCCATTTGGTGTCGTTATTTGATCAAGCACTTGCGCATGTTGTTCGAATTTCTTAATGTCACCTTCTGCTGCTGCAGAGTAGAGAGAATCCATCAATTGGAAGCAATTTTCTTCAAAATTGTTCACTGTTGTTGCAGCCTCCATGGAAGGGAAGCCTGAGGCACACTAACAAAGTGAAAACTACAAAAATAAAGAAACACGAAGTTCCTGAAGGGAATATATATATATAAAAGAAACGAATTAATAACGAAGAGTGTGTTAGGATAAAATAGATATGAAAGACAAATTGTATGGATCGAAAAATGAGATAGATTAATGATATCACACACATATCCAATGTGAAATTTATAGCTAGCTGGGTAACTGTTACTATTTAAAGGTTGACTGGAAATGAGAATCACATAAAGTATGAGAAAGTACAAAAAGTATGTTTAGCACACGAATACTCGATCACCTTTCACATCTGTTTTTACTTCTTGACTAAGTCAAGTACAAGTTACCACTATTAGAGCTAGGATCGTGATACCTTTGAATATATAATGCTCGAACATGAATTTATACATTTGTTCTTGAAAGAACACATTTATTTTTTATTTATCTTCTGTCGACTTAACACATATCTTCACGGAAAGGTAAATTACATAAATTATGTTTTAGTGATATATGTTGGATTAGGGAAAATGATGAAAATAAAAATGGATCACGCCTTCAATTGTACTAAACTATCATTGGTTTTCTTTTTTTTAAAAAAAAAGAAAAGAAAAAATAGATTAAACACTATTATATAAAATGATTGTATATTTAACTAACAATTGTAATAAAACTTTAGGATTTTTCCTATTACTGTTGGGACCTCAGCCCAATTCTCCGTTTATTTATCCTCATAGGGTGTTGGCATTTTTGCTCCATAAGCAAATAGAAATAAATGAGCGAGAGATTGAGCTGAGACCCAACAAAAAGGTCGGTGTGAAAAAATTGTATTGTGATCCGCCGCAAAAAGGGGTTGCAGACACGGACTTTTTGACTTATTTAGTTTTTTCTGTTAAAGAGAAATAGAAAGGAATGTGCTGGGCTATATCCTTTCAGTACTTGATGTTGCTGCTTTTGCAAATAAAAACAGAAAATTAATAAAGTGAAGGGAACTAAAATGAAAAAGGAAATATGAAAATAAGAAGAGTTGCGATCTTATTATAGACATTAGAAAAGCGGAAAAAGAGATCAAAACAGTGCTAACACGACAAAAGTAATTGCTTATACGGCGCAGTCAAACGGAACACACTGTTTAAAATGAGCGAAGAAGCGGTCAAATGTTCTTCATTTGCCTTGACAAGCAAAAATTTCGAAGAAGCGGTCAAACTTGTGTTACAGAATCCAGCTTCCCTTGGAAACCTTGTAAATGAGAAAGTTAATATAATGGAACCACACCTTTCCTTGAAGCGGCTTCTATGGGCTCCATCATTCCTTTCCTCACACTCAAAACTACTAACTCTCAAGCTGATAGGGGCTCATATTATTTTTACCTGAAAAAATTGTATTGTAATCCGCCGCAAAAAAGTGTTGCAGACACGGACTCTTTGACTTATTTAGTTTTTCTGTTAAAGAGAAATAGAAAGGAATGTGCTGGGCTATATCCTTTCAGTACTTGATGTTGCTGCTTTTACAAATAAAAACAGAAAATTAATAAAGTGAAGTGAACAAAAAGGAAAAAGGAAATAGGAAAATAAGAATAGCTGCGATCTTATAGACATTAGAAAAGCAGAAAAGGATATAAATCAGTATTTTCATTAGCAGCAAAAGCTACAATGGAGACGGCATAATCATAGATAATTATGTCAACAATGTAAGACAGACCGAGCTGGTAACAGCCACACTCATAGCAACCGTTACCTTCGCATCAGGTTTCACCGTTCCAGGGGGTTTCATCTCCGATAAAGGCTCTGATGAGGGTACCACGCTTTTAACATGAAACTTAGCCTTTTGGAGCATTTGTTATACTAAATTCAATCTCCATGTTCTTGTCCAGTCTTGCAGTCTTCCTCCATACCTACTCGAATCAACAGTGGCTCATGGCAACACCAAAATGCTTTTTCCAAGGAATGGTGTTTGGCCAGCATCTCATTACTTATGCAATTATGGCCATGTTTTGGGCATTCCTTTCAGGGTACACTTGCTGTGATACAGGGCCGATAAATATCTTGCCATCAGCATTTGCGTTGCGCCTGTGTTAGTATTTGTATGGCTTCTATCAAGTAACAATCAAGAATCCTGTCTGTTATTAACTATATTTAAGATGCTTTCGAGGTTGTTTACTGCACCAAGGAATAAATTAGTTGACGTGGTAAATCAGCGTCTTTTGAATACTATGATTTTCTAACATTCAGACGGGTCTTTTGAACAGATTCCTAAAAAGTGAAAGCTCTAATAAATAATTTATAATTTATTAGCGTTTCTTGGCTTCTTTATTTATTGGGACTTAATGTTGTCCATCATTTTATGTTTGTTTTATTCTCTCTTTTTCATTTTTCTATCATAAATACTATATTATTCTCTTTCTTTTAAATTAGTTTATGAAAAAGTGAAAACTCTACGAAAAATAATTATGATTTATCAATATTCCTTGATTTTTTTTCTTTTTAATTTTTAGCTTATTTTATTTATGATAAATCAGTGTCTTCCTCATATTACGTACGTTTTTGGAAGATGTGTACGTAAAGTTATTACATAGTCCACATGTGATATTTAATAGAGGAATTGGTTATGGTTTATGCGAGTGGATTGTTTGAGTTGTGTAATGTGTTCTTAGAATTAAAGTTGCATTTTATAAATAAGAAAGAAATTAGAAGATGTGGCAGATTGGACTACCAGATTTGCACTATTGAAGTTGTGTTCTACCAATTAACTAATGTCTCCCCGTACCTCTACTTCTCTTTATGATCAAGACAAGAAGAAGAATCAGTCGTTCTTGTTTCAATGCCACAAGTTAAGTCGTATCATGAATCAGGATCTCCCAAAAAATGTTCTGTGCACAATCTTTCCATCGATGTGGGAACATCAGTATTTCATGGAAAACTTCCACATGCATTCTCTTCAGTAACCAAACCAATACAACTCGAGAGTATTTGAATCCCCATTTAATCACCCCACAAAAATCTCGTTTTGAATCACTTCACAGGAGTCCAAATTAACAAGCCCTTCGTTTTTTTTGTTTTTTTTTAAAGAAAAATGTAAGAACGGTGATTTATTGTTTTCTAACTTCTGTTTCTGATTCATGTAAGTTTGTTGTAGTACCGTAAATTTGTGTTGAATAACATAATTAATTACATTGGAATATAGGTAAAAGATGCATTTAAGCTTGAATGAAATAGCTGAGAACTTGTTCTGGACGATCCAGACAAGCAGACACGGACACCATTATCAGTTGTTCAAGCCTCGATAAAATTAGAAGACTGTACTATCGCATGGTCATCAAAATGAGATAGCATCCATTAATCTTGATGGTTGTGATAGTATACGTACTTGATGAAATAAATCAAATAATTATCAGCTAAGAAGTTGAGTTAAATTCATATCATCAATGATCAAGAGTGATTATTACCTTTAAATTGTAATTAAGTTCTAGTTAATAAAAGATAGATAGACTTCACACTGAGTTTCTAGTTTTAAGGTTTATAAGAACAGATTAAGACAGAAAAAATAGGGACAATAAGGTAATTTTGTTAGGCACACATATATATCAATGCACTTCATATTTTTTGTCATGAACAATTAAAGGTAAACTACTTCTATTTGTTAATAAACCAAATTACAATTTAGCCTACTAATTGGAAACTTATTGTAGATGAAGTTACTTTTGTGTTTTATTACAATTTAGTCTATCGCCGTTATAAGATTCCGTTAGACTTAACCATAAACAGTGTTATTGTGTCAAAAAGATCTAAATGCCCTTATGTATCTTGTTGATTGAGTTGACCTCATTAAAAAATTAAATAAAAAGAAAAAAAAGTAAATATATATATTCATAGATCTTCATAGATCTATGAATATATATATTCATTAAAAAATTAAATAAAAAGAAAAAAAAGTAAATATATATATTCATAGATCTTCATTAATTAAAAAAAAAAAATCCAATCTTCATAATCCACAAAAAAATAAAAAATTAAAAAAAAAAATTCAACATTGTTGATTCATCAACAATCAATCACTAACATCATCAACATTATCGACAAATCATCATTAACAATCCCCTTCTTTTTCCCCATCCAGAAAATCATCAACAAACATCATCCACAACAATCAATCACGAAAAATCCCTTAAAAATCAAACCAACCAACATAAAAAAGATGAAACCAAATGAATCAAACCAACTATCATCAACCCATCTGAAAATCAAACCAACCAACATCAAATCAACCTAGATTTCATCTGGGTAATTTGGGTTCGTTCTAGAACCCAGATGGAATCTAGGTGGGTTAACCTAAATTCTATCTGGGTTCAATTCGAACCTAGATGAATCAAGGTTCTGTAACGAATCTTCTAGAACCTAGATTCATCTGGGTTCAAATCGATTTGGGTTCAATTCAAACTTAGATTAAAAAATTTTTTATTTAATTTAATTTAATGTTTTTATAATTTATTTCTAAAGAAAAAATTAAAATAATATTAAAAGACAATTTTGCCTATGTCTCGGTTACCTTTAACAGAGGAACTATAATGGCAATAGGCTAAATTGTAATAAACTTTAAAAATTGACTCTACTTGTAATTATATTCAAATCAGTAGGTTAAATTATAATTTGGTCTTTGTCAATAATGTAATTCTTGATCGTTTACACAACATGGCAACAAAGCGCTTCAAATATCTCCATGTGTTTCTCAATTTAGACAACTTTACTAAGTTGTTTTATGTGAACAGTTAACTCCACATCAATTAAAGAATAAACTACAAGTAGAATATTATTGTTAGAAAACATTCAAACAAGTCTTTTAAATAGATTTGTAAAAAAGTGAAAACTCCAATAAATAATCTATGATTTATCAGTTGTGTGCGTTGATTTTGAATTTTTGGCTTCTTTATTTACAGAGCGGGACTTCTTATTGTGTCAATCACTATATGTCTGTTTCATTCTTTCCCTTCTTCATTTTTCAGTCATAACTATTTTATTATTCTCTTTCTTTTAAAATAGTTCATGAACCAATGAAAACTCTGAGAAATAATTTATGATTTGTCAATGTTTGTTGATTATTATTTATATATATTTTTTAATTTTTAGCTTCTTTATTTATCAAGGACTCGATGTTGTGCCCATTACTACATTTCTGTCTTATGTTCTCTGTTTTTCATTTTTTCGGTCATAATTGTTATATTATTCTCTAGTTTTCATTTGTTATCGCTATTATTATATTACTCTATCTATTACTTTACTCAACTATTAGATTTGGACAATTAACTCCACAACAAATTATAGGTAGAATAATATGGGTTTTTAAGATTCTGACAAATACTCTTTTAAATTGGTTCATATAAAAAAGTGAAAGCTCTGAGATATAATCTATGATTTGTGTTTGTTGATTATTTTATTTCTTTTTCTTTTTTCAACTTTTATCTTCTTTATTTATCCTGGACTTATTACTATGTCCGTTAATTACTATTGTTTTATTCTCTCTCTTTTTATTTATTTTTTCATAACTATCATATTATTTTTTATCTGTTTGATTTAGTATCTATCGTTATTGTTACGTTATTTTATCTCTTGCTAGAATCGGTTATATCTTTTTAGTGATAATCTGTGTTGCATGCAAGTATCACGTTTTAGTATGTTTTCTTCTCTAGATATTGTTGATTTTTGCTCCTACTGTTTCTGAATAGATATCTTCATTCTTTTTATAGTACTGGAACATTGATCTAAGACGCAATATCTTGCTTAGTTGGTAAGTTGAGAATCTTGAAGCATCACAACTGAGTATTGTGATGAACAAGAAATCATATACCCTAATATGGTTTCCTATTTTGCTTAGTTGATAGCATCTATTATTCTTGATGGTTGCAATAGTATGGGTACTTGATGAAATAAATCAAAAAATTATCAGCTAAGAAGTTGAGTTAAATTCATATAATCAATTATCAAGGTGATTACGTATGTCTAGCTATAAGATCACTTTTAAATTGTAAGTTTTAGTTAACGATAGATAGATAGACTTCACATTGAATTTCTAGTTTTAAGGCTTATAAGTATAGATTAAGATAAAAAAATAGAGGCAATAACGTAATTTTGTTGGGCAGACATATGTAAATCAGTGCACTTCATAGTTGTCATCATGAACAATTAAAGGAAAGCACATATTAAGATAGAAAATAGAGGTAATAACGTAATTTTGTTGGGCACAAATATATATATATATATATATATATATATCATTGCAATTCATATTTGTCGTCATGATCAATTAAAGGAAAACTACTTCTATTTGTCAGTAATTTGATTCTTGATCGTTTACATAACATGGCAACCAAGCACTTCGAATATTTGCATGTGTTTCTCAATTTAGCTAGATAACTTTACGCAATTAGTTATGTTCACATCAATTAAAGAATAAAGTACAGGTAGAATATTATTGTTAAGAAACATTCAGACAAGTATTTTTAATAAATTCGTGAAAAAGTAAAAGCTCTAATAAATAGTCTGGTATTTATCAATGTTCGTTGATTTTGAATTCTTGACTTCTTTATTTATATGTCGGGACTTATAGTCGTAACAATTATTATATATCTATTTTAATCTCTCTCTTTTTCATTTTTCGGTCATAACTATTATATTATTCTCTTTATTTTAAATTAGTTCATGAAAAAGTGAAAATTCTAAGAAATAATTTATGATTTGTCAATGTTTGTTGATTATTTTTTTACTTCTTTTTTTTTTTTTTTAATTTTTAGCTTCTTTATTTATCGAGGACTCATTGTTGTGTCCACATAACTGTCTTATGATCTCTGTTTTTCATTTTTTTAGTCATAATTGTTATATTATTCTGTATTTTTCATTTGTTATCGTTATTGTTATATTACTCTATCTATTATTTTACCCAACTGATAGATTTGGACAATTAACTCCACAATAAAGTATTGGCAGAATAGTATGGTCTTCCAAGATTCCGACAAGTCTTTTAAATTGGTTCATGAAAAAGTGATAGCTCTGAGATATAATTTATGATTTGTGTTTGTTGATTATTTTATTCCTTTTTCGTTTTCAACTTTTGTCTTCTTTAATAATCTGGGACTCATTACTGTGTCCATTACTACTGCTTTATTCTCTCTCTTTTTATTTTTTTTCATTATTGTTTGATTCAGTATCATATTATTTTTTATCTGTTTGATTCAGTATCTATCATTATTGTTACGTTATTTAATCTATTTGCTGGAATCAATTATACCTTTTTAGTGATAATGTGCGTTACATACTAGTATCAAGTTTTAGTGTGCTTTCTTCTCAAGATTTTGTTGATTTTAATTTGCTCATACTATTTCTGAAGTGATATCTTCATCCTTTTATATAGTGGAACATTGATCAAAGACGCAATATCTTGCTTAGTTGGTAAGCTGAGAATCGTGAGGCATCACAATTGAATACTGTGATGAATGAGAAATCATATACCCTAATATGGTTTCCCATTTTGCTTAGTTGGTAGCATCCGTTATTCTTAATGGTTGTGAGAGTATACGTACTTGATGAAATAAATCAAATAATTATTTGCTGAGAAGTTGAGTTAAATTCATATCATCAATGATCAAGAGTGATTACGTATGTCTTGCTATAAGATCACCTTTAAATTGTAAGTTCCAGTTAATGAAAGATAGATAGACTTCACATTGAATTTTTAGTTTTAAGGTTTATAAGCACAGATTAAGATAGAAAATAGAGGCAATAATGTAATTTTGTTGGGCACACATATATATCCATGCACTTCATATTTCTCGTCATGAACAATTAAAGGAAAATTACTTCTATTTGTCCATAATGTGATTCTTGATCGTTTACACAACATGGCAACCAAGCACTTCGAATATCTTCATATGTTTCTCAATTTAGACAACTTCACTCAATTGGTTGATGTGAACAATTAACTTCACATCAACTAAAGAATAAAGTACAAGTAGAATATTATCGTTAGAAAACATTCAAATAAATCTTTTAAATAGATTCATAAAGAGCGAAAATCTAATAAATAATCTAAATAATCTATGACTTATTGTTGTATCAATCACTATATATCTGTTTTATTCTCTCTCTGTTTTTTTTTTTTTTTTTTTTTTCATTTTTTGGTCATAACTATTATATTTTTCTCTTTCTTTTAAAATAGTTCATGAAAAAGTGAAAATTCTAAGAAATAATTTATGATTTGCGAATGTTTGTTGATTTTTTTTTTTTTTTAATTTTTAGCTTCTTTATTTGTCGAGGACTCGTTGTTGTGTCCAATACTACATGTCTGTCTTATACTCTATGTTTTTCATTTTTTGGTCATAATTGTTGTATAATTCTCTATTTTTCATTTATTATTGTTATTGTGTTATATTACTCTATCTATTACTTTACTCAATTAATAAATTTGGACAGTTAACTCAGCAACAAACTACAGGTAAAATAATATAGTCTTACAAGATTTCGACAAATATTTTAAATTGGTTCATAAAAGGTGAAAGCTCTAAGATATAATCTATGATTTGTGTTTGTTGATTATTTTATTTCTTTTTCTTTTTCAACTTTTGTCTTCTTTTTTTATCGGGGACTCATTACTATGTCCATTACAACTGCCCTATTCTCTCTCTCCCTCTTTTTTTTTTATTTTTAATAACTATCATATTATTTTTTATCTATTTGATTCGGTATCTATCGTTATTGTTAAGTTATTCTATTTGTTTGTTGGAATCAATTATATCTTTTTAGTGAAAATATGTGTTGCATACTAGTAATCATGTTTTATATATAGTATGCCTTCTTCTCAAGATTTTGTTGATTTTTGCTCGTATTGTTTCTGAATTGATATCTTTATTCTTTTTTATGGTAGAACATTGATCTAAGATGCAATATTTTGCTTAGTTGTGAATCTTGAAGCATCACATCTAAATATTGTGATGAATAAGAAATCATATGAACAATGATTCTCTATCAATGTTGACACGGTGCTAATCTTTTTATGAGAACAATTTAAATTTGAGTAATGTATGAGAGCGAAAAAATCTATCAATTTTGATCATTCATTTTTTCAAATTCTGATGTGTCACTAGATTATCAAAAAATTAATAAAAAAAATGATGATAGAGAATCCTTACTCGAAATCATATACCCTATATATGTTTTCCTATTTTGCATAGTTGGTAGCATCCATTATTCTTGATAGTTGTGATAGTATGCATACTTGATGAAATAAATCAAATAATTATCTACTAAGAAGTTGATTTAAATTAAATTCATATCATCAGTGATCAAGAGTGATTATGTATGTCTAACTAAAGGGTCACCTTCAAAATCTAAGTTTTAGTTAATTAAAGATAGATCTAGTTTTAAGGTTTATAAGCTCTGATTAAGATAGAAAATAGATCAGGCAATAACATAATTTTGTTGCGTGTGCGCACACGCACACATATACATATAATGTGATTCTTGATCGTTTACACAATATGACAACAAAGCACTTCGAATATCTTTATGTGTTTCTCAATTTTGACAACTTTACTCAATTGGTTTATGTGAACAATTAACTCCACATCAATTAGAGAATAAAGTACAAGTAGAATATATTATCGTTAGAAAACATGCAGACGAGTCTTTTAAATAGATTCGTAAAAAAGTGAAAGCTCTAATAAATAATCTATGATTTATCAGTGTTCGTTAATTTTGAATTCTTGGCATCTTTATTTATATATTAGGACTTCTTGTTGTGTCAATCACTATATGTCTATTTTATTCTCTTTCCTTTTCCTTTCTCAATCATAACTATTATATTATTCTTTTTTAAAAAAAAAAAAAAAATTAGTTCATAAAAAAGTGAAAACTTTAAGAAAGAATTTATGATTTGTTGATTTTTTTTTCTTTTTTTAATTAATTTTTAGCTTCTTTATATATCAAGGACTCATTGTTGTGTCCATTACAACATGTCTATCTTATGCTCTCTGTTTTTCATTTTTTGGGTCATAATTGTTATATTATTCTCTAGTTTTCATTTTTTATCATTATTGTTATATTACTCCAACTATTGCTTTACTCAATTAATAGATTTGGATAATTAACTCCACAACAAAGTACAGGTAGAATAATATGGTATTCCAAGATTCCGACGAGTCTTTTAAATTGGTTCATAAAAAAGTGAAAACTCTAAAAAATAATTTACATTTTGTCGATGTTTGTTAATTATTTTATTCCTTTTTCGTTTTCAACTTTTGTCTTCCGTATTTACCTGGGACTCATTACTATGTCCATTACTATTGTTTTATTCTCTCTTTTTATTTTTTTCATAATTATTATCTTTATTATTACATTATCTTATCTGTTTACTGAAATCAATTGTCTTTTTAGTGACAATGTGTGTTACATACTCGTATCTTGTTTTAGTATGTTTTCTTCTCAAGATTTTGTTGATTTTTGTTGTTTTTAGTGACAAAGTATCTTGTTTTAGCAAACAGGACCAACAAGGATGGACGCCCCTTCACTTTGCTGCACATTTTGGATACGTTGAGATTCTGAAGAAGTTACTTACAAAAGATAAAGATGCGGCCTATACGGCTGATAAGGAAGGAAAGACAGCTCTTCATGTCGCGGCTGCTGGTGGCAAAGTAGAGATAATGCAAGAGCTTTTGTCTACCTGTCCAGGTTGTTTTGAATTGGTAGATACTAGAGATCGGAATGTTCTTCATTTTGCCTTGACAAGCCGGGATATTGGAGCGATTAGACTTGTCCTACGAAATCCTTCCCTCCGAAACCTTGTAAATGAGAAAGATGAGAATGGAAATACACCTTTGCTTGAAGCTGCTTATATGGGCCACGTCTCATTTTTTATCTGTGCCCAAATTTCAACTGTGGATAAGCTGGTTTTCGACCATCATAACCATAATGCTGCGGACATCATTTCAGCTGTCAAATCATCTAGATTATATACAGGCGAAATATTCCGGCGTCTATCTTCATTAATCTTGGAAAAAAACAAAGTCAGTCCAGGTATGCGAACTAGAATCTCTGAAACTGACAATGGCAAAAGCAAAAGCAAAAGCCAAGAGGGGGAAGTAAAGGAAGAAGTGAACACAATGAGCAGCGAAAGCAAAGCCGGAAACAATACGAGAGCAGTCAATCTTGCCGATAAAGTAATAGAGAACAATCTAGTAGCTGCCAAACTCATAGCAACAGTGTCCTTCGCAGCAGGTGTCACTATTCCAGGGGGATTCATAACCGATCGATAAAGGACCCCATCAGGTACTGCCATTTTAACAGGAAATGGAGCTTTCAGGACATTTGTTGTACTCAACACCATGTCCTTGTTCTTGTCCAGCCTTGCTGTCTTCTTTCATCTACTTGAACTGTCGTTCTCTTCGAATACCATAAAGGATTTACTAGGAATGGAGGTCGGTCAATCTCTCACTACTTTTGCAATGGTGGCCATGATGGGGGCATTCCTTTCAGGCACATGGGCAGTCATAAAAGGTCCCGACAAATATCTTGTCATTATCGGTAGCAGCATCGCAATGGGATACTTTTTATATCTTATAGCTGGTTACAATTGCTTGATAAAGATGCTGTTACGTATCTGTGAGATGATGGCTACGGTACATTATCACCCTCGCGTGGAGGAATTTATTGTATATGTGCTTAACCATTACAATTGTCCCAACAACTTAAAACGTACATGAGATTATTTAATTCCGCGTGGAAAAATTAGACTAGTAAAAAAAAAAAAACTTGGGTCTTAAGTCCCAGTTGGTTTCTGTGAGAGGTGTAACTTTGTTTTTTGAAAAGATGTGAGTGGTGTAACTTGTTCTTGGAATTGAAATTGACATTTTAGAAATAAAAATAAGAATTTCAGAATATTTTGTAAGTTAAATAGATTATAATTAAATGAATAATTAGATTCTGAAATTACATTCCAGTTAATACAGTCTAGTTTTAATTATATTTACTTTCAAAATATAAGTTTTAATTATATTTAGTATTTATAGTTTTCTTGTGAAACGGCAGGAACACTTTGTTTTTGTTTATTTTGTTTGAAATGAGGAAGTACTATTTTTTTTGGCAATCAATGGTACATGTACTTGAGATTTTTTGTTTTTTTATTATTTCAAAAGTCTTTTTTGAATAACTATGAATATACATAAAAATGTATATAAAAAAAATTGTTGGACCTCCCATCTTCGGACACGAACCATATTGAAGCCGCAAATCATTGTGCAAAGTACATCTTTGACTACTAGTTCAAGTAAACACCATTTATATGGTGCAAGTCTGCCGGTGTAAGAGTCATGCGTCATGATCTGAGCTTTAGCAAAATAGGTGACAAGTCCTGGACGAACATCAAAAATGATTCGACTCTTAATTGCCATGCGGTATGTTACCGGGCAAACTTTATGTCATGAAAATTGGTGTTAAAAGATGTTCACTTGAAAAAATAAGATACAATGCATGTTTTGAGATTTCTAAGTTAAAAGAATGGTTCAAAAGGGTGGATTAAGATGAAAAGCATATAGACAATACACTTTTCAATATCACTTCCTATTAGTCATTATAGAAATTTTAAAGAAAATTGAATCTATCTCCTCGATATATTTTCATTGGTTTTCATCAGTTTTGGACAAGTTTACAAATTTTCAGTTTATACTTTCGTATGATAATATTATATAGAGACAACAATGATGTGAAATTAAGGTTTTTATAAAAAGAAAGCATGTTTATTAACATGAACATCAATAACAAAAGCATGTTGAACAATATGAACATAAACACTCTCTAACACAAGTGTGATTCAATAACTCCAGAGCCGTTACATCATTCTAGATTTCTTACCAAATTATATAATTTATGGTGTATCATTATCACCAGTGGTTCTATATTGTTGGTTAATTGAATGAATGCAAACACAACCACTGGCACAACACAAGCACTAATGGCAAAATATTTGTCACTATGTAACACAGCAGTACAGCACGCATGCCTGCAAGAAATGCCCCGATCATGGCAATTATTGCATAAACAATGAGTAATTGGCGGCGCCTCATTCGTTTGAAAAGCTCTCCAGTGCTAGCATGAACAGCAGACCATCCAGACAGGTAGGAAAAGACAGCAAGACTGGACAGGAACATGGCGATGGCATTTAGTATAACAAAAGCTCTAAAAGCTGTGTAACTAAAGTCCTGCAACATGTACAGAAGTACCTTATGTTAACATGATATCAAACGTAATTTAAATACTCTTCGAGAAATCAATCAAATTTCTAGCCTTACCTTCGGATACCAGGGAGGTAAGTCCTCTGAAATGATGTCTACAGCGTTCTGGTTATGATTGTTGACTTTAGGGTGATTAATGACAGAGTGCATGGAAATTGCTTCAAGGAAAGGTGTGTTTCCCTTCTTATTTTTCTCATTTATAAGGTTTCCAAGTGAAGGATTATGTAAAATAAGCCCGATTGCCTTTTTTTTACAACTGATGACTCTTCTTGGACTGGCTGTGATGTGGATATGAAGGATTGTGTTACCATTTGGTGTTAATATTCGGTCAAGGTCCACTGCATGTTGTTCGAATTTCTTAATGTCGCCACCACTGCTGCTGCATAGTATAGAGAATCCAGTAATTCGAAACTCATTTCTTGCTTAATAGAATCGGAGGCCACAGGCATCTCTTCTTTGCTGTTTTTGTTGTATGATTTGGAGCTAGCTGCATCCATTGCTAAGTTTGAAACGGCCTTCTACTAATTAAATGATTTTTTTTGGAAAAAAAAAAAAAAATAGCATAGTGATATATAATCTGTGGACTGTAGCTACAAGCCACCTCCTTTCCAGGATACATGGATGAACTGAAGGTGTATACAAGTTGACCAAGGTTTCCTTCCTGTATATCAAGTGTTCGTTAAACAAACAAGTATGATTCTGTGAAGTAAAAATGTTTGATTGATTTGTGGCTTTTGTTCTGTTTTCTAGATTTTGTTCATTAAGCTGCTACTGTTTCTCATTCGATTTTTTTCCGACTGCGTTAGATCTTTGAAGCATGTTCTTTGGAGTTGGCAACTTCAGAATCTTGATTGAAGCATTTACTTCATATTGGTTACCATAAGAAACCCTCTTTTTCACTTTCGATAATTTAACCAGCAAATTTGATGATATTTCAACCCAACTTGCTCTTATAAACTGCCGCATTTTATTTCTTAATTGATATGCAATAGTAGAAGAGATAGATACCGTGCATTTTTGGCAATCAATGCTGCCATGCCGTTGCACAAGATAGACTAGAGACAGAAATCTAAAGAGCTTGGATAAACTTGATTTCAACTTCGATCAATTTTCATGCCAACAAACTAACTAGAGGTCATATGCAGTCACTAATTGACAATATGCACCGGTTCGACAAAATATGCAGTTGTTAAAGGTGGAAAGGCTTTTTATATTGGCTCTGCAGTCATTGAACTGGAAACATTTTAGCAATGCCAACAATGAGCAACCTCGCTCTCTGACCTTTATATGCGAACATACATTATTGAGATTGCAATATCAACAATACACAATTCAGATTGATGAAATTTATAAGAAAACCACAGATCATATAATGAACAATCAAATTCTTCTTTCAAGTTGGTACCACGATCGGGTGGCGCAACTTCATCACTGTCTGATTTTCTCAAAATAAACATCTTGTAATAGATACAATTAATTCATACGACGGTTTTGATTTGATCAATAGCACTAAACAATAACAACCACATGCACCTCAACACTTCTACATAAACCTGGCAGCAAAAGCATAACATGGTTCTCAAATATCTATCAATGACCAATCCGAACATTTGCAAAATAGTCTTAACAATCACCAAAGAAGTGTAAGATCTATATACATGCACCATACACACTCCATTACAGTTTTCCAACATTTTGAAACTAACCATCTACAACACAAAATGTCTTGTCATTTGAGGGAAACAACAGAAACATCCACTTAGTTGAAAGTGTTGTAAGCAGCTAATTCAAGTGAACCTCATTCTTCCAAGAACAAAAATATAAGTGAACAAGCTAATCATCATTCAGCACCAACAACAACAACCCTCCTCACAATTCTACAACATATAAGCATCACATAGCAAGCTCACACAACAATTCAACAGAAACACGTACTAACACCCGAACATGGATTAGATATGCTTAAATTTCACCCAAATAAGTTAAAAACAACACATAACTATAATTTAATGGACCTTCCAAGAACCATAAATAACCGATCCTAAACATAATTTCACAAGCCATCATTTATAGAACCCAATTCAGTTTTTCTTCAATTTCTAAAACAACAACTAAATAAAATATAAATCAACACAAGCACATATGTATGTATACACAACATATATATATATACTCCTCAAAGCCACAAGACAACCCTGAAAACATTTGATCACGACAAATTACTCGAATTTGCACCTCAATTGATATAATTTCAAGCTGTTAGTTACTAAAATTCACTTCAATAATCATGAGTATTGCGATAATCGCTGTAACTGTAACCTTCCCTTTTCGCGAATTCGGTTTCTGGGTTTTTCTCCCTGGGATTGCTTGTTACCTCTTCTTCCAAACTCATCCCTCCGAATTGCTTCTGCAGCTTCTGATCGTACGGCGTGTAGTCCACCGGAGCTGATGGTCCGCTGCATCCTGGCGCCGAGTAATTGGACGCCCGCGGTAGCTGCAAAGGTGGAGGCTTGTAATCGTGAGAAGGCGAGAAGTCCACCGGAGCTGACGGCACGCTGCCGGTTGGTATGCTGTATGTCCGGTTGTATGCTGGTCGTGGCGGCAGCGGCTGTGGCTGCGGTGGCGGCGGCGGAGGATGAGGAGAGTAGTAGCTGGAGTAGTAACTGTACTCGCGCGGTGGAGCGGGGAAAGGCGGAGGGGGAGAGTAGTAATAATGAGTGTAATCAGGGGCGGCAGTGTGGTAATCTTGCACCACCGTCGGCGGCGGAGGCGGAGGCGGAGGCGGAGGCAAAGGCCGCTCCTTGATCGCGAGCTTCACGCGGATTTTCCCCTGCGGACGGCCGGACGGGCGGAGGAGCTCGAGAGAGCGGACGGACTGGGTCGTCTGCTCGGAACCGTCTCCGCCGCCATCGCCGCCGTCATCGTCGAGACGAGCGAGCGGGAACTTGAGAGATCCAGCGAGAGGTTTAGCGATCTCGGAGACTCTAGAGTGAAAGATCTCGATGGTGAGAACCGACTCGCGTATGGGTCGGGTTAGAGGGAGAGTGAAGCGCTCGTTCCACACGGGTCGGGTCGACCCGGAGTCGTCGGAGTGGGTTGCGAGGCGGTATTCCGGGTCGAGGTAGAGGACGGCGTAGGGGTTGAGATGGCCGTTTCGCCAGTTGACGTTTTTCAGGTGTTTGGCGGAGATAAGCGTGATTTCGAGGTCGAGAGGAGGGTTTGGAGAGGCCATCATGGCGGCGGCTGCGGCGGATGCGAAGAAAAAGAGAGGAGTTTTTTTTTTTTGCGTCTTAGAGTGGATAAAGTTCAATTTTAGTAGTTGAGATGCAAATGTAGTGGGAACATTCTTGAGTGATACGGCATCGTTTTATGTGTGCATTGGTTTTATTTTTTTTATTTTTTTATTTTGGTTTTGAGAAAAGTTTTTACAAATGTTTTTGTTTATAATTATAGATCAAGATAAATCTCAAAAAAAAAAAATTATAGATCAAGATAATGTTTGATGTATTTTTAAGAATAAAATATATACTATGAGATTCATTTTGGAATAAAAAATTATTACATGCAAAAGACGTCATAATAAACAAATATGACAATATTATCATGCATTCAAGCATATATCATATAAGTTTAAAACAAGATATAAAGTAAAGAGTTCGATGAAAATAAATCTAATATACACTCTTCTGTACTTGTATTTGAAATGATAGATTTTTATTTTATATATATATATAGATTAAAATTATAGATCACCATATCTATAATGAAGAATAATAAATACATCCTCTCAAATTATTTTTTAAATTCATTTTCAATTCAAGGCGTGTATATAAATTTGTATTTTTAATATACTTTTTAAACATCAAACTATTTATAAAGTTCACATTTTGACATATATCAAATATAATGAAAGTGTAAATTTACATATGAATCATACATTAAATGAATAGTAAATTGAGATAGTACCGTTAGCATTCCTTAGATATAACTCAAAGTGATTAAATCATTTCTCATCCAATTTAAGAAAGGGAGTTCAATCCTGTTGTGGGTGTTTTTCAGATCGCCCAAATGAGCTGGCAGAAGCCCATAAGATTAGTGGCCCAAGCCACTGGAACCAATGATTGAAGCCCATATAGAAGCACGTGAAAGCCTGCTGAGCAATCCGCGAAGTCGAGTCCGTTGAAATGATAACGAAGTCAAGATCGCCTAAATGAGCATTTTTGTTGTAACGATGTTGAGTTTGCTGAGACAGTCCGTTTGCAAGACCAGCCCGTTTTCTCAGCAGCATCAGTCAGTCCTTTGTCTCTGCTCGCCCAGCACCAGCTTATTTCGGAAAGATAGTGTATCGTGCACGATAAGAAGGGTTATTTCATCTAATGACAGCATAATTTCGAAAAATCTCACCTGACCAGCATGGGTTTGCATCGAACCCACATGTTGACAGAATTGACATGACAAAAGTCATAAGCATTAAATGTGTTCCAGAAGCATTAAATGTAGTTCATTATGTCTTTTGTCTTATTATTCTTTTCTGTAGCTTACCTTTCTCTATAAATAAAGGAAGACTTTCATTGTAAAAGGGAGAGCGAAAACATTTGAGAGAGAGCATTGCTAATATTCTGCAGAAATAGAGAGATAGTGGACATAGGTAGATTAAAAAAACCGAAACACTTCAAAAACCCTGTGTTGTTGTTTTTTCTTCTTCCTTGGTTTCCTCTTTTTGCTCTTTTTCTGTTTCTTGTTTCAATTCTTCTTACATTGTGGTATTGGACTCAAGAATCTCGTTGACTGGTTTCCTATGTCAACAAATCCCAAAACTCACATCGTAAAATTTACGAGATAGTTTTCTCCCTTTCATCATGAGATTAATATTTTATAAAGTGATAGTTTACTCCATTTTTATTATGAAACTAATTATTGTGGAATATTTAAATTACGTAATTAATAATTAATCTACAAGGATTCAACAACCCTTTAATCACTTCAATATCATTTTTCAATAAATTTCTCAAATTCAGAGTCAGATTGAAATCCAAAAATTTGTTGTGAACTTGTGACTCATTTTGTCAAGAGGTAAAAATAAAACGACATCGTTTGCAGGTCATAACCCACACAATCTGGATAACGAAATCAGTTATCATCTTCTTCACGAACAGCTCATTCTCACTCTCACAAATTCACAACACAAATGGCTGCTTCTTCTTCTTCTTCTCTCTCATTTTTCTCTTCTTCAATCTTCCTCTCATCTCCCCACCAAAAAACCCTAAAAAATTCCATCTTTACGTTTCCCCACCACCCAAAATTCTCTCCCCAAAATACCCTCCCAATAAAACCCCTTACCATCTCCTCCCAGCTCGCCACCCTCCCCATCCTCTCCTTCTCCGGCGACAAAGTCGGCGAGACCTTTCTCGACCTGAAATCCGCCCCACACGACACGTCCCGCGCCGTCGTCCACCGCGCCATCATCACCGATCTCCAGAACAAACGCCGCGGCACGGCCTCGACGCTCACCAGAGCGGAAGTCAGAGGTGGAGGTAAGAAACCATACCCGCAGAAGAAAACGGGCCGCGCACGGAGGGGCTCGATGAGAACGCCGCTCCGGCCTGGCGGAGGCGTCATCTTCGGCCCGAAACCGAGAGACTGGTCGATCAAGATCAACAAGAAGGAGAAGCGGCTGGCGATCTCGACGGCGCTTGCTAGCGCCGCGGCGGCGAGCAACGCGGTGGTGGTGGAGGAGTTTGATGGGAATTTCGAGAAGCCGAAGACGAAGGAGTTCGTGGCGGCGATGAGGAGGTGGGGTTTAGACCCGAAGCAGAAAGCCACGTTCTTGATGATGGAAGTGAGCGAGAATGTGGAGAAGTCGAGTAGGAATATTGGGACCTTGAAGATGTTGACGCCGAGGACGTTGAATTTGTTTGATATTTTGGACGCCGAGACGCTGGTTTTGACGCCTTCTTCCGTTGATTTTTTGAATGGGAGATATGGGGTCGACGTTGAAGGAGAAGATGATGGAGAAGAAGAAGAAGAAGGAGGAGGAGGAGGTTAGTTTTATTTGTCATTATTGGTGTTTTTGTGTAACAATTATTGGCAACTTAGCATCTTGGGGGGTGTGTTACGTTTGTTTCTAGAATTTATGGATATATAGGAGGAAATGTTGAAAATATTGTTAGAATTTGGTATTTGGATGATTGTTTTGAAGTTAGTATCTGCTTTGTTGATTGTATGAAACAGTTATGGGCAATTTAGTATCTTGGGGTATACTACATTTTTTTTTAGAATTTATGGATGTATGGTGGAAATATCGGAAAGAGTGTTAAATTTGGATGACATTTTGGATGTTGGTATACAATTGATTGAATGTAGCGAATATTGGCAATTTAGCTTCTTGGGTGTGCCACATTTGTTTCTAGTTCGTTTTGTGTTAAAAAGCTAATGCAACTATAAATTTGACTTGCTTCGTGTTTTTGTATGTTTATTGGAGGAAATTTATCGGACTTGAAGGGTTTCTGAAGACAATGTTTGCTTGTCTATGTTTTTCTTTTTTTTCTTTTTTTTAAAGTAATGGTTGTCTATGTTATATGTAATGGTTGTTAGTAATTTTTTTTTTTTTTTTTTTTTGGGGAAAACAATGGTTGTTAGTAATTTAGTATCTTGAGTATGTAGTGTTTGTCCCTAGTTTGTTTGTATCTATGAACTGATGTAGACTATAAATTGGTGATGGGCTGGTTGAGCTTCGTTGCTGTAACCTGCTATATCTTGAGTATGTAGTGTTAGTAACAGATTGACAGCAACAGATTTGTTCCTGTATTACTTGTGGATGTTTATGAAATTTACAAGGGTTTATGAAGATTCTGTTTTGTAGCTAACATTTGTTGTTGTTCTTTATTTTGGAATGCAGGAAGTGAGCCAGAAGAGGGTTATGATGCATCAGAGTGATCGCGCATAGTCTCATAACAAGGTTTTCTTTATTGACTTAGGATTCATTTAAAACCAATTCACTTATTCGAAAGAGGGTTTTTGCATATCTAAGCCAACAAATTGTGTAACGTCACAGGCTGTACATTCATGCACTCTGGTTTTGGTATATTTTTTGTGAATTATTTTTGTATCACTGTCACAACTCCTTCGAAATTTATGAAAATGTATCTACCTAGTTCATTAACCTTGTTATATCTCCTAGTGTTGCTTCTTTATTGGTGCATCTATTATTCATTTCCGGCTTATATTTTTGGTGCTTGTATAATCATCTGTTGCCGGCTACTACTTTGTCATGCTTGATGATTTTATTACCGTCCACGGTACCGATTAGGAAGTATCACAAAAGAAGTATTTGTGCTTGACAGTCTTGAGATGGTTTTATAAAGCATCAATTGGGATTATTGGCATTTTACGGCAAAGAAGTTTTGTTCCTTTTTCTATGCCTGAGACATTCGAAATTGCGACAATGAATCAGGGCATTAGGTGACATAGTAATAATAAGGTCTGGATTAATTTTTATCCTGTTGTATACACTTTGGCATATAGTCTTAGCAGTAAAGAATTCATGAGGAGTTGATTATATGAAATACCAAGAAAATTGATCTGTTTGAGCTTTAGTTTACAAATACAGTCATATACAATATGATGTAATGCGGGAATCTGGTGTGTTGTCAACTAAATGTGTTTTATGCAGGATCTAAAGGTATCCTTATCTACTCGAAATTGGAATCTTTTCTTCACATTGTTCTCTTTGTTGTCTCCTTCCATAAAGCTCTTCTCCATACTTTTGATTCAGCCGGTTAATGTATACATATCACGATCTTAAATAATTAAGGTGTATCACTAAATGCGTAGAAGCTTTTCTTGATGATTGGATGCCATGACCGACGGCTTTATAGATTGAAATGATTTCAGTGTGTTGCATGTTACTAGTTCAGTTGTTCAAATACATGGAATGAACCGAGGACCAATAAAAGTTGGTTCGACTAACTCATCAGTAAAGTTATCGGGACAACTTTTATCAATCGGATTGCATTTATTCAATCGAGTGCAATCAAATAAGAATCTAACAATATCAATAAAGTTAAGATTCTAAAACAATTACCTCTACGTTGGTGAAAGATTAAATATTTTTACAACGAAAGCTTAAGTCTAATGAGCTTTAGAACGACGGAAACTCTTCCAATTTGGTAACCCCTATCGTAAGTTGAATATGGTATAGAAAACTACACATTAGGGGAGATAAACCATTTATTTTGCGAGGTCCGGTGAGTCAAATCATTATTGATGATTGATTATTAGAACTTATCTTTTTACTCGCACTTTGTTAACAATTAATCATAAATTTTGTTTCACTTTTTCAATCAAAGATTTACAAAAACTCCCAAATAGAGATGATGCATTTAGCCTTGTCATTAGTATCAAACACTAGATGCAAAGAAAGCTTGATATTGTAATTTTTGTCACATTGACATGATTTTCAAGATTAAATTCAAACACTCGTTAGAGAACATTCTAAATTGAATCCGTTATTTTAACTTCGTTTATCAACGATAAACTCCCACAAAATGGATCGAGTGGTAAGACGTTTAACTTCTGCCCAGAAGGTAGGGTTTTTTGACCACCAAGGTTATAAAATTACAGGATTAACCAATAATCCGAATTAAAGCCTAGTGGATTAAGAAAATTAAGGGACTTCCCTTGTATGACACTAATGATAAGAGAGATTGCACAAAGTTCAATCAGTGATTGATCAGGCTTTTAGCACTTACCAAAATCTCGGTAGATGCCTAGAAGAACTATAAATTTGCTAGTTTCCGAGACAGGCCATTAGTGCAATAATCTGCCCACTAAGACCAGCTAGCCAGAGCCGTAAATGGAAGCTCCTTTCCTGTTCAAGCACAGAAAAAAACAAATGCACACTCCCTACGCAGGCATTATCCTGTTCAGGTTCAAAGGGACTTTCTCAGCCTATACTGCCAGCATTCATGGCCAATCGGCTAGTGCTGAAACAGATACAGGCACCCCTGGTGCGTTTCTTCTGTTAATAGAAAAGTTTAAAAAGATAAAAACAGGTGGTTCTAAAATATAAAGATAAAAACCGGTAGTCTGAATACGCTGAAATATTTTATTACATAGACACACGGAAACAAGCTGAACAGAGATGGATGTCTTAAACTTACTAGAACAACTAAAATTAAGTACTCACCTACAGCCTGATAGTAAAGACTGCAGATAACAGTTATTGTTGAACCACTTGTGCATGTGTGCTTCAAGGAACTATGAGCCAAATCTCTTTATATATCCCTGCACAAAGACATCGACCAAGTTACTTTCAAACAATGGAATATACCATGACGAGGTCATTAAAAGCTTTTGTCGAGACATTATTAGTCAATCATTGAAAACAGGAATTGACATGTCAATCGTGCAATGACAATGACAAGATTACATTTGATAAGCCCGCAGAAATAAAGCTTTTAAATGCATTTCATTTGTATTGTAAGTTTGTTACCACGAGCTTCTACAGCACATGGAAACACAATTCACATTCAGTATTTCTGCTTAGTGACTGCTTGTGAGGGGGAGCGTATCCCCAGAAATTGGAGGCAACTCAAATAATTTATACCATATACCGTATCAATATAATAGAAAAGAATAATTCCAGAATACTGACCTTATCTCAAGAGGAGTTAACATAATCTGCTGGCAAATAGATTTCTCCACCAACTTCGCCATGTTGTTCCCCGCTAATGGTTTTCCTGGCAGCCAGGAACTCGGCACTCATAGCATCCATGCCCTGACGCACAGCTTCCTCTGCACTCCCATAACCATGCTCCTCAGCATACTTGCGAACATCCTCAGTTATCTTCATAGAGCAGAACTTAGGCCCACACATGGAACAAAAATGAGCCACTTTTGCACCTTCTGACGGTAGAGTTTCATCATGGAAGGACATGGCGGTCATGGGGTCCAACGACAAAGCAAATTGATCAATCCATCGGAATTCGAACCTCGCCTTGCTTAGTGCATCATCCCAGGCCTGAGCATGAGGGTGACCTTTAGCTAAATCAGCTGCATGAGCTGATATTTTGTATGCGATAACTCCAGCCTTCACATCATCCCTGTTTGGCAACCCAAGATGTTCTTTTGGTGTAACATAACATAGAAGCGCAGTCCCAAGAGCTCCAATGTTGGCAGCACCAATGGCAGAAGTGATGTGGTCATAACCAGGGGCTATATCAGTAGTTAATGGACCAAGAGTGTAGAAAGGGGCTTCATTACACCACTCCAGCTGCTTTTGCATGTTTTCAGGGATCTTGTGCATTGGAATATGTCCAGGTCCTTCATTCATCACCTAAAAATGCAAAATATCAAATTTCAAGTCCAGATGACGAATGATGAGAACTTTAGTTATACTATGTTTTAATAAAGAAAAAATAAAGCAAAAATAAACGTTTTGCCACTGACTTGTCAGGTAACCTGAATTATATATTCTTCGTATTAGACAGCGTGCAACATCTCTGGTTTGATTAATGCATAAATGATAAGCATGTCAAATGCAATCTAAAACAACCCGAAAACTGATTAAACAGTTGTCAGCCTGTGAGCATAAAATTTTTAAGTTTCAAAATTTCCATTTTGTTATATAGTTGATGCATGACTTATATGGTCTACATTGTATCATTACCTGTACATCTTTTTCCCATGCTCTACGGGTTAGTTCCCCTTGAGTTAAAAGCTCTGCAAACTGAGCAGTGTCATTGGCATCATATATGGACCCTGGCCTCAGCCCATCACCTATTGACAGAGCCACATCATATTGGTTACAAATATCAAGAATGTCATCCCAGTGCTCATATGCAAAGTTTTCCTTGTGATAAGCCAAGCACCACTTTGCATGAATAGATCCTCCACGGGAAACGATTCCTGTCATACGCTTTGCCGTTAGAGGGATGTATCGCAGCAGAACTCCAGCATGGATTGTGAAGTAATCTACTCCCTGCTCTGCTTGTTCAATCAGGGTGTCTCTGAAGACTTCCCAACTTAGATTTTCAGCAATTCCATTTACTTTTTCAAGTGCTTGATAGATAGGTACAGTCCCAACTGGCACAGCAGAGTTACGTAAAATCCACTCACGGGTCTCGTGAATGTGGCGACCTGTAGACAGGTCCATAACAGTGTCAGCACCCCACATGGTTGCCCATTGAACCTTATAAACTTCTTCCTCAATGGAGCTTGCAACAGCAGAATTTCCAATGTTGGCATTAATTTTGACCAAAAAGTTCCTTCCAACAATCATTGGTTCCAGCTCTAGGTGCTTCTTGTTGGATGGGATGATTGCTCGGCCTCGAGCAACTTCTGACCTCACAAATTCCGGGTCAAGCTTCTCACGAGTGGCACAATACAGCATTTCCTCGGTTATAATTCCCTGCTTGGCATAATACATTTGAGTGTATCTTGGTCCTCCCAGCTTCTCACGCCTATCAATCCAGTCTTTCCGCAGTTTAGGAAGTCCTGTTTGACAATGTAACACATAAAATTAGTGTAAGTAAATAGATATATGAGCACATATAAGTCCAAAAAATAAACACTATAAGCAATGAAGAAAATAGAGATATGATTAAAACTAGCACAGAACATAAAACCAGTTTCAATTGTTTGAATATGGACAAAATAGAAAATCATTAAGATAAGCTCGAGGTCTATACCAATGCGTGGGTTAATGTTTTGAGGACCACTAGTGTCATAGGTCTCGAAAGCTGGTTCATCCCCACTCAAGTGAACCCGTCGAAAAGGAACTTTAAGGACATGACCAGACTGTTCATGAAAAATTTCCCTGCAAGACAGATCACGCACCAATATTTTCCAAACAGATTAATTCATGAGTACAGCAGACAAATGTAATTCCTGTCAGAAAAAGTATAATTTATCGAGTACTATACTTGAAATGAAATGTATTACAACAACAAAAAACAACAAACGAAGAAACCCAGATGTACCTATGTTCCTTAGAGCTCTTTGGAAAACATTCTTCAAACGAAGGAAGCGACTGAAAATCAGGAGCTGCAGGATCAGCAGTATGCTTTCTTTGTCTGATTTTCTCCGAATTGGTTGTCAGGGGATCAAAGGTCAATGTCGCTTTAGGGCTCAAGCACACAGAAGGACCCATGTCTCTCTTAGATGCACTCGAAACATGCCCGACCACATCAAAACCAGGCAAGAAGGAAGTGCTCGGAAACTTTGCAGGAGCACAATGGTTGCCATTCTTGCACACAAATGATGTCATTGTAGCACCAACTGACGCCATATCTCAATCAACCTAACAAAGAACAAATTAAAAAAAAAATCAATTAAGGGTAACAATTTCAGACTCAAAGTTTACTCACTTAATTATCCCAAAACCACAGATTTCCAATAAACCATCAACCATTTTATTCAAAAACCACAGATTTCCAGTATATGTAATGCGTAATTTTGTGCAGGATCCCAAATTTATACCGATACAAATCATTAAAAGACAAAATCGAATTTTTCCTGTTAACGATTTGTACCCGTACAAACTCGCAATCCTGCACAAAACTACATCATATATATGCAAGAAGAAAATCGATTTAACCAAAATGGATGAAACAAAAGCCACATGAAACACAATTGAAGTACTGATAATAGTAGTTTCCACCAGTTGCGTATCAATTACTTGAGCAAAAAGAGTATAAAATCAGGACACACATATAGACAATATGTACTGATAAATAAAATTAAATTAACAAAAATAAACATATGAAATTGAAAAAATTGACCTTCAATCAACTGAGACTACATGTCTAACGCTAGTTATTTAAAAAAAAAAAAGGAAAAATGAGAAGAGGAGGAAGAACCTGGTCTTATCTCTTCACGGAGAAGATGGTGGTAACTGAACAAAGCTCGTGTTGACTGGGCCGATTTTTATAGGGAGAGAAAAGTAACTATAATAATAATTTAAAAAGGACAATGCGGACGTGGACCCTGCCTGGATTTTTGTACGGGCACGTGTAATGGTCACGAGACAGCCCGTGACATGATCGGATGAATCGGGCCGTTAATATTGGCCGAGTATCTGGATGAGGAGGACACGAGTTGCTTGTTGACATAATCCGGGCCCTGGTTGGTTGATGATGTCCGGGTGAGAAGCCAATAGACGGTTAGTTTTGACATGATCAGGAGGACGAGAGCCGTTGGATTGATCACCACCAAATATGTAGACAAAAAAAAAAAATTTCTTCCAATGAGATTGAGACAACACCTCATCCTGGCCCAGGCCTTATTATCAAATTCAATATGCATTGAAGTGTTTCGATTTAATCTTAATTATTATTAAACTGTATCATTGGACTTATAGTTTAAATTGGTTTTTAATGATTCAACATGACAATTCATTAGAAGCATTTAAATAAAATTTGTTTTAAAAAAAAAAAAAAAAAAAGCTTTGCATTTATATTGAATTAAATTAAATTAAATTGACATAGCATTGCAGTCGCATTGATCTCAACTAGATGAATTACAAGTCAAACCCATGTAGGAGCTTATATCAATTACAAGAAAATTAGGATGGAAAAAACTAATGTGAAATTACCTAAATGTGTTGTTCAACTAATTTGGGATATGAATCATCAGCATCAACAAAAGCACATTATTTAAATATGAATTTGAACAAAATTATTGAACATATTTAGAAAAAAAAAAAAAAGAAAAAAAAAGCCAACATATATGAATTATTAATTTATTGATAACTACCATGTCTTTCGATAATTATTATCATTATTACAACTTCACTTATCCCTTCATTTAGACAAATCACTTCATTTAGACAAATTTTTTATTGCAAAGCATCACTTAAAACCGATTTAGATAATAGACTATACTTTTTATTGAGAAGTATGATCCAACCGTATGACAAGAATTTACTTACCCAATTTTAGCATTCATAGAAGAAAATTACGACTCTTTTAAGTACACTAGAACAATGACATTCACTTTTCACAACAGCTGGAAAACAAATTATAAGGAGTCCCAGGGGTGATGTTGCGGTCCACAGTCCATACAACCATGCAAACAAAGCCAACCTAACTTGGCTGCTTGCGCAAAAACGACATAAGGTATTGTCGTATTCAGAGAGCGACAGTGATGTTTTGAACAGCTTTCCAATATATCAACATGAAAATCCTGAGAATCCTTCATTCCTCTAGATAAAGAAACTACACATCCAAGCAAATCAAAGCAAGGAACAAACCGACAAGTTTAAACACATACAAATCTACCATATTTAGTTTTCGATCCGTGATTGCCAACTGCTTCTTCAATCTGATTCAAAAATGAAACGAAAAAGAGATCCAACATCCAATATCTGTCAGATCAATCACTTTACAAATGAACTGAGTTTACAGCGTAAAATGCATGATTCTAGTCTATGTCTATGGTAAACTGCACAGGACTTTTTTGAACCAGTGTGTAGAAATATCATATATATCACAAGAAAAAAATTAACTGTATATCAACTGAATAACAGTTACAGTTACCAGTAATTGCAAAATGTATTAACTGAAACAATAGCCTATGTGCAGCAGATTTCAGCAACCAACCCACATGTATGGCACGTAATGTAAAGGTGGTGAGACTTGAGAGACTGACAAAAAGTAAATCTTACGGTTTACCAACTTCTTTCACAGGCTTCAGGCTATAGAATTCTGAGCTAGAAAGAACAAAGAGCAGGAAGTAGACAGTCAAAATATGGGAACCCAAAATTTACCTTGCCCGGAATATACAAAGTTGTAATAATGGTGAGTTCATGCCAATTAGGAGGCTCAGCTGAGGCACGATAATGACATGAAGAACTATATGCAACTCTCTATTTTGCATTTTTGCTTTACACTGGTTAATGCAGCAAGCAAAAAGTGTTTTTATATTGAGCTTCCCTGAAGTGGGAGAAGAGATCCTTGCAGGGGTGGAAGAGATTCTTGCTTGGCTGTGATAAACATAGAGAGTTCTGATGGTGCTACGACCATTTTCAACCATTTTTGTAGCTCTTCACCTTCTACTTTCTCTTTTTCTGAATAAAAATATATGTTAGAACTAGAACAACTCCGGGCTCCAACTTTAAATGAGAAGCATCCGTTTCACATCCAATGCTCAATGCAAGCAATTTAAATAAAGTAAAAAACTGAGGTCTACAAAATGTGACTATTCATTCCATCCCTCCTATCCTTATAAAGTTAAATCGATCATGTCACGTTGTCGCTACAAATGACTCATACCAGTACTGAGCCATGGCCAGCCCATTTTGATAGGAAATTGATCTGCAGGCATTATACAATTCAATGCTCTGCCCGGCTTCGAAAACTTTGTCTATCCCAAATTAACAGATTATGATATTTTGGAAATCATCTATCACCATATGAAATGATGATTGAAACTCATAACTTCGTAATTATTAATCATGTTGATAATTAGGGTGAAAAGGAAGCATCAATTTCAATATACTGTCAATCATGAAAGAACCTATTTACCTTCCAGATAGGCACCAAGCCCCTCCAAAACAGCAGGGTTAGCACGAATAACACAAAGTGCTACTTCGAGGGCAGATTGCAACAATGCTTTTACCTCTCTTTGAACAAGGTCAACAATATGCCCCTGATGTAGTAAGTTTTGGATCAGTCTCCATTGCCATAAATCAGTAATAAAAATTTTAAAATTAAAAATTAAAATTTTAAAAAAGAGTAAAAGAACACTGGACCTGATCCCTTCCCCAAGGACCACCTCCCCCGGACTCATCAATCCCACCACCAGATAGCGTTGCTAAAGACACAGGGCCTATTGTATTATTAAGACCATATTCAGCTATTGCCTTGTATGCCAAGTCAGTAGCCCGTCGTATGTCATCAAGTGCACCAGTTGAAACGCGCCCAGCATAAACAACTTCTTCTGCCGCACGTCCACCAAGAAGAGTAACCAATCGACCACATAACTCATCAATGAAGAGCAAATATCTATCCTCATTAGCCGGCGTATAAGTAAAGCCCAATGCCCCGCCTGACCTTGGCAATATGCTCAACTTCTGATAACACAAGAACAGATAAGCATTAGCAGACATATTCATGTCCTGTGGGAACTAAAAACTGGCAGAGCCAGTACCATTATAATACATTTCTTAAAGTTCGCAACCCAAACCATTTATACAACAATACTAATTTGTTTTCATTGTTAATTTGATTGCACTCTTGATTCTTAGATCACTATTTGATGTTTTCCAGTTTGATAACAAGGAAACAATAAATGAAGCATAGAACATTCCATGAAAATATTCCAAACATTACCTCCACACGTGCCTGTCCAGGAAGAAGTTTTGCAACTGCAGTACCTACTACTGCATGACCAGCTTCATGCCTAGCAACTACAGCCTTCTCACTCCCCTTTAACTTGGCAGTTTTCTTCTCTATACCCTATAATATGTTTGTTTCAGTTGGCTTGTCTTTAACTTCAAAGAAACAACATTTGCTCATTGAATTCATTCACAGGCTTAAAATCATCATAATCTAAAGCAACAGGAGCACAGTTGATGAATTTATAAAACTGAGTAAAGAACAAGAATTTTCATTAAATCTCAAAAACAAACAAGAAAAAGAAGGGCTGGCATCAAGAACAAACTTAGAAGAGAAAAATGTATCCACAATTAATCGACCAAAACTATATTGCTGTCTAATAGATAAATATATTTTAAATTAAAGAAAAATGAAACACAGAAATACATTGTAAAATGAGCATGCTAAGAAGATAGCAAGTTACCAGTATGTGTGTGTGGCACATTCACAAACACATATGTGTATGAGAGAAGAAAGTTATAGAGAGAGTGACATACAGCTATTGATCGTTCTATTGCTTGGATAAAATCAATTTTCTCCACAACAACTTTGCTTTGTCTTCCAGCAAGCAGAGCAGCTTCATTTACCAGGTTTGCAAGGTCTGCCCTGCATACAGCACATAAAATTCAAATGTCATTCACAATATGCTCTAAAATAAGGAGTTAAAAATTGAGACTGAGAAGAAGTGAACTACCCAGTAAAACCAGTAGTCATGGAGGCAACGTCAGCAAGGTTGACATCATCTGCAAGAGGAAGTTCCTTCTTGGAAGCATGTACCTTCAAAATGGCTTCCCTTCCAATCCTATCAGGTGTCTCCACCTAAAAACCATATGAGACACCATCTCTAAGAAAACAATTACACAAGAAAGAATCAAGTTGTATATGACTTCAACAGCCAAAGAGGTAGCAAAATCAGAATAGCTACCATAACTACACGGTCAAATCTCCCAGGACGGCGAAGTGCAGGATCCAAGACATCAGCACGGTTCGTTGCTCCAAGAACAATCACAGCAGAGTTACTATCAAATCCATCCATCTCCTGCAAAGTAATTTCAGATTCATCAATTTAAATACGATGTATTGCTCAGATGTTCTAAACCAGAACAACATTTATCCAAAAAGCATACAGTGAGCAACTGATTTAAAGTTTGCTCTCGCTCATCATTGCTAACAATCCGATACCGACCATCACGACTTTTTGCCACAGCATCTATCTGCATCAAAGGAAAAGGATGACTTGTCAATGACAATTATGTCCCTATTTGCCCTGAATTACCTCCCACACCCGAAAAAAGAAAAATATATACAAATCCTCACAGTCTGACCTCATCTATAAAAATTATCGATGGTGCCTCCTTCTTTGCTCGTGCAAAGAGATCTCGCACACGAGAGGCACCCATGCCAACGTACAACTCTACGAACTCACTCGCTGAACAACTGATGAAAGGAACTTCAGCTTCCCCAGCCACGGCCTTAGCTAGAAGAGTCTTACCTGTCCCAGGAAGACCCACCTGTAAGATAAACAATGTCACACTAATCTCACTGAGAAAATTAAATTACAAGGTATACGTGGAAGCCTTAAAATAATCCTATAGTAAAACACAATAATCTGCTCACACGCTTTCTCTGGATGGTAAACATTTTGATCAGATAAACATGGGAACCATCAGATTAGTCCGAATCAATCATCATATAGATACACTGATATCTAATAAATACTTCGATCAAACATTTCAATTTGCTCGTGAGGTAGTACTAGTAACAATATCTGATCTCAACTCACCAGCAGAACACCTCGCGGAGGACGAGCACCAACCCTTGTATACTTATCTGGATTCCTTAAAAATTCCTGGGCAGTAAACATCAGCGTATAAAGACCATTTCCTGAATGAATAAGAAACATTAACTACAAGATATTGATGACCTATTAACAGTTGCAGACATGTACAAGGAATGTCTAACATACCACAATTTCTTCCAATTCTTCCTTCGCCTCATCAACACCTGCAACATCAGCAAAGGTAATTAATTCCCCTTGCTCAGACACTTTAGCACCACCAGGACCCCGAGACTTCCGGTTTCCAATCTGACCAGTTGTATGCTGCACACATGTTTAATTGCACTTAAAACCTTAACACAAAGCAGGAGTTTCAAGGTAAAAAGATAACTAGAACGCGAATTCACACCTGGGAAAAGCTCACAGGAAATCGGTGGAGAAGCCCAGCAAGCACAGCAACATAAAATAGAGCAATCTGCAACAAAGAAAAATCAGAAATAAATACCTCATGAAATAAGATGAAGTCCCCTTTTTTCACAGGAAACAAGATAAAGCTAAGTCCTTGTACTACATACACTGCATCGTATATAAAATTTTCTTTCAAAACAAAAATCCAGTTGCACTGTCAAACCTCTTCAACAAGGTGAGATACAACTAAACAAGTTCCTCTCCTAGTCACATTATATATAACTTGCATATAATTGTAAGCAAAATCCCCATTTCAGAAAAAGAAATATATCACATACCAAACATGGCTACTAACAATCAAGCTATCAAAAACAGTTGCCAATCTCCAATGCACAATTCTTCTATACTTCTACAACAAACTATAATTCACATGCTATAACACATTAAAACGTAATGTAACTCCAGGCATTCAATATCAACTACAATCCAACAATTCACACAACCAAAAACAAGAACTCACCAATGCGGAGTTTAGGAATCCACCAGACCGCTTATCAGGGGACCCAAACTCCACCTGATTCTCCAACATCTTCTCATAAGGGGTCTTGATATCACTAGGCCTCGTCGTGGTATACACAATCCTCTTCGTAGGAGTCATACTCTTCAGCAGTGACTCCGACTCCTGAAACCTACTACCACCACTACCCACTTCACTCTCCAAACCAACACCCCCTTCATTTTTCAACTTGAACATTATATGCACACCATCCACCTCCACCTTCTGCACCTGGTCGCTATTAATCCTACTCAAAAACTCACTATATGGCACGCTAACGAAACTTGTGGGCGTCCGGGGCTCCGACCCTGGTAGTGGAATCCCGGGTCGGAGCAACCGCATGACGAACATGACTATACCTAACTGCAATAACAAGACGCCGATTTCCTGCGCCTGAATTATCGGCTGCCACTGGAACTTCTTCCCTCTCGACCACCAATAACCACCGCTCTTGCTTCGCTTCTCTCTCTTCTGGTCCGACCCGCCTGAACCAGAGTTCTGCGTCGTCTGGTGATGACTCGTCGGAGCTTGATTGGTAGTGCTACTGGTAGTAGTAGTGGTACTCGTGCTAGTTGTACTCTCAGTCTCGCTTTTCTCGCTTGAGTCTCCGTCTTGAGAGTTCGCAAAAGTCCTGGTGGTGTCTCTTAATTTGTGGGAACTATACAACAGACCGGTCCAGAAATTGAACCGGTCGTGGCTTTTGGCGACGGAGGAGACGGCGGAGGACGGGAAGGATATTGAGTAATTGGAGACGAAACGGTGCGTATTGTGGTAGCAAAAAACCCTAAATCGATTGTGGTAGAAGCTGAATCCGTGTATTTGATGGAGGAGATTCGAATTCGCATTCGAGTAGTGGAATCTGTTCGTTGGATTGAGAAATTCCACGGAAGACATTTTTTTTTTTATTTCTGATTTCGGAATTTTTGGATTTGGTTCTGCAAACCCTAAAAATTGGAAACCAGAAAGGATTTTGTTAATCGTGGGTATTTATATGTTGAGTAGGAGAATCATGGGGCGAAGAGGGGTGGAATCTGGACCGTTGGATTGGAAAAGAGGGGTGATTTTCGGCCGTTCAGATTCGTTATCTGTTTGTTTGCGTTTAGGGAATTCTAGTGTTTGGGCCAATCATTGCAGAGAGGGGGAAGGGGGGAATTGGACGCGCGGAGGCGCATGGAGGATTTTGTGATCTAAGGTGGTTGTGGTCGACACGTGGAAATAAGAGAGAGTGCATGTGTGAGGTGTGATGAATGATGATGTGGAAAGTTTGGGCGCCAACCGACCACATACTTGGCGGTGAGTGAGGACCACGGGATTGTTAGGAGATTTTTTTGGCTGTAATCCACGTAGACCAATTAAAAGTTGTATATAATTTTGTTTTTCAATTTTTTAAATTAAAAGCTAATAGTGGTCAAATGCAATTCCGTATTTCTGAACTCCTAAGTGAACGAAAACAAATGTAGCCTAGACGGCGCTTAAATGACTTAAGGCTCTGCCACCCGTTGTGATCCTGACAAGATCACAACATTATACACCTCTCTTGAAAAAGGAAAAGTTATGGACTGCCATCCATTCCATGGATTGTTTTATTCCATATGAAAATTATTTTTCATATCATATTATTAAAGTTTTCTCCTACTTAATTCCGATTATTCTCTGGATAAATAACAATAATAAAAAAAAAAATGAACGGAATACCTTGGTGTATGCATCCTTTCAATTTAAACCATATTATATAAGGTGAAAAAAATATATATCATTGGTTATTCATACTATATTATATGGTATTATTAGACATTATTGGAGATAACAAATCAAAAATAGTGCATTGAAAATAATATAAGGTTAATCTTATGATAGCCTTTCAAACTTACATCTTAAAGGTTATGAGTTTTAATCATCTCTCCCATTCCATATTTTGATTTTACGCTGACATAGAAAAAGAGTGGATTGAAATTGTTTTCATTATAGATGCAGAAAGTTTTATAGTTTCCTATAATTGATATTGCTTACTTACAAAATCTTTGAATAACATTCCCACCATGCCTTTATATGAAGTAGTGTTATATAACGAATTTTTTTCTATCCCTAATTAAATGATGATTGAATTGTATTAACATAAATAATTAAATGATTTCATAATTAATGAATATCGACACCAACGTAATTCATTGTAATGGCAATATAATATAAAAACTGAGATATAAATAAATAATGGGATGGTGTACCGCGTGCTAATCATTACATTAAAATACAAAGTTGGAACATGTATTTTGGAATAATTAATAAGTTATTTAGCCAAATGATAAAATTCACATTGATCTATAATATAGTTAGTTAAGCACTTTCAAAGTTGATTAAAATTTGTATCTGGGCTAGTCCTAGTTAGAAAAAAAAAAAATGGTTGATTAGAATTTGAGGCTTAACTACCAAAAAGAAATCATACATAATTTGTTGAGTTACTGAATAAAATAAACAAATATCATATTAATTTTTACCTCCAGTATTTTCTCTACAACAATAACAGTTTATAGAAACTTGTCAATAAAATTGTCATCATCCATTACATTTATTCTCAATTTCTCAAATGAATTAAAAAACAACATCGTAAAAAGGAATTCCCCACACCTCATTTAATCAAATGATATCTTATATTTAAGTTGTTGCACTATAGATGATCATTTAAAAAAAAAAATACACACATTGTCGGATGCGATTGTTAGTACACAGGGGTGAAAAGCACTGGTATTGACATTTTATGACATTGAGGTAGCAAGTATGGTCAACAAAGCTCATGAACACAAAGTTCTTAAGTGTTGTATTTTATTGTCTATATTATAACATCTGGATCAATGTTACAACATTCATAATGATGTTACAAAAATTTTAGCTTACAATACTCGGCACAAGATTCTGTATCGTTTTCATGGTTGGCTCAATTTTGTGTTTGATAAATTTTGTCTAATTTGTTGAAATATTCCTGTGCTTAATTAACAACATTTTTGGTAATAATAAAATATTTATTTTCAGTTCAAAAAAAAATATAATATTTATTTTCCTTATTCTCTAGGATTAATGATGATATCTTTTATGATGAAATACTTTGATTGTTTGACTTATTTTTGAGCAACAAAGTTAGGAACATATATTTGTTTATTTTGGAAGTATTTTTTGGTCAACTAATATACACAGGTTCGAAATGAATCAAAACTTCTTATGGACTAGATTTGGTGGAGCACAAAACTTGGAATTGAAGATGTTTTGTTAATGCTTAAAAATAGGAGTTGACTCACTATTTTTTAGCTGATTTTATTTTCATTTTTTAGAGATATTGTCTGTTAATTTTTATCTCTAATTAAAAATCAGATTCGATCCAGCAAGAGCTTGAAATTTAAATAAATTGGTCGATGCTAAAAAACAGAAGTTGTGTAAGGTCCCAATCTAAGTGGATTCAAGAAATTAATTGAAATATAGTTTTCTGTTATTATTTTGGCCCTACCCAAATTTTAGAAATAAAATGATATATAAACAGATATCCTCTCAATAGATATTTTTAAAAGAAATCAATAAGTTTGATGTCAAAGAAAAAATGTCATAACTAAAGGTGGGGTGTAAAATGTAAATTTATAAATGATAAATATGATGGGTCGTGTCCATCAAAATTAAAAAATAAATAAATTTTAAATTTGGAAGTTGGTGGCCGATTGAGAGTAGAGAAATAAAAAAAAAAAAAAAAGTAGACAAATGAGAGTGGAGTGGTTGTGGAAGAAAAAAATGACAATAATTTTTTTAATAAAAAAAATAGGGGGCAAGTATGTGATCGGTGACAATCTTTTTTAAAAAAAGAGGCATGTATCAATTATATAATGTTAATAAGTTGGACTGTGTTTATATATATATAAAATAAAAAATAATTGGAGATGATTTTTGGATTGATTTGGTATGTAATAAATTCAATTTCGGGTTTAATTTTTGGATTTTTTTTTTATAGATTTCAAATAAATTTTTGTGTTATTTTTAGATGGAAAAAAATTCAAGGATAATTTTGATGTTAGTGGTTTCAAATAGAGCTTGACCCCAAAATTTGTGAGTGGATTGATTTATTTAATTTTAATTGATTATTTATGATTATATTTCAGATTTTATTAATTATAAATAATTAGAAATGAGTTATTTGTTAGTTAATTAATTTTCTGAATTATTAATTTTGTTATATGTTTGAAATTAAAATTTAATTGTATATGTATATATGTTTATGTATTTGAAATTCCAATAAGAATTCATTATTTTCTAGCTTGAGTTTATTATATGAAAAGGTATAGAATAATTTAAGTATTATTTATTTATTTTTGAGAAGAATATTTATTAAGAATTATATTTATATTTAGAAATATAATTATATAATTTGTATATGAAAATTATTTGAGATTTGAAAACAACTTAAATGAAACTTTTAGAACATCAAGACTGTACCCTTCCCTCTAAAGATCAAATAGATTTTACGTGTATAAGTTCGAGAGAGTTGTCCAGCACGTGTGTAATAGATGTCTGAAAAATCATTGAGTCGCTCATCATGTGTATTGCAGAAGTTATCCTTTGTTTTGTGTATGTGTTATGTATCTTTACCACATATGACAGATTTTTCTGTATATTAATTAGTGTAGATTTTTAAATTATAAAGGTTATATACTGAGTTTGATTAGTACAAATAAAGATTTATAAAAAATCATATTCATATAAAAAGATTTTAAAAAAGTTTTACAGATTATATTATTATAGAAATAATTTATATAGAAGTTACAGTTTTATTATGATACAAGAATTATTTATTATTATTAGCAAAATGTTTAGTTTTAATACAAATATTTTTAAAAAGTTGTATTCATTCACTGAGTGTTAGCGCTCACTCTTTTATAAAATCCATTTTTTTTTAGATATCTGCCACATGATCATACAAATAATTGTATACTATGAGAATGACCACATGATGATGTCGAATGCATTAATATTATAAATAATATAAATATTTGATATCAGTGTATATTAATTTTAATTTACCAGATTTTGTAAATATATTTCGAAAATAGTTTTGGAAATGAAATATCTTTTCCATATGTTTTATGAATATATTTTATATATTCAGCGTATGAGTCCAACATGAGAAATGTAAGGATTTTTAATTTGTTCAATTTATATTTATGAAGAAATTATGAAATTTACTATGAATTTTTTAAATGATTTTCATTAGATTCTAGATTTCAGTTGAAAAACCCCAATTTTCACAAGATCCTCACGGACTTGAGAGAGGAGTCGAGATAAGTCCTTTCAAGTTGACTCACTATTTTTTAGCAGATTTTATTTTGGATTTATTTCTGATTTTTAGCAGATTTTATCTATTGATTTTTATCTCTAATGAGATGATTTTTTGTGTTTCCTCTACAGGTTATTAGCTGCACATATCAAATACAAATGCAAATATTTACAATGTGGAAAGATAAGCAAGCAGAACGTAAAAATATGAGATATAGAGAGAGTGTTTGTGTAAACCTTAGAGAGTTTATTCTTCAGGTTGTTTGTTAAATTTAGGAAGTGCGAGCTTACCAAGTCTAGAGTTTAAAGGTTTGTTGGAATGACAAGTCATTAAGTCTTTGAGGGAAGACTGGTTTACAGTTTTTGAAGAAATTTTAATAAATGTGAGTTTTTTGGGAGTAAGAATGTTTTCGTCTTCAAAATGAGGTGACTTACAAACACTTGAAGAGAGTTTAAGCAATAAGTATTCTTTAGGAGAAGACAAGTTTGTAGCGCTGAAAAAAGTTCAAGTAATTGTCAATCATTAAAGGCAAGAGGATCTTGTTGTAACTTATTAGGTGAATGAGTACTTATCTTGCATCAACACTAGGAGGGAGTGTTGGGTTTGATAAAACAAAATTAGGTTGTATTTTAATAAAGTTCATTAATAAATTGATTTTTTTACATGTGACATCGTGGATGTATGGTAAAATTGAGTCATATTAAAAATGTTCTTATATTCATTTTTAATTATGTTGCATAATGTGAATTGTATATCATGACATGTTTATTCTGTTATAACATTAAAGTTAGTGTCATGACATTGTTTAGTCTCAACAATTGTAAAAAATTATGTAGTCTGCAACAAATAAGTAATTTCAACGATAATATTTAATGTCCTAACAGCAAAAGTTCGACAATGACCCATCCAAAATAGTAATATCAACTCTTTCGACACATATTTTAACTTATATACATTTAAACCTTGAACACATATATGTATATTTTTTTAGCAATTACAATAAATTTAGAGTTTAAATGGTAAGTATGAGAGAATATACCATTAATAAAATTGCATTTTGTCATGTACAATTTATTAAACATGATAAAAATTTAAAAGTATACATCATCCCTTATTAAGAGTAATTGAATAGTTATCTTAATCTTTAAAGATTAATAGTTCAAGTACCACTTATATCATTTAAAATGTGATATATGGATTGTGAGTTTTTCTTAGTAAGAGTTATCATTTCTCCGATTATGGGAATAGTTATCAAAATCACGTTATTAGTAATCTATTTCAGTAAGTTTTGTAGTTCTTTAATTTGTAAGATAACAATGTTAAAAAAAAAAAGAAAGAAAAAAAGAAAAGTCACGTGATTGAAACACATGCATTTACTACAATAACAACCGCCACTTTCTTGCTTCCATTATCGCATACCGGTTTTCTATTTTGTCCTCTGTTTTCCATGATTCAGGGAAGAGATATTGAACCACCAAACACTTCCCCTTTTACAGGATCTCTCACAAGCTATCAACCAGACAAAATCCAACATTTCCAAAACATCATAAACCCACTTCCAATCCAAACAAGATTTTTTGGTTTCTTCTTTTTTTTTTTTTCTTTTGCCTTTCTTTTCTCTTCATGTTCCATTTCTTCCCCGGACCAACCTCACCCTCCACACTTTGTCACATTTTCTTGCATGGGATTTTCTTGGTTTGGTTTGTGTTCATATTGGTTTCATTTGTCGATATCGCTTGGAATTTGTGCATTGTAGATTGTTGTTTTCGTTGAATTTGTAGAGATGGGTATTGATGCAAAGTGCATTGGAGGTTTTCTATGGAAAGTTACTAGCGTTTCCATGAAATTTTGTTACACATATGTGAAAAAGTACCCATATGTTGCTAGTGTTTTGTTACTGTTGTTTCTTCTGTTTGTGTTTCTTCCTTCTGTTTTCTTCTTTTTGATATATTCTTCTCCTATTGTTGTTTTGGTTACTGTCTCCATTCAAATCTACATGAAAATCAACCGTTTCAAGGCGCAAAATGCTAAGACGAGTGAGGAGAAACCATATTCTGGTGTGGAATCCAAACCTGTTAATGCAGTCAGTAGAAAATATGAGAAGCCTTTGATACATAAACAACTGAGTAGGCGGCGAAATCCGAAACAGAACATAGAGTTGGATAGAACCCTCAATGATGCTCTTAATGATGCTTCCATTAGTGCTCAAAGTGTTAAAGCTCAGAGTGGTTTAATGGGGCTAAATGAGGGAAAATCAGATAGTGAAGGAGAAGATGGTTTGGCTACATCGACTACACGAAATGTTGGAGCTGTACATGATGATGTGATTGGAAAAACGGCTCAAAATGTTCAAGCAGTATGTGATGATTTGAAGGGTAAAAATAGTTGGATGGAACAAGGAGAATGTTCTTCACAGAATGTTCAAGCACTTGATCAATCCAGCTCAGGTCTCCTGTCACATGATGGCTCCATAGAGCAGCCTGGAAAATTTCCTGCTGGTGGTGAAGCAGAAGTAGAAAGCTCGGATGGAGAAGATGACGAAGAAGAGGCACAACCCGGTGGGGACAAGGCAGTAGAATGGACAGAGGATGACCAGAAGAATCTGATGGATCTTGGGGACTCTGAGTTGGAAAGGAACAAAAGATTGGAGAGCCTAATCGCGAAGCGAAGAGCAAGGAAGTTGTTCAAGTTGGCAGTTGAAAAAAGACTAATGGACTCAGGCCATGTCTCTGCTGCAGTGCCAATTCCTCCAATGTTCACTCTCAAAAACAACCTGTTGAGTGGCATGCCTAATAGTCTTGAGGAAAATTTACCTATGCCTGGTTCAGCTCCTTCTGTTTTGTTGCCAGGACGAAACCCTTTCGATCTCCCCTATGATCCCATGGAAGAAAAACCAAATCTTATGGCAGACAGTTTCCAGCAAGAGTTCATGGCAGCTCAGCAGAAGGATCTGCTCTTTTGCAGGCATGAGAGCTTCTGTTTGGGACCGTCCTTGCTTTCAGAATCTAAGCAAGAGCAGCATGATTCCAGTTTCGATCCACATGGCAATGAGAAGAAGAATGAAGAGGGACATAGATTTTCCAGATTTAGATCACAGTCATGTAAGGGTTCCTTGCCATTTATATCACTTTCCTTTTTGAGAACATTAAGGTATCATAAGTACCATAAATTATAATCTTAAATGCTATAATTGAACATTTTCCTATCAGTTTAAATTTTTAAGTTTAGCTTTTATTGATGTAGTATTAGATTATGAAGGTCTTAGGTTCGAATCCTGTTTCCGCTCTTTATCTCAAATTCTTGCTCATTGCACTTGTTATAAAAGTATGAAGTGTCTAGCATGATTTGACGTTTGTCATCAGTCCACGTTACATGTTAATGTATCATAAATCTCATGATTTGACATTCTTCATTAGCCCACATTGCACGTGTGAAAACATGTTAATGTATTACAAATCTCATAAATCTCATTTGTCATCTGTCTATGTTGTATTTGTGGAGACATGTTAATTTATCATAAATCCTAGTATGGGTGCATGTTAATATATTATAAATCCTGTCAACCTTAGTTTTAATTGCAAACAGAATTTCATTGAACTCAAAATTCTAAGCACACCTACCTTTCTAAAATTTTTCAAAAATGTCCGCCGTTACATAGATGAATATCTATATTTTAATTAGACCAAATTTGGTGTACTAATTTTATGTCTTCTTTCTAATATCTTCGTTGCTTACAGTTTGTAATAGTAAGAAAACTGATATGACTTGTGATCTTTGAGTGAATCATATTTTCTTCCTCTTTTTGCAGACATGAGTAGTCATGACCAGCTAATTGATGAATTATTGTTCCAAGAAGATGAAGCTTTGTCACAGAACATGAGTGCAACTGATCTTGTTGAATTAGAATGCAAAGTTTCGAAAACGGACTCTGAGGAATCCAAAGATAAAGAAGAGGACCAAAAAACTGATAAAGGCAAGACAAGAACCAAAGGAGAGGCAATGGAATCTGTGCATGATATGGAGACAGAAGACTCAGCCAAAGACAACAGCACTGATAGATGTTCAGTGGCTTCATCAGAAGCCAGTGAACTGAGCTTCAATTCAAGCATGCCTACAAACATAGAAATTTTAGAAGCAAAAGTTGGGAAATTTCCTCCAAGGCTTGGTGATAGAGTCCAACACGGCCTCACTTTTCAAGTTCCTAATAGCTCAAGTTTTTATGAATCTTTGTATGAACCTAGTCCATCTGGAGTTGACAAGCCACGACTTGGGGATCGTTTGTTTAACACAGAAAAGGGTCCTTGTCATAGCCCTGGCTATTCTATAGCTTCTGACTTGCAAGTTGAAGTCTCAGAAGTTGGTTCACCTCCTTTTACTGGTGATGGAACAGCCTCCCCTGTTGATGCAGAATCCTTGTATGATGGAACAGCCTCACCTGTTGATGCAGAATCCTTGTATGATAAGGATATCGACAAGGATCCTGAGGAGATGTGGGGAACCCCGTGTCACCTAGCAGGCGTCGAACATAATGAATTTAGACCAAGTGAAATTAATGAGGTCAGTGAGGCTGATATAATTGGAGTAGGATTTTCCGCTATCAAGCAAGACTTGGAGGATCCATCATTGGCAACATCCAAGTTCCCAGAAGAGGTAACTGCAAAAGACTTGCCTCCAGAAAATGATCAGACACATTCCAAGAACATCAATAAGGAAGTCCTTGCAAATGTCATACAAGTAGCAGAAGAAGTACAGAAGTCCTCTCAATCTTCAGATGCATTGTCATCTAAAAATCATGAAGAAGCGATCCCCTTGATGGACTCAGCAGCTCAATCATCTCATGATGTTCATTCTGATCAAAAGCTAGAGGTCAGTTAGTTACATAAATTTTACGGTTAGTAGTGGTACATGAAATCAATTAGCGTAAATTTAAGCTTGCAGTGGTTAAACTATGCAACAAATATGCTAAAAGCAAAAGTGAATCGTCAAATTATGGATTTCCTCATTGCTTGACTGACAAGTTGCCTCTCATGATTACTTGTAGTCTCTTTTCACATTTGATTAGACTCAATTGCTATTATCTGTTGATCTCTCTTGTTATTTATATAAAGAAGAGAAATCAAAAACTGAGGTTTTGACTCATCACGTCAACTTTTGGATGAAAAAATAGGAACCATTGGAATTTCCTGAGAAGTCAGCAGAAGTAGGGAATGTTAGTGATAATGTGAGTGATCAAGTGGTTCAGGCAAATGATGACAAGGCCAAATTAGAATCAATTGCAGACATAGATGGTAGTGCTGAAATATTGATCAACCAGGAAGCTACGGAAGATACTGATAACAATTCTGACAACCCTGCTGAGAATCAAACTAGCACGGATTTGGAGAAAAGGATTGAAGAAAATTTGACTCCACAGACTATTGCAGAGGATCCTGGAAATATAAATGAGCAGGATGACATAGGGTGCACATCAGAGACAATTGAGGGGATAGACAAGCAAAGCATCACAGAAGGAGGTGGAAACCAGGTATTTGATAATCCTACCACCTCAGCGCCACAACCAGAATTGGAGGCTGAGCAGATTATCACCAATTCAAGCTCATCATCATCTCCATGGTCTGTATTACCAGCAAACATACCGGTAGATCAAATACCTGCATCAAGTTTTGATCAACTGGTACACCAAATTGATGTTCCACGGTCCATTGTGGATGACATATTCAGAAATAATTCATTGGATGATGAATCATCTGAAGGTTTAACACAGCAGCTGCAGGCAGATCCAGCTGATCACCTTACATTAACCAGTACTGACTTGGGAAAATCCGAGGTCAGTATCATATAGTAACAGGATAATCTGTGCCTTTGATAGATCATAAACTAAAATTTACGGTGGAGTGTTATGAATTCAACTCATAAAAGTTAACACAATATTAAAAATAAAAATACAATAATATAATGTTGTGTATGTTAACATTTTATTGAGCGTGTATCTCTTCCTAGTATTGTTAACATGCTCACACAATTAAACACATTCCCTAAAACTTCAGGAAGTGCGTTGGAGATAAATTACTCATTTAGTTGGGTTTGTTGATTTACCTTACATTGAACAGGAACCTTCTGTTAAAGTTGCTGAAGATAGATCAGAATCTTTGATCACGCCAGAGGTTGCTACTGAATTGTCTGAACCAGATGATATAATCCATCCCAAATCTATTGATCACATAAAAAGCAAATCTCCTATTCTGCCTGAACTAGAAGCAAGTATTAGCTCAGAAAAAATTGCTAATTCAGAATCAGATGTCCCCGAAACTATGTTGAAAGAAGAGGTACTATTTGAATAGTACCACTTAAAAAGCTTGTAGATTATGTCATCCTTCCTTATATGATTAGTCATTCTTTCAGTTATCAAAATCCTATATAATATCATATTTTTCTGCATTCAATGTTAAGAAATGATTGCACCTTCTTTGACACTGAATAGGAAACTCTGAATTCTCAAGAGCAATCCACCAGAGAAGCCAATGTTGACAACATCAAAAATCCAGTAGTCGTCAATGAGGAGAAATTGGAGTTTGTAGAAGGCAGTCAAGGTCAGTCTGAGATTGATGTAGATACTTCAGAAATCAATGAAGATTTAGGTGAAGTTACAACTTCAGAATCTCTAGAAGACAGGGATGAAAATAATGAAAAGTTGACAGAAAATGAAGCCACTGTTGTTTCATCACTGACAATTGATGGAAATGAGAGTTCAAGTATCTGCAGAGGGAGTGAGAGCATCATAAACTTGCCAAAACCTGCTAGTTCTGAAGACAACTTAGAAATCATAGGAGATAGTCAAGATGAGCTTGCTACTGTCGAAACTGATTCTGGAAAGGTAACTTTATAAATATAGATAGATATTTTTACTATGAAACTGTTGTTGAGAGAGCATGCATAAAGGAACAGAATACAGAAATGCAACTAATGGAGAACAGATTTTTTTGTTAGACCTTGGAGTAAACCAATATATTTGCTTCCTGTGATGTTGTATAGGAGAAGTTGAGGTCCGCTGAAGACAATGAAGGCAAATCCAACGTCACTGACAACATTGAAGATCCAGTAAACAATGAAAAGGAAGACTTGGAGAAGTTAAAGTCTGGTCAAGACAGTGAAGGTGAACACAACAACATCACTAACAACAAGGAAGATAAGGGAGGATTGACAGAAAATGAAGCTGCAGCTGTTCCTTTACGATCAATTGTTGGAAATGAGAGTTTAAATGTCATCAAAGGCAGTGAGGGTGTCAAAGACCTGCCAATACCAGCTAATTCTGAAAGCAGTATAGAAGCTGTTGAAGATGGCCAAGGTGAATCCGAGAAGTCCGAAAATGAGCCTGCCATGAAGCTATCAATACCAGCTGCTGGAACTGCTGAGGAAAAGGTAACTTTATATCAAATATATATAAAAATTTTCATTATATGTTCATCTGAATTCAACAATAAAAGAGAAGAAAATCCAAAAGATATTATATTATGAGAATGCATCAATTATATGTTATTTAAAGAGATTTGAAAATGAATGAGTCATAATTACATTTCCATTTTTTGTGACGTTGGATAGGAATCATCTGATTCTCTTCGACAGAAGTCTGAAGATGAAGTTGATATTATCCACAAAATGAATGAAGCAGCAGCCAGTGAGATGAGCAACAATCAAAACTTGATTCAACAGGAGAATGCAGCTGAAGTGATCAAAAGTGAAAAAATTGATTCAAATGATGATGATGTTAACAAGGCTGAATCCACCAACCATAGTACTATAGAAGAATCGAAACCAGTAGAATCCAAAGTCAAGGCTTCAGAACAAGAAACAAATACAGCAATATGAGTTGGTACCCGAGATTTGGCAAATTTTGAAGCAAACTTCTCACATGAAGTGGGCTTTCACTTTGTAACCATTTCTCGGATGAGCAGCTCAAAAGCTTGTCATTAACCACCAAGACAATCTTTAAGGACAAGTATGAAGCAGCAAATACACTAACATATCTGTTTCAAAGAGAAATTAAGTTCATTGTAGCATCATGGATTTGATCAATGATTTGTTAGGCATAGTAAGATAGAAGAGGTTTCTACAACCAATATGGGAACCTGGGATTTTCTCAGTTTTAGTTTTTATAGTGGTTGCTGGCAGCTTCGTGACAACAATTTCACATGTTAGCTCACAGTTCAACCAAGAATGTGATACATCAAACTGTTTTCTGTTCTTTTGTTTTCCATTTCTATCTGGAACTATCATTTTTTGTACACTGATAATTTAAGCTAGACAAAGTTGTGCATATATACTAATACACATTTAATGACATCAATTCTGTATTTTGAATCCTGTAATTTTACATCTCTCGAATTTGTTGTTTCACTAGACTATGATCAAAATTTTGCAGCCAACTTATTTTGTAATTAGAATGCAATCTTCCATTTAACATGATCTTAGATATATTACTGGACCAATGTAGGCAATACCTTGCATGAAAGTGGAGATGGACACATTAGTTTTAGTTTCAAGTGCCTTTAAAAGCACTGTCATTGGGAGCACTCTGTGTGAAATCACTTAAGTGTTTTAAAAAACCATATAAATGGTTTTCTGATAGGATAAAATATGTAACTGAAAAGTACATCATCTTAGTTTTTTTTTAAATAAACACTATAAACATTTGTATATTTCAGAAATCATAACATAAAATGAAATTTTAAATTGTAATTTTAATATTTTTAATAATCAATAATTGGTCCTTTATTATCTGAACTTGGTTTTATTTGGAAACCATTTCATGGTAATCAAGAAAACAAATTGTTTTTCACTTTCTATTTCTTTAAAAATTTATCCAAAAACACATTTTCGAATTGAAATGAAAAATAGATTTTTTTTTTTAATTTAAAAAATGAAAAATAGGAATTTTTTTTTTTGTAACTATAATCTAATCTATACAAATGAAATGTTGCCACATCATTACCTTTTGACAATTTCAACAGTCTGCAGGATTTCCAACCCCCAGTGAAGCTTTGACATATAAGATATAATAAAAAGTAGTTACACGGATAAGTTGAATAGCTTGAACTGAGGGATCCTACTTCCAAGGAATCAAGAAAGATACTGAAATATTTCCAAAACAGAATTAGAAGATAATGTAAAGTTGATAAGATCCAGAAAAAAAAAAAAAGAGAGATCATCAAATCTAAAAGATAGATTAAATATCCATAAAATTTTTCCAAATGGATAAAAAACCAAATTTTTTAAACATATAATGATTTTTATGTATAAGTACTAGACTTTTGTGAGTTTCATTTCTATGCTATTAGTTTCACTTGGCTTGAGGCAGGCTCAGTGGATTGGAACTTGAACTTGATCATTTCTTTTTATCTAAAAGAGCTACCATGCCTGGTGTAATCATGGCTGAATCTGGGCTTGGCAAGGACCTCCCTGCCAAGCTTACAACACAGGTTGTGGTGTGCAGCATTATTGCAGCCTTTGGTGGCCTCATGTTTGGTTATGATATCGGCATTTCAGGTACTAGTATCAGAGCTAGTTTTACCATAAAGTTAAAATAATAATATTCTGGGTTCGGGTCCCCTCACTTGATTTTTTTTTTTACTTATATTTGTTATCTGAATTTTTTCTCCTGCTTTCGTGCACATTTTTTTAGGAGGAGTGACGTCAATGGATGATTTCTTGATCAAGTTCTTTCCAACTGTGTATGTGAAGAAGCATAGGGCAAAAGAAGACAACTATTGCAAATATGACAACCCATATTTGCAGCTATTCACTTCTTCACTATATCTAGCAGCCATTGTTGCTAGCTGGATTGCCTCCTTCACTTGCAAGAAAATGGGACGAAAACCAACCATTATCATGGCTTCTCTTTTCTTTCTTGTTGGAGCCATCTTGAATGTTACCGCAATCAACCTGATCATGTTGATTGCAGGAAGAATCTGCCTTGGCGCCGGAGTCGGATTCGGTAACCAGGTAACATATTTCCTTCTTAAGATGGACTTACAAGGGACATAACGCGCATAAATTATCTTCATTTTCACTTTTCAGAATGATGGGGGAAGTGACGAACCTTAACTTATAAAAATTACTTATTATTCTTAACAAACCTGAAACTATTATTGACGTAATGAACCTTAAACTGTATAAATTAATTATTATTTTTTAGCAAACTTGAACCTATTATTTAGAATGATAGGAGATGTAATCAAACCTGTATAATTTATTTATCATTTTTAATAAACCTGAAACTATTTATAGTGAAAAAATCCTATTTTTGTTGCGTATGTGCAGGCAGTGCCATTGTTTATATCAGAAATATCTCCAGCAAAATATAGAGGAGCCCTGAACATATTGTTTCAATTGCTGATCACAATTGGAATCCTGATAGCAAATTTTATCAACTATGGTACTTCAAAACTGAAGCCCTATGGATGGAGGGTGTCTCTAGGCGGAGCAGCAGTGCCAGCCTTGATTCTCTTCGTGGGATCGTTGATGATTGTAGAGACCCCAGTGAGCCTGATAGAAAGAGGCAAAGTAGAGGAAGGCTTGAGGACTCTTAAAAAGATCAGGGGTGTTGAAGATGTTGATAGAGAATATGAAGAGCTTTTCCAGGCCACTGAACTAGCCAAGGCCAAAACCTCATTTTGTAGTGTCTTCAAAAGGAGAAGCAGGCCTCAGCTTTTTTGTGCCACAGCTATCATGATCTTGCAGCAGTTTACTGGAATCAATGTGATCATGTTCTATGCTCCGGTGCTTTTTCAGACTATGGGGTTTGGCAGTGATGCATCTCTGTTGTCATCTGTGGTGACTGGTTTGGTTAACTGTGTGTCCACATTGGTAGCAGTTTTTACTGTAGATAAGTTTGGAAGAAAGTTTTGGCTCATTGAAGCCGCCATTCAGATGCTTATAACTCAGGTATATAGTGGACATTTGAATCTAAAAAATTCTTATTATAATCTATTTTCCTGACATGGGAATTCTTATTGTAAAGTTGGTTTCTGATGAAAAGTTCGAATTAGTCTTTTTTATTTTTAGTATAGACATTTATATAACTAAGATATTCAGGTATTAGAATTCTTATTTGTTCAATGCTAGCAACTTAGATGTTTTAGAGAACCTTTTATGATTAGTTGAACTCTTATTTTATAGCTAAAGTTTTTTTATTGTAGTGGTGAATGACATAATATCATTGCTTGGCTTATCCTAAAAATTTTGTGTTCGAATTCTCTCGTATGCAATTAGTTTATGTATTTGTTCTGCATTTGTATTTAGAGTTGATTTATAGTGCATTTGTAAGTAGGCATGGTTTTAAAGCATTCATATTTGGGCTTGGTTGCAATGCATTTATATTGGCTCGTCATTAGTTAGGCAATTTTGAGTGAGGTCACAGAATGTTGGGCCCTATCCAGTAACTTGAACTTTTGGGTGTAACTATGAAACATCAGTAATTGGGCCCTCACCTCACAACTCAAATCTATAGGTGTTGAAGTTACAAGTTTTCAGGATTATTAATTTGCATGGTTCCTGTGTACTTGCAGTGTGCAACAGGCGCTATACTTGGAATATTTTTGAAAGCCACAAACACAATGCCGGCAAACTATGCAAAAATTGTGGTGGTGTTGGTGTGTGTATTTGTTGCAGGATTTGCATGGTCATGGGGGCCTTTAGGCTGGCTGATTTCCAGCGAAATCTTCCCACTGGAAACACGAAATGCAGGCTACTTCTTCGCTGTAGGATCCAACATGTTGTGCACATTCATCATAGCACAGGCATTCCTCACCATGCTTTGCCACATGAAATGGGGGATCTTCTTCTTCTTCGCGGTCTGGCTCCTCATTGCATTGGTATTTACTTGTGGGTGGCTACCTGAGACCAAGGGCATCCCCATTGATGAAATGACTGATAGAGCGTGGAAAAAGCACTGGTACTGGAAGAAGTACTACAAGGATGATAAGTTTGTCAAGGAAATCCAAACGGTTCCTGTTAAAGCTGAGGAGAAGACACTTGAATGAGAAACGGACACAACATATTTTGTTTTGTGTTAGTTTTTGTGTTTTAGTTGGTGCTTTTCTTTTGTCATGGACTCAAAGTAAATAATAAGTGTTTTCTAGGAAATGTTTAAATTGTAGAGAGAATTAATTCAATTTTAAGTTTTAATTAATCTATTTAATTAAGAGTTTTTTTTTTCTACTATTTTCTTACTAGTAATAATATAAAGTAGTTATTTTTCACTTTGTTTACAATATATGATACATGGATAAATCTTACCACGTTATCAGTAAAATCAGTGTTCATCCCATAAAATTAAATACAACTATGGAAGAATCATTATTTCCTTTTTAAAAAATGGTTTAAATTGATGAGGGGAGGAGAGGATGATTATGTTTGAGATACATCAAATCAGTTTAGTTGAAAGTGCTTTTGCTTTTTTATTATTATTTTTATTATTGGTAAGAACATAAAGTAAATACTTTGTAGTTTATTTATGAGAAAGATATTAATTAGTTGAAATGATCATATATACAATTAGATACCAATCTATGATAGTCCATTACTTTCAATAATTAAATATAAAGTCCATTCCATGTAAGTTTTCTTTTTGTTTATTAATGAATTTATTATACAAGTATCATCACTACTAATAATTTCATTCACATCAAGACATGAATCGTGATGAATATTAACGTATAAATTTTGAATCAACTTTAAGATCTCCTTCGGTGTACGGGATAGAATTGGATAATTTATGTAAAATTATATTGGATTGGATGAGGTTGGATTATATGTTATCCTACATTTGGTGAAGGAGGATATGATTAAAATAGTAGGTACAAACTTGAATTTTAAAGTAATTTTACAGGGATTTTTCAAAAATTTTATATATTAAAACTGGTCAAATCTCCACAACCTTCTCCATTACCACTTTTCTTTATTAACGATCTACAACGTCGAAAAAGAGATCGGTGATTAGCAATGTCAAAGAAATTGTAAAAATAGCTCTAAGATGAAGATGAAGATGGGCATAGAAACTGCGACAGAGAGTCGGAGACAAAGACGAAAAAGGAGATCGGCGAGCACAAAAACCACTGACCAGATAAAGATGAATAAGAAGATTGACGAGCGAAAACGAAACCGTGATGGAGATGAAAGGAAAAGAGAGAGAGGTGATTGAGAGGGGTAGTATTGGCGTGTAAACAAAGAAGGAGGCAAGGGAGAAGGAGAAATGATCAAAGGTGATGACGACGAGGCGTCACAAAAGAAGCAAGTAATGGGATAATATTAACTTATGTTATAAACGAGTTAGTTTTATTTCAAATTAATGGGATAAATTAGTGTTGAATTAAATTAATGAAGAATGAGTAGATGCACCAAATATAAATTTGGACAAAAAAAATAGTCCAAACCTAGTTCTATCCCCAGGTAGCAAATAAGATAACAAGTAAGGCCGAATGTAAGTCAAACCTTAAACTATACACCAACTTCAGCTAAAGCCACCATGATTCCCAACACTGTACCTACAATAGCCCTATCTTAGTCATCATGGCTACATCAACGTTCAATTATATCTTCTTTATCTAGGTGGAAAAGCAACAAGACCAGAAAATGACAAAAAGAAGAGATTTCCATATCAAAATTTGCGTCATTTGATGTATATTTAACGTGAAAAAACGAAGCCATTAACTTTTTTTTAATACACTCATAAATATTCTTTATCACCAATCTTATTGAATGGTGGTAAGAAACCACTAATTAAAAGCACCAAAGCTATGCAAAATCAGTCAACTCTTCAATGTATATTGATGTGTCGTAGAAATAAAATTAAAGCTAAAGTGAGATTTTATGAGAGGAAGAGAAAAGCTCGTGTATGAATTACACCCTAATTTACAATCAAATGCGAGGCAATATATATATATATATCAATGAATTACACCCTAATTTACAATCAAATGCGAGGCAACATATATATATATATATATTGGCAGTTTTGCCGACAAACTCAAAAAAATTTTCAACCACTTCAACCGTGTATCTCAACCACTAACTTAAAACATTATTTCTTTTCATTGATGGGACCCATTGAATAATTCACAAATCACAATACTCTCGTTAGGTGTATGTCAATTTAAGATGGATTAACTTATTAAAAATCTTGTTAGTAAAATTTAATGGGATAAAATTTGATCAAAGAAAAAAAAAGTATAGCGTACAAAAATGTAAAAGAGAGATGATATATTTTCCTTGATGATCCTTCTGCGATGACACCATTTATATTTTGATAGTAAAAACCCAATGACATAAAAACCTAAACAAAAGATATTTCTTGATCTACTGGATTAAAAATATATTAATCTTCTAAATTTAATAATATTTGAACGTGCTTAAAAGGACCATTTCATTAAAAATATTGTCAGGAAAACTCAATGGAACAAAACTTGATCGAAGGGAAAAAGAGTGCAATGCACTTACATATCCATATTGACTTAATATACTTCCCCTGAATAAATACTTCATAGTCAATCATGTAACTTACGTAATCGATGTATTCCAATGTCGTAAATCAATTTATTGTATATTGATGTTGGTAATGTTTTGGTGGATAAGTCTGTAAGATTATCTATAGAGCGGACTTGTTCAACATCAATCTGTTGACTTTGTTGTAGCTCATAAGTATAAAAGAATTTTTGTGAGATATGTTTGGTTCTGTCTCATTTGATACATCCTCCTCTAATTTGAGCGATACATGTAGCATTATCTTTACATATGATTATGAAAAAATTTGACACAGTAGGTAGTTCATATATGCTCTGGATATGATGAATAATAGATCTCAACCATATACATTTTTTGTTTGCTTCATGTATTGCAAGAATTTCATAATGGTTAGATGATATAGCAACAAAAGTCTATTTTGTGGAGCGTCATGAAATTGTTGTATCATTATAATTAAAAAGATATCCAGTTTGTGAACGAGCTTCTTGGGGATCTGAAAGATATTCAGTATCAACATAATCAATCAAACCTGCACCATTAATAGATTTTGAATAAAATAATCTCAAATATGTTGTTCCACGAAGATAACGAAAAACATGTTTAATCTCATTCCAGTGATGTCATGTTGGTTCAAAACTGAACCAAACCAATAGATTTTCTGAAAAATCAATATCAGATGTAGTATATTGTGCTAAATATAATAAAACACCAATTGCACTTAAATATGATACTTCTGGACCAAGTCTTTGTTTATTATCTTCTTTAGGTCAAAATAGATTTTCTTTAGGATCGAAAGACCAAACAAGCATGGAGGTACTCAAAGGATGAGCTTTATCCATATCGAAATGTTTTAAGATTTTTTTTCAATATATGCTCTTTGATAAATAAGTAATCCATGTGATTTATGCTCAATCTCCAAGTCACGATAATATTTTGTTTACCTCAAATCTTTCATCTTAAATTCTTTTTTTAAATATTTAACAGTTTTTAAAAACTCTTCAGGAGTTCCAATTAAGTTCATATCATCGACATATACTGCTACAATTGCAAATCCATATTTTAATTTCTTTATGAACATACAAAAACATATAGAATTATTAATATTTCGTTCATTTAACAGGTATTTACTAAGGCGATTATACTATATGCACCCATATTGTTTCAATTCATATAAGTACCGTTGCAATTTAATTGAATAAAACATTGTTAGTTTTTTATTTATATGCTTCAAGCATTTTAAATCTTTCAGGAATTTTTATATAGATAACAGTATCAAGTGACTCATATAAATATACAGTCACTATATCTGTAACATGCATTTGGAGTCCTTCAGATACTACCAAACTTATTAAAAATTTAAAAGTAATCGTATCCATCACAGATGAATACGTTTCATCATAATTAATTTCTAGTCTCTACGAGAAACTTTGCACAACAAACCTTACTTTATATCTTACAATCTCATTTTTCTCATTACATTTTCATACAAAGACTCATTTATACTCAACAAGTTTGACGTCTTCAGATATCTAGATTATAGGTCTAAATACTTTTCGTTTGGCTAAAGACTTCAATTCTGCTTGAATTACATATTTCTAATTAGGTCAATCATGTCTTTGTGAACATTTATCAACCGTATGTGATTCATAATCATCATTCATAATTTAAATAGTAATTGTATATGAAAATGTACTGTCGATGATTATTTCATCATGATTTCACATATCTCTTGCAAAATTTAATGAAATTTCTTCATTTTTAGAATTTTGCAGCCTCGTGAGGGTTTGTATCTCTTTAAAGGTTTCAGTCTTCTCAGAGACTGGTAACTCTTCTGAAGATGATTTTTCGGATAATGTGAATTTACATCGTGATCTTTCATTCTCCACTTCCGAAGAATACTATTTTTTAAATCAACTAGTCTACCATAATTCTAGAGTGTAATAGATGATTCATTTGCTGCATTTTGTTTACATTGTTTTACATAAACAATTATTTTAGTTTGTGCATTGGTCGCTAGTATATATGATTTTGTTACTCTAACTGTATCTGTAAATGCATCTGGCAACTAATTTGCAATTATCTAACGATTAACTATCCTTCATACTTCATTTTCACACTGAATGATATGAGGACCTAGATGAGATATTGTTTTCACATTTCATGAGAGTTTATTTTTCTCTCCAATAGTGACATTTTTCTCATATTTCTTTTCACAAGAAATTTTTCCTCCCCCTAATGATGGGAAGGTTGTCTCATCAAAATGACAATCTACAAAATAAGCATTTAAAATATCACTTATCAATGACTCAAGATATCTGATAATTCAAGATGAATTAAAGCCAATATATATCCTCAAACAATGTTGAGGTCCCATTTTAATTCTTTGAAGGGGAGCAATAGAAACTTATACGGCACAACAAAAAATGTATAAATATAAAATATCAATTTTGTGCTCAAGTATAAGTTGTAATAAAGAGTATTGGTGATAGGCCGAGGGCTTAAGGTGAATTAATGTTGCTGCATGTAAAACAATATATCTTCAGGTAAAAACTGGTAGTTTTGTTTGCAGTAACAAAGTTCTTATAATTATCTGGATATACTTGATAAATGATTCTGTTAGACCATTCTAGGTATGTACATGCGGAATAGGATGTTCAATATCAATTTTAACCAATACGTAATAATCATTAAATGTTTTTTTTTATGTATTAATCAGTATTATCTAGTCGTATGTCCTTAATTGGATAATTTGGAAATTGTGCTCAAGATCTAATAATCTGAGCAAGTGATCTAGTAAAAGCAATGTTACGACTATATAACAAACATATATATGACCAATCAATTAATACTATGAAATAACGAAATGGTTCGTTTGGTGGATAGATAAGTCCACATATGTCTCATTGAATTCTTTGTAAAAAATATAGAGATTTAAAACCAATCTTAGAAATTGATGGTTTAACCACCAATTTTTCTTGTGAACAAATAGTGTATGTATTCTCATTAGATAATGAAATCTTCAGGTTCTTTAATGGGTGTTCATGAGAATTTTCAATAATCTTACGCATAATTGTAGATTCTTGATTACGAAGACGGTCATATAAAATTTGAAACATTATTAATTTTGAAAGCTTCTGTCTCAAAAGTACATATATTTTAATTGATCTTATGATTACGTAATACAATTTAGATGAGAAAGCTATTAACTTTTCTAAAATATGCTTCTAGCCTGAAATTATTCTAATGATGTATAAATATTTAATATTATTCTCATTTGTAGTTTCAATATAATATCCGTTACTATATATATCTTTGAAACCGGATAGATTTATTCTAGATTTATTTGAATATAATACACTATTTATACATAATTTGATATAATTTGTTAATAAGATAATGACTCTTCCAAAACCTTCTATCAAGTTTATAGAATTTGATATAGTATTTACCTTAACTTTGATTATCGATAAATTTACGAAATATTTTTTATTCTGAAAAATAGTATGTGTCGTTGCATTATCAATAATACATATATCTTCACGTTCCCTTTTAAAAATAGATATATTCATTTGGATCGTGCTAATAACATGTTGTAGAAATAAAATTATTGCTAAAGTGAGATTTTATGAGAGGAAGAGAAAAGCTTGTGTATGAATTACACCCTAATTTACAATCAAATGTGAGGTAACATATATATATATAAGCAGTTTTGCCGACAAACTCAAAATTTTTCAACCACTTCCGGTGTGCATCTCAACCATTACCTTAAACAATTACTTTTTTAAATTGGTGAGACCCACCCAATAATTTATGCAACTTATTGAAAGCATTAATAATAGCTCTTCAAAATTATTCAATTAATTTTAAAGATTGGATCCAAATTTTGAACTTTCACGATCCAAAAACGGCTAATGATTTTCCACCCTCTCACTCAAATCCAACCATTATATTTCACCTAACCAATGTAAGCAATCACTAACAAATAGAGTTCTTCAAGTTAAATTGTCTATTATACAAATATAAGTAACTTCGTGATTGTAGAACAAATTACACCAAATCTAGTTGAAGTTTGACTTTTTACACTCATATTCAATTTTTAAGTATAAATTAATACAAAAAAAGTTATCCATACCATACAAATTTAGGATTCTATATAAAATTAAGACATGAAAATAAAAATGAATCAAGTTGGATTGAAAAAAAAATCAAGAAATTTAAGTACCTTTTTAATATAAACTTAATTTATTTTTCATTTATATATTGAGTCAACCTAAGTTACTTCACAACTATTATTATTTATTTTTATAAACACTATAATAATAAGAAATTATATTTTTAATAAATACTGTAATTACCGTATGTGTATATATATTTAATTATAAATATATTTAAAAATATTATGAAAATTGAATAGTTTCAACCTGAGTTATTATTATACAAATATTTAAAAAAATATTATATAAAACCAGTGATATGACATTAGGCCAGAATGAGTGGTGGAAACATTGCTGTAGCTATAATAAGCACAAAAAGTTGCAACTGGTGATTGTTTGTATTGTACTTCAGCTGCTGACATTCCATTTATTAAAGTTAAAACTCCCACACGTGAGAGTTAGTTCTGACTGTAAGTAACGTTGGTTCACCTGCAGGAACAAGCTGACAAAACGTATCTTAAAAGTATCTCCAACAGGAAATAAAGAAACTTTATCTCAAAAGAAAAAAATAAAAAAAGAAATTATCTGTTGGACTGCACTGATTGGTTTTGGTCCTCGTAAAAAAAAAAAAAAATGATTTGTTTCCCATATTTGTGTATATATTCAGATACAAATGGTTTTCATTTCTGGTTGGTCCTCTGCTGCTTTACCTTGATTAACTAGCTGCAAACTTCAAGATGGCCATGGACTCCATTTACAAGAACCCACATGCCCATGTTGAAGATCGAGTCAATGACCTTCTCTCTCGCATGACTTTGAAAGAGAAGATCGGTCAGATGACCCAGATCGATCGCAGTGTTGCCACCCCTTCAAGTCTTAGAGATTTCTCTATTGGTACCCCTCTCTCCCACTCTCTTTTTCAATATCAACTTTATACATACACACATATATATATATATTAGTATATATGTTATTAAAGAATTTTATATCACGGTTTGATTCGATTTCTGACATAGGATCAGAGGTTTTTCTTTTACTAAGAAGTTTTGGGTACGTGCATCTGTTTTTGTATTTGAATTTGGTGCACTTACGTGACAAACTTATTGATCAGCTTTAGAAAGTGGGGTCCAATGGGTACTGGCATATGTATGTGTGCATGGTGAGATTTCTCTTGTATAATTTAAGGGTGTTTATGAAGTCTACGTAGAAAGTGAATGTCATGTGATTTTATGTTATAGGCTTTTGGGTTTAGGATAGGATAGGATTGTCTTGTCTGAGTGCATATTCTAGTTCATTATATGCTAGGACAATCGAGGTTGGCACAGTGGAATAATCACCTCCTCTTGCTTCTTCAAGTAATGGGGTTCAAGTCTTTCTAGTCTCTCTCTTTTATGTATTATCCACAAAGTTGTGGGAACATCCCTCTTCCAATATTTGGGAACAATTATCTGAGTTATGTTACTAAAGTCTCATCTCAGTTGATTTCAATAGTCTTGATCCAGAAATGGTGTCAGCCAATAGGAAAAAAAATTGATTATATGCTCCTTTGGGCGTTGATTCGAGTTTTTGGTGGACTAATTTGACAGGGAGTGTACTCAGTGGCGGAGGGAGTGTACCATTTGAGAATGCAGTGTCATCTGATTGGGCAGATATGGTAGATGCCTTCCAGAAGGGGGTGCTAGAGTCAAGGCTCGGGATACCGCTCATTTATGGGATTGATGCAGTTCATGGTAACAATAATGTATATGGTGCCACCATATTTCCTCACAATGTTGGCATTGGAGCCACCGGGTCAGTTCTATTATTGTTTCTAAGGATTTCATAAAAATTATTGTTGTTTGAAGAATGAGAATGACTGGGAAAAGCGAAAGAAGCTTTATCATACACACTTTTAATTTATATGAAAATGTTAAGAGATTAAAAGTTGTATATCAACTAGAACATTAAGACTTAAATTTAGCATATACCATTTTTTTTAAGAGGTTTTATAGTTGTATTCCTTGCTTCACAAAATTAATCAAGCTAGATGAACGGCAGAGATCCAGATTTGGCTGAAAGGATTGGAGTTGCCACAGCTCTTGAAGTCAGGGCAAGCGGCATTCACTATACTTTTGCTCCCTGTGTGGCTGTAAGTCATTCGAAATGTTACTGCTAGCTCTTTATATATGTTCTGCTGTGTTCTAGTTGCTGGTTTTAGTGATTTCCTGTCACCAATAATGATCTTTAATTGTTACACAGCTATGTGGCAAAAGTTTTTATCACTTGGTAGACAAATATTAACTCTAGAGGCAGCTATACGATTATTGCTAGTTGCAAAATTATTTAACAATCATGTGGAAGTCATAATTTTTAAAGTTGTTTGCGATTTTGCAACCTTGTCATAGGGCAGAGGATGGTTTTCATATTGGCACTGATCTCGCATCTCATTCTTGGTGTGTTGCTTGCAACTTATGCGTATTAATACCCGTAATGACACTAGTAGACTAGTAGTTTCATTAATTATTTTTCTGTAAAAGGGGCACATACATGGAGTGATCATGTCGAGCTGATGCTTTCGAAAATATGTGCATATGTGTGGATAACATTGAGAACCCAATTTATATGATTTTTTGAGTGTCATCAATCTCCTTACAAGATTGAAGTGCTACTTGAAGATCATTGGAAATTATCCCATCTATTATGCTTCTAAGTATTGCAGAGATTTTTTGTATCATAAATAGTTTATATATTTAGGACAACACTGCAGGCAAATGCACATTACAAAGTCTTCAATTACATTAATTAATATTTTCCATATGTCTTTCTTTACTATGTTGCTTTCTCTTGTATGTCATGAATTATTTGTAATACTAGTTTGTAGTTTGATGGTGCTGATGCAATCTTACATGAAACTTATCTATAAAATCACAGAAAAATTATGTAGATGAAGTATGAAATGTAATAAATGGCTCGATGATTTTAATGACTTATTATTAAATAACATTATGGGCTAGTTTTCCATTGAAATGTGACATTCACAATATGTTGAATTGTGAGATCTTCTGTTTGTTTGTCCAATTTATTCTCTTTATACTTTTCTGTAAACTGTTACTTTGGCTCAAAGCAGCTTATTTGTCTCTGAAAGGTGTGCAAAGATCCCAGATGGGGAAGATGCTATGAGAGTTACGGAGAAGACCCCAACATTGTTAGGAAGTTTGCCTGTATAGTCTCTGGCTTACAGGGAAAGCCACCACATGGATACCCCAAAGCCTACCCTTTTGTAGCTGGAAGGTAGAAAGAATTCATCATCTAATAACCTCCTTTTGTCGTATATTTTATGTTATATACATTTATTTGCTTAGTGATCATTCAAGTTTGAGTTCTCGTTCGTTAGTGATGAGTGAGAACCATGTTAATAAACAGAGTTTAACTTCCAGTTAACATATTTGGATAAAAATTCATTTGCCTTTCTGTATCTTATGTCTCTAAATTTTTGTTTATTGAGGTTCTGGTTATCGAATATCATACTACATGTATATATTTTATACCTCTAGTTCCTGTAGTCACTCTTTTTTATTTGCTTGTTGCTCAACCACTGGAAAGTTGCTCTCATTGATTTGTTTAATGTGATTCCAGAAACAAGATTATTGCATGTGCCAAGCATTTTGTTGGAGATGGGGGCACAGAGGGAGGTATAAATGAAGGGAATACCATATTATCATATGATGATTTAGAGAAAATCCATATGGCACCTTATCCGGACTGTATTTCTCAAGGAGTTTGCACCGTCATGGCATCCTACAATAGTTGGAATGGCCAGCAACTGCATGCTCACCAATATCTCTTAACAGAAGTTTTGAAAGATAAGCTAGGATTTAAGGTAGACTATCCCGATTGTATTCATTTGCTAATACATTCTGGAAACCACCAAAGCTTTTCTTGTGAAAATGCGTTATTAGAATTGCACAGCCAATCGAAAAGTTTTATTTGCGCTGCAAATTTTTTTAGTATAATAATGACATAGCAGATTTTATTTGAGTGCAGTCAACTTGGACTTGCAGTATTTATTAATTTCGGTGCAACCTTCTGCTTGCAGGGCTTTGTGATTTCTGATTCTGAAGGTATTGACCGACTTAGCAAACCACATGGTTCAAACTACCGTGACTGCATTTCTGCTGGTGTTAATGCTGGAATTGACATGGTAAGAGTCTAATATACCATAAATGGTATTAGAGGTTGCTTCCCTTGACTAACACCATCACTTCCCTGTGTGAGAAACTATGCAGGTTATGGTACCTCACAGATTTGAGCAATTTTTCGAGCATTTGACTTCACTGGTGGAATCTGGGGAGGTACCGATGTCCAGGATTGATGATGCAGTTGAACGAATACTCAGAGTGAAGTTTGTTGCTGGTCTTTTCGAGTATCCCTTCTCTGATAGATCTTTGCTCGATATAGTTGGTTGCAAGGTATATCTTGAAGAATTCACCACATTCTTTACTTACCTTATTACATGCTATAGATGTCTAGCCACTAAAAAACAAATTTCTCACATCTCACCAAGCCAATTACTTGTGGTTGCTAACATTGTTCATAATGTGCCTCAAAGCTTTATTTGCAACAATAACATTCTTTTTCAAAATTGCAATATCCTCATCAAAAAGTGCAATATCATTTTATAAGTTAGAGGTGACTTATTTTTTTTATGCAGCCGCACAGGGAACTGGCTCGTGAGGCAGTTCGCAAGTCCTTGGTTCTTTTAAAGAATGGAAAGAGTCCAGAGAAACCTTTTCTTCCATTGGACAAAAATGCTAAAAAAATTCTGGTTGCCGGATCACATGCCGATGATCTTGGATATCAGTGTGGAGGATGGACAAAAACTTGGATTGGACTAAGCGGACGAATTACGATTGGTATGAAGTCTATTCCATTTCCATGATATTATATAGTTATATGGTAATTTCCAAAATGATTTTGTCCTTAAACTTGCCCTCATAAGCATAGGCTATTCAGTTGTCACCAATAACTTTTGATTAGCGTCTCTCTCATTGGTTAGTTCTTAGGGGCTACGGTTCCATGTTTGTTTTCTGTCCCCTCTGTCTCTCTTCTCTTTTTCTCTCTTTGCTTTCTTTGATTTTGGTACTTTAAAATGCCAACTGCTTGACACCAGCACTCTAGCCATAAAATATAGGTGTTTTACATTGACAAAATTCACATGTGCTTGCACACATTCAAACATGCAATCGCAAATTGACAATGTGTGTTTATAATTGCTTATTGGTTATGTTTAGCCTCTATCTAAAATGAGTTTAAATGCTTACTTGGTAATTTTTTGTGGCAGTGCTTGTTTCTTTCCAGTTAAATTGAAGACTAAATGGAAAGGAAAGAAATATTTTGAGGAGGAGAGTGTCAATTATATGTCTTATTAGTCTTTCAGCTTGTGTACTAATTTGTTACATGGGTGTAATCTCTTTTTGGAACTTCATTGCAATGAGGTTTACGCAAGATTTTTTTCATCCCCTTGATTGAATCCAGGCATTAATGTTTTAAATTTGTGACCTTTCAGGGACAACCATTTTGGATGCAATTAAAGAAGCAGCAGGAGATGAAACAGAAGTGATTTTCGAGAAATCTCCATCAGCAGACACCTTAGCAGTACAAGATTTTTCTTTTGCCATTGTAGCTGTTGGTGAAGAACCATATGTAGAATCAACTGGTGACAATTCAGAGCTCGTAATCCCCTTAAACGGAAATGATGTGATGAGCATGGTTGCCGAGAGAATCCCCACATTGGCAATTCTGATATCGGGAAGACCCTTGGTTTTAGAGCCACATGTGTTGGAAAAGGTTGATGCTCTTGTTGCTGCTTGGTTGCCAGGAAGTGAAGCTGGAGGAATTACAGATGTTGTCTTTGGTGATTATGATTTCACAGGCCGACTCCCCGTGTCATGGTTCAAAAGGGTAGAACAGCTACCAATGAATGCTGCTCATAACGGCTATGACCCTTTATTTCCTCTCGGTTTTGGGTTGACATGCGATAAGAAGCTTCCTTGAACTAGATAATATTAACCAAAGCCAGCCTAAGGGTAGACTAGGGGTAGTTAATATGGCAATAATAGGCTGCATGTGCAGAATTGTTCTGAGGACAATCTTGTTCACATCAACTTGCACATACTTTATCATTGGAGTCTCATGTCAAAAGCATGAGAAACCAAGATAGAGAAACAGGCTGAGATTTCCAAAAATCCCAATAAAAGCCCCCTAGGTCGCCACGTATCTTATCGATCATGGTATGTACCATATGTTGTACCATTTTCCAGGTGATCATGTATCACTTGAAGGGCATGAAATCCTTAATGCATTGCACTCTATTATGGAAAACTTTTGCTTGCTGTTTCATCATAGTCTTTTTACCAAAATGTTATACTCTATGGAACCACATAGACATAAGGATACCTTCCAAGCTGTTGAGGGTATGTAGTTGTTGATCTGGTCGAAAATGAACTGCTGTAGGGGACTTATCATCGACACTTCCCAATTTGGAATATGAAACTGATTCTATCTACATACATCAATTGTTTCAATGTGATTTTCATTAAAACAACCAAAGAGAAGGATCAGAACAGTTTCTTTAAAATTATAGAGAACTTACAAGACGATTAATTTATGTAACTAATTCTATACTATTATGCAACTGCAAAAACGGTTATACAAAGCAACCACTTTAATTAATGTGAAATTCTATGTTTCTATAGGCGTGTCTTGGAGAACCTTATATTATTTGTTGGGTTTTTTCTATCAGTATAAGTTTTTTGGTATGCTAGTTACTAACATGTATAAGAGAGTCTTATATCATTTAATGGATTATTTCATATCAATTTTAGTGTTTTGTTTAATGGTTACCAAGAGAATAAAATCTTTTAGATTTGATAATTGCTCCCAAAGTTCAAATTTTTAAGTCAAATAATTAGTAAGGATTTACTAATAATATGAATAATAATCTTTTTGGTCTAAAATGGTTACCAACGGCAAATAAAAACAAATTTACCATTCAACAATACACGGGTATAAATTTAAGATTTTCTCTGGAAACTTTTTTTTTTGAAAAAAAAAAAAAAATAGGTGAAATGATAGCCCGTGCATCACATTGGCAAAGACTTTTTTGGAGGTACCTAGAAGAGAAAAGGCTATAACAAGTGTCTGTAGTTCAACTGATGACTTTAGTTAGTTAACACTGCAGTGAAAGTTAGTTTTGACTTTCCAGTCTCGTTGGCCGGTCGTGTTGGTCCATGTGCACGACCAACAGGACAAACGTATCTAAAAATCATCTCCGAAAGCCAAAAGCTGACGAAGTATATGTGGAACCAACCGCTACTCATCAGTCCCGCTACAGATAAACTGGTGTCTCTTCTCACTTGTATTAAACATTCAATTCTGCGTTCGAAAAATTTGATTGAACTGCTGCAAATTTGAAGAGGGTCATGGACTACGTTTACAAGAACCCACATGCCCATGTTGAGGATCGAATCAAAGATCTCCTCTCTCGCATGACTTTGAGGGAGAAAATCGGTCAAATGACTCAGATAGAACGCAGAGTCGCCACTCCTTCAAATCTTAGAGATTTCGCTTTTGGTACCTTTGTCTCTTTCAATATAAACATGTACATATATAGAGATATTATTAGCCAGCTTTACATCATTGATTGATTTTGCTTTTTTGTATTTGAATCTGTTTCACCTGACAAACTATCTTGCACACGAGGGAATGTGTTAGATAGTTGCGTCTACTGGTTGCTGACATATGTATGCGGACATTTTATTTGTATGCAAGTATGTTACATTTGACTTTAAGGGTGTCTTTGGAGTTTATGTGGAGATGCTGTTGGTTTGGTTCGATACAAATGTAGAATGTGATTTTCATGTGATTATATGTAATGGTTTCTTTTTTTTTTTTTTTTCCTGTTTAGGATGGGATTGTCTTGTGTGAATCCATATGCTAGTTGATTATATGCTCTATTAGGCGTTGATTCAAGTTTTTTGGTGGACTAATTTGACAGGGAGTATACTCAGTTCTGGAGGGAGTGGACCATTTGAGAATGCCTTGTCGTCTGATTGGGCGGATATGGTAGATGGGTACCAGAAGGCAGTGCTTCAGTCAAGGCTCGGGATACCCCTTATTTATGGGATTGACGCAGTTCATGGTAACAATAGTATATATGGTGCCACCATATTTCCTCACAATGTTGGCCTTGGAGCTACCAGGTCAGTTTTGTTAATTTTTTTTTTTCATAGAAGTTATAGTTGTTTGATGAATGAAAATAACTAAGAAAGCAAAAGAAGCTTTTTCACATACACTTCAATTTTATATGATGACAGTAGAGAAATTGAACGTTAAATCAACTCTATAACAATAAGACTAATTGTAACGTATTCCATTTTTTTGTCTTAACGGGTTATATTAATAGTTGTTTCTTTACAAAATTAATGAACCTAGATGTATGACAGAGATCCTGATTTGGTTGAAAGGATTGGAGTTGCCACAGCTCTTGAAGTCAGGGCAAGTGGCATTCACTATACTTTTGCTCCCTGTGTGGCTGTAAGTCATTCGAGATGTTACCGCTAGCTCATTCTCTATGTTCTGCTGTCTTCTAGCTGTTTGTTGAATTAATTTCCTATCACCAAGAGCGAGCTTTGATTGTTACACAGCACGTGCTTGCAAGTTGCAAGTGTATTGGCACTAGTAGTTTCTTTAACTCTTATTGTCTGCTATGCTTGAAAAGACACTACATTCCAGTACTTTAAAAATATGTTAATTCCAATGTCTTCTGTTTTTTAGTCCAACTTATGCTCTTCATCCTTTTTTTCTTCTTTCTGTGAACTGTTATTTTGGCTCAAAGCAATAGATTGTTGAGCAGCTTATTTGGCTCTGACAGGTATGCAAAGATCCCAGATGGGGAAGATGTTATGAGAGCTATAGTGAAGACACCGACATTGTTAGGAAGATGACTTCTATTGTCTCAGGCTTACAGGGAAAGCCACCAGAAGGATACCCCAAAGACTACCCATTTTTAGCTGGAAGGTAGAAAGAATTCATCATCTAATAAGCTTTCCTTTTGTCATATATACTATGTTATGCACATTTATTTGGTTCAAGCGTAATGATCATTTATTTTTGAGTTCTCATGATTACAATATACACTGGTCGGAAGAAGGACGAAATTAGACATCTTGAGAGAAGATTTTGTTTTATTCCTGCATTAGTGATGGGTGAGGCTCATGTTAATAAACAGAGTTTAACTTTCAGTCATCATGTCTGTGTGAAATTTTGTGTCCTTTTTCCTAGTGTCTCTAAATTTTGTTCTGCCTTTTGCTGTTTCTGGTTATCAGTTACCATACCACATATATATTTTGTACCTCCAGTTTATGTATTTCACTTTTTTATATGTTTTTTTCCTCAAATCATTGGAAAGTGTTCTTGTTGATTTGTTTGATGTGATTCCAGAAACAATGTTATTGCATGTGCCAAGCATTTTGTTGGAGACGGGGGTACGGAGAGAGGTGTAAATGAAGGGAATACCATATCATCATATGATGATTTAGAGAAAATCCATATGGCACCTTATCCGGATTGTATATCTCAGGGAGTTTGTACTGTCATGGCAACCTATTCTAGTTGGAATGGCCGCCAACTGCATGCTGACCGTTTTCTCTTGACAGAAGTTTTGAAAGATAAACTAGGATTTAAGGTAGACTACCCTGATTGTATTCATTTGCTAATAAATTCTCAAAATGCAAAAAGCTTTTCTTGTCAAACTGCAATATTGCAATACGTCTAACAGAACAGTTATATTTGCATAAATGTTTGGATATTAGAATGATATAGCAGATTGTATTGGTGTATTTATTTCCATTTTTCTTTTCTAATATATATTTAAAATTGGTTGAGTTTGAGTCAACATCAACTTGCATTATATACTGATTCTAGTGCAACCTTCTGCCTGCAGGGCTTTGTGATTTCTGATTGGGAAGGAATTGACCGACTTACCAAACCTCTTGGATCAAACTACCGTTACTGCATTTCTACTGCTGTTAACGCTGGAATTGACATGGTAGTCTAATTTCTGAATGTACTTACCAGACGTTTCTTCCCTTGACTAACACCATGACTTTCCTGTGTGAGAAACTATTCAGGTTATGGTACCGCTCAGATTTGAACAATTTTTTAAGCATTTGACTTCTCTGGTGGAATCTGGGGAGGTACCGATGTCCAGGATTGATGATGCTGTTCAACGAATACTTAGAGTGAAGTTTGTTGCTGGTCTTTTTGAGTATCCCTTCTCTGATAGATCTCTGCTCGGTACAGTTGGTTGCAAGGTAATTCTTGAAGAATTTACCCGCTTATTGATTTACCTCATTAGTTGTTATAGATGCCTGGCCACTTGAAAACAAAAAATCTGTCACATCTCACCAAGGTGATTATTTATGGCTGCTATGCTCATAGTGTGCCTAAAAGTATTATTTGCAGGATTATGTATTTAATTTTATCAGTGTCTGATAGGCATCAAAATGTTGCTCTTGTTAGAGTTCATTCCATTACAACTTCAAACTGAATTTCAGCATCATACTTACACGCCCTTGAATGCAGCCATCATCATTTAGCTGTTTTGTGTTTTCAAATGAACTGCAATATCATTTTATTAGGATTGTTTGTATGAGAGATGACATTGAGATGTTCTTTATCTTTATGCAGCTGCACAGAGAACTGGCTCGTGAGGCAGTTCGCAAGTCCTTGGTTCTTTTAAAGAATGGAAAGAGTCCAGAGAGACCATTTCTCCCATTAGTCAAAAATGCCGAAAAAATTCTTGTTGCTGGATTTTGTGCTGATAATCTTGGATATCAGTGTGGAGGATGGACAAAAACTTGGTATGGAGCGAGCGGACGAATTACAGTTGGTATGAACTTATATACTATCTCCCTGATATTATATAGCTGTATGGTGATTTTCAAAATGATGTGTCTATGCACATGCTCTCATACGCCTAGGCACTTGTCCCCAATAACGTTGCTTAGCAAGTGTCTCTCGCAGTGGTTAGTTTTTAGGGGTCAGATTTCATGTTTGTTTCCTGTTCTCCTCTCTGTTTTCATTTTTTCTTTGTTTGTGGTGATTGAGATTGCCTACCGTTTAACACCAGCACTTTGCCATGTAATATACACATTTCACGTTGACCAAATTTGCATGTGCTTGGACACATTCAAACATGTCATATTGAAAATGTATGTTTTGAACTTTATTGCGATGAAGTTTATGCAGCATTTTTCCATCTCGTTGAGTGAATCCAGGCAGTAATGTTATGAAATTGTTACATTTCAGGGACAACCATTTTGGATGCAATTAAAGAAAAAGTAGGAAACAAAACAGAAGTGATTTATGACATGGATCCAAAACCAGACACCTTAGCAACGCAAGAATTTTCCTTTGCCATCGTAGCTGTTGGTGAAACCCCATATGCAGAATCAACTGGTGATAATTCAGAGCTTGAAATCCCCTACTTGGGAAATGATGTGATAAGCACAGTCGCTGAAAGAATCCCCACGTTGGCAATTCTGATATCGGGAAGACCTTTGGTTCTAAAGCCACATGTATTGGAAAAGGTTGATGCTCTTGTTGCTGCTTGGTTGCCAGGAAGTGAAGGAGGAGGAATTGTGGATGTTGTTTTTGGTGATTATGATTTTACAGGCCAACTCCCTGTGTCCTGGTTCAAAAGGGTAGAACAGCTACCAATGAATGCTGCCCGTAATGCATATGACCCTTTGTTTCCTCTTGGTTTTGGGTTGACATGCAGTAAGAAAACTTCCTTAAATTAGATAACTTTGTGACCAAACCTGGCCTATACACATGCTCACCTTTATGAAGGTGCAAGTGTCTGGTCTATAATTGAGCTTTCGCTAGCTATTAGATATTCGCCTTTCCTTCCTCAGTTGTCCAGAATAATCACTTGTCCTTCCACCATGATCCCATGTCCCCTGCTTCATACTAATAAGTGTGTCGGCAGCACCTTGTGGGGCTCTTGCTTTCCAAGGTGATTTGCATATTGTCAGAATAAGGGTAGTCAATTTGGCAATGACCAGCTGCATGTGCAGAATCTGTTCTGAGGAGGAACTTGTTCACAACAACTTGCAAATACTTTATCATTCAAGTCTCATGTCAAAAAGCATGAGAAAACAAGATAGAGAAATGCAGATTTACAGTTCGAGATTCCCATATCCTAATAAACACCCCCCAGGTCGCTACAAATTTTATCAATCATGGTATGTATTTCATGCTGTACCATTTTCCATATTATGATGTTGAAATCTGATATGTCTCACTTGAAGAGCATGAAATTCTTGATGTATTGCACTGTTTTATGTTACTGAAATATCAAGCTACTGCTTATTGGAACTTAGTTGGCCATTGGAACCACATAGACAAAAGAATACTTCCAAAACTGTTGAGGGTAGTAGTTGTTGATTTGGTCGAAAACGAACTGCTGTTGGGGATTTATTGAGACGATGGATTTGAATTCAGAATATGAAACTTATTCTATATCTAGCTCTACATTACATCTTCACTTACATACATCAATTTTTTTATTAGTGATTTTCACTAAAGCAATCAAAGAGAAGAATCAGAATATTTTCTTTGAAAACTAGAGAGAACATATACAAGATAACCGAAAGTGTGCTGGTGTGTGACATATTAAATGTGGTTGTAACTAGTTAATGTGTTGATGAAAACAAGAATAAAGTAACCAAAGTGCTTTTATTTTTCCAATTTTATTTCATTTTATTTTATGTATATGCAACTTGTAGAAAGGCTTCTTCTTTCAAAAAGAGAGGTGGGTAGTTTTGTCATTTAATTTAGAAAAAGTTAATGTGAATGACTAGCTTGTTCATGTTGTCCTGTATTCTTTGCCCCTCCATTGTTTTGTCTGAATATACTTTATGCTTATAAAGACATGGGGGGTAACTAGGCTTTTTCATGATAGTTGCTTGGGCAGAAGAAAATAAAAGATGCAAGTAGTTCGAAATTTAGAAAAACAAAAAACCAAAAATGAAAAGAAAAAACAACAGAAATAAAGTGAAAAGGAAGATGGAACATCACACCAAATTCTGAAATGATCTCTAGCATTTGTCATTTTGTTTGAATACCAGCTCTTGGAATTGTGATTAAATTTAAGGATTAACTAATGACACGTTGTTTTATCGACGTTACGGTTAAATATGTTTAAATGTGATTATCAACACGTTATATCCTTTTATTCTTCATGTTTCTTCTTTTTCTGAAAAAGAAAAATAATAAATAAATATGTATTGACGTAAATTTCATAAAGTACTTAGAAATGGTAATAGAATTTTTTGACTTTATTGGGAATATGTTCTTTACATCCTTGGTGGGAAATTTATCTTTGTCACACAGAAAATCTAGAAAAAATATATATAAGTTATATATAGCAACCTTGCTAAAAAATTGATTTTAAATTATCAAAAATATAATATTGTCTAAACAAATCCTATTCTCTCCATCTATGTTCTTGTAGAAGTGGTGCTCATCTACCCTTTTCACACCACAAAACGTAAGTGAGAAATAGTGGCTGTAATTGATCAAATCATAATTAGTACTTTGTTTAATAATTAGTCATTATTTTTCTCCAAACCACCAATCATCTTATGAGAATATTCTTTTTTTTTCTTTCATGTGTGTGTGTGACTGAGTGTGTTTGCTTGAACATTCATTGAATATTGTGTGAACAGTACAAACTCATGATTGGTATTTTGTCTTAATAGATTATAAATAATTAGTTCAATAAAGCACTTAATTACCATGAAGATTCTTCTCCTCAAAGAACGAAAAAAATACAACAAACTATTCAGAGATATTAATTATTGTAATCAGCGCTGATCAAGAAAAGGTAAACCACCCTCTTTCTGTCAAATGAAAAGCAGCTAGATATTTTGTCCCCATAAACAGTCACAATTTGTAATGCTTTATATTTATAATACACTTACAAATCTTGATGTGTTTTATATATATGTAGTTGGTTGGTGCCATACATATTAGAATAAAAACAGACCATTAAACACTAAAAACAGTGTAAGGGTCTTTGCACAGCCCGCTTGGGTCCATCCCCTTGAGATATTATGTCCGTAAGTTATATGGAATTGTCCTGAATATAAGGTACAACAATAATCTTTAGTTTAAAAGTTCAAAGAAATAAAAAGTAATGGAAAAATCAAGAGGAGGATGGTTAAGCCTGAATCTTACTTTTGTACTATAATTTTGGTTAAAATAATTAATAATAATATTTATATGCTTGAAAGAGGGATCATCCTTTGCTTTCTAAGAGGATCTTTTAAGAAAGATCTCATAATGAGAAAGTTTACCGAGGAGTGAAAAGGAGAGACTGAGGTTACATGATGTTGAAGTTAGTGGAATGTGGAGTCAGCCTCTACTAATCAAGTTTTGTTTTGGGGTCAAGCAGAGTCAATCAGTCCTTGTTTTGGCTTCTTAACATTCTTGAAGAGTTGGAAAATAAGGCAATCATATACCGTATAGCTCTAGAAATCGAGTGCTCTGTGACTCTGCCTAGTTTGATGTGTGCTTCCTGTCAAGTTTAGCTAGTTTTAACTTTCATCTGAACCTCAATTCTAAATCATTAAATATACTTAGTGTAGTTTTTCTCACAACTGGAATTATAGCTAAAGCTTAATGAGAAACCTACTTACACAAGAAAAATTGTGTAAACGGAACATATAACTAGAGTTATTGCATTGGTAATATTACTATGATCATAGAAATGTAAGATTTATAATTTTTTTTTTCTGCATTGCAGACGATATATAGATACGTCTTGTCTAATACATTTTCGAAATTTTTTCACTTAGTTAAAGGCGCTTATCTCTGGCCGATGCCATTATTTCATTCTCCATCCATCAGCACAAGAAATTCCATAGGCAGTTGCTTCACTTTCTGCATTCCAATCTAATCTCAGAGGAACCGTCTTAAGGTATCAAAATAATAGGGACAAAACTGTGTAGACTGATTCAAAACAAGCTTCCTAGACTCTTGAAGCCAATGATATCCACAACCTACATCGACCACAGACATTCCCCATGCCTGTTAGGAGATGCATTTCGGATAAGTAATTGAGGGATGAAAACTAGAGACCGCCACTGAATTACAGAATCTTAGAATACATGGAAAGTCCAAGGTTTGAGAATCTTCTCTTAGATTTTTTACATGTCAAAACTTGTTATAGCTCCAAAGCGAAACACAATCCTGTCCCCTTCAAGTTCTGATACCAGGACTAAACTTAACTTCTTGAGAACATATTCACATAAAACCATGAAAAAAAAAGTAGCACAAACACATACTGTACTAATGATGTTTGAGAGAAACTATGGCTGCCTTGACTTGAGCCATTGAAAATTCATAATACAACCCCCAATCATCCATGAGGGTATTGCATCTGAAAAGCCAAATTTTGAAGTCCAAAGTAGGAATCATGAACTGCACCAACTCTTGGCAGATTCTGCCCTTGCAATTTAAGTCCATATGAGCTCATCGCATAAGGAGAAGTCATCAACATATTCCCATGTGTAGGACCAAAAGCCATGGTGGTTGCTCCATTATTAGGCTGATGATGATTCCACTGAAAATGTGATCTTGACAAGGCACCAGAACCGGGTTGCTGAGGCAGCACCACGGACTGCTCTGGTGAACTGGGCTTTTGGCTTTCTGGTGAAGGGGTTCTTATATCGTTGAGATTGACAGTTGTTATATCATGAATGCTAGCTCTTCTCTTATCTTTCCCTCCTGATAGCTGCCTGATAAAGTACTTCTGGGCATGACTAGCTACTTGAGTCGGCGTTCTACTAGTAACAAAATTCCTTGAAATATTTCTCCAATCTCCCTTACCATGCTTCTTCAAACCCATTAGAAACAACCTGTAGAGACAATGATTGAATATCATATCAAACACCAAAAACATATTTAAAATAATAATAATAATAATAATAACCCTAGTGGACCTAGAAACCAAAGCAAAGTTTGTGTATACTATGTTACATAATCATCATATTCATATTCATATAACACCAAATCACAATAAACACCATACAATTTTATAATTTCACTACGAATTTCAGTTCCAAGAACTAAAATTTTGTACTAAAACAAATAATCTAAAGACACAAACATTATTATTTTTCAACTAAAGACATGTGACACATGAAATTACATGGAAAAGCTTACTTATGTTCCTCTTCAGTCCATGGAACCCCCTTCTTCCTTTCTTGTTCGGCGGGGCGAATTGAGGAAGATCTCTTCCCACCAATCCCATATGACTGCTTGAATCCATCATAGCCATGACTGTTAACCCACTCCAATGTGAATGGAGATGAATTACTATATCCCGGGATCGGAATAAGTCCAGCCTCTATATCGCTAACATCAGCTTCCAATTCTTTGTATTGTTTGATCACATCCACCACAGTCTTGCCAGGAATCATGGCAGCAACTTTGTACCACCGATCCGGGGTCTCCTTGTCATGCACAGCCAGAGCATTTTCAAACATCTTGTTCTCTGCAGGTGTCCATTTGGTGCTCTTGGTCTCCTCATGGAGCCAATTGGTGGTTGAAAGGAAAGTTGCAGGGGAGATCACTTCAGTTTCCCACTTCATCACATCAAAATAGGATTAAAAGAAGTGATTTTTGAAGTGGGAAATCAGTGAAACATGGCTGGCAGTATTAAAAGAAGTGATTTTTGAAGCCGGAAATCAGTGAAACATGGTTGGAAGTGAAAAGCTGGTTTTTTTTATAGTTTTTGAAGGGGTTTTGGATTGAGAATTTTGAAGATGGAAAAACAGAGCAAAAAAGAAAAAAAAAATGTTGTGAGATAGAGAGAGAAGTGGAGAGGTATCACAAGGAAAATATCAGTGTTAAATCAAGGCGCATTTGCAAGGAATCAGAATAGCTTTTCTCTGTATAGGAGGCATACCCTGAAGAATCTTGAAAAGACTCAACTTTTTTTTTTCAAAAAAAAATATATATATACAAAAACAAATAATGATCTAAAAACAGAACAGAACAGAATAGAACAGAACCCTAATGCTCTAAAAACAGAGAGCTCAATCCATATCAAGATCTCAAAGCTGTGAACTTTCCAAGGAAACAAACAAAAACTCTGACAAAAATGAAAACCCAGAAAGGATATTTCAAGCAAATGCAACAGAAACCTCAACTAACTAACAAAACTAACAACACCCTTCTCTGTTCCTCCAACCTCTGCAGCACCCAAATTGGGAAATGGAAAAGTGAAGACCACCCCAGATAAGGGAAAGCTCTCTCTTTTTGCTTCTGAGAGCTCTGAATTCTAAGCAAGTGAAGCAGTTAAAACTGAAAACAACACTTAAAAAAATAGCTCAAAAACAAGCTAGTTAAAGCTTCACGCAATGAATCAAAATTTTGCAAAAATATGAGGAGGGAGAGAGAGGGTGGTGGGTTGTGATTGGAGATTATGGAGTTTGTGGATACTGCAAACTGATGAAAAGTTCTCTCTTTTATTATAATATAATAACGATACTACCAGTAGTAGTAGTAGTAGTAGACAATCAATTTTTATTCAACATTTAATAATGTTGTGAATATTAAATAATAAATATATAATTATTATCATTATTTTTTGTTTTTTTGCTTTCGTTTTTCTGATTTTAGAGTTGTGAAAAGGGGAATTTTTTTTTTTTTTTTTTTTTTTTTGGGTTTTTGTGAAAGGGTTTTTGGCAGCTCATGGGTAATTGTAGAAGTCCTCCCCCTCATCTGTCTTGCACTAGTCAATTAAGATGTTTCTAGACAGTTTAATCATCATTGAAGGGAAAAAAATAACTAAAAATAATAATTTTAATTAATTATGATTATTTTCAATAATTTTACCCTAAGTTGAATTTTTTTTGTTGTATGATATTATTAATTAAAAAAAATTTAGTGGTTTAGGTGAATAAATATTTGATTTTTAAAATATATAAACATATATATATATCATATATCTTTGAAGTGAGATTTTTAGAATATATTTATACACTTTTTTTTCTCTTTTGTAGATTTTTTAGATTTCTTTTATTGTTTCAGATCTTACCTAACTATGTTTTGTATTTTGAAAAGATATTTTTTCTGGTGTAAGTGTCCATTCTTTTATGAACCTCAAAAGTTAATCGGTTTATGTAACCTAACCATTGTAAAACAAATTTTCTTTTTCTTTTTTTCTTTTTTTTTTTAGCTCAGCTTGTTATATTAAAGAAATTAATCCTTACTTTTGACATGAATAATAGCTCACTTAAACATAGAAAATTATGTTTTCAATTTGTTGAATATTCCATTAGGTCAAAAACTAATGAAAAAATTATTATTATTTATTTTTTTATAAGATGAGAGAGAGGAGAATAAATCAGATAAAATTACCCACACATTTTATTATTGTAGGATAAGAGTGATAATTGAACTCTTGACCTTTTAACATATAGGTAGTGTTTAACCATTTAAGGGTGGTGTGCAAATTAAATTAATAAATAATCAAATGCAAATTTCATTAAAAAAATCAAATGCAAATACTAACACTAAAACAAATTTCAAACTGCTTAAATTTAAATTTGTTTTAACAATATAGCATTTTGTAATGTAAGTGGTTGTGTGCAACTTCCTATCCACGTTAATAGGTTGTTTTATAAGTAGCTATCTCTTAATTATGAGAAAAAAATATTTGGACTTAACAAGTATTCAGTCATGGGAGTTGAAAATATTTTTCTCCCGATTATGAGAATATAGATCCAAACTATATAAATAAATTTGTTCGTTGTCAACTTAAAATATATATATATCTATAACATGATTTATATCTAAGAAACTATGTAACCATGCAACCAATGCACTTGTCATATTCTAAAAAATTAATATCTAAATTACACGCAATTTGATTATTTAACAATTTTAATTTATAATTTAATCATAAGTTAAATTTATTTCATTTGTTAGTAATCTCAAAGATAATCATACTTAGTCTTTTGGTGTATAGCTGCAGTGGCAGCCACATTACTTGTGCCCGTTCGAGGTCTGGAGTTTCACACCTTACCACTATAATAGAAGCTAGTTTTCTTTATTTGTGTTGCCCTTCCTCTCTCTTCCTTTTTTGGGGAGCCTTTTTTCCGTCGATGGAAGTCTCAAATTCTAAACTGTATCTTAATTGTTTGATTGTGAGGATCCAGTCGTATTACTTGTAATCATAATTATAATGTAATATGTCAGAAAAAATTTTTTAAAAAAAAATACCCATATCTAAAAAAAATTAAGTAACCACTTCTAAAAAAACATAAATTCAAGAAGTTATCATATGAGCTGATCGTATTTAATTAAGCGAACTGGGGCGTCCGTGCCACGCAAGTTTCTTCTGATGTAATTGTTGTGGGCGGTGACACACTCTGTATGTATACGGTCAGATTTTGAAGGGGTCGCCGCCAAGTGTACGGTCGTGATCACCGTTAAATTACATTAGCAACTTGACGTGGGTGGGTCCCCACAACGTTACAACGCTCTGATTGGGCAGCCTCCCACATAATTGTACGGGCTACAATTTCAAGAAGAGTTTGTTGTGGTGTGGGGGCCCAGTCAAAAGTTACTTCGCTTCTGTAAACGTGGCAGGTTTTAATTGGTCAGAATGAGGCGGGTGATGTCATCCGAGTTCGGAGAAGCCATACAACTACAGTCTGCCAATAGGGACATCACACGTGAGAGGTTGAAACTGTAACTGTGGAATTGACTGTAGGGGATCCAAATGCTGCATTTGGCCAGCCAACAACCGCCTATCACATCTGTAACTCCTTTTTCACTGTGGTTGGTTAGTGGAGTTGAACAGAAGAATAATGCCAACTCCACGCTCTTTCTTGGCGTGTGTAATACAGTTTCACTTTTATTTATCTATAAAATAATCACAAAAGAATCCAACAGTTACGGTGAGGAAATGTCATGATTTAACAGTCAAAAAATTACTTTCATAAACGCTGCATGCATGCAGAGTTTGAAATTTTACTGCCATTCCACGACACCAGGAGATGTATTCACAACTGTAAATCCAATCAAACATTCACAAAGTGGTTTATACTTTCCTTTCACATCAACGAGTAGGTTTAAGACACGCCTTATTTATTTATCAATATGTATAAGATTTCATCTATTTGAATCGTGCAAAGAGATGTCAAAATTGGCAGTTTGACCCATTAATATTAAATATAAAAAATTTTAAATCATAAATCTAATCCAATAATAGTTGTAAGGTTACAATTTAACAAAGTTAGGAAATAAAGCTTCATGTAGTTCATAAAATTTTTAGCTTATAAGAAATGTTTTCACGGATAATGTTCGATAGTGAAGATCTCACAATTTACTGAAGCGATATTTAATGATTTTTTATTTTAAAAAAATTACATATGCTTTTGTGTATTAAAAATATATTTTTGTGTCTTTCAATCAAATATGACAGTTTAAATATAATTATGCTGTGTTCAAATGATCACATTCACATTCAACCTTTTTTAAATATGATTTAATAACTGATTTTAAAAACATGTTAATGAACTTTTATAGAAAGTTGGTGACATTTTGTAGTAAAACTTTGTATGAAGTAAAATATATTAAATTTCAATAAACTACTATTAATAAAGTTTTAAGAAACTTTCAACGTAAAGATAAACTTAAACGATTAACGTATTTTCTTTCACAGAATGTAAACGGATGGTCTTCACTATCTTAGAAGTTGTTACTCAAATCACATTTGTCACTGCTGATCTAGTTGAAATCTATAATTTTTTTTGCATATAATTAATATCAATCTACAATGGGTAACACAGTCTGGTTGAGCATATATATATATATATATATATATATATATAACATATTATATAGTCTTGGCAGCCATGTTAGTTGTGCCCCACCACCTGCCTTCCCTCTCTCTTTCTCTACAAGCCTCAATCAAAAAACCAAAAACAACTAAAAGAGGTCCCCTACTTACTTTCGGATGTGACCAACTGCTCCATTGTATTTGTCACTTATTTGACCTCTCGTTTCCATTACAACCCCACTCCCCTTACCCTTTTTACCCCTCTTTATTCCCCCAAGAATTGATAAATTTAATGACTTTCTTAAAAATGTTAATTAATTTGACAAAACGATTTTTATCCCATAAAAACTATTCACTCTTGTTATAATAAGATCCATACAATTATGAATTCAAATCATATATTTCTTAAAAAAAATAAATAATTTTTTTGTGAATTTTTTTTTCCCACAATATGTTGAAATTAACGCAAAATAAAATAAAATAAAATAAAAAGTTAGTAGAAAACTAATCATGAATTTATCCCTTAAAAAAGGGAATATCCACATGGGTACCTACTACCTTCTATTGCCTCTGTATCTGGTTCTAGAGTTTAAGGTCTTTTGTTAGTTTCAAGTGGGCGAAAATCTAAGCCCAAATACTTTTTTAAACAGTTAATCAATGACTAAATATGACTTAATTAATGTTAGGTAGTTTTTAAACAGCCCAAATACTTTTTTTCCCACAATATGGTGAATTAGTACGTGTACCTTCTTCAATCGTAAAAATAAAAAATAAAAAACTTTCTATAAGATTATCTCATAGCTAATATAATGAGATAGATCAATAAAAATAATTAAAAAAATCAATAAAAAAGATCAAATAAAAATAAATGATATTATTTTATTTACCTATCTCAGCTCATTACTTATAAAACAGTTTTGTGAAAAATTTTCTCATTCAATCAATGTTATATGGGGAGTTAACGAAAGATAATATGTGTTTTTTTTTAGTGATCATGAGCTTTGTAATTAGCAAAGTGAGTGGGGGAGTCATTGTTGTACCTATTGTTAGTGGTGGATGGGGCACACTTGTGCAAGTACAAAGAAGAGGAGTGGTTTGGTTATATCTTTTTGTTCATGTGATTGACTGTAAGCAAAAACTAGCAGTAGAAGAATCATGTGGATTTTGAAAAATCAATCTAGATAGATATACACATCGTTCGTACATCAATTAAATAAAAACTATGTATCAAGTTTTTTTTAATAAACGTAGCAGTAAGTCAGTCTCATCAAAAACTTTAAGATGAATCAATCTGATACCTTCAAATTAGCTTATTGATGCCATGTGTTGCTTTAGGCTTCACTCTTTAAACTCCAACCAACCCACCTGAAAAGCTAGGGTTGAGTTGATTGACAGATGCATGGTTTTATTTCCAGATGCGTCAAAAAAGAAAAAAACATGTTTAGTGTCCCTCCTCAGCAATTAAGGAATTTCAAAACGTACTAGAAATTAATTCACATCAAAATTTTATTATTATCTATTTAATAATAATGTTTGAATAAGTAACAATTTCCACACAAAACTTAACACCACTTATTAAAGTGAATCAAAACCTAATGTGAATTTTATTCTTATTTATCCAATAAGGAAGTTTGAATTGGAAGTAAGTTCCAATAAAATCTTTTAACTACACTTCATGGATTGAGGAATGAGAATGGAAAATGAGATTGATTGATAGTGTTTACTTGCTTAAAATTCATTCTGTAATGGGAATGAAAATGTGGGTCTCTTGTCAATTTGGGGTTGTAGAATGAGAATCTCATTCCCCCCAACCTACTTGAGAATCTCATTTACATTCCCTTTTGTCAAGACAAATAGCCCCTTATACCCTTGTTTAATTTTTTTTTTTTTAAAAAAAAACCAATTTTATTTTATATTAAAAAAAAAACTACATATTATAATAAAAAATTGTACATCATTTATTTTTCATCATCAATTTCTTAATTATCATAGTGGACTATTAAAATAATATGTAGTCTTTTTTTTTTTAAATTGTAATGTACGATTTTTTATTTGATTAAAAAAATGAATATTATAATTAAAAAATGTACACCATTTGTTTTTCATCACCAATTGCTTAATTATCATAATTGACCATTAAGATAATATACAGTTTTTTTTTTTAATTGTAATGTATAATTTTTTATTTGATATTAAAAAAACTGTATATTATAATAAAAAAACTAAACACTATTATAATTAATCCATTTAATTAAGGTTATTTTTTTAATTTATAATTAATCCATTGCGATTCCAAAACAAAGTAAACATCTCAATAGAAATACTGTTGATTCCGATTTCGATTCCTGTAGTTGAAGTAAACAATTTATTCTGATTCCGATACTTCATTCCGATTCCAAGTCATTCTGATTCTAGATCATTCTGATTCCCATTCCGATTCCCCTAAATGAAGTAAACACACCATTAAAATAAATAAAAAAGACTACACAAACTATAATAAAAATAAACAATAGACAAATATTTAAATTTCAAAATGAAAAGTTTAGTATTATAAATGGGAATGAGAAAATTAAAGTGGGATTTATTTTTTTAAAAAAAAAGTTAGGGTATACACGATATAGTTTGTTTAAATTTAAAATTTTAAGTTTTAACTGAATTTAATATATATATTTTTTGAATAAAATTATATATATTTAACATTTATATTAGAATCTAAGTATATTTAATTGAAATTTTTAAAAATTCTATTAATTATTTTATATATTCAATTTAAACTTTTATAAAAGTCTAACAAATTTTTTGTGTATTTAAAAAGTTAATTATCTGTAAATTGATGAATGAAAACATTCATAATCTGACGAGATTAAGGTTTGCTTGAACCGGATTCTCGTCTCGATAATTTGGAAATATCTACTTGCACGAGCACGGAAATTTCCTACATTGATAATTGTATCGAATTTAATTTGACACGCAAATTCCAGGCTGACAAATAAATGGAGGTGGTGGTTTGTGTCACATGTAACATGTTATTTTGTGACAAGGTGAGATTGGCTAGGGTCGCTGTCAGCTTTTATAGGGCACCTCGAATCTCGCACCTCATTCAATGGGACAACGTGCCCGTTCACTTTTGCAATCTCTCTTTTGCCCCTCTCAATAACTTCCCCATTTCAATAATGCAGGTGTCCTTTTCTCACCAGAATATTACATTACAATTATTAGTACTATTATTAAACACTTGCCTCGTTTGGTATCATTTTGATTATTTGAAATTAAATTTTTATGAAATAATATTAAATAAAAAATTTTCAAGAATATATATAATATTGTTCTATATATTTCTTAAATGAAGTTTACTATGTGCTTTATCATATATGTTCTTAAATGGTATATATCATAAAGGATAATTTTGTGAAAAATGGTACTAACAATTTATATAACTTAATTTGTTTTTAATGTTGTGAAATTAAACTATCTTGAATCTCATATTTATATTTGTTAACTTATTTAATTTATTATTTTTACATTATAATTACAACATTTCATGTGCATTTCGTTATTTATTATATAAAAATGAATTATTATTTGTTTAAAATTTATCATCTAACAATCGTTATAAATAATATATGAATTTATAACAATCTCATTTTTATATTATAAATATGATATTCTAAATTTGTTTGTTATATGCAAAGACTCGTTTATTATAAATTATAATTAACTCAATTTTCATCTATAATTCATTATTTAGTTGTAGTATCTTGATGTCGCCAATTACATATGACTGTAGTTTCCTTTATTTCGACCAAACAATATGATCATAAAGACTTTTAAAGTATACCTCATTCCATTTTAACTTTATTATAGATAACAATGTTTAATTCAACTTTAAAATGAGAAAAAGTACACATCTGTACTTGATGACTTAAATTGACACTAATAGTAGTTTAAACACATTATATAAATACATGATTAATGCTTCTCACGTGTGATCTTGTGTTGGCAATATGGATAATTTTGAAATAAAAAAGTAAACGTTTTTATACACAAGGAAAACATAAAAAATTTGTTTTAAAATATTTTTTTTATATTACTCGTTTAATAATTTAACCATCTGTATTAAAGCTGTTGCTTTTGTCACATATTCTTTTGTTTGTACGTGTTTACATTTGTTTTGACATTGGGAACAGCAAAGAAAATAATTGAAATAAAATAAGATCAACAACCAATCATAATAAAGTGTTGCTCGTATAATAATAATTAAAACTCTCTGTTGGCTTGGCTCCTGACCAAATGAGGTGCACCAAAATTGTTGGATGAGCCACATTAACCAAAAAGCTGCCGTAAAATAAGAAAATGATTTCTCTTTTTTGGTGTTCAACATTATGTTGTCTTTATACATTTATTATTTTAATTATTTTACATTACACTGAACTCAAAAAATGAAAATAAAAAACTATACTAAATAGAAATTATTAGAGCAAATCTAACAAATGTGTGGCATTGTTAAGATATTATTGGTTTTGTCTAGAGACTTATGAATTCATGAAGAGTCGGCGTGTCAACAGCTAAAGGTTTATATATGTGTATCTATAATCTGACAAATAATTTTAATAAATTCTTTGTTTTTAATTTAATATAAGGATATACTCGGTGATTGAAAAGAAAAAATCTAATAAAAATCTATTAATATATATAATTAAAAATATATTGAGATGAAACACTATAATATGCTCTAAAAATATACTGTTATAACACACAAATGCTTATACTCCCACAGTTAAGGAAAAAAACTACTCACACATATTAGTTTAACATGTACATTGAAATTCGTACATCATTACGAATACGAATAGGAAATTTTCTAATTACTCATAACTAAAAAATAATCAAATTTATATTTTTTTAAAAATTAATATATTTTTTTAAATTATTATAAATTGCGAGTTAAATGAGAGAACTACAATTTGAAATTGTAATATGATTAATGTAGGTAAAAGTAGTTTACTCTTAAAATCCTCAATTTTCACTAAATAGTACCCAAAATTTATTTTTTATTGTTTAGAAATCTCTCTATAAGTACTTTCCAAAATGGATATAGTGGGAACTCGATTCTTCACCGCCTTAATAGATAAAGATGTACCCCGACAAATTTTATTCACCAAAAATTCAAAGTAAAAGGAATTAAAATATTAATTTCAAATATAGATCTATCTAAATTTGTATGTCATGATAAAATAATTAAAAATATTATTATTATTATTATTTTAAATTGGAAAATTGACCCTTCGTCACGCAAGGGGGACGGAGGGGACCAGTGGGGTTGTTTTTTTATGGGCCCACCAAAAAAAATACAATAATAAAGCGTCACAACAAATTAATAATAAATAAAATAGTAATAAAAATTAAAAAATTGAAAAGAATGGAAGAGTTTTGGCACCACCCCTCAGCTCTCACAACTCACCATCAATTCGTTTCCATTAAAGGAAAGATTCCATTTTTGTGTTCCCTTACCAAAGTCAAAAACTCGCGACATTTTAATTAATTGAATTCTAATTTTAATTTCCAATCCACCACTCGCACCGGTAAGTGTGTGTATGTTCACGTGCGCGCGTGCGTGCATCATGTACTCGACTGCTCCTCTCACACGTTTGCGCGTGCAGACATTTTTTCACCAGGGTGTGTACCAATAAAGCATTATATGATAGGAAATTAATATATATGTTATTTTAAATCATTGGTTTTGTATTAGTAAATATCAAATATGGATAAAATTATAAGTTAACAACAGTTTGCGACTACTAAATCGTATCCTACTCTAGTGTTTAATAGTGATAAGTTTCATACGTCCGTCCCTATATATTAGTGTTAAGTCCGGTATCTTGAATGTAGATTTTTGTATCGGAATATACAGTGTTTAATCTTATCACACTCTTAAAAGCCGACATTAATTCAAATCATAGATAAAGTACTTAAATACTATGAACATGATATGCACAGTTAATTTCATAAAATAATAACAAAAACAGGGATTTCTCCGAATATATACAAAAGAAAATATACATCTTTTCAGTCGATTAGGAGTTGATGTGCCGATTGTGTCATATTGTAAATATTGTTTGGAAATACAAATCAAACAAGTTTGAATTCTTAAGGCATGCATTATGTATATGAATTGCCAATCCAAATGAGGAAATGCGTCGTGCAAGAAAACAAGAAGTATGGGCAAAACAGTCTGGGTTCAGCCCAACTGCCCAAGATAACGGAGGCCCATATAAATAAAGCATTTCCACTTGATCAAACTATGAATCCTTTTAAGTTTATAAGTACAAGAAAATGTATATATAATTACATACACTCAAGATTAATCACAAATTCCAAAAAAACCACAAAAAAAAAAAAGTTAAATAAAAAAATATCTAACATGGTTTTATTCAATTCTGAGTAGCTTGTTTGAGCTTGCTCAAAAGAAAGTTCGTTATTAAGCAACTCAAACTGCTTCGCAAATCTTATATATATATACATATGTATATGTATATATTTCTTCTTCTGTTTCATTATCTTGTTATCAGTTTCACCAACACTCTCATCTTGACATTTTTTGGGTGCAAAAAAGTCTTGGCCTGCCTTTTGTTTAACACATGGGGAGGTCACTTGGAGGTGGCAAAAGTGACTCATTGGGTCCTTTTCCGTTGTCCACCACAAATGCCATCTTAAGTCCCCATGTTGTGTGTACCTCCAAATGACAATGCATGAACCAAACCCCTACAAATCATATAGAGAGAGAGTGTGTGTGTTAGAGATCAATCACATCTAGATATGTCCAAAATGTCATACCAAAATGAATAAATATAACGGTCTTAAAATTGACTGAATCCATTAAATCCCAAAAATTCTAATGATTTTGAAATTCATTAACAAGAAACCCATTAAAACTTTAAAAATCGCCAGAAAATTTCATTTTAAAAATGATAGTTTTTTTTTTCCAAATTATGTGAGTAATCTATAATTAGGCCTTGAATCGGGCCTTTTGACATATCTAACTGTACTCAAATGTCATACCAAAATTCATTAACAAAGCCTTTTTAAATTTGAAAAATCAATATAAATTTCCCTCTTCAAAATTCCACAAAAAGTTATTTATAAATAATTTTTTCTCCGAATCAAACCAAATTCATCAACAAATGGGCCTAACCTGTGGCCCATTTCACTTACCTGGATTATCAGCTCGGAACCGAAAGGCGGTCCATCCGCCAGAAGGTACACCAATCGTGTTCCTCTCAACAGGGTCGACAAGGTTGAACTTCTTGGGGTCCTCTTTCTCGTCAAAGTTGCCCAGTCCACGTCCAACCACGAAGAAGTTGAATCCATGCAAGTGAATCGGGTGGTTTTCCGGCGTGATCATGCCTGTATCCTGCAACACAAGTTGCACCGTCGCGTTGTATGGCAACCTATACAACTTCGTCCCCGTCTCGGTCCCGAACCCGAAATTGGCCGGCTGCTGCGCCCCCGTGTAGTTGAACTTGTTCGGCGGATTCCCAGGAAAATCGTCAGTGAAAACACCACTCAGGTTGAAGAAGTGAGCCTGTAGAAGCGAGACGGTTGGCATCACGAACGTCACGTTGTTGATATCTGCAACGACGCGGCTTCCATTGACGCAGCTCGAACATGGGTTGACGCCGAGCCCGATGGTGAATAAGAGAGAGTGGGAGACTGTTAATGGGACTTTGGCTGGGTAGAGGTTGGAGTTGAGGCTCCTGAGGGAGCCAGTGAAGTTGGTGTCGACTGGGGTGGCGTTTTTGGGAGGTGGGTTGGTGAGGGTAGTGGTGGAGGGGTCGGTGAGGCTGCCGGAGTAGTGGAGGGTGGCCGTGGCGGTGACGTTGTCTACGAGGATGGGGGCGTCCATGAAGGGGGAGACGGCGATGAGGTATTTGCCGGCTTGTTGGGTGGCTGTGAGGAGGACGTTGGTGGTCTGGCCTGGTGAGATGACAACGGTCTCGGTTTTGAAGGGTTTGGTGTAGGTGGCGTCCACTTCGACGACGGTGAGATGGTGGCCCGCGATCTTGAAAAAGAGCTCTTCATTTAGTCCAGCATTGATGAGTCTCAATAGGTAGGTTTTACCTGGTACTACTGGTAGTGTATAGCCTCCTGTGAAAGTGATGGAGATACGTTAATAATCAAAATTGAATGAGAAGTTGATGAAAATTCAATAATTGATGTAACATTTTCTACTGGAATAGAATGAATCTGATTGACTTTTTATAATCGTAGTTCTTGCCTATGTCTATAGACATAGTTGGAAGTTTAATTTTAGATATACTAATCTAAATTTTATTTTCAGATGAATTTAAATTTATGTTTTGTTTCCTATGTCTATTGATATACGAAATTTTGTTATTAGATTATAATAATTGATTATCTTTTAAAATTTAAAATAATTTATGTTTTTCAAAATATGGGTAGGTTGTAGTCTGTCAAGCATATAAAAAGTTAATTCAATAAAAATTATCCACATATTATGTTTTAAGATAAAGATGAGACTTGAACTATTGATCTTATAAGATCAAGAGAAATCTTCTACTACTCCTATATATGGTGTTGTGCATCTGTGATCCTGTCACAAAAGTGTAACTCGTTTTAATTATCTAATGAGAGTGAAATGAATTTTCGGAAATAATGGAATTTGTTTGTATTTCAGTTGATTAGTGACTTTTTTTTTTTTTTAATTCATATTTAGTTGTGGTTGTGGATGGAGATGAGTTGTTTTGGTTTATTACCCTGTGAAGGGCAGGTAGGGACTGGGCCTGGATAGCCATTGATTGTGTGTGCATCAGATACGTTGGGAGCCAGCCCGGATTTTGTAGCTTCGTTGATCACAGCTTCAACGTCTGATTTCCACCATTCACCTACAAGATATAAAAAGAATCAATTAAATTAGGGAGTGAGTAACTTGAAAAGCGCTCATCAACAAATGTGATTTGAAAGTGCTTTCTAAAATATTCACATGTTATTATATATGTCGGCTTACCTAGTATGACAATGGCTTCCTTGTGGGGTTTAGGGAATGGATATGGGACGCCGCGTTTAGGCAATATGACAACGGCGCCATGGACGGTAGCCCTGAGCCACAGAATGTGAGCATGCCAGAGGAGGGTACCCCTTTGGCCGGTTAGTGTGAAGTTGTATGTGTAAACTTGCCCAGGTTGAATTGGGCATTGTGTAATGTAAGCCGGACCATCAGCCCATCCGGTCCTCAGTTGTCTAACTCCGTGCCTATTTCACGATTACATATTTAAACGATTTAGAGATTTATTAATGATCACACGATCATATTGAATTATACATATTTTATGTCCATTATTTCATAGTTAATTATCGTGTTTAAAATTTTATAAACTAATTTTAATTAAGTGTATACATCTAAATTACTAATATGATAATATAAATTTGTAAAAGAAATTTAACCGGTGATACTGACCAGTGGATGCTGACATTGTACTTGACATGGTTGACAACTTTGACAAGCACTGTATCATCTTCTCTGGCAACAATCGTGGGGCCAGGGAAATTTCCATTGATAGTGACAATAGGCTTGGTTGAGCACAATCGAGTAGTGTTCTTCAACAGCACCTTATTTATCCACCAAGATAAAAATAATGAGAATATTCACTGTAACAGTACATGCATGAATAGTGGGCAACATGAAAGTCACCAAACTTAGTTGGCTCAACAACGACACTTTACTCATCGACCAAGATTTGTTATCTATAGATTATATTAATATATATCTTCAGAGTAGTTAAATAAATCAACTTCAATTGCATACCTTCTCGTTAAATAATTATCAGTAGGTTGTGTTGTGTGTTTTACCGATTTATCATACTTCTAAGACAAAGAATAAATATAAATCATATTAATTATATAAAGGTAGTTTTCACATCTAATATCAGACTTGGGATCAGCTGTTGGTCAGTCACTTCAATTTAAATATAATCTATAGTTTGTAGATATCTATGACATGGATAGTGGATTCTTTTCGTGGTAAACAACACGTAATTAAGACTATAAGCAATGACTAATTAAGAACAGCTAATTATTAAAATGACACAAACAGGTATGATGAAAATAGATGGCAGCTACTACGTAAAAATATATGATAAAACGTGCGTGAGAATGCAATTTGGGTTGGCAAACTAAAAGATGAGAGAAGCCAATCAAATGGCTAAAACATCAACTAATTGAAAACCTTAGTTTTTTTTTGCGCCAGTGGATTTTGATGATATGAACTTTAATAGATTCATTGATTGACATTGGCAATAATATTGATAGTTTCTTGATCAATTTTTTTTTTTTTTAATTTTTTAAACACTAACACCTTACGGATTAGAGAACCATTGAGATTTATCAAGATGCTCCCATAATCGGGAGACTCCTATCAATATAGGTCATAGTAATTATATAAAGGTAGTTTTCACATCTAAAATTAGATTTGGGATCAGCCGTTGGTCAGTCACTTCAATTTAAATATAATCTATAGCTTGTAGATATCTATGATATGAATAATGGATTCTCTCATCCACTTGTGCAAGACTATAAGCAATGACTAATTATGAAAATTTAATTATTAAAATGACACAAACAGGTACGATGAAATAGCTGGTGGCAGCAACTACGTACAAAATATATGATAAAACGTGCATGAGAATGCAATTTGGGTTGGCAAACTATAAGATGAGAGAAGCCAATCAAAATGGCTAAAACATCAACAAATTGAAAACCTCACATTTTCTTGCACAAGTGGATTTTAATGATTTGAACTTTATTAGATTCATTGATTAACGTTGGCAATAATATTGATAGGTACTTGATCAAGGGTTTTTTTTTTTTTAATTTTTAATTTTTTATTTTAACACTGATACCTTTCGGATCTGAGGACTTTTGGAACCTACCAAAATGCTTCCATGATCGGGAGATGACAACTCTTATCAAGAGGAGACTCATACTTTCACCTTGTGTTTTAATGTAAAAAGGATAAAACTCGAAGCTTTGATCTTATAGCAAGGGAGCTACATATAAGCAAGCGGTGGTTTGTTACTTGATCAAGTTATGATGATATCATTTCAACATATTCTCCTGCCAACTAGCTAGAAACGTGAAGGTGTCTCTCAAAGCTTCTATCTGACTTATTCAAATGAGAAAAGAAAAAGAAAAAAAAAAAAATTGCCTATGCAGAGAAAAACTTCGACACTGATCTTTGATAATGAGAATACAGGAAAAGATTGGAGTGTTTAGTTGCTGAAATCCTACATTCTAAAATCATTATTATAACATGTTAATGCGTAGTTTAGTTAATAAGACGTTTTTATAATTGTGTAACAGACCTTGAGTTCAATTCTTAAACTGTTACAGAATTGTCAAAAACATCTCTCTTCGTATATAAACGCCACCTATATTGATATGCTCAGAATGGAAAAGTGTATATAACACAGGCATAAATTGGATAACATTTTCACAAAATAAAGTTTTCAAGATTTTATTGCATGGACAAACGTATACAATGTGCATGAAAGTTTTTTCCTGGAAGCTAATGTGCAAACGACATTGATATTGCATTTACTTATAGAAGAAAGTGAACAATAGTATCGCTTACATTAAACTTGTAGTGTCGAACCATGCACTCCACTGAAGCTGGAAACACGAGACAAGCCACAAGCATCATCAAGAATACTCGAATCCATGGCACCATCTCCATTATCGATAATCAAATCCCTCTCTCTCTCAAATATTCTCTGGTTTCTCTCGCTAGATATGTGTTATTACTACTGCATGATGATGATCAGGTGGAAACGACCAATGAAAACTTATAAAGAGAGGGCACAGCTCTCTGTTGCCATGTCGTTTTTACTAGTTAGGTGGACATATAGAAAAAAGAGAAAAATTGAATACTTGAAAACCAAGCTCTATACGTACATACACAAAATAATACAAAAAAATATGAAGACACCAAATTAAGTTGATGTGAGTCAGAGAAAGGGAGAGAGAGAGATCCACTTAATTGTATCAAATTTCTTGAGTATTACACAAAGTAGTTATCCATCAAAAGACAAAAAGACATGACAGGTTTTGAAGTTGAAGCGAAGCTAGTGGAGGGTTTGATGCCATTTTTCAATTGACTAGGTGGTGGTCATCCGAATATGTTTGTGGGTTTGTTTGGTCCAACCGTATTGGGTAAAGTACACCCGATCCCCCCAGCTAACTTCAACACACAACCAATCACCAGAAACTCCTTCGATTCTGTGGCATTTAACTCCATTAAAAGGTCAAAGGTGTGACATCTGCTTTAAAAACGAAATTTAACCAACTTTATATGCGCATGCAATGCGATTAGTTTCTCACTTTGTTTTTATTTTACTTAACAATGTACTAATAATTCTATAATCAGAAGTACTCTGAACTTTGCTTTCAAAAGAAATTGATTGTATATCGGCTGATTCTAAAAAAAGTTTCAAAACGTTCTAATTGGAGTATACTTTAATTATGTTTATGTTCATGTGGAAGGAATTTAGAACTCCAATTCGTCATTTAATTACATTGCAGTCAAACATATGATATTTAAAAATGAAATTTAATCGACTACATGCATCGAATGAGATTAGTTTTTCATTTTATTTTTATTTTTATTTAATTATATAATAATTCTCCAATCAAGATGTTCTATAATGTATTTTCAAAACCGATCAATTTGTAACATTGTAAAATCAATTTTTATATAAGTACATAACTGGTGTTGCAAATCAACTGAAGCTAAAATTATAATTTTAGAATGTCCTGATTAGACTAACACCCTTATATTATGTTTATGTTCTTGTGGAAAGAATTTTAAATTTAGTGATCACTTTTTCTTATTTCTCAGGGTAGGTTTAGTTTGTTTTCTTTACTGGCATAATTATTCTCATTGTTAGAAAATAAGCGACATTCTTGAAAATCTATATATGAGAAGGTCACCGAAATGAAAATTCAAAGGTTAGAAGAATTAAAACAACAAACTTTTTGAAATAAAGTGTATGAAGTTAGAAAAAATTGACAAAATTTCCACTACAACTATATTTGAACGTATGTGGTAGCGGGGTATTAGTTTAGATATTGTTATGAAGATGGTTTTATTTAATAATTAAAAATTCAAGGGTAAAAATAATTTTAGTCCCTAAATTTTGAAAAAGAGACAAATTTTTAACTATATTTCGAAAAAATACAAAATCAACCCTAACTTTTCAAAAAAGTGTCAAATTAATCCCTCCTGTTAGTTGACTGACTGTTAAACCAAACGAAAAATAAGAAAATACTCTTTTAGCCTTACTTCATTTACAATGCATACAATAACCATTTTACCCTTTATAAAACTAAAAATTACAGTAATTTAAAATTAATCAAATAAAAATTAAAACTAAACTCTAAAATAAAATAAATTTAAAAATTGAAACTAATTAACCCTCATCACATCTTTATCTTCAATCCAATCACCGCATCAACCTTCCTCTTCAATCAATCAACACCAACACCATCTAATTTAATCTCTCGTCCATCACAATTTCAATAAAAAGTCATATGAAAATCAAGATAATATCAAGAAAAAAATCTCAAAGAAAAGAAAAATCTTTGAAATATTCAAAAAACTAAAATTAAAATAACATAAACATAAATATAAAAAAGAAAAAAAAAGTTTGTCTTCAACCTCAATCAAATCGTCACATTGAGAACCACCAGATTGTCACCATATCTAAGATTGTCTTCAACTAGATCATCACCACCACAGCGAAAACCAAAACATCACACTGGGTGGTTTGTCTTTAACCTCAAGTTGCAAATCTGGTTTCACAAATCGAACTGGCAGATGCTTCGAACATTTCAACCTCAATCAAATGCTTTCAACCCACATCACCACCACCTCCATCACCGGCCATGCTGTCACCACCCTTCAAACGAGCACAACATCAGGTTTCACAGCTAATTGAACCGGTGGCCTCCATCGCCGGCCACAATCACCACCACAACCACAATATCGGGTTTCACAACCAATTGAACTGGTAGCCTTCATCGTCGGTCACAATCACCACCACAACCACAACATCACCATCTTCATCGCCCGCCCACAGTCACCACCACGGCATTACCCAATTGAACCCATATGCTCCGAACCCAATTGAATTCAAAAACCAGGCACCTGGGTCATAGTAAAAAACCTAAAAACCAAGCAACTAAAAACCACCTAAAAATGAACGCACCTCGGTTCGTTCAAGAACGAGCCCAGGCTCTTAGGTTCATTCGAAGAAGACGAACGAACCCAGGCTATTGGGTTCATCTTCTTCGAATGAATTCAGTCCTGGGTTTGTTTAAACTATATTTTGTAAGTTTTTTTTTTTTAAAAAAAAAATTTATCAAATTGTTTATTTTACATTTTTATTATTTTACCATTCATAGGTTGACACATATTTTCTTTTTTTATTTAAATTTTTATCTATTAATTTAATTACATAATATCCAAAATACCCTTGACAATTATAGTCAATGTTAGTTAGATTATCATTTGACTGATGGGAGTGACTAATTTAACGCTCTTTCGAAAAATTAGGGTTCATTTTGTCCTTTAAAAAAAACAGTTAAAAATTTGTCTCATTCCTAAAAGTTAGGGACCAAAATTATTTTTGCCCAAAATTCAAGTAGACCGATTGATAATAATATTGTTTAATGTGCAACAGTTTATATCATGCCAATATGGCCTCACATGTATATATATATATATATATATGGGTGTGCGCCCGTTTTAATGAACATAGCCTCACATGTTTATAGTAACATATAATACAATTTTAAAATGTATAACAGAACCCTACGGTGTAATCTAATTATATTTATAATTTATAAAAATTAGCAGCACTAATTAGGTAACACTAATTCGATGAAATTGTTATCACTTTCTTTTCTTTCAGAAAGTTAAAACATCATTTATCACCATACCTTCCACGGTAATTTCATTTGCCATGTCAAACACGCTGTTATCGAGTTTTGTTTATATTTTCATGGTGTCATTGTCATTAAATAATATAAATTAACTGTCATAATTGGCTCATTATCACTGCTGTGCAAATTTGAAGTGGAGAGGACCTTCGAGAAGAGTGCATCAATATAATAATATAAAGAATGGTTTGCGTAGATTAAATGCACAAGAGGAGACGTTAACCCAACCCAACAAGAAAGTTGCAGTTGAGAAATAGGTTTCATGGATACATATTTTGCCATAATAATGTTGAGATATTTGTTTTTGAAAGCTAAAGATTTGCATAATTGTGTGGATCACAGCTAATCTAATATTTCTTTAGTTGTAAATGTTATTGCCTAATTATATATCTAAAATTTCCATTTATGGATTTATCAGATGATCATCGCTTGCTTTAAAATCATGTGGGGGTGTAAATCAGGGTATCATTTAAAAATGAAGAAAGTTAATTCATAATATTTAATTATGGTGTTGACCAACAACTATAAATCAAATCATGTGTAGCTCAAAGATAAATGAGGAATAAAGTTTGAGTTATCGTTTGATGAATTAAAATCTCTACTATGATTCTCTTTTTAATGAAATTTAATCCTCTTATTATTAAGTCTAATTGGTAAATGAGCTCCAAAAAATATGTAGCCAACAACTAAAATCATACATCATTGTATAAAAAATTGAATTGATTATTATTAATAATATATGACATAATATTATTAGATAGAATGTATATACCATTAAAACATTGTTTCATTATTATGATACTCTATATATATATATATATATATTCAAAATATGTTCCTATTGTATTAATTATAAACATTCATCAATCAATCACAGGTTCTATAGAAGATAAGTTAAGAGTTCATATCAACATATTATTTTTATTAATTTAAAAAAAAAAATCATCAATAGGAGAGCCGTGTACATAATCTCGATAGGTAACTTTTAAGAACATGTATATAATAATTTTTCTTTAAGTAGACATATTGTGTAAGAATGATAATTAATTTATAAGGGCGAATACTAGCTAGAAAGACATTCTTGAAAAAGTAATGGTTTTAAATATGAAAAACTAGTTACATTCTAGAAAACGTGTGTTTCTTTTCTAAAATTTTTAGTTTAATTAAATGCTTACATGTAACATCTAATTAATACATTTATTGTGCTTGTGCTGTTCATTTTATATTTGTAGCTATCATGCATTTAGGTTGCATTTGAAGCAATAATATTTTACATGTATTATATTGAAAATGTTTATTTTTCCTTTGACCAGCAATTATCATTGGATTATTTAAAGACAGAATTATGACTTGGAACAAATGTGAGGAATGATTACAAACAAAGAGCAAACGCACTGGAAACTCATCAATCATCAACCATAAAGTTAGTGGGGAAAAATAAAATCGTGTTTTGGAATTGTCTTGTACTTTTTGCAATTTCTAATTGGAGTAATTTTTTGTTTTGTTGAGAGAAAGGAAAATATGGGAAGATAACAAAAGCACATAGGCAAGACTTGTATACATAATAATGTAAGTTGCACTGTGTGACATTCCTATATTGAATAAAAAAAATGGTGTGTGGATAATGTGGTACCACCAAACGAGTTGATTTTTTAAATTTGCAGTTACTTGTTAGTGCCTCCACTAGTGACCAGTGATGTGAGCAAGTCTAAGTGGGCCAAATCATGGTCCAATCTAAATGAGACTATTAAGGGGTGGGTTTTCTTAATTGGGTCAATTGTAAAGCCCACATTAACTTACAACATTTAACCTTAGACATGCATTAAATAGACTTGCTGTTAGATTACAAGATCATGCAACTCAAGCCAGGGTCTTCTGACATTTTTATGAGAAACAAAAATTGAGACCTAGTGACAATTAGTTTAGGAACCTAACGAGACCTAGTTAGATTAATTACTATAAACGCAATTTATAATGCAAATCCCACTACAGGGGAGAGGTCTCTCCACACTTTGCTAGTGGCCTAGAAATGCTAGAATTAACTTAAACCTAGTAAAATCAATTGCTACAAATATGGTCTAGAATTCAAATCCAATTATAAGGAAGATGTCTCTCCACTTTGTAATATAACCAGTAGAAGGGATAACTATTTACACACTAAATGATTTAATAAGTAAAGTGAAACTTAAACTTTTATCATAAACATGAATGAGTGAAAATACATAATCATTTAAGTAAGAGTGGATATATATTATTAATATATTTTACGGATATAAAGATTCCGTTCTATAACCTTGTAAACCCATTAGCACAACTTCAGTTCAAATTCTACGTATTTTACCTTCCAACTTGATATCGATCCCTGAGTATGTCTATATTACAATTTGTTGATATCGACCCTTGACAGGACCATAAATACAAATCTCAATCTCTTTGCCCTTTACAACAACATTCAATCCAAAGAAGTCTCTCCAATACCAATAGAGTGTAATCTGGTTAATATCATAAAAGTTTAGTTTGAACTTGAAATATTCCAACTGAAAAAGATAGGTGATCAAGATTCCTAAAAAACGACAAACCCTATACTAACAAAGTGCACGGCAAAATGATTCAACACTGGAAAAAACAATTGAACCAGTTGGTCTCTCGATGGTTTAATTTCAGAACTTTATCTGCAATTCCACGCTCAGAAAGGTAGACTTTTCATTTGTTTCACACTTGCTAGCTGTTCTCTTTTGCTTCCTCACTCAACCCATACTTCAAACATGTTATCGAAGCAACAGTCCAAAAATCGAATCTTGATTGTTTAATTAACACCTTTAATCATACGAGTCCAACCACTAAATGTCTCCATTTGCCCTTTGAAAAAAATAAATAATTATTTAATTTACCAGAGCTTTGTGATTAAAATATAAGCAACATGCATGACAACGGTGGATTCAATTTATAGATTATTGTACGTAATTTTTTTCTATGAATCTTGCAAAATTTTAAATATTAATATTTAATACAAACATTTATATTTTGACAGGAACTTTGTATGGTTCTTCAAATTATTAATGTCCAAAATTTGTCACACCCCCAACATCACGTAGTTATACACACTACATCATAGTTGAAGAAGCCGGCAACTTGATTTAAATTTAGAGTATTGTCTTCGATTATTTGTTTATAAACAGTTGATGAATATTTCCTCTATTTTCTCTATCAAAAGATAACCTCATTTACTTTCGAGCAACAAAGATTTGAGTTAAAAAAGCAAAAATTATATTTATAGGTAGGTGAATAAGTTATCATCGAAATTATATGAGTCCAACCCCTGAGGGTCTCCTTTGCCCTTTGAAAAAATTAATTAATTATTTAATTTGATAGAGCTTTGTGATTAAAATATAAACAACGTGCATGATTAAATGTTAGAAATAAAAGAGTTAAAATATAATTCAGATTAAAAATTGAAAGTTTTCCTAATTTTTAGTTATGAACAAATCTGATCATTATCATGATTAGATTCATCCATAGATTATTTTAACCAATTTGTGTGACCGAATTTACGGTATCTTTTTGTATACCATATTTATTACAAACACTTTCTGAATTTTATTGCAAAAGTAAATTTTTAATAAAAAATTCATATTTAATAGAAAGATATTATAAAGAGCAAATTACAATTTAACTACCCGATTTAAACGCTTTCACAGGCGGAGCAAATGTTTCCATGTTATTACAATTTACCCCCCTCCCGTTAGTAAAATTCGTTATATTTGACGGTAAACGATGAAAAGACGAAATTATCCTTTGACTAAAGTTGACCAGTTGACCAAATATATATCTGGTCAACTCCTCACTCACTCACTCAGCTGTTCTCTCTCTCTTCCTTTCATCCTTCTTCTTCCGCTTCTTCTTCTTCTTTCCTTCTTCTTCTTCTTCTTCTTCTTTCCTTCTTCTTCTTCTTCTTCTTCTGTTGTTCTTCTTCCTCGGATCGTCTGGGTTCTCTCCGATCTGGGTTCGCTGACGAACCCAGCTGGGTTCGTCAGCGAACCCAGATCGGAGACCCAGACACTCCGATCTGGGTTCGCTGACGAACCCCGCTGGGTTCGTCACGAACCCAGCTGGGTTCGCTGCCCAGATGGGTTCGTCAGGAACCTAGTCTGGGTTCCTGACGAACCCATCTGGGTTCGTCACGAACCCAGCTGGGTTCGCTGACGAACCCAGATGGGTTCCTCAGCGAACCCAGCTGGGTTCTCAGGAACCCAGATCTGGGTTCCTGACGAACCCAGAACCTGGGTTCATCAGTGAACCCAGTCAGGGTTCACGAACGAACCCAGCTGGGTTCGTTCGTGAACCCTGACTGGGTTCACTGACGGAACCCAGATTCTGGGTTCGTGGGTTCGTTCGTGAACCCTGACTGGGTTCACTGACGAACCCAGATTCTGGGTTCGTCAGTGAACCCAGAATCTGGGTTCCGTCAGTGAACCCAGACTGGGTTCACTGACGAACCCAGAATCTGGGTTCCGTCAGTGAACCCAGACTGGGTTCACTGACGAACCCGCGCTGGGTTCGTCAGGGTTCACGAACGAACCCAGCTGGGTTCGTCAGTGAACCCAGTCTGGGTTCGTCCGATGAACCCAGAAATGTATTTTTTTCAGTTTGATGGTTTTGATTTCAGATGATATTGGGTTTGATGCTTTTGAGATTGATAATGTTGGGTTTGATGGATACATTTGAGGTCATTTTTTGGATTTTCAGAAGTTGTGATGTTGGCTAGTTGATTGAAGATGTTTGGAATCATTTTATGGTTGCTGGTTGACAATGGTTGCTGGTGATGATTTGCTGGGTGATGTTGCTGGTTGACAATGGTTGCTGGTGATGATTTGCTGGGTGATGTTGCTGGTTGACAATGGTTGCTGGTGATGATCCATGGTTGCTGGTGATGAACTTTGAATGGATGAGATCGTATATTTTGGGATAAAATTAAAAAAAAAATTAATATGAAAAGACGATTTTACCCCTGACTTAGTTAAATGTAACTGAATTCATTAACGGTAGGGGGGTAAATTATAATAAAATGGAAACATTTGCTCCGCCTGAGAAAGCGTTTAAACCGGGTAGCTAAATTGTAATTTGCTCTATTATAAAATTAAAATCAAGGTGATCTCATAAGAGATGATTCAAAATAATTAAAACCAAGATTATTAAGAGAATATTCAAAATAATTTAAAAAATAAAAAATTAATTAATTAATAAAACCTGAGTTTCCTTAAATATTGACATATAATGTTAAATCTTTGCATCATTTGTACGATGTCAAACCGTTGGATTAATAGTTTTAATAAGACCAAAGTCACGTCAATACATGTTTTATATAGCGTCTTCACTGCCCTAAATATTATACTTCATTCCCTCACTAGTTCACATCTTCATGTAATTGCTTTGCTTGAAAGTAGTTTCGTGTGTATTTATATATATATATATAACACCTCTATCAGCTCCACCATTTCCTGATCTACGCAGTACATCAATATCAAAGCATGCCCTCACGCGTGATTTTTCAAATCATCCCCAGATTTTTCTTCTTTCTTACATCATTCACTGAAGGTAGTCAAAGGCTTTACACCACCCCACATGTCGCGTTTTCCGTGTTCATGTAAGACTTTTTTATCAGTGTGAACATTAGATTAGAATTTAGACTACCAAAGTGCTGCCTACAGTTTGTGGTCCAGTTCTGGGGGCTGAAAATAACTACTTGTTGAGTGCAAACAACCATTTCTATTATTCCTCACAAATCATAATTGTCTTTGCGGTGACTAGCACTTTTACAAATCACTCTTCAATCATAAAGATATTTTGCAATTTGCATCATCTTGAAAAAAAGATTCAGGTTTGTGTTTGCTGACACTTCTATATGCTTTTTTTTTTCCCTGCTTCTTATTAAGTTTTGTAAGAAACATGATATTTTGTGTTCTAGATTTGTGTTTTTGAGTAAATTCCCACATAGAAAATCAGCTGGTCTACACAAAAAGTGATAATTGAGAGGATATAATGGAAGAAGAAGATGTTTATACTAAAGATGGAACGGTAGATTACCGCGGGAAACCAGCTAATAAGAAGAAAACCGGAACCTGGAAGGCCTGCCCTTTCATTTTAGGTACTTATATTGTTGTAGACTTGCATATATGTCCTAACAGCTTGTAGTTGAATTTGTCTTGCTTATCGGTTTTGGCTTTGATAACTTAACAGGAAATGAGTGTTGTGAGAGATTGGCATATTATGGGATGAGCTCGAATCTGGTACGATATTTCAAGCATAGACTAAATCAGAGCTCTGCTACTGCCACTAAAAACAACCAGGATTGGAGTGGTACTTGCTACATCACACCATTGATTGGTGCATTTTTGGCTGATGCATATCTTGGAAGATATTGGACTATTGCCATTTTCTCTATCATTTATGTTATTGTAAGTTTCAACCTCCCAAAATTGAACTTGGTTTTCAGTGCTTACTTGTGCGGAATTTGAACTAGAGGGGAATTGTTTACTTTCTGTTGAATTTGTATGTGAGATTTGATCGTAAGGCCTCTTGTACAGCTATAAAAGAATATTACCAATTACACCATTAGAGCCTTACATCATTAAGTGGCTATTTCGTATTAGTTTAAGCTTTTAGATTTGATAGTTATTAATATAATGTCGGAGTTTGGTTTGTCCCAAGAGTGTTTTGTGTTTGTATTTGGGTTGAGCTCATATATCGAGCCAGTTAGCCTGGCATGTGAGGGGATGTTAGAAACTTTTATGGTATTTACTGATCTTGAATTTAATGGAGGTTTTGATATTACACAGGGGATGACATTTTTGACACTTACAGCATCGGTTCCAGGCCTAAGGCCAACATGTCATGGAAAAGAAAATTGTACTGCAACAGATGCACAAAGCGCTGCTACTTTTGTAGCACTCTATCTAATAGCACTAGGGACTGGTGGAATCAAGCCTTGTGTCTCATCCTATGGAGCAGATCAGTTTGATGATGCCGATGAGGTGGAGAAGAAGCACAAGGGCTCTTTCTTCAACTGGTTCTATTTCTCAATCAACATTGGAGCTCTTATTGCTTCGTCTGTGCTTGTTTGGGTGCAAGACAATGTGGGGTGGGGATGGGGTTTTGGCATTCCAGCAGTGACCATGGCAATTGCTGTTGTAAGTTTCTTTTCAGGTTCTCGTCTGTACAGGAACCAAAAACCTGGAGGCAGCCCTCTGACTCGCATCTGTCAGGTTGTGGTGGGTTCAATAAGAAAACACCGTGTAAAAGTACCTGATGACAAGTCCCTTTTGTATGAGACTGCTGACGCTGGGTCCAACATCAAAGGAAGCCGCAAGCTTGATCACACAAAAGATTTCAGGTTTGTTCCTGAATTAATCATTTTGTTAAGAGGGCTTTATAATCATTAATTGATCCCATTCCTATTCGTTTAAACTTTTATATCCAGTGATTACTAAAATGACATCAAAGTTTGGTTTATTATATGAGTTATGTGTTTATGTTTGGGCTTGAGCCACGTGAGAAGTCCATTGGTTTTGCATGTGAGGGAGTGTGCTAGAAAATGTAAAATCAGTGGTTAAGCTTTATTCTTTCTTATTAGCTTAAACTTATAGATCTGATAATTTAATACATGAACATAAATCTATCATCATAGATGATATTTAACTTATATTGAACACTAAATTAGTCCTTTCTGACTTGTTATCGACTTCAGTTTCTTTGACAAGGCAGCAGTGGAGATACAATCAGACCAAATCAAGGGCTCAGCTAATCCATGGAGACTTTGCACAGTGACACAAGTTGAGGAGCTAAAAGCTATAATAAGGCTGCTACCCATATGGGCAACTGGGATTGTATTTGCCGCTGTGTATAGTCAAATGGGCAATTTGTTTATCCTCCAAGGAGAAAAAATGGACACACGTGTTGGCAATTCTAGCTTCAAAATCCCACCAGCATCAATCACCATCTTCGACACTCTCAGTGTGATCTTCTGGGTGCCAGTTTATGATCAAATCATCGTTCCAGTCACCAGGAAATTCACAGGCCACAAGAATGGTCTAACCCAACTGCAAAGGATGGGAATAGGCCTGTTTATATCAATAATTTCCATGGTCTCTGCAGCAGTCCTGGAACTAATAAGGCTTGGAATCGTGAGAAGGCACAGCTACTATGAGCTTGATGAGATGCCAATGACCATATTCTGGCAAGTCCCGCAGTATTTCTTGATAGGATGTGCAGAAGTGTTCACATTTATCGGTCAGTTAGAATTCTTCTACGAGCAGGCTCCTGATGCAATGAGGAGCTTATGTACAGCCCTGTCGCTCACTACTGTCGCACTAGGCAACTACTTGAGCTCCCTGCTGGTCACCATTGTCACAGGTATAACTACCAGGAATGGGAAGCTTGGATGGATTCCTGATAACTTGAACTATGGGCGCCTCCACTACTTCTTCTGGCTGTTGACAGGACTTAGCGTGTTGAACTTGGGAGTTTATCTTTTGGTGGCCAAATGGTACACATATAAAAAACCAATTGGAACACTTCGTGAGTCCGAGTAGAATTACATTTTCTTCGAAGAAAAATCATGTGTTTTTTGTGAAACTGTTAAGAGTCTAGTTTGGACTTTGGGCTAAGTATACTCTTCTTGATTTGGACATTGGTGGTGGTGGTGGTTGTTCTATTTAATGTCAAGTAAAGCCAATGTATAGTTGTTGCATGTTTTACCAATTCAAAGCATACCTGTTCTACGTTTTTATGTTTTGATAAGTTCATGTCCAATTGTGGTTAATTCATATTAGAATGTGCCAAATGTTTGCGCCTAATACTTTATCAAGCCAACTTAAGGTGGTCACTACTTATGTTATATTGTACAGGTAACAATTTCTTTTCTCGCTGATTAAATAGTTATTGCACTTTCCATTTATATCTATGATATAAATTCGAATTTCAAAATGCATATTTACTAATATATACGAAGATTTTTATACTTGTATTATGGAATATGTTTTCAATCACGTTAGATATCTATAGACACTTGACTATTAATACTACATCAATAATAATAATAATAATAATATTCTCTTCTCATCCCTGCATAAATAAATTTTAGGGAAAATTTTATTTTAATTTTTGATATTTCAAAAAATATCAAGGTTTTTAATTCTTTTTTAAAATAACTCTTTTCATCCTTAATTTTTCCTAAGATTTTTCAAAAATATTCATACACTTGATCAATTGACGGTCAACGGTAATGATTGATTAGATAGCAAGGATAAGATGATATTATAAAAAGTCAAGATCATGACACTGGATGTTAGGATTTTAAATATGTAAAATAAAAAAGTTTAAAAAATAAAAAAATAATTAATTAAAATTAAAAGAATATCTGGGTTCATCGTCATCATCACAAACCTAATGGCATAACATATTGATTTTTGCCCTTTCTTTTTTGAAAGGGATTTTTGCTCTTAAAAACTCTATATATATATTGATTTTTGCACAAACCCAGAACAAACACCCCCCTTCCCCATCAACAATCCATTCATCATCAACCTTCATCAAAAAAATCAACTAGAGATCTGCGTTAAAGATCTGGTTGAACTGTTTCAAACTCCCCCAACGAGAGCAACAATGGCGGCAGCTTCCCTAGCCCCTTCTTTCCTCCCACCGTCTGAAACGGGTCAATCATTTAGCGATTCGGGTACGGTTGATTTGGGTACGAACTTGAAAAGAATGGCGGCGGAGTCGGATATGATGAAAAGGTGCCTTCAAATCTTGGCGAAGCTGAGGAAGTATAAGCACAGCTAGATCTTCAACGCTCCAGTGGACGTGATTGCGTTGGGGCTCCATGACTACAAAGACATCAAGACACTTATGGACCCGGGCACCATGAAATCTAATCTCAATAGGAAGGCATACAAGTCTCCAATGGAATTCTAGGCGAACGTCAGACTGACCTTCAACAATGCCCTGAAATACGACCTACTATGTCTATTCCATGGCCAAGACTCTATTGACGACGTTCGGGGGAGAAGAGAAGAAAGGTTTGGGGAGTAGCTTGGTGGAGTTACCAAGTGAGAAGATGACTGATGCTGTTGATGAATACACACTGTAGGAGTTTGATGGGTTCGTGAGTAATTGCAACACTTATTGTTGAGAAAGTGGGAGTTGTTGGGGAAGAGGGAGAAGAGAATGTGAGAAAAAAGTCAATAGAGTTTCGTTGAAAAAAAAAAAAAAAAACCACAAATATTCAATCTGGAACCAAATTTTCAGATCGTTCTGTTTGACCCTCTTTTTTTGAAAAAAAAAGGATCTATTTTTTATTATCATTGTTTAATATTTTTTAAAAAATATTAATCACTATTATTATTGTTTAACTTTTAATTTTCTTACAATAATTTTTAAATTTTTTTTATTTTATGGGTTTCAAATCTTATTGATTGTGATTGTGATATTATGAGTAACTGGATTGATTTTTTTAAAAAAAAATTCTTAATTTTTGTTTTGAAATTGTTGTGATCTCCATTTGGATTTTTTTTTTTTTTTTTTTTTTAAATTCAACTAAGTTGAATTTTTTTTTTATATTGTTGTTTAGTTTTTCTTTTTTAAAACAATAAATATTTATCTAAAAAAAATAATCGCATTATTATGCACTCGTCTACCTTTTATTGGTAAACTGATATGTAATATTTTAATTTTATCAGAGCTAAAACAATCATTTTAGATAATGATGGATAATTAAGTTTTTTTATTTTTTTATTTGGTTTGACCTTTAATTAATTGATGGTTTGGATTTTTTAAAAAAATTTATAAAAAATTATGAATAAAAATTATTATTTTTAAAAAATTTTAAAATTTTTTGAAACCTCAACCACTAAAATGGAATTTGTCTTAAATTTTAAACTAAAATGTTTTTATAAAACAACCAAAGATGTCATCATATAAATTACCTATTATCCATCACAAAACATTTTTATTTTTTTATAAATTATAAAGAAATGTGTTTGATGAATCTCCAAATAATATGCATTATTTGTATAAAATGTATTCATTACAAATGCTGTTTTTTTTTATCTTTTATAAATATTATAATGTCAAGTAATACGGAAATTTTGATCCATAAAACTGTCAAAGATTTGGGAAATTGACTCAGACTTTGTCCAATCCTCTTATGACATGTCAGCACTTTGACTTAAAACCTGTGGTAATCACAACTCACCACTCCAGTACACTGCTGTAGTTACGTATTGAAATTTTCAATCAATCCTCATCAAGCCCCCTCATACACACAGAAACTTGATCAAGAATCGCATCTCCATCCAAACAATGGTCCGCAAACGATTTCAAGAAGCCAAAACAGGTAACAACCAGAACCCCAAAATCACTAAACAAGCTATTTTATTCATGTTTAGAAGCTGTAAGCAGTCTTGACACCGCCAAGAATCAGCCTACCAAATGTTCGATGAAATGTCTGAGTGAAAAACCGTTCACTGTTTTGTTTCGCTTTTATTGCGTTTTCAGGTATAGAATGGTTGAGATCAATCGATGCGAACAAGTACTTGAAGAAAATCGGCCTAGGCAGAGAAGACTACCACTTCTGGAAGCAAGTAGGCAAGGCTTTGCTGTGCACCTACACGTTGTTTGGCATTGCGTGGGTCTACAACGAGACATCGCCGCTAGGTTGGTGGACATTGAAGCCTCGGCCCAAGGAGGAGAGAGAGCTGGCCCATCTCTATGAGAGGATAAAGTTTCCATACCCGGGTGACACTGAAGCCATGGAGGAGTTCATTAGAAAGGGTGGCATGATAGGGTCAGTTTTCGGACCGAAAGGGATGATTGAATCCGATAGAGATGTCAATAACTATCAGAAGGAGCTGCAGGACAAGAAATTCGAGCAAGAAGTTCAAAAGATGTGGTTGAGGATGAGGAATGAGGTCATACAAGAACTTCAAGAGCAGGGATATGATATTGAGTGAGTGAGCTAGCTTTGTGTTTATGCAGATGTATTGATGTTTAATGTTTTGAGATGTTTGATGACAATGACACTTAAACTATGTATCAAACTCTCATGTTTGATCGTCAAAATTTATTGATGTTCTTGCCATCTAAGACATTGTAATTAAACCAAGTTGTAAACAACATAGAATCATCCGATCATTAAGTTCAATCTTGTGCAAACGTGAAGTTCAATACGGGTTATTTAGAGGGTTGTTGGTTGTTGCAATTTTTTGTTAATAACGTAAACCTGAATCATTATTGGATTGAAAGATATTTTTCTTGCACTCCCCATTTTGGGTGTTGGTAATTGAAGTCCCGATTACAACTTTTATTTTAATTAGAGATGGTAAGTAAGTGTGTGACAGTGGCATAAACTGTCAGTGGCAGTCAACAACGCTTTTGGAGCCCATTTGCAGAAAATTTTGGAATAAAACGTGTGTTTGCCTGTTTGGGCGTTATTTAATGAAGGTTGGGATGCATGCCCTGATGTGATGCCACTCTAGGGAGCAGTGCTTGGCAGACCTAAGGGATCCTAGGCAGAAATTCCACAGAGATAGTTCCACTTAGCTAACAAAATAATTCAGCAAAAATACAATTATTGGCAACCTGTCCCCCCGGTGTCCGTCTCAGTGGGGATCCTAAGCATTATTATTAGAACCCACCAAGATTTTACCTCTTTAACGACTGAATTACAGACAGGAAAATAACCATTAAACAGTACCTAGAAACCAATTGAGTGAGCATAGCGGCCTCTCACTTTAATGGGCAGTCAACATTATTGCTAGTGCACGTAAATTGCCTCAATTGATGTTTCATTATCCTAATAATTTCACATCCAATTTTATGCTACCTATAGACATGCCACCAACCACAAATAGTTTCAAAGGCACACGCAACAAGCATTAACTGCAGAAAACTACATCACCTAGGAAGAAGACAAGCTCCTACCACGGTGGATTCGAAAGTTTTAACTTTTAAGATCCTGCAGAGATTGACTTGAAGTTATCAAAAATCTAAAGCAGAGAAGACAGAAGGTTGGAGTTTTTAAGTGTAGGTTCAGTCACTGAACTGTTAGAAGAAAAATTAGAGATCCGACAGTTGGAAACCAATGCCTTCGAATAAAATTCCAATTCAAGTTACCGAGATACAACAGACATGCAAAATATATTTTTAAAGACACAGCAGAATGTGTTCTAACCAGCATAACAAAGAACAGATTTTTGGTTGCCATTGAACCTAAAATGTAACTTTCTGCTAATCAAGGACCAATCACAAGGTCTATGAAAAACCGATTAGCCCACAAGAATATGTATGCACCGAAGGATAAACATCTGCAATTCAACATGGTTCATACGGTTATGTCAAGTGTTTATGATCCTGGAAATAGATAAGGTTCGCTCTATAGAGGTCCAGTATGCCAGAAAACCACAACAGAGTTTCCTTATATTGTGCATGTTTGTGAAAACAACGTGATGAGGCATACAAGTATGGATCCTAAATCATCAACACTTCAATTCACAATCACATTTTTGAATCTAGGTTGTGTTGTTAATATGGCTTCAAAAACTTTGGATGCTCTAATACGGCCAGGTACCACCACAACTACCACAACCCAATGCCAATTCACTCACCGGTGGTACTAAACAAGATCACGACCTAAAGATGACAATTTAAAACTTTTAATATTGGAACGCATGAACTTTACAAATTCTATGAAAACCTAAACTTCATACAATGAATCGAAAGATCTCATCTCCTACAAACGCTAAGCTAATGGCAATTTTTTTGGTTAAAAGTTAAAGACTTGGATATAAACAACAGTAACAAAACATTGTAATAAATCCACTGCTGCATTTTCGCTTATTAAGAGAACATCAAACCTGTTATGCAGCGAAAAGGAAAACAAATATGGATGTGCTTTTTATCTATAAAAACAAGGAAACTAGAAACAAGAAGTCAGACTGCATATCTTTACAACAAAATATTTCATTCAAGGACAATTGATGCACCTTTACAAGCCACTGAGGGCCATAGACTGCTAACTCTTTAGCCTACTCCTTCCAGATTTGCTTCGCCTGTAGCTCCTCACCGGCGTCAAATAGAACCTCAGCAGCCCATTATCAAGGTTGTTTGGAGAATACACGGTAGTCCTGTTTCGCTGCAACATCAGCTCATCTCTTCTCCTAAAACCACCAACTCCACCACCACCACCACCACCCTCTTTACCCTCCGAGCCATTACACAATCCATCCACTTTGCAGACACTATTATTCTTCGCACTAACACTGTAACTCCTAATAAGCTTCTCGCTAACAGTCCCGTTCGCGTCTCCATTGGCAACCCGTTTCAGCTTCTGCCAGGACTCACTCAACGGCCCATCAACCGCATTCACATTCACATTCTCTCTTTTGTCTCCACAACACTTACTCTCCCCTCTCTTCTCAATAAAACCCCACATACTCAACACATTTCGCCACTTTCTAAACTTAAACCCTCTGTGATCACCCTCTCCTCCACCACCACCATTCTTCTTTGAAACACACTCCACACTCTCCTCGCGATAATCCTTAATCGAATACCAATTCGAATCCCTCAACTCTTTCTCCGTAACCAACAACTTCGCCCCATGAAACAACCCAACTGTTTCGGGCGATACCTTAGTGTGTGATATAGATTTAACTTCCTCAACATCAACTAAACCACCACTCATTCTCTTCCCCAAATTCGAATCGAAACTCCTTCGCCTCCTCTGACTCAGACACTCCCCATAATATTCCATCGTCTGGGCTGATCCACCTGGACTCTCATTCAAACTCACATTCTCACCATTCTCATCCCCATTCCCTGAATTTGCTTTCTCTTCAACAGCAGCCATTGGAGGAGTAACCATCTTCGAATAACCTCTCCCAATCAAGTACCCGTCCCATGAAGCTCTAGGCTCTTCAAACGAGTACCTCACATTATCTATAGACAATCTCGGATCTGTATCACAAGATCTCCTCCCCAGATACCCGTAAACGCCAATCTCCGATAAAGTCTCCGTCATGGGCCTTAAATTGGGCTTGTTTTGGGAGATGGGGTTGTCTTTTTTGTTGCTTTTGTGGTGTTTTTGCTTCCATTTCAACAATTTCTTGCTAAAAAAAGAAGCTGTCTCCCAGAAACCAGCACCAGTAGTCTTCTTGGTTTCCAATTCGAGATCTATGAACTCTTTCATCGTTTTGAACTCGGCGTCGTTTTCGTCACCGTCGTCGTCAACGACTTCGTGGTATTTTTGTTGTTCTTGTTGTTGGTGTTGGTGTTCGACTTTCACTTCGAGCCTTAACTTTGAAGAGCCGGGTTTTCGCTCGGCTTTCAAGCGGTCGTCAAGAGAGAAGAGGCTGGAAAGAGTGTTGTTGGCGAAGACGTCGCAAGACTTGCGACGGGGCTCCACCGTGGCGGCGGAGGCGGAGGAGGAGGAGGCGGCATTGTGGTTGTTGGAGGTGGATTTGGTTCGGCGGAGGCGGGGTGTGGCGGCGGAAGGGGAGGCGGTGGAAGAGGAGGAGTCGATGGTGGAAAGACGCTCCCGCAGGCAGGAGGCGCAGAAGCCGGTAATGGGTTTGGTGGTGGGGTGACGGTGACACGTGGAGTGACGGTGGTGAGTCATTGCCGGCAGTGAAGAAGCGCGACGGTGACCGTCACCGGTAAGGTCATGCTATTTTAGAGAGAGAGAGAGATGATAAGAGAAAGATGTGAAAGAGAGAGAGAGAGAGCAAGTGGCTGTGTGAGTGACTGGAAACTTAAAATGGGAAAACCCTGGATAAACCCTCGTCTTTTATGTCTTTAATCAATATTAATTATTGTTGTTGTTACTTTTCCTTCCTTTTTTTCTTAATGCTGATATTGGATAATTAGAGATCATCCAATATATAGTGATTAATATCATTTACAAGATCCAAAAAATTTACTTAAAAGGATTTTATAAAATTTACCATTTTAAAAAAATAAAGAAAAACAAAGTAATGTTATTCTTTTTTTTTTTTTGAAGTAAAAAATAATATTATTCTTGTCTTTTGGTTAATGAGTGATAAATTTAATTCAGTTGAGTATTTCTATTGTTTCTTTAATTTGTTAAAGGCAATAAAAAATTAAGTTTAGTAGAAAAAAAGTTTTTTTTAAATAATAAATTTAGTTAAAAAATAATAATAATAACAAATTTGTTCTTGTCTTGGGCTTGATGTGTGATAAATTCAATTTATTTAAACTTTTTATGGTTTCTTTAATTTGCTAAAGACAATAACAAATTTAGTTTAAAAAACAAAGATAATAACAATTTTAAATCAATCAAAAGCACATACATAAGAAAAACTTATAACAAAAGACTGGTTAAGGTTTATCATCACCTTTTTTAAATCAATCATTATTAGCAATATGACTTTTTTATAAACGAGATCCTTTTGTTTTTTTATTATTTTTATGATAAATATGAGATTGAAATCAATCAAATCATAATTTATAAGTGTTTATTTTGATGTCATTTGTATGGTTACATGTTTAATAAAAATTAACCAAAAATATTAATTTTGACAGAATTAAAAAAGTAATCTAATTAAGGTAATTCAGTAAAGACCACTGCTTTATTTGGCCCGATGGTGGAATAATGCTGATAGTGAATAGATGGTAGTTTGATATATATTTTAATAAAATTTTTAAAATCTAACTTGCTTTATGGATTTATTTTTGTTTAACAATTTAATCTATGAATTTAAATATTTAATTATGTACGATGCATTATAAAGCTAAACCAAGTTAGTATAATTGATATTTTAATATTACGAATACGTTCAAACTAGGTCAATAACTTAAAAATTAATAATTGTATTTCAGCATTTTTATTCTAATGTAAAATTCAGAAGCAAAAATATAAGAAGTATAGTGCCTTGTTTCTATAGTTGTGACCAAAATATTAAGATATAACTAAAAATACTGTATGTGTTAAAAATTTAATAGAATATATATAAATAACTATAGGGAGTTACATAGTCATATTGCTTTAACAACAATTGTTTTCTCATCATAATAAAATCAATTACCAATTGAAATGCGAATTAAATTTATCAAAAATGATACAAGTACAATTGACAAACGTTGAATTTCTACTTAATTAAAACTACGTACATCATTTCGTTTTTCACTTTTAAAGAGTATACGCACATCAGTTGAATATATACATATATATTGAATAGTATTTTTATAGAAATTGAGACCAACGAGACCATATCAATTTTCGATTAACTTTCGAAACGGGTGCGTTAACCGAGCCAAGAGATTCACCACGTACAATTTGCTTCGTGGATGGATGAGTCCAAAATGGTACAAGTCAACTCCATAATGACACACAACAATTCACATTAAAAAATTGTTTACGGCAATTCACACTAAAAAAATGAGCAATTTTTGTTCATTCCCAGATACTCTGCTTTGAAACATGAGACTTATTTTTAGAATTTAGGGCCGAAGCATCATTTATTTTTACTTGATTTCTAAGGAAAAAAAAAAAATTCCACTATCCAACAAAGTTTAATCGACTCTTTAAGTTAATATATACTTGATTGTAATTGAGTAATTAAATGTTAACAAAGTTTGATTGCCTCTCTAAGTTACTATATACTTTATTGTAGTCAAGTAATTGAATGATCTTCAACATTTGCTTTAGCATGATTAGGAATTTTGGATAAAGTTGTTGTATAATTATAGGCAAGATTATTGAATCAACAGATTTGGATTACTTGATAAATATATGTAAACATAATCATTAGTTTTTTGGTGCTATTTGATGTAATTTACTCATATAATCATTAATATGTATTTACTACATTATATGAAATGAATTTTCCACTCAATTATATAAAATTTCATGTAAAAGGATATATATGCATAAATTCCAACTAAGTTTCTCGTTAGGCAACCCAAACTTTCACTTTAATATTTGAGATAATTACTTTAATAAGACTTTTATTTTAATTATGGTTAATTTATTCTTTGACATTTGATCATATGATTGTCAAGATCTCAACTGATAGGACTGTAATGAGTGGTTTAGACTCCGAAATATTACTTCTAACATCAGAAGAGATCGCCCAATGTATTAATAAAAAAATTGGTCAACTCTTTGTGATAACATGAGTTCAACCATATCACTCATGGACAGTCAATGGACAAAGAGGCTGTGCCGCTATATCAAACCCACGTAACTCTGGAACCGATCTTACTTCTACTTTAACCGACATTGGATTTTTGGAAGGATGCAGATAAGGTGATAAGATCATTTGTTCAAAATTTTATCTCATTTGGTTCCAAAAATAATAAATAATAAATAAAATCCAATTTAGGAACCACGTTAAGAAAACTTCGACGGTCATGATTTAGGAAGCAAAAAATTCGTGTTATGCCCGACAACACTGGATAATTTCTTTTCCTAAAACATAAATGGATTGACACTGAAAGTCACAGCGCGAGAGAAGCAGCGGAAATGGAGAAGGCAAAGGAGTGTTTGGAGCTGACCGAAGAAGAGTCCGAGACCCTGTCGCGACTCACTATCCACCCGCACCGAGTTGGAGTCGACTCGAGCTTCTACGAAAACTTCACTTTGAGAGGCATCCGAGTCGACCGAGTCGAACCCGGTCGCGTCTCCTGTACTTTCAAAGTCCCTCCTCGTCTCACCGTAAGCTTCCTCCAAACTAAAAAAAAAAAAAACCTAGAAATCAACAATCTCCACAAATCGAGTTCAAAATCGATTCTTTTTACATAAAATTCTTCGGTTGTTATTGCAGGACAAGAATGGAAATTTAGCCAATGGAGCGATCGCGAACCTCGTCGACGAAGTCGGTGGCGCTCTGGTCCACGTTGAGGGTCTTCCCATGAGTGTATCAGTGGACATGTCGATTTCGTTTGGTTCGACTGCAAAACTCGATGTAAGGAAGCCTAAAACAAGTCTTATTGTGTATGATTTTTTTTTTCTTTTTTTTTTTAATTTGATTGTTCATGATATCGGAATCGAATAAAGGTTTCATTGTTTTGTAGGGTTGATTTTTTTTTAATATATTAAAAATTAATTTGTAATGATTGTACAATTTTCTTTTAGTTTTTTTTTTTTTTAATTTTTTAATTTTTATATCGTGACTATTGATTTAAATATAATGATCCATAATAACCCCATCAACTATACAGGTTTTGCATGGTAGCAGAACCTTGGAAGTAATATTAATGTATTGTTGCATAGCTTAATGTTCGAGACCTGTAAACATCTTGGTGAGACCATGAGAGTAGTGATACTGCAAAATGTTGCTAAATTTTGGTACAAGATTTTGTTTTTGTGTGTGTGTGTATTGGTTATATGTGCTATTTTTCATATTGATTACATAATGTAATTGGAATCATAAAAAATTTACGGGTTGGTTTACTTTGTGTGTCCTGTACTGCTGAAAAAAATTGGGGAATTGTTGCATCGGTAAAGTCTTATTAGTAGTATTGGTACTGCAAATGTTGCTGAATTTCATATACTATATGTGATTGTATTACATGGTAGTATAAAAATCATGAAAATTTTGGGATGTTTTACTTCTGCTGCAGCATAGCCTTGTTATACTACGTGTGAAATTCAATAAACGGAAATATTGTATCTCTTTTGGCATGATTTTGATCTATAGTTTGGATATTGCAGGATGAGTTGGAGATTACTGGGAGGGTTTTAGGACAAAGAGGAGGTTATTACGGAACCACTGTTCTTATGAGAAACAAAGCGACGGGAGAGGTCGTTGCTGAAGGACGACACTCACTGTTTCGTAGAAAACATAGCAAGATGTGATTTATGTGGCTTATGAATGCAAATCACATCCACACAGTTCAGTTAGTATCATATTAGAGCACTAGTTGTCATTTCACTGCTGATTTGGTACTGTAACTTGAAAGGAATCAGGACAAATACTAGCAGCCGTACTCGTTGTAAGACTATATGAATTTGGTTGCTTTCCGTTTCCATGACCTCCCAACTTTTGAAGGAGTTCGGATGCCGATTTGCCTAAAAGTTTGTCGTGTTTACTGTTTACGGGCTAGCTTTTAGTATGAAATCAAGGAAAGGTGTTAATGTCTTTAAAGTTTCATTTAGGAAGCAGATCATGCACAATTATGAAAACGGTGATGGAATTTCAATAATTAAATAAAAGGTTTGGGTGCCTATGACAATTTGTAACTCTTTGGGAATACATTATAATCCGGGGTGATCCCAAAAAACCTTCTAATTTTTTATGGATTGTTTATTTTTTCTCATGTGGTTTTGATTTTATTCAAAATATCATTTGACTTTCAATTAAATACTCAAAATATCCCTTTACGGTGTATGAAATGATGATAATGCTTCTAACAGTAACAGATTCTGTTAGGTTGATATAATTAATCATTTAACTCAAGGGGTAAAAAGACAATTCAATGAAAATATAAATAAAAATATAAAAATAAAATAAATAATATTAAAATATGATATTTTTATTTAAAAATAAAAAATAAAAATACTATATGAGTTTTTTTTTTCTTTTTCTCTTAATTCCTCTCTCTCTCTCTCCACTTTTCCTCTTTCTCTTTTCATCTCCGACCGAATTTGTATGTGAGTGGTTTGACTGCGGTGTTGCAATGATTCGACGACGACAACGAAGATAAGGTGGAGAACTTGGTTTTGGGTCTCCACGATGGGAGACCTAGTTCTAAGTCTTCGATCATGGAAGCCCAAACGAGTTTCCATTGCAGACCCAATTCTAGGTCTTCGATCGTTTGAGACTTAAATGGGTCTCTAATGGCGAAGACACCCACCTGGATCTCCATGATAGGAGACCCAATTCCTCTAAAATTGATGGAGACCTAAAATCGGGTCTCTGCCATTAGAGACCCATCTAATAGTGGAGAATGTTCTCCACTGTTGGAGACTTGTGGTTTTCTTTCCTTTTTTTTTTTTTTTTCCCCTTTTGCGTTGATTTTTTTTTTATTGTGTTTGCTGATGATTATGAGAGATGACTGATGAGAAATTCTAAAAACCCAGAAATAGGGAGAGAGAAGAAAGAGGGACAGTGAGGGGATCTAGAAATAGAGTTCATGACTATGTCTGGATATCTATTTTTTATTTTATTTATTTTTTTAAATGTGTTTTTATTTTTTTAAAGGATAATATCAAAAAACTCATTATAGTTTATAAAATTGTTCATTTTACCATTAAAGTTTCATTTTTATCTAAAATTTCTCTTGATGTTAAAAAATTAATAGAAAATAACTATCTTACCTCTTATGATTTCATCATCAGTTTGTGACTATCAGGAGTATTATCGTCCTTTCACATGTCTTCAGGAGGTGTTTTGAGTGTTTTTATTAATATCAGATGAGATTTTGGATAAAAATGAAACCATAGGTGATAAAATAGGTATTTTTACAAATTATAATAGATATTTTTGGATTATCTATTTTTTTAAATATCATATCAAGGTCAGTTTGGTATTTTTACCCTTTGTCCATGTCAGTTTCACTTTTCTAGTAGAAGAAATGATGGAATGAGGTATTTCGGACAAAAATGGAATCAATGAGGCAAAATGGATAATCTATTAAAACTTAAGTGGTTTTTTAGAATTTTTCCTTATAATCTCGGCTTTTGGCATAGCCTGCTGCACTTCAAAATGGAGTTATCTTAGTCTCACAATGAGAAATGATAGTCTCGAAACAATGTAGAAACAGAGGGCAATTTCTTTGAATGCAGTAATTATATTGTAGCATGATTTTGTTGAATTTGTTGTTGTAATTGAACCATCGTTTAAATCAAAGGCACAATTGAATTTTTACAAATAATTTGTGTTGCATTTTGAAAAGGTGGAATGAAGTTAGGCTAAAACTTCGAAAAGGTATTTACTTCGCTCGTACGTTGGTTTTGGTGGATTACAACAATTTAACCTCCAAACTAATTAAACAATTTCAATAAGGTGATCCAAAGATTGTCTTCTGAAGCACCTTCCAATACTTAAATAAGAGTTTATCTCTTTAAAAATGTGTTTATCTTACTAGAATTATTGGTAAAATTTATCCATAAAAATTGAAAAAAGTTACCTTTTATAAGAGGACAAGGTTCGCTTTTCACGTGTCGCTGTACATGTTAGGGTGCTTACAATTTTTTACTTGGATTAATATCGTGCTGACAACTATCCCCTGCATGTTAAACATGTGTCATTGTTTTAATGGGACTGTTCGCTCTTAGGTCACTGAATCGTCTGAAGGTTCAAGCCTTTTATCTGAGACAATAATTTACTCAAAAATCTAGCTCATCAATTATTATCTTTGTTCCAAGTTTAAGCAATATGCCAGGTGTCATGCTCTTGTTTCACTCACATGTCTATCTTTGATTGCTTCCATCTCATACCCATAAAATTTGATTCTCTAAAGCATCTCAAATGTATATATACAAATTTCTCCTATACGAGAAGGATTTACATAAAGAAAACTTCAAGGGTCGTGATTATAGTGAGAAAATAATTAGTGCATTTAACTATCGTTTGATTGCTACATCTTAGCACTTGGCACTCAAAATCTAGGTTGATTCAAAGATCTATTTATAAGGATGATAATTACTGAAAACTTCTTGCAACCAAACGAATTATCCTATTTTGAAGGGTGTCGACAGTTTAATCGTTTATCATATATCTCTCGATGGTCCTGTCAAGATTTTGTATGTAATGAAAGGAAAAATATAAAGCAATTAGCTTTTTGTGATGGATATTAGTTTTCTATTGGTGGTGGATAACAAGTTCGTGGAGTTCAACCTTCATTATACTATGTGTCTGGAAACGGCTTATCGTAAATAGTGCTTCCTGATACATTGCTAGCGAATAACATACGAGATATGATACATGTTGGGAAAAAAATTCACTTTTCAAGATCTCCTTTAAAAACTTGTATTCTGCAAGAATATAAAAAATAACAGAGAAATAAAATAGAAAACAATAACAATCACCACAACATAAGAATTTATATGAAAATTTTCAAAATATGAGAAAAGTCACTGTCCTCATAAATAAATTCACTACGTCAAAAATTATTACAATTATACAGATTATTCTCTCATAACCCATAACCTCAGTACTTCCACACTCTCCAAAACATACATATATTCATACTTTTCTGTACTCTAAAATAAGAAAAACAATAAAAGAATTTTAACTAAAGTAAAATATAATACTTAAAATGTCTTTAACTGAGACGATTTGAAACCAAGACTTTACACTCTTTTTATAACTTTAAAAAATCCCCTTATTTGTTTCTAATGTAGGATTAGCATCACTTTTATTTTGCCAATTTTTCTAACAAACTCCATCTTGGCAAAATAAAAGAAATATTTGTTACAATCATTATCTATACCGACAATCATAATTCAATTATCATACTCCACCATCAAAGAGTACACTTACATAGAATCACCACATTCTAAGAATTTCATTTTGGCATATGTCGAAAAACTTGCTGAAAATTTATAGTATAACTTCCACGTTTGGCCTTATCGACAATTTATCAGCCATCGACATACATTTCACCACATACCTTGCATTAATGTCAAACCAATGCCTGTGTGCAATTGTGGATCCGCTAACAATACTACATCATTTTCCATGGCACTGCGGACATATCATGAAGATGTATGTCTCACTTCTCAAAGGAAATCACCTTCTCCTACGAGAGAGATACTACTAGCTTCTGCCTCAGAGCCTTTTGCTGAACTCATTTCACCTTAACAATTTTTCTTGATGTACTCTGATTTTCACACCCTCAGCAAATTAAATTCTTCTTGAAGTTCTTATCTTTTGGTTACTCTCGTTTTTAATTACCATCATTGAGTCTGCTGATGAAGTGTGATCTCCACTCTTCAATCTTCTCTCCTTAAAAAAGAGTTTACCGATAACTTTTACAAATTTTAGGGTCTCATTTCCATACATCAAAATAGGTTTCATGCACTCATAGAAAGGTGGAAGAGACAATATGAGCTTTAACGTTTTATCCTTTTATTCAATTTTAACTCCAATAGCCTTCAGTTCAGAGACGATAATATTGAGAACACTCAAATAATCTGTGATTTTCGTACCTTCATCCATGCGTAGAGTATAAAATTGTTTCTTCAGGTACAACCTATTTGAGATGCCATTCGCTTAATACAACTCTTTAAGCTTCTCATAGAGTTCTCTAGTTGATAATATTTCATGCATGTTTGCAAGAGCATTCTTAGCCAAACATAAACAAATTGCACTTACAGCTCTCAAATCCAAATTCTCTCAATATTTATCGCTCATATTAGATTTCTCAGAACTGTTGTCTTTGCTAAAATTTTGGTTAAGAAGAGGACTTTATTTCTTCTCCAACGCCTTATATAACTAGGATTGTATCATATCTTTGACTTGTACTTATCACAAGCTAAAATTGATCTTTCCATCAAATTTTTCCATACCAAATTTCATAGGGTTTGAAAACTTCGATATAACTATACACTGGAATAGTACAGCAAGTCCGGCCCATGCCACATATAAGGAGAGCCATGAGGGTGCTGACTTAGCTTACGGTAGCTTTTCAAGGCTAACGTGGATGTTTACTCATTGACCTATCGACTTTTGTAACAGTGGTACAACAGTCCACAGTACTAAAACCAGAGAGCGACAGAGAGAAGCAGAAATGGGGAAGGCAAAGGAGTGTTTGGAGCTGACCGAAGAAGAATCAGAGACCGTTTCACGACTCCCCGTCCGCCCGCACCGAGTTGGAGTCGAGTCGAGCTTCTACGAGGACTTCACTTTGAAAGGCATCCGAGTCGACCGAGTCGACCCCTGTCTCGTCTCCTGTACTTTCAAAGTCCCTCCTCGTCTCACCGTAAGTTTCCTTCTAGAGATCTTTTTATAATCTCCTCAAAGCTCAAATTGAGCTTTGAAATTGGCCTGTCTAACTTAAAATGCTCTCTATTGTGTTGTGGCAGGACAAAAATGGAAACTTGGCCAATGGAGCAATCGCGAACATTGTTGATATAGTTGGTGGCTCTGTGGTCCACGTCGAGGGTCTTCCTTTGGCTGTTTCAGTGAACATATCTATTTCGTTTGTTTCGACTGCAAAAGTCGATGTAAGGGAGCCTAAAACCCTCCTCATTATGTTATTTTATTGAATACAAGCATACGAGTATAAATTTTGGGATTAAATAGTGGTTGATAAATATGGTAAGTGAGACATCACCTGCTATCTTGGAGCTACATAACTCGGGTATTTGATAAGAAATTTGTGTTTACTGAATGGATTTAAAGAAAGAGATTGAAAGGATTAATATTCATCATGCCCATCTATTGCCAATCCAGGAGACTTAAATAATTCCCCTACCTTACCCTTGAAACAACAAACAAACTAACAACAATTACTAAAACTGAAATACTAGGTGTACAACAGCCACTTTGCTTTTTTTAAGGAACAAACAACTGACTTAATTAAAATATCTTGACTAAGATAAGCATGACTTGTGGTTCCACTTTCACCCCCTCTTTGCATGAATTCTGTTCCACTTGTTTCTTGCATGTTTTGAGGAGTCACATTGGAATCATGCCCTCCTCTCTCTACATGGATTGCATGACTAGAACATATCAGTATTATATATATATATCCTATGAGTAAATTAAATATTAATAGAATGTTGTATTGTTTAGCATACAAGACCTGTTGAGAGTAGTCGTGTCGCAAATTGTTGCTGAAATATGGTACAAGTTTTTGTTACAACTCATGTTTGATTATATGTATTAAATTCCATATTGTTACATGCATGCACAATATGCATCAGTGAAAAAGTTTGGGAAATTTGCTTAAAATTAATTGATTGTTGCATCGCTGCATCACTTAGGATATGGGATCTGTAAACATCGTGGTGAGAGTAGTTGTTGGATAATTTGGTCTTGTGTCGGGTTCACCCAAGATGACCCAAATCCAAGTCCAAGATCCAAATCACAATTTGGATGGAGCCAAATTACTGCATGACTAGTTAGAAGCAGTTGCCAACACAACTGCCAGTGTAATCTGAGGATCGGATTCCGACCAGTCGAACTACTCACTTTCAGGATTATTCGCAGCCAAAACGGGTTTGTTTTGTTGCACTTTCTTACTGTTTTGATCAAAGTGTATATTGCTCCTTTTGTTTTTCCAGTAGTGATATTGCAAAATGTTGCTGAATATGGGTACGGGGTTTGGTTAGTATCACTATGTTGATTATATGTACTATGGTTTGTATTGATTAAATAATATTATTGAAATCTTGAAAATTTTATGTTGTTTTAATTTGTGTGCATCATGCTGCTGTTGCAGCAACGTTGCGTTGGTACACTACACGTGAAATAGAATAAATGGAATCAGGGTATGTTTTTGGTATGATTTTGATCTATAGTTTGATTATTGCAGGATGAGTTGGAGATTACTTCAAGCGTTTTAGGACGAAGAGGAGGTTATTCTGGAGCCATTGTTCTTATAAGAAACAAAGCGACGGGAGAGGTCATTGCCGAAGGACGACACTCACTGTTTGGTAAACAACATAGCAAGATGTGATCTCTAGGTGGTTTATGAATGCAAAATCACTCCACACAGATCAGTTAAGTGTCATATTAGGCACTTGGTTTTTCTTGTGAGTTCCACTACCAATTTGCTTCTGTAAACGTACATCTTTGTTGTAAGATATGTATGAATTTGATTGCATTTTGTTTACATGAATGCACAACTTTTGAATGATGTTCAGTTCAAAATTTGGGAGCTGTTCATGAAACCGTGGCATTGTATACATGTCAATTTGCCTATAACTTGGTTGTGATATAAGTAAGCTTGTAGGAAGAAATCAAGGACATGTTAATGTGTTCCATAGTTTCATTTAATCTGTCCTGAATCCTGATAGGAAGCATGTCACACAAAATTGTGCGCAAACTATGAAGTGGGAAATTCACTGGAAGATCAAAATCTGCACAGAAGTTGGTATATCACTCGTCATCGCGACTAAGTCAAACTTGAGTTATGTTGCATATGGTTTGAATAACCATAAACGATAATTATAAAAGAAATATTATTCAATTTTAATTTTTTCAACTTTTATTTTTAAAACTTATTATTTATTTAAATGGAGTTGGACCATCCACAGTACCGTTAAATATTTGACGACATTCTGCCTTCGGTCATCGGACATTGGTTTGGATACACGTTGACAAACCAACAAACGGACAACGTCAACACCTAAATATTTGAATAATTCAATATCTAGTGAAATTACTCCAACACCCTACACATCCTATGAAAACCACATAAACACCAAGCATAGTTGGTGCAAAAGGCGAGGGGCAATTGCGTCATCTCACCTTATCCGCCATATAAAATCCCGGTTCCCGGGTACTGGTGGGTGTTCTTCAAACCCAGTGTCAACATGAACTCTTCTTCTTTGTTCTCTCTAAACCAACCAATCCACAGTCACTCTCTCACTCTCTCTCGAAACCCTAAATCCCTCAAAACCAAATCCCTCCAATTCTCTTCGCTCCATTTTCTCCAAAACTCGCGCCCTGAGACACGTCGCTTTCGAAAGGTCTCCTCGCCGTCGTGGACGGCGGCGACAGCGGTTCAGCTTGGACGCGGCGGCTCTGTTCGAGCGAAGGCGTCGTCGGACGACAAGCAGTTCGGTTACTTTTCGGAGGGGCAGGCGGCGCCGAGTTTTGCTGAGTTCATCACCTCTGAGAGAGTCAAAGTGGTCGCGATGCTCGCTTTGGCACTGGCGCTGTGCAATGCAGATAGAGTAGTGATGTCCGTCGCGATCGTGCCATTGTCTCTCGCTCACGGTTGGAGCCGATCGTTTTCCGGTATTGTTCAGGTTTGTTTTTTTTTTTTTGTTAAATAATTTAATTAAAAAATATATATATTTTTTGAAGCTTTATTTATTTATATATTTTAATTCTTTTAATATAGTGATTGAGTTACTTTTAATTGTAAATTACTGCATAAAATAAATACATGATCTCGAATATATTGCATGGATGACTACTAGCTTCTTTAAATGTGAAGTGATTTTTGGAGAGACATACACTAATAATAACAATTTGTGTTGTTTAATTGTCGTTTATTTCTAATTTAAGTGATAAAAATATGTCCGGCAGTCGTCTTTTTTATGGGGATACATGATTTCGCCGATAGCTGGAGGGACTTTGGTAGATTATTATGGTGGTAAGGTAATTATGGCGGGGGGTGTGGCGTTGTGGTCGTTAGCTACTTTTCTTACGCCCTGGGCAGCGGAAACGTCTTTGTGGGCTCTACTTGTTGTGCGGGCTACGCTTGGAATTGCCGAAGGTGTGGCTCTTCCTAGTATGAACAATATGGTTGCAAGGTAATTGATGCTTTTCATGTTTTGGTGATAATTAGCACGGATTGATTATCTACATATGTGGGAGGTTTGAGAAGTTGAAATGTTGAAATTTTTGCGGACTTGCTTAGATGGTTTCCTCAAACGGAAAGAGCCAGGGCTGTTGCGATTGCAATGGCTGGATTTACATCTGGAAATGCAATAGGGCTCTTGCTATCTCCAATTCTCATGTCAAAAGCTGGTGTTTTTGGCCCGTTTGTTATTTTTGGTTTAAGTGGATTTCTGTGGGTTTTGGTTTGGTTGTCTGCCACATCGAGTACTCCTGACCGACATCCCCAAATATCAAAATATGAATTGGAGTACATACTTAATAAGAAGCAGAAGCCCTTGCAGGTGGAGAATAAACCTAAGACAGCAAAAGTGATCCCTCCTTTCGGGCGGCTGCTCTCTAAAATGCCAGCATGGTCCATAATTGTTGCCAATGCGATGCACAGCTGGGTAATTCATACATCACTCTCGCTAATTTTATCTTAGATTTATGTTATTCTGACATTTTCCTATGAGCCAAATATGCTACTGGTGTGAAAATATGATTTGGTACAATGATAATTTTCCCACACCTTTAAGCATAATTGTCAATATTATTTCAGTCCTTACTGTTATACTGCGCCTCTTTCCCTGTTAAAGAAAATTTAGCTTTTGTATAATTGAAACTATTATATTACTTAACAGTGCAAAGTGATTATCTTATGGTGGGAGAATTGTCATTGGAGGCCAAATATATATTAACTAAATCTATGTATGTAGGTATTATACTACCTTGGTATAAGGAGTGTGTATGTGCGCGCGCGCGTTTGTGTATTAATGCATACTCATAATTTAAGTAAAAATCTTGTGCAGGGATTTTTTGTTATTCTTTCCTGGATGCCAATTTACTTCAACTCGGTAAGGCTTATTGTAATCATGCTTTTTTTTAATCATTATTGGAGCATACTAATTTGAAAGTAAAGCTTTTATGAGTTGCGGATGCATATCACTATATTGCAGGTATTTCATGTTGACCTGAGACAAGCTGCGTGGTTTAGTGCTGTTCCATGGAGTGTTATGGCACTTACTGGATATTTTGGTGGTTTAGGGTCAGATATGTTGATACAAAGCGGAACAAGTGTGACAGTGACTCGCAAGATCATGCAGGTGTGTACTTAATGCAGGTGTCTGGTTTTGTCGTAGCATCGCTTTTTTTTTTTTCCGATCTGGTATCCTGAGTCTACTTCAGAAAAGATGTCTCTCTCTCTCTCTCTTCATCATGAGAAAAAAAACAAAAGAGAGGAGGTGAAAGTGTTTTTTCACTCGTTTTTATAGGAATTTGGCTTAATATGAAGTTAACATTGGATGAGTGGTGCAGAAGCATGTGGCCAACCAGAAAAATGGATCGATACCATATGTTATGTATTTCTTCTGAATTTCATATTCTAATTGCTTATTATTATTGTGTTTTTTATATTTCCCCATTGATCTTTGACTTATGTAGTAGGCATTCAATCTATGGTTGATCTGCAGTCAATAGGTTTCATTGGTCCTGGGATTGCTCTTATTGGTTTAACTGCAGCAAAACGTCCATCAGTTGCATCTGCTTGGCTTACTTTAGCTGTTGGGCTGAAAGCATTTAGTCACTCTGGTTTTCTTGTGAATCTTCAGGTTTGGGTGCTGAAAAACTTTTGAAAATGAAGTTAAGAGCTTGAATTGCATTTTCGTTTCCTCTAATTTTTCGCTTTCTTCTTATTTCCAGGAGATTGCTCCCCAATATACTGGTGTTTTACATGGTAATGTTAAATGTTATTTCATGTTTGATCATTTATTGGTATTGAATAATGTTTACAAGATTGCCTTACATTTATGGACTCTTTCACAGTGGTGAAATGGCCATGTTGAAGTCTTTTAGGAAGATTGATTTTCATAAATTATTGTTATTGGTGATTCCAACATATTTCACCCCATATAGATTGTTGTTCCTCTTTGCCGTGCACTAGTGATGTGTGCTGCATGGATGCTAATGTTTAATGAACCTCAGCTTTTTGGTATGCTGGCTTCCATAAATATTTAGGAAGGTGGCCTGAATTTACTTTTCGTTAATTTTGAGAAAGAAAATTGACAATTAGTGGTCTGTAAATATTTCCTTTCACCCACACCTATGCACGAAGTAAACATCAGAAGTGCTCTACGTCATTGAACTTCAAATTGCCATTTTGTGTTAATGACTGCCTGTTTATTTTTTCTGGTTATAGGAATAGCAAATACTGCCGGAACATTTGCTGCCATTGTAGGAACAGTCGGAGCTGGTTTTTTTGTGGAATTGATGGGTTCTTTTCGAGGATTTCTGTTGCTTACATCGCTCTTATATTTCTTGTCTGCCCTTTTTTACATCATCTTTTCTACTGGAGAAAGAGTGAATTTTGATGAACCTGGTGAGTTTCCCTGTCGTGATGAGACCTTGATAATTGTCTTGTGATTTTCTTTGGGGTTGGGTTTTTGCTGTGACCAACTTAATGCATTTTTAACTTTATTTTTTGCTTAACAGCTTCATGACCGAGTTCAAAACGAATATTGCCACACGCTACCTATTTTATAGACTCATACTCGACAAATAAAGGACCGGAGCTGCCTAAAAATGCGAGAGAATGTCGGGCAGTGTTTCTGTTTTCTTTCTTTTTCTTCAACATTTACAAAACTAAAAGAAAATGTACAGTGTATCTTGTTTTCACATCCCCCATGCACTCGAGGGACTGAATTTCAGGTCCATTTGGGTGACTGATTATGCCAAATACTCGTGTACTTACTCTCTAGCATCTTGCAAGGTATGGATGCTTGATCGATTATATATTATGATTTTTTTCTCAATATGCGATCGCTTGTGTGTATCATGTAGTCATTTAATTATCTTCTTCACTGTGGTCACTTTTATTTCTTATTTAGGTTGCTTGTTTTAAAGAACAAAAGTACAACATCCGAGCACATTTCCCTCCGTACCTAACTTTTTTTTTTTTTTTTTAAAGTACAAAAGCTGAGATTGAGACTATTTCTCCCAATTGTAAGCGGTCTTTCGAGTCGTGCCACTAATATTCTATATTGATTGGTCTCGATTGTACTTTGGGTCTCTCCGTACCTAACTTTAAGGTGCGTTTGGGAGTGCTTTTGTATGAATTGATTTAGGGTAAAAATGTTTCTAAATTAAGTTGTAGATGAGGATTTCAAATTTTTAACAAAGGAGAAAATTCGTAGTCAATGGCAAATTACGTTAAGGACTATCTCGAGGCCCCGTAAAATCAGAGAATGGCAACCTGAGAATAAATTAGTGTGGATTTAAGAAATTAAAAAAAAAAAAATTCCAAATTTGAAACTGCAATATTTTAGAAGGCAGATTGCTTTTTTAAGTAGATCAATACTTCCTCACAATAAGTCTTGGACTATTTTTCTTTTTTAAATTAATTATTTAATACATATGTTTTGCACATTCTCTTATAATTAGATGATTCTACATCTTCCCTTTCACTAAAGGTGAGTTTTTTATTTTTGGTATTTTTTTTATTATGAAAGACATAAAATGTCAGTTTTTTCTTTGAAACTAAAGTGTTCATCTTCCTATTCACCTTGAAAGGCATAAAATGTATTGAAAATATTTTTATTATTTTTATGAAGTTATATTTAGGTAGAATAAAATATTATTTGATTGAGTAATATTAGACCTCCTAACTCATATTATTCTAACTTTGTATCCAAATAGATAGTGTGATACTTGATAAATTGCGGCACATTAATGCTTATTTAATTTATGTATCGCATATCAAATGGATTAAAATATTTAAAATACCATTTCTATTATGAGTAGAAATGTTTATAGTTAATAAATTTCAATATTTGATTTGAGTCGGATTCTCATCCACTCTGATCGTGCACAACCGATTGCCACCCACTTAGTTTTCGACAACCTACTGCTCAAGCATTTTACAAACGAAACATTGGGGGCGTTAAAGAAATTGATGGGGTGTCCCTGAATACTAACGGTCCACCCTCCCTCTCTCTCTGATGCCATATATTCTACACGCTTGCTAGGTAGGTACCAAATGGACTTGTCAAATTTAAAATGCAGTTATTTCCAACATTTATTGTTTTGAAGATAAAATACATTTCCAACGTCGACTCGTCGAAGAAACAGATCAACTCACAAAAAGATATTTTAAAAGAGGCCTTATAAGATAATACATTGACTTTGTCCCCCTAATTGTCATTCGTTGAACTAATAAACAAATTTTATACATGAATAATTGAACCAGTCTTCCAGGAATAAAAAAATCGAGCACTACATGAAGACAGCAACACAGAATTTTCAAGTTTTCCTTCAAACCTGAGCAAAAGACATGATCAAACCACTCTGCAGGAAGGGCCACAAGCTCTGCAGATGAAGAAAACAACACCAAGTCCAAGCTCCCACCATGATCTGTCCTCAAACCAAACCAAAAACAAGTCCAAAACTGAAATTCTCCCTGCCCGGAACTTCCTCATAGTTGCAGCCAAGAAAGTGAGTGGTGTTTTCACAGCTTTCTTTCCCAGGAAAAGAAAGACAGACCCGGATGGTGTTGGTAAAGATAATGTTCGAGCCAGAAAACCATCCTGTAAGTTGAGATTTCATTTTGAATAATTCCCACTAAAGTTTTGGTAGTAATGCACATGCCAATCAGTTGGGGTCATTAAATGTGTTTGCTTGAAGTGCTTGGTGAAACTTTTAGACAAGTTTTTTTATCACTAGCAGGGAATCGTGTGTAAATGAAATTTTGTATGGTTTGCAGGTTCAATTGATCGTTCCACAGAAAGTAAGACAACAAGGTGTTCACGATCCATTTCCACCACGGATTCCTATAGTTCCTCCAGTTCTGTGGAGGGACAGGTCATGGCAATCAATTTCTCCATTGAAGAGATTTACAAGGCAACGGTGAATTTCTCTCTTCAAAATAAAATCGGGGAAGGTGGATTTGGAACTGTGTATAAGGGAAAGCTCAGGGATGGATCTGTTGTTGCTGTAAAGCGTGCTAAAAAGGTAGGTGGTGATTGAGATATCATGACTGTTTGTATTCCACTAGATCCTAACTTGAATGTGAGGGAGCTTAGAAGTGTGAAAGCATAGATAGGTGTCTAATGGGTTCAATATCGATGTGAATGATGATTTTTTATATTTTGTGGCAGAACAAGAACGATAGAAGCTTAATACTGGAATTCAAGAATGAAATATTGACGTTATCGAAGATTGAACATCTGAACTTGGTAAGGTTATTGGGATATGTAGAGGATAGAGACGAGAGAATTATCGTGATGGAATATGTTAGCAATGGAACTCTTCGGCAACATTTAGATTGTAAGTCTAGAACCCTGAAATCTGAAACTAATTAGCAGAATTAATAGATTCAGAAATAGGACATAACGAAATTTAAATTATCATTTTTGATGCAGGTAAACTAGGAAATGGACTTGAAATAGCAGAACGTCTAGATATTGCAATTGATGTAGCTCATGCACTTACTTATCTTCATACATATACAGGTATGAACATTATCTCTGTTTTCAACTACTGGCCGATTCTATTCAGCAATTCGTAGAAAAAGATATCTACATTTACCCATGTATAAATTTTAAATTCGAATTTTAATTCTTTGTGACATCACATTATGAAATTGAAGCATGAAATTGTGCTGGCTTAATCTACAGATGTCCCTATAATTCATAGAGATATAAAAGCATCGAACATCCTCATTACTGAAAAACTTCGAGCCAAAGTATCAGACTTTGGCTTTGCACGACTGGCTGCAGATCCTGCTGCAACTCACATCTCTACTCAAGTTAAGGGGACAGCAGGTTATTTGGACCCTGATTACCTCAGGACTTATCAACTTACCGAGAAAAGTGATGTGTACTCCTTTGGCGTATTGCTTGTAGAAATAGTGACAGGAAGATACCCAATCGAACCGGATAAACCAATAAAGGAGAGAGTTACAATAAGATGGGTAAGTATTTCATACATCCATTAAATCAACAAAGACAAAACTGGTAAACTGCTGAGATGTGTTTTTTTTTTTTTTAGCAATCAAGAAGTCACATGTATGGGATCTCTATCTACTGTTATAAGCACCATATATACAGCTAATTAATCCTACTGTTTAAATGTTTCTCTCTGCATCTTTTATATCGTGCATAATAATCTATACAAAATCCTGTCTCAGACATGAGTCCCTTGCATATAGAGATATATTTTAGTGAAATCTGATGTAACACATACTATATCTTGAAATATAAATCATTTTGAATAATTAGGAAAATAAATGTGAAATGCTCCTCACATTCATTTTGTTACTATATTAGTAAAAAATCCCAAATTATTGTAGAAATGTAGCGCATGGTGTTTTGTATTTGAGAAGTTGGAAGCAGATTCTTTGTAGCATAACTAAGATTGAACTTGAGATTTGTATTACATGTGTGACATTAATCAAATGAGGCCTCTACAGTTTCAGCAAACGATAATATTTCATATGCCATGTCTTAGACGATAGTTAGGTACAAATCTATCCCACATGTTCACCCAAAAAACGTATGCCAATTGGGATGAGTTAACATTTGATGGCTTGCACTGTCTTATGAAATTACATAGAGAATATAGAGGCAAATATACAAATGGCAGCAGTAGTAGAGTTGTTTGATTACTGCTGAAAAAGCTGTGAGGATTCCGTTGTTCAGTTCATCCCTACTTGTTTTAGAATCTGCATGTTATCAGTTGTAATTTCTTTAAGCTATTCTAGTATTATGACATCTTCATTTCGAATATGCACTAGTCGAATTGTCTTAACTTTGCAAATCTTTTCCTGCTAATGCCACAAATTATATATCAATAACTTGCATTCAATATCCAACAAGCTACCATTTGCAAACCTGATAAGCTCTTCTTTGTATGCAGGCAATACAGAAATTAAAAGCAGGAGATGCCATATTTGTCATGGATCCAAGACTGAGGAGAAGTTCAGCATCAACTATGGCAGTGGAGAAGGTCCTCAAACTAGCACACCACTGCCTTGCACCTTCCAGACAATCAAGACCAACCATGAAGAAATGCGCCGAGGTATTATGGGGAATCCGAAAAGATGTCAGAGAAAAAGCCTTATCTTCTTCCACTGCTGCTTCTGCTTCCCACCATTCCGCGAATTATCCCAATAGAATTCCAAAGGAGACCAGACATACAGCTTTTGGGATTGAGGATGATGAGAGCCATAAATTTATTTCTGCATGAGATATAATTTTTTAAACCAATCGTTTCTCAATTCTTTCACATGTAATATATCTTTGTAGCAGCATATTTGCCGAACAAGTATTGAATGTGAGTGGTTTGATCATCTACCCGTCTTGATATCTATTGCATACTCTAGCAAGAGAAATGCTTGATCTTGTATGCTGTGTATTTGGCCTTGCTTTGATTGATTTGATAAAATTTAATTTTTCACATTCCTTTGGTTTATGATATTACATATTGAATCACGTAATGATCTGAACTGTTCTGAACTTCTTAAAATTTTATGATTATTATTTTCTTTTCCACTTTTGTTAACTACCAACTATAGTTGAATGTGAAAGCTAATAGCTCAAGTAATCTTAAAATTGTCAATAATGCCATGGTAGAATGTCCAGGCATCGACAGGACCTTGGACCTGCTATTAATGACTCCTTTGGATTTTTCTTGATTGGTGATTGATACTCTTTTCAAAGAAAGAGTTGAGCTGAACATGTTTGGACTGGACCATGATTGCACCACGCAAACATGCCAAAATTTGAGCACATGTTTACTCATCATTAGAATTTTATTACAGAAATTGCTTGAAGTTACCCCTCCAGAAATTTGTTTCAAACCTTCTTAGATTTAAGAATCAATTGTCAATTTGACATTTCAATTTCACATATTCAGAATAAGTTTTAGTAAGTCACAGCTTTATAATACTTTATAGTGAATAAGAAAATAAAAAAGATCGACATTTAGGCGAAAATGAGTTTTATTAAGTCATAACCTGTAAAAATGTTCTAAAAACTAATAACATTCTCTAATAAAACATGAAAATAATATGATCGAAGTTGAGTGTTCTGCTGCTTTATCAGGACACTCACGTCAATGACACTATTAGTGTTTTATTCCAAATTCTGAACATCATTAAGTAATTATAATCCATCTTTTACGTTTACAATAGAAGTTTTAAGTAGACTGAATTAACGTAATATATTAAAAAAAAAAAAAAGGTAATATCTTTAATTTTAAAACGATGACGTGGACCCATGTGACAATTGCCAACTTGGTGGATCCCTCCATCTATCTTCGAACCCGTGCCCTCTAACCAGATCCGTGAATCGAGCCTCTCTACATTCCACCTCTGCCGCGCTTTTCATCATCTCCCGCCACGTGTCCCCACTCTTTCTTTTTCAAATAATATCACACAAACTCCACAGAACATCACCCCTTCAAAATATAATCGTCCTACTTCCACCGTTCAACTCTTTCAGTCACTCTCACGGCCACTCTTTAACACTGATATTTCTCTCTCCCTGTTCACCATCACATCACTTCTCTTGTTTTTTTCCTCATCAAACACTAAATAAATAAATAAAAATCTCCAACTCTTATAGAGTATTCGTTCTTCTCAGAACTCTCACACACTCTATTAACTAAATATCTTCAACGCCTCTTCGTCTCCCAAATTTTGTAAGCCTCTCTATCTCTCATTATCTTTATTTCATTTCTATTCAACTCTTTTTGGTTTTAATTATTATTTTTATTATTTTAAATTCATTTATTTGATTAAAGTGTTCTTGTTTTTGTTTTTGTTGTGCTTCGCTTTTCTTATTTTTGTTGTTTTGAAGCGGTTTCGAGTTCGAATCTGGAGTAGAAGTTGATTTTATATCACGATGTCGACCGCGAACGGTAAGACTTTGACAGTGAAGTCGGATAAGGTTCCGGCGACGGCGCATCCATTGGCGGAGGAGCCGGCGGAGGTTGCGGCGAATATAAACTACCACGCGCAGTACAGTCCGCATTTCTCGCCGTTCAAGTTCGAGCCAGAGCAAGCTTACTACGCCGCCGCAGAGAGCGTCCGCGATCGTCTTGTTCAAGTATAATTCTCAAATCAGCTTTTCAAGTTCTAAGCTTCTAAGCTTTTATTGTTTTTTGACTTGTTATCGGTTTTTGTTTAGTGTGTTTCTGAAACGTATCATGAATACGAGTTTCGAAGTTGCGTTCTTTTTTTATAATTGTTATTGCTTTCTGTTTATAAATTAATTAATTCAGCATCTCGAATTCGCATCTTGTTGTGTGTGTGTGTTTCATAATTTTTGTGAATACAAGTCTTGGTGTTGAGCTCCTTTTTATTGGATGTCGATAGATTTAGTGTTGTAAGCTGGTGGTATGTTGTTGTTTTATGATTTTGATAAACAGTTAGTTATTTTTAGTCGTCAGTTGTGTAATATTACGTTTACAATTGAAAATCGGAAGTTTCGAATTAGTTAGAGATTCGAAAATAAAATATCCGATGATTGATTTAATTTAATGTACTATATATTGTATGTGTTGTTTTTCTTCTATTAGTTAATTCAATTATGGTGTGTAGCGTGCCTGTGTGTAGCCGGGAGAAATCATGTTTTGTTTATGATTTAATTGTTTTCACAGCAATGGAACGAGACCTACCTTCAATTTCATAAAGTTGATCCAAAGCAAACTTACTACCTATCGATGGAATATCTTCAAGGACGGGCTTTGACTAATGCTATTGGGAACTTGAATGTTCAGAATGCATATGCTGATGCTTTAAATAGATTGGGGCATGACCTTGAGGAAGTAGTTGAGCAGGTAATTAGATTTTTGAATTCCGCATGGATGGTGTGATTTTTGGTTTTATTAAATATAGTTATTCAATTAACTCTATCATGGAGGTTTTCTTCAATATTTTTTGCTTCATCGTTGAATTAAAGTTTCTCTCAAGCTTTTTGTTTTTGTGAGGTAGTGATGTTTTTAGTACCTTTTGGATGTGTAGATGTAGCGAGTAGGTACAATTATGCAGGTCGAAATACCTTTTTAAGAATTTGACTTCATTTACAACATGCAGAAGGTTGATGATTATTATGAAAATTTGTAGGAGAGAGATGCAGCGCTGGGAAATGGTGGTCTGGGAAGACTAGCTTCTTGCTTTCTGGACTCCATGGCAACATTAAATATACCTGCATGGGGGTATGGTTTAAGGTACAAATATGGGCTGTTCAAGCAGCGGATCACCAAGGCGGGTCAAGAAGAAATTGCCGAGGATTGGCTTGAGGTTCAACTTTACCTTCAATTTCCGATGTTGCTTGTCTCTTGGGATTTTACTGACAGAATTTTTTTATGTTAATATGCAGAAGTTTAGTCCTTGGGAAGTGGTCAGGCATGATGTGGTCTTTCCAGTCAGATTCTTTGGTCGCGTTGAGATTAATCCAAATGGATTGTAAGTGTTAATTACGATTTACAAGTTAGTATAATCATTTATTAGAATGCACTACTCAATGATTCTGGTTTCAACAAAATCATCAATGAAGAAGGAGTTATAATCAAAATTTTTCAATTTCACAATCACATGATACTAGGTTCCTGAACAACATACATATCATCAAGTAAGACCTAAGTTGCCCGTATTACAGGAGAAAATGGGTTGAAGGGGAAGTCTTTGAAGCTCTGGCTTATGATGTACCAATTCCAGGATACAAAACCAAAAACACCATTAGTCTTCGTCTCTGGGAAGCAAAAGCCACTTCTGGGGATTTTAATTTATTTCAGTTCAATGATGGACAATATGAAGCTGCTGCACAACTTCATTCTCAAGCTCAGCAGGTTGATTCTGTCGATTTTGTAGTCTCTCAAGAATTTTCCTGTTGGCTGGATGAAATGCTGCTCCATTTTTTATTTTATTTTATTTTTTATTTTATTTGAAATAACCACTAAAGAATTATATTCTGTTGATCTTCTTTTGTTATTTTATACTGTATGTCCATGTCTGCATGGTTACATGTTTGCATAAAGCTTAATTTTACAATGTGGCCTATTGCAGATCTGTGCTGTTCTGTATCCTGGGGATGCCACAGAAAGCGGGAAGCTTTTACGGCTCAAACAACAATTCCTTCTCTGCAGTGCATCACTCCAGGTTGGTCTATTCAGCTAAAGTTCCAGAACTTTCCTCTGTTTTCTTGTTGTAGCCCTCTGCCTTACTTGGTTTACGGCTGGTCTATTTGGCTGAGACAACACTTTTATCGTGCATGTTTCCTTTGGTATTCCCTGGATGGATATCTAAAAAAATTCTTAGGCTGAATGTTAAGTAGATTTAGGATTGTTTATCATATAAAGTTAGTCTTGCATCTTGCCCAACAAAACTCAAGGTGAGACCATTTATTCGAAGGATGGGATTCTTAATATGTGATGACTTAGTGTATATGTATAGCATCAAGCATGGACTTTTTTGTGTTGTAGAGGCCAGTACATTTCTTAGTATTCGAATTCAAGGAAAACATTCAAACTTGAATTTGTTATTTTTCTGTCCCAAAGCAATTTTTCTGCTTGAATGATGCTAAGTATAAGAATGATATGGATGCCTTAAATGAAACATATCACACTTTCTATGCTATTGTACTGTTGGTTTTTATGATTGCTAATTAACTGTTTCGAACTTAAGTTCTTTGTGGGCAAACTTAGAGAAGTCCAAGAGTTACCAGGTATCAAAAAGAAAAGTTCTTTGTGATGTTATTAGTCATTTCATGATTATATGTTTATATTTGGTTCTAATCTTGAGCTTAATACAGGACATAATTCACAGATTCAAGGAGAGGAAAAATTGCAAGGACTCCTGGCAGTGGTCTGAATTTCCCAGCAAAGTTGCTGTTCAACTGAATGATACTCATCCTACTCTTGCAATTCCAGAGTTGATGAGATTATTAATGGATGATGAAGGACTTGGTTGGGATGAAGCATGGGATGTGACAACTAGGTACCTTATATTCTGTTTCTAGAATATTTTTCAATCCACAGCATTTTTATCTTCTGTCCCCTTTTGCTTGTATGTGCTGCTTACCCGTGTTCGGACTTATCAATATAACATGTTAATAATTGATCTAGGACTATTGCTTATACCAATCACACAGTTCTTCCTGAAGCACTTGAGAAGTGGTCACAATCTGTATTGTGGAAACTTCTTCCTCGTCACATGGAAATCATTGAAGAGATTGACAAGAGGGTAGACCACTGATCCCTTACTTTTCTTTTCTCCATGCTTAAGTGTCATACTACCTTCTAATTCTAAAATTATATGAAAATAACAGTTCATTGCAATGATCCGTTCCACACGACCTGACCTAGAAAGCAAACTTTCCAACATGCGCATCTTGGATAACAATCCCCAAAAGCCTGTTGTCAGGATGGCAAACTTGTGTGTGGTATCTGCACATACGGTAAGAGCCTAATTCTGGAGAGATTTAATGATGAATAACATTCTGTAGCTTGTTTAATGAAGTTAATAAGCTACCAGGATAGCTGTTTCGCAATAATGTACTCTTCTCTTGTGGTTGGCAATTACTAGGAAATTTCCGACTGAATTTGATCCTTTGATATTAAATGGAAACTTCTTGTTGCTTGTGATTGTTTTAATATCACTCTTAGGATCGAACTGTGAAAACTTGCAGTTCTGATACACAGCAGTGTTCCATATACATCTGGTCATTGTCATGTTAAAGAATTATAGTATTTGTTAGTTAGAACTCATTCATATGTGCTCATTGCTTCCTAGCCCTCACTGATTGTTCCCTGAATATCCTTAAACTTTCTGTAGTTTTCACTAAAAAATCTTAACCTGTCCTTTCGTTTTTCCTTTTAAGTTTTAATTGTCCTTTTTCTGGAGAGAATAGCGTTCCCTCTCTGCGGTTATCCATTCATTTCATACCAAGTGTTTAATATCTAACATTGCTAATTTCTTTGTAGGTGAATGGTGTTGCCCAGTTACACAGTGACATATTAAAGTCTGAGTTGTTTGCTGATTATGTCTCTATATGGCCATCCAAACTCCAGAATAAGACTAATGGTATCACTCCTCGTCGATGGCTCCGATTTTGCAACCCTGAGCTCAGTAACATAATCACAAAATGGTTAAAAACTGAGCAGTGGGTCACCAATCTTGACCTACTTGTTGGTCTTCGCCAAGTATGTATTAAGATAAAGGTTTGGTATGTATCCTATGAAATTCATTATTATAGTATTCTCAACTGATGCTTTCTCCGACAGTTTGCTGACAATGCAGAACTTCAAGCTGAATGGGCTGCTGCCAAGATGGCCAACAAGCAGCGATTGGCACGGTACATATTGCAGGTAACAGGTGTGAGCATTGATCCAAATAGTTTATTTGACATACAAGTCAAGCGCATCCACGAATACAAGAGACAACTGCTGAATATTTTGGGTGCAATCTATAGGTACAAGAAGTTAAAGGTAATATAACATCTCAATGGCACCTGCTACTTTTGACGATTATTCATTTTTACTGACATATCTGATTAAATGCATCATAAGCATCTATCTAGGTAGTTTCACCCTATAAATAAGAGTAATTGTTAATGTATCATATTCACATTCTATTTTTAGTAACATGCTTGGAATTATGGTAGGAAATGAAGCCTGAGGAGCGGAAAAATACTACTCCACGCACCATTATGATTGGAGGAAAAGCATTTGCAACATATACAAATGCCAAAAGGATAGTCAAGTTGGTGAATGATGTTGGTGATGTTGTCAACACCGACCCTGAGGTCAATAGTTATCTCAAGGTAATGAAGCTTCGTTATACTGATAATGTTTTGTACATTGAATTGTCGGAATAAGTGCAAAATGAAGCTGATGTATATCTCTATACCATTTACAAGGTGAAATTTCGGAGTTTGTTAGCATCAACTTGTACATTAAACAATCAGACCTTTAGTTTGATTTCTTTGCTTAATTTTAGAAGTGAGTATTCCTCGAGGAAAGCTGAGACCTAAATTGTTGACAAACTTTCATATATCCGTTGGTTTGATACCATAATATTTTTTCTTTCTAGACATTGTAAATGAGAAATGCTTGTTAGTCTTATTAAATATTTCTCCATTACTGGAAAAACATTCAGGTGGTATTCGTTCCAAATTACAATGTATCTGTGGCCGAGATGCTTATTCCAGGAAGTGAGTTATCACAGCATATCAGCACTGCAGGCATGGAGGCAAGTGGAACAAGCAACATGAAGTTCTCTCTCAATGGTTGCCTCATAATAGGGACATTGGATGGGGCTAATGTGGAAATCAGGGAGGAAATAGGGGATGATAATTTCTTTCTCTTTGGTGTAACTGCAGATCAAGTCCCTAAGCTTCGCAAAGACAGAGAAAATGGATTGGTATGAATTTGTTTCTCTTTTCTCGAATTTAACACACTCATCAAATTTGTCTTACTTAGAAATAATACAACAGGTGATTTTTTTTTATTTTTTCAATCAAGGCTTGCACAATGCATAAATGGTTTCATTGCTTTACCTGCTTAATTCATATATATCCATTAAAAGTCTCTGTGTTTCCTTGTTTGACATTGAGCCTTGCCAATGACACAGTTCAAACCAGATCCTCGGTTTGAGGAGGCCAAACAATTTATAAGAAGTGGAGCATTTGGAAGCTACGACTACAACCCGCTGCTTGACTCACTGGAAGGGAACTCAGGTTATGGTCGTGGTGACTATTTTCTAGTCGGTTATGACTTTCCAAGCTACATGGATACCCAAGAAAGAGTTGATGCAGCTTACAAGTAAGATCTCAACCACCTTTAACTTTAAAGAGTTCAATTATTTTTTCAATTACACAGAAATCCTGGGAATTTAACAAGAACATGAATGACAAATATCTCAGCATGCTTTAGATTTCGCTGTCTAATTTGTATCTAATTGGTTAATGTATGCTTTGCAGGGATAGAGAGAGTTGGCTAAAGATGTCTATACTGAGCACGGCTGGTAGTGGCAAGTTCAGCAGCGACCGCACTATCAATCAATATGCTAAGGAAATCTGGAACATAGAGGAGTGCCGTGTGCCGTAATTCCCGCCATCCCACTCTCGAAATTTGTCATCTAATACAATCATATAAATAATATATCATTCGTAAGAAAGATATAAGAAATCCACGAATGAATGCATCCAGTCGGTACGGCGGCAATAAGCTACATCAGCATACCCACTTGTTTTACGAGAAACATTTGATTTATCAAGACACTATAAAGTTGTTATTTATCGACTGATTTCACTTATAATGGCGGCTACTATATGTGTTTAGAAATTATACATTCATATAATACTTTTTTTGAGCGGCTTGGTCTTGAAACACACACAATAACAGAGAAATAGTAAATCAAGCCACAAACATTTTAGATAAAACTTAAGGTACTGAATGCTTATTTGATAACAGTTTCATGCAAGTCAATATAAAGGCCGACAATAAACTCCACAATATACATGGTATTGTCTGCAACATTCTATATTTCTAGAATGCAATTTGCTAAATTGCCGCACACTCTAAACATTCACCAGTCCAGTTACCTCGGGGATCAGGGGGATGCAGAGCCAGACCTAGGGCTTACTGATCTAGACGTGAATCTAAAACTTGCACTCCGACTCCTAGATGGACTCCTTGAGTAACTCTCACGTGAGTTTGCTCGCTTGGACGAACCTCCTCCATGTGAGACACTTTTACTTGGTCTCGGGGACATGCTCCTACAGTAGCTTCTCCTTGAGCTTCTTGGTCTGGGAGAAACACTGTGGGAATAGCTTCGTCTTGAGATTCTCCTTCGCTTGGGTGTGATGCTACGAGAATAGCTCCTCCTTGCGCTCCTGCATGGCGGTGTACGACTTCGAGAGATTGAACGATATCGGCTTCTTATATAGTAACGATCATCAGGAGAATCGTACCACCTAGTCTCATACGGAGAGTAGGATCGATCTCTCCTTCTATAGTGGCGATCATCATACCTAGAGTCATATGGAGAGTAGGATCGTTTCCTTCTTCTGTGCTCACCGTCGCGCCTTCTATAGTAGCGGTCATCTGGAGACCTACTGTAAGGGGAACGAGATCGAGAGTATGATCTGTGCCGCCTATAGTAAGGCGAATAAGATCTACGCCTACTATAGTAAGGAGAGTATGATCTGCTCCTGCTCCTTTCAGATGAATAACCGGGAGACCGACTTAGGCTCCTATGATAAGGAGAGTAGCTAGGAGATCGACGAGAAGGGGAGTAGCTACGAGATCGGCGACGAACTGTATCAACATAAGCACCAGATAAAATATTAGAAATATAAAAATGTGATTGCCCATTAATAAACAAAATCAAAAGAAACTTTATGGAAATTATCGTACCACGAATGGTTCTCAGCCCCAAATAGCGCCCTGGAGTTGGGGTTCGACCTCTGCACCTCCTAGCCTGTAAGCAATTATGAAGTTAACAAACTAACCAACAAAGAGAGATGCAATAATAGAAATGATTTCCTTAATTCTTCTCCATTCCATCTTTATTGTGAAGTGATGTGATAGAATAAAACATAATGAAATAATCTTCATAAGCAGAATGATTTGACTGAAGCAATCAACATGGCGATAACAAACTAAAATAGCACAGCATTTAATTGCTAAAAGAAGAGAGAAATGCAGGGTGCAGGGCATACAACCCTAACTGTCTGATACTTGTTGATGTGTTTGATTTGTTTGTTTGTTAGGTAGTATGACTTTTGAAGTTTGGTGAAGAGCTGCTACACACAGCTAACCTGCTGCCACAAAAACTTCAAGTGGAAAGAAGCAAACAACTTTCAAATTCCAAGAACCAATATCAAACCATCCATAATATACTAATAGATTGCAATATGAGAATAGTAACCAATAATTCAATGAATCAATCAGTAGCAAGAACAGCCGAAATATGCGGAAAATTTTACCTTCTCCACTGTAATGACACGACCTTCAAGAACAGAACGATCCAAATTCTTGATGCATCCATTAGCTTCCTCCAGAGAGGCCATAGTAACAAACCCAAATCCACGAGACTCTCTAGTCCAAGGATCAACCACAAGGTGGACATCAATAACCTGAAGGTGTAAGACCAAATAACCACATCATAAACCACAAAATCGTTCCATTCAAGCAAATGAAAATATGAGAAAGATCCAAACCTTTCCCTCAGTTGAAAAATGCTTCTCAAGTTCCCTCTTTGTTATCCTAGGTGACAAACCAGTGACATACAAGTTGTTCCCAGGATTCTCCACATCCCCTGAAGGGCTCCTGTTAACACAATCAAAACAAAAAATTTAGAACTTAAAAAGACAAAAAAAAAAAAAAAAAAACATAAAAGCAGTTTTCCAGTATAAGTGACATACCTTGAGCGGCTCAGAGATCTTGACCTAGAAACCGATCTACTATATCTCCTGTATGGAGAAGGAGACCTTGAATACCTAGACCTCTTCGAGTACGACATCTGCACAGAATCCAACAAAAAATGATCAACCAATAACAACATCAGCAGCAAAGCACAAAAGAAATCAACCAGCACGATCAAAATTCATCCAAATTGCAACACAAAAATCCTCATTTAAACTCGAAACATTTATCAGCCATCAAAGTTACAACATTATGATCAAAATTACAACATTAATAATAAAATCTTCAACTACAGCACACAAAATATCACCAAGACACCTAAAACACACATAATTACAATCAAAATTTATCCAACTATCAAAATCACACAAGTAATCAAATCTTCAACTAGCACACACAATATCTATCGCCTAAACCAGTAAATTCAACTGGTAAAACAACACATTCTCAATTAGATTCAACAATTATCGACCATCAAGATTAAACATAATCAAATGTTCAACCAAACAGTATCAAAAACGCTTTAAAAATTCATCAACTATTACAATTACAACATGATCAAATGTCCTATAACACCAAATTTATCAATAAAATACAATCAAATATTCCTTAGACCAACAAATTAAAACCGAAAAGTAACACCAACGCTCATTTAAAAAAATTAAAATAAAAATGATCGGCGATCAATATTACAACATAATCAAATAACAAATACGTTCAATTAAATTCAAGATTTATCGAGTAATATTCTACAGCAGACAAAATGAAGCAGAAAAGAAACACGTGCTCCGCTTACAAGATTTATCGACTATCAAAAAATTAAAACAAAATCAAACCAAATTTAAAACGGCAAAGTTAAACGTACGGTCAATTAGATTCAAAATTTCAAGACGATCAAAGATGCGTCCACACAACAATCAGGTTCCAAAAAGCAACAGACAAACAAATTGAATAGAAAACGATGCGCGTGTACGATGAAAACTGCAAAATAAACAAACGATTGATTTCAAGATAACGAGACCGATAAACTTACCGTAGACTGCAAACAAGCAAGCGATTGGATGGATCTGGCTGGGAACAGCCTCTCCCTCTCACGATGTTTTCGCTTGGTAAAGATTCGCTCGCTCTCGTTTTTTCTTTTACAATTTTTCTGCAAAGCAAGCAACAGGCGAAAGATGGAGGATAGAGAGAGATTTATATAGTGAGTGATCTGAAGAAGCTTCCAGAGAATCGGACGTGAAAACACAATCAGTTTTGGTCTAATTCTTTTTTTGCGTCCGTGGCATACCTGTGGCCCAACCAGAGCGTCCCACGTAGTGGACGGACGGTTTTCTAGGAAGAAAAGCGGGAGTCTGTGGAAAAGTCATTGGTGGACGTGGCTTACTAGGAGTGGGTTGATTGGCAGTTAAAGAGGATCAGACGGCCAGAAATAAAGATACGATTTAGACCACACAATCACCCAAGCCCGTAGTTTCATTTCTTGTGTCAAAACAGAATTGGGAATCGAATTCTGCTCGTTTTCACAAAAATAAGTTATATATTCATTTTTTTAATAAAAATGCAATATATTCACTTCAAAAAATATATATTCATTTACTGATTTAAAATTTTATTTTTTTACAATTACAATAAATACAAAGTTTTCTAACCATTTAAATTTAATAATAAATTTAAAATTGAGAAGAGGTGATTTGAATTCACGGTCAGTAAAGTATAAATATGTTATCTAAAATCATGTTATTTGATTTAGAATCAAAATACAATCAAAACCACTTTCCTATGACGACACATAGAGTCCCACAATATAATATGTTTCAAATTCAACTTTTCTTCCTTAAATTAAAATTAAAAATTTCACTTTTCTTCTGTACGAATTTTGAATATCATATCAAGATTTCAGTTCAATGATAATCTTAACCACTAAAGTTACCTGGATAGTTTTTTAAAATAATATTTTAACCACTGAAAGTAAACAATCACAAATCTTAATACGTCACAAAATAAATAATTATATCGATACATTGAAAAGGTCATATCACTTTCACTATCACTAAAGATGTTTCTCAATTAATTTCCCCACTAGTTAATAATATCATAGAGTGATGACCTCTAAGACTCTAATGAGGCTGAAGAACTTTTCAATGAATATCACAAATGATGCATTAGGCTCAGTTGAGCATCAGTATGTAACACATTTCAAAACCGTAAAATCCACATTAAAGCAGAAGTCAGAAACGAAAGGCCTGTGGCCAAAATGTTACATTACATTTCCATGAGGTACTACATAATTTCACTGCTGCGAAGGACCCTGTGATGAGGGAGCGGGTGGAGCAGATCCTGACGCTGCAGAAACTGGGGGTGGAGGTGAGGGTGCAGGCCCTAAAGGAGCGGACACTAGGGGTGCAGACTTTGGTGGGGCAGAATGCTGGTAATGTGGCGCCAATGGTGGTGGTGCATTTGGTGGAGGCATTGCAGACTGATATGGCGGCGGAGGGTACTGTGGATAAGGTGCCAAAGGTGGTGGCATATAGCCATATGGTGGATAATGCTGATGGTGATATTGTCCATGTGGCGGTGGCATGGGTTGATATGGGTAATGCTGTCCTTGTGGCTGCTTCTCTGTACCGGGCTTGTTCTCACCTTCTTGAGATGGAACAAGGGCACCCATTCGTTGAGGATCCATGGATGGATAATAAGCTCTGTCCTGCTGAGGTGGAGGAGGGATATTGAAGTAGGGTGTCGGTGCAACTTGGTCCTGTGTGCCAGGCTGCTGATATTGATTCTGCTGTTGAGATATAAGTGAACGGGGCAACATCCCACTATGAGCCACTGCAACCTGCTGCCTTGCTTCATCTGAGCCTTCCAACTCGGGTCTCTGTGTCTGGGGTTTTCCCCACATCAGCTTCAGTCTCAGGCCCTTTATGACTAGTTTGTTTGAGAGCTCCTCTGCAGCCTTTTCTGCTCCTTCTCTTGTTGTGTAGGTTACAAAAGCAAATGCTTTTTGTGGATGCATCTTAATTGATTCAATTTCACCATGAGCATAAAAGTGATCCCGTAGGTCCTGTTCAGTGACCCTTGCGTCAACCCCACCCACATAAAGAGTCTTAATGCTCTCATCCTCAGGGGGTTCCAGCGAGGGCATTTCACCTGCCTTGTTGAGTAGCTTCAATGCAACTGGATCGTTCACTCTGCAAACATATTACACAATAAAAACATTTCACAAGCTATTTTGAGAATCCTAAATGACATGTCAACCTACAAGAAAATGATAAAACAAAAGGAAGAGTGAATGTGCGAGAAACATAGAAAGAATTCATCAACCATTGCACATACCCATAGTAACGATCTTTTATATTTTGCTGCGATAACTCCCCAGTTATGGGCATCTCATGCCTATAAGGACACTCGGCACCTCTTGTGCATTCACCCCGAACGTAGAAACTGCAAACATGAGCTCGGTTCCTTTTGTAATATGGCTGTGTTCTTTGAAGCTTCAGAATGGTGTCGTTTGGCCGTGCCTTCCCATACGAAGATTCATAATCTATACCAGCTCTTGCCTGCAAATAGACAATAATCATATCAAATTGTAATAAAAAAGAATGACAGGAAAGAACAAAGGCCAACTGCTTATATAAGCCTTTCATTCAGACTAGGAATTACGAAGCACAGAATAATTGACATGCATCCATGTTTCAGACTACGTCAACCAGACATTCTCTAAATCAAAGCCTTAACAAGATAGAGAGGGAGAGTCGACACCTTCACTTATTTTTCAGGACTTCGAAAACACAACAGAAACCAGAGATTCCAAGGAATTCGCATTATGTATACATAATCAACAGCAAAATGTTGTAACCCCACAGTATTTTATATCATTCATACTAAATGCACAATGCTAAGAACAACAAACAATAATAAATCACATAGTAACTAGACTTGAAATCTAGACACCAATCGAAAAATAGAGGAAATAATAAACCACACTGTAATTGTACATTATTTTTAGCAAAATTGCATCATTTTGAGAATATACTGAATAATACCATGAATTATTGCATGTGCAAATGTAAACGACCTGAGTTCATACTAAACCACAATGCCAACTTTATTCTCTCCAAACCAAGTCATTGACGTAACAAGTTTAAGAGAAATTTAAAACAAGTAAAGGTTTAGAACATCCTCAATTTTGGGCCAACATGACAGCTACTGTATGTGACTTTTAATCATAAATATACATACCCTGCGATCATGCTCCTCTGCAAAGTACTCCCGGTTAACATCACTCTTTGGAATGGCATCATTTGAATTGATACTGAGAGCAGTATCTCGAACCTGAACCGGCAACCCATATTCCAGATCAAGAAGACACACTTGACAGACATTTTTCAACTTGCTACATGTTTGACAAATCTCAGTCTTCTTGAATCTAGCGTCACGACCAGGCCTCCACCTAAAAACTGTAAATGGCCGAGTGCAAATCTTGCACTCTTTATCATAATCTGCTTTTGTCTGCATCCAAACATAAATGTACCACATCAACAATTTGTCAAGATAAACTGAAACTACCAAAAAATGCTGATTCATTACAATATATTATACTATCAGACAAAAGTTTCGAATAAATAATACACCTTCCTTCCTGTCCACGCTCCATTCAAGCTATTCTTAACAATGCATATATGAAGGCAATTCTATCAAACACACCAAATAATTACTATTATCAGTCTATCCAACCAAAATTACATTAGCAGACAAGTCTGCTAACATGATTTCTACCACACATTCCTAAATATGCTTCCACCCTTTCAAACCAATAACACAGATATCCTAATTTACCCTCGAACAATTTCAAAACCAAATATACACAACCAAAGACAGTGAAATACTACGAAGTAAATGCATATACATATATACAAATACATTTCTATCAAACAAACCAACCAATTACTATCATCAATCTATCTAAGCAAAATTACGATCGCAGTCACAAACAAGTCTACTAACATAATCTCTACCATACATTCCAAAACATGCTTCTACACTTTCAAGCCAATAACACAGACACCCAAACTTCCATTAAACAATTTCAAAACCAAAAATTCATATCCAAATCAAAACACCAAGATGCCATACGATTACTAGTCTATATAAGCAAAATTACACTCACAAGTAACAAAATTCCTACCATCCATTCCTAAACATGATTCTAAACTTTAAAACCATATCCAAAACTGATAATACATATCCGAATCCAAACAATGAATTAGAGTACGAAAAGAAAATACCATTCGAACGTAAGGGTTGTCACCAAGGCACGACTCGCAAATGATAGGGAAGTCAGACCGCTCCCACCCATCCGCCTCATAATCTCTCAACAATCGATGAGCCATCTCGACACTTCTCCTTCTTCACAGCCTTCTCTTCTTTCTTTTTCTCCCTCTGCAAAACAGTGTAAAAAAAAATCAACAAACAATTACAAGTAATACCGGGCACCATGTCTATACCTCTATAACAAGCATAATAAAACAACACAAATCTACACGACAAACACGAACATAAGAGAAGCAAAATTCGTAGATTCGATTGAGAAAACTTTTCGATGAATTATATGTATTGAAGCAATCCAACGAGTGGATTAGGATTTGATATGGAAGCTTGACGGGACGTTGCACATGAAGATTGGGTTTTATATATTTTAGGGCTCGAAAAGAGAAACTTTAAATGCAGAGAGGGTTGGGCACGGTCCGGTCAGTTTTGCAAAACCGAAAAAAAAAAATCGATTTTCCAAAGTATGAAACGAACCGAATATGATGCATCCATTCGGTTTTTAATCTATTTCAACAAAACGGAATTTTTTTCGACAAACTGGAATTAAACCCATATTTTTCTCTCTTCATCTTCAATGAACTCAACTTACTGTTTTTGTTGAGAAAGTAAAAAGTCTACCCCAAAAAACCAAAACAAAAACCAAAAATAAAAAATACCCAAATATCATCACCATTGTCGGCCGCAACCAAACTCGGATTACCCCACAACCCACCAGCAATAAAATCCACCATCAAATCGTCACCAACCCAGCATCAAAGGCAGCAAAAAGACAAAATAAGAAAAGAAAGAGAGGAGAAGAAGGGAAGGAGAGAAGAAGAGGACTCACGGAGCGACGAATGGCACGGCAGCTCAAGAAGCAACAAACTACGTGACAACGGCGGAGCGAGCGGCGGCCGAGGGGATAACGAGCGACAGGTCCGGTTCGGCGGTGCGAAGACGATGACAGCGAAGGATGAGAGTGAGGGAGGGAGAGAGTCTAGCAGCGATGGTGCTGGTTAATATACACAGTGCGGAGTGGGGTGGGCATTAGCATGTTCGGTTCGGTTCCTACTGCAACCGATCCAAACATGATAAATTCGTGGGTCGCCAGTTTTGGGTCCAAACATGATCCAGTGAGGAAGAGGAATTGACCCGAACCGAACACCCATTGTTCTATTCAGTTCGGTTCAGTTTCCATGTTTGGGCGCAAATTTGGACTTCATTTTTTGGATCGAAATTTTTATTATTTTCCCATCTATTCACAACAACGACACACAATGAATAATAAGACTAATTAAACCACAACAGCTAAGCAACAAACAGGATTCAAACGTCAAAACAACAAACACAAAATTATGAAAACACAACCACCCAATCAAATTTCAATGAACTCTAAAGCCACTAAGCATGTAAAAATCAAGATTCAAGCAGCAAAATAAGAGCATGAATTGAGTACACTTACGAGTTGCAGGTTGTTAGTGTCTGGGGCTGCCGAGGATCAAAGTCGGAATCGGAAGTACCAAGCTGGTAAGTGGTAAGTTACTGCTCTGCTTCAATGTTCAAAACAGATTGATGAGTAAAACTGTAAAAGACGCAAACTAAAATACTGAAAGTGAAACTGATCTGAAATATTTAAACTGAAACAGATCTGAAATATGTAAAATATTGATGAGTACCGAGCTAGTGATGGCGACGGCGAGAAGAGCTGACGGGGACTTTTGCTTCACGGCCACGGCTTCACGGTGACGCCGACGAGGATAAGGGATTGACAGCCACGGCTACGGCGAGGAGTACTCCACGGTGGCGATAGAGGCGAGAAATGAAAGATGAGAGATGAGAGGGGCTTCACCGCGACGATGCCGACGAGGAGAAGCTCGGCCACGGCCACGGCCACGGCAAGGAGAGGGTGACGGCGACGAAAACGGTTAGAGCCTTAGAGGTGACAGACGGCGTCGACAGAAACGGCAAGGAGAGAAACGGTTAGAGATAACTCACGGTGACGACGCCCCCACGGCAACGGCGACAAAAAGTGACGGCCGGCGAGCGATGGGAGGAAGAAGGGGGATGCGGTGCGGCGACAGGAACCAGGAAGAAAACTGAGATCGAGTGGATTTTTTTGAGCTGGGGTTTGGGTGTGACATTATATAGGGTCATGCGAAATTACGCATGTACCCCTGTTCACGGGTCGGTTCTGATCCGTTTGACCCTATTAAACCGACCCGATCCGTTAAACACCATATTTTCTGATTTGATGATCCGAACACCTTCATATTTAACATGAAAACCGACCCGAAAACCCACGAATTGTTTCGGGTCGGTTCATGTGTGGCACCCACCCTTTCGTTCTATTTTTTTAATCGCGATTTTAAAAATAAAAAAATAAATAACAAATTATAATTTAACTACCCAGTTGAAACGCATTCACAGGTGGAACAAATGTTTCGTTTTTATTACAATTGACCCCCTGCCGTCAATTAACTTAAGTTAGTGTTAACCGGTTTACGGGTAAAATTATCTTTTGATATTTTATTTTTTTAAAAAATAAATATTAAAAATTTTTAAATGTTTTATTTTTTAAAAAATCAATTTTAAAAACTTTAAAATATACTATTTCTCTCTCTTCTCTCTCTCTCTCGTCCTCAACTTCTCTCGATTTTTGCCGTCACTGTCTCAGTGCCGACCTTGTCCCTGTCACCGTCGTCTGCTCTCTTCTTCCGCTTCTCCCTCTTCCGCCTCGAACCCGATCTGGGTTATCAAAAACTCAGATCTTGAGTTTGTGACGAACCTCAGATTTGGGTTCGATTTATGGTTTCAATTTCTGGGTGGGTTTGAACCTGGAAATCGAACCTGACGTTTGATTGTTTTGAGTTGGGTTTGATTGTTTTGGGTTTGAAGATTGATTGATGATGAGTTGAGATAGAATATGATTTTGAGGTTGGATTTTTTTTTCCAGTTCTTCAAGAAAATCTGGTGATTCCAAATGGGTTCAATGATGATAAGTTGAGATTGAAGATTTTCTGGTGATTCCAAAAAATCAAAAAATCTGGTTCCAGATGTTTATTCCTTTTTGGTTATTTGTTGATTGATGATAATGGTTTTAGATATTTATTTATTTTTTGGTTATTTGTTTATTGATGATGAAGGATATGTTTTAAACGTTATTATTTGTTGATGATAGATTATTGGTTTGGTGGTAACCGGTGAAAAAAAAAAATTTATTAAATTTTTTTAATTTAATTATTTAGTTTTAATTTAATTTAATTAATTTTTTTAGTTAATTTTTATTTAATTCATTAATTTTTAAGGGTATTTTGATCTTTTCGTTATTTTATAGTATTTGCTATCAATTTTAACAGAAAATTACTAACAGCAGAGGGTCAATTGTAATAAAAGCAAAACAGTTGCTCCGTCTGTAGATACATTTCAACTAGGTAGCTAAATTGTAATTTGCTCAAGAATAAATTGAAGGAAATATGGCCGGGTTCTGTCTTTTTAAGGCCTGATAAGTTTGGCCCAAAAAGGAATCCATAAGAGATAAGACTGCTCTTTTTCTTAGAAAAAAAAATAAATTTATTTTATAGTCTTTTTCTTTTATTATTCATTGTCTTTTTCTTTTATTATTTGAATAAGTCAATTTACAACATGAAAATCAATTTGAACTGGGCGAGTAGTGTGTTCAAACGGCAATTTATTAAAATTTCAAAGAGTTTAAAATTATGAGTGTTCCATTATGACTGTTAAAGAGTCTGCATAGATCTAAATATACTGAATTTAAACTTGTAAAAATTATATTAAATTCAGGTACAAAACTTTTAAAAATTCTTTTAAACTCTATATATTCAACTTGAACATTAAAAATTCAAATAAACTTATTATGTATATTTAAAAAATCATTCATGAGCTCATAACAAATCTTACTTGTATAAATTTTATTAAAAATTGTAACAAAATCTATTTGAAATTTATGAAATTCATGAATTTCATAAAAATATCAATTTCTTTTATAATCGACGTAAAGAAGTTAGAGAATTATCGGAATCTATTCAAAATAACTATTGTTTATACAATTAAAATAGTTTTTCATATCATTAATTATTATTTTTAAAACTCTTAATGGACATTATGGTTACTTACTCTAAGAGTATCTCCAATGTAAATGTTGATTGTTTTTGAAAAAAAAAATTGTTATGTCATCAAAATCTAAGGAATTGTTTTCTATATTGTATTGAATAACAATTGATAAATAGTGAAATTACGAAATGTTATTCAATACTTTTATTCAAAATTCATATTTTGATGAAATAGTTTTTTTTTTTTTTTCAATTACAAAATCTAACCAAAAAAAAAAAAAGGTCAACTCTTAACTGCAAAACATAAACTAATTAAACTATATATGAAGCTCTATACAAAGCTCTCTCTCTCACCAGATACCTCTTCATATCCTCACATTTTGATCTAATTAAACCCATCTTGTAAGTTTTATTTTATGTTTCATTATTGTTTTTATTTCACTGTTAAACCCTTATTTACACGATGTTTCTTTATTTTTTTCAAATATATGTTAATGAAATCAACGTTGTTATTTGATTATATTTTAGGTTGGTTTTTTTCTTATATTTTCATCAAAATCTCTATTGTTGCATTAAGTTATTTTTTATGAATCAAATAAATATAACGTCAGTTAATATTCATGGATGAAATTGCGTACCACCTGTTTTACAGAATTACTCATCTGCTAACAAAAAAGCACCAAAATCATAATAAAGTAATGTGTAAACTTGAAGTTTCCCCAGAAATTTGTTGGTCGAGTACAGATTATAAGATAATGTTACTGTGCATACGCAGAGTAAAAAGAAAAAAATAAAAAATAAACAACAGCAATTACATAATCGATATAGTGAAAAAATTTCTTAATAGAAGCAGAAGAAACCGAAACCTGTAAGAAATACGGTGTTCTTAAAACGAATTCGCGGTGTATTGCGTTTGTCTCCCGGGATATAACGGCTGAAACCGTCCGACGAACCGAATTGAATTCGATCTCCATCACACTAGAAATCTAAACTAGAGTTGGAAGCTGATAGTAAAAAAATAAGGTTTTTTTTTTCTCTCTCTCTCTATTAGTCCCTAACTTTCTCTTCAATTTGGATGCCAATTTAAATCAATTCAACTTAAGAGATTCAAATTATAATTAAATTTTATCAATTATGGTTATTATTTTGGCTATTACATATCAATCATGACTGTTACAATTCTGATTTCAAATCAAAATTTAATCATCTCAATTAACTCATAATTTAATTCCATTAATCATTCAATTAACAGTTACAAAATCATTAAAATTCATTTGTCATTAAAATTTTGATTTATCAACCGAAATCATTAAAATTAATTTGTCATTAAATTTTGATTTGTCAACCGAAAATTTAAACTCAATTAATAACAATTTAATCTTAAATTTAAACAAAATAATTTGAATGGAAATCAAAACCGTGCTATCAATTAATAACAATTTAATTTTAAATTTAAACAAAATAATTTGAATGGAAACCAAAACTGTGCTATCATGTGATTCAAACTCCAGCTGCATTCATGTACGTAAGTTACGTACACCCATCCTTCAAATTTGAGGTTGACCAATGATTTGCACCCCTCTTCCTGCGTGCGTAAGAGAGAGCATCTATGGTAGAGGAACTTACACTTCATTATCACATGATTGTATATAAACACCACAAACCCCTTTTCATCTTTCAATGTGGAATTAATGATCATTACTTATATCAAAGTGTGTAATTTAAGATTCAATTTTTTATTCATTTAATTCTAATTTTGAATGTATTAAATCTCCATTTAGATTAAGATTACATTCAAAATTAACCATGAAAATGGTTATTTATGTCTATTTTCTAACAAAATCTTCATTACATATCAATCAAACCGTAGTGTGATTGTCTTTATACGTCTTTGAAGATAAAAATAATAATAATAAATCTAAACATAATACTGGTTTTTTAAACCTTTTATATTAAGTCAATTAATACATTTGTATTTCTTTTATTGATCTCTAGTCCTGTAGCTTCCAAATTGAAGTTCCAATACCTTTCATCTCTAGTTAAGTTCATATCTAGTTGTATAAATATAAAAAATTATATTTTTCTTAGTTTTTTTAATAGGTGTGATTACAAACCAATGTCTTCATCGAGTTATCAGACAAATGCAAAGGGCTAAATAGGCACATTAAAGGGAAGGGACAGAAAACTATGACAACAACAAAACCATACTAGCAAAATAAGGAAAGAATGATGCAAATCAAAGTTCTGGGTGATGATATATTTTAAGAGAAGATTTAAGGTGCATAATCAACAATAACTATGCTAGCCAGTTACAAAAAATTCAACAAAGTTACCACTACCATATAACTAACACTTGAGTACACATGAGCAAATAAATCTTCTAGATTAATTACTTCTTAGAAATCCAACAATAGAAATAATAAAAAAGACAAGCCAATGACAGTACCACAACTAAGATTAACTGACTTCTATACTAATAACATATCATGCCAAATTATTAGTTGAAGAAAATTCAGATGCAATACCCATAACTCAAGTCATCAAACTGAACCATAATAATCACACTTAGATCACCTTGTATGGTTGTAAATCAATCAAATTATCACTTATAATTTAACAAACTAAAAGTAAACTTTACAACCCCTCAGCCTAATCAATAAATGAACATTAAAAATGTAGAACCAATAATAATGTAAACTTCACAATCCCTTACCTCAAAAAACTAAAAAACAAACAAAAGATGAAGAAATATACAAATTTTAACTCATTAGGGGTATTTCATTGATCACAAGATAGTCCCAATAACATAATTGAATTGAAAATCACTAAAATTAACAAATCAGATGAATATACCATACAAATAACAGGTCCGGTTCTTCAAACCAAAAAAAAAAAGATACAATTCTTTTTAAGAAAAAATATATACCAATAAATTTCGTAAAAAACTTAAACAAAAAGTGGAGGTTCCTATATTTTTTCTTATCAGAAAAGTAAATGAAAGAAACAATAGAGAAATGTAGTAGAAAGTCGGAAAGAGGTTTATGTGTTTTCTCTTTTATCGCTCAAATTTTCATTGTTTTTTTTTTTTTAAATATTGTACGATAATAAAATTTTATTTGTCAAGTTGGTTATCAAAGAGATCCTCCGAAAATAGAGGATCATATTGATAGTGTTAATTTTTTATTTGTCATCTCAGCTTGAAAATGAATGTAAATAATTGCGGTGAAGAAGCAAATTTTGAGTCAATGCCTATCTATCATACATGGATTTCTATTTTTTTTCAATCCATTAATTCATTAAAGATACTCTAATTTTTAGGGATAAATTTTGGAGAAAAATACCAAAAATAACAACTTCAATAAGAGAAAATATATTTTTAACCCCAAACTTAAAAACATTTTCATTTCAACCTCTCAAACAAATAAATTACATCCTATACCCAAGATACCAAAATTACCCCTAACATAAAATTACGAAATTACCACTAATTTCAAATTAAAAAAAAAAAAATCGGAAAGCGGAAATTACGCAACTGCCCACACTACATAAATCGAAAAATCAGTGGAAAAATGTAAGATTTTCAGTCTCTGTCGCCTGACGCACCCCGATCACGCCCGACGCACCCCGATCATCTAGTTCAACGATCTTCGACCACCGCACGCCGTCGCCGTCGTTCTGTAAGCACCGTACACCGCCGGCGAGAACATCTCCTCACCCATTACGACCGGTAAGATGTTTTCACTCTCCATTTTCAAATTTTGTATAACTTTTCCAATTTTTTGTCATTTGTAGATTTGATTAGTATTTTTACATGTTGGGCATTCATGATAAAGGTCATATTATGTTGTATTTGGTTAGAATCTGCTTGGATTCGAACTGCATTATGAAGATTTGGTAGATATATGATATGAGAAACCGATCGATTTATGTGTGACCATATAACCCGACGTCGGTTTACGTGAGCCAACGAAAGCCGAATCGGCTTACGCTGGATACTACATCGACGTCGGGTTAAGTTGTAACGTTTTACATGTTGGGCATTCATGATAAAAGTCATATTATGTTGTATTTGGTTAGAATCTGCTTGGATTTGAACTGCATATAAAGATTTGGTAGATATCCTATCTGAGCAACCGATCGGTTTATATGTGATCATATAACCTGACGTCGGATTACGTGGGCCAACAAAAGCTGAATCGGCTTACGCTGGATACTAATAGACGTCGAGTTACAATTTCACACATATACCGATAACGTTACAACTTAACCCGACGTCGGTATATGATATTAGTATTATATACCGACGTCGGTTAAATTAATTTGTTTAATTTTAAATTTTTAATTAATTAATTTGTTTAATTTTAAATTTTAAATTAATTAATTTGTTTAATTTTAAATTTTAAATTAATTAATTTGTTTAATTTTAATTTGTTAATTAATTAATTTGTTTAATTTTAAATTTTTAATTAATTAATTTGTTAAATTAATTTGTTTAATTTTAATTTGTTAATTAATTAATTTTTTTAATTTTAAATTTTTAATTAATTAATTTGTTAAATTAAATTGTTTAATTTGTTAATTTTTTTAATTTTAATTTGTTAATTAATTAATTTGTTCAATTTTAATTAGTTAATTAATTAATTTGTTAAATTATTTTGTTAATTAATTAATTTGTTAAATTAATGTTTAATTTTAATTTGTTAATTAATTAATTTTTTAAATTAATTTGTTTAATTTTAATTTGTTAATTAATTAATTTGTTAAATTAATTTTTTTAATTTGTTAATTGTTTAATTTTAATTTGTTAAATTAATTTGTTTAATTTTAATTTGTTAATTAATTAATTTGTTAAATTAATTTGTTTAATTTTAATTTGTTAATTAATTAATTTGTTTAATTTGTTAATTTGTTTAATTTTTATTTTTTAATTAATTTGTTAAATTATTTAACAAACAAATTATTCGTTGCTTTTCTTGTTAATTAATTTGTTTGATTTGATCATATAATTATTCGTTGTTTTTCGTGCCTACAGATGGAATTCAATTATAGGCATCCGGTGCAACATATTCCAGAAAAATCATTTGGGAGTACACATAATAGTATGAAGACTATTGGTGAGTTAAGTGTATTTCTGCAGCAGAGGTAGCTGCTAAAAAGGATTAATGCAGAGAGTTCGATCTCGTATTTTTTCAAACTGAGCGGTAAACAACTGTTAGTCACTTCCCTTATGCTAAACATCCTTGCTAGAGAGTTAGTAAATTATCCTAATTCACAACCTGATGAGATGTGGTTCGAAATTGGGGGAAAGCTATATAGGTTTGGAAAGCAGGAGTTTTTATTAGTGATAGGATTGCATTTTGGTTATCTCGACTTACAAATGCTGAAGAGAAAGCAAGAAAACGAGAATAGTTTGTTGTGACGACTTTTTAAAGGAGTATCGCCAATGTTAAGTCAAATTATGCAAATGTTAAAGGTCTGAGCGAATACCATAAGCGATGAGGATGTCTTGAAGTTAAGTAATATAGTCATCGCTTACAATTTATTTTACGGCTATGATGATCGGGCTAGGGTGGACAATTATCTGTGAGTCCTGATAGAGGATATTAATTTGTGGAATAAGTTCCCCTTTGGTACAGTCGGCTACAGCAGGCTTATAAAGGGCCTTCGTCGTGCGCTTGATGAGGATCGACTTATGACTGGCCGCAACATTAATTTGTATGGCTTTATTTGGGCTTTTCAGGTATGATATTTAGTATAATCTCTTGATAATTAATGAAAATTGTTTAATGTTTATATATATATATTAATTAAATGGACTATCAAATTTGTTTTAATTGAATGAAAATTACAGTGGTGGCTGGTGGAAATGTTTCCGTGGCTGAAAAACAGGGCAGGATCCAGAGTCTTAGGCGGCGACATGGTATTGCCACGATGTGTGAAATGGTTGTGTAATAACAAAAAGCAAATACGTTGGTCGAATGAGCTGATTCGTGTAAGTATCTAAATGTTTTACATTTATTTCTATTTATTGACTATTATTTTTTGTAATGATAATATTAAGCATATTATATATTTTTGTAGTTAATAGTAGGGAATAGTACTCTTGAGCCCACTGCTGCAGAGAAAGAAATGGATTACTGAAAGTCCTTCAACCCTAAACACCTAATTAGGAAGAATGTATATAAAGTAGAAGGTGGAGGGGGTGTTGATGAAGATACAGATGATGATTCTGATAGTCAGGAGAGCGAGACGGGTACGAGTAGGGAGGTAGAGGGTGAAAGGGAGTCAGCTGGTGAAAAGGAGGAAGAGGAAGAGGAGGAGGAGGAGGAAGAAGAGGAAGAGGAGGAGAAGGAGGAGGAGAATCCGCAGCAGCATGATTATCACATCCCAAGCCCACGAGCCGACTCAGAGAGTACATATTCGGAAGGAAGGACCAAAAGAACACATGAGTTTAGACGAGGCGAGGAGCAGCACGATGACACTGCAGTCCCACGTGGTCCCCGCATGGTTGCTGGACCCTCTCAAAGTCAGGTGCGAACTTTGTATGATTATACTACTGTATACATTTTATTCTTGCATGACAATTGATTTAATTTATAATGTTATTTAAATAATTTTACAGGAGCCTCAGACGAAGGTGGGGAAGATTATGGCCTTGTTGGAGTCTATTTTGAAAACACAACAAGAGCAAAATCAGAGGTTAAGTAGGATCGAAAGGATACTGAAAATCCGTATGCCTCCAGATGACGGGAACGACCCAAATGACGGTGATGATGATGATGATGATGATTCTTCACCACCGCATCTCGATCCACAGCAGCACGATGGGAGTGAGCCAGTAAATTTAGTATTTATTTTGTATTTTAGTTTAGTTTTTAAAATCGTTATAACTTTTGATGTTCTGTAACTTGTGAAGGTCCAGGACATAGCATCGCAGCTGCTTGGGAAGGTCGAAGTCCCATATCCCCATGAGAACCTACCAGTCCATCAGGATCTCGGACATCAGGATGAGAGTGACCAGGTAAATTTGTAATTTATTTTGTGTTTTAGAATATTTTGTCAAATTATTATAAATTTGTAAATTACAACTTTTGATGTTCTGTAACTTGTGAAGGTCCAAGACATAATATCGCAGCTGCTTGAGGAAGTCGAGGGCCCACATCCCTATGAGGATCTACCATCCCATCAAGATCTCGGACATCAGGATGAGAGTGTCCAGGTAAATTTGTAATTTATTTTATGTTTTAGATTAATTGTCCAAATAATTACAACATATGCTTTTTCGTAGATTGTGGAGGTTCTGGACATCAGATCGCAGTTGCAGGGGGGGATCAATGTCCCACTTCCCCATGAGGACCTACCACCCCATCAAGATCCCGGACATCAGGATGAGAGTGTCCAGGTAAATTTGTAATTTATTTTATGTTTTAGATTAGTTGTTCAAACAATTACATCATTTGCATTTTCGTAGCTTGTGGAGGTTCTGGACATCAGATCGCAATTGCAGGGGGGGGATCGATGTCCCACTTTCCCATGGGGACTTACCACCCCACCAGTATCCACCATTCCAGCCTGATATTGATCAGGTAAATTTTTAATTATTTTGTGGTTTACGTTAGTTTTTCATATCATTACAATTGCGTACTTACAAATTTGATTTTCATTTACTTTATAGGGAAAACCGTCAAGGCCTAAACGAAAGATTAAACCGTCGGTATCTCTATTGTCACCATACACAGATCCTGATCATGCAAAAAAGAAAACAAAAGTGTCAAAGGAGCAGGTGGCGGAAACTCTACCGGCGTTGGATGATATGGTTGAAAATGTGTATAAGCAGTTTAAAGCTTTATCCTCTTTAGACCTCAAGTATTGATAAATTATTTACCTTTGTTTAATCCGATTACTAATATAATACGACTAACTTTGACACTTTTATTTGATTTTAGGCGCTGCGTTAACGGTTATCCAATGGCATTCACCCCTGAAGAGTTTCGTACCATTGAGGGTAAGGATAGTTGGTTGACGTCTGTGCATATTGACGGTTATTTACAGTGTCTGCGAATCAAAGAAAGCGGGTGGTGGGATAAGAGTCATGATGATAGATACACAGTGCATGAATCGACTATTTTTGTGAGTGTCAACATTTAATAATTGCGAAATCAACATTTTTTCATCTTTGTCATGTATGTTAAGTAGTAAATAATTTTATTTTATCACTTGCAGGTGGATATGACCATAACCATGACTAACGAATACATCAGGCAAGGAAAAACATTTGATCCCACTACTACTGTGATCCCCCCCCATTGGAGTAATTTTGCTAGCGGATTGGAAGACGTTAAAATCCCTTGGTGGTCTGTTCACAATGTAAGTATTGTCTATGTGAAAAATTATTATTTGATTTTTTAAATAATAATTATATCATTGACATTCTCAACATGCAGTTATTGATCCCGTGTAGTCTACATCAGACCCATTGGATAGTTTGTAAGGTGTGCCTCAAAGAACAGAAGATTTTCATATATGATTCACATGCCGAGGTAGATTTTGAACACAGGAGAAATGCCATTGAGCCTTTGGTTCGCTATATACCGTTGATCTTACGAGCGATTGATTACTACGGGAAGACCAATATAGAGATGCCACCTATAGAAAAGACATGGGATGTGGAGCGCGTTGATATATGGAAGGTACCTCAACAACCTGACAGGTAAATGTCATTTTTTTAATCATATATAAATATATTATTTAATGAAATAGCTGACCCAACTTTTTGTGTAATACAGGAGCAGTTGCGGGGCATATTGTGCAATGTTTATTCATGACCTACTATGCTCTCTAGAGGGTGATTGGAAGCCTGTCCAAACGAAGGATAATGCTCGTCAAATAAGGGCGCAGATAGCATTCGATTTATATAGGTATTCCACCTCAATGTATAGGGCAGACGAATGGGGGCGATGGACATTAGATGAGGATGGTAAAGTTGTATATAATTGATGTAAATATTCCAGTAAATTAGATTGATTGATTCATTCATTACTTAGCAAAATATTTCACAAAAATTATAAACAAGGCAAAATATTTCCTCAAAATCACAAAAATTATATGATTGATGTGTAAAAAAATAACAAGGTAAATCGGTTTTAGTGACACAGTTAAATCCGATTTCGGGTTTAATTGTGCCACTAAATCCGGCGTCGGGTTTACTGGTTCAACGTAAACCAGCGTCAGTTTAAACATAAACTGATATTATATGGATACACTTAAACCGGCGCCGGTTTTCGCCATACCTTAAAACCCGACGTCGGTTTCAGAAGGCATACACATACCGATTTCGGTTTTTGTAGTCCTTTGTATACCGAATTTCACTTGCTAATATATGAAATTCATAATTTTTCCCCATTATCTTTGCTCAGAAGGCCCAAAAACTAAAAATTTCATATTATTATACACACCCAGAAGATACAATCATGAGACATGACATCTCTAGTTACAATGTGTATATATAACCTTATGACATAGAATAGTTCAATGTAATGAATATACATATTTATACAATATGTTTCTTTCATTCAAGTAAATTGATATAATTTAATACCAATTTGATAATTTTTAATCCAACAGAGCTCCGAAAATGTGTAAAAAAACAAAAGAAAAAAATTCAATTCGGTTATAGTAAGGATGTTAAACCCGGATCAGGTTTTAATGATAAATCAAACCCGATGTCGGTTTTTATTGCCCAATGTAAACCGACGTCGGGTTTGGTTGTCTGCCATATGTATTCAGCTACACTTAAACCGGCGTCGGTTGTCGTTATTCATTAAAAATCGACGTCAGGTTTTATAGTATTCATAAATCCCGACATCGGGGTTTCGTTTTTTTTGGGTTTTCTTGAATTTTTTTTTTCATTTTTCTTTTTTTTCCCGCTTTTTAGTTTCCTATCAGAAACGGATATCGGATTTTACTATTTTGACCATAACCAAAACTAATTTTTTATGCAAACATTTTCAAAATTTAACATAACCTCCCTTATTTTTTATTTTATGTTACCCATAATATTACATAACATACGATGATATCACATATCATATAATTAATGTACCATTAGTACTACAAAATTAGAAATTGACTTTGTAAATATACTGCTGTGCTCCTCAAACATGATAATTATTAAATAAATTAATGAAACTGATTTCAATAATAAGTGCTCGTCATTTATAAAAAAGATAAATAATAAACGTTAAGTTTATTCATTACAAATTTTAATGATTACCACCATTTTCATCATCTTCTGTGGGTGAAATTGGAAATTGTTGATCGCATCGACGTCGCGTGTGTCCTGTCACACCACAAAGGCTGCATTTTTGGGAGGTTCTGGGTCGTCCAGTACTGTGTGTGGCAGTGAAGCTATTTCCAACCTCTCCACCAGTTTCTGTGCTAATCCCAGTAACATCAACAGGTTCTGCACTTGTCCCAGCATGATCTACATTTGTCCTTTCGAATGTAGAAATGGGAGGGTTTGGACAACGAAGACGGTTGTGTCCCATTTCACCATATTTTCCACATTTTTTCTTTCAACGACTTTCCCCGGCTGACGAAATTCGTGCCTTTTTCGGTCTACCTGCTTGTCGTTTTCCTTCGGGTGGTAGTACAATCATACTTTTGACTTCCGAGGGAACATTCCAATCTTTCGGGCCAGGAACATGATTGATTGGACGTGCATATGCAGCTTTCAGCCATTCCTTGCTATAATAATCGTGACAGAATGTATAATAATGAACACCGTTGACCCTGATATATATGAAAAAGGTAGAAAGTTACCAAATGACATAAAATAAGGAAAAATAATAATAAAGTATAAGTATAATTACTATACCTAGCAACAACAATAGCATGATGACATGGTAACTGATCTAGATCCCAATGTCAACAAGAGCATGTCCGCTCAAAAGGCTGAACGAAGCCATAACCTAGTTCATGTGTAACTCCAAACTTGATCGGTTGTTGAATGGGAGATACCATAGCACTCGTCGATTCATTAGACATCGAGTTCACATGATCCTCTGCAGTTTTGGTAACCGAAGTTCTGAGATTCTCGGCATGAACACGTCTATCATTATGCCATTTCTGCAGCATATGTCGTAGATATTCATGGGCGGTTGTTATTGGAAGCCGTCGCGCTTTCATCATGCATTTGTTCAGTGACTCTGCAATGTTAGTGGTCATCATGGCATATCTTCTTTTTAGAGCATATGCACGTGACCATTTCATCACTTCGATGTTAACCAATTTTTCATGCATTTGAGGACATGCTCCTTGAATTTGTTCTAAATATCTATCACAATCTGGCCTTGTATAACAATATGCTGCAAGGTAAAACATATTCTCCACATCTTTTACCTTTCTATAGTGTTTATTCAAGTTTTGCTTCAAGTGGAAGAAACAGAATACGTGTGGCACTTCGGGAAAAACATTATTCATCGCATTCGCAATGCTTTTATGACGATCGGATACAATAATCAAATCCAACTGCAAATGTTACCTCCCACCGATAATCTCTCTCAATCTACTTAGGAACCAGGTCCATGAATTGTCCGACTCTCCATCAGCAAAACCAAAGGCAAGAGGATAAATCATCTCCTCCCTATCTTTGCATGCAGCAATAAAAATCACCCATTTATATTCACATTTCAAATGAGTGGCATCAACCGCAATAACCGGTCTTATATAAGATTGAAAACCCTCAATTGAGGCTCCAAGTGCAAGGAACGAATATAAGAACCGATTGTTTTCATCTGTCTCAATTGCAGTCACTATACCAGGGTTTGTTTCCTTTAACATATGAAAGTATGAAGGAAACTGTTGAAATGACTCATCCGCTATTCTATATGCTAGTTTCTTTGCATATTGTAAAGATCTCCAAGCTTGATTGTACATTATTTGCACACCATATTGCTTCAACATTTCTGCAATCAAAAGTTGAGGTGTTATACTATCAAGACTCACTTTTTTCTGATACAACGTTGCTATCACAACAGTCTTCACACTCCGTCTATGTGACTCGTAAGCGTCCTGACAACATGTGTGCTCTGGTACATATTTATACACATACCACATCGAACCACCCTTTCTGCATCTTGCGCGAACCTCAAAGTTGCAGCTTACATCCTTACAACCAGCCTTATATCTGACCGTGCATGAACGTCTAACTTTATGTTGATGCCCGGAATTAAGAACATACTTTCCAACAGCAACATTCAATTCATATTTACTATCAATTTTATACAATGTATCACGTCGGATGAAGGTCGATATAGCAGTTGACGTAGCCTCAATTTCACACTGATCTACACCGGAAACAATCCAGTATGGTTGTGAATGATTGGTTTCAAATTGTGAACTCGAAAATCTAATTTCTGGATACTCTACAGTCTCTGCATCAACTCCAGTTTCAATGTCATCACCTATAGTTTCCTCATTATCATCTCCACTGTTCGATATCTCATCACCATCACTATCTGCGTTCCGATCTTCATCATCATAATCATTTCCACCAAAATCAAAGTCACGTATTGGACTTTCTACGGATGTGAATGCGGCAATAGAAGTTGAAACTTGATTGCTGCCACTAGATGAAATAAAACAATTTTGACCTTCACCTATAAATGGATTTACAATTCTATCCGCATGTGCTTCTACATCCCTTGGATATGATGACATTATGTTGATACCTCCAGAATCTCTCACAATCTTATCAACATAAATCTCTCTATAATTTACTTTTTCGTCTGAAATCACACCCCGGACACTAAGATATGTAGTGATAGGTATCTTGATTGAGGGCATCCCCATATCTCGGACTAAATAATGCAAATGAATATCCCATATTCTTCTATCAATCCCAGTAACTGTGTAAACAAATTCAACTAATCGACAAAAATTGACATCCCTAGGAGCCCCCATCATGAATGCCTCACCCCCAACATAGTTATTCCCATTCCATTCTCCATTACCTTTAACTATTATCGGCACTTCACCCATTCCTATCAAGTTTAAAGTATAAACAAATTAGTCTAACACATACTGGACTCATAAATAAAAATAAAAATAAAATAAAAAAAAAATTCTGCATAATCGGGTTTTGTATATACATATAACCCGACTCGGGTTTTGTGAGCATAACGTAAACCGATTCGGCGTATGCTCTATAACCCGATCCGGTTTAAATATATACATAACCCGAATAAGCCTATCTACATAACCCGACTCGGAATACATAATCCGATTCGATTTTCACATCCCACATAACATGAGTCGGTTTTCATGAGTATATGTAACCCGATTCGGTTTATGTATACTAACATAACCCGATCCGGTATACATATACACATTACCCGAATCGAATTATATATATCCACATAACCCGATTCGGGTTACGTTATACTACGTAACCTGACGACTTGCAGAAAACGTAGAAAATCATAAACTTCCCAGAAATTGCAGATCTCACTCACGTAAGGTTAGATCACAAGCAAAAGTCACTCTTATGGCCCAAACTAAGCAATGTGAATAAAATAAATTGAAAATAACCAACAACAATCACGTACCTCAAAATTTGAACAAAAACTTCAATGTGGAGAATGTTTAATGGGTGCACAAATGGACGTCAATGGATGACAACAAAATTTGTAGATGATGGAAATGTCATAAAATGGTAGAGAAAATGGAAGAAGAATATAGGGTCTCTATTGTGACATAACAAGCGGAAGAGGAAGAGGAAGAAGATGAAGGGTAATTCCGTAATTTTTGATAAGGTTATAAAAGGAAATTTAAACTGAAAACTAATAAGGGGTAATTTAGGTAACTTGGGTATGGATAGTAATTAGTTTATTTGAGATACTAAAATAAAAGTTTTATAAAAATATGGACTAAAACATAATTTTACTTTAAAAATTGGACAAAAGTGAAAATCTCTCTAAATTTTGCTATTCGTAACCGATATTCCAAGCAAAGGAGTACACTATTCACGCAGCCAAACATCCCCCACACAATCTTTCATGCAACAGAGCCACACTCTCCCACTTTCTCATTGTCTTCTCTCACACTCAAAGCCCGCGCAGAACCGCACTTCCTTCGAATCCTAACAAAACTACAAAATCACTTTCAAATTCTCCAAACCAACAAGCTCCACTGCACAGCCAAATGGATCGGATTCAAGCCTCTAATGAGCTCTCTTTCCGGGTCGGATTCACCGGCCACAGTGGACACCTCAAAGTCGACCCTCTCTACACCGTCGAAGACCGCTCTAACCCCGTGAAATCTCTGCCCGATATTGTCCTTGTAAGTTTTTTTTTTTTCCAATTTTTTTAAATATTTTCTTTTGTTAAAGTGAATACTTGCCGTCAATTTTATTTTGTTTTTAGTTTTGATTTCGTGGTTCTTGAAATTGCTTGAACGTGGAGTTGTTTCTAGTTTTTACTCTTTTCTAGGGTTTGGTTGAGTAGTGTGATTGAGTTGTGTATGTTTTGGTGTCGATTTTAGCTTGAATTGAGTGCTTACGTGGCTTCTTGGTGTTAAAATTATAGTTATATTGCATGTATTTCTTATTTTGTGTTGTGCTATTATGCAGGTTCAGTGTAGTGATTTCCATCAACTGGTATAGAAATGTTGATATATTAAAAATGAAAATAGAAATATAGAGTTATTGGTGCAATTGACATTCACTAGACTTCAATTCAATGGTTTGAAAAAAGTTATTGTTTTAAAAATAAAATAAGAACGTAGAGTTATTAGGGCAATTGACATTTGCTAGTTTCAATTCAATGGCTCAATAAATGTTTGATGTTTTAAAAATAAAATAAGAATATAGAGTTATCGGGCGAGTGACATTTACTAGATTTCAATTCAATGGCTCAATAAATGTTGATGTTTTAAAAATACAATAAGAATGTAGAGTTATCAAGGCAATTGACATTTACTAGATTTCAATTCGATGTCTCAAAAAATGTTGATTTTTTTAAAAATAAAATAAGAATGTAGAGTTATTGGGGCAACTGGTGTTCACTAGATTTCGATCTATTGGTTTAGAAAAAGTTGATATTTAAGTAAAAATGAAAATGTAGAAAAATTCTGGTGACTCACTTGTAATTACCTAGTAAGTATAATGATGTGTTGTAGTAGTAGTAAAATCCTTCTCATTTATATGCTTTCGAAGGTCTTTGAAGTCTAGCTGCTTTTGGCTGCTGAGAGGATTTATGATCTCAAAAAGAACTAAGATTTGGATTATTTGTATTAATTTTTTACTGAAATGGGAGCAGAGGAATTGAACTTCAACTTGTGTAAAGTGGAATCCTATATTTTGAACTGATGTAGAATTTGTAAGTAATACAAAAGTTTGTTGCAGGTCATAAACATGCGTCCCTGGACTGAATGTTAACAATAAGAATATTGTCTTAAATAATAAAACCCCTTGTGTGTACTATTTATTGTGATTTCAGTTGTTTATGGTCGAAATATTGAAATCCTAAGGAGATTACGCATGCTTAAATTAAATATTACCTATATTTTCACTTTCCGGTAGAGGAAGGTTATTATTTCTTCTGTCAAATAAATAGTATATTGACCAATATTAATTTATTTATATGTATGTCTCAGCCTCCCGCATTTCCAAGGGAAACACCTGAATCCATAAAGGAGCATATAGAGGAGAAATATCTAATGCCGGGATTGGATGCTGATGAGTTTTCCCCAGAAAAAGTTGGAAGACACTGGGATTTCAATTGGTTTGACAAGGCTAAGATACCCCTAGAACCATCTTTGCCTCGGTCTGTTGTTATCCCAGTATGGGAGATACCATTCAGACGACAAATGAAAGAAGGGGGGTGGGAGCCCAAATCGATAGAGGTAAAGCTGTCTCGCTTACTGGGTATGCTTGTTTGTCCAATTAATGCTTGCATGCAACAATGTTTATTACTTATACTATTTTATTTTTATTCGAACTGGAACACAGTCTATATTTAGTTTATAGGGTTGTGAGTGAAGTATTGATAATTATCGTTTGTTACTTTCTTGTCTCTAACTTTAGCCAAGGAACTGGCTTGTTATATTATTTCAGGCAGATGTATCGGAACTAATGTTAGGATCTCAAGATACTGGTCCTTTGCCACGCATGGCTGGACCTACAAAAGATTTTGTGAGAGGAAGTATCAACAACCGTCCTTTTCGACCTGGGGGTATAGAGGATTCCCAGTCTTTAGAAAGGATTCTTCCTGATGGTGCCTCAAATTGTGAGTGGGTGCGAGAGTTGCTGAATGGCGGTCCTGCTCAGGTTGTTCCACCAGGCTTTAAGCAAGGATTAGATCTGGGTGAACTTCAGGTAATTATTCTCTGGTATAAGACTTATATTGATAACTGAGAAGTGTCAATAAAATCATCAAGTTAATTGTAACAACAGTTTTAATTGGTACATGCTTTTTAACATCACCGTTTTTGAAGGCATATCCTTGTTCGTGGAAAGTGTACAAGGACCAAGACCAGAGTTTGCCCAAATACTCATCAAATGAAAAGCTGGTTAGTTGATGCATTATTTGTCATTTTACGATGAACCACGGCTTGTTAAACACAATTGTTCATGTATATGTGCTTCAAGTTGAAATGTTTTTTAGGAATAAAGTGACTGTTTTCTGACGTTGTAGTTTGTTGAATGTCTAACAAGTTGATAGTGTCTGCAGAAAGAGTTATCTGTACAGTTTGATGACTTGTTCAAGAAAGCTTGGGAAGAGGATGTTAAAGAATTTGAGAAAGATGGTAAGTAAAATATTCACATTGAGATTCTTTTTAGATTTGGTTTTCATTTGAATGGGCAAATGGACATAAAGAAGCTGAGTGAGCTTTGTGTTCAAATAGTCGTTCTATACCATGTTGAAAATAATTGTTTATGGATAAGCTTAGGCTTCGCTTGGTTTTGCTAGGCTCTCCTTCCTTATCGTAGCTTAAAAGGTTGAGATTTCCTATTTGCTAGGATTTGATATCCCACTCAGGAGCAAATGTAATAAACTAAATAGACCCTGGACTACAGTTTCATGGAAATTTGGGATGTTTGTAGAACCAAGTTTCTGCTTCTGATGGTTGACGAGTTGAAGAACCAAGCACTACATGGAAAGTTTGACATAGTGAAATCAGTCACTATTCAGGACAATTTTTTGGTTTGGGAAATTTTAGGTAATTACATTGTTTAAACCAAATCATGAAATAACCAAGCATCAACCGATTTTAGAAATAGCAATAATTATGGGTCAATGAGTCATAGCTTGTAATCTCGGAAGTAGTTAAAAAAGGCCTTCTTGGTGTTGTGGAAGAACAAAAGTTGATATTTTTTCATATTTAAAATTTGATATTACTGCTTTTTTTTGAGTTTGTTTGTTGGAAACAGAGTCTGTTGAATCAGATGCTGAAGAAAAGGAGGTAACATATGCTGAAGAAAAGAAGGTAACGGATGCTGAAGAAAGTAATGTAACAGATGCTGAAGCAAAGAAGGCTGATGGAGCCAGCAGTCTAATTGAGCCTCATCTGTCTGTATTGGATGAGATTTTGACAGTTGAGTCGAGAGGATCAACATCAGCATTGGATGGTGGTCGTGGACAACAGCAGATGGAGGTAATTAGTTACACCAGTATATTATGACAACTTGCACTTTTCACAGCTGAACAACATTGTGTCTCTTGTTCTTGGCCTGCTTCCTTCAGTAGTTATTCATATGTGAGTTTGTCTTTTAGCAGGCCTGGGCTGTTAGTGGAGGTGGTGAAGAAATTGCAAATCACTTTCATGAACTTGTTCCCAACCTAGCTCTTGATTTTCCTTTCGAATTGGATGCCTTCCAAAAGCAGGTATTTTATGCAACTTTTTCTTCTGCTTTATATGTATTGGGTTGGAATTTGGATAGTATCTTGTCTTGTAATCGATGTTGTAGTTTATTCCGCTTAACATGTTTTTGTTTTAATGAAAACTGCCATCCTAGGAGTTAATAATGAAAATTTTGTGTCCTATTGGTTTAACTAGTATTGTCAATGTCTTGACGCTTCACCTGTAGTGCAAATATTTGTTTTTATTTTTATTGTAGAATTCTGTTAGTTAGACTGTAATTGGTTAGTTTCCTATTTGTGTCTATTTGTGGGAGATTTGGTCGACTACTCTTAGTTGTAGATATTAGTTAGTTTCTGTTTTTCTGTGATTATGATTGATTAGGAAGGAAATCATGCTATTTTTATTGGCTGCCTATAAATCAATAACTATGGTGTATATATATTAGTTTAAGGTTGCACGTTTTCTTAATTGAGTTTTGAGATTTGAGAAATATACATAAAAAACTTCCTCAAAACCTTTCTTTCTTTATGGTATCAGAGCATCTTTGATTAACAATTATGTCTAAACTGAGTGACTGTTAAGGCTTCCTTTTCCAATGGAGGCTACAACGACCTACAACCCAATCGCCATATGCCCCATCACTAGCTATAAACTCAACAGGCATAATTACTTGGTCTCGGTGATGATGTTCATCAAAAGGAAGGGAAAGGTGGAGTTCATTACAAGAGAAGTTGTAATCCCTAATGAGGACAAAGCTTAAAAAATTTTGGGAGACCAAGAACAGCAAAGAAATCAGGATAATAGAGTGCAAGCATGCAGATACTTTATGAACAATACAACTAAATTGGGGTTGATTGAAGGTAGTCCTCCACATGGTTTTAAAAGGCGAGACGAGGCGGCGCCTTGATGGTTAAGGCGCCTCAAGGCGCACATATAAGGCGGAGCAGCTGGAAAAACCGGCCTCTGGAGGGTGAGGCGACCGTCTCTGGTCTCCTCCAGGCGAGGCGCCCTGAGGCAGTCCTAAAGGCGGTCCAGACCATCCATTACACGAAAAAAAAATTGAAGCTTAGCACAGAGTACCACACCCAAAAAAACACACAAAAAACATACAAACACACCAAAAAAACACACAAACACACCAGTTTTAGAATTGAAAGTTTAGAACAATTTACCGTACAAAAAAAAACACACACAAAAAACACAAAAAAAACACAAACCCACCAGTTTTAGAAGTAGTCAGGCACTGGTTTTAAGAGAGAGAGTAGAGAGAGTAAAGTTAAATGTAGAAGAAACCAGAAAGGTGGTGGGATTGAACGATGGTGGTGAGTGACAGTGAGAGCCTGAGAGGAGAGTTGAATGTGAGTTTAGACGGTGGTGAAACTTGGAGTGAAGTGAAATCGAGTGTTAGGTTGTATATAATAATAACAAATAAAAAAATAATAAAAATTAAGTTAGTGGTGAGATTTTTATAGTTTATGTATATAAAATGATAAAAAATTAAAAAGTAAGTTAGTGGGGTGGGAGTTTCAAAAAGAAATAATGATAAAAAATAAGAAATAATAAAATTTAAGGTAATGGGGTGAGATTTTTATAGTTTTTATATATATAAAATGATAAAAATTAAAAAATAAAAATAAAAAGTTAGTGGGTGGGCTGCTGCGTAAATACATATATATATTGATAAAAAATAAAAAATAATTTTTTTTGAAATACATAAAAGAATATATTAATAGGGTGGAAATTTATAGATATATACATAATTATAAAAAATAAAAATTATGTCAGGGGATGAGTTTTATAGTTTATATATATATAATAATAATAAATCATATATATAATAATAAAAAATAATTTTTTTTGAGGGAAAAAAATTAAGTTAGTGAGGTAGGATTTTATAGTTTATATATATAATATGATAAAAAATAAAATCACCTTCATCACTTAATTCTCAACTCATATCCTCTTCCATTAAACACTTCAAATTAGAGTTTTATTTTTTTATTTATATATTTTTCCTCAATTGGACTGAGGCTGCCACCTTGTTCGCCTCAAGGCGACCGCCTCGCCTCCCCTTTCGCCTTTTAAAACATTGGTCCTCTAGTAGATAAATGGAGATGTAAAGAGTTGGTAGGAAAGCTGATTTATTTGTCGCATACTAGACCAAACATTGCATTCTCTGTAAGCACTGTTAGTCAATTCATGAATAATCCAAATAAAGAGCATTTCAGAGCGGTTCATCGGATTCTTAGTTATCTAAAGATGACACCTGAACAAGAGATTTGTTTCAAGAAAAATGAGAACCGGAAGGTTGGTGTGTTTATTGATGTAGATTGGGCAGGCTCAATGGTAGATAGGAGATCTACTTCAAGGTATTGCTCCTATGTGTGGGGTAAGTTGGTTACTTGGCATAGTAAGAAGTAAGTTGTTGTATCTTGGACTAGTGCTGAAGTAGAGTTCAGAGCTATGGCTCATGGGATTTGTAAGGGAATTTGGCTACAAAGACTGCTAAACTAAAAGTACCTATGTCCACACCTATGAAGTTGTTATTTGACAATCAAGCAGCTATCATTATAAGCAACAACTCAGTGCATCATGACAAAACAGAACATGTGGGGATAGATCGACACTTTATAAAAGAGAAGATAGATTTCGGAAGTGGCAAACATCTTCACAAAAGCTCTACCTAGAGCATCATTCGAAAAGTTGCGCTCTAAGCTGGACATGATCAACATTTACTGCCCTGCATTTGGGGGTGGGTGGGGTTTATATTTTCTGTTAGTTAGGCTGTAATTGGTCAATTTTCTATTTGTGAGAGATTTGGTCAACTACTGTTTGTTGTAGATATTAGTTAGTTCCTGTTTTTTAGTGATTGTGATTATTCTTGAGTAAGAAGGAAATCATGCCTTTGTTGGCTGCCTATAATTCAATATCTATGGTGTATATATATATATTAGTTTAAGGTTGTACGTTTTCTTAATTGAGTTTTGAGAAATATACATAAAAACCTTTCTCAAAACCTTGTCTTTCTTCATTTATGTTTGTGATAATTTACAGCTTCTATCTTGTCCTAAAGACTTCTGAATTTTTGGTTATAATTGCAGGCGATCTACTATCTGGAAAGGGGTGATTCAGTTTTTGTTGCTGCTCATACTTCAGCTGGAAAGACGGTTGTTGCAGAGTACGCATTTGCTTTGGCATCAAAAGTATGACCTAAATTGTCCTTTAGCTAGATCATTTTTTTATGTTGATAAATGAATTGATGATTGATCATTGTTTTTCATGTGACCTTAGGAGCATCTTCTATGTTCTCATATTTGGAATTTTCACATTCCCCTGTCAATTGTTCAAAGATTTGGATGTAAACTTATGCATTCCTTTAATGTCATGCAGCACTGTACGAGGGCTGTTTATACCGCTCCTATCAAAACCATCAGCAACCAAAAGTATAGGGATTTTTGTGGGAAATTTGATGTAGGCCTTCTTACTGGTGATGTTAGCTTGAGGCCAGAGGCTTCTTGTCTCATCATGACAACTGAAATATTAAGGTCAATGCTCTACCGTGGTGCTGATATTATACGTGATATTGAATGGGTAAAGGCATTTGTTTCACGTGGTATTTACTTTCAACAGTAACATTCCACCTTGTGATTGATCAAGTTATCATCATTATTACTGAAATTTTTTCCTATGCTTTGTTTCTGCATGTTTAAAAGGATAGGTTATATTTGACGAAGTGCACTATGTCAATGATGTTGAGAGAGGTGTTGTATGGGAAGAAGTCATAATTATGCTTCCGAGGCATATCAATATCATCCTCCTTTCAGCCACGGTACTTTCTTCTTCTTGATATAAATGTTTTGACCGGGTATTGCAATGTGGTTGGCTCTTTTGGTGATATCATTGCTAGAGCTCTCTAATTCTTTTAATACAAGTTTGAATGTTTTGAGGCATCTTATTGCAGGCATCAATATTGAATTCTGAAGTCAGATAAAGTTCTCTGGCTCGATATATTTCATAGGCATTAGGCTTAATGATGCACAAATGGAAAAGCTTGTCAGTTGAATCTTAAAAGCATGTGCCTTTGGATTTTTGTGTAATAGCTTACATGTGATCTGTGTTGTTTATTAGAAGTGGTGAAATATGCTAATTCTGTGAGGTATCTTTAGTCTCTTGTTTGGATTGCCTGTTCAATTTCAATTCTGCCCGGTTGCCATGTCTAGGTTCTGATTTGTCCAGGAGGCTCTTGGTTTATTGTTAGCCTGTTTACTATGTAACTCTTTTCTCACTGATTTATCCTTTTCCTTGACTGGAAAAGTTAGGTAAGTAATCAAGGGCCTTCATTTCCTGGCCTTAGGTAATTGAAAGACAGAAGTGAAATGTTGGCATAGGAATGTCTGTACTCAGAGATTTTATTGTGATAGGAATATCTACTTTAGATAGATCTTGTCAATATAATGAGTGATGATAGCTATATTCTATATGAAATAATAATTGGAACTGTTTCTTCTGAACTAGCTTCTGTAAGCATAGTGTGTTCTTTATTATTTCACAGGTACCAAACACAATTGAGTTTGCTGACTGGATTGGTCGGACAAAGCAAAAGGAAATTCGTGTTACTGGGTGAGTGATAAATCTTTGTGGTGATTAAGTTCAGTTCTTTTAGCTTGGGTGTCTTGGTATTGATGAGTTCTTGTTGATTATGTCCTCCAGTTGCCCTTATCTTTATTCTAGATGCAGCAGAAAAGGGATTTATACTTGAGTTCAGTTAACTCAATGTTACTGATTTACTCTCATATGTTTGTGTTATTAGGACCACCAAAAGACCGGTCCCCCTGGAGCACTGCATATTTTACTCGGGAGAGTTCTACAAAGTATGTGAAAGTGAAAATTTTTTACCTCAAGGGTTGAAAGCTGCTGAAGATGCACACAAGAAAAAGAATTCAAGTGCAGTTGGTGGTGGTGCTCCATCATATGCTAGCTCTTCAGCAGCTCGTGATAGGCATAGGCCTCAAGCTCATAAACATGATTCCAATCGTGGTAAACAGAATAAGAACTCTGGTGTCCAAAATCCATGGAATTTCTCTCAAAACAATAGTGGAAACCAAAACAATTGGGGGTCAAGGAGATCAGAAGCTTCTATCTGGTTGTCGCTTATAAACAAGCTCTCAAAGAAATCACTATTGCCTGTACGTTATATTGTATCTCATAGCATAGTCTACCATACAGGTCCTGTTTTTTAGTCATATCTGATATTGAAATTCTCACACTTTGTGAATTTCTGTTCCAGTTTTTCCTAACGCAATATGAAAAAGACATAAACTGAACCTTTTGAATTTGTAGGCTACTTTTAGAGGAAGCTTTTGTGAGAAAACATTTCTAGGCAATTAAAAATTGCATCATAGCTGTGTATACACACACACACACACAGACACACACAGAGACACTGTATGGTTACACTGGCTTACTGCATCCAGTAGAGCAGTTGTTGCGTTCCTTGAAATCTATCAATTGAATGAAAGAAATATTTTTATGGTTTTGTTATCAATAAATCTGTTGAGAGTCATACCAGAGTTTGAGTTTCGTTGAATTATTTACTAATTATCGTGTTAATATGTCTATGCACAGAAAATTTAAAGCAGATTGCATAATCAATTTTCTGTATGTCTTTTGGAATCAAATACTGACATAGAGTTTTGTCCATTCCATATCTCATTTAGGTACAATTTTTAAATTATGTTATTGGGTTTTCTAATTGACATGCTTATGCTTGGAAAATTTATAGGAGACATGGTGGATTTAAATTCCTTTGTTTTCGTCAAATACACAATATTTTTTTTTCGTCTCCTTCATGTTTCAAAATGTATCATTGAGGTTTTTCTTATTATTTAGTATACTGAACATTATTGCCTTTACTTCTGTGTCCAGGTGATTATATTTTGTTTCTCAAAGAATCGTTGTGATAAATCTGCTGATAATATGTATAGCACTGATCTCACAAGTAGTTCAGAGAAAAGCGAGATCCGAGTTTTTTGTGATAAAGCATTTTCACGACTTAAGGGTTCTGATCGGAATTTACCACAGGTCTCTGCTGGCTTAGGGTTGTTTACTTTAAAATTCAAACTACTTGGATTTTATACATATAAATTTTGTATGATATATAGATTGTCCGAGTTCAAAGCCTTCTTCGTCGAGGAATTGGTGTCCATCATGCAGGGCTACTTCCAATTGTCAAAGAAGTTGTTGAGATGCTTTTTTGTCGAGGTGTGATTAAGGTAAAGTCTGTGTAATCACTGACTGCTACTATAATTAGGACACATTTTATTTTCAAAAAAATGATGCACTTGAGATTAGCGTTGTTCATGAAGTGTTTATGAAAGCTCACAATTATTTTCATTTTCTAATATTTCTTGATGTGCTATTTGCTGCTGTTTCATCCTGTTATTTTAGCTTGTTATTGGATTATACTGGTCAATTTGGGATCTAAGATTCATAATTCATTGACACTTGTTATGTTTTTGCTGTAGGTTTTATTTTCAACTGAGACATTTGCAATGGGGGTAAATGCCCCAGCCAGAACAGTAAGTGTTGGATTTGTAGATAAAGTTGGGAATTCATAAGCTGTTGTGTATCTTCTATGCTTTAGATCTATTCAATTTGCTTTTAGTTAATGTGCATTCAGATCTTAGAACATTTACATTGTGAGAAATTGGTCAGGCTGCATGATATATGGCTAAATCTGAGACTAGTGAAAATAGGTGGTTTGTGATTCATTTTAGAGATTAAATTTGACCGACAACTAGAGTGTGCATTACATTTAAGTAAACATAAGTATCAGAGGTGTTATTTGCATTGTTTGTGCTAATGAGTTGTGAATATGGTTTGATAAGATTGTGTGCTGCACCACAGGTTGTTATATTTTATTTGTGGTAGTATGTAACGTTGGCAGATCTGATATTATATTATGCATTACATGGCATCATGGTTGCATCCAGTTTACTGTTGTACAATGACATGTGCTCAGATCGAATTTTGACTTGAATTGGGAGTTTTGCAGGTTGTTTTTGATACTTTAAGGAAGTTCGATGGCAGGGAATTTAGACAATTACTTCCTGGAGAATACACTCAAATGGCAGGCCGTGCTGGCAGAAGAGGACTTGATAAAATTGGTACAGTTGTAGTAATGTGCCGTGATGAAATCCCTGGAGAAGCAGATCTGAAGCGTGTTATAGTTGGAAGTGCAACCAGGCTAGAATCTCAATTTCGACTGACTTATATTATGATACTGCATCTTCTTCGTGTTGAAGAATTGAAGGTATTAGAACTTTAGAATTTGGACTAGTAGAAGCTCTTTATGAGTAGGATGCTGCATTCTGTTGCATTTACCCAATCTTGGAAAATGTTTATGCTTCCATTCCTAGCTAAATGTCATTCGCATTGCTTATATTCATACAATGTTTGCTTATGCATGGGTAGGCTATTGTTATATTGTACATTATACTTATTTTTTTCTTTTAAAAAAAAGATAGAATTTATAAAAGAAATTTTACTTTGTGTATGCATAGGTAGCTAATCTTGGAAAATGTTGATGCTTCCATTCCTAGCTATTTTTCATTGGCATTGTTCCTATTCGTACACTGTTTGCTTGTGCATGGGTAGTCATATGTTAGCTTTCTTGTATGTGTCATGCGTGATAATTGCTTTGTCCCTAAACTGGCATGATTGATTTCATTGCTTACTGATAATAATTTTCATCAGTATAAGTCTTAATGGTTCACTGTATCTACCATATCATCTTCCGAAGTTCTTTTGTGGATGAGAATTTGGATATTTATTGCATCCTCATTAATTGGGGACAGGCCTTAACCAAAAGGTATCTATTCAAGTCCTCCAAATTATTTTCTTGGTGTGGGTGCTAATTCAATCTCAACAAATTAGACCTTAAGCTTACCCCACAAGGTTCTTTAAATTAATAGAGGATCTGCGATACAGTTGCAAGGTCTTATATTGATTCTGTTGCTTCTGACTTATCTAAAAAACTGGAAGGGGAAATGTTTATAATATTTTTTAGATATAATGATCATGAATTCTTGTGCCGACACCCTCTTGAGGTTCATTTGAGACAAATCTAAGAAGATTCTGTTCAGGAAGCACCTTGAATAAGATGAGGTCATGTTTGATTTGTTAGACCCTAGGATCGACTATGCCTTTGCATCATTATTCAGTTTATTAATGAATTGGGGCCCATTTTGCCTCCTATTTACCATATCTAGCTTTTAAATATTTTTGTTTGGTTCTCTTAAATAAGTCCTGAAGTTTCTGGAATCCATTAACTCATTTTAGTGGTGTTGACTGTGGATGGCAAATGCAGGTTGAGGACATGCTGAAAAGAAGTTTTGCTGAGTTTCATACTCAGAAAAAACTTCCAGAACAACAACAACTTCTGATGCGAAAGCTTGCTCAGCCTACAAAAACTATTGAGTAAGTACATGAAATGAAGAATTATGGTGATTTTTGAAAATAAATGCTTTTTGTTTAAAAATGCAGGTTTTCATATGTGCCAGAAAGATGCATATCAAATATTCAAGTCTGTCATATTACCCCTCAGTTGTTATAATGCATCTTTGCGATTTTTCATGTACTCATATGAAATAATTGCTTTAAAAGTTGATAATATATCTATGTAATTGATATATTTTTTACCTTTTAGAATTTATTCTGAGGAGATTTAGTTGTCGTTGATGGTGTGGTTGGATCAATTTCACTTTGGCAAATTGGTTCCATTACAAAATTGACTTTGCTACGTGTGTACTGAATTGCTTATTACAAAAATCAACTCATTTATAATATTGAGGAAACAAGGAAAAATATATAGGTCATATGTGTCAAAGAGAGAAAAGTATTATCTTTAGGGAAAAGTAACTATGAAACATATAGAAGCATATTAATGTGGCATTAGAAGCTTCAAATGTAGTGCATGAAACCTTATTTTAATCATCAGTTTTGCCTTTTTCTTATCTGTTGTTTAAATTAATTTCACAGTGAACCTTTAATTTCTTTTCAACTATTAATCATCTAATACGACAGGACCAAATAGAATGCTACTCTCTCTTTAGTGTTTAATGCTACTATCTTTTTGTTTTATGTCTGCGATGGTTTATCGAGCACGACTGTTTGCATATAGGTGCATTCAAGGTGAACCAGCAATTGAGGAATACTATGAGATGCACTCAGTTGCTGAGATTTATAATGAGCGAATAACTAAGGAAGTCATGAAGTCCTCTTCTATCCTGCAAGTTCTAATACCTGGAAGGGTGGTAGTCATGAAATCACAATCAGTAAGTTTCTATATATAGTTTTTTTGTGAATCTCATTACAGCATTGTAGTTAATCATGATTGTTGTGTATTTATTATTCTACTTTAATATATTGGAATGAATAGAATATTCTTGCTCTCTGAAGTACTATATATTTGCATCTAGCCTGCATTAAGTATTTGCACTGATAAAGATGTATGTTTCTTGAATTAATTTTCTTGACTGATTTGCAATCCGTTTAAATATCCTGTTTTGGAGCTGACTTAGTCACATGAGCAAGAACTGATACTGTCTTCTGATATAGGTTGGTTTTGTACATGGGAGGCAGTTATCTGAACAAAGTTATATATAACTACGATTTTGTGAATGTTAAGATAAAAAGTGTGAGGATAGTAATGATTGTTAAATGTTTATTGGATTTTTTTTTTTTTTTTTGAAAGAAAATGTTTATTGGATTCTTAGTTGAACTGTCTATTCACTTTTTATGTAGTTATATGATTAATTTTTTTGTACATTGTGAGACAAAGTTCCATAATGAAAAAGTAGAATAGAATAATGCTCAACATAAATGTTAGCTTATTCCAGGATATAAGTTTCTAATATGGTATTAGAGATGAGTTTGATCAAATAGGCCATACACGAAGACTGTCAGAAGGACAACTCAATGAATCTGAACTCAGCCACAGAAAAGAAAAAATAGAAAATGGAAAAAAGGAAAGGATGAAGTTGACCAAAACAAACCCAGCTCACATGTGAAAGGGAGTATTAGAAATAACATTTGAAAATGAATTCCCTTATTTGAAAAGTAAACAAAGTGGTAAAATACAAATGGACTTACAGCTTAAGAAGCTAGCTTTCCGGAATGTACATAGGTCCAATAAATATTAATTTATTCCAAAACATTAATTTCTAACAATGACATTTTAGGGGATATTGTGAGAAGTGGAAATACGATTCTTGTACTTATAAAATGTGAGTTTATATATGGTTTTTTTTTTTTTCAAATGTTTTTATCTAAGCTTTGTGGTTTATTTTTCTCTTCGTTTCTTATCCAAAAAAAATATATCACAAGAAAAAGGGTTTTATGTTCATTTGTCGTGGACTGGTAGTTACGAATGCTGATTTCATATCATTGATGATTCACAGGGTCAGGACCACTTACTAGGAGCTGTTGTGAAAACAGCTACACCCACTAATAAACAACACATCATTTTGATGCTGAAACCTGATGTTCCATTGATGACACAAACTCCCTTGGCCAAAACAAATGCAAATTTCGGAGCAGGTTCTTTTTTGGCACCAAAAAAAGACCGCAGTTTTGATGATGAGGAATATGTACTTTCTGGAAAACCTCGTAAAGGTTCAGTTGCCATCAATATAAAATTACCATACTATGGTGCTGCTGCTGGAGTGAGCTTTGAGATCAGAGGTGTTGATGATAAAGAATTCTTATGTATATGCGATAGCAAGATAAATATTGATCCAGCTCGGCTTCTTGAACAAGGCAGTAGTGCCGCTTTCTCTAAAACAGTTCAACAACTTTTGGAATTGAAATCTGACGGAAAAAAATATCCTCCAGCCATTGATCCAGTGAAAGGTATGGTTGTTTATCAGTGAACATAATTTTTACAGGAAATACAAACTGGACAACCTGTATTAAATGCACTTATTTTTGCTGGATGTGAAACTAATTAACAATTATGCTTGTAAGATCTGATTGGGACCTCTGATTTGGCTTGTGAATCGGATTTATCGTTGACATTATTTTAATACTAATAAAAGGTGAAAAGAGTTTAAAAGATCTTCTCTAGATCTTCCAGACACTACATTTCTTTTTGTGGGTCATTATCACAATTATGCGCTGATGAGTAAAGGATGTGGTTTGAAGTTGGTGGCTGACTATCGCAAGATGGCTTGCTTAGAACACAGTTGATTCTGGTTTGTGGCTTACCCATATTTGTTTGTATGTTTATCGGCTACTCATTCTCTAACACACAGAAGAAAAAGGTTTAAGCATAAGTAATTATAAGAAATAATTGTAGGAAGAGAAACATGAATTAGATGAGGGAAGCTTGATTTATGCAGTTGTCAAGCTACTAACATAATGACTATGTGAACATCTAGTTGTGATTTCTCCTATTGGCATTTTGTGCTGACCAGCAATGCTATTATTGTTTTGACTAGGCTATTTCTGATATTTGTAAAATTTTCCTCGTAAGTTGACTGTTAAAGTGGTGATACTGTTTCAGGTTTAAAGCTGAAGGACATGAATATTGTGGAAGCATACTACAAATGGACTAGCTTAATACAAAAGATGTCAATGAATAAATGCCATGGTTGTATAAAATTTGAGGAGCACATGAAGTTAGCAGAAGAGATTAGGAAGTACAAAGAGGAAGTTAATAAATTACGATTTCAGATGTCTGATGAAGCGCTTCAACAGATGCCAGACTTTCAGGGCAGGGTATGTTTTATTATGTTCCCAATTGTTCTGCTTTCTATCTCTTTGATATTTTGGTTTTAATTATCTCCAGGCTCATTTGGATGACATTCTCTGAGTGTTTTAACCTTGCAGATAGATGTTCTGAAGGAAATTGGTTGTGTGGATATTGATCTTGTAGTTCAAATTAAAGGTCGTGTTGCTTGTGAGATGAACTCAGGAGAGGAGTTAATATGCACAGAGTGTTTATTTGAGAATCAACTGGATGACCTGGAACCAGAAGAAGCTGTAGCTATTATGTCAGCCTTTGTGTTCCAGCAAAAAAATACTTCGGAACCATCGCTTACTCCTAAACTTTCTCAGGCTAAAGAAAGGTTACATTCGTTCTCTTATTCTCTGCATACCTTTTTGTTAGACTTCTCATTATACTACTGATCATGCTTAAAATGTACATTAATTCAAATCTGAGGTTTAGATTTGAATCATGATTTTTCTTCAGCACTTTTATGTGGGTGCCCTGGTGTTTAGCCCGTGTTATAAAATGAACGTGTAAATTCTGAATGTCTCCTATTATGAGAATTGAAATGCTTATATTGTTCCAGCTTCATGTGTGTGGAGAGAGGTTATGTGATTTAGCAAATTTGCCATTGAGAAACCCTAGAGTTTATTTCTGTCAGAATTTCATTTTTGTCACTATGATCAACATCAAGCGTTATTGTTTCTGTTAATTCCTGAGCTGTGATTACATATGTTTAGTCGTCATTCTAATCCCGAAATTGATCACATCCAGATTGTACGACACAGCCATAAGACTTGGAGAGCTTCAAGCCCACTTCAAACTACAGATAGATCCTGTGGAGTATGCCAAAGACAATCTCAAGTTTGGTCTTGTCGAAGTGGTTTACGAGTGGGCAAAGGTTTACTTTCTTCTAACACCTTGTTAAACCTTGCCGTAACTTTCATTTATAGTTTGTCTCAACTATGTCTCCATTGTGGCAGGGCACTCCATTTGCAGACATCTGTGAACTTACAGATGTACCTGAAGGTCTGATAGTCCGGACCATCGTCAGATTGGATGAAACTTGTCGAGAATTTAAAAATGCTGCTGCTATTATGGGAAACTCTGCTCTGTACAAGAAGATGGAAACTGCTTCCAACGCAATAAAGCGTGACATCGTTTTCGCAGCCAGCTTGTACATTACCGGGGTGTAACTCAGTTGGATCCTTGGAAGAGGAAGTAACATACATTTTCGCTACATACAAATAGTGAATGGTTGGTTGGATTGGAGAAGCCAACATTCGGATACTGGTTGATTGATCTGTACATTATTCAGGAGACTCGGAAATCATGTAAAATAATTTTGTACATCTTAACTTCAGAAAGTTGTATTGGAGACTTTGTTCATCTTACAAGGTTGCCAAGTGCTTGGACATTCCTATGCTTTCATATCCGCATTTAACTTTTTATTTGTGCAATGCTCCAAGTTTCTTATTTTTCCTTTTTGTAACTTTAAAAATATTTTCAAGCAGTTGAAAGTGTTTTTGTGTTTCTTTCAGGCGTGTTTGCTAATTGAACATGAAAGTAAAAAGGTAACAAGTTTCATTAGAAGGGGAAGATTTCCAGTAGAAATTTTAATTTCTTCTTTGGCAGGATTTCAAAACTCGGTCTCTTTAGGATTCTTAGATAATTTAAAATTAAGTTTCTCCTTTCCCGTAAAAATTTTCAATTAATAAACCTGTCATGGTGGCGTACAGCCTTCATTCATTCAGATAGATGATAATTTGGATTCAAGTCTATGCAACCGTGTTTTGATATCTCCAAACAAAAAAATAGAAAAAATTTTAATTTAGTTATTAACGTTTAGTAAAATATTACTTTTTAACAAATTTTTACATTTCAAATTTCCGTCGTCCTTAATATTTTAGAAATATATCAATTTAGTCTCTCTAACCAAAAAAATGAGTCAAATGTGGTAGACATGACAAAAGAATAGATTTATTCTTGATATAATTTAAAATAGTTAAAATAACGTAGTTACCCTTTTCAAAAATTGATAATTGTAAAATAATCATCCATATTATTATAAAATGCTCATTGATTATTTTTCAATCAAATTGTGACATATCATTGAATCATTTTTTGTTTAATTTAATTTAATTTAAATAAATATTTTAATTAAAAAATAAAATTTAAAAAATTCTTCTTCATCTTCTACCTCTCATCATCTTCATCATCTCCAATTTCATCTTCTACATTCATCAAAATCGTCATCTCCATTATTTTCATCAAATCAACATCATTCAAATTAAACATCTAACATCATATCAAACATCTTATGAATCTAAAAAAAAAATGTTTATGCAAATTAAAAAAATGTTTATGTAAATTAAAAAAAAAATTGAAAATAGCCAATCAGTCTCCACGATAGAGACCCTCTTGTCTCTATCGTTGCAGACCAGCTCTCTAGCGTCTGGAGACCTGGTCTCCAGCGTAGAGACCAAGCCGGAGACCAGGTCTCCAATCCGATGTTAGAGATTAGTTTTTTGGTCTCCCTCGTCGGAAGGAGAATGGTCTTATGGGAGACCAGTTTTTTGGTCTCCCATAGAGGTTTTTTTTTTTTTTTTTTTAACTTAAAAATATTTTTATGTATTAAATTAAAAATATAAAAATATATATTATATTAAATATATATTAAAAGTATATAAATATATTCAAGTTAAAATGACCAAACTAACCCTCTTCCTATTAAGGTTAACTAATATTTGACTAACAGAATGACTAAATTGATACATTTCTGAAACATTAGGGATGACAAGAATTCGAAATGTAAACGTTAGTAAAAAAATAATATTTTACCAAACGTTAGGGATTAAATTAAAATTTCTTCAAAAAAAAATAATTGTAGTATAATATTTGTGTGTTTGTCTAATGCTTATACTCAACTTGCGGTAAATAGAATAGTCATAATATAGTATCTATATGTATGTCAAATAATATCATATTATATATGAGATGAATTCAAATTCTAATTGTTAAGTTTCAAAAGCTAAATTATTGGAAAATTACAAATATCAATACTTATAGGTCTATCTGAATTTATCGAAATTGAATACTGTATATGTGGTCTAATTTGAATATCCATTCTGTGACACCGAGTAATATTTTCTTCGCAATAAGAGTATTTAATGGGCACAAATATTGTTGGTATGTTGCATTAAATAGTTTTTATTAGAACTTGATGTTGTTAAAGTAGTCGACTGGTGGTGTCTTTGGTTAAATGCCACAACCTCCATTCCTTTTGATGTGGGTTCTATAAGGCATAACAATATACTCCACCAATTTGTGTGGGTAGTCCCCCCACCCAAGTGTGGGTCACTCTATTATCTTTATGTGGATTAATCTCTTCCAAATAGGAGCAGTTCTCTGGACATCACTATTAGTATCATACTTTCATCCTGATTAGTCTTAATAGTTCTTTAAGCCAGTCCAAGTAAAAAAAAAAAAAAAAAAGGGAAATCCAAAAAAACAACCTGACATATCTTTGCAAGCCATTATTTCATATTTATCCGAAATATAACTTGACATTAACATAAATATCCAAAATCCCCTCTGCAGATGTATGAAATGACAACAATACCCTTAACAATTACAGATTCCGTTAGATTGACTTGGTTGATTGTTTGACTTTAGGGGCAAAAAGGGAAAAATAATGAAAAATAAATTAAAATATAAAAATCAAAATAAATAATATTGAATATAAAATAAATATATATTTATATTCTCTCTTCTCCTCTCTTTCTCACCTCTTTTCTCTTTCTATCTTTGGCATTCCTCTCTCTCTCTTTCTTCATTTTCGATCAATGACAATTGGTTATGGTCCATCTTCTTTCTTGGGCATCAACCCTTAAGGGATTTTAGGATGGCCCCGCAACTTAACCGTATTGTCCGTTTTGGCTGACCCAATTTCGAAGGCCCTCACGGATTTTTTTCGTGTCCTTTCCCTTCAAACCTGACCATTTCTCCCCTTAAACTAGTTTAGTTGGTTGGCACAAAACTAAGAATTTGGTGACACTTATAGAGAAGTGGCTAGGTTCAAGGGGAGAGGACGCAAAAGAAATTCGTGAGGATCTTCGAAGTTGGGTCAGTCTAGAGAGGACAGTATGAATAAGTTGCGGAGCCATCCTAAAATCTCTTTAAAGCCGAGGCCTAAGTTAGGGGATAGAATGTAACAATAATAGTAAGGAAATCTCGACGGCGTCAACAACATGACATTAACAACAATAGCAAAAGGTTTTCACTATTAAAGACCCACCATCCCCCATCAACCCTTCACCACTACCCCTTCCATACTGATCTACTTCATCGTCTTCCCTTTTTTCCTCTTCTTCACTCTCCACCAAACCCCAGACCGACCCACCAAACCTTTACCACCACCCATTTCGCACCGACCACCTGTTTTCGCTTATTTTCCTTCCCCTTCTTTTCCTTTTCTCTCTATTCCCTCTTGTCGTGGCTTTTTTTTTCCCTTTCTTTTCCTCTTCATCATATGGGTTCAGATGAAGGTTCATCTAAGTTCTTTGATTCGAAGCCCTTCATCTGTGGGTTTGATGATTACTGATGTTGGTTTTGACGATTGATGATGATTTTGGCATTTTAATTGTTCATTTTTTTTTCAATCTTTGAGTTTCATGATTTTTGATGTTGGGATAAAGATTGATGATGATTTTTGTGGTCATTTTGGGTTTCTAGTGATGATGTTAGGTTTCGGTTGATTGATAAATTGTGAACTGGATGGATGAATAGGTTGATGAATTAAATTGGATGGCTGAATTAGATGAATTTCTGATTAAATTTTTTATTTAATTATTTAAATTTTAAATTTTTTATTTAATTATTTTTACTATATTTTTTAATAAAAATTTCAAGGCTAAAATGATATTTTTAAGTTTTCTCATACTTTTCTGTTAAATTATAACTTTTATAAGATTTTGGATAAAAATGAAATATCAGATGGTGAATGGATAATATTTCATATGTTAGGTGATTTTTTAGGATTTAAAATAATAATAATAATAATTAAAAAAAGATTGCCATATTGAATTGCAGTATTTAGGAAAAGTACAAAACTATTAATTTTAAAGTCAACTAAATTCCATGTGTCAACTCATATGAGAAGGAAAAATGGTGTGTGGACCCACAAATCATTTCTACAGGATAAGAAGAAGTTGTACGGGTAACATCCGAAAAAAGGTCCTATTTCATAAAATTTATTTTAAAATACTAAAAAATAGGAATAATCTTAAAAAAATCTCATAACTTTTTATAAATTATTCATTATTTTTCGTATGGTTTCATTTTTATTCAAAAAAACCCCTGTATGGTCAACCTATTAATCGAAATGCAGACCTGACATATATAGAGCATAAAAAGATTTAATTACCCCTAATTATGATATTTTAAAAAAATAAAATAAAAATAAATAAATAAATAAAATTTAACAAAAATATGAACTCCATCATTATCATCATCAACCTCTTCCATCTCCAATTTCAATAATCTTTAACATCTTCCAATTCAGAATCATCATTCATCTTCTACATCATCTTCTCCCCTTCTTCTTCCCTCTTTTCTCTCTCTCCCCTTTTTATTATCATTGGAAACCCAAAATTTCTGGGTTTTCAATTCCTAAAAACCCAGAAATTATAGGTTTCTAGACAAATGCCTGGAAACCCAAAACATAGACTCAAAAAAAAAAAAAAAAAAACAACAAAAAATCAACCATCTTTAACAACGGAATTTGAAAAAAAAAATTCAACAAAAAATCAATAATCTTCAACAACAAAAATTGAAAAGAAAAAATCAACAATAAAAATTTGAAGCCTTTATGGGTTTTCAGGCAACATCATCAATCATCAAACCCCCAAAATCAATTCAAAATCAAACATCATCAATCAAACTCAACATAATCAATCTCCCCCAAAACCATCAAACTCAACATCATTATCAGAATCAAAATCATTAATCAAACTGAAAATAAAAAAAATAAAAAAAAAGCCATCTAGGTTCGAATCAACGAACCTAGATTCATCTGGTTTTCAACGAGCGACAAGACGGTGGTGTTGGACAACGACTAAGGGGCAGGAGAACTGATGGTGATGTTGTTGGGGATCAGGTTACGGCTGACGTGATGGAGATGAAGTTGGAGAAGACCCGATCCACGGCTTGGAAGAGGGTGGTGACGAGGAGACCAGAAGAGGGATCTGGCGGAGGTCGAAAAGAGAGAGGTTCTAAATGAGGTGATAGTGAAGGGGGGATCACCCACTCCCACTCCAACCATCGTGCCACCATTAAGAAACTCAGAACCATCTAGAATTCTGAAGAAAAGAAGAGGAAGAGAAGAAGAAGATGAGCAAGAGAGAGACAGAGAAACGAACCCATAGGAGAAGAAGAAGAAAAACAAGAGAGAGAGGAGAGAGCGGTCAGCCACTAGGGATGGCAAAAATATCCAATCCGATCCAAATTCAAAAAAATCCAATTTATTTGGGGTGGATTTGGGGTCAAAAAAATTGATTTTGGAGCGGATTTGAAGTCAAAAGGCTGACCCGACATATAAATTAAAAACAGAAAAACGTAATAGGTAACAACAGAAAAACCGAATAGTTTATTGTATTTATTTGATATTTATTAACATATTTTATTTATTTATATGTGTAGGACTAGATAAAAAAGTTTAACAAGATGATTGTTATGAAGAAGATAGCGATGGTGATGGTGAAGAGGTAAATTATGACAATTGTATATTACACTTTTGATATTATTTTTATGTCACATTAAAACTTATTAACTCAATTTTATTTATTTTTTTTGGTTATAAGTTCGTGTTTGAAAGCATTGGGATATATTTTTAGTATGAATTTCGATTATTTATTTATTTAATGTTTGTAATGAAACTTGATTATATTGTTACTATTATTTTGGTATTTATGACTATATAGTATTAATATTTTGGATTGTGTAATGACATTTCATCATGAATGTAGTAAGTCTTTTGATATTTGTTATTTTTTTTGTTTATATATTTGTTTTAGTTAAAAACTAAATCGGGTCAATGAATCGGGTTCGGGGTAAATCCCTCCAATTGGGTTTGAGTTTGGGGTAGAAAGTGATAATTCGTTTGGGGCAAGGGTCGGATTTGAAACATCTTTCAAAAATTTCGAATCAGGTTCGAAAAGGACAAAACCTGATCCGATCCGATCCGTTGTCATCCCTATCAGCCACCATAGAGGAGAGAGAGAGCCCTGAGTGAAATAAAAAAATTGATTTTTATTCAATATTTTTTATTTTTTTAATTTTCAAATAAAAAGATCTTTATTTTTTTTAATTTTATAATTAATATGATTTATTTTAATTTTTTATATTTTAATTAATATTATTTATTTAATTTTTTTTATATTTTCATTTTTACCCTTAAAATCATACTATCAACCATGACCACCTCACAAAAACGGTTACTATTAAGAGTATTATTATTTTTTTATATATCTTTAGAGGGTATTTTAGGTATGTAATTTAAAGTTAGACAATGTTTTGGATTAAAAAAAAATTACGTGAAAGAAAATAGATAATCTATTAAAAATCATGGGTGCGGTTTTTTGAGATTTTTTCTAAATTAGACTCTTTTTTTTTTTTTGAATTTTTTATCCTTATAAAATAAAATAAGTTGAAATTATGTACAAGAGACTTAAGATTGGATCAATTCCTATTCCGTTTATTTTATCTATAGAATTTATTGCTTAGTTTTGAAACATAATTATCAAATCTCCTTTTAAATGCAAAGTCAAGTTCTGTTACAAATTAACTAAGAAAAGCTAATCTAATTTGAATGTAGGAGATTTATAACTAAATTATCTCAATCCAACTTTTGTCGTCTTTTATCCATGCAATTAAATGCTCAATATCTATATATAATTATTAAACTGATTCAATTTTGGTATTTAATGCAAAGTACAAATGACAGCAATGCAATTTCGCCACTCCATAAACGACACGTGGACACTCCACAGCTTATCAATCTGCTCTCTGCTGTAGCCAATCAATACCCACCCAAAGTTGGAGAATTTGAATATATATAATATTTGCATGAAGAAATGGAGGCCTCTCTTCTCACTTTGCCTCCACATTGCACTCCTCTCTCATCACAATCTTCAAAAATCTAAACAAATCAATTTCCATTTTCTTTTTTAATTTCCTGTACTCAACAGTCATGAGTGACTCGATAAACTATGACTTGTTGAGTTGTTGTGAGTTTTTATTTTTTCTTGTTTGTTTTTCATTTTTGTTAATTTGACTGATTTTGATGAATATTTGATTTTTGTTTTGTTTTGTGTTTTTTTTTTTTTTTCAACTTGTTTTTGCAGATTGGAGTGGTATTTATATGATTATTTTAGAAAAAACGACATGCATGAAACAGCTGAGACGTTCCTGGGAGAAATCAATTTTCCATTGGATCCAACAACAGTTCATACAGGTAATATCAATATTACAGTTTTGTTTATTTATTTATTTTTTGAAGAAGAAATTTAAAGTTTTGATTTTTTTTTTTTTTTTTATCATTTGTATGTGAAAAAGCTGAGATTTTTAGTTGTTTTTATGATTTGTGATTGTGTGTGTGTGTCTATGTATAATGGAGAGTGAATAATTGTGTTCTTGGTGTAATTTAGTGAATTTTATTTATTAGTATTTAGGACAAAATTTGACAAATTTGACTTTAATAAAATTGAGATTAGATTTTGTTTGATTGATTTTGTAATAGTGGAGGTATGTTTTTATGTGGTAGATTGATTTTATTTTCTTTATCTAAATTGGTTGAATTTTCATATTGTTTATGGGCTATTTATTGCAAATTTTTTATATGGTAAATGGTTTTTGATTCAGCAGTAGATGTCAAGGAGGGGTTTTTGAAGGAATGGTGGAGGATCTTCTATGATATGTACATGGCACGGCAATTAAGTATTCCTGATCAGGAGGATGGTTCCACCTCAACAATGCCGGTTTAATTAGTTTTTATGTTATTAGTATTTTTTTTTAATGCGTTCAATGGCTTGTTGTTGGATATAATTCAGTGTTTTTGTATATTTTGTTTTTAACTAGTTTGAGCAAATGATGGGAGCTACGCAACAAGTTGATCCTTCTCTTTCAATGCAGTCTGTGATGAATGAGCAAACACTTTTGCACTTGCAAGCTGGCTCTGGTACTTGTTTATTCCCTTAAAACCTGTAATAGCAAACTTGGTTCAGTTCAAGATGGGTGTTGTGCTAACTGCCACAAATTGATTTTATGAGTCATTTTATAATGATCACATGTACTTTTTTTGCACTATAATGAAAAAATTTGTTTAAATGGAGTTCCTTGATTTTGTTAGGTAGCCTTATATCATTAGTTGAGCCATTCTAATTAGTTTGAGCCTTAGGTATGTCGGTTAGTAGCATAGTGTCGGAGCTTTGTTGTCCCATGAGTCTTAGGTTTGATTCCCCTAATTATATTTGAATTTGTTGTGTGTTTGTACTGGGACTTGGTCCACTGTTTGATCTGACATATGAGGGGGTAATGTTAAAGAGTCTTATATATTGTTAATTGGATCTTCTTCCCATCAACTTAGCTCTTAGGTCTGATGCTTACTAATAGATTTCTCATGAGTTATATATTGCTAATAGTAGGATGCTTTACATTAAACAATTTATGTACTGTGCCCAATGTCTTTGTTTGCAGGGTTGAACACCAGAAACAATGCAATGGAATCAATAAATCCTTTGATGGTGAGCAATATTGAATGATATGTTGTTTTAAATTCCTTTATAAGAAGTGTATCAGTCAAGCGTTAAACCGGTTTCAAACATGTTCATGTTACAGGGAGTTGAGAAAGTTCCTGAAGGCTTTTCATCATCATTGCATCTGCAAGATTGGTTGACATTAACTTTAGGACAGAATTCAGCAAATTCAACTGGTGAAGAAGTCTGCTGTTTGGTTCCTGCAGCATCTATAAAAGAGGAAATTGCATCAAATGAGGTAGCTGCCCTCCAATTTATTATCTTTAATGTTTGTTTATACTTGGATGTGAACATGTCAACATGCAGTCAGAAGACATGTAATGAACATGCTATGTTATATACTTGCACTGAAATTAGGGGATACATCGTTGTTAGGTGCATAAACTAAATTTACCAGAGAAGAATAAATTTTGGTGGTTGTATTTGATCTGGTCATAATGAGATTAAACCCAATTTGGTTGACAGAAAATCACCAGAGAAAGCTCTGGGATGAATCACAATCACCTCAGGTAGTAAGGGGATGTCAAAATCAGTATGTACAGCTTTTAAGACCTTTATTAATGATGAGTTGATTGTTTGGCCTTGACAGTATGGTAAAGAGATGTTTGAGCAATTGCATATGATTCAATAGCGTTGTTGTGTTTCTTTGATTTGTTATACAATGCACCATTAAATCATTTTGAAAGTAACAAAATCTTGTTTGAAGTTAGACTAATGACCATTTGCATGCTCAAACGTTCAACCACCTCCAAAAGTAAAAATCATTCTTTATTTATCACTTGTTTGATTGTTTAGGGGTTGACAGTAATTTTTCCTCAAAAAAGTGGTGGTTTTGAGATGATAAATATATATTGTTAAGTAGCAAACGTTACAACATCAATTTTAGTGATGTTTGACACTATGTATATGTATACTACTTGCAGTTACTTAAAAGTTAGGCCTTTAACTCCTGATCACAATACATGACCTTCTTGAATGATCATGACATCAATCTTGCAACTCCCTTGAACTAGTGATGTTTTTCTCTATCTATATCTTTATATGTGTTTGTGTGTGCGTGTCTGGTGTGTGTGTGTATGTGTGTGTAGTGTAATTCTTTTAAGCAATTAAAATCAATGCAGAGAGAGTTTGCCAATCTGTTGGCATCATATAGTTACCTGGGTGTACTCTTAAGCTGTCTGTTCCTGTGCTTTAGATTGGTGAGGAAAGCGTGAACAAACTACATTCAGAAGATGGAAGTTGCAGTCTGCAAGGAGATGCTGATGCTACTTCAGAAGCTTCTTTACCAAAATACAAGTCCTGTGGTGGCGATGCCAAATCATCTTCTTCAAATGCTAATGTTGGAAAAGAAGATGCAGATTTTTCTACCAATGTGTTTCCAGGATGTGACAGAGCTCCAGACAATTTGATAGGTATTCTCTTTAATAGCTCCTAAATGAGAATGCATTGTAAATCAGTGTGATGCAAGTTTTCAATCTATGATTACCACTGTAATTTAGCTTACATGGTAATGGATTATTTTTTAATAACAATCCTTGCTGACAATCTGCAATCAAATCGAGAGTTAAAATTTAAAACTAAAGACAACCATTTTTCATTTCTAGTATTGTAGTTAAGCAAGGCTCTTTATTACTGTAATCTCCTTTTGCTCTACCTATGAAATTGGTATATGTTTCATCTAAAGTACTAAGTTGTTCATGTATAAAATACAAGTTATGAATTTCCCTGACTCCGTGCTTTTAAGTTTTCTTGACTTGTTCCAACTGATGCTTTCAACTTTGTCATTCTGTTGTTTCTTTGCATGTAAAGTAAACACTCTCTCTTTCTCCCCTTAAGATTAGCGACTGAAGGTTGATACCTAGTAGACTTAAATGTTGAACAAAAACTTCTTGTCACCCAGGATTTGCTACATTGTTTATTTGTGATATATTTTCACTATGAGTTCTTAAAAGCTATTATTATATATAAGTTATAGTAAGTATGTTTTACAGCACGGGATTCAGTCCTGTCTCTCATGAGATACTTCTGACCCTTTTTTTGTTTCTTTTTGAGTTCATTTTTACTTATTTCATTGGCTTTTTTAATATAGTAAACTTTTTATGAAGGTCTAATGGTGGGAATTTTCCTCGCAGTCAATCAAGTTGTGAAAGTGAAAACCGAAAAGGAATGGTGGGTCTGACTGTTTCAAGCACAGTATGTGTTGGTGTCTGCATTATCAGATTCCTGTGTGGGCTTGGACTTGATCAATGGTGAAGCTACTGAAATGAAGCTTTCTTCTATAAATGTTCACATTTTTCATTTTCAGCAGGTAGATACAAGTGGCAGACTTTGATGGCCATTATAGTATGTTTTTTTTTCCTCTTTTTTCTAGGTGTTGGGGTGTTATATGCATAGATTCCGCATAAGAGTCATGAATGAGCCCAACTGGATGTCATACCTTTTTTGACAGGCAAATGAGCAACATTTTTGAATGAGCTTTAGGTCTTCTCTTGTTATCTTTCTGATCAGAGGTTTATTATGATGGGATCTTTAGACAAAAATATAAACTTTCAACTTCTGTAATAGGTTTATGATCTCAGAGAAGAAGCATGCTTATCTTGGCAACTGTACAAGAGATTATATTTACAGTGCATGATTACTAATTGGGTGGTAGAATTTGGAACCATGTTTTTCATTAATGATGAATATATTTACAAATGTGACTGTCTTAAAGCCTCATATATTTTAGCTCTCAAATAACTCACATATATGTCAAGAATTACATCTATGAAGCATGGTTTTTGCTTTTGGTTTGCTTCAATGAACCAATGATCTCTGAGAATGCTAGTGATAGGTTGATGTATAATGCACTCACAATGTACCAAATGAAGGTTTACATGGATGCGTTTGGAATTTTGAACATTAAGCTGAAAATCCCTTTTGGTTTTTTATTTAAAACAAGAAAAATTCATCTTGATTTTAACTTAAAGGTGGTATAAATCACTCGTATAGTTTGAGTCAAAATCACACATTCACCGACTTCTCTTTGGAAAGGAAAGGGATCGATAGGAGCAGCCATGAATTGGAATAAATAGAAATATCAGCCGTAATTTATTCTTGTTTGCACTGGTTTGGTCCCTAGTAACATGGAACTTGGACTACCACGGTGTGCGGGACCAGGCAGAGATATGATAGACTATAATTTTTTTTTATTATTTTTGGAGTGATGATAGACTATGATTTTTAACTTTGTATGATGGTTGTTTGTCATATTTAGAGTTTATTTAGGCTCTGTTTAATTAGTAAATTCTAGTCTAATAAGGTGAAGTTCAAATTCTCTGATTCTAGTCTTGTTTAAGAATAAAGATGTAAATGATGTTTTGATTTTTCTTTTAATCCTCTTTAGTCTATATTGTGCTTGGAAGGATCGAAGAAACAAAAGAGATGATGTAATTTCCAAATTGCCCAAGTTGGTGTTCATAATGTTAGTGCACCATGATCCAAATTGATTACCAAATTGAAGTTGCTAAGTAGAAAATCGTGATAAGTTATCCTTTGCTGCCTTATGCAGATTAATGGGAGTAGTGGTTCGTAGAGCTGCAGTACATAATATGTTTGAAATGATGACAAGAATTTAGACTAGTACTTTTTCACCTCTTAAGTGAATGTGTAGTTGTTTTCATATTAAAAAAATGCATTGTTAGCCGAACTTCTGTCACTATTTGCTCTTATAGTGCTTACAAAGGAAATGTGAACTGCATTATAAGCTTTAACAAATGGAAAAGAAAAGAAAAGAAAAGTTCTTCGGTTTCTTGTCTATGTAATAATTTAAGTACTAAAAAAATTCCTTCGGTTTCTTTTCAAGAAAATACTAGTGTTATCCGTGTTAGTTAATGCCAATGTAGTTTTTTCAAGCAGACAATGAGGTTGTAAGTGTTTCTTTTTCCTTTTTCTTTTCATTGAGGTGGTGGATGGATGGATGTTGGAGGAGCTGACCTGTTCATGACTCCACGTGGATAAGAAGATGTTGAAATTTCAATACCATAACATCCAATGTTACGTGGAGTACTGAGGTCAGCCCATTAACTTCATTCTGTTAGTATTAGTCAAATATAGTTCTGAAGTGTTTGTTTCACTTGTTACCTAAGCACTTTTGGAATAGCTGTCACTAAAAGAATAATATTTGTTTTGAGTTGGGCCACAAGACCAAAAACGTTAGATTGTGTGATAAAAGATATTTGCAATTAAATTATCTGACCGTTTGTGCTTTTTTAATCAATTTTTGTTTTTTCCGTCACAATTATAACGTTCTTTAAGGTGTATATTTGCAATCTGTCATTTATTTATAACATTATTCCATTGATAAACTTCTATATTTGTGTTCATCATTCGCTTGACTGGTTGTCTTTTTTAATGCAGGTGGGATATTGTCAGGATGCATATACGCCAAGTATGTTTTTACGTTACTATGCATGCCGAATCTGTCCTTATATCCTGCTTTATGGAATTTCAAAATCGGCAACTCATTTGGCGTCTGGTTTGGAATCTTTTATCAGTTTCTTTAGACGAATAAGCTGTCTTCCCTCTTAATGATCACGTGTATCACCTGGCAAATGGTATTAACAACTGTAAGTTTGCAAATGTTTCTTTTTGTCATTTTCAAATCACTTGTATCTCTATGCGTATATAGCCATATGAGTTGATCAGTAAACTTACAAGCATTCTGAAATAAATACATTATATCTTCCCATTCTTATCATTTCAGTTGCTACTTCTTTTTTTCCTTTTGTAATATATGGACAGCAAGGATTAAATGGCTATTTAACAGATCTCAGATGACTGATGATACTGGAGTTGCTTTTGCATTCAATATCTTCTACTTCTGTTTTGCTTATTTGCTTTCTATTTCAATTATATGCATTATGTGATTTTTGTAGTTTCTGATAGTGTTGTAAGAAAAGAAACATGGCCAACTATTAAATTTGATGCAAAACTTCTGAACTTTCTTTTGATAATAGTGTGCATGAAGATTGAAGATTTAAAGTACTTCTCTCACAGGGTTACATTGAATATTGGATTAGATCTCTTATTAATGTCCTACTTATGATATAAGACAGAAAAGGTACCTATTGCCATTCTTTTGTTTCTCAAGGTTATATCAAGACAGAGATTGAATATCAATTGACCGGCAACATACTTTCTTTTGGAGGTGGTAAATCTAATTTCTGTTTCAAAAGCCTCTATGGATCCTATATCAACGTAGGTATTTTGTTGTATGTTGATAGGCTGTCCAGAATTGAAAATTGTTATCTGCCACATCCTATATTAACTGTTCTCAAGCTTTTGAATTCAGATTCCAATCGAATGCAGAAACTCTTTTTACTGTATTATTGCTCTAACATCAATTTTCCTTGGAAAATAAATGATATTGATTAATTGTTTCTTGCAAATGCTATGTATCTTATTGTGAATCAGCAGATTAAATGAAGACGGATAAGCTTGTATGAGGTTGTTTTTCTGTTAACATTAGAAAATGTTACCACATTTTTGAATCAGTGACATGCTACACTGCCAGGTGTACAGTAAGGATACCATGTCAATATGTGTACATTGTTGTATGTTGATAGAATCTTTAGAATGGAAAATTTACTGCCACATCCTATGTTAGCTACACTAAAGTGTCCTGATTCAATTTCCATTTCAGTACAGACTTTATTTATTGTATTGTTGCTCTAACATCATAACCTTAAATTAATTCTCTCTCTCATATGCAAAGTAATTTTAATGAATCCACAAATTAAGCAGCAGAAGGTCAATGGCAGCTGATGCCACCCCCATGCCTTTGGTGGCATGGGTTTGTGTTGGTTTTTGGCTAAATTTGCCATAAAAGAATCCCACATCTAAAGAATAGAATGTGGTAGTATGTTTGGTTGACTATAAATAAGTCATTTAGCTAATTGATTTTGTACCCCAAAAATAAACAAGAATTGTAAAAGATCCATACATTTGTATTATTCTTGTTTTCTCCCCATATGTTTCTGGGTTTTTGGATCTTACCCAGATTTTGTAATATTTTGTTTTGGAGCTAGTGGAAGTTTTTCAGCAGCGCCCGTGGACGTAGGTTTTATACCGAACCACGTAAATTCTGGTGTGTTCTTTCTTTTTTCGCTTTGCATTTATTTTTCTGCTTTTCTGCTGTATTAGTATTTGTTATTTATATTTAATAGCTAGCATTAGTAGTTGTGTATTTGTTTAATTTTCGCTGCGCACAACAAGTGGTATCAGAGCACTAGGTTTCGATTGATCTAGGAAATTGTCTAAGGCATTAGCTAGCTATTAAATATTTGTTTGTAAAGCTTCGGTGTTATTTTGGAATAGTTACAATTTAGGGAAGCTCTGTCAAAAAGACTATAATTGTCTAAGGAGACTGGATTTTAAGTGGGACCGTTTGTGACCCTTCCAGCCTTTCTTGGGAGCTAACCTTTTGAGTACTATTCATTTGATCACCAAGCTATTGGCATAAAACTTTTGTTGTAAAGCAGAAATGGCATCATCTTCACATGTAAAAATTGAAGTAGAGAAATTTGATGGTCGAAATAATTTTGGCCTATGGCAAAGCGAAGTTACGGACGTCTTGTATCAACAAGATTTGGATATTGTTCTGGAAGAAACAAGACCAGAGAATATTGAAGAAAGGGACTGGGAGAGGCAAAATGCGAAGGCATGTGGTTTAATTCGCTCATGTCTCTGTAGAGAGCAGAAGTATCCGTTCATGAAGGAAACCTCTGCTAGTAAATTGTGGAAGGCGCTGGAGAACAAATATATGAAGAAAAGCAATGAGAATCGGCTAAATTTGTTGAAGAGGTTGTACCGTCTTCAGTTGAAACCAGGTTTGAATATCAATGACCATATTGATAATTTCAACCGTTTGTTAGCTGATTTGTTGAATTTGGATGAAACGTTCAAAGATGAGCAGAAGGCCATGCTGTTGATAGGATCTCTTCCTGATGAGTTAGATCATTTGTGCATTACACTTATTCATGGGAAAGAAAAATTGTCCTTTGAAGAAGTGTGTGCAGCTTTGCTTAATTATGAAATTCGTAAGAAAGATCAGAAAGAGAACAGGGATGAATCAGCAGAGGCGCTTACAGTTAGGGGAAGAAGTAAGAGTCGGAAACAGGAAAGAAGGGGCAGATCATAGTCAAGAAAAAGACCTGATAAAGATGAATGTGCCTTTTGTCATGAGAAAGGGCATTGGAAGAAAGATTGTCCGAAGCTGCAGAAGAAAGATAAGGGTAAGGGTAAGGGTAAAGCTACTTCCGATGCATATGTAGCCGAACATGAGGAAGAAGATTTTGTGTTGGTTAGTCTATCATCAACATCTGGATCTGGTGAGTGGATTTTAGATTCGGGTTGTACTTATCACATGTGTCCACATAAGGAATGGTTCTTCAACTTCGAAGAGCTAAATGGTGGAATTGTACTCATGGGTAATGATAACTCATGCAAAACTAAGGGGATAGGTTCAATCCGATTGAAGAATCACGATGGATCAACCAGAGTTTTGACAGAAGTTCGGTATGTTCCAGATTTGAAGAAGAATCTCATATCATTGGGAGCCTTAGAATCTAAAGGCTACACGGTATCTATCAGAGATGGAGTTATGAGAGTGGTATCTGGGGCTTTGGTGGTAATGAAAGGTACAAGGAAGAACAACTTGTACTACTACAATGGTAGTACAGTTACTGAATCAGCAGCAGTAGTATCAGAGAAGGATGTTGATTCAGATATGATCAGGTTATGGCATATGCGTCTGGGACATGCAGGTGAGAAAGCTTTAAACAGTTTGGTGAATCAAGACTTGTTGAAAGGAGTAAAAACCTGCAAGTTAGATTTTTGTGAACATTGTGTTCTGGGAAAGCAGACGAGAGTGAAGTTTGCAACTGCAGTTCATGATACTAAAGGTATTTTGGATTATGTTCACTCTGATGTGTGGGGACCCACAAGGACAGCCTCCTCGGGTGGTAAACACTATTTTGTTACATTTGTTGATGACTTTTCCAGAAGAGTTTGGGTATACACGATGAAGAATAAGGATGATGTACTTGGGATTTTCCTTAATTGGAAAAAGATGATTGAGACTCAGACTGGGAGAAAGATTAAGTACCTTAGAACAGATAATGGAGGTGAATATTGCAGTAAATCTTTTCGAGAGGTCTGTCAAGATGCGGGTATTGTACGTCATTTTACAGTTAGACACACACCACAACAGAATGGGGTGGCAGAACGCATGAACCGAACATTGCTGGAGAAAGTTCGGTGTATGTTGTCCAATGCTGGGTTGGGCAAGGAGTTTTGGGCTGAGGCAGTGACTTATGCATGTCATCTCATTAATCGCTTACCGTCAACAGCGATCGATGGTAAAATTCCATTGGAGGTATGGTCTGGAAAACCTGTTACTGATTATGATTATTTACATGTCTTTGGTTGTTCTGCTTATTATCATATAAAGGAATCTAAATTGGATCCGAGAGCAAGGAAAGCTATATTTGTGGGGATGTCTTCAGGGGTGAAAGGGTATCGTCTTTTATATCCTAATTCGAAGAAGATAATCTTCAGTAGGGATGTTACTTTTGATGAGTCTTCGATGCTGAAAAAGAAAATAGAAGATATTGTTGAGGGTAATCCGCAACAGGTGGAGTCTACTCGGAAGCAGGTGGAGTTTTTTCAGAAACAGATAGAGTCAACAAATAATCCAGCTAGAATTGTTGATGCAGATGATGACACTCCTATGATCGAGGAGGTTACTGAAGAAGAAGGAAAAGAAGAGGTTCCTACCCAAGAACCTTCGCAGCAACAAGAATCAATTGCAATAAATAGGCCAAGACGTGAGATTCGCAGACCTGCTCGTTTTGCTGATATGGTGGCCTATGCACTTCCAATTGTAGATGATGATGTTCCTTCCACTTACAGAGAAGCAGTCCAATGTTCTGAAGATGATAAGTGGAAGAAAGCTATGGATGAAGAAATGCAGTCTCTTCGGAAGAATGAAACTTGGGAGCTAGCTCAACTACCGAAGAATAAGAAGGCAATTGGGTGCAAATGGGTATTTACTAAGAAAGAGGGATTTCCAAACAAAGAAGATGTTCGCTACAAGGCAAGGTTGGTGGCGAAAGGCTATGCTCAGAAGGAAGGGATTGACTATAATGAGGTATTTTCTCCAGTTGTGAAACACTCTTCCATTAGAATTTTATTGGCCCTTGTAGCTCAATTTGATTTGGAACTAGTTCAAATGGATGTAAAAACTGCATTTTTACATGGTGATTTGAAAGATGAAATCTATATGACTCAGCCAGATGGATTCAAGATTGCTGGAAAGGAAAATTGGGCTTGCAAATTGAAGAAATCGCTTTATGGTTTGAAACAGTCTCCGAGACAATGGTACAAGCGATTTGATCAATTTATGATAGGTCAAGAGTACATCAGAAGCAAATTTGATAATTGCGTATACTTTCGAAGGCTACAAGATGGTTTCTTCATCTACTTGCTCTTATATGTTGATGATATGCTGATAGCTTCTAAGAGCAAAGTGGAGATTGAGAAGCTGAAGACTCAGTTGAGTTCAGAGTTTGAAATGAAGGATTTGGGTGAAGCTAAGAAGATTCTCGGTATGGAGATTAGCAGAGATAGAGGAAAAGGCAAGGTTTGTTTGACTCAGAAGCGATATCTGATGAAGGTATTACAGCGTTTTGGTGTATCTGAACAGTCAAAACCTGTAAGTACGCCACTTGCTCCTCATTTCAAGTTGAGTGCATCATTATCTCCGAGTACTGATGAAAAACGAGAGTACATGTCTTGTGTTCCGTATTCTAATGCGGTTGGTAGCCTGATGTATGCTATGGTGTGTACAAGACCTGACATTTCGCAAGCGGTTGGAGTTGTGAGCAGGTATATGCATGATCCTGGTAAAGGACATTGGCAAGCTGTGAAATTGATTCTACGGTACTTGTTAAAAACCGTAGATTTTGGTTTGGTATTTCAGAAGGAAGATTCACTTGGTCAGTTTGCAATCGGATATGTAGATTCAGATTATGCTGGTGATTTGGATAAACGACGGTCAACTACTGGATATGTATTCACTCTTGCGAGAGCTCCTGTAAGTTGGAAGTCTACTTTATAGTCAACAGTTGCTTTGTCTACGACAGAAGCAGAGTATATGACATTGACAGAGGCTGTGAATGAAGCAATTTGGTTACAAGGATTACTGGTAGAGTTGGGAATGGGACAGAAGAATATTGCTATTTACTCGGATAGTCAAAGTGTCATTCATTTAGCAAAGAATCCGGTATTCCATGTTCGCACCAAGCATATTGATGTCCGATATCACTTTGTGCGGGAAATTCTGAGTGAAGGGTCGATTCTCTTACAGAAAATTGGGACTGCTGATAATCCTGCGGATATGATGACCAAAGTGGTGACAGCAATCAAGTTCAACCATTGTTTGGACTTGATCAATATTTTGAAAGTCTAAAAGGCATATATGAAGGCATTGCTGAAGGCTAATACGCCAAGGTGGAGATTTGTTGGTTTTTGGCTAAATTAGCCATAAAAGAATCCCACATCTAAAGAATAGAATGTGGTGGTATGTTTGGTTGACTATAAATAAGTCATTTAGCTAATTGATTTTGTACCCCAAAAATAAACAAGAATTGTTAAAGATCCATACATTTGTATTATTCTTGTTTTCTCCCCATATGTTTCTGGGTTTTTGGATCTTACCCAGATTTTGTAATATTTTGCTTTGGAGCTAGTGGAAGTTTTTCAGCAGCGCCCGTGGACGTAGGTTTTATACCGAACCACGTAAATTCTGGTGTGTTCTTTCTTTTTTCGCTTTGCATTTATTTTTCTGCTTTTCTGCTGTATTAGTATTTGTTATTTATATTTAATAGCTAGCATTAGTAGTTGTGTATTTGTTTAATTTCCGCTGCTCACAACAGTTTGACACCCGAGTAGCCCAAAGTAACAGCTCTCCCACAATTATGTACGGGTTGTCCTCCCACTCTCGTATGGATCTCTCCTCCACCTCCGTATAAATGGATTCGTTTCATTTGGGAGTAGTATCATGAGCCGTGCTTTAGTGTTCCTATCCCGATTAATCCCGGTGATCCCCTAAGCCTGTTCCAGTCCTCAAAAAAAAAAAAAAAAAGCCAAAGATGGATGAGCTTTATGAGGTTTCTTTCCCGCCAGCATCAAGAATTCATCCTTTTTTTTTTAAATCAGTAACACATTATACTGCCAGCTGTGTAAATCATGGTAAGGATAAGTTCTTACGAACTTAAAAATTGCCATTTCCTTTTGTCAATTGTTTTGAACTTTCTCCCTGGCACATGCCAAATTTAGGAGGTTTACATATATTGCTGACAATATTGTCAGTTGCAGTCTCTGAGGGCATATGTAGAGTACCAGACTCTGCATAGAAACTGCCATATTATATTTTTTACGCGTATCTGTATGAAATATTTCCCACCACTGTCTTCAACTATAGTTCTGTCTAGTTCTCTCGACTGTCATCAATAATATGTAATACTTGTAAGTTGTACGTTCCGTTTAAGCATGTGATTAGCTTTGATATTATTATCAGGAACTTTAGGTTAGATAAATGTTTAGTTTTGTAGTGATTTTGAATCTAATCTAAACACCTACTCACTAATAAAGATAATAAATTTGCAAGATTTCCTTGGATAATCCAAGCAACACTTCAGCTCATTGATTGATGAGCATCACAATCCCACTACATCCACCCCCTATTATTTCTGTGATATTGCTTATTTGAACCACTGACTAACAAGATTAAGAATATTTTTTGCTTGCATACCATTACATTCACTCTAAATTCTAGTTGTTTTTCTTGTTTGATTCTTGATTTGCATTTTCCTCTTCATGCTAGAATTCCAGATATTGTTCATCACATGCTAATAGTTCAAGTACAAATAATATACTTTTTGAATGAATTGGAGGAGCTCCATTTTCTTGTTCATATCATTTGTAGTCTCTCAATAATGTTTATTGGTGAATGAAATCGGTATCATCTAACTCCATAAGGTTTTTGAGCCTCTTCAAGTTTCGTTGCTGATCTCGACCTCACAGTGAAAGTGAGGTCGAGAATGGCTTGGCAACAGTCCTTTCCTCACAGAAGATCTGTCATATGGGTAGATGCAAAGGTTGCAATCAAAAAGCCAAGTCAGGTAAGTTTACCTCAAAGAAATTAGTAAGCATCTTTAAGTCCTTATTTTAAATATCTTCTGCTTATATGAAATGCTCTTCAACTTTCAGTTATAGAGTAGATTTTTACATACATTTTCAACAAAGCTTTTTTTTTCTTTAATCACATGTCATTGAAGTTATTAGGATCTTTGAAATGCCATTTGAATACAAAATCGTATCCTTAGGCTACATGAGACACCATAAACACAACTACATAATTCTAACCACATCCAATAGACAGCAGTTTTACTAGAATCCACATGTACAACAAATGCAACCACTCCTAACCCTCTTTGAACCGTAAGCAGTAGTAGCAACAACTCCCAGATACAGACTTGTTTCCCACACTGGAAACCTTGACAATGTCACAACAGGATGCAAGGAAACAACACAACATATGCTCCTTATTTGAAGTTGAAGACAATTTCCATTTCAGTTGTCACTCCTACCAGGCTTGTCTGATGAAAAAGTTACCTGAAACAAGAAACAAGTTAATCAAGTTAGACCAGTTGGAAACTCTGCCCCAGAAAAGATTAAATTAAATGTCCATATCAGTTTACATACCATATCATCAGCAGACGGAATCCAATCATTGGTCGCGGGGTTCCCCTTGCACGAGTCATGACAGGTAGTGTGAGTGTTAAGAGCTAGGCCAAAGCATTTGCCATTTGCATTTTCCATTTTGATGAATCCTGTTCCTGTCTGGAATATGAAAACAGTTTTTGGTTTTATTTGTGAGGTCTCGGACAAGTGCATGCTATTACCTTAGTGATGTCCAAAATTTATGAGTAATGCTCTAATACTCAAAATTTTACTAAAATTTATATCAAATGACGTGCTAAATTTCTGTATATCTATCACGTCATTAATACATCATGCTATAATTAAGATGATTTTTGTCGGTTCAAAATTTTTTTTTGAGAAAGTACAATATTATTCAAAATTTATATATTTGGAGCTTTGAAATGTAATTTGAACACAATCGTGAAACAACAACAATAACAATGGCAAGTACCGTGTGGTGTTGCTTGTCAACACAACTGAGATCCTTGTAATAGTCGGTCTCCACAAATTCTTCTGTCACATTGCTGCCCTTGTAAACTAGTTTCTGCTTTCAGATTATAAGGAAAACAAAAACATTAGAAAAACAGAATAGCAACCCAGAAAAACTTCAGATAAATTAACATTAATGATAATGCTGAAGTTTAATGCACGAATTTAAACTAATTTTCAATTTGTTTTTCACATTATAGGTCAATATTTATGTGTGTTTGCATATATGTTTGGTTACATTTTTGCAATGCTTTTATATAAAATACTTAAAATAATTAAAGGAACTCTGACAAAGCATGCTTATCTAGTAAAACTGCTTTATCCATCTAGGAAATACTTGTGATGTTAAGAGCACTTCCAGAAACACGACAAATATGTTGTAATCTTTGAAAGCATACGCAATGCGTTTGTAGTCCAACGGTTAGGATAATTGCCTTCCAAGCAATAGAGAGCCGGGTTGACACCCGGCAAACGCATCATAAAACATCAGATTTTTTATATTCAAAACATTGCCCTCCAAGATTCAAAGCGTTTAATTTATTGCCTGCCAAGTAATAGAATTGGGTTCGATTCCCGGCAAACGCATCAGAGAACGTCAACTCTCTTTATATATATATATTACATGTGAGTTGTAATTATCATGCACCATCCAAAACATCTAATTTTACATACCTGAGGATCATTTTGTAGGCGCTGAAACTCCTCCAACTCGCTGGTATCATCACCACATGCAAGAGCATCCACATACTTGGAAGAATACTCGCTTCTTTGAGGCTTTGTATGGTGCTTGGGAGCCAAATTATCGAAGTAGTCCCTCGTTTCTCCTTCTATTTTCGCCTCTTCCTCCTTTGACAAGTGAATGTCACTGCGGTTTGGCCTCCTCACACACTCCATTACTATTTTTTTTTTTTTTTGTTTCTCTGTTGAATTTCAATGTCTCTTCTCTTCTTATTCTTCTTCAAAAGTGTTGCTTCATCATTTTATATCAATACAGACTGGCTTTGGGGATCAAGTTGGAAGATATTTTTGAGCTTAATGTTGTACGAAAAAGGTTGCTATAAAAATATCTACTGAAAATATCTTGGAAACCTTATCCACTTCTACATGTTGATGACACAATGCAAGCGGGTAGGTGAGAGCCTTTTTCTTGTTTTCCGCGACATACATTTTCCATGCACATGAGTCATGACTATTTTGCCGATAGAAAGACTGGCGAGTGAGACACCACCCGATAATTGTTGAGTACATAAGTAAAGAAGGATTCCGGGTTCGAGACTCTTGAGATGGGATATGTGTAAATCTTTTTTATATTTTTTTAAAAAATAATTATCTTTTATTTATGAAAGTAATTATTCGATTAATTTATTTTGTAAAATCGATTATTTTTTTATTATAAAAATAATCATTTATGTTATATTATTAGTGATCGAACTCACTAATTTCGACGATCTTTAAAAGAAAAGACTAGACGGTGTCACCGTCACGTCAACTGTGAAAAAAGTACACGAATGCCTCTATGGACGAACAATTGTCCGTTATTATCTTGTCGGTTATGTTCTTATCACGTGACATGTATCTGGATGCATTGAAGCTTTTATTTATTTTAAGATCTACATTTTCGGTTTTTCTGGATGCAAGACGACATTTTGCCACTCTTGTATTTAATTTCAACGTCAATGGGGTGGCACCCGAATAGCATGCTACCGTGACATAAAAACAGTCTATTCAGACAAGTATATGGTTGTTCATTTCATATAATATGTTACGTGGAATCAAACATACCATCCAGTTTATATATAATGTTATTAGTAGGGCAGGCCTCATGCTTGAAGTATGTACTACACATTTCAATTTTTTTTTCAAATGAAATCACAACTGCATTATGAAACTGAAGCATTAGGAAATATAGTGTACATTTACATGATGCCAAACCAAGTGATCTACAAGTAGCCGGCTGTTGGCGCTATTGGTTAAAAGCCGCAGCTCTCATGCCTCTTGACGTATGTTCTATATCTTATAGCAACATTCCTTATCAATTTTTTTATAGGTAATCTTTCCATCCATGTATAGGCCACTTTCGATAATCTCTCGGATCAATCTTACAAATATATATATATATTTATATAAAAGAGTCATCTAGAGATGAAAAAGTTAGAGAAACTAGATTTTTTTTTGGATTCGGACGGACCTACAAAATTATTGAGATCAATCGAGAAAGGAATATTAATGGTGCGGTCCGAGACACTGCTCCTATATATAAGTGATCTACCCACATCTATATAGGAGTGATTTACTCATATGGGGATCGAGGACCTACCTCTACTCCCGTTGAGAACTGTTATTATTATTATTATTATTATTTGGATTGGTAGGTGAGTGTCAAACCTATGCCACTAAGGCATGGAGGTTGCTGATGCCTATCCAACGGTGCTAGCAGTCAAAGACTAGAGAAACTAGATTGTGAGCTAGGGAGTTTCCAGATCTGGAAACAGCTTTGAAGCTCCTAACACCAGCTTCATTACTGAGATTGATAATATCTGTAGCAATCATATCTACGGCACTCTTTTTTATCTACTGCATCAAGAGTGCCGTAGACATTACAAATTTAATTTTCTACTAGATTTAAATGTTTAAATTAACTTTCCTGTAAGTTTGTCTTAACAGTTGCAATAAAGTCAGGCATTCACTTGGTTTTGTATGTCTGAAAGATATTACCTGGACTTGCTGATATGCACATGGATTCGAGTAATTCTTCTACTTCTTAAATGTGCTGATGACCCCACTGTAACTAGCTACTGATACAATAATCGTGCTATAAACAAGTTAAAACTGATGAGGAATTAAAAAAAAAAAAAAAAAATGAAGTTAAAACTGATGGAAAAGCTTGGTAATACTCAAAAAATATAGAAATATTTAGATACGAACTTCCGCGGTTGTTTCAATATAAATTTTTATCTTTTAGTGAATTTTTTGTATGAATCACTATGAGTTAACTTTTCTCATAAAGAGGTTGATAAAAAAAATGAAAACAACATGTTTTCTTCTCTAAGATTGGATTGATTGGCATCCGAACTGAAATATTGGAGGATCGAAATTATTATCACTTGGAGGAGAATGGATTGAACGCAAGATTTTTACTTTGTAGAAAAATATGATTACCACTGACTACGTCCATTATCTTACGGTTGATATTGTACTCGAAAGAATCCACTTTTCCTCGTGTCTTGTCTTTACTCTTCTTAGACTGTATATAATTATATGGTCATTGCCCTGCCACCAGCCCAACACAATCTTTTAGCCTTTTGTGATGATAAATTCATTAAACTTTGGTTTTCACCCAATTATATGTACTTGGTTGTCCTCGTAGTACAAGCATACATGGTCACCAAGCTAGAATGGTGAACAATTGAAGCAGATACCATACAAATGCAATCGCACCATATGGGAAAATTACAAAATTATGGTGTCAAGTTGCTGAAAAGGGTAATTAGAATTTTAATATTGGTTTAAAAAAGAGAGATATATTTTATGTGTCCTGAGACTTACTATCAAACCATTTCTATACATTTATGTGTTCTGAGGCTTACTATCAAACCATCTCTATACATTTTAAGTATGCATATATTGGTTGATTACTTGATTGAATGATGTTAATAGGATTCTTTACTGGTTATTTTTTTTTTTAATTTTCTGATTTTTTGAACAAACTAACTGGCACGATAACTAGTCTAGAAAAATCCTAGCTTTAGTGGGTACCAATTAGTTTATATAAATAGTTATGTTGTTGACTTTTACTCACATCAGGCTGCGGTCTTACATAGAGGGTACTTGGAAAAGTAGCCCCTCCTTCCTTGCTGATGCAATGTTTTTCCTCTGCTCGTGAAGAGATAAGAACCCAAGTTGGCACTACAGCCAGCTAGCTACAGAATCCATAAGTTGGCACTACAGCCAGCTAGCTACAGAATCCATAAGTCGGCACTACAGTTCACATACATAATACATAACATGTTTCACATCAATCTTGTTCTCTCGTCCATAATGCTATGTTCCCATGAATTGGCATTTCGAAATTAGTGAGTGGCGTTTGATATTTGCCCACCAAAAAATCCAATTAGGATTTAAAGTTTCAACAAAAAAACAAATTGATACTATCTCACAGAATTAGTTCTAAATAATCATACCAAAATTCCAACTTAAAAATCAACGGTACAAAAATTTTGAGGTAAATTATTTATTATAAGAATCCATTAACATTAATAATGTTAGTTATTATTAGATACAAAATTTTAAACTGCTATAAAAAAACTAAATTATAATATTTAAGACTTAAGATTGACACGTGATATACACCCTCAAGTGTAACGTGAAAGAATGATAGATATCGAAAACATGTTAAATGCTCTCTACTATTACAATATGTGTAATAAAAATTTGATCCAACTATATTATTTAAAGCTTAACGTTGACACGTGATACGTCTCCTCATATATAATATAGATAAATAAAATATTTCAGATAGATACTAAACAGTCTCTATCGTTATAACATACGTAATAAGGATTCGAGACAATACAGGAGAAAAAAGTTTGAATCATGAACCTTCAAGTTCTGATATCGATACTGTATTAGTTATCATCAGACCCAAAAACTTAAGACTTTTAAAATTTAAGATTGACGCGTGACAAATAATTCATCAAAAGATAAAAATTAATATTATGTCAATGTGGCCTAGATAACTTTTATAAAATTAATATCTATAATAATTTTTGTAAGATTAATTGATATCTGAATAATTATACCGGTTCAAATCCCCCACCACCACTGCCGACAGTGTTTTTAATATCTAAAAAAGTTATACCCGTACAAATTCCCCACCACTACCGACAGTTTTTATATCATTTCCTTCAAGAAAAATTTATGTATTAGAATCACAAATGCAACCGTCCACAGTACTTTCGGCCATTTAAGGTACAATAATGTAAACAAACAGATAATGTCTGGCAACAATTTAGAAACCCCCCCTTTCCCAGCCAATTCGTTAGCTAGTACTCTCCATTTTATCTTTTTATTCAGGCCATGCACTGTGTCGGAAAAGCTTGCCACTCCAAACGCCTCTGCCAAGATTTTGAAAAGAAATGTAATATCACGAATTCCTCTAGACTATTCTGGATCTGGTTCTCCGTAGAATTGATTGCCAGATCACATATCGTTAGCGAGTGAGATTCAAGATTTTTATATAATATATATATATATACACACAGTTTTTCTAATTAAGTAGTCGCGTTTTGAGTTAAAGGCGAACTATGCCTACTACTACTAGAAGTCTATGCTGATGAAGAACACGTATGTTTTAGATCATAGGTTAAGAATCACTCAAATATTCAAATATATTAATTACAATTTAGAATTTGACGTTTCAATTTGAATATGAGAATTTTTATTGCATTCAAATAGGGTTCAAGTGATGCTTAGAATACAAGGTCAATATGCATATTATGTCAAAAGGTTTAAATGGATGTTAATTTATTAACATTTTCTTGTTTCTTCAACAGCACCCATAAAAAAATTTATAAATAAGATTTTATGCATGAATCTTGGACAGATAATATAGTGAAAACCATAGAAACTAGCACCAAATAACCGATGATTTATTTTGTTAGCACTAAAAAACTTATTTGAGTTTTATTATTATCTACTGAAGTAAAAAATTAATACTGTCATTTATTAAAGCTTTATGAGTCTTTTACTTTATAAATAAAAACTTGTTCTCCCTCAAAGATTTCAACTGAAAATTTCGAGATAGAGATGAATTAAGTCTAACTCAAACTGCTTCATCAGGGAGCTAAACCGAGCATGAATTATGATTATAAATTGAAAATTTGAATTACACATACACCAAACCAAACCATGAGCTATTTTACAAAACAAAAACTAGAGATAATCCCAATTTTCCTCCCGTTATTTGATGTAATTACTAATTATTCCTTTATAATTCGAAAAAATTTCATTTTACTTGTTACGTGATTCTGACGTATACAATGAAAAAACAAAAAAAAAACAAAAGTTTTTCTGGATATTTTCTTAAATTATAAGAGATATTTTATCTATTTAATCAAATGATAAAAGGTTCTTAGTCATTTCTCACATTAATGGTAAATTTTGGCTATTACCTCAAAACATGGGGAAAAAAGAATTATTCCTAAAAACTATTAAGCAGCAAACCAGACCACTACCGAATTGTTGCCTTTAGACTTCCAGTTGTTGAATTATGCATGGTTGGTTAGTTGGTTATTAATTTCTTTTCATTATTATTTCATTTAACTATACATCCACCATGGCTATTTGAAACATATGCTTAACAAACACGTTTAACTATGCATCCACCATGGCTGTTTCCGACAGAGGAAGAGGGAACGAATATTAGTTCGCGAAGGGCAGTGTCGAAAACGCCTTCACGAACAGAGAAGAGAAGAGAGCAAATGACAACTCAAACTAAGACAACATTAGGGAGTATAATCAAGATTAGTATACATAATTACATGTGTTCAGAACAATAGCTTAAATGGTGTGTATAATTACATGTGTATAATCAACATTAGGAAGCCTTTGTTTTTGCAGAAGAAAAACAGAGCAACATTGAATAGCTTACATTAACAAAGCAAATGATAACTCAAACTAAGACAACATCTGGGAGCATAATCAAGATTAGTGTATATAATTACATGTGTTCAGAACAATAAAGGGCTGCCTAAGTTTTGAACAATAGAGCTTACACGAACAGTTCGCGAAGGCGTCGCATTCGATGCCTTCGCGAAGGCATCGAATGCGACACCTTTACGAATTGTTAGTTGGTGCTTTGATCTGTTTTCTTATAAAGCACCAAGTTGGTGTTGCTGCTGCTTTAGAGGTGGCGTGATGTTGTTGCTTTGCTCTGTTTTCAGAGAAGAAAAACAGTATGTATCTCTGCTGCCGGCGGTGGCATGGATTTGGTTGGAGGCGGCACTGTCGTTGGGTATCTCTGTTGCCGCTTCTTCTTTTAACTAGTTGAAGTCATGGCGGATGAAAGAGAAGAGTTGTTGGATGACAGTGTTCGGCGGTTGCAACCATGGTGGATCGTTCAGGTTCCGGTTCTGGTTCGACAGAACAAGTGGAGGATGGACATCTACGCGAACTAGCGGGCTTGTGTGACCGAATTCGGTTCGCCACAGGGTGATAAAAATGGATGAAAAAAATAAAGATAATTTTGTTATTAAAATTTATAAACAGTAAAATTATGCTGTTGAAACTCACATCAGTTTTTCAGAGTTATTTGAAAAAAGAAACTTTAATTCAATGTCCCTCAATCACCATAAGGATACTTACAGAAGAATAACAACATCATCACAGCAAAGCACTTCAAACTTAAAAAAGAAAAAAAAACTCCCATGGCAGAATTACGTAAAATTTTGTTTTTGTCATGCACAAATTGGTGATAAACCATCCTTTTAAAGAAGATAATTATTCTTTTGGCAGGAATATGTATAATCAGATTTTTGTCACATACAAATCAATTACAATGTTAAATTTTTTTCTAATCACTCGTTCTGATTGTTGTGATTATTATATGCTCAATACTCATCATCACAAATAGGGTCGTTATTGCTTGTCGTGGGTTGAGTTGAATTACCTCAATCTCATGGGCCATTAATCATGCATATTTAAATAAAGGAAAACTGATTTAGACTAATCAGTACAATTAGCATGCAGTGTCAAATCATATGAACAGTTCCCTTTTTGTCATTTCGATAAGTACTTGATTTCACTACAGTAGAGCTTTCAAATCCTTATATATCCGTGCATTTGGAGCATACCTGTTCATCGTACCCAACTCAAATATTTCTCTCTCACTTTATAACTCTTTTCCTTTCAAACACCATGTTTCCTAGCATGTTTCTCTGTTCCATGGGCCATAACCATTCAAGGTAATCATCATCTTCACTTCAAATGTAATATTATTGAATTCTTTTATATGCTTTAAAGGTTACAATAGCATATACTTTTACTGGTCTGATCTTATTGGAAAAACAATACATGCTTTTTCTTCTTTTGGGTTCTTTTCACTTGAAACTCTCATTTCTGTTTGCTTGCTTTCATGCTTGTACAATAATTTTGTTTAAAGACTCAGCAGACTCAGAATCAGTAGTAGAATGAGAAAAGCACATGTTTGAAGGCTTTTAATAATTATTATTATTTCTTTTGAGATGCAATTTTGTGAGAACGACTCAAACTTATATTAATATTATCAGGTTTGAATAAATGTTTTTTGTAATCACAACCTAGTGCTCTTTGATTTATGTTTATGGGCTTTAAACAAGTATCAAAATGTCTTATAAAACAGTTTTGGAGACACATAATATGGAGAACTGGCCGTTTTTCGAAGCAACTTTCTGGCCCCTAAAACATTATATGAATCAGATACAAAGTCACCACACCTGACCACCTTGTACTAAAAGTAGAATGTTACTTGACAATTCTCTGATACACTTCGGAATAAAAATTTGGTCAATTTTTGCTAGACAATCCCTCACATGGTTAGGGCCCTCTTCAGCTGATCCACCTACCCCATCAACTTTCTCCAATCCAATCACAAACCCAAATTTTGAAACTTAATCGTCAATTCTTCCATCATGGGTTTTTTAAGCCACTAAAACATATCAAACTTGAGAAAAGTGGGATGGCTGGTGGTAAAGCCACTCCACATGCCGGGTCATTCAAAATGGCAGGTTCAACTCTTATTTATATTTTAGTTGTTTAAAAAAAACTATGATGGAAGAATTGACAATGAAGTTTCCATCACTCAAGGTAGTAAGTTCAACTCTCGTTTTTCACCATTTGTGTGGAAAATGAGAATTGAATCCTACTCGAAGAATTGATAAAAGTCTGCCTCAATATCAGATAATCATACATATATATATATATATAAAACTTTCTGCTAGATTTATTTGATGGATGATAATAACATTATTTATTTGTTATTATAATGAAAACAAGTAAAACAATGAAACTGAAATTTTTCTCGTTATGCATATTCTATATCTACTTGATTTTGGATTTTGTTAACATTCATAGATCTCAATTAAAAAAAAAAAAAAAATTGATAACACTTGACAGTACATATTTAATCTATCCAAAAGTCAAATTTACACTATTAAATTACATTAGGAATATTATTATATCCAAAAGTCTTATCTGCTAAATTTATTGAAGTCTTATCTGCTAGATTTATTTGATGGATGATTCGTTATTTTACTCAAAACAAGTAGAACAACGAAATTGAAATATCACTCATTATGCATATTCTTTATCTAAGATTTGATATTGGATATTGTTAAGATTCATAGATCTCAATTAAAAAGATGATAACACATGACATTACATCTTTAATCTATCCAAAAATCAAATTTATACCGTTAGATTACATTTGGGATATTATTAAATAAATAAATTATTTTGTTTTTGTTCGCTTATTCTATATAATTGTAAACAATTAACTATGTGTATAATTGTAAAAAAAATAACAGAAAAAGAAAATCTTTCTCATAGTATATTTCTATGTTTGATAGTCTCTTTTATAAAATGTAGTTATAGGAGTCCCAATATATATAGTAGTTAATTAAATTCATCTTGATATACATGTTCAATTTACGTTAATATCTAGAAAACTTAATTATTTTATTCAATTAATAAGATCATATATCAATAATAATTTTTAATAATAATTTTTATAATTAATCTAATAATTATTATTAATGAGTAATTTCCTTACTACAGAAAGCTAAATGCATCCAAATTTCCGTATAAAAAGTGCACGAGATCTTGCATTTTATCAAAACTCATATATTATATAAACTATAAAGAATGAAAAAGCAACCCCTCTTGCATCATCCGTCTGACCATTGATCCTAATAAATAACAACAACAACTCACAATCTTAACCATCCACGTGTCCTACTTGAGTCATCACTCCCACACGTGCAACTCGCAAGTAATCCTGCTACAGCTCCTCTTCAAACTTCAATAAATCTGTGGTTCAACTCCAAACTCAAGTGAACTGAACCCACATAATCTCTAAAAAAACCCCGACATTTTTGTTTTTTTTTTTGGTTCAGGAAGAAGAAACCCGACCCGCATAGCCTGGACAACAACATTGAAGCCAAAGACTTGCAGTTCTGGTACTCTGTTCAGTTCAACAGAGATCTACCCCAGAAACACAAACTCCCCAAGTTCACTACTTTGAGATCCGACAGCACCAACAACCACTCCAACAGGTCCGTTCAAATCCCCATTTCAAACCGAACATAAAATAAAATAATTTTTTTTTAAAAAAAAAAAACGTTTTTATTAATGGTTTGACTGTGATTTTTGTTTGTTGACAGGAAAATGGCGGCCAAGGTGTCGAACTTCTCCGATCTGATACAAAGAGTGGCGGCGTCGTGCTTGTTGCACCCACTAGGGAGTGTCCGACATGGGTCGGAGAGTGTTGTTGGAGAAGACGGAGGGAGAGAGTATGTGTACAGCTCTGAAGAGGAGGAAGAGGAGGAGGTGGTGGAGGAGAGAGAGGAAGGTGGTGGTGGTGCTGCTGCTGCGGTGGTGGTGAGTGTGGAGAGAGTGATGGAGTTGGAGATGATAGTGAGTGAAGTGTTTGATGCGGTTTCGGCGATGAAGAGGGCCTACGTGGGTCTACAGGAGGCGCATTGTCCCTGGGACCCGGAGAGGATCAGAGTGGCGGACGTGGCAGTGGTGGCGGAGCTGAAGAGGGTTGGAGTGTTGAGAGAGAGGTTTAGGAGGAAGAGGGTTGGTGGTGGTCGTGGTGGTGGGGGTGGTTGTGGGATGGTGAGGGAGGTGGTGGCACCATATGAGGCGGCTGTGGAGGAGTTGAAGAGGGAAGTCAAGGCTAGACAAGTGGAGGTGGAAAATTTGAAGGAGAAGTTGAAGACTGTTAGTGCAGGTAATGGTGGTGGTAATAGCAAGAAAGGCAGGTCTCTTTCTAGGAGGAAAGTGGGTTGCGCCACTCAGGACGGTATGTGAAATGACCAATTTACCCTTACAATTATAGCTGCAGCTTGACAATGGAATAATTAGGATGTATTCAATATAGATTCCCAGAATTTTATCGGCTTTTATAGACTTTACAAAATTGTATGGCTCTGAAGTCTGTTTACTGGTAACAGTTGTAGCAGCTCCTGCACCAGAGCTTTTCGAAGCAACCATGAGTCAGGTGAGGGAATCATCGAAATCCTTCACGTCGCTGCTGCTTTCCCTGATGCGTGCTGCGCATTGGGACATAGCAGCTGCTGTTCGTTCTATTGAAGCTGCTACGGCTAATGGCAATGAGAGCTTCACTAGTGCCACAACTTCCATTGTCTCAACCCACCATGCCAAGTATGCGCTTGAGTCATATATTTTGCATAAGATCTTTCAGGGGTTTGATCATGAGACTTTCTACATGGATGGTAGCCTCTCTTCGCTTATCAACCCAGATCAGTTTCGTCGTGATTGTTTTACTCAGTTCAGGGACATGAAGGCTATGGACCCCGTTGAGCTTCTAGGAATCTTGCCCACTTGTAATTTTGGTAAATTCTGCTCCAAAAAGTATCTAGCTATTGTTCATCCCAAAATGGAAGAGTCCTTGTTTGGAGAATTGGAGCAGCGCCGCCAAGTATTGGCTGGAAACCATCCTAGGAGTCAGTTTTATGGTGAGTTCTTAGGGCTGACCAAGGCCATTTGGTTGCTTCACCTGCTGGCATTCTCACTCGACCCAGCACCTTGTCAGTTTGAGGCTAGCAGGGGAGCTGAGTTTCATCCACAGTACATGGAAAGTGTTGTCAAGTTTTCCGGTGGCAGGCTGCCTGCCGGTCAGATTGTAGGGTTTCCAGTGAGTCCAGGGTTCAAGCTTGGAAATGGATCAATTATCAAGGCTAGGGTTTACCTGGTTTCCAGGACATGAGGTATAGGTTATTTGGAAGCAATCTTTCAAGTTTCTGTAGCATTTCCTTGGACTGCTTAGAAAAAGACTAGAGAAAATGTTTAGGCTACTATATTTGCTAGATTTACCATTACTAGGTGTCATTAATAATAGAATGTATGTGACATTAACTGTGTTATTTTTGGGAATTTGCATCAAGACCTCCACGCTAAACTGACAAATGAATTAATCTCCCAGCAGTGCTGCAAATTCATTTCAAAATCCTTGGCCACCAGCAAGTTATCTATGCCTTCATGTATAAGTTTGAAACTGCAGATATATTGCAGGGAATGATATTTCATTTTCCATGTTTGTTCCTGCTTCGATGAAATTTCGAAGCAGCCTTCAAAAACAAATGTCAAAGCATTGCAGATTTGGAATAACAGAGAAACGGAGCAGTAGATATGGCCATTGTAAATCAGAATATGGATGGATGATGCTGTTTTCAAATAATTGTTGTGGCGGGACTATGTATTTGAGGAATGTCATCATGCAATAATCGAAATTTTGCATGTCTCAAAAATCCCTTTACAAATCAGAACACTTGAGTTATTTATTAACATCGGAACTGAGCAAAACAAATACCAGCTTTTGTCATTACATCAATTATCCAAGCAAACCCAGTGTATGAAATGACAAAACTCAACTCGTTTTTACCAGACGAATAAGCAATATATATAATGTCTTACAGTCTACAAAAGTACGTGTACAATATCCAGAATACAATGTATAAATATATGTCTATGCCAAATAAGTTGGAAAAGATATAGCTTGTCTCTAACAAAAGGGTGTGCTGATGATACCTTTAGAATTCTGATGAATCTCATTTTAAATCAATTTATTAATAACATTGGCAACTATTTGACCTCTACAAATGGAAGTAGAAAAGAATATGTGCAGAGCCAACCTTATCTCCTTTTGGTATGCTTGGTAACTGGAAAGCAAAAAGTGTGTCTTCTGTCTTGCAAAGCTTAAAATCAATCGAAATAAACTTCCCTGATGAAAACTTTTTTGGCCTGTCAAGTGTATTGTAAAGAGTACAAGAATTTTCATGAGTAAAAACAATTGCCTTTTTGATATCCCTTTAAATAGCTTAAGCGGAAGCAGACCAAGTCAATACAAAACGTGATTAACAACAAAGTAAACTTCAGGTCTGAAAATATTAAAAAGGAAAAATCGTCATCTGAAATCCTTTAACATGGCATACGATTGTACTAGACTTGTCCCACAAACTCAGACATAATGTATCCTAAATGTTATTGGCATGTTCTTTTAGGAAAGAGAAAAGGAAAAACTCCTGTTTTGCAATTGATATGTCTACTCTGAAGTTTATACACGATCATAGATATGTTAAAACATACCATTAAGGCATATGAATCAACAATAAGTTAATAAACAATGTAAAGAATCAACTGTGAAAAAGCACAGATATATAATATTGTATTCACAAAACCAAAATGTGACAAGGAAAATACTAGGGCATTACTTGTTCAAGAGTCAGGAACATGATCACATTCCAAGATCCCAGCCGACTGAAATTTGGGAGAAAACCCTTATAAAAGGCAAAAATTCCCTGCAGTACAATAGCTGTTGTAAGTTAATGGTTATAAGATTCTGAGGTGTTCATGGAAATATTTTGCTCTTGTAGTGGACGACCCTTCAATCAAGATCGACAACAAATCTATAATGAAATTCCTAAACAAAAGAAAAGACTTAATGTAACCATGGCTCGTTATCTGCATAGATAATGTAACTTGCAAACCTGAAGCATCTTAAAAAACTTGTTCAAATCTAACATATAAACATTACTCTGATTTGATAAGAATCAAAATATACCTCATTCTATATGTATTAGCTCCATGCTACATAATCAAAACGAAAACTATGTGATAACTGAAAGAGAAAGATCAATATACCTCATTCTTTAAGGTCTTGATGAAGCAATCGATAGTGTTTTTATAGGCTGAATCTCCCATCATTCTAGATTTAACCTGGAAAATAACAGGCATGGCATCCAAATCAATATCGACTGAAAAGCATTTTAATCATGAAGCATATGAAATTCCTTCATCTCATGAAAACTAAATATTAGCACAATCTTTTCCTAATGCAGCCTTGGGCTGACCTACAGGGCTTGATTATGCTGCAACTGCAGTGAAAACACCAAACACAATTTCTACTTTCATTTTTTGCCAAACCAATTGTGTGCTTTCCACAACTCTGGCAGTACTGTATATGCAATAGGCTATTAGGCTTCAGATGTAAGTCTAACAAAATTGAAGTATGCAGCTACAGCGGAACAATAATGTAACTAATTAATTAATTGTGAGTTGCCAAAATTATATTTCTTTTCTGAAAACCAAAATAGAGAATGAAAGCCTACCACATCAATAGGTGAACCGATACAAACTGCAAAAAGACCGGCACCAAGACCAGCCAGGAGATGAGTTAAAATATTGTCAGTGAACCCTGGAATTTTCAAAATTGTCTGCATAAGTATAAAGATATTAGGACATAATCAGGACTATAAATTACTAGCAATAGCAACTTAGAAACCAGAAAATGAGAAATTCATTCTGATTCAATTAATAAGAATTCACCTGTTTCACTTGATCATAGCTAGCTAGCTCAGCAGCATTTACAATAGCATTTCTTGCTATATTAGGTCCAAGCCCCGTCCACAGGGCCCCCAGTCCTTCCTAATGATCGAAATATCTTTAATAAGAAGTATACACAAAAAGAAAAGAGAAAAATTACAATAGAGAACTACCTGTCTCACTATGGTATAATAAGCATCTAAGGTCCCATAATAACGCTTGGGCACTCCAGATGGCAACTTTCCTTCTGCCTGAAGTCGAACTTTAACAAGATCAGTAGGATTTGCCACTGCAATTGCTATAGCACCTGTTCAAGGTGAACATTTTTGTTTAATACAAATTTGAAGCAAAGAAGCATCAATATGCAAAAGAAATTGTGAGTACAGATTTAGCATGGAAAACCCAATATGTTAATGCAAGATCTAAACAATTTAGAGCAGCAGGCAGTCACAAATCCACTCACCGGTAATCAGTGCGGCAAGTATTTTGTGGTATAAAGGAATATCTCCAATAAAATCACCGCCAACTAGAAAACTTTTGACCTGTTCAATGAGCATTTTGTGCTTAACACATCATTTATAGAAACAGAATGAACCGATCACATTCCTGGCTAGGAAGCATATGTGAGACTCACAGGATCATACAACCCAATTCTTAAGCCTCCGTAAATACACTGGCGATGTAACCCTGCAATTATGCCTTTCCAGAGAGCTGATATACCCTCTTCCCTAGCAATGGTAGCAATGGTACCCAACAGACCTCCATATTTAGGTGTAGTAGTCCCATCCTCTGTAGCCGTTTTCTTTTGTAGTTGGAGCCTGACTTTAGCTGTGTCCAAAGGGATGGTACAGAACTGCAAAACCCATATCAGAATGAAAGCAATCATACTTCATGATGTATCAAAATTGCAACTTGAGAAACTTCCTAATAATCAAAGCAATGGTCTGTGCCATCCCTGTTAGTTTAACAAAACGTTGTATCTGAAAAATGATAACTAGATAATTGATACCGGAAGGTGACATGAAAATGGACAAGCTGCAAGCCGTCGACAAACAGCAAAACAACTCTAACACACAATAACATCAAGAGGGCAAACAAGTAACCTCCCATGTCTCATGAATTCGGCAACTTCATATCTAGATCATTTAAAGTGCCAAATTTTCATACACCAACTCAAAATCATCAAATACCCTAATGCCCCATCAAATTGTTATTAAATTTTGAAGCATGAAATTTTCTTTGAAGCTGAAAGCACACACAGTGACATGAAGATGGACAACTTGCAAACTAACAACAAAAACAGCAAAAAATTCCTACACACAAATAAACTAAATTTATTACAAAAATTGGACAATCTAAACCATTCAAAAATCCAACTAGTGTCCTTAACTTCCATGCACCAACTCAAAAATTACCAAATACCCAGATAGTCCATTGATTGTCATTATAATTAGAAGCACAGAATTTCATCAAAACAAATAAATGATAAGCTCATGTATGATATCACTCAAAAAACTAGTTCATTCAAAAGCCAACAAGTATCCTACATTTCCATACCCCAACTCCACAACCACCAAATACCCAGATGCTTCGTTGAATTGTTATCAAAATTTGATGCATATAAGTTCACAAAAACAACTAAAAAATGAGCTCATATATCACATAAATACTAGTTCATTAAAAAATCCTACAAGTATCCTACATTTCCATACACCAACTCAAAAACCACCAAATACCCAGATAGTCCATTGAATTGTTATCAACATTACAAGCACAAATTTCATCAAACAACTAAATTATACACCACCCAAAACATAAAAACATATATACACAGAGAGGGGAAAACAAAAAAGTGAGAAAAACCTCAGCAAAACAAGCAGCAAAAGCGCTGCAAAAGAAGGTTTCGACGAATGAGATCTCAGGCCTCAGCTTGAGATCTGACATACTGGGTAGCTGTAAATTAATGGAAAGCTATGATTGGCTGCAAAACAAAAGCAAAAGAGTGGCGAAATCAATGTGTAAAAAAGATAGTGGGTCAGTTTTCTTTTGTTGTTTTTTCAAATAGGGAGTTGGTATATACGCATGTAAGGATGGATTTGAACAAAGACGCAGGCGTTAGTGAGTGAGTGAGTGTGATTGAAGGAAAGAGAAGGCATATTAAAAGACACCGTCATTGAATGCTGTGCAAGTGCATCCATCTATCAGCAGCTGGATTTCTCTTTTTTTTTTTTGGGTCAAAATCGTTTTCGTTACTATGTCAATAAAAAATGGTGGTTGAGGTTGACGCATCTAGTATCTTTAAATAAATGAATGAATAATTGGATTGAATTAATATTTGATGATTATTACAAAATATATATATTTGACGATAGTTTGTTCTTTTTATTAGCTTCAAAAAAAAAATGGTCCTATAATTAATATAGTACTTTAGTTGTTACTAATTCATCAATAGAATTTTTTTAATAATTTTAAGATAATTAGTAAGAATAAAAGTCTAAATTAAATATTATAGTTTTCGTCCAATAAATTACTCAAATGATAGGTATATAGGAAAAATACTTGTTCATAAAGTGAAAATGCACATGTATAGTAATTAACTATGTTTTGTCATTTATAGTTCGATAAGTAAGTGTTTCTTTATATATTATAAGAGTAAAAATCTTTTAATATTATGAAAGTAAAATTTTAGATCACGGTAAAATTTGACAAACATATGATTAATGGTCTTAAATTTGCTTATAATTGTATAAACTAATAGTAATAAACGAACATGTTTTTATTTTTGTAAGTTATAATAAATGCAATCAAGTGGGAGTCTAATAATAAATACAAGACTAAGTTGATGAACTAGAGAGTTCATCAACTTAGTCTTGTATTTATTATTATCTATATAAAAATGTATATTGTCTTTTTTGGATTTACTTTCCAGTAGAGAGAACTCTAGTATTGTTAATAGCCTACATAGTAGCATCATCTAATTAAATGGTAGTTTTAGATATTTTTTCTTTGTGTGAGATTTAATATTGTAAATGCAGATGTTAATGATACTTGTGTGAGTTTAATGATTGAATAAAAAAGAACATACTTGTTCAATATTCATATGTTAGTTGCTTTCAGATTTTTTTTTATTATTATTCCTTTTCACTTAGAATTGATTTTTTTAAGGAAAAAAAAAAGTATATTCTATATAATTGATAAATAATTATTACTATATCCTATGATCCATATAACATTTGAAATTATTTATCACACTATTTAAGATGAAACTTTCTGAAAAGTAATGTATATAATAAATTGAAAAATAATATTTTAACGAAAGTAAAATTTAAATTTTGTAGACTACACGAATTTGTATTAATAATTAAAAAAATAAAAAATTAAATTAAATAAGTTATAATACTTTGTCATATCATTCATTTTGTTTTGGTATTAACTACGGGCCGTGCCAATTTTTATGGGGTATCAATTTCATGTTATTATAAAAAGTCAATTGTTGGTTACAATTGCGATCACACTATTAATGTGACGGATGTAATGTCACATCACTATATTGTAACCAAAGTCACATGATAGTGTGACCATTTTTCAATTCACGATTTCTTTTGGACTTATAAAAAGCTTATACTAGAATTTGTCATAAGAAAGCTTCATTTTCAAGAGAAATGGTCACACGTAAATATTAGTTGATGTTACTTTCTAACTAGATCCAATTGGAAATTATATTTCAACAAATACACCTCGAAATGTTCAAATTCAAATCCATTAAAGTATTTTATTTACAATCGTAAATCAATCAATTAAATCGGTGCCTCGTGTAATGAAAGCGTTGACTTTCTTTAATACAACTATTTTTAATTTTTACCTAGTCGATTTGTTGTTACAAGTGGCAAGTTACTGCGGCCTCTACAATTGATTATGTAGACGGCTTGCATTCCATTTATAAAGTAATGTATTTTTCTTGTGAGTATATCAACTTTTGATTTCATTTTTTTATTGAAAGCAAATTACATGAAACCTTCATGAGGTATGTCTAACAAGAATCGAAAATATATCTATCATTTTATTACACCAAACTCTCGTGTCGTAAGTCTAATTCAGTTAATTTTAAAATTAACCAGCATTTCATGTTAAATGATCATTTTATCCATAATTTTTTTTTTTAAAAAAAAGAAAGAAAGTGGTGGACATTGGATGGGTATCCATCCAATGATGGATATCTAATATGAAACTCCATCAACAGTTAAAAAAAATGAGAAAAATAAATCTTAAAAACATCAATCCACTATCATCACAACATCAATCCAGATAAATATCCACCATCATCATCAACGGTTGAAAAAGTTCTTCTTCATTCATCAACCAACCATTCCTCTCTTTTTTTCATTTTGCAACCCAGATGATCATCAATCGACCATCATAAAGAAAAAAAAAATAAAAAATTGAACATATCTTCATTGTCCGGGTTTGTCAAACCTAGATGAACAACCCTTCATCTAAATTTGTTTAACTCAAATGAACTCTTTTTTTTTTTTTTTTTTAATGATTGATTTATGAGGGGTATAGAGAATGGAGCCGGAGTATTGACCTTGTTTTGAAAAGTCGCTTGTGATGAGAATTTGGGAGTTGAGTTTTAGTGAGAGAGCTTTGTTTGTTACCAATCTAGAGTATTGAGTATTGACCTTGTTTATTTTGGTTAAAGATGGAGGAAGAGAGAGAAGAGGTCGAAGATGAGAGGAAGCAAAGATTGAAGATGACGATTAAGTGGAGATCCACTCAAGTTGGATCTCTACCATCCATTCATGAATGGATGGTGAAGATCTGATTTGGGTAGGATCTTCACTTATGATTTTATTTTTCTTTTATGTGTATATATATATATTGTGTGTTTTTTAATTCTTTTGATTTCTACCGTTCATTTTGATAAGAAAATTTAAATTTAAAATAATGCAAGTCAAATTTACTATACAATATTTGAAAAATAAGTTAGTAAAATCAAACTTAAACGTCCACTATAGCGGTATTAAAATTTAATATATAAATAAACACTATTATTTTAATCAAATAAAATAATAACTATATAAAACATCTATTATTTTTCTTAAAAAATCCTACGTAAATCATTTATTAAGTTATCAATCTAAGGATAATTTGGTTTTATATTGATTCAAATAATTTGTCTAGAAGAATTAAAATTTAACAGGCCATACATAATGTAGGTGTAAACGAGTCGTGGAAATAATGATCAAAATGTCGAGTAAAAATATTTTACAAGAGTATTAATATTCATAACGGTATTTTTAAATTGCTTATTTATGTCATTTTAAGTAATTTGATATATGAAATTTTAGTAATTAAAAGTTTTATTAGAAAAAGGACGTAGGGAGGACCTTTTTAGGTGGCAAACTGTCAATCGAATCATCCTACTTGTAATTCTTATAAAATAGAAACTTAAAGCAATACATATAAAATAAAATATAAAATTATGATTAGATTATCAATAAAGAGATGTAAATCATGTATCAATATATAGGAATTAAAATCTAGACAAAATAGATGCCATAACATTTAAAAATATATATATATATCGAATATATAATTAAATTATTAAAATTAAAATCTAGATAAGGTTTTCTAAAATTGATAATAATATATGTAATTAATATATATAATTGAATTATTAAATAAAAAATCTCTCATTGGTGGAGTGGGGTGATGTGGCCTCTATGGGCCTCGCCCCCTCTCCGCCAGTACTCGTAAATCGGATGGTCCATGATCACACAACATCATTCCCTCCAAGAAATTCACATTGGCGGGAGCAGAAGAACCCAAACTCCCGCCAAAACCCAAAAATTCCAAATCCAACCCAAAAACCCGAACCGAACCGAACCGACGTATAAAACCGAAATCCATTTCTCTTCCTCACCAACGCCATTTTCCCTCTCTTTCTTTCAAAACCCTAACCCTAACCCTAACCCTCGAATCACAGACCCCAGAAACCAGAGAGCGAAGATGCTCGAACTGAGGCTGGTTCAGGGGTCCCTTTTGAAGAAAGTGTTGGAGTCCATCAAGGACTTGGTCAACGACGCCAACTTCGACTGCTCCGCCACCGGCTTCTCTCTCCAGGCCATGGATTCCAGCCACGTGGCACTCGTGGCTCTGTTGCTTAGGTCGGAGGGCTTCGAGCACTACCGCTGCGATCGAAATCTCTCCATGGGCATGAATCTCGGCAACATGTCCAAGATGCTCAAGTGTGCTGGCAATGATGACATCATCACCATCAAGGCTGATGATGGTAGCGATACCGTCACTTTCATGTTTGAAAGTCCAAGTAAGTTTTTTCTTTTTGTTTCTGTTTTTTTTTTTTTTTTGAAATTAGGGTTTTTGGGTTTTGGTGGTCAAGTGAGGGTTTTGGTGGGTTGAATTTATCTGGGTGTTTGTTAATTTCAAGAGATTTGTTGTTGTGTTTGTTCTTAGGGGTTTTGATTTACAAAGAGTGTGAGAAGTTGGACATTTCAATTCTTTATACTTGCTCTGCTTTAGCGAACAATTGATTGGAGGAGTTTTTTGTTTTTTTTTTTTATTTGGGAATTTCTGGTTTGATCTTGTAATGATAGTTGTTAATTTAAAAAGTTAGTTATATCTTTGTGGTTGTCAGTGAAAAAATGAATAGAAGAGTGAGAGTCTTTAAGCTAATTTAGTTTTATCGTGTCATTATTTTTTGTTCATGAACATGGTTTCATAAAAAGATTCATGAATAATACCGGTTTTAATGTAATGTTATGTACTTGTTCAGTTTTTGTCTGTACAAGTTCTGAATTTGTGTACTGGATGGATTGAATGCAGCACAAGACAAGATTGCGGATTTTGAGATGAAATTGATGGACATTGATAGTGAGCATCTTGGGATTCCGGAGGCAGAGTATCATGCCATTGTTAGGATGCCTTCGGCTGAGTTCGCAAGGATCTGTAGAGATCTTGCCAGCATCGGTGACACCGGTATTGTCATATGTTTGTTTGTAAAATTTGTGTGGCTTTTTTTACTTTGTTGTTATAGTTTTTTGGGAATTTAATTGATTTGCGTGTGTTTGTGTGTTCATGCAGTTGTGATATCTGTGACGAAGGAAGGTGTGAAGTTCTCCACTAGAGGTGATATTGGAACTGCTAATATTGTACTCAGGCAGAATACCACGGTAGATAAGGTATTTATACCTATTTGTGTTTTGAGTGTGAGTTCTAGATAGTTGTTTGTGTTTGTTTTGTTTTAATTTGTGAGCAAAAACTCTTGCAGCCAGAAGAGGCGACGATAATTGAAATGAATGAGCCAGTGTCATTGACATTCGCATTGAGATACATGAACTCTTTCACAAAGGCTACTCCATTGTCGAGCACTGTTACAATCAGCTTGTCTTCTGATCTGCCAGTTGTGGTTGAGTACAAGATTGCTGAGATGGGTTATATCAGGTTCTACTTGGCTCCAAAGATAGAAGAGGATGAGGATGAGACTAAGCCTCAAGTTTAAGTGTCACTGTATTGGACCCTGCAGGCCAATTTTATTGTTCAATCCACTTACTGTTTTGAAGTTTGTATTAGGCATGTTTTTAAGAAATTGGTATTTTGAAACCAAGCATGTGTTAGTTTGGTAGAATTTTAAAATTTTCCTCTATGTGCTTGGATATATTGTCTTCTGTGAAAAGCAGCCCTCTGAGTTTTCTGTTTGTGGCTTGGAACGTATATTCCTTGACATAAAAACTCTCAAGATTTTAATTAAAAAAAAAAAAAACTCAGGATTTATGTAGAAAATATGATGAAATTTGATTCTTTTCTCAAAAACATTTCTTTAGGGAAAAATGAAGATTAATGTAGAATATATTCTAGCAGTTAGATAATGTTATTTTTTGAATAAAGTAGCTAAACTTCTTTTTTTTTTTTTTTCAAATGAGCACACTTATAAATGTAGTTAAACATTTATAAATGTAATTCAACATTGGGAGTAAATTAATATAGAGTGAATATTAACATGAGAAGAATCTACATTAATGTATAAATATATGAAATTACATGTTAGAGTAACAAATAATTTATCAAGCTTTAGATTCATCCAAGTACTAGCGTACATTACATCTTACTAATTTTCAACTTCAAAAGCCTCGATAAGTCAGACATCAGCAAACAAAGCAGGATTATAATTACAATTAATCAGATTAATGTTACTCTTTTTTTTTTTTTTTAAATAGACCAATGTTACTTTTATAAGCTTTGAATTTTGTAGGAATTTTTGTATCAGGGTCCAAATAAACCTGGGGCTAGACTGTTCTCTTGTAAAAAGCCCAATGAAAAAAGCCTGGATCCAACCCAACTGAGCCTGTGACAGCTGACGCCTCTTCAATTAGAGTCAATACATGTTGATTTGCTGTGTCAACTTCGTGACAAAGGGAGAGGTTACAGGAATTTTGTTATTGATGTTCTCATCATGGCAGCATACCACGGTTCAATGTCTTTTGGCCAGAGTGACTCCAGCCACTACCAACTTATTAGAGGCTACTCCATTGTCGAACACCGTTACAATTAGTTTGTTAATACTTGATCAATTCTTTATCAAGTTTCTTACTGAAGAGTAAAGTAGATATTTAATTCTTTTAAATTCTCATGTTAGGTGGACTTACATTTTCCAATGTATAAATTTTTACTTTATTCCTTTGTGGACTAGAATTCAATTTTTTAAAGAAGATAAAAATCAGACAGTCTATACCTGATAATTTTCATATAAAAGCGCAATGATTATTATTCATTATTGTTTTGATACTTTTATAAGATTATTTTACTTATTTATGTAGCATATGTTCTCTATAGATGTGGGAAGCCGCCGTGATACATGTTGAAAAGATCAATAATATATAGTTATATTCTTTATGAATAGCATAAACTCTAAATTAAATGGGTTTACCAAAGCAGTGGACATGAATTTGGGCATGACTTTCATGTAATGACCTACTTTAAAATCACGAAGAAAACCGATGGCTTGTCCCACGCATATAGTGCCATACATTAAGTCACTCTGATGAGGCGCATTCTGGGATACATGTACCTAATAACTAATTTCGAAATCACATTTAGACTTGGGGCTTACGAAGTTAATTTAATACATGTCATTGAGAAATAGCTTATAAGTTACTATGTGATCAATACATGAAATTATAGTAAAAATCTCCACCAAGGAAGTTGAAGTGTTCATCAAACCGCAAAATGTCTCTCTACTCTCGTTCCAACACCAATCTCTAAATGTTTACACTGGGCCAACTGGAAGAACCAAAATTTCAATCTGGCAAATGGAGATAAAAAACAAGTCCATTTCTGTTGGAGATTTTGAGGAAACTCGGGTTATTGATCCATCCAGTTTTAGTTTGGCTTTTCCTGTAAACCACAACAAATGTTGATTAGAAGCTTGAAAACCAATACATTTACTCAGAGTTACTTTCCTGGTGCAAATGTTATAACATGATTGCTCCTTCAGGGAATTCTACTAATTTACATGGAAACCTTTGATTTATATTTTTATAAATATTAGGACTGGAATCTAATATTTATTACTCGATCATCGGACATCATAGCATAAGAATGTCTGTAATTGAGACAAGGTTAAATCATGGTTTATATACAGTCGGTTTCGACGCAATTGACGTTCAAAGGAGGCGGTCTATAAATTTTTTGAGCACAGAGCTCATGCATTATATAAAATTTTCTCATAGTTTCTCTGCTTTTAGAAATTGTTGTAATTGATACTGCCATTAAACAAACATATGTGAATTAGTATCTACTATCATAAACTAGAGATTGGAATAATTATATTGATATAAAGTGTTTAAGAGTATAAATTCAAAGAAAATATGTTAAACCAGCTATAACATACTTTGAAAGTTTTTAAACAGCAGAACCAAGTAAATTGTAATTGGCTCCTGCAATTTTTTTTTTTTTTTTTTTTTAAAAAAAAGCAAAAAGAAATGTTCAAGCCATTTTTTGAAAAATAAATAATAAAATTCAGGGCTTTTGGACTGTGATTTAGTACGAATTTGTGTGTTTTTGTTAAATGTAACTAGTTTTCTCACTCTCAATTACACAATTTTTCATCTATCTAAATGTTCCTCTCAAAAGGTAACGAAGCGAAGCCAAAGTGTTAACGAATAATAAAGGAGGAAAAATGTTACAGGAACCCAAAAAACCTATCCAACCATCTTGAAACTACTGAGTTGACGCGGAAAATATAACCTGGCGGGATTACAACGAATGCTTCCATTCATCACCGGCATAAAATGCTCCATCCCCAAGCTCTTCCTCAATACGAAGCAACTGCGATGAACTTTGGGCTGTTATTTCATGGTAAAAAATCTAATAACTAGAATATGAAACTCATTTGAAGCCAAGGAAACATTTTTAAATGAGGACAAACTAACAGAGGTGACATTTCGTAGCTTGACTACTCTAATGGAAGTCATTGTAAAATTAACAGATTCTTGCAACAAGCAGAGCCTACTGATTCACAGGGTTAATGCCTTTTGGCTGCTAATAGTAATCTGTTAACTAGAATTGCAGGCAGTCTTAGATCTTGTGCAAGCTATATTAATGAATTTGATTGTTGGTAAAACTAAAGTCTCCAACCAAGTAATGAATATATGAAAAATGGCACAGGAAATTAAGCAGTGTCATGAAGAAGGGGACCTGGTTATACTTTGCCAACCGCTCTCCTCTGGAAGGAGCACCTGCTTTGATCTGACCTGAGACGATGCCAACAGAAAAATCGGCGATAAAAGAGTCTTCTGTTTCACCAGATCTGTGAGATACAATTACTCCCCAGCGAGAATCCTTTGCTAGCTTCACAACTTCAATGGCCTCTGTCACTGTTCCTATCTGATTTACCTGAATTGAAACCATTAAATTATTAGACTTGAAGGTCTACTTGGTGGTTTCATAATTCAATGGCACAACATTATCATAAGGGAAAGTATTTTTGGAAAAGAAATCGTCCACTTTACAGCTTCAATTTTGCATGGCCAATATCTTAATAACAAACATAACTCTTTCATGAGTTATACAAAGAAATTAACAAGAGAAACAAGGCAAATCATATCAAAAAAGAACTTCAACATAGATATTCTTATATTCCATCCAAAAAATTAGCTGGATACCTTGAGAAGAAGAGCATTGCAAGTAGACTCGTGAATTGCTCTCTCAATACGTTTTAGATTTGACATCAGTAATTCATCTCCTACTACCTGCAACACCACCCCGATACCACTCTTTATTAAAGTAGATCTAGCCAAATACAGACTAACATGAAAGAATGAAAATTGTCGAGGGCATCCAATAGACCAACTCAACATCAAAGTTAACTAGGCCAGATCCCATCCAGATGCTCAGGTGCACCATAAAGGCAAATCAATTAAATGATTCTGATTAGAAAATACCCTATGAAATTGTGGCTTTATTGTTTTTTGGTCTTGGGTCAAAAGAGTGGGTGGGACGGAGGGGGTAGACCACTTACTAACAATCTTTGTAATTGAAGGGCAGGACCTAATATGTCTGCACCTAGGCCATACATACCCATGTTAATCTGGTACAGAGAGCACACAAATAACTTTATGTCGGAAGAAACAGAATAAACCTGACAAATTCCAAGTTTAGATATGCACTTGATATGTTCCCAGTCTTCCTTGTCAAAGGGGTCTTCAATTGATACGATTGGGTAATCTTATCAACCAAGGAAAGAACAGAACAACAATAAGTCATTGCTGAGAAATTGAACGATCAAAAACAATATAAAACAAGTGGAGAGAGACTGATGTAATACCAGAGCACAATTCTTTGTACATCTCAATCATATCCTCCCCTGACTTGAAACTTTGCCCTGACTTATTTGAAGATTTGTAATCTAAATCATACTTCGTACCTACACCACCAAGACAGAAAAGCAAATCCTTGATTGTCAACAAGCAAGCTACATTTATGAAACCACGGTATGTCCTTGGTAGAAAACCAATTGAACAACTAACATAGAACAAGTGGACATGTGGATTAGAATCTACTGTATACAATTGTCTTTATATTTGCCATGTGAAACAGTGCAACATACAATAATTTGTTCTTCAAATTAATTATTAAAAGTGATATTCTTCAACAGTTAGCGTGATACCAAAATCATTTTGAACTAGCAATTTAAGTTGTTTTCTTTTTACTTCTTTTTAAAATGTATATACTCTTATTACTGCTATTGTTGTAGGATAATTTCATGTAAAAATTCATCACCTTGGCAAAAGTTAGTAGCAGCAACACCAATAGCAATCTTTATTTTCTCAGTATACACTGTTCTGTTGATAGCCTCTTTAACAAGATCCAATCCTTCTCTTATGCTGCCAACAATGATAAAAGATAATCAAATGAGAACACAAGGTGCTTCCGTAGAATACTAAGAACATTAAGCATAATATACAAACGCTTGCCTAGAGATGTTCGGGGCAAAACCACCATCTACACCAACATTACATCCGTGTGCACCATATTTTTCTGTAATAACAGCCTGTCCTTTTCATTGATAGAATCAAGATCAATGAATAAATGAACACATGGCCTATATCCTCAAGTTGAAACAATCATCAGAGAATAGCAGATATTTATTGGCTGAACCTTATGGAGCTGAACATTAACTTAACATTTACGCAATTGAAAACAATAGTACACATTTGAAGAACAGATTCATGACTGGATTCAGTTTAAAAATTCCTACAAAGATTATCCTTTTAGAAACAAAATGTTGGAATGCACTTTCAAATCGTAACACCAGAGACATTCAACATGCAAAAGGAAAACAAATTGTTATACTTTTCTTTCCGTACACGAACCATTTAAGATACTTCTATTAGATTGAAAAGAACTTAAACAAACTAAATAATTCAGTAAAAGTTTAAAAATCACCTTCAAGTGATAATAGGTTTCAGAACCCATTTGTAGTGCCTCCTCAAACCTGATTGCTCCTGTTGGAACGATCATGAGTTCCTGATAATATGTAAGTTAAATTGTTTCAAGTGACAAGTCAAACGTGTATTAATATAAGAAAAGCTTCAGCTTATTTTTTTTATGCAAATCTAAATTATTACACAGCTGGCAGCAGGCACATGAAAGCAATGCATATGCAGCAGAAAAATAAACAAGGGGATAAAGAAGTGAGTCACGAAATAATAGCTTGCCTCCTATTACAGAGTTCATAATGTTTGATAGATGATCCACCCAGTAATCTAAAACATACAAGACTTATTCTTCAAGTGGTGAACCTAAGTAGTGAGGTCACCTGGTCAATATCATTAATATTCAACCTGAAAATACCTTTTTCTTGAGGCAACAATAATATTTAAATCATGCACCTGGTCCTAAAATTTTCAATAAACATGTAGGTAGAGATTGCAAAGTCATGACAAAAAGTGGATTACAAACAAAATCTATCAGATTTTATTTTCTACAAGTGGTTAAATAAAACCCAAAATTAAATGTTGCCCTGAGATCATTTAGACATCATTGGTCAAAGTTATCCTTTCCCAACTCCAGAAGAAATTAACTTATAATCTCTCTCTCTTCTTGTAGTGCATGTATGCTAACTATTAATTGTAAAGTTTGCATGAAAAGCTACAATAAAATCATTAACTATGCACCTTTCTTAATCTTTCAGAAGCTATCAGATATTTTGATGACTATCAAGGAACAATTTATTTAAAACAATACATGTGGAAGAAAGAATCAAACATTAAATAAAACATACCTGAATGGCCAGATTATTCCCAGCATGTTTTCCACCACTTATAACAGTGAAGGCAGGGGTAGGAATAGTAAGATGGGTTATACCAGCAAGATCGGCGATGTGTTTGTAAAGTGGAACCTGGCATTAATTTCCTGTGTTAGATCTTTTCAAAAAAGCATGCAGATTTCCAGCATAGCAATGTTCTAATATTTAACATTCAAACTAAAAACAAATCATACCTCTTTTTCACCAGCCCCAGCTTTGCATGCTGCAATTGACACAGCTAGTATAGCATTGGCTCCAAGTTCACTCTGTAAGATAATTTAAACAAAGGAACAAAACACTCCATGAAATGTGAACAAGTAAAATAATGTCAGGAAAAAGAGGTTGAACAATCTTTTATAAAATGCTGCTACCATTTAATACACTAAGAAAATATTATTGTTCTCGATTGTGTTTAAGACAATTCACATTAAATATAAATCTTCTTTAACAAAAAAGTACATGAATCTCCCTGCAAGTTGGATTATTCGAGAACAAATTGAGCTTCAGACAAGCTAAATAACATCTATTTCTTGTTTAGCATATAAAAGAAATCCACATTTTACAACCGAGATCTTAATCGATTTGCTTCCGAAATCAATTAGATTTAAAAAGGGAAATAGCTGCGTATATAAGCATCTGATGAGAGAAGCTTCACTCATGATTGTGCATGAAGAAGAAAATTTAAAAAAGCATCATCCAAAACTACCACCCGAATGTCATGTACTTAAACTAATCACATTCAAATTGCCAGAAAATGAAAAACTCTACCTTCTTTTCCGTTTTGTCCAAGTCTGTCATGGCTTGATCAATCTGAGACTGAAGTGTTGGATCCATACCAATCAACGCTTTCGATATCTTCTCATTGATGTTCTTAACAGCTCTATTCACACTTTTCCCAAGATACACTCCCTTGTCCCCATCACGTAATTCGAAAGCTTCATACCTGGCATTAGCAATCAAAATTTATTCCCCAAATAGGTTCAAAACCCAGGTAGATCCCACACACAAGGCGAAAACAACATCAAATCCCAACAACGTTTACAACTATCATCCATCCGAACTCATACAAATCATCACTTCTGACCACTCAATTTTGACATTTCTAATCAGTCTTATTCTTTCCATCCCCCTGCCTATTTGAGAAAAGATTACATTTTAAAATCCAAAACACCGTAACATTACCTCTCAAATTACAAAGCAATGACCTTACATACACCATACAACATACAAAACAGTTGCATAAACTCATCAACAACAAACAAAATCGATAGATTTCAGTTACATGAATGAAAAAACAACGAAAATCATAAAATTCCGACACTTTCTTCGCTTTTACTTTTTCTTCGCTAACATTTCCTCAAACAGTGAGTATATATAAATGATATAACATACCAAAAAGTGACATAAGCTCACGCACAACAAATAAAACAATTTAACTCATCAAATTCTAGAATTTCACATATGAATTTAAATTTAAAATTCAAAGAAAAGGAACGAGGAAACTGACATTCCGGCGGGATCGCCACTGGGAGCGGAGGCGCGAAACATGCCTTTATTGGTGAACAAGTCGACTTCAACAGTCGGAAGACCTCGGCTATCCAGAATCTGCCTCGCTTTGATCTTCGTTATCACCGACGGCACCGCTTTTCGCATGTGATTGGCCTACGAGAGCAAAAACAACACAAATCACTCACCAGAAAAACAGAGAGAGAGAGAGAGAGAGAGAGAGAGGTGGTTTACGATGAAGAGGACGGGATCGGGAGATTTGGCTCTGACAGCGGCGTTGACGGCTTCTTCGATTTTGCGAGAGAGCATGTGCTTGTCCAGATACTCTTGAACTGACATTTTTTTGGTTTGGTTTTGTTTTCTCTTCTTCGCTTGTTGTTGAAAAAATCGAATTTTGGAGCTCAAATTGTGATTTGAATATTGAAATCTTGTCGAGCAATTAATTGTTTCGAGATCGTTTTGACACTAGTGATTCGTTCTCTTGACTGTATCTCCCCGTCGTGTTTTTTCAGTGAAAAGCAGTTTTCATCTGGAGCTCTGCTGCATGTAGTTGGATTGGGCCTTTATTTGGCTTCGTAAACATGTGGCCTCTTGCTATTGGTTGGATTGTGCTCGTTATAGTGGGTTGGGCCTGGCATTGAGGTTTGGCCCACTCTGTTAGTCCATTAGAACATGTCGATGTGAACTTCATAAGCATTAACTAAAGTTGAGCTAAAATAATAAGAAATGTATTTCAGTTAGCAACTTTTGAATGAGTCGCGTAAACCTATTCTTTCTGTTTTAAGTAAACAACTATAAAAATTCATGCAAGTTTATTTTTCTAAAAAGAAAATTTTTGTTTTATCATAAATTAAATATTAAAATAAAAAGATAAAGAGTTTTGTTAAGATTTTCTTGCTCTCTCTGTATTTGACTGGGGTGATAATAGCTAACAGTATGGAAAGTGATTGAAGTTAAGTTATATAAAATACTATATCATTGGCCTTTTTAGCTAAAGATAATGAATAACTAATATGGTTAGGAATGCTCTTATGACAGCAAAAATGAGATGTTTTGATTTTTGCGCCTTTTATTTTAATCAAATGACAGCTGAACATAAAAGAAAACATTACATGTTCTTGCAGAAAAACTATAATCTGGCTTCAAATTTTAACTGGGACGCCTTGGGTTGGAAGTCAAGCAACTGTCAAGTTTGACCTTGTGATGTTTATACAATAGGTGTTGTATATATATTGAATTATGTTGGAGATGCTTTGCTTCGAAAGGGCTTTTTAATTTTTACTTGATGGCATTTTCTCAGGATTTCATGTTCAGTCCCGACAAGCCATATCAGCTGTCTCGATGGGCGTTTTGTTAAGTGTTTGTGCATGACTGCAACTTGAAAAGCATATGCAAGGAGAGGTTAAATCCTCGACTATCAAATTACATATTAGCTTTCCAACAAATTTAGATTTGCCCTCTATTTTTGTACAAGGCCATCTCAGTTCGATAAACAAGTATTATACCGTGGTATTTAGGAATTACACATATATCGCACCAGAAAAATTACTTGAATTTCGCAGTGCCACAGGTATACAGTGTTACAGGCGTTTTTTTTATGATACCACGAAAGCACTAGATGAACCTGTGAAATGACGAATTGATCCCATCAGGCCTTTCGCGGCACCAAAATGTTTAATTCTGTACACACCAGACGGAGTAGATTCTGGGATTCTCCATTCTATGGTTGCCATGCTTCGGGGGCTTAGTTTTGAAGGTCGGGACCATTTAAAGCGTAGGCAGAAATCATCGTCATCAAAAGCTGGGATCCAAGTATCTTTTCCGTGGAGAATCTCCACCAGAGAGAATGTGCCTTCAGTCATGAGATCATTCCTGGGGCAAGCAGACCAGAAGACGACAGACACCATGTCACCTCTCTTGAATGTAGAGTTTTGGGGAACGTCAGTCTTGACATCCCCAAAATGTATGCCGGAAGGGGTTGAGTCCATCACAACTGGAGTAAGGAAGCTTATTTGCTTGTTCAGGAGATCTGGTGGCTGTGGGCCAGATTTGACAGGTTGGCTACTGACAAGAGCAGTTGCAAGTTTCTTGAACTCTTGAATGTAGGCATTGAGTGTGTGTGGACCAAACAGAGTGGAGGCACCCTGTGGAAGGAAAGTATCAGTTTCTGAAACCGGTGAATTATGATGTTGGCTTGTTGCAAATGTTACATAAATTCTTTTTCTTCAGGGATGCAAAAGAAGAGGGCCACAATATAAAATGACATCAATATAAAGTTTATTATGACTACTATGATCATTGGAAGAAAACTACAAATGCATGGCTGAAATGAAATTGAGTACTGACCTCATATCTTTGCACCTTGTATTCTTCAAAGGTAGTCACATATTGAGAATAGGTATTAGTCAATCCTGCTAAAACAACATGAACATCACCACTGAATTCACCACTAGTAGTGAGTACAGTCTTCACAGCATCTCGAAGACGTCTCCCAGCCATTGTTGTAAACTCTGTTATATACAAGAAGATTAAAATTTAACAGTAGCCTAAATAGACATATAGTCAATGAACCTCAAAACAATATGCAGGGTGTTTTCATGATTAACCAAGGATTGAACCCAACCAACATTATACAATCTTATAGAGCATGTTTAACATTAAAATTACTTTCACAGGGCAGGTTCCAGTTGAAAAAGGAATCGCACAACCACGCTAAAGCCATTTCACCCCGAACGTTATTCTAGGTATGCCTCACCTAAATGCCCTAGTCTACATGAACCTGGTCCCACACCTGATCTTGACATACTTTAATTCAATATATAGTAATATAATATGTGCAGCTTGTCACTCTATTCAAAGTTTAAAGTAATTTATTTGAAAAAGAAAGAAAGAAAGAAAGAAATGAATACAATTTTCTACAGAAATTCAATACCAGAGGAAAATTTAAGCAGAAACAAGGGAAGGTTCTACCTCCAGGTACACTGAGAATCACTAGCTGACCTACTCGGAGGATCTGGATCGGAAGTATTGATGGCTGCAAAGATTATACAATATAATAATTTAATCCAACTCCAAGACTTTTTGATGAATTTTAAATGTCTCAGTTCAAGATATGTAATTTAAACTTGTTTAAGACATTATATTGCTACTTTTGTCCTACTCTAATGGTCATGTCCAAACAAGATTGCAACTTACTGCCCAGTCATATGGTTGATTCATTTCACCAGTATCAAGCAATATGGGCTTTGGGTGCTGACAATCAACTTGTTTCTGATCTGGGGTTTTAAGTAGGTCGCGTACGAGCCTCCAAAAGGGATTTCCCTGAAAAACATTTTCCATAACCTTAAACACTAAAACAAGCAGGTAAAGCAGAACAATGCAGGACCCACAGTAAGGCAGTCACAAATTACCGTATCATCCCCTTGCTTAAAATCAAATGCTCCAGGACCATCAGTTGTTCCTGCAGCAAATGCAAATCCCATCGCAGCAGGACATGTTTTTACCACCTCGGAACCTCCACCCTGTTTAGGAAGTGTCACCTCAAGCTGAGAGAAGTCCAGGTAAGTATGGCGATAATCAACTTTTCCTTCTAACTGTTCAGATGCTTTGTTAAAAAGATCTACAGCTTTTCTGAATTGCCTCTCTCCAATAATACGAGTACTTTCAAATTCATCTGGATAACTGCCATGTTAATTACAGCATGCTCATTAGAATTCACAAAGTCACAAGATTTTAAGCAACACTGAAAATCTAGCACGAGGATTAAATACCCTGGTCCTCGGCCGTAGCACAATTCATTCTTCCCACCACAGGTGCTGTGATTGAAGTCACAAGGTAGCCCGGTGTCAATACAGAATGCTCCAAGCACATTTGGGCTAACATCACCACAGTTGGATTGACAAAATGCAGATACAAACTGAGGCTTCTCGGCCTGCCTGAGAGCAGTCCTTACACGTCTTGAAACACTAAGAATCTTTGTTACTGGTCTACCAGGAAGAGACTGGAAGGATGAAGCAAGTTCCAGCAACTCATGGCCTGATTCAGAAAGTCATCACATTATAAATGCAGAAAGTTGAAACGTTTTTAGTGTCTCATTCATAATCTGGAAAACAGTCTACCAAATCTAGGATATAATTTGCTTATTCAACTGATACTCCTTGCCAAACCAATAAATTGTATGCAACGTCGCATAAAAGATTTCAATGTGCTATAAATAAATGAGGCAAATACCCCTTCACACCTTTGTGGCAGTGGCACATATAGCAGACATGGCTCAACTGTGACTCGTGATGGACAGTATTTGGAGAGCCACAAACAAGAAATACTGCTGCTATATAGATAATTCTATGATCTATGCCATTATTTTTTGATTACATTTCATTAATCTGACAAACCAAAATTTCAGCATACTGGTTGTTTTTAATCCTATGATTAATTGGTACATAGTGCAAACTCTGCAACATGTGAATTGCAGCAAGTTACTCATGAAAAAGTAAGAGACACCCTCAAATAACATGAGAGTGATATTGATAACAATGCTTAGAGATAGGAGAAAAATTAAGCTTTAAGTTATAAACTAATCTATCTGCAAAATTGTCATCACTCATTTCCCATTCAAGTATCAGCACAGACACTACTGAAATTTTGATGAGCTGATGGCACATGAGATAGATTTGATGACTATGGCAGGCCCAAAACAGTATAGGGAAACTGTGAGTCAGATGAGCTTTGTCTACATATTTTTATGGATCAATGCTTTTCGATTTCAAATCAAAACTTAATTACTTACGATTGTCATGATGGTTGGAGATTATGTTTGAAATTCTTCGGGGGATTCCAGTAGCAGCAACGTCGTCAGCAGAAGAGCTTCCAACTCCATTCTGCTCAAACCAGTCTTCCATAAATCGCGCTGCAGCACCCTTGTTATCCCCACTTATTAAAGAGTTTGAACGACTCATAGAGGTTCCATGAGTCGCAAACCAATTGAAGCTACCCACTGGACCCCACTGATCATCTACAAACTTCAAAAGGGTCATTTCTTTATCAACATCATACTTATATTTGCTACGCTCTGCTGCAGGATTATTAAGATAAGCACTTGGACTGCGGTTAACACCAGCATCTAAGAGTTCTCCTGCAATTTGAAGGCCCAAAATCTTTAACAGTCTATTTATATGCCAGCGAGACAAAAGGATATATCTAGAACTATTCTCAAAATAACATAAAAGCCATACTAGACTCAATTTTTAGATATAAAGCCAAGTGTGTAAGAAGCACCTCACGCATGTAATTCTATCTAAATTTATAACTCCTCAATAATATGGATGACAATAAAATGGGTTTTTCATTTTATGGCAAATATCCATTGAAAGAATTAAGTCTTTTCAAAAGTAAAACTATTATCAATATCGAATTAAAAAAAAAAAGAAGAAAAAAATCATTGGCTTTATGTACCCATAAAAAACAACTTAACTCCAAAGCATGAAATCTTAAATCAAGTGAGAAGTTTCTTCACATTTGTTTTCTTCCACCTTAAATCATTAAGAAACATTACTCAAATCATATACACATCTAGTGATAACTGCCACTCAGGCTGCAGCTGCTTGGTCAAGTTAATGCATTGAAGAAGATTGCAACGATTTACCTTTATTCACAAAAATTGATCCAGGCCGGAGATTTTCATGTGCCTGTATGATGCTTTTCACAATGCCATCTACAAGGACATCAAATGACTGGCGAACAAATCCAAGAGATGTCACAATATACACAATATACTGAAGGTAACCCCCAGGTCCAGCATGGGTGTGAATACCACTAATTGCAACATTCTTTTCAGTATATAGGTCCCCATACCTGCCAATATAACACAGATTTCATTTCAGTCTAGCATCCTGTGTGCACAAGTGATTCTGAATAACTCTTGGCATCAAATTGCTAGTAATAGTAGAGGACCTTCTATTTTACTTGTCTTCTAAGAAGTTCAAGCATCAAAATGCTATATTTTTATGACGATAAAAATATGTTTAAACATATAACTATTCATATTTCCAAACAAATAGCTTTATACATAACAAATACATCACATATCAAAATACTTTGTGACAATAATTACCTTGCCTTCAACCTCTCAAGCACTTTAATTGTCACGAGTTGCGAGGCCATGCAAGCATCAAGGTTCACAAACACAACCCTATTCCCCTGTGGCTCCCCCACAATGAATGCACGAGCTCGCAGCCTGAAGTGAACCCCGGATGCAATCTGCTCCATGTTAGCATAACCCATCATATTAACATCAGCAGCAGGTCCAGTAATGTCATAGCTTCCCAATCCGATCAAATAATTGGTGGCCGACAACCCTCCTCTACTATTCCCTAACAAGATCACCACAAACACCCACAAACAAACAGCTCCACACCGCTTTTGAAGACTCAAAGAAGCAAACAACCCCATTATAGCCTCACCCAAGCAAACCAAATTAAAATTCAACCGATTCTTTCCATTCACCTTAATCAAAAACAAAACCAAGAACTACATCAGCACATACATAATTCTAATACAGGCAAAATCGAAAAACATGGTCTCAAAGAACCCCTTTAAATGGAAGAGAACAATATTTAAAAACAACACGAAAAATGAAAATATAAAGTGATAAAAAGTAGACTTTCCCAGCTCAGTTATTTCACTTAACATGCAATAAATGAAACAAGAGTTACAATAACCAATAAAATTACAGAATTCAGCTCAAAATTTCACTTAATATAAACAAAATCTAATTTGAACAAGGAGAACCCACATCAAACTTAAATAAAAAATGATCTTTTCCTTCACCAAATCATCATGACATATAATATACAGCTATAAAAGCTACTTCACTGAACATAAAATAAACTCACGAAAATTAAAAGCTAACAGTTTTACTAAAATAAACAAAAGCTAATCAAAACAAAGCAAACCCACCTCAAAATAAAACCAAATAAGATCGTTTCCTTCACCAAATCAACATAACATACAATCTACAGCTCTCCCTAGAGCTACTTGACTAAACATGTAAAAAACCAACAAAAAATACCACCACCAACAAAACTACATAATTCAGCTAACAGTTTCACTAAAATTAAACAAAAACTAATTAAAACAAAGACAACCCACATCAAACTATAACCGAAGATGATAATTTACTTCACCAAATCAACAAAAACATACACAACCCACAGCTATGACCAGAGCAATTTCACTAAACATACTATAAACCAACAAAACAACAAAATTCAGTTTAACAGTTTTACTTAAAACAAACAAAAAACTAACCAAAACAAAGAGAACCCACATCAAACTAAAACCAAACATGATCATTCACTTCACCAAATCAACATACTATACACTACATACCTTTGACTAGAGCTATTCAAGCTAGCAGTTTGATTCAAAACAAACAAAAACTAACTAAAACAAACAGAATCCACATCAAACCAAAACCAAACAAGAGCATACACTTCATCAAATCATCAAAAACTACGATATACAACAATGAACATAGCTATTTCAGCTGAAAAGTCAACAAACTTCAAATGCAATAAGCAGAGAAATGACTAAAGCGATCGATCAAGGTACCTTAAACAATGAAGGGAGAAGGGTTTGGAGATGGGGTTATGGCTTCGTGGAAGAGAGGAGGTTGATGGATTGCAGAGGGTGGAGGGGATTTGTGGGAGTTGCCGCAATTTTCAATTTCCAATTTATTGTCCTTTTGGACCAGAGGTCGTGGCAGTGGGGTGCATGCAGTTTCTGTGCTACCTACATGCTTGGGTTTGATCGGTCGCGATCATAAACGACGTATCGGGACTCGGGAGGCACGCAGACAACCGTGGCTTATACTACAATTTTGGATGCATGGATATAAATAATTTTCTAGTCGAATTACATGTACATATAAGTAATGTCGTGTATCTTATTTTTGTATTTATTTATCAACTAATATATCATAAATTAATCAAAATATCATTCATAGGGATGGAGTAATTAAAATTTTGAAACAATATTCGATATGTCATCGATAATTTTTTTTTTTTGCCGAGAAACCAATACAAAAGATTTCTCCAAATATTTGTTTATAATTTTTAATATTTCTATAAATTTAGATTCATAAAAGGCTGCAAAAGGTGAGTTGGTTTACATTTTAAATAAGTATATAGTTTTGAAAAATTTCAGATACAGTCGAGAATTAATTTATAAATAAATACATTTAGGTGTACCTTAGGAAGTTTTTATGTAATTTATTCTTATAAATATTTACGTAAAATTTATCATAGCTTTTAAATTGCACCATCATCTTGATTTTTGTGCAAAATGTTTATGAGTCATAGTCTTCTCAATTTCTATTTATCTGATGAAATAAGGATTAGTAAATGACAAATGAATATAATGGTAAATGTTGTAATGTCACAAGTTGATTTGTTATATTCACATATTTTTAAAGAATTTATTTTAAGATCCACTCAAATCAAAAGCCGATTGCTTTATTATTAAGAAAATAGCAAAAGTAATTCTTTGTTTAATTCTTTTTCAATAACTGTTTCTTTTCTTGATATTAAACTTGTTTTGCAAGAAATATATATATATATTTTAATGGCTTGTAAGAAACATTTTTGAACAATTACATATAAGGTAAAATTGTACCTAAACATGTGCTTTGAAATTTTGCACAAAAAAACAGAATTCAATCACATTACATCCAAAAACGATTCACAAGTGAATGTATACAAGAAATGTTATTTAGTTGATGTTTTTTCTTTCAATTCATTTCATTGGGTGAATCATTGTTTTCTTGGTAAATGAACATGACAAGGGAATGGGTATGAAATTTCAGATTTCTTGTCGTTTTTGTAAAACAAGAAATTCATTTTCATGTACTCAAAGGAATCCAACAAACAAGCCGAATTCTTTCACATTTCACAATTCAAATTTTCTTAAGCAACCAAATACTCCAAAAATGCACTGCCAAGAGAAATTTCACGGAAATTGTAATGGGCCCATTTACTAAACTTCGAGAAAAGTACGGTGGGTCAGGCCCATTGTCGATCTATATAATTGACACAATCCAGTGTTGAATTATATAGTTTAATATTTTATTTTCTTTATTAACTGACACTATTATTGGATTAAAGGACTAGCGAAATCAACCTACATCAAACTTTAATAGTATAGTTTAGATAATTATCTCCACTTTTATGAATATTAATACAAAAAATGAGATTAAAAAGACTCGAATTCGCTACTTGAAATAGTACGTAGAGATGATTAAATAATTATGTCAATCCCGTTTCTTTGAATTATATAGATTTTATGATTTGTATCACAAATATAATATTCAACGTTGAAGCTTTTTAGATTTATTGGATAGATAAATTGGTGTAATTAATTTATAATATTCCGTGCCACATCCACTTTTTAGTTGAGTTAATTTTATATCTCATTAATCCTTGTTAATTATAGAGAAAGAAGCTCGAATCCTAACATATTAATTTAAAAAAATTAAAAAAAAAAGGGTGGGAGAAAGTTGTCAGAGTATTTTTATTTGGACTACAATAGTAGTAGTTGATCGGACCAATCCTAATAGAATCTTAATTTGGTTGAGGTCGACATTGATTTTTTTTTTTTGAGAAACTAGGGTAAATCATGTCGCTTTTGGCCTTTACAGTCCTGCCATAGCGTCAAGGCAATGCTGCACTGACGAGGCAAATTGAAGTTACATAAATTAAATTAAAAAAAGAATCTGTTGATTACTGCTTTCAGTTGTTTAATATATAAAGTAAGAATAACAAAATCCAAACAGTTAAGTACTCGGCATATCTGGATTGTGATTTGTTAATTATACTATTAGATGCGTGGAAGCAAAATCAAATGTTTCTTGAAAACAACAGAGTTTATTTATTTTTATTTATTATTATTATTATTTTTTTATGATTGGGATCGGTTTGGTATAATCAAGATTAGCAATGATAGATATTGTAGCGCGATGTAAGGATAGACTTCTAGGTACGAAAGGGGTCAATCCATAAAAAATAGAGAAACTGTCACGAGTAGCCTTGGGGAGTGTTGAACCTAGTCCTCAAGCATGCCAGAGTGGGTTTACCTCCACTGGGTTAATTGGCCTTGCTACAAAAACAACATGGTTAATAATCTCTCAAACTTCACACACTGACACTGTAGTCAAATTATTAGTTTTATTAAACTTTAAAATTTGTTTAATATCAAACTTTTATATACTTGGGTTTGGAACAATGATCATTCTGTAATAGGAAGATCTTAAAAGGAAATTTTAGTGCGTCCTGACTAGATAATTTGCCCTGGGATGATATCTATAATCTATATTGGATTACCTAACAACTTAAAATAAAAAGCAATATATCCATTATTTTTCAATCATCCACCTCACATGTGATGATTGCTGTTAGATGGATTAATTTGTGCATTCTTCTCTGATTATTCTCCTGAAACTTGTAAAAGTCTGATAGATTCTATCTTGACAATTGCATTGAACTACGCTACAAGAAACAGAACATTCATATACATATAACTATGAAATGGCTTTGTAAAAGCAGCTTTCTAAGTGTTTTTTCCTGATGAACGTAGGCTTGTGTACGTGAACATTAAAAGAATTTTTAGTTTGTTACATAAGCCAAATTTTAAGCTAGCAAGAAGCTATGTGAATAACCTTATTTGTTCATGCATGTTTGCTTCTGGTAATATATATATAATAACCTTGTTCATGCATGTTTGCTTCTGGTAATACATATATATATTTATATATATATATGAGCATATCAAGTTATATTTGTTAGTAACTATTGAACTCAAAAGTTTAAACTAATAAAAAATAAGTCAATAGTAATTATTATGGATAATTTTACGATCAAGCCAATTGGCCTGAGGAAGGCTCACAATATGGGTCCAATGACCTGAAGACCCATGAAACCCATAAATCAACCCATCTCTCTGATCACCCGCTTGATCGCCAGCTTGCTCGCTTTTCTGATCGCTAATATGTTCGTATTCCAAATCCTCCTGTTGGTCGTTAACCTGTTCGCTATCTAGTTCGGTATTCTGCTCGATATTTGTTCATCCCTGTGCTCGCTCATCAGATCGGACATGTACCCGTTTGCTTGGTTGGTTAGCTGTTCGTCAATTCCTGCTTGTGTTCGTTTACTTGCTCATGTTTGAGATCGTTTGCCCGTCGAGTTATCTGATCATCTGGGAGCTCGCCAATAATCTGCCCTCGTGACCTTTAGGACGCCCAATCTTCTTAAGCTTTATTTGCTCGCTAGTTTGAGAGAGCATTCTGTTCGCTGGAGAGGTTTATCTCTGTCTCATCCATTAAATCACAAGTCAACAGAAATCAGAATTGTCAGATGGATTATAGCTTAAGGCGTGCCGTTCACGTCAATCCCGTCAGAGATTACAGCTTGGATTACGGGAATCCCATCTAACCCCGTGTGGGTTAGCCGCCTAAACTCATGCTTTGAACAGAATAAACTTGACACTGTCAGTCACATTAAATGCAATTCAAGCGCATTAAATGCGGCTCATCATTGTAATATTTGTTTACTGTACATTATTTTATTGCATTCAACTGTAGCTCCTCTCATTCTCTATAAATAGGGGAGGACCCTCATTGTAAAAATGATGAATCTTTTGAGTGTCATTACTCTGCTAAAATAGTGAGAGAGTGAATAGTGAACATAGGCATCTAATTGGGCCGAATCACTTAAAAACTTCTTATGTCTTCTCCTTCCTCTTTGACCTCATCTTCTTTACTTCTTACTTTACTTATTCAACAACATCGATCCATTACTATAGCTTAGGCCTAAAACACGAACCTGATTGGCTAAATTCAGATGTCGACAGTAATATATATGTTTTCTAACACACCTCCTGACCAAGTGGACCTAGCTCAAATACAAACACAGAACAAATTCAGACATCAAATGCCAAATTCATATGAGAGAATTGAACACGGGACACGTTGGGGACATCGAACCTAAAACTCTTAAAACAAACCGAGTTCTGATATCATATTAGTAAATAACAAACCCAAAAGCTTAAACTTATAAGAAATGACTCAATATTAATATATAAACTCTCTAACAATATTGACTTGTCCAAATTATGCATCTTCCTTGAAATTTCTAGATGATATCGTGTTTGTGTGTGTGTTTGTGTTCATCCGCATGTGTATGAGATAGAGAGTGTGAAGAAGAAAGCCTTTTCTAAATGTCACAAGAGATATTGTACGTCTATAACATATTGTAATGTCCTCCAAGCAAGACATCTAGAATACAAACACAGAGTCTCACACAGATGATAATTGATATACATAGGCTTCTGGTTCTGCTAAATAAGATGCCAAGATGTCCTTAGCTTGAATGGCTTCTGGATGAAAATTTTGGAAACAAAGCAGTGACTTTTTCTTGTACAAGCTGAGGAAATTGATGTTTGAATGTAGCTAATGGTCATTGATAGATGTAAATAGCAGATCAATTAATTTAATGGCAATTGTTGTATTTACAACACTTTATTGATGTTTTTGGATTTAATTTGGTTTTGTTTTTTCTATAATTTCTCGATGTCATAGTCAAAAGTCTGTCACAAACTTACAATTTAGCAAAGAGGAGACTTAACAATAGATGAAAGTGGGATGGATGTAATTTAAAAAATACGAAAGTGAGATGAGTGTAATCAATAGATGAAGAATTATGTATTATTATGTATGAATGTATGTGTAATTTCAATTTAATGTTTATTAGTTAATTTATTTTAACAACCAAAGTTTAGGTAAATATAATTGAAAAAATAAGCTACATATATGTCTAGTAAATTGTTTAACAAAAACTTATATATAATATATAGGTGATAATTTGAAATATTTTAAATAAATACATTCAAAAGTTCTTTTAAAAATATATAAAAATCATATTATGATTAAAAAATATTTTAGTACTAGTCCAATCAAATAGTTTTAAAAAGTTTTTTTAAATCTAAAAACTTTTCTGAAATGTATAATAAAACAAATATGTGAAAAGCTTGGACTTTTAATTTTCTTCTTTTATTATTAAAAATCAAAAGCAAAAAATTATCTTAAAATGTTATCCCAAACAAGGTCTCAATATTCTGGATTTGGCTGATCTCTAAGAAATGCATTGGCTAGAGCAGACTTAGACACGAAAAAAGCCACCAGAAGTCGCAAAGCCTACCATACAAAGCCAAAAAAAGTTCACAATGTGTCACATATGCAAAATACCAAGGCTGGTGGTGGGTGAAGCGTGATTCAATGAGGTGGTGGATAGGCAGAATAAAGAATGTACTTGACATATATAACAGCAACAGCTGCAGTGATGAATCTGGTATGTTAATTTGATATGTTAATTAAATTTCCTCCTCAGGGCCTACATGCACAAACTGTTCCTCAACGTCACTGAAATGTGCGTTCAATTTGTTCAGGAGGGACAGACATGAGACTGGAGGTATATGTGTTATGACCAGATTGTCAGTCACTGTAAAGTTTGCCGCTCCAGTTACAAATCCTTTACTGCTAGCTGCTTTGACACCACACTTAGGATCCACAACAGTTAAGGTTGAAACTTTAAGTTCCTTAGAAGAGATGAGTGTTTCATCAGTAACTACACATTTACAACCGTAGTTATTCTCTGCATGATGGTATGGTGGATGCATATTTTCATCAATGCCTAAAAGATTGTTCTCATAGCTAAAATTAGGGGCTAGCTTTGGACTGAGTAGTAGTTCCTTGTGCTTAGAGGATTGCAGGCATTGCTTGGCATCAAGTTCCTTAACACGTACTATCGCACAGTTGAGTTATGCAACCTTTTGAAACACCGCTGTTCATTTTCCTTACTACATAACCAAGTGGAACGGTGAGGAAACTGAAGAGAAAATTAACAAAATCTTCACTTGCTTCTGCAAAACAGACAGTTTGCTTGGATTTGCTGACTATAAGCTTGACGCGAATCCTTACATGCACGTTATATGCTGGTTGTTTCATTGTTGTTTCAAGGTAGCTGCCCTGATCAAAATCCACTCTCCCCAACTCTGGTACTGGATTATGCTTCAAAAAAGCTTCTGTAAGAGGTGTCTTTGATACCAGTGAGCACTTGAGCAAAGTCAAAACCTGAAACATCAGATCAGCAACTGATGACACATAGTAATTAACTACTTGACTAACCCCAAACGAATTTGTTAACCATTCATCATTGATAGCTAAGTTATGTGATATATATAGTTACCCCGCTGAATCCTACATTGACATTGCATTCGTCAACGGTAGCTCCGTCCGTAACTCCTAGCTTGGAAAGTAAAGGAAGAACGGCTTCAATTGATGCAGGCATTATCTCTAATTCATCACTTATTATAAGTCATGTCAGACTTTTAACAAATACTCCGTTATCACGAGCATCAAAAAGCATCAAAACCACTTTTGATCTTCTAAAACTGATTAATCTCTAAAGCCATAGTTTGTCCACAAACACAACTAGCATTTCTGTAGTGACTCAGTAGCTTATAACCGGAAAGGACACAATCCTCTCTATTACATATGAAGTAATTACGGGAATCACTAACTTTCAGTTTTAGTTTCTTCCATTCAGCATCAGCTGCATTTATGGGGTGTAGCAACATTGTCCATAGGCATTGTCAAGAAACTCAAGAGAACATCAACAAAATCCTCATCTGCTTCGGCAAAAATAACTCGGCGTTTCTCCTTGTCCACCAAGGCCTTCAAGCTAAAATTTTCAACATGTGTCCCAGCCATGGATTACATGCTTTCGATTCTTTTATTTGTTCAACTACTGAAATCAACCTGTATGATATATGGTATCAGAGATTCTTCCCCTGATCAGAGTTTTATATACTTCTATCTTTATATAAATACATAAACAATCCTAATTATCACTTGACAACAAAAGAAAGACTATATAGTGCAAGTAAGGAACAAGCACAACACAAGCTGTAAAACATATTAAAAAAATTCATAGGATTTTTGGGTTCAGATAGCAGTAAAAATGATACCAAACTTAACCATAATAAACTAAAACCGATTATCATGCTGTTGTTCCAATATAGTTCAAGAACCTAGCTATATAATACTGTAAACAACTTATGATCTATTTAAACAAAAGATACCTGTAAAAGAAGTTGAATTGTTCTTCTTATTCACACTCATTAGTTTAGGAAATCACTAACTAAAATAGGAAAGAATAAATACGTTAATAATTATAGAAAATAAAAACAGAATATGAAACTAATTCAAAAAATAATAATAATAATAATAACAGAAGAGGAAACAAAACCATATCATTCAACACTGATGATTAGATCAGTAGATGTAGATAAAACAAGAAGAAGCAGTTTTAAGGAAAGTAAAGTTAAAATATAAAAAATTGCATTTGTGGTCCTCGATCTGAAAAAATCAAGGAATAAAGCAGTCTTCAATCTTAAAGAAACATGGAACAAAGCAAAGACTTAAAAACAGTTCTATATTGACTTTAGTACTGTACATCTGAAATCTATATAGTTGGGATTACCTAACAACCTAAAAAGCTAGCTTATCAAATTGTCTGCTTTAACTCGGCAGAGTTAAAGCAGATGACGACCGCGACTTGCATCGCGAGGAGTAAACCGCAGAGCAAGTTGCGGTGGGCTTTGAAGCTTGAGTGGTGGGATGGTTGACTCTGACTATATTAAGATTTCATTTACTTTGGGATTTGTTAGATTATTTCTGTTCTAGCTAAAATATTACTTTTTGTTAATTTTAAATTATTTTAGGGAATTAGAATTATAGGAATGAAAATAGACCTTTAATGTTAGGGTTTCTTATGTTTTGGCTTTTGTAAAATTAATAAACTTTTATAATTTTATGAGGCAAGCATCTTGTATTTTTATTTGGCTTTTCTAGGTATTTTTGCTTGGGATGACTTAGGCTACGATTTGATCAATTATGTGATCTAATTTTACAGAGTCAAATTTACCCAATTCTGTGGGCTAATTGGTTCGTTTGAGTCAATTATGTGACGATCAATTTATCCAATTTGATAGGCGAATTGATCGAATTTTATTTTATTGTGTGGCGTAAATCAAGACAATTAGGGCTTGTTTTTGGATCCAAAGATAAGTCCTCAACATAGACCAAGTGGACCAAACTCAAATTCAAATATTAGATATAAAATTCATGTGAGGGGAATCAAAGGCATGCCAAGTGGGAGGTATTGAAACTAGGACTCCTAAGACAAACTGAGTTATAATATCATGTTAGTAAACATCATGTCTAAAAACTTAAGCTTATATGAAAGGGCTCAAAATTAATAAATAGGCTCTCTAACAATATCAACTTGTCCAAATTATGTATCTTCCTTGAAATTTCTAGATCATAACGTGTGTGTGTGTGTGTTTGTGTTCATCTGCATGCGTATAAGATAGAGAGAGTGTACAGAAGAAAGCCTTTTCTAAATGTCACATGAGATATCGTACGTCCATAACATATTGTAATGTCCTCCAAGCAAGACAATGCTAGAGTACAAACACAGATTCTCACACTGATGATAATTGATATATGTAGGTTTCTGCTAAATAAGATGCCAAGATGTCCTCAATATTCTGGATTTGGCTCTCTAAGAAATGCATTAGTTAAAGCAGATTCAGACACGAAAGAAGCCACCAGAAGTCGCAAAGCCTACAATAAAACGCAAAAAAATTCACAATGTGTCACATATCAAAATACCAAGGCTGGTGGTGGGTGAAGTTTGATTCAATTAGATGAAATATAGGCAGAATAAACAATGTACTTAATAGCAACAGCTGCAGATATGATGACTCTGGTATGTTAATTTGATATGTTAACTTACCTCGTCAGTGCCTACATGCACAAACTGTTCCTCAATGTCACTGAAAAGTACGTTCAATTTGTTCAGGAGGGACAGACATGAGACTGGGGACATATGTGTTATGACCAGATTGTCAGTCACTGTAAAGTTTGCCGGTCCAGTCACAAATCCTTTACTGCTTGCCGCTTTTACACCACACTTAGGATCCACAACAGTTAAAGTTGAAACTTTAAGTTCCTTACAAGAGATGAGTGTTTCATGACTTTCATCAGTAACTACACATTTATAACCGTAGTTATTCTCTACATGATAGTATGGTGGATGCATATTTTCCTCAATGCCTAAAAGATTGTTCTCATAGCTAAAATTAGGGGCTAGCTTTGGACAGAGTAGTAGTTCCTTGTGGTCAGGGGATTTCAGGCATTGCTTGGCATCAAGTTCCTTAACACTATTGTACAGGTGAGTTATGCAACCTTTTGAAACACCGCTGTGCATTTTCTTTACTACATAACCAAGTGGAACAGCGAGGAAACTGAAGAGCAAATTAACAAAATCTTCACTTGCTTCTGCAAAACAGACAGTTTGCTTGGATTTGCTGACTATAAGCTTGACGCGAATCTTTCCGTGCACGTTACATGCTGGTTGTTTGATTGTTGTTTTAAGGTAGCTGCCCTGATCAAAATCCACTCTCCCCAACTCTGGTACTGGATTATGCTTCAAAAAAGCTTCTGTAAGAGGTGTCTTTGATACCAGTGAGCACTTGAGCAAAGTCAAAACCTGAAATAAGACATCAGATCAGAATCTAATGACACATAATAAGTAACTACTTGACTAACCGCAAATGAATTTGTTAACCATTCATCATTGAGAGATAAGTTATGTGATATAGTTACCTCATTGACTCCTACATTGACATTGCATTCCTCAACGGTAGCTTCATCCGTAACTCCTAACTTGGAAAGTAAAGGAAGACCTGCTTCAATTGATGCAGGCATTATCTCTAATTCATCACTTATTATAAGTCGTGTCAGACCTTTAACAAATACTCCGTTATCACAAGCATCAAAATCCCTTTCTACCTTCTCATACTGCTCAATCTCAGAAGTCATAGTTTGTCCACAAACACAACTTGCATCTCTGTAGTGACTCAGTAGCTTATGACCGGAAAGGGCACACTTCTCTCTAGTACAAATGAAGTACTTGAGGGGCTCACTAACTTTCAGTTTTAGTTTCTTCCATTCAGCATCAGCTGCATTTATGGGGTGTAGCAACATTGTCTTGCATTCCTTGGTCTGAAGTTGCTTTGCATCAAGATTCTCAACGCTTTCATACAAATTGTTCATACAACCTATTCCTAATGGTGGTGGTCCACTACGGACGAGCCTGATGATTGTTCCCATAGGCATTGTGAAGAAACTCAAGAGAACATCAACAAAATCCTCATCTGCTTCGGCAAATATAACTCGGCGGTTCTCCTTGTCCACCAAGACCTTCAAGCTGAAATTTTCTACACGTGTCCCGGCCATGGATTATATGCTTTTGATGCTTTTATTGGTTCAAATACTGAAATCAACCTGCATGATATATGGTATCAGAGATTCTTCCGAAGATCAAAGTCTGAGTTTTATACACTTCTGTCGTTACATAAATACATAAACAATCCTAATTATCACTTGACAACAAAAGAAAGACTGTGCAGTGCAAGTAATTAAGAACTATATACTGAAATCAACCTGCATGACATATGGTATCAGAGATTCTTCCCCTGATCAAAGTCTGGGCTTTATACACTTCTGTCATTATATAAACACATAACCCATCCTAATTATCACTTGACAACAAAAGAAAGACTGTATAGTGCAAGTAAGCAACATGCACAATGCAAGCTGTAAAGTATATTAAAAAAAATTCATCGGATTTTTGGGTCGAGATTGCAAGCAATCTCGATAAACTAAAACACATCGGCATGCTCTAGTTCAAATATAGTTCAAGAACGTAGCTATATAACAATGTAAACAAGTAATTATATATTAAAAAAAAAATGATACCTGAATCCTGATGATGAGATTACCATATGCAAGCTGCAATTTCTGGAGGGGTGTGGGAAGAAGCAGAGTGTCGATAAAAACGCAAGTACAAAGTTCTTGTGTTTTGTGGACCACTATCTTTCTATTAGGACTGTTTTAAAGAAGACCTAATTGAGAAGTTAGGCACAGTCCCACAATAGACTTTAGATTGACTTGTATATCCTTGCACTAGATAGAATTACATCATCCAAAATGTTATAAAAAGTGCTGCTGCCTCGTACGTAGTTACGGAACAAGCTGGGAATCAATGTCATTTTAAGGAACGTTTTGTGGGATTGGAATTTGCTTGCTGAGAAAGTTTTTTTTTTCTTTTGTTGTTGTTGTTGGGAAAATAAGAGTTACAACAATCTGCTCTGCCATTTAATAATTTTTTTTTAAATGGTTAAGTCTTTCTTACTAGTTTTAGTAAACAAATATATCTGTCTCAACCTGAATTATATCAAATTATATTTATAATGAATTTAAATGGTAGTATTTTATTTTTATATTTATTTAATATACTTTATAAATTTATTTTAAAAAACATTTTATAATTTAATAGTAATTAATATAAAATTTATAAAATATATACCTATTTTTTTGTAAAGTTTACAATAGTTTTAACAACAAAATTAAATAAATACTAGTTTAATTAATTTTATAATAAATTATTTACTCAAATAATTAATCATGATTATTTTAAAAGTTACAACAACGTCAAACTAAACCGTTGAGTATTTATATAAGGCCAGAGAAACTTATACTACCAAAAAGAAAAGGGTGGTGGTGGTTGGAAAATGTTAAATATTTTAATAAAAAATTATATAACACTGATACTTGAAAGTAGATCTTTGATTTTTCTTACTTAATGTTGATGATTACAACTTAAAGTTATAATGATTTTTTTTTTTTTTTTTTTTGTGAAAAAAAAATCCTAAACAAAAAAAGAAGAAAAGAAAATAGACGAAATATATAGTCAATTAAGTTGGTTGGATTAGGTTTTGAATATTTTACCAAAAAATGTATAACATTGCTACTTAAGTAATGATCTCTAATATTTTATTACTTAATGTCAATCATTTATTTGACTTTACATTTATAGTGATTGAGTGAAAAATCTAAAACAAAAAAAGAGAATACTAAATTATGTGAAAAATAAGAAAAAAATAAAGTCGGTTAAATTTTAAAAATTTTTTGCCAAAAAATGTGTTACATTGATAGTTGAATGAAATTCTCTCATATTTTTAGTACTTAATATTGATGATTACTTAGATTTAGCATGACTGAGCAAAAATTGCAAAGAAAAAAAATGGAAAATAAAATAGTGAAAAATAAAGTTGATTAAGTCAATTGGCTTATGTTTTAAATGTTTTAACAAAAAAATATATAACATTAATACTTAAATAAAGATCTCTTACATTTTAGTACTTAATGTTGATGATTAAAATACGGATTTTTGTTGATTGAAGGGAAAATCCAAAGCAAAATTGAAAAATAAAAAATATATATAATGAAAGTACAAAGTTGGTTAAGTTGATTGGGGTGAACATGAAATATTTAATAAAAAAAAATGTATTCCATTGTTATTAGAATGACGTTCCTTAATATTGTAGTGCTTACTTAACATTGATGGCTAGAACTTTGATTGATTGTGATTTGTGAAAGCGATTCAAAGTAAAAAAAGAAAAAAAATTTACACTGACTTTTTTTTAAATTATATACAATATAAAGTTACAAATGATTGTCAGAAATATAACATATTGAATTTTACATCTAATGAGCCTTCTATTTTAAAGTCTCTTGCCTTTTCAAAATAGTGTATCTTCCTAAAGATTTATACTCAATGCCTAAGGTAAACTACAATAGCTCATAAATTTGAGTTTCTGTCTTGTACCTTCTTATCTATGCTTGTTATGAGAGATAAAATAAGGTATACAAGAAAATCTTTTTCTTCATATCAAAGTGATACATAATAAAGTAAGCTCATCCCTTATACATATATTATATTGCAATATACTCCAAATAAGACAATTATAGAGTACAAACACAGTTATTCTTACAAAATGTGTTTGTAAGAAGATGCCACATTTATACTCCAAATAAGATAATGGAAAATTTTTTACTGAATAAGATGCCAAAATATCCTTAATATGTTGACTAATCTAGCTAACATTGAACTTGGTAAAATGAAATGGTTGAATAATTGAAAAATGAGATTATTCAAGAATACACGTTGAATGCTAAGATTACGCATTGTATTTCTGGTAGTAGATACATAATCAAAAAAGTGTTTATGATTGTTCTAGAAGAAATGGAATAAAAAATACGGTAGAGCTAGTACAGTTATTGTATGAGGTCTACCTAATGCTAGATGCAGAGGCGCATAATAGATTGTCGAAGAATTGCTTTAGCTACTGCAAGAATTAGTCAAAGAACTTTGTTGAATTTTCTCTCATGTTTTTTAATTTTTTTTAATTCAGTATTGTTGACTGTTTCATTGATTTTGTTGCTATTTTTTAAGAGTTTGTTGATCATGGAAACATGTGCTAAGTAGTTGCCTAATTCTCGATTCTAGTTGTTGAATTTTTTCTGTATTTAACAGTATTTCAGTTTAATGAAAAGTAGATTTGTTCCAGCAAATATTTTTGTTCTTTGTTTACATAATTCTTAAAGTCACAACAAAAACTTAAAACCTCTAACATAATGGTATCAGAGCACTCTTCTTGAGGGACATGTGACTAAGAGAAAACACATTTTTCTCTTCTATGGATTTAGAAACTCCTTTCACTACACTTGCACCACCTGTCTTCAATGGTGAGGGCTATCATGTCTGGGCAACTAGAATGGAGGCACATCTGGAGGCAAATGATCTCTAGGAAGCTGTTGAGGAGGACTACAAAGTTCCTCCTTTGCCTGTCAATCCAACCATGGCGCAGATCAAGAATCACAAGGAGAAGAAATTAAGAAAGTCAAAGGCTAGAGCTACGTTATTTGCTGCAGTCTCACCAGAAATTTTTGTCAGGATTATAACAATGAAATCAGCATTTGAGGTCTGGAATTTCCTAAAGGAAAAATATGAAGGAGATGAAAGGATCAAGAGAATGCAGATTCTTAATCTGATCAGAGAATTTGAACTTCAGAAGATGAAAGATTCAGAGACTGTCAAGGAGTATTCTAACAAATTACTTAGCATTGCCAACAAAGTAAAATTACTTGGCTTTGAATTTCTTGATTCTAGATTGGTTCAAAAAATTCTTGTAACGATTCTTGAAAGGTTTGAAGCAACTATTTCCTCGTTGGAAAACACTAAGGATCTGTCAAAGGTTAGTTTGACAGAATTATTGAATGCTTTGCAGGCACAAGAATAGAGAAGGCTTATGAGATCTGAAGGATCTGTTGAGGGTGCATTACCTACAAAATTTCAAGGAGGAAAAGGAAAGAAGAAAAAGAACAACAAAAAGGAAAACTCATGTTCTAATTCTTCTAACACCAGTAGAGGAACAAAATTTGATTTTCCTCCTTGCAAACATTGCTACAAAAAAGGACACCCTCTTTTCAAATGTTAGAGTAGACCTGATGTTAAGTGTGAAAAGTGTAACAAACTGGGGTATCATGAGAAAATTTGTAAAAGCAATTTTCTGTTGGTTTTTGGCTAAATTAGCCATAAAAGAATCCCACATCTAAAGAATAGAATGTGGTGGGATGTTTGGTGGACTATAAATAAGTCATTTAGCTAATTGATTTTGTACCCCAAAAATAAACAAGAATTGTAAAAGATCCATACATTTGTATTATTCTTGTTTTCTCCCCATATGTTTCTGGGTTTTTGGATCTTACCCAGATTTTGTAATATTTTGCTTTGGAGCTAGTGGAAGTTTTTCAGCAGCGCCCGTGGACGTAGGTTTTATACCGAACCACGTAAATTCTGGTGTGTTCTTTCTTTTTTCGCTTTGCATTTATTTTTCTGCTTTTCTGCTTTATTAATATTTGTTATTTATATTTAATAGCTAGCATTAGTAGTTGTGTATTTGTTTAATTTCCGCTGCGCACAACAAGTGGTATCAGAGCCCTAGGTTTCGATTGATCTAGGAAATTGTCTAGGGCATTAGCTAGCTATTAAATATTTGTTTGTAGAGCTTCGGTGTTATTTTAAAATAGTTACAATTTAGGGAAGCTCTGTCAAAAAGACTATAATTGTCTAAGGAGACTGGATTTTAAGTGAGACCGTTTATGACCCCTCCAGCCTTTCCTGGGAGCTTACCTTTTGAGTACTATTCATTTGATCACCAAGCTATTGGTATAAAAACTTTTGGTGTAAAGAAGAAATGTCTTCATCTTCACATGTAAAAATTGAAGTAGAGAAATTTGATGGTCGAAATAATTTTGGCCTATGGCAAAGCGAAGTTACGGACGTCTTGTATCAACAAGATTTGGATATTGTTCTGGAAGAAACAAGACCAGAGAATATTGAGGAGAGAGATTGGGAGAGGCAAAATGCGAAGACATGTGGTTTAATTCGCTCATGTCTCTGTAGAGAGCAGAAGTATCCGTTCATGAAGGAAACCTCTGCTAGTAAATTGTGGAAGGCGCTAGAGAACAAATATATGAAGAAAAGCAATGAGAATCGGCTATATTTGTTGAAGAGGTTGTACCGTATTCAGTTGAAACCAGGTTTAAATATCAATGACCATATTGATAATTTCAACCGTTTGTTAGCTGATTTGTTGAATTTGGATGAAACGTTCAAAGATGAGCAGAAGGCCATGCTGTTGATAGGATCTCTTCCTGATGAGTTAGATCATTTGTGCATTACACTTATTCATGGGAAAGAAAAATTGTCCTTTGAAGAAGTGTGTGCAGCTTTGCTTAATTATGAAATTCGCAAGAAAGATCAGAAAGAGAATAGGGATGAATCAGCAGAGGCGCTTACAGTTAGGGGAAGAAGTAAGAGTCGGAAACAGGAAAGAAGGGGCAGATCACAGTCAAGGAAAAGACCTGATAAAGATGAATGTGCCTTTTGTCATGAGAAAGGGCATTGGAAGAAAGATTGTCCGAAGCTGCAGAAGAAAGATAAGGGCAAGGGTAAAACTACTTCCGATGTATATGTAGCCGAACATGAGGAAGAAGATTTTGTGTTGGTTAGTCTATCATCAACATCTGGATCTGGTGAGTGGATTTTAGATTCGGGTTGTACTTATCATATGTGTCCACATAAGGAATGGTTCTTCAACTTCGAAGAGCTAGATGGTGGAATTGTGCTCATGGGTAATGATAACTCATGCAAAACTAAGGGGATAGGTTCAATTCGATTGAAGAATCACGATGGATCAACCAGAGTTTTGACAGAAGTTCGGTATGTTCCAGATTTGAAGAAGAATCTCATATCATTGGGAGCCTTAGAATCTAAAGGCTACACGGTATCTATCAGAGATGGAGTTATGAGAGTGGTATCTGGGGCTTTGGTGGTAATGAAAGGTACAAGGAAGAACAACTTGTACTACTACAATGGTAGTACAGTTACTGAATCAGCAGCAGTAGTATCAGAGAAGGATGTTGATTCAGATATGATCAGGTTATGACATATGCGTCTGGGACATGCAGGTGAGAAAGCTTTAAGCAGTTTGGTGAATCAAGGCTTATTGAAAGGAGTAAAAACCTGCAAGTTAGATTTTTGTGAACATTGTGTTCTGGGAAAACAGACGAGAGTGAAGTTTGCAACTGCAGTTCATGATACTAAAGGTATTTTGGATTATGTTCACTCTGATGTGTGGGGACCCACAAGGACAGCCTCCTTGGGTGGTAAACACTATTTTGTTACATTTGTTGATGACTTTTCCAGAAGATTTTGGGTATACACGATGAAGAATAAGGATGATGTACTTGGGATTTTCCTTAATTGGAAAAAGATGATTGAGACTCAGACTGGGAGAAAGATTAAGTACCTCAGAACAGATAATGGAGGTGAATATTGCAGTAAATCTTTTCGAGAGGTCTGTCAAGATGCTGGTATTGTACGTCATTTTACAGTTAGACACACACCACAACAGAATGAGGTGGCAGAACGCATGAACCGAACGTTGCTGGAGAAAGTTCGGTGTATGTTGTCCAATGCTGGGTTGGGCAAGGAGTTTTGGGCTGAGGCAGTGACTTATGCATGTCATCTCATTAATCGCTTACCGTCAACAGCGATCGGTGGTAGAATTCCATTGGAGGTATGGTCTGGAAAACCTGTTACTGATTATGATTCTTTACATGTCTTTGGTTGTTCTGCTTATTATCATGTAAAGGAATCTAAATTGGATCTGAGAGCAAGGAAAGCTATATTTGTGGGGATGTCTTCAGGGGTGAAATGGTATCGTCTTTTATATCCTAATTCGAAGAAGATAATCTTCAGTAGGGATGTTACTTTTGATGAGTCTTCGATGCTGAAAAAGAAAATAGAAGATATTGTTGAGGGTAATCCGCAACAGGTGGAGTCTACTCGGAAGCAGGTGGAGTTTTTTCAGAAACAGATGGAGTCAACAAATAATCCAGCTAGAATTGTTGATGCAGATGATGACACTCCTATGATCGAGGAGGTTACTGAAGAAGAAGGAGAAGAAGAGGTTCCTACCCAAGAACCTTCGCAGCAACAAGAATCAATTGCAATAAATAGGCCAAGACGTGAGATTCGCAGACCTGCTCGTTTTACTGATATGGTGGCCTATGCACTTCCAATTGTAGATGATGATGTTCATTCCACTTACAGAGAAGCAGTCCAATGTTCTGAAGTTGATAAGTGGAAGAAAACTATGGATGAAGAAATACAGTCTCTTCGGAAGAATGAAACTTGGGGGCTAGCTCAACTACCGAAGAATAAGAAGGCAATTGGGTGCAAATGGGTGTTTACTAAGAAAGAGGGATTTCCTAACAAAGAAGATGTCCGCTACAAGGCAAGGTTGGTGGCGAAAGGCTATGCTCAGAAGGAAGGGATTGACTATAATGAGGTATTTTCTCCAGTTGTGAAACACTCTTCCATTAGAATTTTATTGGCACTTGTAGCTCAATTGGATTTGGAACTAGTTCAAATGGATGTAAAAACTGCATTTTTACATGGTGATTTGAAAGAGGAAATCTATATGACTCAGCCAGATGGATTCAAGGTTGCTGGAAAGGAAAATTGGACTTGCAAATTGAAGAAATCGCTTTATGGTTTGAAACAGTCTCCGAGACAATGGTACAAGCGATTTGATCAATTTATGATAGGTCAAGAGTACACCAGAAGCAAATTTGATAATTGCGTATACTTTCGAAGGCTACAAGATGGTTCCTTCATCTACTTGCTCTTATATGTTGATGATATGCTGATAGCTTCTAAGAGCAAAGTGGAGATTGAGAAGCTGAAGACTCAGTTGAGTTCAGAGTTTGAAATGAAGGATTTGGGTGAAGCTAAGAAGATTCTCGGTATGAAGATTAGCAGAGATAGAGGAAAAGGCAAGGTTTGTTTGACTCCGAAGCAATATCTGATGAAGGTATTACAGCGTTTTGGTGTATCTGAACAGTCAAAACCTGTAAGTACGCCACTTGCTCCTCATTTCAAGTTGAGTGTATCATTATCTCCGAGTACTGATGAAGAACGAGAGTACATGTCTCGTGTTCCGTATTCTAATGCGGTTGGTAGCCTGATGTATGCTATGGTGTGTACAAGACCTGACATTTCGCAAGCGGTTGGAGTTGTGAGCAGGTATATGCATGATCCTGGTAAAGGACATTGGCAAGCTGTGAAATGGATTCTACGGTACTTGTTAAAAACCGTAGATTTTGGTTTGGTATTTCAGAAGGAAGATTCACTTGGTCAGTTTGCAATCGGATATGTAGATTCAGATTATGCTGGTGATTTGGATAAACGAGGGTCAACTACTGGATATGTATTCACTCTTGCGAGAGCTCCTGTAAGTTGGAAGTCTACTTTACAGTCAACAGTTGCTTTGTCTACGACAGAAGCAGAGTATATGACATTGACAGAGGCTGTGAAGGAAGCAATTTGGTTACAAGGATTACTGGTAGAGTTGGGAGTGGGATAGAAGAATATTGTTATTTACTCGGATAGTCAAAGTGCCATTCATTTAGCAAAGAATCCGGTATTCCATGTTCGCACCAAGCATATTGATGTCCGATATCACTTTGTGCGGGAAATTCTGAGTGAAGGGTCGATTCTCTTACAGAAAATTGGGACTGCTGATAATCCTGCGGATATGATGACCAAAGTGGTGACAGCAATCAAGTTCAACCATTGTTTGGACTTGATCAATATTTTGAAAGTCTAAAAGGCATATATGAAGGCATTGCTGAAGGCTAATACGCCAAGGTGGAGATTTGTTGGTTTTTGGCTAAATTAGCCATAAAAGAATTCAACATCTAAAGAATAGAATGTAGTGGGATGTTTGGTGGACTATAAATAAGTCCTTTAGCTAATTGATTTTGTACCCCAAAAATAAACAAGAATTGTAAAAGATCCATACATTTGTATTATTCTTGTTTTCTCCCCATATGTTTCTGGGTTTTTGGATCTTACCCAGATTTTGTAATATTTTGCTTTGGAGCTAGTGGAAGTTTTTCAGCAGCGCCCGTGGACGTAGGTTTTATACCGAACCACGTAAATTCTGGTGTGTTCTTTCTTTTTTCGCTTTGCATTTATTTTTCTGCTTTTCTGCTTTATTAATATTTGTTATTTATATTTAATAGCTAGCATTAGTAGTTGTGTATTTGTTTAATTTCCGCTGCGCACAACATTTTCAACAGGAGAATGAGGCTCAAGTTGCGAATCAACAAGATGAAGAGCAACTGTTTGTAGCAACTTGTTTTACAAGCAGTAGTTTAAGTGAATGTTGGCTGGTGGATAGCGGCTACACAAATCATATGACCAATGATTTAGAACTTTTCAAAGAGATGGATAGATCATAGGTATCAAAAGTCAGAATTGGCAACGGTGAACATATTGTAGTCAAAGGAAGGGGAACTGTAGCTATTGAAAGTTGTATAGGTATAAAATTAATTAATGATGTTTTGTATGTACCTGATATTGATCAAAACTTGCTAAGTGTGGGATAGCTAATTGAAAATGGATTTAAAGTCATCTTTGAAAACAAGCAATGTCTGATCAAAGATGTCAATGATAAGGAAGTCTTCAAATCAAAATGAGAGGCAAAAGTTTCTCATTTGATCCAATGGAGGAGAAGCAAGCAGCTTATTCGACTACTGCAAACAACACAGAGATCTGACATAAAAGACTAGGTCATTTCCATCATGCTGCAGTGTTGAATATGCAAAGGAAGAAGCTTGTTCAAAGTTTACCTCCGTTTGAGGCTGAATTACCAAACTGCATGGGCTGCCAATGTGGCAAGCAAGCTAGATTACCCTTCAAACAAGTAGCCTGAGGAGCAACTGAGGGGCTGTAACTAATTCATTCAGATTTGGCTGGACCTCAAAGAACTCCTTCACTCAAAGGAAGTAAATATTATATTGTTTTCACAAATGACTTCACTAAAATGTGTTGGATCTATTTTCTCAGGTTCAAGTCAGAAGTTGCAAGTGTGTTTTGGAAATTCAAGCAATGGATTGAGAACCAAAGTGGCAGTAGAATTCAAGTTTTAAGGTCCGACAACGGCAAGGAATACACCTCAATAGAATTCAGCTTATTTTGTGAGGAAGCAGGCATTGAGCATCAATTTACAGCTCCATACTCTCCTCAGTAGAATGGAGTCAGTGAAAAAAAAAATAGAACAATAATGGAAATGGCTAGATGCATGCTTCATGAAAAAGGGTTACCAAAAGAATACTGGGTAGAAGCTACACATACTGCAGTCTTTCTACGCAATAGACTTCCAACAAAAGCAGTGGAAGAAAAGACACCATTTGAAGCCTGGTATGGTTTTAAACCCTCTTTGAAAATCTTAAAGTGTCTGGATGCTTGTGTTTTGCTTATGTACCACAGATTAAAAGAGATAAGCTGGATAGAAAGACAGAAGCTGGAGTCTTTGTTGGATACAACACTGTTTCCAAGGCTTATAGAGTTTTCCAGCCTTATATAAGAAAAATTATGATAAGTAGAGATGCGCATTTCATGGAGAATGAACAATGGAACTGGAAACAAGAACAACTAATATCATTTTCAGATCAAAGTACAAAGCTCCAGCTGAAAAAAGATGAACCAGTAGATGATGTTTCAGTAAGAGGCACAAGATCACTCTCCGACATCTATCAGAGATGCAATGTAGCTGTCTTTGAACCAGCAGATTTCTTGGAAGCAAAAAAGGATCCAAAATGGAGAGCTGCAATGAAGGAAGAACTCATTATGATAGAGAAGAATCAGACCTGGGAATTTGTGAAAAAACCTGAAGGTAGAAAAGTGATAGGAGTGAAGTGGATTTTCAGAACAAAGCTAAATACAAATGGCTCTATCAATAGGCATAAAGCCAGACTTGTTGTAAAAGAGTATGCTCAAATCTTTGGTGTTGATTTTTCTAATACATTTGCTCCTATTGCAAGACTAGAAACCATAAGGTTATTGTTAACTATAGCTGCACAGAAGGGTTGGAAAGTGTTGCAGCTAGATGTTAAATTTGCATTCTTAAATGGCTTTCTTAGGGAGGAGATTTACGTTGAGCAACCTGAAGGATTTGTAGTCAAAGGGCATGAAGATGAAGTGTATCTGCTGAAGAAAGCATTGTATGGATTAAAGCAGGCACCGAAAGCTTGGTACAGCAGAATTGATGAGTATATGATGTAGCTAGGTTTCAAAAAGAACCTCAGTGAAGCTACCCTCTACATCAAAGGTGATGAAATCAATTTTATTATTATTTCATTGTATGTAGATGACCTGATGAACTTGTTAAGGAGTTCAAAGAAAATATGCAGCATACGTTTGAGATAACAGACTTGGGAGAAATGACTTATTTTTTGGGAATGGAAATCAAGCAAAAGCATAATGAAGTATTTATATGTCAAAAGAAGTATGCATGGGAGATTCTGAAAAAGTTCAAAATGGAAAAGTGCAAAGAAATGACTACTCCAATGTGTTAAAAGGAGAAGCTGAGCAAGAATGACGAGGTTGAAAGAGTGGATGAGACTTTTTACAGAAGTATAGTTGGCTGTCTCATGTATCTTACAGCAACTAGACCTGACATTTTACATGTTGTAAGTATTCTATCGAGATTCACTAACTGTGCAACAGAAACTCATTTTAGAGCCGCAAAAAGGGTGATAAGATATGTTAAAGGAACACTGAATTTTGGAATCAAGTTCTGTGCAAGTCAGAAGTATGTATTGCAGGGTTATTTCGGTAGTGATTGGGGTGGTTCCCCTAATGATATGAAGAGCACTTCAGGTTATTGCTTTAATCTTCGTTCTGGGGTTTTTTCTTGGTGTTCTAAGAAGCAGGAGATTGTTGCGCAATTTACAGCTGAAGCCGAGTTCATTGCAGCAACAGCTGCTGTAAATCAAGCTTTATGGCTTAGAAAAGTGTTGCTTGATCTAAATTTGAAGCAAGAAGAGTACACAGAAGTGTTTGTAGATAATCAAGCAGCTATTTCTATCTCAAATAACCCTGTTTTTCATCGGAAAACCAAGCATTTCAATATCAAGTTATTCTTTCTCAGAGATGTGCAGAAAGAAGGTTCTGTTAGATTGAAGTATTGCAAGACTGATCTTCAACTGGCTGATATATTCACAAAAGCTTTGCCAAGGAGCAAATTTGAATTTCTCAGAGAGAAGCTTGAAATTTGCAGCAACTAAAGCAAGGAGGAGTGTTGAAGAATTGCTTAGTTACTGCAAGAATTTGTCAAAAAACTTTGTTGGATTTTCTCTCATGTTTTTTAATTTAGTATTGTTGACTGTTTCATTGATTTAGTTGCTATTTTTTAGGAGTTTGTTGATCATGGAAACATGTGCTAAGTAGTTGCCTAATTCTCAGTTCTAGTTGTTGAATTTTTTCTGTATTTAACAGTATTTCAGTTTAATGAAAAGTAGATTTGTTCCAGCAAATATTTTTGTTCTTTCTTGACATAATTCTTAAAGTCACAACAAAAAACTTAAAACCTCTATCATAGATCGATATGAACATCATGAGCTGTCCCGCAATAAAACCAGTTGTTGCCGATACCTTCTTCTCGGTTCCTTTTTCTGGTATTGGTTCTCTCAGGAATACCTCAGTTAGAACAGATTCAGACACAAAAGAAGTCACCATTAGTCGCAAAGCCTGCAACAATGCAAGTCAAAATTTACAATGTGAGTATTCAAAGAGGGTGGTAAATGAGTAGGCAGAATAGAGAATGAAAGGAATAGCAGAAACAGCAGCAGTGGTTTCATATCAATTCAAACAAAAAAAAGGTGGTTTCATATTTCCTGATTTCCAATAATAACATTCTACTAGGCCAGGCAAAAATAAATAACAAATCTGTTGTGCTGATTTTGTTTAAGCTCAAAAGAATTTGTATACCGAAAATCAACAATTTCTAACAAAGACTAATGATTGTTGAAAACATCACCATTATAAAATCATGAGGTGCTTCCTTAGAGTTCCATTGCATAATTTGGTATGCTCAATGCTTACCTCCTTGGTGCCAACATGCACAAAACGCTCCTCCATGTCACTGAAAGATACCTTCAATTTGTTTAGAAGAGACAGACATGAGACTGGGGATATGGGTGTTATGATCAAATCGTCAGTCACTGTAAAGTTTGCTGGTCCAGTGACAAATCCTCCACCTATAGCTGCTAGTGAGTGAGACTTAGGATCTGCTAAAGTTAAAGTTGAATATTGACTTGCATTGGAGATCAGTGTTTTATCAGAGGTCAACATAGTTGAATAATATTGAGGACAATAATAGTATGATAGAGATGTATCTTCCTCAATGCCTAATGGATGATTCTCATAACTAAATTTAGGGGCGAGCTTTGGACTGAGTAGCATTTCTTTGTGCTTAGGGGATTTCAGATATTTTTTGGCATCAAGTATCTCAACACTATTGTATAGGTGAGTTATGCTCCCTTTTGAAGTACCAGCATACATTTCCTTTACTCGACACCCTAGTGGAACAGTGAGGAAACTGAAGAGCAAATCAACAAAATCTTCACTTGCTTCTGCAAAACAGACCATATTTTTGGATTTGTTGACTATAAGCTTGACACAAATATTTCCACATACATCTGAGGCTGGTTCTTCTTTTGTAGATGTAGTTGACCTGATCAAATTCTTCTTTCCCCAACTCTTGTTTTTTTGAACAACTTTCTTTGCCCAACTCAGGTACTGGATTAGGCTTCAACAAACTTTCTGTCAAAGGTGTCTTTGATACCAGTGAGCACTTAAGCAGAGTCAGAACCTGAAACAAGACGTCAGGTCAGGAATCTATGATCCATAATTATTAACGACTTGACTAATCAACCATTGACAAATTGATCAACCATTTTGACCACTAATAGCTAAGTAATATCAAATCTAATTCCAAGCTCTACTATATATTGATTGTGACATATTAAACAACTCTAAACAATGATTTCTATCAAATCATGGTTGAAACGGATCAGAATGAGATAGTACCTCATCTACTCCTATGTTGAGATTACGTTCCTCGATGTTGTTCCCATCTGTGACTCCTAGCTCGGAAAGTATAGAAAGGCTTGTTTCAATTGATGCAGGCATTATTTTTAACTCATCACTTATTATAAGTTGAGCCGATCCTTTAACAAACACCCCATTATCTCGAGCATCACTAGTCTTTGCTTGACCTTCCTTCACACGCAAAGAAATCCGAGAAGTCATCTTCCTTCCACAACCACAAATAGCACCTGTGTAGTAACTCAGTAGCTTGTAACTGCGAAGGGCACAGCGATCTTGACTGCAAATGAAGTAACTCAGGGACTGGTCCTCATCAACTTTCAATTTTAGTCTCTTGCATACAGCAGCAGCCGCATTTCTGGGGTAAAAGCAACATGGACTTGCATGCGTTGGTCCAAAGTAACTGTGCATCAAAATTCTCGATGCTTTCATACAAGTTGTTCATACAGCCTAGTCCTAATGTTGATTGTTTACTTCGGATGAGCCTGACGATTGTTCCCATAGGCATCGTCAAGAAACTTAAGAGAATATCAACAAACTCCTCATTTGCTTCAACAAAAAGAATTTGGTTGTTCACCGTGTTCACCGTGTCCACCATGGCCTTCAAGCTAATACCTCCTACTTGTTTCTGACCCATGGATTATATCTTTCAGATTCAGATTCTTTTATTTGTACAAATACTGAAATCAACCAGCATGATATGTGATTAATGATTCTTGCCTGAGTACCACACAATTTAAAAACCTAAAAGCCAAAACAAATTTCCAAGATCTAGTAAACAATTTCAACTGAAAAATCTGAAATTCAACAAATCATAACGTGTGTGTGTGTGTGTTTGTGTTCATCTGCATGTGTATGAGATAGAGAGAGTGTACAGAAGAAAGCCTTTTCTAAATGTCACATGAGATATCGTACGTCCATAACATATTGTAATGTCCTCCAAGCAAGACAATGCTAGAGTACAAACACAGATTCTCACACTGATGATAATTGATATACATTGGTTTCTGCTAAATAAGATGCCAAGATGTCCTCAATATTCTGGATTTGGCTCTCTAAGAAATGCATTAGTTAAAGCAGATTCAGACACGAAAGAAGCCACCAGAAGTCGCAAAGCCTACAATAAAACGCAAAAAAATTCACAATGTGTCACATATCAAAATACCAAGGCTGGTGGTGGGTGAAGTTTGATTCAATTAGATGAAATATAGGCAGAATAAACAATGTACTTAAGAGTAACAGCTGCAGATATGATGACTCTGGTATGTTAATTTGATATGTTAACTTACCTCGTCAGTGCCTACATGCACAAACTGTTCCTCAATGTCACTGAAAAGTACGTTCAATTTGTTCAGGAGGGACAGACATGAGACTGGGGACATATGTGTTATGACCAGATTGTCAGTCACTGTAAAGTTTGCCGGTCCAGTCACAAATCCTTTACTGCTTGCCGCTTTTACACCACACTTAGGATCCACAACAGTTAAAGTTGAAACTTTAAGTTCCTTACAAGAGATGAGTGTTTCATGACTTTCATCAGTAACTACACATTTATAACCGTAGTTATTCTCTACATGATAGTATGGTGGATGCATATTTTCCTCAATGCCTAAAAGATTGTTCTCATAGCTAAAATTAGGGGCTAGCTTTGGACAGAGTAGTAGTTCCTTGTGGTCAGGGGATTTCAGGCATTGCTTGGCATCAAGTTCCTTAACACTATTGTACAGGTGAGTTATGCAACCTTTTGAAACACCACTGTGCATTTTCTTTACTGCATAACCAAGTGGAACAGCGAGGAAACTGAAGAGCAAATTAACAAAATCTTCACCTGCTTCTGCAAAACAGACAGTTTGCTTGGATTTGCTGACTATAAGCTTGACGCGAATCTTTCCATGCACGTTACATGCTGGTTGTTTGATTGTTGTTTTAAGGTAGCTGCCCTGATCGAAATCCACTCTCCCCAACTCTGGTACTGGATTATGCTTCAAAAAAGCTTCTGTAAGAGGTGTCTTTGATACCAGTGAGCACTTGAGCAAAGTCAAAACCTGAAATAAGACATCAGATCAGAATCTAATGACACATAATAAGTAACAACTTGACTAACCGCAAATGAATTTGTTAACCATTCATCATTGACAGATAAGTTATGTGATATAGTTACCTCATTGACTCCTACATTGACATTGCATTCCTCAATGGTAGCTCCATCCGTAACTCCTAACTTGGAAAGTAAAGGAAGACCTGCTTCAATTGATGCAGGCATTATCTCTAATTCATCACTTATTATAAGTCGTGTCAGACCTTTGACAAATACTCCGTTATCACGAGCATCAAAATCCCTTTCTACCTTCTCATACTGCTCAATCTCAGAAGTCATAGTTTGTCCACAAACACAACTTGCATCTCTGTAGTGACTCAGTAGCTTATGTCCGGAAAGGGCACACTTCTCTCTATTACAAATGAAGTACTTAAGGGGCTCACTAACTTTCAGTTTTAGTTTCTTCCATTCAGCATCAGCTGCATTTATTGGGTGTAGCAACATTGTCTTGCATTCCTTGGTCTGAAGTTGCTTTGCATCAAGATTCTCAACGCTTTCATACAAATTGTTCATACAACCTATTCCTAATGGTGGTGGTCCACTACGGACGAGCCTGATGATTGTTCCCATAGGCATTGTGAAGAAACTCAAGAGAACATCAACAAAATCCTCATCTGCTTCGGCAAATATAACTCGGCGGTTCTCCTTGTCCACCAAGACCTTCAAGCTAAAATTTTCTACACGTGTCCCAGCCATGGATTATATGCTTTTGATTCTTTTATTTGTTCAAATACTGAAATCGACCTGCATGATATACGGTATCAGTGATTCTTCCAAAGATCAAAGTCTGAGTTTTATACACTTCTGTCGTTACATAAATACATAAACAATCCTAATTATCACTTGACAACAAAAGAAAGACTGTACAGTGCAAGTAATTAAGAACTATATACTGAAATCAACCTGCACGACATATGGTATCAGAGATTCTTCCCCTGATCAAAGTCTGGGCTTTATACACTTCTGTCATTATATAAACACATAACCCATCCTAATTATCACTTGACAACAAAAGAAAGACTGTATAGTGCAAGTAAGCAACATGCACAATACAAGCTGTAAAGTATATTTAAAAAAATTCATAGGATTTTTGGGTTGAGATAGCAGTGAAAAAGATGCCAAGCTTAAGTATAATGAACTAAAAACGATTATCATGATGTAGTTCCAATCTAGTTCAAGAACCTAGCTATACGACACTGTAAACAACTGATGACCTATTAAAAAAAAAATGATACCTGATGATCAGATCAGTAGATGCAGCTGAAATATCTGGTCTAGAAGAGAGAGAGTGTAGATAAAAACAATAAGAAAAAGCACTTTTAAGGAAAGTAAAGTTAATATATATATATATATATAAATTGTATGTGTGGTCCTCCATCTGAAAGAATACAAGGAATAAAGCAAAACTTAAAACTGTTCCATTATTGACTTTAGCACCAGATAAAAAGATACCATCTAAAAACTATACGAAAAAGAGGAGAAAGTTATCATAGTTTTATAACTTTTGTTAGTGACATGTAACATGAAAATTTCCTTCCATATTCTGATGTACGCGTTCCTGCCAAACCTTGAATTAATATCACTCATTAGAGAAAGCACGCTTAATGTCTACCACAAAGCAAATAATATATATTTTATGTATTTTCTCTAATATATATTACAGAAAAATAAGGTGAATCAGAAACCCTGTAACCTGCTTTCTTTTCAAAATTGACTCCGCCATCTTCTTGGGGCGTGTGCCGATGTGTACAACCTCCCTTTCTGGCACTATCTATGGCTTTGGATTCTTATCAAGTTAAGTTTTCCAATGAGCACTATCTATGGCTTTGGATTCTTATCAAGTTAAGCTTTCCAATGATATCTCATTCGTTTTAAATAGACTTTGTTTGGACCATTTTATGATCCATTAAAGTTTGTCAGGAATCGAATCAAAATCCTAACAATTTCTTACACAACTTGCTTGACTCGTTTAGGCTTCTTGTGCTGCTGTGCTGGGGTCCAATTTTGTATTTTACAACCTGAGTTATATTCGATTCATTGAGAATATCAGAATGAGAATTTAATTCATGTCATGGAACATAATCTGTGTTGATAATTGCATAGTACTAAAATTCCATTGGCACTACAAGAAGACAGAACATGCATGCCCATGAAGTGAGTTTCTAAAATTTTTAAGTGTCATAGTATGATATTCTAAAAGCAAACACATTCCTTATACGTATGTTTATACAGTGTTGCAATGTCCTCCAAACAAGACAATAATAGAGTACAAACATAGATTCATTTCTCACACTGATGATATATATACACAGGCTTCTGCTGAATAACTTGCCAAGATGTCATCAACATTCAGGATTTGGCAATCTAAGGAAGGCATTGGTTAGAGCAGATTCAGACACAAAAGATGCCACCAAAAGTCGAAAAGCCTGCAACGTAAAAGCAAGATTTCGCAATGTATCAACAAGGGAACAGATATTCTTCCTAATTACCGGGAGGTGTTTGCAACATGTCAATAGCAAGGTTCTGTTATGTTTGAGAGGTTCAATTGTGCACTTAAAAGTTATCAAATGAATGCTATTGAATACTCAAATAGATACCATTGCAGAATTTGATAAGTTAAACTTACCTCCTGAGTGCCGACATGCACAAAACGCTCCTCAATGTCACCGAAAGGTATTTTCAATTTGTTCAAAAGGGACAAAGATGAGACGGGGGATATAGGTGTTACGACCAGATTGTCAGTTATTGTAAAGTTCGCCGGTCCATTTACAAATCCTGTGCTGGTAGCTTCTTTATTGCGACACTTTGGATCGATCATAGTTAAAATCGGAGCTGTCACTCCCCCAGATGAGACGATTGGTTCTTCAGAACACAGATGTCCATAATTAAGGTTTTCTAACTGTACATAATAGTATGGTGGATTCATGTTAGCCTCAATGCCTAATGGATTGTTCTCGTAGCTAAAATTAGGGGCGAGCTTTGGACTGAGTAGCATTTCCTTGTGCTTAGAGGATTTCAGGCATTGCTTGGCATCAAGTTCCTCTACACTATTGTACAGGTGAGTTACGCAACCTTTTGAAGTGCCGCTGTACATTTCCTTCACTACACACCCTAGTGGGACAGTGAGGAAACTGAAGAGCAAACTAACAAAATCTTCACTTGCTTCTGCAAAACAGACCGAATTCTTGGATTTACTGACTATAAGCTTGATGCGAATTTTTCCAGAGGAATTTGATGCAGCTTGTTCTTTCATTCTAGAATTAATGTAGCTGCCCTCATCAAAATCTACTCTCCCCAACTCGGGTACTGGATTATGCTTCAACAAAGTTTCTGTCAAAGGTGTCTTCGACACTAGTGAGAATTTGAGCAAAGTCAAAACCTGAAAAAAGACGTCAAATTGGAAACTCTTGATCGTAATCTAACAATTTGATTAGATTAGGTTATCTTGGAATTAGAATAAGATAGTTACCTCATCTACTCCTATGTTCAGATTGTGTTCCTCAGTGGTAGTCCCATCTGTGACTCCTAGCTTCGAAAGTAAAGAAAAGCTTGATTCCATTGATGCAGGCTTTATTTCTAATTCATCACTTACTATAAGGCGGGTTGATTCTTTAACAAACACCCCTTTATCCCTTTCTTTATTTTCCTTCTCAGTCAGATACAATTTATGGGATATGTACCCTCCACAAACACAAAAACCATCTCTGTACTGACTCAATAGCTTGTAACTGCAAAGGACACCGTCATGAGTGTGGCAAATATAGTACCTCAGGTACTCGATTTCATCATCATCGATGTTCAATTTCAGTCTCTTGCATTCTGCAAACACTGCGTTTCTGGGGTAAAGCAACATGGTCTTGCATGCATTGGTCTTAAGTCGCTGCACCTCAAGCTTCTCAACACTTTCATACAAATTGTTCATACAACCTATTCCCAATGTTGGTGGTTTACTACGGACAAGCCTGATGATTGTTCCGATAGGCCTTGTCAAGAAACTTAAGAGAACATCAACGAAATCTTCATTTGCTTCAACAAAAATAACTCTATTGTTCTCCTTATCCACCAACGCCTTCAAGCTAATACCTTCTACTTGTTTCTCAGCCATGAATTATATGCTTTGAAGTTTCTTCCAATTGTTCAAAGACTGAAATCAACCTGCATCATATGTGGTTAACAAAGTTACAAGTTCTTGCATGCATTTTTAACTGCAAAAGCTGAATTTCCAACTAAATTTCCATGATGCAAGGAAAAGGGTAGACTTCATTCTATATATAAGAACTGATCTTAAGCTGTTTTCCGTGACATTTTTTTAAGTCTGTTTAATTGTTCAAATCAAAGCATTCACATTATGCAAGTGATCTGACGGGTATTGTACTTCAGAAAACTTTCTACTAGTCTCACTAAAACAAAAACATTTATATTTGATCTCATAAATGAGAAAATGCATGCTAGACGACTTCTCTAACCGGTCTAAAGCTGATTCCACAAATTTCCAATCTCAGTCAATTAATTTTGTACAATTTATCAAGTTGAAGTTCTAATAATTACATGGCAACAGAAGAAAGACATTTGCTGCAAGTGCACAATATTTACAATAGAAGCTGTACAAAAAATCTCCAAAATTTTAGCTTTTTCAGCGGAGATAATCAAAGCATATAACTCTTATCAAATACAAACTAAAACAGATTAGCACATTCTAGTTCCAATATAGTTCAAGAACCTAGCTAACACTTTAAACGAAACACAACTGATGATTTATGAAAAACTTGATACCTGATGATCTAATTAGCAGATGCAGCTGAACATTCTGGTAAAGAAGAGGAAGAAAGTGTAGATAAAAAAAGACTAGAAATGTAGTTTAAAGGAAAATAAAGTCAAAAAAGCAAAGTGCATGTGTAGGGTCAGCAATCCTAAACTTTGTTAAAGGAATAAAGCAAAGACTGAAAACAGTCCCATTATTGACTTTAGCTTCACTAATTATATTTGCTTGCACCAGATAAAATGAAAATATCATCCGAAAAGAAAAGGAATGGGCCATTATGTTGTGAGAAAAGTAACATTTGTGCATGAAATATTATGAGTTGCAGATTAATTTCAATGACATGGTGCATGTTCATAAATCACAAAATAATACAATGTATAAGTAAACCTCACATAATGTATTATAATGTAACTATCATTATAAAGAGCTTTTAATTAGAGATCAATGCATCTGAATACTGAATAAGAAAATGACATGTTTTGTCCTTCAACAATATTTTTCGGTCGTTAATGAAACCTATTCGATGAGGATATGTTTAGATGGTAGTTTACTTCTTAAAATAAATAGTTGAAAATTATTAAAATTAATTGAAGATATAATTGTGGTTAAAAACACTTAAATTATTCATGGTAAGAATGGACAAAACTTGTGTAAATTAATATGCAACCGATATTTTTTACACCATTTCCTTTATTTTTCAAAATCTAAAAGGAACCAACACATTAGGTAGGAAACAATTGCGAAATTCTTTTTCAATGATGTAAAATGTACTTATTTATCTTTCCACATTATAGTTTATATAAGAGAATTAATATTATGAATTTTTACATTAATCCATTTGTTCGTATCTAAAAAAAAAGGCAAAATAAAAAACCCGTTTGTTTAAAAAAATTGATATACATATATATGATTACATATAGATACTGTAGTTGTAGAAATCTAGTTTTTTATTATATTTTAAAATTGCTTTTTTTTTAAAAAAAAAAATTATTAGATGCAATTTAATAATTATTAAACTATTATTTACGAATTTGTGATTAGTATCATGTTTATCTACACAAATTTATATAAAATGCTTATACTAGTGTGTGACTTATTCATTAGATAGATTTTATAGATAAATTTAATATTCATACATCTAAAGTGGATTTTCTCTGAGGGACTTCAGTAAAATCCTTGTCATTAATTAAATGAGGAGAGTATCTCATTGTGTTTGTGTAAAATATATTTTAAATTTAGAAGTGTTTTACAATTACATTCTTAGAGTGGAAACGAAACCAAAAATGCTCTTGTCAAGCAAAGCACAGAGCAGCAAATATGGTTAATGATTCTGGTTAACTACTAATGATGATGTTTTGTACCTGCCGAAAAGTTAAACTTTTTGTCACATAACATGGCTGCATAGCTTGTACATGCTTCTCTAGTCTCTACACATATGCCAAGACTGAACTGAGCCAACGGCCAATATGTTGATAAGTTGCAAAAGCATAAAATTTTTTTCTATGGTGCCAGAACATTAAGAACCACAAATTGGTTATAAAACCGGCTACTTAAAATTGCTTTCTGCTTTAACAGTCAATTCTGTCATGTGATTATAGGAGTGGAATTTGACACATTTTTTCATTAATAATCTCAACTTTGTAATTTAGATAGTAGTTTGATTAATTATGAAAATTACAAAATCGATTCTTACCTTAAACAAATACAAAATCCCTTACCAGATTAGTCTCCTATTTCTTTTCCTTATTGCATATCTTCTTAGAAATATTTCTAGTAAGAAACTTAGCAAGATCATAAATTTGAATATGTTTTGTGCACATCTGTCTGTGTGTTATGAGAGAAAGATATAGCCTACAAGAAAATCTTTTTCTTAATATTAAAGTGATACATTATAAAGCAAACACATTACTTATACATATGTTTATACCATTAAAACAAAGACATTCTTTTGCTTGGAGTTCCTTCAATGTACAAATGGCAGTTTCATGGGGCAACTAATTATACTCTTGATCTGTATTTTTGTTGCTAATGAATGAGAAAATGAATCCTTACATATTTCTCTAACTAGTAAGCAATCTAAAGTTGTCACAACAAAGTAGTAGAAGCATGATAATTTCATTGGAATGCTGACAATATATATACAAAAGATATTCCAAGTCAAAATCCACTCCAAAATATCCAATTTCAAGTAATAGTTAAATTTTGTCATATTTCCAGCTTGGATTATTCAAGTCCTGATTGTTATATTACTGGACAACAAAAAAAAGACAATCCAGAGTGCATGTGAGCAACATTTACAAAACAAGCTGCAAAAAATATTAAAAATTCATAGCCCTTTTTGGTTGTGATAGCAGTTAATAACATTGCAAGCAATACTGTATAAACTAAAACACACATGCTATAGTCCCGATGTAGTTCAAGAACCTAGTTATATAACAATGTAAAGAACTAATGATATATTAAAAAAAAAAAAATGATACCTGAATCCTGATGATGAGATCAACACATATGCAGCTGCAATTTCTGGAGGTGTGGGAAGAAGCAGAGTGTTGATAAAAATGAGTAAAAGAGCAGAGCATTAAGCAACTTAAAGAGCAAGTACAGTACTTGCGTTTTCTGGACCACAATCTTTCTATTAGGACAGTTTTTAACAAAGACTTAATTGAGAAGCTAGGCACGGTCCCACAATAGACTTTAGATTGACTTGTATTTTCTGGCACTTGATAAAAATAAATCATCCAAAATATTACAAAAAATGTTGCTGCCTCCGTAGTTTCGGAACAAGGTGGGAATCAATGCCATTTTAAGGGACGTTTGTGGGATTGGAACTGAAACAGTGGATGTTGTTTTTTTTCCTTTTGTTGTTGTTGTTGGGAATATAAGAGTTACAACAATCTGCTCTGCCATTTAATAATTTTTTTTTTTTTGTAAATGGTTAAGTCTTTCTTACTAATTTTAGTAAACAATTATATATGTCCCAACTAGACATGACCACGATTCGGTTCGGTTCCGGTTCTTAAAAAGCTAGAACCGGAACCTTAACTGAAATAAAACGGTTCCGGTTCGGTTCTGGAACCGTCGGTTTTATAATGGTTTCAATTTCGATTCCGGTTCTGTTCTATAACGGTTTCGGTTCCGGTTCTGGAACCTTTTTTTAAAATGACAATTTGAAATTTAAAAATTAATATATTTTAAAATTAAAAAAAAAAATCGATACCGGATATACAAACGAAATAAAAAATTTAATTATTTGAAGGCCAAATTACTCACAATCACATTACCAGATTATTTACTGATTTACCCTCAGTCCCTCGTTGACTCACGTGAGTCACTCACTCTTCTCTCTCTGACTCTCTCTCTCCCTCTCTCTCTCTCTCTCTCTCTCACTCTCTCGTCTTTTTTCTTCTTTTCTATTTCTCTGTTAGATTGTTTTCTTCTCTCTCTCTCTTCTCCTTCTTCTCCTTCTTCTCTTTGATTTTTTTGTTTCCGATCTGGGTTCTGGTGGGTTCCAGCCCAGATCGGTCTGGGCTGGGGATCGAGTTCTGGTGGGAAACCCAGATGGAAACCCAGATCCAGACGGGATCGGTGTCTGGGTTTGAAAACCCAGACGTCGATTTGGGTTTGGAAACCCAGATCTGGGTTCGAACCCAGATCGACGTCTGGGTTTTCCAGATGAAAAACCCAGACGTCGATCTGGGTTTGGAAACCCAGACGACGTTTGGGTTTCCAGAACCCAGATCCAGACGCCAGCTCGGTGTCCAATCTGGGTCTCTGGAAACCCTCTGGGTTCTCTGGGTTTCCAGAACCCAGATCTGACTGCTGGCTTGCAGTCAGTGGCCTGACTGCAGTCAAACCACTGACTGCTTGCCCGTTGGGGCCACGCGGCCCGAACGTTGGCACTTGGCCCCAACGGTTTTTTCTGTTTTTTTTTATATTTATTTATTTAAGAACCGAAACCGAACCAGAACTGTCGGTTCAAGTCGGTTCCGATTCCATCGGTTCTTGAACCGGCGGTTTCGGTTCTAATTTTAAAAGAACCGGAACCGGAACCGTTACAGTGACGATTTCGGTTCGGTTCTGAACCGGAACCAGAGCCTTATGTTCTGGTTCCGGTTCTACAGTTACGGTTCGGTTCGAACCGCACGGTTCGAACCGAACCATGGTCATGTCTAGTCCCAACCTTAATTATATCGAATTATATTCATAACAAATTTAATTGGTAGTATTTTATTTTTATATTTAATTAAGATATTTTATAAATTAATAGTAATTAATATAAAATTTATAAAATATATACCTATTTTTTGTTAAGTTTATAATAATTTTAGCAATAAAATTAAATAAATATTAGTTTAATTAATTTTATAATAGATTATTTACTCAAATAATTAATCGTGATTATTCTAAAAGTTACAATAATATCAAATTAAACCGTTGAGTATTTATATAAGGCCAGAGAAAATTATACTACTTTCTCCATAAAATGTTTTGGGCTATTTTTCAAAAAATAAAAATAAAAATTTGATATATTGGGCTTGTTGCTGGCGAAAAATCATGTAAAATTCATGGTCATGAAGCTTGATGGCTTTTCTTGACGGCTCCAGCCTTTTGTATTAATGGACTATCGCAGCCAAATGGGTCCAGCTCAATCAAATTTCACAGAATATCTCTCGCACGTTCTAATAGACAATTAAAAGCTTAGTTGTTTGAGCTTCCTTCGTTTTTGAATACTATAAAAAGAAGGGGGATTAAAATATAAAGTTGATTAAGTCAATCCAATTGATTGAATTGAATTTTAAATATTTTAATAAAAAATTATATCATATTGATACTTGAATGTAGATATATCTTTAATGTTTATTTCTTAATGTTGATGATTACAACTTACATTTATAATGATTTTTTTTTTTTTTTATAAAAAAATCCTAAACAAAAAAAGAAAATAAGAAAATAGATGAAATATATAATCAGTTAAGTTGGTTGAATCAGGTTTTGAATATTTTACCAAAAATTGTTTAACATTGCTACTTAAGTGATGATCTCTAATATTTTAGTACTTAATGTCAATAATTTATTTGACTTTACATTTATAGTGATTGATGAAAACTCTAAACAAATAATAATAATAATTATTATAAATTATGTGAAAAAAAAAGTCGGTTAAATTTTGAAGATTTTTGCCAAAAAATGTGTTACATTGATCTTGAATGAAATTCTCTCCTATTTTTAATACTTAATGTTGATGATTACTTAGATTTTAGCATGATTGAGCGAAAATTGCAAAGAAAAAAATGGAAAAAACTATCTATTATGAAAAACAAAGTTGGTTAAGTTAGGTGGCTCTTGTTTTAAATATTTTAATAAAAAAAATAACATTAATACTTAAATAAAGATATCTTGTATTTTAGTGCTTAATGTTGATGATTTAAATACAAATTTATATTGCTTGAACGGAAAATCCAAAGCAAAATTGAAAAATAAAAAATATAATGAAAGTACAAAGTTGGTTAAGTCAATTGGGGTGAACGTAAAATATTTTAATAAAAAATTGTATTCCATTGTTATTAGAATGACAATCCTTAATATTGTAGTACTCACTTAACATTAATGGTTAGAACTTTGATTGATTGTGATTTGTGAAAACAATTCAAAGTAAAAAAAAAATAAATAAATTGTACTCACTTTCATTGTTTATATACAATATAAAGTTACAAATGATTGTTAGAAATATAACATGCTAAATTTTACACCTAATGAGCCTTCTATTTTAAAGTCTCTTGAATTTTCAAATTAGTGTTTCTTCCTAAACATTTATACTCAATGGCTAAGGTAAACCACAATGGCTCATAAATTTGAATTTCTGTTTTGTACCTTTTTATCTAAGCTTGTCATGAGAGGTAGAATAAGGTACACAAGAAAGTCATTTTCTTCATATCAAAGTGATACATACTAAAGTAAACTCATCCTTTATGCATATATTATGTTGCAATCTACTCCAGAAAAAGACAATTACAGAGTACAAACACAATTATTCTTACAATGATAATAGATACTCTTTTGCTGAATAAGATGCCAAAATGTCCTTAATGTTCTGGTTTTGGTTGTCTCAGGAATACCTCGGTTAGAACAGATGCAGAAAAAAAAGAAGTCACCATTAGTCGCAAAGCCTGTAATGCAAGTCAAAATTTACAATGTGAATATTCAAAGAGGGTGGTAGGTGAGTAGGCAGAATAGAGAATGAAAGGAATAGCAGAAACAGAAGCAGCTATTGTACATATGTGCATTGAGTTCGTATTTTATTTTCTGTAAAAAATTATCTACATATACTATTGAGTACGGAGTAAATAGATTGTGACTACTACAAGAATTGTCAATGAAGTGACATGGTTTAAGTTCACCATCATAGTCTTTAATCATGCAAATACAATGATTTTTTTTTTTTTTTTGAAACTGCAAATACGATGATTTAGTTGATGGCACTTGGCAGTAAAACAGCATAGCGTATCTGACTTTCAAAGGCTGTTACATAATTCATGCTATCAAAAAAGTGGTTTCATATTTCCTGATTTTCCAGTAATAACATTCTACTAGGCCAGGCAAAAATAAATGACAAATCTGGTTTACTCACTTTGTTTAAGTTCCAAAGAATTTTTATACCGAAAATCAACAATTTCTAACGAGACTAATGATTGTTGAAGGCATCACCATTATAAAATCAAGAGATGCTTCCTAAGAGTTTCATTGCAGAATTTGGTATGTTTTACACTTACCTCCTTAGTGCCAACATGCACAAAACGCTCCTCGATGTCACTGAAAGATACCTTCATTTTGTTTAGAAGAGACAGACATGAGACTGGGGATATGGGTGTTATGATCAAATTGTCAGTCACTGTAAAGTTTGCTGGTCCAGTGACAAATCCTCCACCTATAGCTGCTTGTAAGTGAGACTTAGGATCTGCTAATGTTAAAGTTGAATGTTGGCTTGTATTGGAGATCAGTGTTTTATCAGAGGTCAACACAGTTGAATAATATTGAGGACAATAATAGTACGATGGAGATGTATCTTCCTCAATGCCTAATAGATGATTCTCATAGCTAAATTTAGGGGCGAGCTTTGGACTGAGTAGCATTTCTTTGTGCTTAGGGGATTTCAGGTATTTTTTGGCATCGAGTGACGGGACCCTTCCCGAATCCCTCCTCTGAATCCGAGAAAGACCCCGTAGCACCTCGAAAGAATTCTCACGAACCCTATACTCAGCCCGAAGGAACCCCGTCAAGGCACCGAAAATCATTTAATTAGATATTTTAACTTCCTTTACAAGGTGACAGTAATAAAAATTTTTCGCTTTTTAATAAAAATTTCGGCAACATGCCGTCTGTTTTCTAAATTATGCCACCCTGCAAGTTTCAAATACAATTTATAAAAACACTTCTATGAAATCCATTTTTCAACTTCTGGAGCCTCAGGCTCCTTTCTCACAAATAACCATAAACAAGTTAATGAAATTTAAATACTGGATTTCATAAAACGTTAATAAAACATTTTAACTAATGCATCCACTATTTCTTCAAAATATTTACCACTATATACATCAACATTGTAATATGCCATCCCTATTTTAGTATTATATACGTATTGTACACGTATGTCTCATTTATGGAATAAAATAATAATTTAGAGTGCCCAAATATAAAATTGGATTATGATGAAATTTATGGATGCGATTTCGAGCTCAAGAAATGGTAAAATAATTGATTTAGAGGTATGAAAATAGTATGAAAAGAAATATTGAAGAAAATGGTGAAATTGAAAAATGTTATAAAAATTGGGCAATAGTGCAAGGACTAAAACGTTATATTTTTAAAAGTTTAGGTTAACAGCGTGATTTTTATAAAGTTGAGGGGGCAAATTGCAATTCGACCGGATTATATCATCATCTTCTTCCTTCGGCCGACTCACTCCTTTCTCTCTCCTCGGATTTCCAGAAATTTCAGTTTCGCGAGCCCAACTTCAATCTCTCGTTCCGACCTCATCCGAGCTCCGTTTTGGCCGATCTTGGTACCGTTGGAAAGCTTGTGCGACGTAGATTCTATAGGTACCAATTTTGTCAATTTTTATCACCGTTTGGGTCTTCGTTTCAGTAGATGAAGTAAGGCGGTTAACCAACTTTTATTTTCTAGATTCCGGCGAAACAAAGCGATTTCGACGCCGATCGACCTCGTTTTCGTGATCAGTGTGTCGAGGACAACAAAACCCACCTAACCATACCTCCCACCACTGAGGTCGCCGGAATCCGCCACCGGAAAGTCGCCGTCGGCCACCACGTACGGCGGAGGTAAGATTTTCGACCTCCCGAATTCGAAATTTAGCTCCCGACGTGTCTACGGACTCGTTTTTAAGTGTAGAATTCATTTTTAGGGCTATTTTTCCAATATGGCAGCCGTACTAAAAATTTTATATATTATATTACTTTGTAGATTTAATTTAGGACGGCGATAATTATATTTGGAATCGAGGAAACCCGAAAGCGTGTGATTTTGTGAATCAATAATTGGTGAGTGTTATTCAAAATATTTTGGATATAATGTTTTAAAGTTTATGTTATGATATGTTATATTTTTATTTTGAAATAAATGAAATTATATGAAAAATATTTTGCATGGACTATAAATGATTATATGAGATGTGGATTTCTTAAATTTGAAAAGTTTATACGAGATAAGTATTTATGGTGAAAATTTTTTTGATGGAAATATATATTGAACATATGGTATGCTTGGTAGATCTTACAGTTATTTCCGGTTGAGGTTGAGTACCCGAAGCGTGCATTGGCAGTGTTGGGAGTGTCTGTCACTAACAGCGGGAGGAAACCCGCAGGGGGGGATTGTATCGAGTTAATTGTTCAGTTTAGTGTGTCGCCTAATGCACGTATAGGGTATATTATTAGCTAGCTTCCACCTGAGCGAGGAAAAATGCCGCTCCGTAGCGAGGGAAAAATTCCGCTACGTAATACCGGTTAGATGGCTTGAACGAGGAAAAATTCCGGGAAGGCCGGAGCGAGGCAAAATTTCGCTCCATACCTAGGATACCATATGGTACGGACCATTAGTGGTTGGCTCGTTTTATTCAGAGACTTTTCAAAAATAATAATGCCACCACTATTTATATTTTATGTAGAAAACTGAAATTATATGATAATTTATCGTATTTTTTAGTTTTATAATGGAATTGAATGATATTTACATAAATAAGTTATCCATGCATTTATCTGAAAAATGGTTTTGAGAGAAAAATTGATTTTTCATATTACAGCGATGAGAGGTTTATAAAGTATTTTAAAACTAAGGGAGGAATTTTTATAAAGATAAAATGAAAATAAAAAACTTACAACACTCACTGAGCTCGTTTAGCTTATACTGTTTTATGTTTTACAAACAAAACCTCCCCAGGGGCAGATGCAGGTACAGGTACAGGTACATCAGGCTCAGAGACTCAAGTCCAGAACTAGACAGATTGGGTCGAAAGTGCTTTGTACTGCTGTGATTGTATAAATGTAGTTTATTTTGGGAAATACTTAATTAATTGTATATGACATAATATATAAGTTTTTCTTATTTTTGAACATGTATGAGTAAATATAAATGTATGACGTACTGTTTTGTGTTTTAAATTATTTTGAAAATGGATGACATGGTTGTGGTTGCTTGTGAATTGATAAATTGAAGGCCTGAGGCCCAGAAGTTTGGGAAAAACCAATTGATTTTAGAAGTGTTTAAACTTTTTACCAAATTCGCAGGGTGGTAATCTTAGAAAAATAGTTGTTATGCTGCCCAAATTTTTACTAAGTCTATTATATAAATGTGTAATTAAAAAAAGTTTTCAATAGGGAAAAACGGCTTAGCTTCACGAGAATCTTTCAGTCGGATTAAATATAGGCTGGAGGGTTACCTTGGGGTTGCCGGCAGGCTGCCGTCTGTACGGAAATGGAAGTGCAGAAATGGGGTCTGTCAAACATATATACATGATCAAAATATATACATGTAGTAGGTGTCGTCCTATACGTCCGCTTGCACGCCTGACTGAACCTCGTCGGCTGGACGACTAGTTCCTGCACCTGTGGGAGAATTTTTAAGAAAAACATTTAAAGAAAAACGTGAGTTTATACTCAGTGAGTGGTAATAACTTTCAAACTAAAAGTCATTTCTACACTTAAACTTCTCCCAAAAACAGTTTAATAAAACTAAAGTATTTTAGAAAAATACTTTCTAAAACTCATTTAAAACTGCTTTTGAATCTTGTTCTAAATTTCTTTCTAAAACTTTCTGAAATGTTTTCTAGTTCTCGCCTAAATGGTAACCCAGGGAATATCTACTCCTGGCGTGGTAGCATATAAAATCTAGCTAACCACTAGGAGTGGGGATTTACCATGTGTAGTCGCCGAAAGCGGGCCCACGCTGCGGACCGACTACACTACCCTATACGTGCATACAGATCACTCATATCTCGCTCACACATGAGTCGACTAGACTCAAATCTCACTGACTTCCTCTCATCTACCGTATCACGCATAGGGCATTCGGCCGGGTACTAAACTGGGGCTAGGGTAAACCATAGGCTATTAAAATTTCTTTTTCTTAATATACTAAAATATTCTAAATCTTAAGGCAATAAGCCTAAAATATTTAATTCTAGCACATTCTCATATACAGAAATAATAAACTAAAATCTTTATGCTAGAATTAAAATATAAATTCAATTAATAAATAAATAACTATTTATAATAAATTCTTTTAACTTTAAAATAAACTTTAAGACAATATAAATAAAAACTTATAGTTCCACTCACTACACTTGCTCGGATAGAATCCGATTCTCCTCCCAATGCCTCCGGAAGTTTCCGCTTTTACCCTAAAACATCAAATATCCATTTAGGGTCACTTAACTCATTCAAATAATATTCAAAAGCAAATGCCTAAACTTTCGGATATGAATTGCTATTTAACCTGAGTTTTCGAAATCCATTTTCTTTACAAGAATTCTACTTATTCTTTTCGAGGAATACCTCAGTATACTCAATTTTATTGACGGAAACTCGGAATGAAAATCAACTGGATTCGCTTACTAACGAAAATCACTTTTCGTTCCGAATTTCCAGCAACTTCAAAAATCAATCCTCTAGTGTTCTAACACCCAACTATGATTAAATAAACCGTTTCGAATGTTAAACGAACGCGTTTCGAAGGGTTTCGGAAACCGCCCTTCAACTCGTCCGTTTAGCTCCGAAATAGATCCTAAACTTTTGGTTTTCGAAATCTAACTTCAAAAGATTATTCTTTACCCTCTAAAACATCAATCTAATGCCTTATATTAGAAAACAGGATCAAATTTCATAAAAACCCATTTTTTCTCTACGACTTCACTCTCTCGTTTTATCTATTTTTCTTTCATCAAATCACTCCAAAATTATACCAAAATCATCCTTACATAACCCTCTTATCATCCCTAATCTCTGATTCGAAAATAAACAAAAGAAAAAAAATGAATTTCATACGAAGCATCAACCTTAAAACTGAAATAACTCACCAAATAGGCAATTGTTTTACTCCAAATTTTGGGGTTAGCTAGAGGGGATGACGAGGAACAACTTTCGTGAAGAAACCACGGCGAAATTCGGACTGGATCTCCTTCTCTTCCTCCCTCTCTCTTTTTTTCTTTCTCTTTTTTTTTTCTCTCTTTTTTCTCTCTCGGCTCACCTGCTCACTCTCTGTTTTTTTTTTTTTTTTTTTTCTCTTCTCTCTCTCTTTTAATCTCACGATCACTATTGTCTCAAATGAGACAAAACTTAATTATATATATTTTAATGCTCAATTCTCATTGGTTGAATTCTGTGAGCTCACCTCGCTTGATTAACACGTAATTCACGCCTAATAACTTTGTAATCGTACCGGGGTCAGTCAAACGATATCCGACTTGCGATACGAAAATATAATAAACTTCAAATAACACTACTGGAGGTCTCTGATTCGACCGTAACTCAATTTGAATATTTCTAGTACCATAAAATAATAAATCTAGATGAAAATTTAACCTAAACACAATTTAATATACTATTCGATCCGAACAATATTCTAAAAATATTCCACGGTTATCTAAACTTCAAATTGACCATGAAATACTCTAATTGGGTCTCTTACCTCTTAATCCTATACTTCGCGTAATTTTTGAATAGAGTTTAGGTCATGAAAACTCAATATTCGGAAAATAGTATAATTTGACTGGAAAGTTTCGGGTCTCCTGAAACTCAATCAAATGGATTCCGTTTCATTTCGTTTCAGCTCCCCCAATGTCCATGACCTATTTCAGACATTTTTGGTTCTTAGGGCTCTTTTTCCAAAATCACTATTCATCCGAAAATATTTCCGTCCGAAAATACTATTCACCGAAAGTTTTCGTTTTTCGCCAAAACAAACTCTAAAAATTTGATATACCCTAATCGAGTCTTAAATCATTCTCTATATACTACTCAGGTACATATAATATACTGGAACATCAGGTTCGGGGTCTATCATCGAGTATCTCAACACTGTTGTAGAGGTGAGTTATGCAACCTTTTGAAGTGCCAGCATACATTTCTTTTACTAGGCACCCTAGCGGAACAGTGAGGAAACTGAAAAGCAAATCAACAAAATCTTCACTTGCTTCTGCAAAACAGACCATATTCTTGCATTTGTTGACTATAAGCTTGACACAAATCTTTCCACATGCATCTGATGCTGGTTCTTCTTTTGTAGATTTAATATAGTTGCCCTGATCAAATTCTTCTTTGCCCAACTTTTGTTTTTGCGAACAACTTTCTTTGCCTAACTCAGGTACTGGATTACGCTTCAACAAACTTTCTGTCAAAGGTGTCTTTGATACCAGTGAGCACTTAAGCAAAGTCAGAACCTGAAACAAGACATCAGATCAGGAATTTATGATCCATAATTATTAACAACTTGACTGTTCAACCACTGACAAATTGATAAACCATTTGGACCACTGATAGCTAAGTTACATCAAATCTAATTCCAAACTCTACTATATATTGATTGTGATATATTAAGCAACTCTAAACAATGATTTCTATCAAATCATGGTTGAAACTGATCATAATGAGATTGTACCTCATCTACTCCTATGTTGAGATTACGTTCCTCAATGCTGTTCCCATCCATTACTTCTAGCTCGGAAAGTAAAGAAAGGCTTGCTTCAATTGATGCAGGCATTATCTTTAATTCATCACTTATTATAAGTCGTGATAGTCTTTTAACAAAAACCCCCTTATCTTTTTCTTTAAATCCCTTCTCAGTTAGACTTATCTCTCTATAGAAGCTCGATCCACAATCACAAATAGCATCACTGTAGCGACTCAATCGCTTGTAACCAGAAAGGGCGCAATTGCCATAGCAAATGAAGTGTGCCAGGGGATTGCCACTATCAATTTGCAGTTTTAGTCTCTTGCACTCAGCTTCAGCTGAGTTTTTAGGTTTCAGCAACATGGTCTTGCACGCTTTGGTTTGAAATCGCTCCACATCAAGATTTTCGATGCTTTCATACAAATTGTTCATGCAACCTATTAAAAATGTTGGCGGTTTACTACGAACAAGGCTGATAATTGTTCCCATAGGCATTGTCAAGAAACTTAAGAGAACATCAACAAAATCCTCATCTGATTCAGCAAAGATAACTCTGTTTTTCTCCTTGTCCACCATCGCCTTCAAGCTAATACCTTGCTTCTGAGCCATGAATTATATGCTTCAGATTCTTTTAACTGCACAGCCACTGAAATCAACCTGCATGGTATGTGGTTAATACAATAAATAATCCTTGCCTCAGTTCCACGCATTTTAAGAACCATTAAAACATAAACAAAGTCAAATATCTGGTAAAAAAAGCTTAAATTCAACAATTATAACCAATTTCATGAAAGAAATTAACTTATTTATATATATATGTATATAAAACTAATCCTTAGCTATTTTCCATTATCTTTTTAAGATCTTTTGTCTTTTTGATTGTCCAAATCAAACCTTTCACATTATCTGTATAATCTGAAAGGTTTTCTACCTCAAAACATTATATCTTATAAATTCATTCAAACAAAGAAATTTCTTTTGCGTTGGAGTTCCTTCAATGTACAAATGGATCCATACAATTTCATGGGCCAACTAATTATACTCTTGGTCCTTATCCTGGTTAGTGGTTGCTAATAAATGAGACAACGAATCCTTGTACACTTTTCTAATTAATAAGCAATCTAAAGTTGTCATGATAATTTCACTAAGTCAAACCTAGAGACAATTTCAATGGAATCATGACATTATATATAAAATATCCTAAGTCAAAATTCACTCCAAGATATCCAAGTTCAAGTATTAGTTAAATTTTGTCATATTACCAAGTTGAATTATTCAAGTCTTGATTGTTACTTGACAACAAAAAAAAGACAATGTATAGAGTGCAAGTGAGCAACATTTACAAAACAAGCTGCAATAAATATTCAAAATTCATAGCTTTTTTGGGTTATGATAACAGTTAATAACATTGCAAACAATCTCGATAGACTAAAACACATCGGCATGCTCTAGTTCAAATATAGTTCAAGAACGTAGCTATATAACAATGTAAACAACTAATTATATATTTTAAAAAAAAAAATGATACCTGAATCCTGATGATGAGATTACCATATGCAGCTGCAATTTCTGGAGGGGCGTGGGAAGAAGCAGAATGTCGATAAAAACAAGTAAAACAGCAGCATTAAGCAACGTAAAGAGCAAGTACAAAGTTATTGTGTTTTGTGGACCACTATCTTTCTATTAGGACTGTTTTAAAGAATACTTAATTGAGAAGCTAGGCACAGTCCCACAATAGACTTTAGATTGACTTGTATATCCTTGCACTAGATAGAATTACATCATCCAAAATGTTATAAAAAGTGCTGCTGCCTCCGTAGTTACGTAACAAGCTGGGAATCAATGTCATTTTAAGGAACGTTTTGTGGGATTGGAACTGAAACAGTGGATGTTGTTTGCTTGCTGAGAAAGTTTTTTTTACTTTTGTTGTTGTTGCTGGGAAAATAAGAGTTACAACAATCTGCTCTGCCATTTATTATATATATTTTTTCTTTTTTTGTAAACGGTTAGGTCTTTATAAGTGGCGGACCCAGAAAATTTGTTCAGGGGGCACATATTAGACAATATGGTTTTCAATATCTGGTTTAAAAAAATAACAATTTAGACAATATGCTGCATCTTTTGCTATAATGTACTCTAACTAAGTCGAATATTCAGTAAACCAAATAGTATTGAATCACCTAGACTTTTGTCCAAAATGTCTCATAAGAAAATTGTTTTCTGAGGTTGATAAGGACATTTTAGCAGATATGTTTTTTGAACTTGCTTACAGACATTAGGATCATAATCTCATATTTTAGTTCGAAACCCTGGATCAGTAGAGAGATCTGAAAAATTGACTTCAACATAATTTTTCTTTGAAGAAGATGATTCAAACTCAAGTGATGATTTCCTTTTAATATATCTCTCCATAACTATTTCATAATAAATAAAAATATAATAATTTTTTTTTAAAAAAAAATTAATAATAATTTATTGATTTTAAATAAAATAAAGCTATAAAGTAAACAATATTACATATATATAATTGAATCATGATAATACATTATACATGGATAATTTTAATGCAATAATTTAAAGTTTAAGATTTTAGGGTTTATCGATAAGATATATATTAAATTTAAATTATTAAAAAATAAATAAATTAAAAAAGTAATTAATTTATGAGACTAACCTGATAAGTCATGAGATGTCAAATTGAAAATAAAGAAATACCAGATGAAGATGAGAAGAAAAAGGAAAAAAAAAGTTATTTGCTAAAATTATAAATTGTCCATTAAATAGTATTTATATAGAAGAGGATTAAAAGAATAAAATTGGAAAAAGAAAGTATTAATTAATTAGGAGTAGGAAAAATATTAGAAGTAGGAAAACTAAGTCTATTAAAAGTATAAAATAGGAAAGCAAGTTGATCCTATTAGAAATAGGAAAAATAAATAATTGAATAAGAAAGTAATAAATAATTTTAAAAAAGAAAAAAAAAAAGAAATAGGGCAAGGAATTTGAACAAAGAGAGGGTCTGTTATGCTGACTGCAATAGTACAAAGTAAATTAGTTTTTTTTTTTTTCTTATTTGGAATTATACAAAACTTATTAATTTTTTTTTTTTAAATTTCAGGGGGGGCACGTGCCCCCACCCCCCCAAAGGAAAAAAAAAAGAAATAGGGCAAGGAATTTGAACAAAGAGAGGGTCTGTTATGCTGACTGCAATAGTACAAAGTAAATTAGTTTTTTATTTTTCTTATTTGGAATTTTACAAAACTTATTAATTTTTTTTTTTTTTTAAAATTTCAGGGGGGCACGTGCCCCCACCCCCCCGGCCACACACTGGGTCTGCCAGTGGTCTTTATTACTAGTTTTATTAAACAAATATATCTGTCTCAACCTAAATTATATCAAATTATATTTATAATGAATTTAAATGGTAGTATTTTATTTTTATATTTATTTAAGATACTTTATAAATTTATTTTAAAAAATATTTTATAATTTAATAGTAATTAATATAAAATTTATAAAATATATACTTATTTTTTTGTAAAGTTTACAATAGTTTTAACAACAAAATTAAATAAATACTAGTTTAATTAATTTTATAATAAATTATTTACTCAAATAATTAATCGTGATTATTTTAAAAGTTACAACAACGTCAAATTAAACCGTTGAGTATTTATATAAGGCCAGAGAAACTTATACTACCAAAAGGAAAAGTGGGGTGGTGGGTTGGGTGGTGGTTGGAAATTGAATGTTAAGTATTTTAATAAAAAATTATATAACACTGATACTTGAAAGTAGATATATCTTTGATTTTTATTACTTAATGTTGATGATTACAACTTAAAGTTATAACGATTTTTTTTTTTGTGAAAAAAAAAATCCTAAACAAAAAAAGAAGAAAAGAAAATAGCTGAAATATATAGTCGATTAAGTTGGTTGGATTAGGTTTTGAATATTTTACCAAAAATTGTATAACATTGCTACTTAAGTAATGATCTCTAATATTTTACTACTTAATGTCAATCATTTATTTGACTTTACATTTATAGTGATTGAGTGTAAAATCTAAAACAAAAAAAGAGAATAATAAATTATGTGAAAAATAAGAAAAAAATAAAGTCAGTTAAATTTTGAAAATTTTTGCCAAAAAATGTGTTACATTGATACCTGAATGAAATTCTCTCATATTTTTAGTACTTAATATTGATGATTACTTAGATTTAGCATGATTGAGCAAAAATTGCAAAAAAAAAAAAAAAAAAAGGAAAAATAAATTGAAAAATAAAGTTGGTTAAGTTAATTGGCTTATGTTTTAAATGTTTTAACAAAAAATTATATAACATTAATACTTAAATAAAGATCTCTTACATTTTAGTACTTAATGTTGATGATTTAAATACGAATTTTTGTTGATTGAAGGGAAAATCCAAAGCAAAATTAAAAATTAAAAAATATATATATAATGAAAGTACAAAGTTGGTCAAGTTGATTAACATGAAATATTTTAATAAAAAAAATGTATTCCATTGTTATTAGAATGGCGATCCTTAATATTGTAGTGCTTACTTAACATTGATGGTTAGAACTTTGATTGATTGTGATTCATGAAAACGATTCAAAGTAAAAAAAGAAAAAAAATTATACTGACTTTTTTTTTTATTATATACAATATAAAATTACAAATGATTGTTAGAAATATAACATGCCAAATTTTGAACCTAATGAGACTTCTATTTTAAAGTCTCTTGCCTTTTCAAAATAGTGTATCTTCCTAAACATTTATACTCAATGGCTAAGGTAAACTACAATAGCTCATAAATTTGAGTTTCTGTTTTGTGCCTTCTTATCTAAGCTTGTTATGAGAGATAAAATAAGGTACACAAGAAAGTCTTTTTCTTCATATCAAAGTGATACATAGTAAAGTAAACTCATCCCTTATACATATATTATATTGCAATATACTCCAAATAAGACAATTATAGAGTACAAACACAGTTATTCTTACAATGATAATAGATAGTTTTTTACTGAATAAGATGCCAAAATGTCCTTAATATTCTGGTTTTGGTTTTCTCAGGAATACCTCAGTTAGAACAGATTCAGACACAAAAGAAGTCACCATTAGTCGCAAAGCCTGCAATGCAAGTCAAAATTTACAATGTGAGTATTCAAAGAGGGTGGTAGATGAGTAGGCAGAATAGAGAATGAAAGGAATAGCAGAAACAGCAGCAGTGGTTTCATATCAATTCAAAAAAAAAAAAAAAAAGTGGTTTCATATTTCCTGATTTCCAAAAATAACATTCTACTAGACCAGGCAAAAATAAATAACAAATCTGTTGTGCTGATTTTGTTTAAGCTCAAAAGATTTGTATACCGAAATTCAACAATTTCTAACAAAGACTAATGATTGTTGAAAACATCACCATTATAAAATCATGAGATGCTTCCTTAGAGCAAATTACAAATTAGCGATCCAATTCAAACCAATTATAAAAAGGAGTAAGCTTAATCGATTTATTACAAAATAATCATCCGTTGTTACTCCAAGTTCGTTAGTTTTAACAGCATACAGTGTTATAGTGCAGCAATGACAAAAATGCCCCTAACGATTGATAAGTTATACACTTTGATTGGTTTCATCAAATAAAAAATTAAAAAAATATATCAAATTAAAAATACTTTTAAAAACTTAAAAAAAAAAAATTGAATCATAGACGATAGAGATCAAATACAATAAAAATTTAAAGTAATCAGTCTCCTTCAAGCAAGATAACCTCCCTCACTCACCAATGCGACCCCTCCACCACCCTCGTCATCGAAGTCAAATCCACCACTGCTTTTTACGGAATAGATGATTGCCGAGCAAGGCAGCATCAGGAACGAGAGCCTCCCTTGCAATGCCATTGAACCAAGTGATGATGATTAAGGGGGTGTCAAGAGCACAGAGTTAGATGAGATTTTTGGCACTATGATGGTGTTCATGGCGGCCTTTGCCGCCACAGCTTCTTCGCAGAAGGGTTGACAGACATCCAGCTACAACTCTATTCGCTGTATAAGGGGGGTGTATTTAATCTAAATTTCATTTGAGTTTATTGGAATTTCTTTTAATGATAGATTTTGATGGATTCTATAGATTTCATGAATTCTATCAGATTTTGTTAGAATTCTATTTAAGAGTTTGTTGGATTATTTAATTGATTTCATCATATTTTGTTAGAATTTTATTTAGAGTTTGCTGGATTTTTTACATAGATTTAAATAAAATTGGATATGTTTAAATGGAATTGCTAATGATTTTATCTTAAAAAAGAAAAAAAATCATATGATGAGTAGTATGTTTTACTTGGCTCAACTTTCACCGTCAAATTATATAAATTATGAATATAATTATTTTATTTTTATAGTTCACATTAATGAAATTTTGATATTATAAAATGATATTTGTTTTTTCACGTCGAATTATTTGTTGAGTTTTTTTTTTTTTTTTTAAATGCTAGTTTATATGTATCAACTTAAGATGATATCATATCGTATTTATACATTTTTTAAGAGTGTGTTACATTCAATAAAGTTGAAAAACATCAAGTTTAAAAATCAATGCAAATCTGTAGCATCAGCAAAACCTCTTTTTATATGTATGTGTGTTTGTATGTAGGGGTGGGTATCTCTAACCCAACCCGACCACTTTTTATCTGGTTGGGTTAGATTATATCTTTAAAAAAATTGAGATGGGTTGGGTTGAAAAATTTTTAACCCAATTCAACCTAATCCGACAAATGCTCATCCCTAATTCTAAATCCAAGTTTTTTTTTTTTTTTTTCTAAAACCACATTTGCTAGAGATGAAGATCAAGAATAGTCTATGTGATGGATTAAATCTTTTATTTTTAATCATTGAATATTTATTTGTAATCAAATTGCTAAGACTATAAAAGTTACTAACTAAACTTTTTATGCATTCGTAGTGGATTAAATCCAACTCGATCAACTTAACATAATTCAACTCGATTATTATTGGGTTAGGTTGAAAAATTTTTAACCCAACCCATGTTGGGTTGAGAGATTTTCAACCCAACCCAACCCGAACCCGAAAACGTCCACCTCTATTTGTATGTACATATGTAGAATATTGATAATTTTACATTTCCAAATTAGCAAACTTTTAGTATCAATGTTTCACAGAACCGAGAACATGTAAATTGTAAGTGTAATGTATCGATAAAATAGGTGGGAGTAATTATCTTTGAGGGTAAGGCAAGATTTCATTTGAGCTTTTTTATTCATATCTAGGTTCAAAAAATCCATTAAAATCTATTAAAATACAATTCTTATAAAATCATTGATTTTTTTAATACACATAGACTTATTTAGATTTTTTAAAATGTTGAATTGAATACATAAAAATTTTATTGAAATTCTTACAAATCTGAATTGAATACACCCGAATTTTAATAGAATTATAAAAAATCTAGATTGAATACAGCTAGATTTTAAAATCATTTGGATTCCAATAAACTTCTAAGTTGAATACACCCCCCTAAGATCGCCACTAAGATCCTTGAAGTGGTCCCCAACCTTTTGTTTTGAAAATGATGGCACAGGCCAAATGTTATATGTTTGTGTCGATGTTAATGAGCTGACACCATATTGATTTATAAAGTGAGAGTAAATCTCCACTCATGAGCTAACTTTTATGATGGAGTTAGACCTAAATCCTTTTTTTAACATGATATCAAAGTTAGGCTTTAATATTAAGAAAGTCCTTTTCTTAATATTAAAGTGATACATCATAAAGCAAACACATTACTTATACATATGTTTATACTATATTGCATTATCCTCCAAGCAAGACAGTAACATATTACATACACAAGCATTCTTACAATGATACATAGAGGCTTTTCTAAATAAGAAGTCATCAATATTCCGGTTTTGGTTCTCTAAGGAATGCATCAATTAGAGCAGATTCAGACACAAAAGAAGTCACTCTTTTACAATAGTAAGCTAGAGTTTTTCAATTTAATAAGGAATCCAATTTCCTTTTTAAATTGAAAGATTTAGTTTTATTCAATATAAAATCAAATTTTTTATTGACTCGAAACTTTTACTTTTAATTTAATAGTGTCATCCAAGTCCAATTAAATTAAAACTTCTATTTAATTTACTATGAAATTTGTTTCCTATTAAATTAAAACTCTTTAATTTAATTTAATATGAAATCTAATTCCGATTAAATAAAATTATTATTTTCATTAATTAATTAAATAATTTTTCATTAATTAAATGATTATAAATCATAAATAATTTAATAACACCATTTAAAATTGAATCCATGATCTCTACAGATATTTAAATAATTTGTAAACATATATATAAAATTTAAATGTGACACTAATAATTGGACAATCCAATTATATTCTTCCCTTTGTTGTTTTTTTTTTTTTTTTATGTGGTTATGAATTAACAAGATGACCAAATGGACTTACAATTTAAGTTTTAATAATATCAAAATTATTAATTAAACTCTTTAATTAAATCATCTAAATAAATAATCTGTTGATTAGTGCTTCAGCTATTTAATACATAAAATAATAATAACAAAAATCCAATCAATTAAGTACTAGGCTGATCTGAATTGTAATTATATTATTAGAATCGGGGAAGTAAAATCAAATGTAGCTTGAAAACAATAGGGTTTCTAATCTCTCAAACTTCACACATTGTAATCAAATGATTAGAGATTAACTAAAAATAATTATTAAACTTCAAAATTTGTTTAATATCAAACTTATATATATTCGGGTTTAGGAAGATAAATCATTCTCTAGTCCGGATGGTTCTTAAAAAAAAAATTTGGTTTATCCTAATCGGATAATTTGCCTTGTGATTACCTAACAACCTCAAAAGCTAGCTTATCAAATTGTCTACTTTAACTCGGCAGAGTTAGAGCATCTCCAATACAAATGCGGGTTGTTTTTCACAATTCATTGTCATGTCATCAATGTTCAAGGAATTGTTTCCTATGTGACATTGAATAGCAATTGATAGACATTAAAATTATAAAATGTTCTCCAATACTTTCATTCAAGATGAAAGATGGATTTAGAGGTGGAGAGAAGAAGATGTGAGTTGAGAGAGAGAGAAGAGAAGTTGTATTTAATGATTTGCTAAGTCAACTAGTAGAGGTCTGTCTAACAGACACTTTACAAGTAGACAGTCATCTTTATAATGTCTATTTTTTTTTTTTTTTTGTCAACTCAGCTTAATAGTAGAGATTGACATCTGAATTAGAGAGATCATTTTTCATAAAATCAAATGTGGCATCTTATTTTTCTACAATCCACACTAGCATTGGAGATGCTCTTAAAGTAGATGACGACCACGACTTGCATCGCAAGGAGTAAACCGCAGAGCAAGTTGCGGTGGGCTTTGAAGCTTGAGTGGTGGGATGGTTGACTCTGACTATATTAAGATTTCATTTACTTTAGAATTTGTTAGATTATTTCTGTTTTAACTAAAATATTACTTTTTGTTAATTTTAAATTATTTTAGGGAATTAGAATTATAGGAATGAAAATAGACCTTTAATGTTAGGGTTTGTTATGTTTTGGCTTTTGGAAAATTAATAAACTTTTATAATTTTATGAGGCAAGCATCTTGTATTTTTATTTGGCTTTTCTAGGTATTTTTGCTTGGGATGACTTAGGCTACGATTTGGTCAATTCTGTGATCTAATTTTAGAGACTCAAATTTACCTAATTCTGTGGGTTGATTGGTTTGTTTGAGTCAATTATGTGACGATCAATTTATCCAATTTGATAGGCGAATTGGTTGAATTTTATCTTATCGTGTGGTGTAAATCAAGATATTTAGGGCTTGTTTTTGGATCCAAAGATAAGTCCTCAACATAGACCAAGTGGACCAAACTCAAATACAAATAATTACAAATTCAAATATTAGATATCAAATTCATGTGAGGGGAATCAAACGCATGACAAATGAGAGGTATTGAAACTGGGACTCCCAAGACAAACTGAGTTCTAATATCATGTTAGTAAACATCATGTCTAAAAACTTAAGCTTATACGAAAGAGCTCAAAATTAATAAATAGGCTCTCTAACAATATCAACTTGTCCAAATTATGTATCTTCCTTGAAATTTCTAGATCATAACGTGTGTGTGTGTGTGTGTGTTTGTGTTCATCTGCATGTGTATAAGATAGAGAGAGTGTAAAGAAGAAAGCCTTTTCTAAATGTCACATGAGATATCGTACGTCCATAACATATTGTAATGTCCTCCAAGCAAGACAATGCTAGAGTACAAACACAGATTCTCACACTGATGATAATTGATATACATAGGTTTCTCCTAAATAAGATGCCAAGATGTCCTCAATATTCTGGATTTGTCTCTCTAAGAAATGCATTAGTTAAAGCAGATTCAGACACGAAAGAAGCCACCAGAAGTCGCAAAGCCTACAATAAAACGCAAAAAAATTCACAATGTGTCACATATCAAAATACCAAGGCTGGTGGTGGGTGAAGTTTGATTCAATTAGATGAAATATAGGCAGAATAAACAATGTACTTAATAGCAACAGCTGCAGATATGATGACTCTGGTATGTTAATTTGATATGTTAACTTACCTCGTCAGTGCCTACATGCACAAACTGTTCCTCAATGTCACTGAAAAGTATGTTCAATTTGTTCAGGAGGGACAGACATGAGACTGGGGACATATGTGTTATGACCAGATTGTCAGTCACCGTAAAGTTTGCCGGTCCAGTCACAAATCCTTTACTGCTTGCCGCTTTTACACCACACTTAGGATCCACAACAGTTAAAGTTGAAACTTTAAGTTCCTTACAAGAGATGAGTGTTTCATCAGTAACTACACATTTATAACCGTAATTATTCTCTACGTGATAGTATGGTGGATGCATATTTTCCTCAATGCCTAAAAGATTGTTCTCATAGCTAAAATTAGGGGCTAGCTTTGGACAGAGTAGTAGTTCCTTGTGGTTAGGGGATTTCAGGCATTGCTTGGCATCAAGTTCCTTAACACTATTGTACAGGTGAGTTATGCAACCTTTTGAAACACCGCTGTGCATTTTCTTTACTACATAACCAAGTGGAACAGCGAGGAAACTGAAGAGCAAATTAACAAAATCTTCACTTGCTTCTGCGAAACAGACAGTTTGGTTGGATTTGCTGACTATAAGCTTGACGCGAATCTTTCCGTGCACGTTACATGCTGGTTGTTTGATTGTTGTTTTAAGGTAGCTGCCCTGATCAAAATCCACTCTCCCCAACTCTGGTACTGGATTATGCTTCAAAAAAGCTTCTGTAAGAGGTGTCTTTGATACCAGTGAGCACTTGAGCAAAGTCAAAACCTGAAATAAGACATCAGATCAGAATCTAATGACACATAATAAGTAACAACTTGACTAACCGCAAATGAATTTGTTAACCATTCATCATTGAGAGATAAGTTATGTGATATAGTTACCTCATCGACTCCTACATTGACATTGCATTCCTCAACGGTAGCTCCATCCGTAACTCCTAACTTGGAAAGTAAAGGAAGACCTGCTTCAATTGATGCAGGCATTATCTCTAATTCATCACTTATTATAAGTCGTGTCAGACCTTTAACAAATACTCCGTTATCACAAGCATCAAAATCCCTTTCTACCTTCTCATACTGCTCAATCTCAGAAGTCATAGTTTGTCCACAAACACAACTTGCATCTCTGTAGTGACTCAGTAGCTTATGACCGGAAAGGGCACACTTCTCTCTATTACAAATGAAGTACTTGAGGGGCTCACTAACTTTCAGTTTTAGTTTCTTCCATTCAGCATCAGCTGCATTTACGGGGTGTAGCAACATTGTCTTGCATTCCTTGGTCTGAAGTTGCTTTGCATCAAGATTCTCAACGCTTTCATACAAATTGTTCATACAACCTATTCGTAATGGTGGTGGTCCACTACGGACGAGCCTGATGATTGTTCCCATAGGCATTGTCAAGAAACTCAAGAGAACATCAACAAAATCCTCATCTGCTTCGGCAAATATAACTCGGCGGTTCTCCTTGTCCACCAAGACCTTCAAGCTGAAATTTTCTACACGTGTACCAGCCATGGATTATATGCTTTTGATTCTTTTATTTGTTCAAATACTGAAATCAACCTGCATGATATATGGTATCAGAGATTCTTCCGAATATCAAAGTCTGAGTTTTATACACTTCTGTCGTTACATAAATACATAAACAATCCTAATTATCACTTGACAACAAAAGAAAGACTGTGCAGTGCAAGTAATTAAGAACTATATACTGAAATCAACCTGCATGACATATGGTATCAGAGATTCTTCCCCTGATCAAAGTCTGGGCTTTATACACTTCTGTCATTACATAAACACATAACCCATCCTAATTATCACTTGACAACAAAAGAAAGACGGTATAGTGCAAGCAAGCAACATGCACAATGCAAGCTGTAAAGTATATTAAAAAAAATTCATAGGATTTTTGGGTTGAGATAGCAGTGAAAAAGATACCAAGCTTAAGTATAATGAACTAAAAAAGATTATCATGACGTAGTTCCAATCTAGTTCAAGAACCTAGCTATACAACACTGTAAACAACTGTAAATTTATCTCATGATCTCATTCAAACAACGGTTTTTTTTTTTTTTTAAATCGGATCATGAGTAATGTATTAATAATATTCTGCATGAAAAAGGGACCCCAAAATTTTCCCAGTTCAAGTGAAGGTTCAAATTTGTAAAGTTATCATGCTGAATGATTTAAGGTCCTGATGATCACTTGACAACAAAAGAAAAGCTATAGAGTGCAAGTGAGCAACACTTATTATGCAAGCTGTAAGATATATTCAAAATTCATTGCTTTTTTGGGTTGAGATAACAGTTAAAAATATTCCAAGGCAATACTCTATAAACTAAAACAGATAAGCATGCTCTAGTTCCAATGTGGTTCAAGAAAATAGCTATGTAACACTGCAAACAACTAATGATTTATTAAAAAATTAATACCTGGTGATCAGAGCAGCAGATGCAGATGCAGCTGGAATTTCTGGTGTAAGAGAGAAAGAGAGTGCAGATAAAAAACAAGTAGAAAAAGTGGTTTTAAGGAAAGTAAAGTTAAAAAGAAGAAAAAAAAAAGAAGTGCATGTGTTGTCCTCAATGTGAAAGACTGTTTTAAGGAATAAAGCAAATACTTAATTGAGAAGAAATGAAACTCTCCCATAATTGACTGCTGTCCTCAATTTGAAAAATTTTTGAAAGGATTAAAGCAAATACTCATTAAGAAGAAATGAAACTGTCCCATGATTGACTTTAGCTTGACTTGCATTTTTTTGCAAAGCAAATTACAAATTAACGATCCAATTCAAACCAATTATCAAAAGGAGTAAGCTTAATCGATTTATTACAAAATAATCATCCGTTGTTACTCCAAGTTCGTTAGTTTTAACAGCATACAGTGTTATAGTGCAGCAATGACAAAAATGCCCCTAACGATTGATAAATTATACACTTTGATTGGTTTCATCAAATAAAAAATTAAAAAAATATATCAAATTAAAAATATTTTTAAAAATTTAAAAAAGAAAAATTGAATCATAGACGATGGAGATCAAATACAATAAAAATTTAAAGTAATTAGTCTCCTTCAAGCAAGACAACCTCTCTCACTCACCAATGCGACCCCTCCACCACCCTCGTCATCGAAGTCAGATCCACCACTGCCATTAGACGGAATAGATGATTGCCGAGCAAGGCAGCATCAGGAACGAGAGCCTCACTTGCAATGCCATTGAACCAAGCGATGATGATTAAGGGGGTGTCAAGAGCACGGAGCTAGATGAGATTTTTGGCGCTATGATGGTGTTCATGGCGACCTTCGCCACCACAGCTTCTTCGCAGAAGGGTTGACGGACGTCCAGCTGCAACTCTATTCGCTATATAAGATCACCACTAAGATCCTTGAAGTGGTCCCCCAACCTTTTGTTTTGAAAATGATGGCGCAAGCCAAATGTTATATGTTTGTGTTGATGTTGATGAGCTGACACCATATTGGTTTATAAAATGAAAGTAAATCTCCACTCATGAGTTAACTTTTGTGGTGGAGTTAGATCTAAATCCCTTTTTTAACATGATATCAAAGTTAAACCTTTGCAACAATTGGTCAGATTTTATCTAAGTTTCATGATGCAAACTTAGTTGCACGGGTACAGATGCTATCGAGTGGTCGCACTGCGCATGAAGATGAGTATTAAATAGTCACATATTAGTTGAAAAAGGTAAATTTATATTGGTTTATAAAGTAAAGATAAACCTCCACTCATGAGCTACGCAATTAGCTTTTGTGGTGGAAAAATTCACATTGAAATTGGATGACTTTATGAATAAATTTAACATTCATGCAACCATTTTCTCCAAAAAACTTTAGTAAAATCCTTGTAGTTAATTAAATAATGAGATTGTCCCAGTGTGCTTGTGTAAGAAATATTTTAGAAAAAGAACCGTTTTATAATTACATTGTTAGACCACAAAGGCAAAACAGAGAGCAACAAATATGGTACATGATTCTGGTAAGCTACTAATTAATGTTCTTTACATGCTGAAAAATAGAACTTTTTTCATATCACATTGCTGCATAAGTTGTACTTGCTTCTACACATGTGTTATGCAAAATCGCAAGTGGACGAACCGAACAAATAATAAAGTGATGAGAGAAGTATTGTCCCACGAGGATTGTTGTTAATTAATGTCCAAAATTAAAATAACTCAACTATTATTTGGTAGACAAAATTAGAGGTGAAAACTAAAATTAAATTTAAATACCAATGTAAATAAATAAAAAGTAATTCAATAAATGAAAATTTTAAGGTTCTGATTTCACCATAACTAATCTGTTCCTCCCCTTTGTTCTTTTTAACAAAAATTAATTATCCAGTTGTTAGTCGAGATTCCCTGAATTATTCACATAGCCCCTCCCGAGGTCTAAGGAAAATAACATATAAAGCTTAACTGCTATGTCCCAATACAAGTTAAAACATTAATGAATTCATTAAGATTTATGGATCTCTTTTATAGACTACACAAACCATGCAGGTATATTCCTATCCTGTATGTAATTTATGACATTCAATACAATGAACTAGACACATAAATCAATTTCCACTATCATTATGATTAACAATTCAACTAAATAGTGATCATTTATTTGGAAGCATTAAGCACGGTATTAAATGCATCAACCAAGATAAAAATTCCTTAATTAAATTGAACAAGGGATTGGAACATCAAAGTTAGGCTACATCATAACCTTAGAAAAAATAAATCTACTTCACATTAAAATTTACAAAGACTAGAAAATTAAATATAAGAAAAGATAAGATAACTAAGTGGATTGAAGCTTCGCCATAGAATTTCTTCCTCTGCTTTGCTCCTCCTCTCCAAGCTCTCTCTCTCTTTCTCTAAACTACTTGTTATTTTGGTGTTTGATGAGATACTTGGAATGGTGATTCTAAGGCCTATTTATAGGCAAAGTTCACCTCCAATTACATCATCGTTTGCATCATCTTTTCCTAATTTTCCACCCTTTTGTATCATCGCTTGCATCATGGTTCACCTACCTCATTCAAGTCAACTTTCATAATACATCATTACTTACATCATGGTTCACCTACCCTATGCAAGTCAACTTTCATATTACATCATTGCTTATATCATAATTTTCATTACATCATTTCTTACATCAGCATGACATAATATTTATTTTTAGAATTCTCGATCTTTAAACTGCGATAACTTCTTTATGCAATCTCTGATTCGAGTAATTCTTGAGACGATGAACTGTTTCGAATGATATTCATTTTGTAGCAATGATCTTATCTCGAACAATAGCATTTGGTGGGGTCCACGTGCGCTTTTTCACCAATTTTATTCTGAAAATAAAAATATAAAAATATGAAATAATTTACTTAATAAAAATAAAAATATCAAGAACTAAGTAAGAATTCAAGTTTAAAAAGATAAAATAACTCTATAAAAATAGAGTTATCAACATGCTAAGACTGATGTGAGCCAACAGTCGAGATATTGTTGATAAATTGCAATGCACAAAAAAATTTTGATGGCCCCAGAACATTAACAATTACAAACTAGCTATAAACCAGCAACCGAAAAAATGCTTTCTACTTAACAATCAATTCTATCACGTGATTATAGGTGTGGAATTCGACATGTTTTATCGTACATAATATTGAACTTTATAAATTTGATAGTACTTTGATTGATTATGTAGCATTACAAAACTGATTCTTACAAAAAAAAGAATGTAGAATCTCGTACCTAATTAGTCTTCTATGATTAGTCTTCTATTTCAAAGTCTCTTGACTTTTCCTAATTGTGTATCTTCATAGAAATTTCTAGTCAATGACAAACTATGCTAGATCATAATTTTGACTTTGTGTTTTTGCTCATCTGTTTGTATGTGTATGAGAGAAAGATGGAGCCTACAAGAAAGTCCTTTTCTTAATATTAAAGTGATACATCATAAAGCAAACACATTACTTATATATACATATGTTTATACTATATTGCATTATCCTCCAAGCAAGACAATAACAGATTACATACACAAGCATTCTTACAATGATACATAGAGGCTTTTCTAAATAAGAAGTCATCAATATTCCGGTTTTGGTGCTCTAAGGAATGCATCAGTTAGAGCAGATTCAGACACAAAAGAAGTCACCAGTAGTCGCAAAGCCTGCAATGCAAGCAAAATTCACAATGTATCAAAAAGGTTAGTGGTGGCTGAGGTATGAATATTCAAAGAGGGTGGTGGTTGAGTAGGCAGAACAACAAATGCAAGGAATAGCAGAAACAGCAGCAGCTATGGTGAATCTGGTATGTCTGTGTGGTACATTAGTGCATTGAGTTCCTACTCTGTGTGTATATATATATATATATATATTTAGAATTCATCAACAAATATTAGCGAATACCAGGTAAATAGATTGTAACTGCTACAAGTATGTTCAATGAAGTGCCATGGTTTAGGTTTACCATCATAGTCCTTAATCATGCAATAACATTGATCTACTTGATGGCACTTTGGCAATAAAAATGCGTGGCATCTGACTTTTAAAGGCTGATCTAGCTAAAAGTTCATTGTATATACACTGTCAGAGATTACCAAATTGATTCAAAAGAGTTTTGAATTAACATGCAAATATAGGTTTGAAAAACAGTGAAGGGTTTCATTTGGAGAAGACGTCGTAGTGTTTTAGAATTTGACTCGCGTTATATAATATGATTTAGGCCATCAAGAAATTATATATTAAAGTGGTTTTATATTTCACGACTTCAATAGTAACATTCGACTAGACCTGCCAACAGAAATGAGAAATCTGTTGCACCTACTTTGATTGAAATCAAAGGAATTAGTACGCAAAACAATAAAATAATTTTTTTAACTAGGAGTAATGATTGTTGGAAAAAGCACCATTATAAAATCATGACGCTTTCTTAAAGCTTCATGATTTTAACTAGAATATGATATGGTAACTTACCTCTGTAGTGCCCACATACACGACACGCTCCTCGACGTCAGTGAAAGATACCTTCAATTCGTTTAGAAGAGGCAGACATGAGATTGGGGATATAGGTGTTATGATCAGATTGTCAGTCACCGTAAAGTTTGCTGGTTTAGTGAAAATTCCTCCGCCTGTAACTTCTTTTATGTTAGGCTTAGGGTCCACGACAGTCAAAGTTGAATTTGTATATCCTCCATCGATAAGTTTTTTATCATATGATAAAATCATTTGCCGCGATGCATAACCATAATAGTATGGCATATGTTTATCTTCCTCAATGCCCAATGGATGATTCTCAAAGCCAAAATTAGGAGCGAGCTTTGGACTGAGCAGTATTTCCTTTTGTTTAGAGGATTTCAGGTATTGCTTGGCATCAAGTTCCTTAACACTATTGTAGAGGTGAGTTATGCAACCTTTTGAAGTGCCACCATACATTTCTTTTAATACACACCCAAGTGGAACAGTGAGGAAACTGAAGAGCAAATCAACAAAGTCTTCACTTGCCTCTGCAAAACAGACCATATTCTTGGATTTGCTGACTATAAGCTTGACACAAATCTTTACAAAGGAATCAGTTGCTGGTTCTTCTTTTCTAGATTTAATATAGCTGCCCTGATTAAAATCTGCTTTGTCCGACTTCTGTCCTTTTAAACAACTTTCTTTGCTTAAATCAGGCACGGGATTATGCTTCAACAAAGTCTCTGTCAATGGCGTCTTGGATACCAGTGAGCACTTTAGCAAAGTCAGAACCTGAAAAGTGACAAGATTCATACCATAAACAACTTGACTATGCAACCACTCGCAAATTTATTAACCATTTGCACCACCGATAGCAAAGTTATACAAAAGTATATTAAATCCGATTCAAAGCAACTCTAACGAATAATGATGATCTGCATTAAATCATTTTAAGCGATATTTGATTCAGAATGAGATAGTTACCTCCTCTACTTCTACGTTGAGGCTGCATTCCTCAACGGTAGTCCCATCCATGACTCCTTGCTTAGAAAGTAAAGAAAGGCTTGCTACGATTGAGGCAGGCATTATTTCTAATTCATCACTTATTATTAGTCGGGCTAGTGCTTTAACAAACACTCCTTTAACTTTTTCTGTGCATGCCCTCTCAGTCAGACTCATCCTATTATTCATGTCCTTTCCACATCCACAAGTAGCATCACTGTAGTGACTCAATAATTTGTAACGGAAAAGGGCGCAATCAGAATTGCAAATGAAGTATGTGTGGGGCTCGCCATCATCAATTTTCAGTTTTAGTCTCTTGCATTCAGCTGCGGCAGCGTTTCTGGGGTTCAGCAACATGGTCTTGCATGCTTTGGTCTGAAGTAGCTCCACATCAAGATTTTCAATGCTTTCATATAAATTATTCATACAACCTATCCCCACTGTTGGTGGTTCGCTACGGATGAGCCTGATGATTGTTCCCATTGGCATTGTCAAGAAACTTAAGAGAACATCAACAAAATCCTCATCCGCTTCGGCAAAAATAACTCTGTTTTTCTTCTTGTCCACCAAGGCCTTCAAGCTAATGCCTTCTTGTTTGTGGGCCATGAATTATAAGCTTCAGATTCTTTTGACTGTACAAATGTTGTAATCAACCTGCATGATATGTGGATAATATAATCAATGGTTCTTGCTTGAGTTCCATGAACTTTAAGATTCGTAGGGACATAAAAAAAGTTTTAGGATCTGATAAACAATGTCAGCTGTAAAAGCTGAAATTTGACAAATATAACGAATCTCATGAAGCTAGGAGAACAGTGTAAACTTATTTCTATATAAACCGATGCTCAGCTATTCTCCATGCCATTTTTGAAGATGTTTTGTCTGTTCGATTGTCCAAATCAAAGCTTTCACATTATTGACACTATCTCACAAGTTTTGTACTTCAAAATAATTTGTCTAATAGTATCATTCAAACAAAGACATTTTTTTTTTGCATTGGAGTTCCTTCAATGTACAAATGAATCCATACAATTTCATGGGGCAACTAATTATACTCTTGATCCTTATTCTTGTTGCTAATAAATGAGAAGATGAATCGTCATATACTTCTCTAGCTAGTAAGCAATCTAAAGTTGTAACAGCAAAGTCGTAAAAGCATGATAACTTCAACGGAATGCTGACATTATATATAAAAAAGATATTCTAAGTCAAAATCCACTCCAAAATATCCAATTTCAAGTAATAGTTAAATTTTGTCATATTATCAAGTTGAATTATTCAAGTCCTGAACATTACTTGACAACAGAAAAAAAAAAAAGACAATACATAGAGTGCAAGTGAACAACATTGACAAAGCAAGCTGCAAAAAATATTCAAAATTCATAGCTTTTTGGGGTTGTGATAACAGTTAATAACATTGCAAGCAATAATGTATAAAACAAAACATATTGGCGTGCTCTAGTTCCAAAATAGTTCAAGAACGTCGCTATATAACAATGTAGACAACTAATGATACATTAAAAAAAATAATAATAATAATGATACCTTAATCTTGATGATGAGATCACCGCATGCAGCTGCAATTACTGGAGGGGTGTGGGAAGAAGCAGAGTGTTGATAAAAACAAGTAAAACATCAGCATTAAGCAACTTGAAGAACAAGTACTAAGTACTTGTGTTTTGTGGACCATAATCTTTCTATAGGACTGTTTTTAAGGAAGACTTAATTGACAAGCCAGGCACAGTCCCAGAATAGACTTTAGATCGACTTGTATTTTCTTGCACCTGATAAAATTATATCATCCAAAAAGCTTTATAAAAAAGGACAACGGACCGTGGTCTAATGGTAAATACCATATTGTCGCTCACTGCATTAAGGAGGTGGCGGATTCTACATCAAAGTCCTACAAAATTGTGGACATTTTCTCCACATGTTGTGAGTTGCCCCCTCATTTAATATGAGTTACTTTCTTCCACTTCCAGGAGATGTTTCCCGGACTACATTACAATACTCATACTTGAGCTGATCTCGATTGCCACCTGAACAAATAATAATAATGAGAAAAAAGAAGGTTGTGTAACAAAAATTGTTGATGATGATACTGCTGCTGCTACCATCGTAGTTACCGAACAAGTTGCGAATCAATGCCATTTTAAGGAACGATTTGTGGGATTGGGACTGATTATTTAAATTTTTAAATAATCCAAATAGATTGGACAATGATTCTGCAAATGAGCATGAACTGTTCACTGATTTAATAATTTTTTCTAATTAATTCTAATAATTATACCACAACCTTAATTATGTAAAATTATATTTATTGTGAATATAAATTAAAATATTTTATTATCATATTATTTTAAATAGTTTTATAAATTTACAGAAATTAACATAAAATTTAACAAATACATATGTACTGTTTTTTAAAGTTAATACTGAATATTTTTAAAAGTTAATACTGAAAAAATTTAACTATTTTTTCAGCCCAATTAATACTGAATATTTTAAAGTTAATAATGGGTTTTATGGCAGCCAAATGGGCTCAATCCAACTGTAATCAAATTGACAGAATTTATCTCAGGCAATCAAAAGTAGATAGATAATTAAAAGCTTAATTATTTGAGTTTTGTTCATTTGCAAACACCATAAAAAACAGTAGGATTATAATATGAAGTAGGCTAAGTCGATCGAGTCAATTGTGTTGAATTTTGAATATTTAATAGAAAATTATATAACATTGATACTTGAATATAAATCTTTAATATTTTATTACTTAATGTTGATGATCAGAACTTAGATTTATTATGATTTGAAAGAAAAATAGTAGGAAAAAATAACAAAAAAAAAGAGAAGAAAATAGATGAAAAATACAAAGTAGGTCAGTTAGGTCAAATTTTTTAATATTTTATCAAAAAATGGATAATATTTTCACTTAAGTGATGATCTCTCATAATTCAATACATAATATAGATCATTGGAATATATATTTACCAAGTAAAAAATCTAAAGCAAAAAAGAGAATAAAAATATAAGTGATAAATACAAAGTTGGTTAATGTGATTGGATCGAATTTTGAATATTTTAGCAAAAAAATAAATAAATAACATTGATGCCTAAACAAAAATCTCTCATATTTTAGTAATAAATATTGATGATTGACTTATATTTGGTGTGATTGAGTGAAAATTGCAAAGAAAAAAAATGAAAATAAGAAAAAGAAGAAAAAAACAAAATCAGTTAAATCAATTGGCTAGAGCTTTAAATATTTTAATTAAAACAACATAGCATTAATACTTAATTAAAGACTTAATGTTGCTGATTTAAACTTACGTTACTTAAACGAAAAATCCAAAGCAAAAAAGGAAGATTAAAAGTGTATGATGAACATTGAAAGTCATCATCTAGGTTCCCAAATGATGGTGGGGGCTACCTAAATGATTTTCATCTAGGTTTGAAGAATGTTCAATTGGAACCCAAAACATTACCATCTGGGTTTGATTGGAACCCATATGAACAAGCGCAAGGGTTGATGATGATGATGGGTTGTTGGGTTGGTGATGGTGATTATGGCTTGAGGTCGATGATGGTGGGGTTGAGGACGATGAAGATTGGTTGATGTTGATAATGGTAGGTTGAGGATGAAGGATTGATGATGATGATGATGCATTAAGGTTGATGATAATAAAATGGTGGAGATCAATCCCAGATTGGATCTCCACAATTTTTTTTTAAAAACTTTTTTTTTTCATATTTTTTTTAATTCTTTGGTTTTTACCGTCTATTATTGTTTTTATTTAAAAAATTAAAAAATATATATATTTTTAAAAATTATAACTATTAAATTTTATTTTAAATTAATCTTCACTATCTATGATATGATGGACGATGGAGACCTCTCTTTTTTTAAAAAAAATATATATAAATATATTGTTTATTATTTTTAATTTTCACCTTTAAGTCAAATTAGTTTGACAAACTAATTTTAATAGAATTTGACTAATGGAGTGAGACTGTTATATAATAAAAAGGTAAATATATTTCCGTCTAATTTTAGACATACCTCAGGAAGTACTGTTTCGTGTAATTCATTCTATAAGAAAACAAATAGCAGCAAAGCTCTTCTCAAGCAAAGCATAGAGCAGCAAATACGGTATAATGTTATATAGTTAATTATGTAACATCACAAAATCGGTTCCTTAAAAAAAGAAGTGTGAAATCCCGCTTTTAATTGATTCGAGTTTGTGCTCATCTGTCTGTGTGTGTATGAGAGAAAGATAGAGGGAGACAGAGGGTACACAGGAAAATCTTTTTCTTAATATCAAAGTAACACATAATAAAGCAAACACATTACTTATATATGTGTTCATATCATATTGCAATATCCTCCAAGCAAGACAATAATAGATCACATACACATGCATTCGTGCAATTATATACTAGGGTTTTGCTGAATAAAATGCCCACAGATCAATATTCTGGTTCTAGTTTTCTAAGGAATGCATCGGTTAGAACAGATTCAGACACCAAAGAAGTCACCATTAGTCGCAAAGCCTGCAATGCAAATCACAATTCACAACGTGAATATTTTAGAGTAGGCAGAATAGAGAATTAAATGAATAGCAGAAACAACAACAACTATGGTAAATCCAGTATGCATGTGTTGTACAAAGCACATACAAGCATTGAGTTCCTATTTTAATTTTCTTAAAAAATTATCAACAAATACTACTAAATATACTGAGTATAGATTATAATTGCTACATGAATGCTCAATGAAGTGGCACTGTTTAGGTTCACCATCCTAGTCCTTAATCAAGGAATAACAAATGAATTACTTAATGGCACTTGGGTATAAAACTGCATAGCATCTGACTTTCAAGACTGTTACATATACATAGTTAGGTGGTTTCATATTTCCTAATTTTCCAATAGTAACATTTACCAGGCCAGGAAAAAAAAATGAGAAATTTGTTGCACTGACCTTGGTTGAGAAAAATGGAACATTGTTTTAACAAAGGACTAATGATTGTTATAAAACATCACCAATATAAAACTATGAGAAGCTATCTTAGAGTTTCATTGCAGAATTTGGTATGGTAACTTACCTCCTTAGTGCCTACATACACATCACGCTCCTCAACGTCACTAAAAGGTACCTTCAATTTGTTCAGAAGATGCAGATATGAAATTGGGGATATGGATGTTATGATTAGATTATCAGTCACTGTAAATTTGGCTGGTCCAGCAACAAATCCTCCACCTGTAGCATTTTTTAAGGGAGACTTGGGATCAACAACAGTTAAAGTTGTATTTGTGTATGCATCATGGATAAGTGTTTTATCACAAGCCAGCATCCATGGATGATTTTGTGTTGAACAATAGTATGAGGGATGTTTATCTTCTTCAATGCCTAATGGATCGTTCTCATATCTAAAATTAGGGGCGAGCTTCGGACTGAGTAGCATTTCCTTGTGCTTAGAGGAATTCAGGTATTGCTTGGCATCAAGTTTCTCAATGCTATTGTAGAGGTGAGTTACACAACCTTTTAAAGTGGCACCAGACATTTCTTTTGCCACACATCCAAGTGGAACGGTGAGGAAACTGAAGAGCAAATCAATAAAATCTTCACTTGCTTCTGCAAAACAGACTGTATTTTTGGATTTGCTGACTATAAGCTTGACACCAATCTTTCCACAGACATCTGATGGTGGTTCTTCTTTCCTAGAATCAATATAGCTGCCCTGATCAAATTCTTCTTTGATCAACTTTTGCTTTTTTGCCAACCTTTCTTTTCCCACCTCAGATTCCGGATTATGCTTCAACAAAGTTTCTGTCAAAGGTGTCTTTGATAAAAATGAGCACTTGAGTAAAGCCAGAACCTGAGGACGTCAGATCAGGTATTTATGATCCATAATTTTTAACAATTAGACTATAAAACAACTTACATAATTATCAATCATTGTCACCACTGACATCTAAGTTAGAAAAAAGTATGTCATATCTAATTCAGAGTTCTATAATCTGATGGTGGTTCTTCTTTCCTAGAATCAATATAGCTGCCCTGATCAAATTCTTCTTTGATCAACTTTTGCTTTTTTGCCAACCTTTCTTTTCCCACCTCAGATTCCGGATTCTGCTTCAACAAAGTTTCTGTCAAAGGTGTCTTTGATAAAAATGAGCACTTGAGTAAAGCCAGAACCTGAGGACGTCAGATCAGGTATTTATGATCCATAATTTTTAACAATTAGACTATAAAACAACTTACATAATTATCAATCATTGTCACCACTGACATCTAAGTTAGAAAAAAGTATGTCATATCTAATTCAGAGTTCTATAATATATTGATTACAACACATTAAGCCACTCTAAAAATGATATCTATTAAATCATAGTTGAATCTGATGAGATTAAGTCATCTTAGAATCAGAATGAGATATTTACCTCATTTACTCCTATGTTGAAATTGCATTCCTCAGTGGTAGTCCCATCTATGACCGTGACTCCTAGCTTGGACATTAAAGGAAGGCTTGCTTCAACTGTTGCAGGCATTATCTCTAATTCATCACTTATTATAAGTCGGGTCAGTCCTTTAACAAACACCCCATTATATCGAGCATCATGAGTCTTTTCTTCACCTCCATTCTTCCCATACAGAGGAATCTGTTGATCCATCATCTCTCCACAACGACAAATAGTACCTCTGTAGTGACTCAATAACTTGTAATTGTAAAGGGTGCAGCTTTGTGACCTGCAAATGAAGTAACTCAGGGGACGGCCATCATCGACTTTCAATTTTAGTCTCTTGCATTCAGCAGCAGCCGCATTTCTGGGGTAAAGCAGCATGGACTTGCATTTGTTGGTCCAAAGTTGCTGTGCATCAAAATTCTCGATGCTTTCATACAGCTTGTTCATACAACCTATTCCTAATGTTGGTGGTTTACTACGGGTGAGCCTGACAATTGTTCCCATAGGCATCGTCAAGAAACTTAAGAGAATATCAACAAAATCCTCATTTGCTTCGGCAAAAAGTACTCGGTTGTTCACCTTGTCCACCATGGCCTTCAAGCTAATACTTTCTACTTGTTTCTCAGCCATGGATTATATTCTTCAGATTCTTTTACTTGTACAAATACTTAAATCAACCTGCATGATATGTCGTTAATAATAATTAATGATTCTTGACTGAGCACCACTCACTTTAACGACTGTAAAATCAAAAACAAAGCTCCAAGAATTCTAGTAAACAATTTCAACAGAGAAATCCGAAATTCAAGAATCATAACTAATGTCTTAAAGCAAGGAAAAGTTTACAAGCTTACTTCTATATATAAAAATGATCCTAAAGCTGTTTTCCATTACATTTTTGAAGATTTTGTTTGATTGTACAAATCTAAGCTTTTACATTATCTAAATAATCTGACAGATGTTGTACTTCAAGAGATTTCTCTAATGATATCATTCAAACAATTCATATTTTTTGGCACTGGAATTTATCTAATGATATCATTCAAAAATTCAAAGCCTTTTTGGGTTGAGATAACAGTTAAAACCATTCCAAGCAGTACTCTGTCAACTAAAACAGATAAGCATGCTCTAGTTCCAATATAGTTCAAGAACCAAGCTATATATCACTCTAAACAACAAATGATTTATTAGAAAATAATGATACCTGGTAATCAGATCAGCAGTTGCAGCTGGATTTTCTGGTTTAGGAGGGAAAGAGAGTGTAGATGAAAACAAGCAGAAAAGGCAGTTTCAAGGAAAGTTAAAGTTTATAAAGAAAGTAGATATGTGCTCAATTTTAAAGATTGTTTAAATAATTATAAGGCAAACACTTAATAGAGAAGAAATGAAACTGTCCCAGACTTGTATTTTCTTGCACCAGAATAATAGACAGGGAAAATTACAACCAACATATATAAGATCTATTTAATTACACTTGAAATCAACTTATTCTAAAATTCATAATGATGTTCCCAACCATTAGGTTTGACCATTAAATATGATCTCTGACTTTAACGGTTACAAGGGTATTTATGTCATTTTACCCATTTTAAATATTTTATTTTAAAATAATAAATTAAAAATATATATTAAATAATAAAAAAAACAAACTTTACATATCTATTAGCCATTTTTGGAAATGGGTGGTGGCCGGTGGGGATTCATTTATAAGAAAAAAATTAAAGTAATAAATGAAAAGAATTTTGGATTTTCATCCTTTAATGTCAATGATAAACCGTGAAGATTTATTTAAATAATATATAGAAACTATAAAATTGAAGAGATAGATGAATATCATGTGGGATGAATCCAAAATGATGTTTATCTAGGTTCCAATCGAATCCAGATGAAGACACTCTCTTCTTCATTTGGCGAGAGTTTATGATGATGATGGGTTGATGGTCATGATTATGGCTTGAGGTCGATTATGGTTGGGTTAAGGATGGTGAAGATTGGTTGATGTTGTAATGGTGGGTTGAAGATGGAGGATTGATGATGTAGGAGTTGATGATGATGATGATGCATTGAGGTTGATGATCATAGATTGGTGGAGATCCAATCTCATAATTGTGTTGCAAATATGTTACAATCGTTACTCTTACCCACCATCATATGTGCTACTAGAAGAATTCATAAATGCTTCAAGAACATGGTTGAAATCTTCTCTAGATTGCATTGCCAATAATTGTACTTTTTAGGTATTTCCAAACATCAAGAAATTACATTTCTCAACGGTAGACAAACCTAGGGATTGTTTGTTTTTTATTTAAAAAATTAATAGTGCTGTTGAAGATTGAATAGTGATTGAAACATGAAATCTGAATAATATGTTTATTTTTTTTTCTCTTACCTCTGAATGTATTATAAACTTATTTGTTTATTAAATTTAAAATTATCTACAAACTAATAAATTGACATTTATACATTTTTTTACTATTTTTTGTTATGTAATTTTAATTAATTTAATACAAACATCTAAAAAATAAATAATTTAATAAATTCTAAAATATTTTTATATACATATTAATAATTTTTTTATTTATAATTAAAATATGATTAAAAAACTTAGTAGTATCAACCATATTTATATATTTAAATATATTAATATATTTAAGAAAACAACTAAAAAGATAAATTTTTAAATTATAAATTAAAATATATTAGTTCAATTTCAAGATAATTTGAGATGATATGTATTTAAATTTTACTTTTCAAATATATTTTTTGTAAATATCTAGGAAAAAAAATGAAAAAGAAAATTTGAGTAATACAAAATTAGAATAAATTTAAAATTATATTATTTTGGGGGGACAAATTTAGACTAAAAACTTGTAAATATTATTAAATGATTTATAATTATGTAAAAAGTTAAAAATTTTTACTTAATTTTTTCATTTTTTTTTAAGTGGTTTGACCACCTAAAAAAAATAAAAACAACTTAATAGATACAATTCAGTACTATTAAATCTTAAGTAAAAAAAATAAACGACCTCTTAAACATGAAAATTTACTGTTTTGTTGCTGATTGATTTAACCGGAACCAGTTCAATTCAGTTTCCAAATATTTCAAGAGTTCATGCAAGATTTCATCCTTTTATTGCAAAGAATGAAATTAAGTAATAATATAATTTCAAATTCATCCTAATTTTATATTATTTGAATTTTTTTTTTCTTGATACTTATAAAAAGTATATCTAAAAATAATTATTTTTTAGTTATTTTCTTAAATATATTAATTATTTAAATATATAAATATTATTAATGCTACTATATTTTAATTATAAATAAAATATTATTAAAATGTGCATAAAAAATGTTTTAAATAATCATTTTTTAGTTGTTTTCTAAATATATTAATTATTTAAATATATAAATATTATTAATACTACTATATTTTAATTATGAATAAAATATTATTAAAATGTGCATAAAAAATATTTAAAATTTATTAAATTATTTATTTTTAGATGTTTGTATTAAATTAATTAAAATTACATAACAATAAATAATAAAAATGGTATAAATATCAATTTATTAGTTTTCAAACAATTTTAAATTTAAAAAATAAATAAGTTTGTAACATATTCAGAGACAAGAGAAAAAAAAAAAAAGCAAACATATTATTCAAATTTTAGGTTTCAGTTACTATTCAATTTTTAGTGTTAAATAATACTGTTAAGTCTTCATATAAAAAAAAAACAAACGACCCTTAATTTTGAAATACCTTCGTAATAAGGAACTAGAAATAGTGCTAGATATCAAAACTTTGGACTATATCATCCTTTTTATGTCAAAGAAGGTTCTATGTTACTCTATTAAACACTCACAATTATTAGAATAAGATGTTAAGATATTTTGCGAAGGGATTCAACCTTCATCTTGTAATTGATGTTAAGACATGTATGCTAGCCAAGAGACAGCACTGCTAACGCGCAAGATGATGCTTGGTAGCTTCAGAGAGAACGAGCAACTTCTTCTTCACGGTACATGAATCCATCATAAATTATGCAAGGAAGCCCCTCATGCTTCTTCCCTTCTTAAACTTAAATATCTTAAATATTTTAAGATATTTTATTTATTTTGTTTTATATAAATAAAATAATATTTTAATTAAAAAAGACCAAAAACTAAACGAAGGAGTTCGAATAGGAGGAGGGTGCCGGCCTCCTCCAATCCCAGTGACCGAGGCGGCCGCCTTCTATCGTCGGTGCAAGAGGAGGAAACGGCCTCCTCTTGCATCCTTAATAGTGGATGATGAAGGAGGCTTCTACTTCTTCGGTCACTGTTAAGGATGCAAATGGAGTTCGTTGGCCTCCTCTTGCAGACGGCCTCCATGCCGGATATTCATGACATACTTGATTATATTGTCCATTCTTATGATTATATTGTTATTCCGTTAAGTTGCTTTTATGGCAACTTAATTGTCCATTCTTATGATTATATTGTTATTCCGTTAAGAACATACTTGATTCATGAGATAAGAATCAAGACAAGGTCGATCGCCATCAAAACAAGACTTTTTTTCTGTCACTTCATCTTGATCGAGATGAGCCTTTTTGTAGGCTTGTCTCTACTTGATCGAGTCAGAGCTCAAGACAAGACTTGTCTCTGCCTTTTCTCTGGATGAAGAGAAGACAAGAGCATCGTTAATCTGTCCCAGTACAAGTTTCTCAATTGAATATTAAGTTATTCTCATAATTTTTTCCGTTTTATTTATAGAACTCTAGATTGAACATTTCTGCCAACATATTCTTGAATTGAAGATATTCATGACTTTTCGTTTAAGTGAAAAATTTCACCCATCATTGCAACACTAAGTGAAATTGTACAAAACAAATATAAGAGAGTATTAGTTTCAAAACTTCGACAATTCCCAAGGTTATTTTCATGGCTAAATGACACGATAATTATATCATCTTAACTTCAAACTGACATAATAAGTTCTACTAATTCGTTTAAACAATTATAAGTGGCACCACCTTTCCGGATGCAACGTTCAATCTTCAGCTTCAAATTTGCAACTCTTTCCCTCGTTTCTTCCCCTTCTTTTTCAACCATCAACCTTTTGATAGCTTTTTCTATCTCCTTTCTTTCCAAGCCCTTCTCCAATTCAACGCCAACTCTCCATACGTGGCTTATGTATCTAGAATTCGTTGTTTGATCACCCATCATTGGTAGACAAATCATGGGAACCCCTTCACTTATGCTTTCAAGAGTTGAGTTCCAACCGCAGTGACTCAAAAATCCTCCTACAGCGCGGTGTGCTAGCACTTTCTCCTGTGGTGCCCAATTCACTATGCAGCCTCTTTCTCCAGCAGCTTCTATAAAATCATCAGACAGTAAATCAGCAGAATTTGATCCATTAACTAAACCAGGCCTAAGCACCCACAAGAAAGGTTGCTTGCTGTTGGCTAGACCCCAAGCCATTTCCACTAGCTCATTCTCACCCATGACTGCCATGCTTCCAAAACTTACATATAAAACAGAATTATCAGTCTGCTTGTCAAGCCATGTAATGCAGCTATGGTCCTCTTCCCATAAGCTACTGGAGGAATATGGAGCCATCTTCTGCATAGGGGCTATTGAAAAGCTTGGAACTTGGCATTGCTGTTGGAGTTGTGCCAATGATGATTGTTCAAGGCAGTACATGGTATTCCATATGATAGCTGAAGAAGTTCCTATATTTCGTACAGTAGCTGCTAGCTGAAGCAAGGTATCTTTATTTGTGGATTCATAAACAGGTAGATCTTTGAATCTGAGGGGTTCAAGGTCTGGCACTAGCTCCATTGACTTCAAACCTGCAAAAAGGATTGGTTAATAATGTATCATAAACCATTTTAGATGTTAAGACTTCAAACTAAGTCACCCCTTATACGTTAGAGAATGCTGTATTTTGCTTTATTAAACAGTCACACTTCATTAAACAAGGGGAAAATAGTGTTTCCACACTGTAGTTTGAATTAATACTTAAAATTGTCCTTATTTACTAATAAAGAAGAGAGATTTTGAGTATTAATTCAAACTACAGGAGGGAAAATATGATTAATCATTTTATAAGATGTTGAGTTTGCATACCTTGCAATGCAACGCAACCTTCCTCTCGTAGTTGAGGATATGAAAAGTATGCTAGCCAAGAGGTAGCGCTGCTAGTGCGTAGGATGATGCTTGGTAGCTTCAGGGAACAAGCAACTTCTTCTACCGAGTACATGAGTGCATCATAAATTACGCAAGGAAGTCCCTCATGCTGCTTCTCTTCCTCTACAATCTGAGTCAATATTTCCTGGAGAGAAGCTTTGGAATTTGAGTTAAGATTTGATAGAATAACTGCAAAATCACCAGAATCATTACTTTCCGATGATGACCAGTCAGCTGACGACAGCGTATGGAAAATAAAATCAGGATGATTGTGAGTGTTAGGAGAATTGAAATGGGTATGAGCAACTGTGATGGAAAATCCCCTGGAATGTAGGATGCTGCCTAGCCGAAGCATCGGATTTATGTGGCCTTGAAATGGACATGGAACTAGCACCAGCCGCCGGCATCTATGTCCTTGTTTTTCCATCTTAGTTTCTCAGGGAAGACTTGCTTGACAATTGCTGGAAAAATGAGGTCATATAAGCAAAAATCAAGTGCAGAATCTGTACCTTTTTTATGGATCTAACTCTATAATGACGAAAAACATTATAAAGTCATTTTGTAATCATACCGAATCTAAATATTTATACACACACAAACATCTTTGTCAATGTATGCACAAAAGGTTCAATTAACACCCCGTTAGATGCAACAAATAGTCTTATAATATTCTAAGGATGGCAAGCAACACGTTCGATAAAACTTCGGATAAAAAATTGCTAATGGATTGTTTAATAATAATTAAGGATGGCAAGCCTCACGCTTGATTATTGAGGTTTTTTTTTTCCTATTTTATCTAACCAGTAATATTACCCATCAATTGTAATTTTTGGATTGGTTATAAAGATAGTTATTAAAGTTAATCCAATTACTACAATCGATGGATAATATTACTTTCCTTCCCCCCCCCCCCCCCCCCTCCCCTTTTTTTTAAATGGATTATTGAGGATTTTTAACAAGGATTTTCAATCTACAAGATTTTCAAGAAGTTATATCTATGCATTTTGAAACCAAAGCAGTACTATTTATCCTTCTGCTGGTTTGAAAAAATTATCAATGACCATGTTATATAATCAATCATGTGAATCCATAAAACCCATATTCAAACTTTAAAAATCATATTTATACATCCCCTCTTAATATGAATGATTGTGTATCTCTCTATCATTCAAGAAATTATAGGTTCAAAATACACCAATTGTGTGTTTAATAGGAATAAATATTTAGACCGTATAAATAATGTTTAATCTCAACAAGATATATTTGGTGTCGACTTCAAAAAAAGATATATTTACAAATATCTTTTCTTTTATCACTTCTCACTTAGGTTTTTTTTTTTTTTTTTTTGAAAACTCAAGAGACTTTATTTAAGAAACATATACAGAAACAATGTTTGAATATAATCTAAAACAGAATCGAACTAAGATTAGCTACAATTGCTTCTAAAAATTAAAGTAGCTAGCCGATGGACTACCTTATTATTCTTCTTAAAAGTAAACTGGTACTGAATATTGCTCAATTTAGATAACATCAACGAGATATCTTTAATAATAGGACCTCACACTGCTGAAAATTTCTTAGCCTGAATAGTCAAGATAATCAACCAAGCATCCGTTTCCACAACTTAAGGTCTAAAGTCATGAGATAAAACAAACTTCAACCCCTTTTTGATTGTCAAACATTCAATCAACTAACGGGTGAAAAAATCAACAAACTTCATAGACAAAGCTCCTTGAATCTCTTCCAAGTGATTACTGATCAAAGCTCCAATCCCCATAAACCTGGTCCATTACTTGTAGTTGCATCCACGTTTAGTTTTAGGGGGCCCCTATCAGGGGTTTGCCATTTGACATGCAAAACAAGAGAAAAAGTATCTGGACTCTCTTTAGCAGCCTCATTGAGCTTTTGAAACTCAGCAAGGAAAAAAACAACTTCTTCTAAAATTAGCTCCCCTTTTTTAGAAACACCACCATACAAAATATTATTTCTATCCCCCCAAAGATTCCACAAGATCACCAACCATAACTCAAAATTTGCATTGGAAAGACAATCATGCAAGAAAATCATTAAGTTTGACATAGATGAACCTAAGACCCCCCTAAAATAAGTCCAAAAGATACTCTTAAACTAACAATTTTTAGCCCAAGGACAAAAATGAAAGCTTGAAAAGCTGATTTCTCATCCTCACAACAATATCCACACAATGTAGAGCAATTTATCATTCTACGAGCCAAATTTCCACTAGTAGGCAATAAATCAGGAAAGACATGTCATCCAAAAATCTTAATCTTGCTCGAAATTTTAAGACCCCAAAAGAAATTCTACCAATGACTATTAGATCTCTCATCAAATGACTATCTATCAGAGCGTGATACCATGAGGACCGAATAGCCCGATTTAACTGATTATTACCCATTTGAATTGAAGTGGCACACTATGCTAACATAAGGGAGAGAGCTGCTTAGCGGAATCCCTAAGATAGAAGGAACATCCACTTGCAAAAGAAAAAAAAAATGATTTAGCAAATCAACATTTCACTCCACATTCTTAGAAATTAAATCAACGACCCTCAAATCTGACAAATGAGGATCTAATCTAGTGATGGGGCAAAAGAGAGAGGGTTTAATGATCCAAGAATCTTGAAAAACTTGAATAGAAGCACCATTACCAATTTGTCATCTACACCCCAACTTGATAACTAATCTACTCCATAAAATACTTTGTCAAATCGCGAAAGCCCTAGTTTTACAATAAGCTGACAAGAAATGAACCCATAATAGTATTTGTCTTGAACAACTCTGGCCATCAAAGAGGACGAAAAGGAAATAAGTCATCAAGCTTGTCGAGCTACTAAAGCTTGGTTAAAATCCCATAAGTCTTGAAAACTCATCCCTCCAACTTTCTTCTTCTGACACCGTTTATTCCAACTCCACCAATGTAACTTCTTAGTGGACTTATCTACTCCCTACCAAAACCAAGCTATTAAAGATTGAAGTTCATTACCAACAGAAGTTAGGATACCGAAAAGTTGGTCCTTATAGGAAGGTGCTTCACACTAAATATTAATTTTATATTTTTTTGAAATTTTCACACTAATTAATTTGTTGGTAATAATTTAGTACACTCCTAGAGTTTCTATCCAGTAATTTATTATCATAATTCATAAGGACCTAAATTTAAGTTTGGATTGAGAACGATGCTATATCGTCTCTCCTCATATTTTGATTAAATTTTAAAAATAATGCAACGTTATTTTAGCTCTTAAATTGTTGATATCAGAAATTGACGTCTAAATTCGTACCACAATTGTACGTTTGATGTGAACGTAATTCAAAAACATTTAATTGCAGTGAAAAAACAGTTAAATATATATTCATAATATTACATTGATGTACATGTATCACAGCCTTCGCTCAACAATCAACATCAACACAATTCTTTTTGTTATTTTATATGATAAGTCAATTATTGAGCAAGCACTTCTCAATGATATTATTTAATTAATGCATAATTCTCTCGATGGTTTGGTGAGTAGCACGTGACACATGATTTTATACATGATGTCCCTACTCACTAGTTTTGATCAACAATCAACATCAAGATAGTTCTTTTTAGTCAATTATGTAGCAAATAATATTATTTAATTAATGCATTATTCTCCCAATGGTTTGGTCAGTAGTGACACATGATTTTATACGCGATGTCCCTACTCACTTATTTTGATGTACCTTTTATACATAATGGGTTAGGAGAGGGACAAATTGTATCCACAAGTTGAAAGTAATGATGATATGTGTCTTTCTTTTATTTAAAATAATAATAAATTATTAAAATGTACTAAGTTTCACTCATTCTATGTTGTTAATTTAATGGAAACAAAGTGAAATTTACAAATCAGCTGCTCTATGAGTCATCTCTTTTAGACCAAAACTAGGAAGGTTTTTCGTTGTCAGGTTGCGTGTTGAAGTAGAGTCAGTACCCATCTGTTGACTATTAGTTATTTTTATAAATGGAGGGTTATTTAACTTGTATAATGGGCCAGCAAAAAATGAGAAAAAGAATACCTATTTAGAGGTTTAAAGGGATCAATAAATAAATACATAATATACAGAAAGCAAATAAGATATATTTTATATAAAATTGAGAGTTATATAGGTAATTATTAAATTTATTTCATGAAAAAATTAAAACATGGGTGTAAAAATATGAATAAAATAAATATATTTTATATTTAAAATAATTACAATTTTTTAAAAAATAAATATAACTACATATTATTAATTTTAAATAAAATAATATTATTTTTTAAAAATAATGAATATATGTTAACCTAACCTTCAAAATAATTAAATATATTTAATAATATATTTAAAAACCAACCTCACTTGAAAGTGTTTTATGTGTTTTAAGAATTTTTTTTTTTCCTTTTTGCCCATGTTTTAGTTATTGTTATCATGAAAAAATAATAATAATAATAATAATAATGGTGAAGTGGTTGGGTAATTGAGCTAGGTGATATACCTATGAGTGATTAAAAGAAAGGTTAAAAAATTAAAAATTAAAACCCATGTAGTCCCGTGCTTAACCATGTGATGTGGCAGGACATGACAACCAAAGATGGGATATTGGATTGAATTTTGTTCAAACCAATTCCTTTTCAAGCTCCAAATGTACCTTAAGAGTGTTCAACACACAGGAAATTTTATAGCATTGGATTAAAAATTTACAATCCTATGTTGACCTATGTGTTGAAAAAGTTTGATAGGGATTGTAAGGATTCAAGAATCAATTCCATCGTGTTTGAAATTCTGCTATCGTGAAATTTTCTATTCCTAACTACTTCAATGAGATTTCTCATGAAGGGAAATGATTCATTAATAGATTTTTTGTTTCTCTTTTCTCCATTTTAACTTTTTATTGTCCTTTTCCTCTATTGTCACCATTTTTGTCTCTCTTTCCTCCATTTTTTTTTTTTAATAATTGTTTCTCTTTTCTTTTTTCTAAATTTGTTACACTTCCAACATTTTTTATTCCGCTATCTCTATTTTTAATTTTTTTTCCATTAATACATAGTATAATTTTAATACAATCCCAAATTATACCAAACATGAGATAGTGATTTTTTAATCCAATCTCATCAAATTCAAATCCTTTTTAATCTCATTCTTATTTACTTTCTCATCTTGCATGCCAAACAGGGTCTAATGGTTAAGAGTTACTATTGGGACTTCTATAAAAAATGTTGACTTTCTCTTGTCATCATAAACAGGTTCAGCTATACAGAAAATTAGTTAGTGTAAAATAGGCAAGTGCTGGACCAAATTTGTTTACCAAATGCCTTAATTCATCTAGTACAACATAGCTCCACTCTTAGAAATTTAATTAGTTTAATTATTGAGGGACTTGTTTAATTTAGAAGATAAGCAAGAAATCTCATTATAATGAGATATTAGTTCACCAAATATCCTTGTTAATTTTAGTTTTTGAATTGGACAAATTGAAATCGTAGGTGATTGTCTCCGTGAGGTTGTCGTGCAAACAATAATATCAGTGAAAGGAAAATTCAGATCTGATCTCCAAGGGGAAAATACATCAACACTTGAAATCAATTATAACAAGCAAAAACTAACAATTATTCAGAAGATACAGTACAAAGTTTTTTTTTTTTCTTTACCTTTCCTCCTAACCATAATTCTTGGGTTTCCTTTTGTTTACCGAGCTTCAAACATAAACATTTTACTATTATGACGATTTTGATAGATAATAATTCATTAGAAATTTCAACATAAAATGAAATAATTGCGAAAACATAAGAGTTTATTATTCTTGACATTTCAAGGATGATTGTTATAAATGACTAGGGCAATAGCAGGAATAGAAATCAAGTTATCTACCGCTTCAAACGGATTTAATAAATTCTACTAACTTATTCAAAGAGTTATAAGAAGGACCGTCTTTCTGAATGTTAGATTCAGCCTTCAGCTTCAAATTTATTGCTCTCCGCCTAATCTCATCCCCTTCCTTTTCTTCCATTAACCTTTTTATAGCTTTTTCTATCTCCTCTCTCACCAAACCATTCTCCAATTCAATCCCAACTCTCCAGACATGACTTATGTATCTTGAATTTACTGGTTGATCGTAGAGATTTGGATAGCAAATCATGGGAACTCCTTCGCATATACTTTCAATGGTAGAATTCCATCCGCAATGAGTCAAAAATCCTCCTACAGCTCGGTGTGCTAGCACTTGCTCCTGTGGTGCCCAGTTCACTATGCAGCCTCTTTCTCCAACAATTTCTTTAAAACCATCTGACAATAAATTAACAGTATTTATTCCATTACCTGAACCTGCAGGCCCAAGCACCCACAAGAAAGGTTGCTTGCTGTTGGCCAGACCCCAAGCTATTTCTGCCACCTCTTTCTCACCCAAGACTGCCATGCTTCCAAAACTTACATATACAACAGAATCCTGGGATTGCTTGTCAAGCCATGTAATGCAGCTACGGTCCTCTTCCCATATGCTAGTAGAGGATATTGTTGGAGCCATTTTCTGCATAGGGCCTATTGAAAAGCTTGGAACTTGGCATTGTTTTTGGAGTTGTGCCAATGATGATTGTTCAAGGCAGTCCATGCTGTTCCATATGATAGCTGAAGATGTTCCTATATTTCTTACTGTTGCTGTTAGCTGAAGCAAGGTTTCTTCATTTCCAATGATAATTGGTAGATCTTTGAATCTCAGAGGATCAAGGCCTGGCACTAACTCCATTGATTTAGAACCTGCATAATAAAAATTGGTAGTCCAAGGAATCATTTTTTTATATGGAGTTACATAAATAAGACTTTGAACTATGTCACTAAACACTCACATAGTACAATTCATTGAAGAAAATGTTGATTTTGTATATATACCTTGTGGAGGGATACGACCTTTCTCTCGTAGTTGAGGATATGCTAAGGAAGCTAGCCAAGAGATAGCGCTGCTAGTGCGTAGGATGATGCTTGGTAGCTTCAGGGAATGAGCAACTTCTTCTACCGAGTACATGAGTGCATCATAGATTATGCATGGAAGCCCTTCGTGTTGCTCCCGTTCCTCTATAATCTGAGTCAATAGTTCCTGAAGAGACGCCTTGCAGTTTAAGTTAAGATTTCTTATAGAAACTACTAAACCATCAGAATCATTTATTTCTAATGAAGAGTTATCTGACAACACTAGGTACAAAAAATCAGGATGGTTGCAAGTGTTAGGAGAATTGAATTGGGTGTGAACAACTGTAATGGAAAATCCCCTCGAATGAAGGATGGTGCCTAGCCGAAGCATTGGATTTATGTGGCCTTGCAAGGGAAATAAAACTAGCACCAGCCGGCGGCATCCAAGTCCTTGTTTTCCCATCTCTCTTTCCCTTAGAGGTTTGTTTGCTCTAAGTCAAGGATTTAGATGGTTATAAATGTAAAACCTATTAGAAAACTTTATATTAGTTTTTGTCATTTATTTGACAACTTAGGTTCGTACGTTTAGTTTTTAGTATCTAGTATCAGCACTTGATTTGACATAAACATGCTAATTTAAGTTTTTCCACATGCATCTGCTTCTTTATTTGGCTATGGACAATGTGCCAAACTTGTGTAGGTGAGAAGTAAATATTAATTGAAGAGCGTTATTTTATATGTTGTTTGGCTCCTCACCTCATAATATAATTTTTTAGGTCTTGTGTTTGTTGACAAAAACAAGAGAGAGGGCCATACATACAATGTCTTTCGAGGTTTCAAATTTGACACAATGATCAGTTTATCAGCTTTCTTCATCTGCTTTTCAAACTTTTTTCATGCAAAAGATCATTCAATATCCTGTAATATCAACTGCAAATTAACCTGCTTGGCCACAAATTATAAATGAGTTGGACTTGTCACCTTTTCAAGTTAAAATGAATTCAATTATGGAAAAACTTGATAGAGACATGACAACAAAATTATAGACATGCCAAATTAGAGTGGAGCCGGTAATTGTACACCTTTCCTTTACATATTCTAAATATCTTGAACAGTAGCCAATGATGCGCAGTCTCGATGACCAATTAATGCAATAAATTAACCATTTATTTCTTTTTGGAAACACATAGAGATATACAATTACGTATTCATTTAAATATCGATCCTTGCTTATCAATTGTTAGAAGACTAATTCTATTATGCTAACAGAAGCAACAGAAACTAGGCTCAGTTAAGTTAGCAACAAACCAATGACCTTCCATATCTACTGTTGAAATTGTAGAACAGAAGGGAAGGTAGTTTCTAAAAAAAAAAAACAAAACAAAAGGGAAGGCATAGAACAGTAGAAGATAGATATTTACTCTTGAATTAACATATATTAAATGATGGTTATGGAGACAATTAAACATTTTTTTAGTTAGTAATCTCATTAGCCTTTGTTGTTTCTCCTCCATTATAACTCTTGAAATAAAGCAGAGGCTTTCTAGGGGAAACTGTAGAGGAAAAAAATATAAAAAAAAAAGCTTGCTTGACTCGTCAAGACACCTTAAATTGCTGTGCTGTATAATGTGGATCAAATTTGATTGACAGAGTAGTTTAAAACGACAAAAGATTAGTTAATATAATGAAAATGGTGGATTCAAGTAATGAGCCATCGCTTCTGCAGAGTACAATATAAATTATCTGCCCATGTCTGTACCATATTGTAGTGAATTGTTCCTCGAGAGAATCTCTGTGTGTTACCCAAATTGTTGCTAGCTGTTAACGATTCATACGACAGACAATGACTAGAAGACAATTAGGATCACATATGAAGACAAGTGACCGTATGACAACCTGGAAATGTATAAAGCTTCTTGTTAATAGATTATTACAACTTTTGACTTCGAAGCATTTATATATATATATATATATATATATATACACGCGCTTGACAAAAAAATTATGTAAATGCATTTTAAAATGTATTAAAGTAATTTATTGTATATGATTATGATTAAACATATTTTATTATAATCAATAAATATAATTATAATTAGTAAATCAATAAATATGATCATATTTATTGGTTATAATCATACATATTTAGTTATAATTATATATAATAAATTATAATAATATATTTTATATTATAATCACGTTTCTTTCTTTTTATTTATTAAATATATACATATCCAAATATATGTTAGAATGTATCATGTCATATATATATATATATATTTGTGTGGGTACTGTTGACACTTATTTTTGGTCAACCCTGTTCTTCAAGCCCAATACCTGTGACACAACAAACCTCATACAATGCAAACAATATAGGATCAAAACACACAGGACACAGCAAGACTTTTACGTGGTTCGGCAAAAAACGATGGCCTACATCCACGACAATTACCCTCTCTCGGTGTAATTGTATTTTTTATTTCACTCTGTCCTTTACCCTAAATTATATCTCCTATTTATAATGGAGATGTTATAATCAGAATAGGCTTGAGAATCTTACAGATAAGGCAAAAAATAATATACATTAATTAAGATAATATCTTCTGAGATTATCTCTCGTATATAGCAATTTCCTAGAATGTAGAGATTCGATTTGCATGCAAATAGGTAATTCGACTCCTTTCCCGTTTCGGATTGATTCTTCTTCCAGAAGGTCTCGGATTGATTCTTCTTCCAGAAGGTCAACTGGTCAATTTAAGTGTTTTGCCTGTTCAACGATCAGACAGCAAATTGAGCGAGCAGATATCTCCGAGCAAACGAGCAGACTTATTTATTCTTTTGGCCGCCGAGCAGACGAACATATCTCCAGTCAGTAGGAATGTTCGAGCAGGTTATCTTTGTGCTTTTTAACTTTCCTTTGACTATTTGACCAAGTGTCTTCTTGGCTCTTAATGGGCCTCCATTTTTGGGCCTTTTCTTATTGCACCAAAAAATACCCATAACACAAGCCCCCTTGTTTCTGGTACACTTTTTGTACTGGAAACAATGTTCTTGCGCCTAGACTTGCGCCCAGAAAACTTTTAGTGAGATGTGAACCGTTGCTTTTCTTCCTTTTTGCCCTGTGTCAGTCCCCCAGGCGCTGACTACTTGTCACTCAACTGTCGCGCTCCTTACTGCATGTATTAAATGCGTGTCTTTTCAATAATTGCTCATGATGGCTCTTTCGGTTTTTTGCGCCTATTGCCAAACTTTGGCGACGATTGAAATGTCTTGATTTGCCGATTGGGATTCCGAAGCGTCAGCTATATATTACCCTTTGTCGTTCTCTTTTCGTCTTCTCTCTTCTGCCTTTGCAAACCCTGACATTTTTGTCTGCTACCATTCTCCTGCATTCTCAAGGTTCTTTGTCAACGCCATCTTCAAGGTAACTCCTATTCTTTTCTTCTGCGATTATTATTTGCGTATCTGGGGCATGATTTCTTCTTTTTTTTTTTTTTTTTTTTTTTTTTAAATAGATACTTGTATTGTTGCTTTGAGTTGCTGTCTGTTTGTAATATCTCTTGCCCATCCAACTTTTCGCTCCAATAGCCCCCCTTGTGTTCATAGGAGTATCGTATCCGTATGTACTGAGTTCTGGTCTGCTTTCTGCGACCTGACACCCCTGTTGATTTTGTAGATGTCTGGTCGTAGTCGTCGCAGTCATAAGGTGGGATCCACTGATGTTGCCTCCGAGGAGGATCTTAGTGCTACCTCTCAAGGTGGTGGGGCTACTTCAGTCCCTTCTGAACACCATTCCTCCTCTGCTCGCGCACCCTTTTTTCATTATGAATCTTCCCTTGGCCTCAGCGACCTTGAAACCATCGCTGAGGGCTTCTCCTTACCTAAGGGCTGCCGAGCTATGGTGCCTAAGGCTTCTGACCATGCAGCTTTTCCTCCCAAGGGTTTCTTTGCCATTAGTCATCAACACATAGAAGCCGGTTTCAGGTTTCCGGTTCATCCTTACCTGGTCGCTCTTTTAAACGACCTTAACTTAGCCCCTTTTCAACTTACCCCCAACTCTTATGCTCATCTCACCGCTTTGGCTTCCATCTTTCTTAAAAACGACCTTCCTCCTCCTACCCCCGCGATGATCCATCACCTCTTTTTGTTTAGAAGTACTACGGGTCCGAAGGCTAATAAGAAGGATGGGTTTTATTATACTTCAGCCCGAAAATCTCCTTACAAAGTGAACCTTCCTCAAGGGATTGGAAAATCCAACGTAGGAGATTACAAGTCACGATGGTTCTACGCGTCGTGCTTATCATTGTCGGATTTAAAGAATTTTTCTTTTTGCCTTTCGCCCAGTAAGTATATTTGTCTCAGTTTTCCATCTTGTATTTCTGCTCGTTGCTAACATTTTTCTTTGTGCAGATGTCTCTAGGGGCGAGATTCCTCTATCCGATCAGGAGCTCTCTCTGTTAGATAAATTTTCGGATGTAAAGACACCATCCGACGATCAGACACCTTCCGAGCACCTGCTTCAATTTCATGGTCTCGCTCCTCCTGCCGACCAAGAATTATTGGACCCCGCTTCTGATTTAGGCTCTCGTGAGGAGAAAGAAATTCCTTCTGCTTTCGAAGCTTCCGGACAGGAAATTCCACATCCAGCGAATACTTCAGTTTCGGAAATGGTGAGGCTTCATTTCGAGCAGCCTTTACCCAGCCAGGCTCCTGCTCAGTCTTCTGCTCCCAAAGAGCCTGTTCAAGCGGCCGGAGGTTCTGACTCTCCCCCTGCTGCTGAAGTCTCTCCAGAATCGCCTCCTCAACAGGGTTCTGTCGGTTCTCCTGCTCGCTCGATAAGGCATAAATCAGTGGCGAGGAAATCTTCGAACAAGAGTGCTCGTCGAGGGGATATATCTCAGCCTGCTCCGCCCAGCAGTTCCCCATCCGCCTCTACTCAAAATGTCGACAAGGGCAAAGGGATCGCCGATTCAGAAACTGCGGAACCGCCTCATAAACGCCAGAAAACAGCCGCGGCCGGTTCTGGTGCTGAGGAGCAGTCCCAAGAGTTTGATGCCGGGGAATATTATAGCGATCTTTTAGATCGCGCGCCCCAATTCCTTGGAGCGAGGAAGCCTACCCTGTACAAGAAAGAAATAACGGGCGAACGGCTCATCAACTATTTGGGCTTCCACAGTACGCTTGTAAGTTTTACTTTTTTGCTGCTATAGTATCTGTTTCCATTTTTTCTGTACTAACAAATGCTTTGTCTCAGGCGTCCATGGCGTACATGAAGCTTTTGCGGGAGATTGGGGACTGGCCCGAGGAGAAGGCCGCCATGGCAACTACCATCAATTCTCTGGAGGAAGAGAAGGCTAAACTGCAGAATGATCATGAACTAGAGCTGGAAAAAGCGCAGGGGGCACATCGTGAGCTGGAGCAGGAAATTGAGAAACTGAACAATCAGAAGAACGAACAGCGGGAGTCCTTGGAGAGGCAGGAAATACAGATTGCCTTTAGGGATAAAAAGATCGAGACATTGACGCATGATCTCCACTTTGCTCGGGAATCGGAGGAGAAGTTGAAAACTGAGAATAAGGAACTAAAGGGAGAACTGTCCTCGCATAAGCATAAAGCCGCGGAGGCCAAGATTGTTATGGAAGCAATGAGGCAGGAAACAGTTTCTCTCAAGGAACACATTGCTTCGGAGAAGGGACGTATCGAAGCCGCGGTTCGAGAGGCAGAAGAGAGGACAGGAAGTTTATTCCTGTATAATCTGTGGCTCAAGCGACCAGATGTGGACGTTTCGTTCTTTGGTCCAGACGCCGTGGCTGAAGTAAAGCTGTACGCTCAGCAGGATAAACTTAAAGCCGGTCCTTCAGCTTCTTCTGCTGGTGCTGCCTCTGCTGATATTCCCAGCTCAGAATCTCCCAGCTCTCCTCGTCCAATCAACATTGATGACAGCGACCAGAGGAATTTTCCTGTTCGATGATATTTTGTTTTGTACTTATTACATTTTTTAACAATTTTTAAATAAATCTTTATTTTCTTGTTTGTATTTATGTTCGTTATTTTTATTTAGTCGTGACTTGGATTTTCGACTAGTACTTATTTGAGCAGAGTAGGTGTGGGGACGGCCAACTTGCCGAAATTACCCTTTCAGGCCCCTTTCCTCTGCTTGATTAAAACAAATTCCCAGCTTTCTTGAATGGCCAATTTCTCCCAGCTTTTAAATTTTGTTCGAGCAGAGTAAGTGTGGGGACAGCCAGTCATGCTGAAATTACCCATTTTTGAGGCCCCTTACCTCTGCTCGTTTGAACCTACAGACCCAATGTTCCTTCAAGATACTATTCGTTCTTAAGTTACATGGATCTTCCAAGGTTTACTAAGTCCACAGGCCATAAGCATCCCTTCCAGAGTCCTTGTACTCACAGGTTATGCTAAGGTCTTCCAGGACATTTTTTTTTTTTATAGCTCACAGATAATGATTACACCTTCCAGAGCCCAGCTACTCACAGGTGGTAATCACATCTTCCAGAGCATTTGCTTCAATCGAAACGCGAGTAGATCATCAGTAACAACAAGAAACGATCAAGCATTGCCATTCAAGGAGAATCTGATTCAATTTTACTGCACTGAAACAAAATTGACAAATTATCAAAGCGAATTAAAACAAAAACTTAAACCAATTAAATAAAATATGGTCGAAGGTTTTCAGCATTCCATGCTCTGGGAACTAGCGCCCCTTCCATGCTAGTCAAGTGGTAGGCTCCGTTCTGCAAACTTTCCTTCACAATGTAAGGCCCTTCCCAATTTGGACCAAGTGTTCCCTCACCAGCTTTCCGAGCAGCAGGTAGAATAAGGCGCAGAACTAAATCCCCCGTCTTAAACCTTCGGGTACGGACTTTTCTATTGTAAAATCTGGCCACTCGCCTCTGATAGACAGCAATCCTTATTTGAGCATCATCCCTCATCTCTTCCACCAGGTCCAGGCTAGCAACAAGCAAACTGCTATTATCTTCTGGGTTGAAGGTTGTTCGGCGCTGACTGGCAACTTCATATTCTGCTGGAATCATCGCCTCCGAGCCGTAGACCAATGAAAAGGGAGTTTCCCCGGTAGTGTTGCGAGCAGTAGTTCTGTATGCCCACAACACTTTTTGCAGCTCGTCTACCCAAGCCCCCTTTCTCGTTTCCAGCTTAGTCTTCAGGTTTTGCTTGATGATTTTATTAATGGCCTCTACTTGTCCATTGGCCTGAGGGTGGTCCACCGCTGAGAAGCTCTTTTTAATTCCCAGATCCATGCAAAATCTTTGAAACTGTTCGCTACTGAACTGGGTTCCATTATCTGTTACGATTTGTTGGGGGACTCCAAACCTGCAGATAATATTTTCCCAAACAAATTTTTCGACCTTGGTGGTAGATATTTCAGCTAACTCCTTTGCTTCTGCCCATTTTGTGAAATAGTCAACTGCTACAATAGCGTGCCTACACCTTCCTCGGGCTGTAGGAAGAGGTCCAATCAGGTCCATTCCCCATATGGCAAATGGCCACGGACTGATCATTTGTTGCAAAAAAGTTGGAGGGGCTCGAGGTATCTTGGCAAATCTCTGACACTTGTCACACCTCTTGACCATTTCAATTGAATCTTTTTTCATAGTTGGCCAATAGTACCCCTGTCGGAGGGCTTTCTGGGCCAACGATAGCCCCCCGGCGTGATTACCACAATGCCCAGCATGTATCTCATTTAACACGACTTGACAATCTAGACCGTCAATGCACCTAAGCAACGGAGCTGAGAATCCCCTCTTGTATAATTTATCATCATAGATGCAGTACCGAGCAGCTCGCGTCCGAAGGCGGCGAGATTCTAGCTTTCCTTCAGGTAGCTTCCCATCTTGCAAATATTCTACCAAAGGATTCATCCAGGAGTCCTGTGCTACCACAATTGCCATTATCTCATCTTGCGATTCAGTGCTAGGAATGGGCAATACCTCTATTGGCACAACTCCCATGAAATCTGCATGTTTTGCAGTGGCTAAACGAGCCAAAGCATCCGCGTGAGAATTTTGCGATCGAGGGACATGCTGCAGCTCATATTTCTCAAACTTTGTCAAGAGTTCCCTTACTTTCTGTAGATAAAGGGTCATTTTTGATCCTTTGGCCTGATATTCTCCCCGGACTTGACCTACAACAAGCTGGGAATCACTGTAAATCCTTATTCGTTCTGCTCGTACTTCTAAGGCCAGTCGCAATCCTGCCAGCAACGCTTCATACTCAGCTTCATTATTAGTGGCTTTGAACTCGAATCTTAAAGCAGACAAGATTTTGTGTCCTTCCGGGCTGATCAACATTATTCCAGCCCCTGCTTTCTGCTCGCTGGAAGAACCATCGACATATAATTCCCAAAATGGACCTTCAGAAGACTCGGGCTCATCATTACTCGACCCCGTGAACTCAGCAACAAAATCGGCCAATACCTGCCCCTTGATCGCCGTTCGAGGCTTAAATTCTATTTCAAACTGGGCGAGCTCAATAGCCCATTTCAGCAAACGACCAGAGGCATCAGGTTTTTGCAAAACCTGTTTCAGAGGATATTTGGTCGGGATTTCAATTGCGTGGGCTTGAAAATAAGGACGAAGCTTCCTGGAAGCTACCACCAGGCTGTATGCGAGCTTCTCCATAGGTGTGTATCTGGTTTCTGCATCAATCAACCTTTTGCTTACATAATACACAGGAAGCTGCCTTCCGTCTTCCTCGCGAACCAAGGCCCCACTGAGAGCGTGCTGGGAAACACCCAAATAAACGACCAGTTTCTCCCCTTCTACTGGTTTGGATAACAGTGGAGCTCGGCCCATGTATTCCTTTAGTTGCTGAAAGGCTACTTCACATTCTGCAGTCCATTGAAAGTTCCTAGCCTTCTTCAACGCATCAAAAAATGGAATGCATTTATCTGTCGACCTGGATATAAACCTGCTCAGGGCAGCGACTTGGCCGTTCAAGCTCTGCACTTCCTTGATCTTAGTAGGCGACTTTAAGTCAATAAGAGCCCTGACTTTTTCGGGGTTTGCCTCAATCCCTCTGCTGTTGACCATGAACCCCAAAAACTTGCCCGAAGCAACTCCAAACGCGCATTTCAGAGGATTTAACTTCATTTGGAATTTACGCAAGATTCGGAACATCTCTCCTAAATCTTGCACATGCCCACACGCCTGTTTTGACTTTACCAACATGTCATCAACATACACTTCCATTATCCCCCCGATGAGATGTTCGAACATCATGTTCACCAACCGTTGGTAAGTAGCTCCTGCATTCTTTAATCCGAATGGCATCACCTTGTAACAATAAAGTCCCCGATCAGTAATGAAAGACGTGTGTTCCTCATCACTCGGTTCCATTGGGATCTGATTATACCCTGAGTAGGCGTCCATGAAGCTAAGGAGCTGATGCCCAGCAGTTCCGTCAACGAGTTGATCGATCCGAGGCAAAGGAAAACTATCTTTTGGACAGGCCTTGTTCAAATCGGTGAAGTCAATACATGTCCTCCATTTTCCGTTTTTCTTTTTCACTAGAACAGGATTTGCTACCCACACAGGGTAGTGAACCTCCCTGATAAATTTATTTGCTAGCAGTTTTTCCACTTCTTCCCTGAGCGCCTCATATCGCTCTTCTGTCATAGGCCTCCTCTTTTGACGAACCGGCCTATGGAGGGGATCAATATTTAGCCTATGCGACATTACTTCGGGACTGATCCCCACCATATCCTCATGAGTCCACGCAAAGACATCCAGATTTTCTTTTAAGAACTGAACGAGCTGCTCTCTGATGTCTGAGGGTAATTCTCTCCCTATCTTCAGGCACCGTCTGGTATCCTGCTCGCTAACTTGTACTTCTTCCAATTCTTCTACAGGGCCTGCCGTTCGATCTTCATCCACTTCTCTTGGATCCAGATCTTGACTAACTCCTGTACTACTGGCAGATTGTTTCTTCTCCTCGGTCACCATACTGATATTTTTTCCTTTAACCCCAGCCTTTACGGCGTTTTTATAGCACTTCCTTGCCACTTCTTGCTCGCCCCTAACACACCCTACCCCATTGGGAGTGGGAAATTTAATGGTGAGTGTTCGGGTGGATATTGCTATATCAAGATCATTCATAGCTGGTCTCCCGAGGATGGCATTGTATGCCGATGGACAATCAATAACTAGGAAGTCGGCCATTGCAAGAGCTTGTCTGTTCACGTCTCCTATGGCGAGGGGAAGTTTAATCTGCCCCAGCGGTACAATTGCATCCCCAGTGAAGCCAAAAAGAGGTTCTGGGGATGGAGTTAACTGCCCAATTGTTAAACCCATGTGCTCGAGACAGCCCTTGTACATCACATTTACTGAACTGCCTGTATCCATCATTATCCTTCTTACCTCAGCACCGCCAATCCTTGCTCTGATGACCAGTGCGTCATTATGGGGCCAATGCAAGCCTTGAGCGTCATCTTCATTAAACAACATCCCGCCTCCAGCAACTCTGGCCTTCTTACATGGCCCATTTTGACCTGTCAACAAGACTCGGCCAGCCTCCCGCACATAGCGCTCCTGTGATCGGTTGGATGTCCCTGCGATGTGCGGTCCTCCATGAATAGTAAAGATAGTCCTCACAGCGGGCTGGTGACCTTGATCAATCAGGCGTTGTGGCTGTTGTTGAGGAAGTTGCTGAGGTATATTAGGATGTTCTTGTACAGGCTGATTTCCCTGCAGAGGATGATGACTTTCAGGTTGCGCCACATATTCCCTCAAACGACCCCGTCTGATCAACTCTTCAATTGCATCCCTAAGTTCTCTGCATTGAGAAGTATAATGCCCGTTTTCTCTATGGTAAGCACAATACTTCCTTGGGTCTTGAAACCTCCTCGGGATGTTTGTGGGACTTGGCTTTCCGAAGTTCTCCCGTCTTTTTTCTGTTTCAAAGATCCTATCTTGTCTGTCCGTCAGGACGCTGTAATTCTGGTAACGATCTCTGGGTGGAGATGCCTTCCTCCGAGACTCATTTTTTGATCGCTTCGCTACCTGATTACTGGAGCGATGTTTGTGACCGCTCTCTTCATTTTCGCGCTGGTCCCTCTTTTTTCCTGGTCGCGAACTGTTCGCTCCTTTTTCTTGTTTGCTAGGCTTTTTCTGTCCGAATGTGTCTTCCCAGCACATCTCTTTTGCTGCACGGTCATAGAACTCTCCCAAACTCTTCACAGGATTACGATAAATGCTTTTGTAAAGCTTTCCATCCTTTCGCAGTCCTGCAGAAATTGCAGTTAAGACACTTTCATCAGAGGGATTTTGCACATTGTTTACCTCGCGCCTAAATCTGGCGATGTAATCTCTTAAAGTTTCCTCCCGCTTCTGAAAGATAGTCGCTAAGTGACAAGTCGGCGCGAGCTGCTTTCTCAGCGCTTTGTACTGGTCCTCGAACTTTCTCTGGCACTCATCCCAGCTGTTTATACTTCGGGCCGGAAGACTCCTTAGCCACGTCCTTGGAGTATTCCCCAGTGTTGCTGGGAATACCCTACACTTGACCAGAGGATTAGAGGTCTGCAGGTCCATTTGAACGTTGAAAATATCCAGATGATCATACGGGTCACTATCTCCATCATAAATTGGGATGTTCGGGAGTTTAAATCTTGGAGGCAGCAGTTGCGTTTCAATCTCTCTTGAAAACGGGGTTCTGTCTTGCTCTCTACCCTGGTCACGGTGTCCGGGTCTAGTCTCTAACTGCCGCACCCTCTGCATTAGTTCCTGTACCATGGGATCTTGCCGCTCAATCCCGTTCGCAGGGACTTGTCGATTCCCCCGGCTTTCTCCTGCTGCTGAGAGACGGGTTTGTGACCTTCCCCGGTCCAACGACATCCTTTCACGTGATCCACTCCTCCTGCGAGAACTTCCTGCATGAGGTGTCCCTTGTCTATGTGAACGTTCCCTTTCACGCTGTCGACCCCTTCCATGATCAGAGTTATTTTCCCCTCGGCGATTATTACCCTGACTTGTTCTAATCCTCTGATTGGAAGGATGCGGAGCCACTTCTTGATGAGCCGGATGCCTCTCCCCTTGTGGGCGCAGATTTGAGGAACGAACAGAAACTGCTGGTTGCTGTCTGTCCCTGCCAGCCTCTCCTCTCCTAACTGGAACAGCACTCACAGAACGGGGCTGGTGGTCTGCGTTCCCTGGAACTTCCTGAACTCGGGCCTGTGTCAAGGCTCTGATGGTTTCTGCCAATTGTGCTACCGTATTTTCTAAAGCCTCCTGACGTGCTTCCTGACGACGCTGCCAAGCTGGCATAACACCTCCGCCACCATCAGTTGGTTGAGGAGGCAATGGTGGCAAAGCGGCAGAAGACGTCCCTGCTGCCTGACCTTGACCTTGGTGCTCCTCCAATTGATCGGTTTCCGATGCTACAACCCTGGTTGTCTTGACCCTAGCCATGTCAGCCGTATCACAACCAAAACAAGTTTGTTAAATCACAGTCTGGGCCCTTCCTCTAGCGCCAAAAGATGTTGACACTTATTTTTGGTCAACCCTGTTCTTCAAGCCCAATACCTGTGACACAACAAACCTCATACAATGCAAACAATATAGGATCAAAACACACAGGACACAGCAAGACTTTTACGTGGTTCGGCAAAAAACGATGGCCTACATCCACGACAATTACCCTCTCTCGGTGTAATTGTATTTTTTATTTCACTCTGTCCTTTACCCTAAATTATATCTCCTATTTATAATGGAGATGTTATAATCAGAATAGGCTTGAGAATCTTACAGATAAGGCAAAAAATAATATACATTAATTAAGATAATATCTTCTGAGATTATCTCTCGTATATAGCAATTTCCTAGAATGTAGAGATTCGATTTGCATGCAAATAGGTAATTCGACTCCTTTCCCGTTTCGGATTGATTCTTCTTCCAGAAGGTCTCGGATTGATTCTTCTTCCAGAAGGTCAACTGGTCAATTTAAGTGTTTTGCCTGTTCAACGATCAGACAGCAAATTGAGCGAGCAGATATCTCCGAGCAAACGAGCAGACTTATTTATTCTTTTGGCCGCCGAGCAGACGAACATATCTCCAGTCAGTAGGAATGTTCGAGCAGGTTATCTTTGTGCTTTTTAACTTTCCTTTGACTATTTGACCAAGTGTCTTCTTGGCTCTTAATGGGCCTCCATTTTTGGGCCTTTTCTTATTGCACCAAAAAATACCCATAACAGGTACAGACTACAGCTCATTTGAATTTGAGTATTGGTCAAAATTATAAATGTTTCTATTTATGTAACAACAATTTCTTAGGTGTGGGATCCTGGTGATGTAACACTATAAATCGGTTCAAATTTAAAGCTGACAGCCGGACACTGAGAAGGGAGACCAATGGCAAAAGAGATTAATAAGTGGGCTAGGCCTGGAAGCTTAGGTGTGCCACTAGAAAGAAGTAGTCAGGGTCAAGTTCGTACCCCAACTCCAGGATCATCAAGTAGCCAGTGTTCGTATTGTTAAGAAATAGTTTTGAAACGATATAAAACCATAATGCCGTACTTTGAAACGATATAAAACCATTATGTGCAGGGCAGACATGCACAAAATAAAATGATAATAATTATTAAAATGTATTTAACATTTTAAATATGAATAATGCTACACATTACCTCAAAATTATCTAAATAATATGGTAAATTTACATGTAATTATCATATTATCAATACATCGTCCTAAAATTAATATAATAGTTACAAATTAACTTAACACATTATTTAAATAAAAATTTTGAATAAATTTTTAAAAAATATAACATTATTCTTTAAATATAAATGGACAAATAGTATAGAAATTCAATTATTGTATATCTGTACATCAGTACATGTCTCCCATAAAGATAGATATCCTTTTTTGCTTGTTTTTTCCCTTTTTTTTTTTTTTCCCTGTGGTTAGAAATTGCTTGGTCATAAACTTGCTTGAAGGCCTGATTTTTAACTGATTAAACGAAGATATGTATTATATCTTGATATTTAAGAACTTCATGGATATTACAACACAAATTGGAATTACACAAGAGAAACGTTAGAGGGTATATTTATAACTTTAGGCAATTAATTCATTATAAGGTTATTTTCAGGGCTAAAATAACTAGGGCACTAGTAAGGATAGCAATCAAGCTATCTTGTCATCAAACTGAGATAATAAACTCTACTAATTTGTTCAAAGAATTATAAGTGGAACCATCTTTCAGATTGCCAAGTTTAACTTTCAGCTTTAAATTTAATGCTCTTCCCTCATCATTTCCTTTCTTTTTCAACCATTTACCTTTTTATAGCTTTCTTATCTCCCATCTTTCTAAACCGTTCTCCAATTGAAAGTCAGCTCTCCATACATAGGTTATGTATCTTGAATTTGTCCCTTGATCAGCCAGCAATGGCTGAAAAATCATGGTAACTTCTTCATTATGCTTTCGAGGGTCGAATTCCATCCACAATGAGTCAAAAATCCTCCTCCAGCAGTGTGGGCCAGCACAGCTTGCTCCTGTGGTGCCCAATTCACTGTGCTGCCTATTCCTCCAGCAGCTTCAGAATTTGATCGATTAACTGAAGCATGCCTTTAGCACTCACAAGAAAGGTTGCTTGCTGTTGGCCAGACCCCCAAGCTATTTCTACTTCCTCCTTTTCATCCATGACTGCCATGCTTCCAATACTTACATATACAATAAAATTCTTAGTATGCTTGTCAAAGTAGATTTAGATAAATCTACTTTGACAAGCATACTAAGAATTTTGTCAACATAGATAAATCATTTATCTGTGTTGTAGAGATTTCTAGTAGGTGACGCATCGGTGTAAAAGTAGATTTATAGAAGATGTGAAAGTAAGTAGGTGAAATATGTGGTGTAAAAATGTAAAAGTGAAATGAGTGATTATCTTGCATGGAGAAAGTCGGTAAATTTATTATCAGTAGGAGTTGGGATCCTCTCCTAACTTGTGTAGTGTAATTGAAGAGTAATTTCGAAGAGAGAAACAGAGAATAAGGAAGTTCCTCTCATGGAGTTAATTTTTTATTATTGATTTATTAACTAACTAAAGGGTTATTTATATTTTTATTTGAAGACTAAACAGTATTATTAAATACTAAAGACTGAATAATAACTTAAACATAAAATTTGAATAGCATGTTTGTTTTTTTTGTTTTCCTTATCTTTGAATATATTGTAAACTTATTTATTTTTTAAATTTAAAATTATTTAAAAATTAATAAGTTGACATTTATACCTTTTTTACTATTTATTGTTATGTAATTTTAATTAATTTAATATAAATATTTGAAAATAAATAATTTAATAAATTTTAAAACATTTTTCATGAACATATTAATAATATTTTATTTATAACTAAAATATAATTAAAAAATATAGTAGCATTAACCATATTTATATATTTAAATATATTAATGTATTTAAGAAAACAACTAAAAAATAATATATTCAAATTATAAATTGAAATATATTAGTTTAATTTCAAGATAATTTGAGATAGGATGTATTTAGATTTTATTTTTCAAATATATTTTTTGTAAGTATAAAAAAAAAATTGAGTAATATAAAATTAAGATGAATTTAAAATTATATTATTTTGAAGATGATGGATTTGGAATAAAAATTTTTAAATGTCATTAAGACACTTGCAATTAAGTGAAAAGTTAAAACTTTTTACTTAATTTTTTCAATTATTTTTTTGATAGTTTTAAGTAGTTTGATCACTTAAAAAAATAAACGAAAACAACTTAATAAGTGCAATTCAACGCTATTAAATCTTAAATGGAAAAAACAGACAACCTCTAGTATAAGAAATCAATACGTTTATTACCACACAATAAAATATAAATCACTTGCTTATGTTAAGTAACACTAATTCTCTTGAAAACATTGAGAGCTTGACACATGTAATAGGGACCGTCTAGCCTCCTCTAACAGCTAATGGTTTTACTGATGATCCATCTAGCCTGAATCATTACATTCTGAGAACTGTGATGTCTTCATCATACTCTCATTGTCATGGTGATTCATTTTGAGAACTGAGATATCTTCATCGTACTCTTATTGTCATGATGATTCATAACGGAAGATGCATCGTGCCGTGGGTAATCATCCTTTACAAAGTTAGTAAAGGCACATACTTTTCTAAATATTACTGACATTATGATAAATCCAGCGTACGGGGAGGGTATGACTCAAAAAAATTTACAACTTTTAAAATATAATTATGAAAGGCATATCACTCGACCAATTTCATTTTGTTAGTTAAGGCACAGACTTGTTCCTCACTAATACGAGGAATCCACTTAGACAATGTCAAGGTAGCCTATGAGCGGTGAGCCAAGGAGGCTCTTCCTCTTTGTGATTTACTTGATGATGAAGCCTCCATGATCTGCTTGTACTCATGATCAATATTCTCTCTTTATTAATTCAGATTCATTGAGATTTCTTTTAACTGTATAAAGGACTGACAAATGAATCCTACATTCCTATTAAAGTACATTCAAAAGTTTAAAAATAAAAATTAATAGAGTTGTATAGACTGTATAGTATAATGTAATATCAATTCCAATTATCAAATATAAGTGAAAGTGAAATTTGTACTAAGTACATATATAATTCAAAACAGTTTTATTTAGATTGTGTTTTTCTTTTTTCGAAAAAATAATAATGTGAATGAGTATGTTAATACTCATTCTATAATGTTAATTTAATGGAAACATTTGGAACTTTTGTAATTCTGCTAATCTCTTTGTTATGTATTTTAGACCATACTTACATAGATTCGATTCAAGGAGACCAAGGCCTTAGTAGTCGGCTTTTACAGTTGTTTTAGTCTCCATTAGGACAATTGTCTTAATTTCAAACTGTTTCTCCTATTATACTTTTTCCTCTCAACAATAAAGCATGGAGGAATAGAAAATCACTTGCATCACATATTCATAGTATCATGAATCAAACAAAAAGAGAAACTAAAAATTTATTAATAGCATAGTTTATTTTTGATAATTCACTTGCCTATATTCATGTGAAAAAGACAAGCGGGCAGTTCTCAGGATTGAAAGGAAACCATCTACTTCATTAAACTAACATAATAAACTCTACTAAATCATCCAGTGAATGATAGGACGAACCGCCTTCCATTGTAGAAATTTCAATTTTTGATTTCAAATGTAAAGCTCTTTGCCTCATCTCCTTCCCTTCCTTCTCGACCATCAACCTTTGTATAGCTCTCTCTATCTCTCCTCTTTCCAAAACATTCTCCAGTTCAATGCCAACTCTCCATGTATAGCTTAAGTACCTTGTGTTTACCTTTTGGTCTCCAAAAAATGGCCTACAAATCATAGGAACTCCTTCACTTATACTTTCAAGGGTTGAATTCCAGCCACAGTGACTCAAAAACCCTCCAGCTGCTCTCTGTGCTAACACTTCCTTCTGCGGTGCCCATTTCACCATGTAGCCTCTTTCTCCAACAGTTTCTTTGAAATCATCAGATAATACTACATCCGTAGCTTCTGATCCAGGTCTGAGCACCCACAAGAAAGGTTGCTTGTTGTTGGCCAGGCCCCAAGCCATCTCTGCTACCTCTTTCTCATCAATGACTGCCGCGCTTCCAAAGCGCACATGTATAACTCAATTCTCAGACCGCTTGTCTAGCCATGTAATGCAGCTATGATCCTCTTCCAGTAAACTAGAAGAGGAAGTTGAAACCATTTTCTGCAAAGGGCCAATTGGAAAGTTTGGAACTTGAAATTGCTCCTGAAGCTTTGTAAGTGATGTTTGGTCAAGAAAGTCAATGCTATTCCAAATGATGGCTGATGATGTTCTTATATCTCGTAGGTTAGTTCTTGGTTTATATAAGATGTCTGATGAATTCTTGAAGTCAAAAACAGGTAGATCTTTGAATCTAAGGGGATGGAAACCTGGCACTATCTCTTCAGACTTGGAACCTTGCAAAAGGAAATTGTAAACTTCCTCTGGAGTTGAGCCAATGCATTGTCAGCTATAACTAAGTTAGCACTACTAGCGCTAGCGCTAATGAGGATGCTTGGTAGCTTCAAATGATGAGCAGCTATTTCTGCTAAGTACATTGGTGGATCATAAATGATGCGAGGAAGCTCTTAGTGCTGGTCACAATTCTCTACCATCTGAGCCAGATGTTCCTGGAGAGAAGCTCTGTGATTCAAGTTGTAATCCGAAAAGATAAGTGTGGGGTCATCGGAGTCCTTGCTTGCTGTTGATGAGTCATCTGATGACAATGGTAGGAAGGTAAAATCAGGATACTTGGAAGCATCAGGAGGCTTGAACTGGGTGTGAGCAATTGTGATGGGAAACCCTCTGGAATGCAGGATGGTGGCCAGCTGAAGCATAGGATTCATGTGGCCCTGCAAGGGAAGTACAACTACGACCAGCTTGCGGCATCTACCTCCTTGTCTTTCCATCTTGGTTTTTCAGGAAGACTTACCTTGCAATTACGGGAAATGTAAGTTTATATATGTATATGCACATCTGATAGTCAAATGTATGCACAATATGGTTGATGCAACAACTCAAAGTTTATGCATTTTGAAACCAATGCGGTGTTTCTTCATTTGCTTAAAATCAGGTGCAGAAATCTTATCAATGAGATAGTGATAATAAATCATGTGAATTGGACTAAATGAGGACGATAATAAATCATGTGAATCGAATTGGAGCAAACTATGCGAAAGTCTTTGGACGTTTGTCTTTTTATAACGGAAACAACGTTGGTTATATATTATAACATCCTTCCCTATACTAACGACATCATTAACTTTGACCTTCAAAACGAATATTTTATTATTAAAAACTAGTAAAATGACAAAATACCCTCAACCTATTTCCACCGTATAATTAAAAAAATAAAAAATAAAAAATTTCAACTGTCCATTTGAGATCTATTTTAAGAAAAAAAAAATAAAAATTATAGACATATTTACAAAATTAAAAATAAATAAAAATATTTTTCAAATTATAAAATAATTAAATTTGAAAAAATTTTCTTAGAAAAAAATTGCATTATTTATCATGTTAATAGATGGTGAAGATTGATTTTAGAAAAAAAAATCTTTTCTATTTAAAAAAAAAAAAATCAAGGAAAAAAAAATTATGAAAATCCAATCTCCACCATCCATCTGATGAGATGGTCAGATGGATAGTGGAGATCCAATCTAGAGATTGGATTTTCATCCATAGAAACATAAAGCTTTTTATTTCAAAAATCAAAACATTCAACATGAGTTTCAAAAATCAAACCATTCATCTGTCCATATTGATCTCTTTCTCTTTCAAAATTTCTCCAATCTCTTTCTCTCTCTCTCTTTCAACAACTCTCTTCCAATCAACATCATCAATCATCAACAATATCACCAAATTCGGCTAGAGATGGAGCTTCGGCATCTTAGAAGGAGCGGTTAATAAAATGTATCATCCAAATTAGCATTAATAAAATCTAATATAATAATGCTATATACTCAAAAGTTCAATCTAAATGATATGCTAATAATTAATGACACGAACAAATAATTTATCATTACCATATAAAACATGAATGATCAAACCAAAAATCAATCTGATATTGCAAGTGATTTGTCATTACCATAATCATGGAATTGCACACTTACAAATCAATCCAAATGATATGATAATGAGTAAAGCATATGGTGAGTGATTTATCATTACCATTTAAAACAAGTGATGGTATGGTGAATTATATGTAGGGAAAACAACAGCTGTTTTAATCAAATTAAAATATGTGGAAGAGTGAATTTCAAAACATTTTACAAAACCCATGAACAAGAATCAATAAAAAAGTAAAATAAAATAACAAAAAACGAAATAAAATATCAGATCTTTTACTTTTTGTATTGATTCTCTGTGTATTACTTACCACCTAGTCTTCCTTAATGTGTCTCTACCCCAAAAAATAAGTGAGTGAGTATAATTATATAAAATTATGTTTATTTACTTTTGATTTTTTTCTAAAAAGAAAATCAAATCTAATTGTATAAAAAGTGAGTGTTTACTTTGGTTATATAAAGAAGAAAAATATAGATTCTTCTTCTCTGTGTATTGATTAGTGAAAATAAAATACTTTTTTGTCTTTTTAGTTTCTCAAATGTATAGCCTATCAAAAACCCTATAATTGAAAAAGAAAAGTTTTCTTTTCTTTTTATAGGCAACAACTAGGGTTTACATTAATTCAAAATTAATATTGAAACTCTTATTTGTTAAGAATTAAATTATTGTCCTATATAACATAAGTAATTCATGTTATATTCTAAATCGCACTCGTGGTCTTTAATAAATTAATTCATAATTAATTTAAACCAAAGTCACTATTGAGAATCGAATTCAAACCTTTTATAAAATTAATTAAATATTATTAATTCATAATCAATAATTAACTAGTTAATAATTAAATAATTTGAATAATCAATATTATTCAAATATCACATGAACACAAATTTTACTACTCACGTAACACATATAATTGAACAGTGATAATGATGTTCACACTCCTTAAAAATTATATGTCCACTTCAACATGATCTATTTCTAAAAATCCAATATCATCTTTAAAGAAAATTATTAAAAGAGATAAATAATTTGTAACTATACCCGCAAATATTATTCACTTTCTCATGTATATGATAAAACATTTTTATTTTCTCAAATCCTTAACTTCTCTTTAAATACTAATTTCAAATATCAAATAATTTTTAAGGAAACAAATTAATTGTAGAATATTGAAAATAATTTTGAAATACTAATTTCAAATATCAAATAATTCTTAAGAAAACAATTTAATTGTGGAATATTAAGAATAATTTGAAATAGTAATTTCAAATATCAAATAATTTTTAAGGAAACAAATTAATTACAGAATATTGTATTTAGTTAAAAGTGAACAAATAAAAAAGGAAAACATATTTAAAAAATAATAATAAGAAGAACATATATCAAAAGTTTGTTTTATTCTAAATACTCCACAAGAAATCACCAATCAATTCAAACTTCTTTTCTTCATAATATAATACATCTGTTAAACTGAGATAAAAAATTGTATTTTAATCCAATAACAAAAAACTTGTTTTAATGTTATTATATAACTCCAAAACTTAAACTAATCAAAAATTAAACTGAGATAAAACTTTTTATACCTTTTAAAATTCTAATTAACTTCTCTAAATTACCTCCTTTTTTCTTTTCGAATATCAAATTTTTTTAAAAGAATACAAATTAATTATAAAGTGTGAAGAATAATATAACATCATCTTAAGAAATTGATTGTAAAATGATAAGTTTTAAATTAATTATTATTAGAAGAAATCATAATCTATTTATCTTGTCTGTTGGGAAAAAAATTCAAAATTTTAGTAAAATTAATTAGATAATAAAATAAGTACCATGAATTGCACTTACAAAAAAAAAAAAAAAGTAAAAACCTAAGAAAAGAATGATAATGTTGGTATTAATTGAAGTTTATTTACAAACTAGATATTTTTATAATTTTGGTGATGTATGCTTATGAAATAGGTGTATACACAATTTATGAGGGGTGAAAATGTCGCCACTCTTGAACTATCCAATTTAAATATTCTTTTTTTAAAACATAATTAAAATATTTTATACACACATTTCTTATAAATAAATGAGGTATCAAGAAAACCTGATAGACTTATAGTTTTGAACTCAATAATATCATAATTATTAATTAATTTTTTTAATTAAATAATTCACTATCATTAATATTAAAGTTACTTCATTAAAAGTATAAGATTGCACTCTCAAAATTATAGATGTTTTTGTATAATCTAAAATTTCCTGTGTCAATTGATTTAATCTATACATATGATTTGATCTTCCATAAGTAATTCATAATTAGAGCTAAATCAAAATATTTTTTTTATCTGTCTAATTCTTTTATATTCCTATAAATATCATTAATTCTCTATTGAACAATATGTTTATACTAACTTATGAATTTATTTTTCTGTTTAAATATAAATAAAAAGTTGGACATTCTTATTGTTCAAGGTCTAAATCAACCCTTAAGAAAACTACTTCTCTATTTCTTACAAGAAATAGTGGATTCCATTATTGTATAAAATATTTTTAACTACTTATTAAATCATATTACTAAAATATAAAATCATTGACCGGGCATCTACATCGATCTCACCCATATAAATCAATGTAAATAACATTGTAAGTAGGAGTCTATAGTACATTCATAACTAATGTCAATTCATATATGATCATCCGATCAATAAATATGAGTCTCTAAGTTTAACATATTCAATAGGTTTCATGGACCAATTTCTTTTACATTCAAACCAACATTATATTGGTCAAACATGATCATCATCATCACTAAGCTTTTACCTAGAAAAATCCACCTCCAAGTAACATCAAACTGAGACTCATAATCTCAACCAGAGATTTCAATAGACTTCACTCTAGGTTTTTTCACTTACAACTTTTGGATGAGAAGGGTTGGTTTATATATAACGGCCATTCAACATATCTGGTATTTTCGTGCACAACCGATAGCGAGTCTCTAGTAACTTGGTGGGCTTGCTAAACGGTTCAAGACTTGATTAGTCACGGGCTTCGAAGCCTGTGATTTTACTATAGAGCTTTATCGGGCCCAAAGTTACACAGGCCCCGCTTAGTTTAGCACACATTTATTATTTTTTTAAGATCATTTATTTATTTATTTAGTTTGGTTGAAATTGGAATAAAACTGTGAAATCATCAATTTGTGAAATATAATATCATTTACTAATTATATTTATTTACAGATAAATCAATAACAAATACACAATACATCGAACATATTGTAAATATATAATAAATTGAATAAGAAATGCACAATATACATCGAATACATGGTAAACTTTCTCATTTAATTTCAGGCATATGTAAAATTTTTCCTTTCAATCAGAAAGAAATCTTTTGGAATTTTATAATTATGCAGGGGAAACTTTATTTGTTTTTTAAGGTGTTTGTTTTCTATAACTTGATTTGAATTTGAAAAAGTATTAGTTATATAATAACATTATAAAACTCATGGAGTTAATAGAAACTCAATAACGTTAATAAACTTATAATATAGCATGAATCAATAATTAATAATCCGCTAACAGCATACTATAATCCACACTTTTTCTTTCAATCACAAAACATTCTTGAATTTTATAATTGTTGTAGAAATGCTTTATCTCCTTTTTTGTAAAATTATTGTTTTCTTTAGCATATGGAATTTTATGGATATTAGATATTTGATGACGTTATTAAACTTGTATGGTAACATGAATCAATTACAATACATAATTAATAATCTACATTGAGCAGGCTATAATTCCTCGTACATATAGTAATACATAATAGTCTTCACGTATACATTGTACGGTTGTTATCCAAGACACACATGTACCAATCACAACACAATAATAAGTTTAATTCATTGAATCCATTGTAGTGCAATCCAATCAACAATATGACTCATTACGACCCTCTCATCACGTGTGATATTGTGCTTGTGTTCCCAAAAGGGGGAGAAAGAGAAATGATACATGAAAACGGTTCCATAATGTCATGGTAAGATATTCTAAAGCGCACTCAAAGTTATAAAAGCAAGTCATCCCTTGTACATATGTTTATATAAACATTGCAACACCATCCAAACAAGACAATACCATAGGAGACATGTAGATTCTTACTAAAAAGATGGCATGTCTCTGCAATGAGATAAGTTTTTCAATATTATGGATGGGGCTGTCTGAGGAAAGCATTGGTGAGAGCAGACTCAGAATCGAATGAAGCCACCAATAACTTCAAAGCCTGCAATGCAAACCAAATTCGAGAGTTATCAACAACGGAAATGATTAATCTTCCTATATGAGAGGAAACTGTAATGCAATGTGGCAATAATAAATTCAACAGTAGCCATGGATCTCTGTTGGGAATGACTTTAGAAGAAATCTTTGAGTTGTCAGCCCAAATTCGTCAAATATTTGTAACAAGGCTCGTTAAGTCATTAGTGTCAAAAAATCGTATTTGAAAATCATAGCAGCATGTGATATGTTAACTTACCTCCTCGCTGCCTACGTGCAAAATACACTCTTCGACATCATCAAGAGCCACCTCCAATTTGCTCAGAAGAGAGAGACATGAGACTGGGGATATAGGTGTTATAGTTAAATCGTCAGTTATTGTAAACTTGGCTGGTCCGATCAGAAAGCCTCCACTATTAGCTTCTTTCGCGTGAGACTTAGGATCCAAGACAGTTAACGTCGATGATATCTTACAAGAAGATGATTTTTCAGATGTCAGTACATCAGTTTTTGTATTACTTATAGTCCACGACTCAAAATAGTATGGCGGATGTTTATCTTCCTCAATGCTTAATGGGTGATTCTCGTAGCTAAAACCAGGGGCGAGCTTGGGACTGAGTAACATTTCCTTGTGCTCATTGGATTTCAGGCATTGAGCATCAAGTTTCGCAACACTATCATACAGATGAGCTATGCATCCTCCAAAAGTGTCGCGGATTGCCTTTACTATATACCCAAGTGGAACAGCTAGGAAACTGAATAGCAAATCAACAAAATCGTCATTTGCTTCAGCATAACAAACCTTATTCTTGGATTTGCTGACAGTAAGCTTGACACAAATCTTCCCATCCGGATTTGATGTTGGGGTCACCCCAGACTTAGCATATCTGCCACGACAAAAGTTGTGTTTACCTGATTCGGGCTTTGGATTTGGCTTCAACAAGGTTGTTGTCAATGTTGCTTCTGCTACCAAAGAATACTTGAGCAGAGTAAAAACCTGAAAAGAAAACATCAGGTCACAAACCAACTATACATAAGTAACTACATTAATTAGACTATGTGATTTTTAAATTAGACGAAGTTGGTTACCTCACTTAATCCTATGTGAAATTTACGTTCTTCAATGGCCTTGACATCTGTGACTTGTAGCCTGTTAAGTAAACTAAAGCTTTCTTCGGTTGATGCAGCCATTACTTCTAATGCATCAGTTACCATAAACCGGGTCAGTCCTTTAAGAAAGGCCCCTCTGTCTCGAGCATCACAAACCTCTCCTGTCGATTTCTTCTTCGTCAAAGGCATCTCAGAATTCATGCGTTCTCCACAGCCGCAAATAGCATTTCTGTAGTGACTCAATCGTTGTTTACCGGAAATTCTGCAATTGCGATTATTGCAAAGAAAGTACTTGAGGGGATCACCATCATCAATGTGCAATTTTAGTCTCTTGCACTCATCTGCAGCCACATTTCTGGGGTATAGCAACATGGTCTTGCATGCTTCAGTTTGAAATCGCTGTCTTTCAAGATTTTCAACACTTCCATACAAATTATTCATACAACCTATCGTTACTATTGGCGACGTACCACGAGTTACCCTGATGATGGTTCCCATTGGCATTGTCAGGAAACTGAAGAGAACAGCAATGAAATCCTCATCTGATTCAGCTAAAATAACTCTGTTGTTCTCTTTATCCACCAAGGCCTTCAAGCTGATACCCGATCCCCACAGTTGGTCCATGCTTTGTATTCTTTTCTTGTTCAACTATATATATAAACCAACCTGCAAAATCGATGGACATACACTTCATGAATTGTAAATCAGGATTTTATAATAAACGAAGTTAGCTGCAAAAGTTGTAACTGTTTTCGTCACTAACCTGAAGCTACTACGATGAGGTTTAACATTTTGTACCTAATATGATACAATCCATCTCTACATATAGGATAAAAATGTGAACGGTGGAAATCTCATGATAAAGAAAGACAAATATTAATTTGTACCTTACAAGTCACCAAGACTATTTAATGATCCATTTTCTCGTAATTGAGACTATGTAGTAAGGTACAAATCCATCTTCATGAACTGTGCTATACACACTCTATCTCTACATACGTGCTAAAATGCGCAGAAACACATGGAATATGACTCCCTTCACCGCCAAAAATTCTGGATTTTTTGCTTTTGCTTCCCATGGTACTGTTTATGACTATGAGTACCAAACTTTCTCTTAACTACTAAGCAATCTAAAACAGACCCCATCATTTCCTTATATTATTCAAGGAGATATATTCATCGATAATTGATTGGAGCTCTTACTGTAATAAATACTTCACCTATTTGGAAGTGAAAAAAATGCTATAATAATAATCATGACAAACAACATATTGTTTATAAATTAACGAGAATGGTCACCGTTACAAGATCCCCACAACTATGGAAAGCTAACGTCACGCTCCATCAATTAATGTTCAAGTTCTCTATATTAATCTATTACCAAGTTGAATGATAGAAAGTCTTGATTATCTATGTGGGGATCATAGATCTAGACCTGCTAAAAGAAAATTTATAAATTTACAGCTTTTTGAGTGACAGTAACATATAAACAAGTAATAGAACCCAGAAACTCTGGTTACAGATTAGCATGATTCAGTTCCATTACAGTTCATGTACTCAACATAGTAAAAATATTAATAATAATAATAAAGTAGAAATGGTACCTGAAGGATTGATGATCAACAAACACAACTAGCTGATTGTGACGCTGAAAGAAGTGGAAGTAACAGGTAGAAAAACTTGAAAAATACAAAAGGATCTTTGAAGAAAGTAAATTAAAGTAAAAGGTTATTAGTCATGCGGCTTTATTGTTGTTTGGCATTGTTTGGTATTTTTCACTTGAGATATTATATGAGAAGAATGAACAGTTTCAATTGACTCGTTGACTCTTGTTTGTGATTATTATTATTTTTATTTCTTATTTTTTTTGGAGACCCGTATAAACTCATGGATCAGTCCTGCTCAAATAGAATTTGATTCTAGATAATTACCGTAGCAGCTCTCGTACAAGAAAATATATTTTATTTATAGGTGAGATAGAGGGCCTCGTAAAACCCACATAATTTTATGATAGTATAAAATTTATACGAAAATAAAATATTCTATATTAATTTCAAAATTTAAATATTATAATTATTTTTTTAATTTAAATATTTTAATTTTATGATAATTAATATAAAATATAAATATTTTATATTTTATATTTTATATAAAAAATATATTATATATTAATTTTAAATTTTAAATATTATAATTAAATTATTTCTTATCTATTTAAACTTTTAAATCCAACTGTGTCCAACGCAAAGAAAACTCGAGCTCTACGACCCGCGGGTAGAATGCGAACCATCACGTCCAATATTCCAAAACTCGTTACTCACTATTGGATCGACGAGGTAGCGAGCAGCGAGTACTCGGTGAAGGGTAAATTTGGTAAAAACTATAAAAATGTATAAAAAACTATAAATAACGTAAAGAAATGGGCTAATTGAAAATAATAAAAATATTATATTGTTAAAGATAATGGTTTTTTGAAATAATAAGAAACAATGAAGGGTAATTTGGTCCAAAACCTAAAAGGCTGAGGGACATTTTCGGATAAGTATTTGAAACCAACAGGTCCAAACCAGCAGACCCTATTTTCTTCCACATCTCCTTCAATTCTCTGTATCTCTATTCTACTCTTTGATTTCATTCTTCTCCCGATCTTCATGGCAATGAATCTTGTTAGACAATAAACTGAGATGATGACAGCAACGTAGCAGACAAAGTAGACAGGGTGGATTCACAGACGGAGACGGTGACTGCGGCGGAAGGAGCGACGGAGGACGACGAGAAGACAGCAGCAGCAGAAGTTGACTGACGATAGCAGAACCAGACTCAACAGGATCGGCAGAAGCAGCACGGTCAATCGGCGATAACAAAAACGCAGAAGCAGAAGTGCAGAACAAAAACGCTGAAGCAGAAGTGCAGAACATAACTGAACTGAAGATTAACTGCGTGCTCGAAAACCAAGTCAGTGATTCCGAGTCGGGTCGAGTTAGCTAAAGTTACGTCCGAGTTGGGTCGAGTCAACACGAGTTGGGTCCGAGTTAGGCTGATTTTAGACAGTAACAGAGTTGAAACCCCCGATCTAGGGGTTATCGGCTCGGCAATCGACTGAGCGGCGAGTTCTCGATGAGAACTCGACCAACTCGATCGAGTTTTTAAAAACTCATCACGTCAACTGTCCAACAGGCCTCTAGTTTGTGATTATGTGTGAGGCACGTGTGTACTTTCTAACGTGAGCATAAATTCTGCCATAGATGTCATATCCCATCATTGAAGTGTTTGACTTATAATAATTGTACAATAGATTTATAATTATAAAAACAAATTCGTAATATTTTTTTATAAATTAAATTATGATAATAAATTTTTCACTGTTTTATTATAGAATAATTATAAGAGTGCATGTAGCACCGTTTAATATAATTGATGTAAAAAAAAAAAAGGAAAAACTCTCTTTCAATTTAATAGTGTTTCGTATTTAAATAATTGCATTTTGTATTTAAAATAAAATAAAGCAGTATTAAAGAAGGTAAATTGAAGTGAAAGGTGGTAAGTCATGCTGGTTTATGAATGTTTGCAGTTTTTTTTTTTTTTTTTAGTTTAAAAACTGTACTCAAGATGGATTCAAAAAATTATCACGGTCCAAAAAACTATTATCAATTAAAAAGAATTTATTCATATGAAGGTGAAAAGAGATTCACACGAGGATGAAAAACTTATTATTATTATTATTACTAATATGAATATTATTATATTATATATATATATTTGAATTTTACGAGTTAAGGTATCAAACCTATGCCTCATATTATAAATATAATTATATTATATATATAAATTTAAATTTTACGGGTTAAGGTATCGAACCTATGCCTCACATAAAGGGAGGCATTGGGGTTGCTGGCACCAATTATCGACGCGAGCAACCAATGACGTTGTTTGCAGCTTTATTGTTGCTTGGTATAGTTCGATCCGCAATGAATTGAATTCTAATGTGGGAAGAAATTAACAATCACAAATTCACTCATATCAACTTCAGCATGTGACTGCGTGTTGATGCACATGTCTACCTTCTAATGAGATAACATGTTTCAATGGTGGTCATATCATATCATTCAAGTTTGTTACTCCTACTATTGGTAAGTTTAAATTTATAATTGTAAAAACAAATATTTTGATCATACAAAAACTAAATTAAGTTATGATAGTAAATTTATCTCGGCTGTAGTTATGAGACAAATTATGTAAGTATAATATGATTTTCAATAAAGAATACTTATCCAGTCTACTAATAATTACTCAAGTCCAAATAGTCACACTACAGATATATCTCAAAACCTTCAAGCTAATAGTTTTTACGTGTTCTCTGGACATTATTTTCCTTGTTCAGCTATATGATCAACGTTTAATCAATGAGTTTCTTCTATTGCAAGCCTACGTTCCATATGCTTCGAATCACAATAACCCTATGTATGGTATATAGGATTTAGGATGAGATTGAGATTCATTTTTTTTAATCTCACATCTCACGTTTGGAGCTAGTGATGGGAATGGATTTTTCATTCCTAAACCATCATCTATTCCCATTTAACTTGAGAAATGAAATCTCAAGCTTACCCATGACTTTTCAAAATCCCAAGTTCATGAGATTCTTTTTTTTTTTTTTTTTTTTTTTGTTCCATTTCATCCTCTCTCTCTCCACAAAGTCACAATATCTTTATCTCCCTCATCTCTCCCATGGCGACCCACCATCACCACAAACCACTCTTCGTCTCTCTCATCTCCTCCTCCATCTAGATGAACCAGCTCTTCCTTCTTTATTTTTTTTTTCCTTCGGAGTTGAGATCTAGTTATGGGTTCGAACATAACCCTTGTTCTGATTTTTTTTTTTTTAATGTTATAATATTTTGAAATTGTTAATGATATTGTTGTTGTGAGAGATGATGATATTGATAAATTGGATAGATGATATTGATGAATTATGAGTTGATTATGTTAAATTGTGGGACATGATGATATTGATGAACTAAAAGATTTGATATAGATGAATTGGAGAAGATGATATTTGGTTTTCTTTTTCAAATTTTTTATAAAATTAATTTTATATAATAAAAAATTTAAATTAATTTTATTTCAATCAAATCCCAACCTTCATCAAACATGATTTGGTATAATTTTTAATATAATTCTAAGTTCTACCATATATGAAATAGTGAATTTTTATTCTAATTCAATTCATTTTATTTTACCCTAATCCTGAACCATCAAAACTAAACAAAAACCTCTTTCTCACTTTTCAAAATCTAGTACGGCCTTTGTCATGAAGCGTACAAATATTTTTGTCCTAAGATTTTATATTCTGCATCCATATTAAACCCTTTTGTTCGTATAATAAGTTTATCACAGAATTCTTTAATATCTACAAGGGTAAATGATAACTTTAAGTCTAATATGTTCTAATTATAACTACTGCCATAAGGTTTGAAAGATTTACAGCCACTTTGATTGTCCGAATCTGCACGTTTGTATTGTGTATATATAACTTTATAAGGGAGAATGAGAGTGACAATATGGCATATATATTCTTGACAAGGAATTGTATTGTGTGTATAGCACAAAATGGCGCCTGGTGAGTGATGATCAGCAGGCGCAAGTACCTGATGGTCCAGCTGGAGAGAACTGGAAATGATTATTTATACAGAAGACTGGTGTGCGTATATATACACAGCTAGAAAAGCTGAAAAAAAAAAAAAAAAAAAAAAAAAAACATGTTTTAAAGGAAGTAATTTTTTAAAGTAAATGGATTTTAAAAAAAAAAAAAAATTAAGGTGAATGGTTTTGAGTCCATGGTCATACATCTTTATTGTTGCTTATCATTGTTTGAGGTATGGATCCTTACAAGAGAAGAAATGAACAGTTCCTATATTGACTCATCTTGACTTCAATCTACGAATGATATTGAATATCTAATTTTGTGTGTACATTTGATAAATTTTTTCTATATTTATTTATAAATTTAGATTTATTAAATACATGTATAGTTTAATTTGTCATATTAAGGGATAAGGTATAAAAGTTTCATCTAAAACTTATGATTATTCATTTAACATGCATTTACTAATCATCTATTTTTTTTTTTTAATGAAACTTTATTCCCTTTTTTAAATTATCAATTAATAAAATTGCATGATTACGGTATATAAGTTAAAAAGATTTTATGCATTCCAAATGCACATAAATTTGAATATTTTGTTCAAAAATATGGGAATGTGTAGTTTTACTTTTATCATAATTCGAAACGTTTTATATTTTTTTAAAAGATAAATATGATACACCATTCGGTTGAAAAATTTAATTACAAGCTCTAATCATAGGCTCAAATCAGCCTCAAAAAGTAAATTGAAAATAAATATGGTCTGCATTGACTTATTTTTTTTGTTTTGAAAGAATATGCATGGACTCACTTAAATACATAGTCATATATCTTTTAAAAGTAAATGAGTAATACTAAGCTTCTCAAATTTTTTATTTAAAATCATGTATAAATAATATGACATATGAATTATTAATATCATGTAAATTATAAGATGAAATAATGTGATATAATTCATATAGTATATCATTTGGACGAAAAGATTTAAAAGTCTAATATTCCTTAAAATATATATATATATATATATGTTTTTTTTACTCTTAAAACTGATCCTGTTATGCTAATCATTGGTTTTAATAGTTTTAAATCTTTCCTTTAATTAATAATTTTACAAGTAAATGAAGCAAACTATTACATTTGTTTTTTTGATACTGACGTGTCGAAATTTAGTGCTGTCAAATATAATTGAAAAAGAAATAAAAATCAAGAAGAAAAGACAAATTTATATGTTTTAAACAATAGATAGTAGTTTATTTATGTGGTTTTTGTTGACGGATTACCTTGTACTTATATGGACATGACATCTTAAAAAATCTATAATATTTTTTTTTGAAAAGTAAAAATTCTATAATATTTTTATAGTTGTCTTAAATATCATTATGTTTAATCCTTCAAAATAAATATAAATATAATTGTATATGTGTTATGTATTAAAAAAATGACAAATGCATATATATGTAATACGTTGTTCAAAATGAGAAAAAGAATAAAAATAAATAGTTCTTCTAGTTAATTTAGGGTTCATAAATTTTGCATACCTAATCTTAGTCACGTTTTTTAGACAAATTTTAATTTAGTCCCTAACATTTAATAAAATATTAATTTTTTATTAACGTTTGTATTTCGAATTTCAGTCATCCCTAACGTTTCGAAAATGTATCAATTTAATCATTTTATTAGTTAAATATTGGTTAACCTTAAGAGGGAAAGAGTTAGTTTGGTTATTTTTAACTTGAATATATTTACATATTTTTAATATATATTTAATATAATATATATTTTATATTTTGAATTTAATGTATATGTTATGGGTATTTTCCGTATTATATGAATGGGCTGAATAAAGCCCATGAGATTGGTAGCCCAAGCCGCTGGGCCCTATAGGCAAGGTCCCATATAGAAGCTTACAGGAGGACTGGAAGAGCAATCTTTGAAGTCAAGTCCGTTGGCCTGCTTTCACAACGTCAAGATCGTTTGACAACATCGCCTTCTGTAACGATGTCAAGTTCTGTATATCAGTCCGTTTACAGGACTGGCTCGCTTACTCAGCAACTGTAGCCCGTTTCTGTCCCTGCTCGCCCAGTGTCAGCTCAGAACAGTAAATTGACGTGTCTTACACGATAAGAAAGATTATTTCACCTAATGACAGCCTAATTCCGGGAAACCTCACCTAACCAGTATGGGTTAGCCTCCAACCCCACGTGTTGACAGAGTTGACCTGGCGAAAGTCAGAAGCATTAAATGAGATCCAGAAGCATTAATTGTAGTTCACTATGTCATTTTGTCTTATTGATATCTTCTGTAGCTCTTCCTTATCTATAAATAAAGGAATACTTTCATTGTAAAAGAGAGAGAGAAACACACTTTAGAGAAAATATTGCCACCTTTCTGCAGTAATAGAGAGACAGTGGACGTAAGCAAATTAAAAATGCCGAACCACTTTAAAAATCTGTGTTGATTACTTTGTTCTTCCTTGACCCCTTCTTTTTCGCTTTTTTTTTTTTTCTTTTCTTGTTTGTGATCTCTTTACATTGTGGCATTGGGCTCGAAGAATCTCGTTGACTGGTTTCTCACGTCAACAATATACAAAATATTTGTAAGTTAATTGAAAAAAAAAAAAACTAGGATCTCCCTTGTCTCCCATGAAGACCATGCTCGTCTGGCGAGAAAGACCAGTTCGGTCTCCATCATTGGAGACCTGATCTCTAGCAGGTCTCTAACTGTAGACCAACACTGGTCTCTACCATCAAAGTCTAGTTTCCGATAGTGGAGATTAATTTGGAGATGGCGATACCATCTTCAATTTTTTTTTTTTTTTAAATTTACAAAAACATTTTTTTTTTTTATAGATTTGGGATATGTTTGATTTGATGTTAATGTTTAATTTGAGTGATGTTAGTTTGATGAAAATGATGGTGATAATAATTTTAATGAATGTATTAGATAGAATTGGAGATGAGGAAGATGATGAGAGATAGAAAATGAAAGAGTTTTTTTTTTTTTTTTAATTGTTTATTTTATATTAAAAATATTATATTTTTCAATTAAAATATTTATTAACTTTAAATTGAATTCAAAAAAAAATTTTGATTCAATGATGTGTCACAATTTGATTGGAAGGTAGTTAATGATAATTTTGTAATAACGAAGATGATAATTTTGCAATAATGAAGATGATAATTTTGCAATAATGAAGATGATAATTTTGCAAATATCAGATTTTAAAAGAGTAATTACGTCATTTTAACTATTTTAAATTATATCAAGGATAAATCCATTTTTTTTATACGTCTGTCACGTTTGACTGTCATTTTTTTTTTTTTGTCAGAGAGATTAGACTGATACATTTTCAAAACGTTAAGGATGACGGGAATTCAAAATACAAACTTTAATAAAAAAGTAATATTTTATTAAATGTTATGAACTAAATTAAAGTTTCCCCTTTCATCGACCCTTCACGCATTCTTCGTTCTCTTATTTTCACTGATTTTCTCTTCCTTTCATCAACATAATTCCATTTCAATTACACAATCGACAACTTGAAGCCTTTTCATTGATTATCGCTCTTTTGCAACAAATGAGATAAGAGGGTCAAATTGGATGAAAAATCGAGAAAAAAAATGAGAAAATTGATTTCAATTTCCTCCAAATAGGGATTTTGGTGGAGATGAATGAAGGTTGAGGAATGATGATGAGAATCAAGGAGGAAGGAACATTGATGGGAGAAAAACAGACATAAACAAATCACACGGCATAACTTTTTCTCTCCCTGAATGAATCATATGAAAAACCACTAAGTAATGTATAAATCCACAACAATATATATATACAGCACCAACAATCAAATAATGAGCAAATAAAATTACTACCATATGCACGAATAACACAAGCCAATTTTTATATGAAAAACCTTTCAAATGCAATGAGTAAAAACCATGAGATCATAGTTCATCCAAAAATCTCAACTAATAATCAAATGTGAGAGTAACAAACTATTTTTAACATTAAATAGGAATCAAGACCGAGCAGTAATTATTTAGGTTCTTTAGTAACACAAATTTAAATTTTAAATTATAAGTGAAGAGAAAACATAAACTCAGTAAGACGTTCTGGACTTTGTTGCTCTTCTCTCTAGGAGCTCCAAATCCGATCTCCACCGTTTAAATGTTAGAGTCATGGGTGCTAAAAATACTGTTCAAATTTGTGCTCAATTCAACAGTGAATGAAAGAGATATTGTTTTTACAAAACTATTGCGCAGACAATGACAGAAAAATCTGACAGCTTTGTTATGGGTTGTATATCTCATTGAGGACATCTCCGTTTTTTATCTCCATCGTTCAGAATTAAGGTCCAGAAGAGGTTAATGTGCTGTCATAATTTCAGTACGATCCAATGGTTAACAAAAAAGATATCACAATAACTCTGAAACTATGCGAAATAAATTGATTTGTAGAAAAACTCGCTTTTTTCTTTCCTCCTCTCATCCACACGAATTTCTCTATTCATAATTGAGTTTTTTTTTTTTTTTTTTTTTTTATATCTTTACCTCAAAAAAACTCTTAACTCTCACAGCCACAAAACGCTTTTCATCTAATTAATCAAAGAAATTAAACTTAAATAGGGTTATGATTCTTAATCACACTAAAATTTATTTAAGAGCTCGATTAACTTGTTGAGACTTGTTGGGTCTCTACATAAAAGGGAACCCAACCTAACAAACATATCCTCATCGGCAAAATAATGTATTGACATCTCTACTAGACAACCGATAATTTTTATATTACTTGTTTTCTCGTTTATAAATTATCATATTATTGCTTAAGATGTAGGTGAGATTCAATACTTAGGATATTTAATATTATTACCTTCGTTGATAATCGAATTTTCATATATCATATCGATATCCAAAATAATAAATTTTATTCTATCTCAAACTCTGCCCTTATATTACTTGCATTTTGTGATATAGCAACAAACCAACACTTGTGGCATCAAATAACACCTCAAAGGATTTCTCTTCCAAAGCCAATTATTTGACAACTCTCAATCTCATTGTTCATACATAGTAATTTGCGGATCATAATATATGGTATTTTCAAGACTATTCCGTTTTTAGTACAAAAATTTCACTAATCCACCAATTACTGATAGATACAAAGATTTTGTTACTCATTAAACACACCAAACTGTTTGGAAACATCGAATAACATTAACATTGGGCATCCGTCCTCTCGTAATGAAATCTCACAGTTTAACAAATCGATTTTATTTATAAATAATCAAATTTCCATATCGTCAATCGGTGTCCAAAATAATAAAATTTCGTAGATTGTATGTGTCATGTAATAACACCCACAAATTAACACTCGCCACATTCCAAATACTAACGCATCGATCACAATAAATGATACTTTCAAAAACACCTGTTTCCCAGTACAGAAAATCCATCAATCCACTAATTATAGCTCCACTCAAAGATTTCCTACCTTATAAAAACCCACCACATTGTCTCAAACACTGATGTCCAACATTAAAAGTGGAAACCCATTTTCACAATAGAAACCCACACCCACAAAACCAAACTATAACAATACATAAATACCCATGCATGATCATTCAACCAAACCTCCAAAAAATAACAAAAATAAGAGAAAAACACACAACGTTAACAAACGTCGTCAAATTGCCTTACCCTAAATATTGTTTAAAAACTTGATCGAGTTGACCGAGTACTCGTCGAGTTCTCGTCGCTCGGCTGGGATCCAAGCCGAGAACCTCCAGATCGGGAGGTTTAAATCGGTTCTTGTAGAAACTCGACCGACTTGGCCCAACTCGAACCTACTCGGGCCGACTCGGCCCAGCTTGGAATCGGCTTACTCGGCCTTTTTTTTTTTAAATTTTTTTTTGTCAAAACGGCGTCGTTTTGGTCATTGTAAAATCGGCCCAACTCGAGCCGACTCGACCCAATTAGGACTTAGTTTTTTTTTCCCTTCATCTTGTTTTTTTGTTATTTATTTATTATTATTATTATTATTTTGCTTTCAAGTTTCACCACTCTTTTATGTTTTTTATATATATTTGTTTAGGGTCGAATGATGAACTGATGATTGAATATTGATAGATTAATAGATTATATAAACTATATTTGTTTAAGGTTTTGTACGTTTGTTACATAGAGATTTAAATTATTGTGTTATGTGTCTCAATTTATCTTATTAGTTTTATACTTGTGTTTGATAATGAAAGAAATATGAGAGATTTTAAGTAGTTTAGATGTGATAGAATTTTAAAGTATTGCTATATTTGTATATTGTAGGTGGAATTGTTGAAAAAATAGTAGTTATATTATCGAAATTTTTAAAGTTATAATTATGTAATTGTGCTAAACTGGTTTTGGAGGTTGCATGAGATAGATTTAATGAGTTTTTATGGTTATATGATTATATTTTAATCCTATAGAAAATTTTTAAATTTTATGTTTTATAAATTTAATCTGGTTTGACCATGGATCAATGGTTTAACCATTGACCGATGATCAAATCGAGTACTCGTTGAATTGTCGAGTACTCACTTCTCGCTGTCTCGTCGATTGAGCCGCGAGTAGAGAGTTTTGGAATATCGCCTAAATCTCCACAAACCCCACTAACTCCGTCACCCGTCGTTATCAAAAGAATCTAAAAATCCCCCAATAGAACATTTTTTAAACATAAAAAATAATTTTATTTTTTAATATTTTTTATCACTCTACATAAAGAACAGTGTATTGTGTTTCATTTTCCACATTTCACGTTTCGCTTCACTCTCTCTACCTTCTCTCTCTAGAAACCAAGTGCTTCTGGAACACTCCAAATCGGACGGTTAGATTCTCTCTGGTGCGAGAGTGTCTGGTCGCTTTCGTCGTCTAATGCGGTAAAAAAGTTTCGGTTTTAATTGTTTGAATCGGTTTATATGTGTTCAAACCCTAAGTGACTTGAATTGTTGTTCGATTTTCAGGTTTGTTTGGTTACGATCAGAGCTGGTCTTGGTTTGATCGAGCAGTGAAGAGAGAATTTGAGGTGATGGATTGTTTTCTGTGTTTTTTTTTTTTTTTTTTGGTGTGGTTTAGTATGAGATAATACTGCAAAATTGTGAACTTGGAGGTTTTTTTTGGATGTTTGATGTGTTGAGATGAGGTTTGTTGAGTTGTACTTGTATGTATATATGATGTTGTTGGTTGTGTTTGGGTTGTGGGAGATTTGGTTGAGGTGATTTTATGGGTAGCGTTGTCTTGTTTCCAGGCTCTGATTGTGTTGTTATTGTGTTGTGTGGTGGGGTAGTTCTGATCTCTATGAAGATTAACGAGATGGATGATAATGTGAAATGTTTCTCCCATTTTGTATATGGGGGCTGCTGGTGAGTTTTCATTTCATTGCATGTAGGTTTTGTTGTAAGTATGTGTTCTACTGTGCGATTACTGCATCGTTATTATGTGGCTGCTGGGTCATGGTTGGCGATGGTGTATATATTTTATTGTGGTTGTTTGGTTTGTTTAATGTGTGGTCTTGCCTGTATGTTTAGGTTGAAAGCTTTGGCTCTATTCGAGAATTGAAGCGAAGGACGTCATGGGTTTTGATAATGAGTGCATACTAAACATTCAGTCTCTAGCTGGAGAGTATTTCTGTCCGGTATGTCGTCTGCTGGTCTATCCGAATGAAGCATTACAATCTCAGTGCACTCATTTGTACTGTAAACCATGTCTGACATATGTGGTGAGCACAACGCAAGCTTGCCCATATGATGGTTACCTGGTCACGGAAACTGATTCCAAGGTTTGATCCTTCACACTGTTATGGTTTTTGTTGTTGTCGTAAGATAGTAACATACCTTATTGATGAATTGATTGTTAATTGCTCACTGCAGCCGCTAATGGAATCTAACAAAGCTCTTGCGGAAACGATTGGCAAGGTAATCGTACATTGTCTATTCCACAGGAGTGGATGCGCTTGGCAGGGCCCTCTGGCGGAGTGCACAGCCCATTGTGCAGGGTGCACTTTTGGAAATTCACCTGTTGTTTGCAACAGGTGTGGAGTCCAGATAATTCATCGGGAAGTGCAGGAGCACGCGCAACATTGTCCTGTAAGTTGGAGAAGGCATTTTTAGTAACGAAGTGTACAAGTTAATGCTCTAGCATTTTTGGTAATCTGATGCATATTGTTCAATGATAGGGTGTGCAGCCTCAAGCACAACCAGCTGAGGGTGTTCAGGATGCTGCTGCCTCAATAACGGGAGCTACCAGTGATCAGACCCAGGGTACCTCTCAGGCAGGAGCAACTACCTTTCAGGTCCAGACTCAAACTACAGCTGCGCCTACACCTGGAAAAGATGCAAGCCAACAAATGCTCTCTAATCCTCTGACTCAGTCTACTGCTCAGGCTGCTGTTCCCGCTGCAGAGCAATGGTATCAACAACAACAACAGTATCAACAATACTACCAGCATTATCCTGGTTACAGTGCATATCAACAATATTATCCTTATCAACAACAGGTGGTTCCCCAATATCAGCAACAACCATTGCAGGCTCAACCTCTGGGATATGTGCAACCACAGCCCCAACCTCAGTTGCAAGTGCAACCTCAGCCCCAGGTTCAATCCCAAAGTCAGCCCCAACAACAAATGCAGCCTGCACATCCACCTGTTCAGGCACCTGTGGCTGCTCAACCTCAGAACCCGGCTCAAGTGAGCCCTCATCTGCAAACTCATCCTTTGTCTCATGGCCACCCAATCACTCAGTCTCAGCCACAGCCTTATCCCCAAGCTCACCCTCAGTCTTATCCCCAAGTTCAGCCCCTTTCACAACCTATACAAGTGCCTCAGAATCAGCAACCTCATCCTCAAGTGCAACAACCGCAGCCTCAAATTCAGCATGCCATGCCTCAGCCCCAATCTCTTCCACAAACTCAGCTACAAACACAGGTTCAACATCATCCTTTGCCCCAATCCCAGTCTCATCATCAGCTCCATCCTCCACAGCCCAACATACAGAGTCAGACCCAGCATACTGCTGCCCATGCGGTGACAGGCCATCATTCATATCCACAACCTCAGCCTCATCAGCAAAATCCATTGGTTAATGCACCACCTCACATGCATGTGCCTCCACATGTTGGAGCTAACTCGTTGGCACAAAATCAGTTTTCTCAACAAACTCCTCAGATGCGTCCACCTCAATCTCATGCTACTATTCCAAATCAGCAACATCCTACAATGGTGCCTCCGCAAGGTCAAGTTCCAAACATTCCCCTAGCACAACAGCCATCTGTTCACCCTCACGCTTATCAACCTGTTATTCCACCACACCAGAGGGCTGTTATGCAGCCAGTTCAACAGCCTATGCCTCAACAATATGTGCAGCAGCAGCAGCCAATTGGAGGACCATATCAACCGGGTCCTTTTGCACAGCAGCAACCCCCTGTGTCTCATCAGTTACGTCCTCAGGGTCCACCTCATTCATTTCAGCAACATTCTCACGCCTATGTACATCCTCAGCAGAATGTTACATTATTGCCTGGCATGCAAGCCCATCAACCTCAAGCCCCAGTTGGGCGGCCTGTGACTCCTAATCATGGATTACAATCCCAGCCTTATCCACAAACGACCACTGGTCTGCAGGTTAGGCCGACCCAGCTTGGTGCAAACCAACCATCTGTGGATCAGATTAGTTTGCTGAGGAACAACAACCCAATGCAGTTGTCTTCTGAATTGCAGTCTGGAGTGACTTCTAAACTTGCAATGTCTGAGAAGCAAGAAATGGCTGAGAGAAATGTAGATGGGCGAGAAGGTGAATCTTCTCCTAAAAATTCAAAGAGGGCTGTAAATAATCTGGAGGCAACATCTGCTTCTCAATCTGACACAGTTGGGTTAAGAATCCCAAAATATGAATCTGATGTTCAGACTATGGCTGATGTTGAGAATAAAACTAATGTAGTTGATACTTCTAAAAAGGAATTTGTTAAAGAACCTGAGAATTCTGAGACGGCAACTAAGCATAATATGAAAGAAGAAGCCAGAGAAAAAGTTGAGGGCTATAAAGATTCTGCTAATATTGACCGCAAACGTGTGGAGCATTCTCTGTTAGAAAGCAAAGAAATTCAGGATGGCCCTTTGCTGAAAACTCCCCCATTACAGGAAGCTGCACAAGCTGGGGACAAAAATGTGCCTCAAGCTCAAGGAGCTCCACAAGGTCCTGGAGTTGTTCTACCAGCTGGTCAGGTGCATGCTGGGGGTTTTGTTCGATCCCCACCAACTAATTATGGATCCTCTACTCATCAGCAAAGATCTGCTGCAACTTCAGTATTCCAAGCACCACCTCCAGGACCACTACGTCCCACAAATGTACCTGGATACCCTTCCACCCAATTTAGGTCTCAGGGATCTGGGCATGCATTGCATCCACCAGAAAATTTTCAGTCAGCTATGTTCAAGCCTCACAGTCCTGAGCTATCACCTGGCGGCGGTATTCCCAGCTCAGCCTCTGCAGCATCCTATGCTAGGGGTCTAGTTCATCCCCCACGTTGCTTTGAACCTCCATCAGTTGCACATCAAGGGCCTTATAATCAGGGTCATATGCCCCCCTCTCGTGTTGCGCCTCCGAAATTGTCACAAGCTGATCCTGCCGGAGTGCCACCACTGCGCCCTCTAGCACCTGGTGCATTTGACTTGCATGGTGGGATAATGGCTGGAGGACCGCCATATGGCCTTGAAGGTCAGATGGGTGAGCGGCATCAAACCAATCCAGTGGAAGCAGAAACGTTCCCCAATCAGAGGCCTGGCTACATGGATGGCCGGCGACCTGATTCACTTCCACCAGGTTCACTGGAACGCGGTCCTCTTGGGCAGCCTTCTGGTATACAGTCAAATATGATGAGGATGAATGGGGCTTCAGGCCCTGAGCTGCAGAATGACAGATTTAAACCTTTTCCTGATGAGCGTCTGAATCCATTCCCAATGGACCCAGCTCGACGGTTTATTGGACGAGGAGAGTTTGACGAAGATCTCAAGCAATTTCCTCGGCCGTCTCGTTTGGATGCTGAGCCTATTCTGAAACTTGGAAGTCAATTTCCCTCATCAAGGCCCCTTGATAGGGGTCCTCATGGTTTCGGAATGGATGTGGGACCAAGGTTTTATGACAGGGGACGGAACTATGACTCTTTGGCAGGCTCTGCTCCGTCTAGATATTTCTCTTTGGATGCTGGAGACAGATCTGTTGGTATCCATGAAGATGCAGCAGGGAGATCTGATTCTGCTCGTTCTCATCCAGATTTTCTTGGACAGGGTCCTGGCTATGGTCAACATCGTTTGGATGGGTTGAGTCCTAGAAGTCCAGTCAGAGATTACTCTGGAATTTCCTCAAGTGGGTTTGGGGGCCTTCCTGGGAGTCTGGGAAGTAACCATTTAAGCCTGGGTAATACTGATCACAGGCAATTTTATCCGTTTGGTGATCAAATGGATAAAACATTTAAGGAGAGTAGGCTTCCACCCTATCAAAGCCATTTGCGCAGGGGTGAGTTTGATGGGCCTGGTAGAAGTGGTGATTTTATTGGTCCAGAATTCCTCCCTAGCCATCTTCAACGGGGTGAACATTTAGGCCCACATAATTTACGGTTTGGGGAGATGGGGGCTTTTGGCGGCTTCCCTGGTCCCAACATGGCTGGGCCTGGGAACTTCACTCATCCACAACTTGGTGAACCTGGATTTAGGAGCAGCTTTACCCATCAAGGTTTTCCAAATGATGGTGGAATCTATACAGTTAAGAATTTATTTGCTGCTTCCAATTTTTTTCCTTTTAAATTAAAAATTTGCTTATGTATACATTTTAATCGATCAAGTTTGTATGGCTTTTGTATGAACTTATCCATATGCAAATTGGATGAATGTTATAGATTTCTTTCTGTGCGTCACTTCAGGGTGACATGGAGCCTTTTGAAAATATAAGAAAGAGGAAGCCACCAAGCATGGGGTGGTGCCGTATTTGTAAAGTTGACTGTGAAACAGTTGATGGTTTGGATCTACACTCACAAACGAGGGAGCACCAAAAGATGTGTATGGATTTGGTTGTACACATTAAGCAGAATGCAAAGAAACAGAAATTGTAAGTTATCTTCGGTTTAATGGTACGTTGCAATACTGTTTAGAACTCTGGTTTATCTGTATCTTAGAACCTCCCTTACTCTTATTTTGTTGGTTTTAGGACTTCGAGTGACCGTGCCTCATATGATGATGCAAACAAGTCCAGGAATGCCAGTTTTGAGGGCCGCGGGAAAAAGCACTAACTGATGGTGGCATGCTGCAACTTTGATTGCGTTGGTTGCTTTGCTGCCTGGGGTTGAATTTTGTTGTCTTGGTATTTTGCATATAGCAGAATAATGACGCACCCTTCCATGCCTCTTTTCTGCTTCCCGGGTGGTTTATACTAGCCTTGTTATTTCAGGTTGCTGCCATGTTAAGGAGATGGTTTTTGGAACTGAAGTTCAGTGGCAGTTAAGTTTGTTGGTTTTTGATTTTCAACTCTTTTTTCAGAACTTGGTTAGTATTATATTAACATGAGAATTTTCCAGTTACAGTGACCTCATTCTATCTGCTTTGCATGTGATGCTTACCTGTAACTGTTGAGATGGCATTTGATGTGCTTATGTTAAATCTTTTAATGCTTGAATGTTTGAAGCTAATGTGGACACTCTGACATCGTCCTGCGTGTTTAAAATTGTTATGTCCAGTATAGTCTCTACCAGTTTTTCTGCTCAAGGGTAGATACATGTAATGGGTCAAAACTGTCCTCTTACATGGTTCACAGTGTTTTAAAAATGCTATATACAGTATTGTTAGTCTCTGCTTGCTTTCCTATCTCAAGTTTAGATATGTTTTGGTGTGAAATCTGTGATAGGTTGCTGTGAATAGACACTTTTAGCCACCTTTTGGTGATTGAGATACCTCTTGAACTACAATCTATCAGAAAAGTTTCGTATTTCTACAAAACCAAGATACCAGTTCTTCTCTTTACGTTCCTACTAATAGGATTGCACCCTTAGGCATTTTACTATTATTGAGAATGCATTTCCATTTGGCCAACTAGAATTTTGTAACTATATAACTTTCTTTCCTATCCTGTCACTGTTTTTGTGGTAGTGAAAATGGCAAATTGTTTGATTACTATCTAAACAAATGACTTTTTTGATGAGATTTACATTGTGAAGAAAAATCGAAACTGTTGCAACTTGGGTTGCATTTTATGAAGAAAGTGCAAGTATCATGTGTTGGAGATGATAGAACATGTATGCATATGATTAAACAGCAATATTGTGGATGTCTGTTCCTTATTTGTTGTCGTTGCAGTGAGTCAATAATTTTTTAATTTTGCGTTGTAATCACACTTTTTGCCTATACAAACATTAGTTATTCCTGAACTTAAAACTTCTTTAAATTTAAGTTGTTGTGATCTGATTTTGTTGCGTGTATAAAGTATGAATGATGACATTTGGCTATTCACTTTTAAGTTCTGATTTGCCAATATCAATTCTTTTGTGGAACACTCACTACCTGAGAACTTGATTGAGTCTGTTTTTATACCTTAAATTTAAGATGGGGTGTCTGTTAATACTTTTTATTAATCATCAATGATTAGATAATCAATAACAATTGAACATGTTGCAAACCTTTGAGGAGAATAGTAGTGCCGATTCCTTGCCGAACGTTGCTGGAGCGAAAATGCTATATATGCTAAATATATGTGGTATATAATTTGTTAAACTTTTAGGGGCTTAATCACGGGATACCCGTCCTCTTAAACCAGGAAGTGCTATGTTAAGTTTTCTGGATCAGTTATTCAGATGAATGTCAAACACAGAAATTATTAAGGTTGATAGTTGAAGGAAATTCACACTGGCGCTCAGGAACTCGAAGTAGAGAGAGAATTTCAGAAGTACACAAAGCAAAAGGAGTTTTCGTCGTTAGTTGATTTTTCATACTATTATTTTCTAATAGGTAACGAGAAAGAAGTATATTATCAAAACTGACTGTACAAGAGTGAATAAGACATTGACTGCTTCTTGCCCAAACTTGATACTCCGATAGAATTTTAAACTCTGTACAAAAAGACAAATTTCTACTACCAGTCTATCCTGTTATCATATTGCTTTGTCCTAACAGATGATAAACATTTGTCAAATGCCATAAAACTTGTTCCTTTGTGGTAGCTTCATCACATTAACACTAATATGTGAAAATTTTTACAGATTCCCTTTCTTTGTTTGTTGTTGAGTTGACCTTTGAATGTTTTATGGTATATCCCCTTTAACATAGGATGACATATTTCATAGGAATGCCGTTAAAAAATTTACATTCTTATAGCTTTGTGCCTTCTGGAGAAAATTTGGATTATGAAGTAATTCCTTGCGAGGGCCGTACACTGAAATAAGCAAGTATGTGAAAACCTTTACAGAATCCCTTTGTTCTCAACAAACCAACCATTAAATATTTGACAGTATATCTTTCAATATAGGATGACATATTTCATAGAGTATGCTACCGCAATACTAACAATCTTCTGACTTGTTGCTACTGGAGAATATCTGAATTATGTAATTCATTGCGAAGGCCATACACTGAAATAAAGTAGTTTGTGATAACCTTCACAGAATGTGATTGTTTCTTGCCTACCAAGCTTTGAACATTTGATAGTATATCCCTTAACATAGGATGACATATCTCATAGGGTGTGCTATGTCAAATTTATCATACTTCTAGCTTGTTGGTGCCCGGGAAATTTTGGATTCTGAATTAATTCCTTGTGAAGGTCATACATTGAAATAAACTAGCATGTGATAACCTTTACAGAATTCCTTTGTTACCCACCAACCTATGAACATTTGATGATGACATATTTCATAGGGTATGCTATTGAAACATTAATATACTTATAGCTTGTTGCAACCAGAGAAAGTTTGGATTCTGAAGAAATTCCTTATGAAGGACATATACTGAAATAAACAAGCTTGTGATAACATAGGATCACACATTTCATAGGGTATGCTGTCACAAAATCAACATTCATCTAGCTTTTGTCCCCTGAAGAATGCTATTGGTTTATTTCTTGGGATTTTGTGAAAGTAGTGCTTTTCAGTGGTTTCATTACGGAAATCTTATTTGTTTGCTAATATTATCTATTAAATATTAGGCCTCATGCATCATACTATTCACAAATTATTTTAACTCATTAAAAGTTGATTTTTTGTTTTTGGTGAAATTTTTCTTCTATTAGATTTTTTCAATTCAACCTGTCTTATTACGGGAAAGCAGACAACATAAAGGCTGAAAGTTCAGTGGAAAGGTTTACACGGTCATCTTTTTTAGATGTGGTAAGATTGTTAAATGTAAGGATTTGTTTCTATTAAAATTTTAATTTTGGTAAGTTTCTCTAGGCTGACTATTTATCATATGCTGTTCCTTATCAAATTATGAATCAGATAGATTCAAGTGATGCTATGTTGCTTTGATTTTGTAGCCATGAACACATAATCTGTTGTATTAAGTTAGATGGTTTGGTGAAAGCTTAGGATGCAAGATTAAGATGATCTCAACCAGTCAGGGGAAACAGTTGCTCATATAAATAATTGTAGGGTTACCATGAATACCTTTAACTTCATATTGTTGAACAGATATGGAAGTTGTTGCATGCTATTCCATTTTGAATTCACAGTAGTGTATCTGTTCGTGGAAGGAATTTGTAGCGTAGTATAAATAGGCTCTTGTTAGATAATTATTAGGTATAATAAGGATGGTCAAAATTTCACTCTTTTTTATTTTCTTTTGTTTTTGGAGTAGGGTTGAGCTTGTATTATAACTGAACTTATGGGTTCACCTTTCCTTATCTACATGGGTTTCAGCTATTTTAATTCGATTCTTGGGAATGATAGTGTATTTATTGTTAGGCTTCCAGATCAGGCAAGTTTAATTTGATTAGTAGTCTTATAATGAATTGTTCAAGTTTCTTATAGGTAACATTGACTATTCAAATCTAAGTTTTTAATCAGGGTTTTCACCCCTGCCCCCATCTTGTTTGGAATTCAGGGATGGGGATGAGCATGCACCGCACCCCCGAACCCTCCTGGCCCCCTAACTTGGACCCTACCATCTACGTAATTTGGTGGGGCCCCATAGGTTTGTTGACAGGTGGGGCTTTAGACTTCCTTAATAAAGAAGATAGTCATAGGTAGGGAACAGTGATGGCAATGAGGATTGTCATATCCTTATTCATAACCACTTTCCATTTTGATTCTCGTACATGTCTATGTACCTGCAAAATTAAACAGTTATGATTTGGATATTTACCCATGGATATTGCTTATATCCATAACAACAATATACCCACTAATTTATAAAAAAATATATATTAAAAGATATTATTACCTGAAGCTCTGTTGATGTGGCATACCTGTAACATCCATACCTATCTGCATACCTGTGTTAACATGATTTATACTCTCCAGCTTGGGTGGGTATCCGTGGAAATCCGCATCCATGGCAGAATTGTTGTCCCTGGTCCTAGGACATGAAAAAAAAAAGACTTTTCTATAACTTTGGTCAACAATAACATTAGTACACAAGTGAGTATCGTTTGCCTTTAATTAGATCTCTAGTAAATTTTGCAATTTGGTTCCTTTGAGAATCTCTTAATGCTTCATAGACTGTCTTGTCATTTTTTGTGGTGAAACCGGCATTTTAATTGAAAGTATAAGATGACCTTGTTATGTTTGGTGGAAATTCTGGAATGCGAATCATGCTTCTTGGTTGTGATTATACCAGGTTTGTAAATTTATTCTTGAACATCGTCTGTTAGGTTCTTCTTCTCTACAGTAGCTCTGTAGGCTATGTTTTCCATTTTCGCTTGTAGCATGGAGTAGTTCAGTGTTTCATGTTGTTTATGTATTATGTAGGTGTTTAATGTAGGGTTTCAACGCTACTTATTTTCTCCTACTCAGTAGAGTGCACACCTCAAATCAACAGGTCACATTGAATAGAAGACAACGTGAATCAGATTTAACAAATGTGCTCCTACATAACACACAATGGGGTAAATTAGTTAAAAGATAAGGGTTTTCTTAAGGCACCATATGCAATAGCCCAGTGACTGGGGTCGACTAATTAGAGTTATGTTTTTTGTCTTCTCCTTTAACCAAGTATTGTCATTTGTTACTTAGAACTGCAAGAAGCCTTTAAGAAAGATGTGTAGTTATATGCAATAAATAATTAGTTCCATGAGTTGAGGAACACCTGCTAAATAACTGAGTATATATATGCATAATATTTATATACTTCTTTTGTTAATGTATTTCTTTTTCTATGCTGTACTTATATTGTTGAATTTAAGGCTTTGAATTTCACCCCTTCACAAACTAATTAAGTGAACACTTACACGGCCATGGCTCTCATTTGGCATTGGTCACCCTATTTAGAAAGACTTCTAAACTGGCTCTTAACACTTAGATACTCATATATTCGTTGGTATGCTATTTTACATGTATGTTTCAGATTACTTAATTCTTTCAGTATGCTGTTTTAAATATCTATTATTGAACTGAGGAGGCATTTTTATGAGGTCTGAATATACGATGGAATGGTTCCCAAAAAAGATCCTAATTGAATAACAATAATACTGAATAATTCAATTAATAGGTTTAAAAAAAAATGTCACTTGGAAAGTGTTAGGAACTAGGATTTCAACTAGTTTAGAGAGTGGATTTCTTTACGTTCTTGACGTTCTCATCTTGTCATTTAACTATCATAAATATTTAATAGCACGTGCAACTAGCATGCTTGTAGAAGTAGAACTATGTTTTATTTGTCAGATATAATCTGTCCTGCTAACCGGTTTACCTCATCATGCAAATGGATTTTTGCATATTATACATGTGTACCGCTAACCTTTTCTTTCTAGTGTCTGTCCATGTTTGCAAGGTATAGATTGACACCGAAGATCTCTTCGCAGAATTCTTTTTTCTTTTATTTGAGAACTGGGGAAGCCATGTTCGGAAATTCTTGTTCCTGTACCAATTCTAGTACTTATACGAATACGATCTCGATAGCCGTGTTTGTGTACACATACCCAGTAATGTTGGCTGGATATATAATTACTGTTAAATTATGTACTCGTTTTGTACACTGAAACTATATTGAAATTGAACAAAAATCTACACCCAATCTGCTTTTTGTTATTCATTTACGTAGCTGTGTGTATGCATTATCAGTCATTTTTCCATAAATTCTTACACTAGGTAAATTAATGAGTCAATGTGTATTTCTTAATCACATGTACATGCACTAATCAGATTTTAATAGTGCATTAATGTTAAGATTTAAATATTATGGTTTAGAAATTAGATCTACAGACACTAGTGAGATATTGTTACTTATTATGGTGTCGTTCTAATCTAATCTATTAAAATTAGAAACTACTAGTTGTCTAAGAATAGAATAAAATCAGTTAGTTTTCGACAGTAGCCTAATAATCAAGTAGCCTATTAAGATTAGAATAAATTAGTTAATTGTACAGTTAGTATTAGTTAACAACATCGATTAACAAACTGTTAATTAATTAACAAAGACCGTATTTTCCTCGACCTCCAATGCATTGACGGCAGCAAGTTTTAGATTTCCTGAGTTGTTAGTAAAACGAACAGCACGTGCCTTCACGTTCCAGTCACCGAAACGACATCGCTTCACCGCACAATAGAAACCCCGGCCTAGTTGCCTCCAGCTGTCCCCACGTAAAAAAAAAGTTTGAATTTCAAACAAACCTCTTTTAACAACTCACTTTTTGACCGTTACTCTAATCTCCACCGTTCATTTATCAAAATATTAATTAAAAAATAATGCCATCTCTCTCTTTCCCTCTATAAACCATACCCCTCTCAGCTGTCTGTGTATTTTCAAATTTCAAATCTTTCCCAAAACTCTCTCTCTCTAGACAAGATGCGTGAGATTCTTCACATTCAGGGAGGCCAATGCGGCAACCAGATCGGAGCCAAGTTCTGGGAGGTCGTGTGCGCCGAGCACGGGATAGACTCCACCGGACGTTACGGTGGAGACACGGATCTCCAGCTGGAGAGAATCAACGTCTACTACAATGAAGCCAGTTGTGGAAGGTTTGTCCCACGCGCCGTATTGATGGACTTGGAGCCTGGTACGATGGATAGCGTCAGATCTGGGCTGTACGGACAGATATTCCGTCCTGATAACTTCGTGTTCGGGCAGTCGGGCGCTGGTAATAACTGGGCCAAAGGTCACTACACGGAAGGCGCGGAGCTGATAGACTCCGTTCTCGACGTCGTTAGAAAGGAAGCCGAGAACTGCGACTGCTTGCAAGGTGAGAGAGAGAAAGAGAGGGGGAGGGAGAGGTTGTGTTTTTAACTAATTGATTAATTGTTGTATTGTGGTGTGTTGTGAATGTAGGGTTCCAGGTGTGTCACTCGTTGGGAGGTGGCACGGGATCGGGAATGGGGACGCTGTTGATATCGAAGATAAGAGAGGAGTATCCGGACAGGATGATGTTGACGTTCTCGGTGTTCCCGTCTCCCAAGGTTTCTGACACTGTCGTTGAGCCTTACAACGCTACTCTCTCCGTCCACCAGCTTGTCGAGAATGCTGATGAGTGTATGGTTCTTGACAATGAGGCTCTCTACGACATCTGCTTCCGCACTCTCAAGCTCACCACTCCCAGCTGTAAGTATCTAATCTACCTTTCCAATTTCTGTTGATTTGATAGAGCACTGTTAGATTAGTGAAGCTGGTTCGCTGTGAAATGACTGGTGATACTTGTGATATTTAGCTGTAGAGTGTTTGATGTTTTGTTTGGTTTGGTTTTTTAATGGGTATTGGAGTTCAAGGATGGCAGACTGTGTAATGATGTTATCAACTTCTCCATGTTTGAATTTGACGTGTTGTTTGATTTGTTAGAGCATCGTTCGATTAATGGATGCTAACTATGAATTGTGAAAGTGTTTGATGTTTAGTTTGGTTTTTTAAATGGATATTGAAGTTCATGAATGGTTGACTATGGTTGACTTGTGTGTTATCAACTTCTCTATGTTTGAATTTGACATGTTTGATTTTTTTGAGCATCGTTAGAATAATGGATGCTAACTGTGAATGTGTTTGATGTTTGGTGTGGTTTTTTAAATGGGTATCGAAGTTCATGAATGGTTGACTTTATCAGCTTCTTTGTTTGAATTAGATCCTTTGTTAAATTAATGAATGATGGTTTGCTGATTGGGTGGGTTGTTGTTTTTGGTTTTTCCAGTTGGAGATTTGAATCATCTGATTTCTGCGACAATGTCGGGTGTTACATGCTGTTTAAGATTCCCTGGGCAGCTTAACTCTGATTTACGCAAACTTGCTGTGAATCTCATCCCCTTTCCACGTCTTCACTTCTTTATGGTGGGTTTTGCTCCTCTCACTTCCCGTGGCTCACAGCAGTACCGGGCATTGACAGTTCCTGAGCTCACCCAGCAAATGTGGGATGCGAAGAACATGATGTGTGCAGCTGACCCACGACACGGTCGTTACCTGACAGCATCAGCTATGTTCCGTGGGAAGATGAGCACCAAGGAAGTAGATGAGCAGATGCTGAATGTCCAAAACAAGAACTCTTCCTATTTTGTTGAATGGATCCCCCACAACGTGAAATCAACCGTCTGTGATATCCCACCAACGGGTCTGAAAATGGCGTCAACCTTCATCGGCAACTCCACCTCCATCCAAGAGATGTTCAGGCGTGTGAGTGAACAATTCACAGCCATGTTCAGGAGAAAAGCTTTCTTGCATTGGTACACAGGGGAAGGTATGGATGAGATGGAGTTCACTGAGGCTGAGAGCAACATGAACGATCTGGTGTCCGAATACCAGCAGTATCAAGATGCCACAGCAGACGAGGAGGAAGAGTATGAGGACGAAGAGGATCAATATCAAGATGAGATGTAATTGATGATGCAAGCAATGTCTTGTGAAAAACCTCAACTTCCAGTTGCTGGTTTTTTGGTCTGGTTTCTTTGTGATGTGTTGTTTAAATGCAGAGAAATGAGGAACAAGTATTATCTAGGTGGAACTTTTGTATGTTGAATTGAACTTTTTTAAATTTCTTTTGCAAGTGTTTTAGTAGTGGCAGCAATTCTCTTTTCATCATCAAGACTCTTTGGTGCTTGTTCTCTTAACTCACATCTCTTTATTTCTCTTTTTTCAATTTTTGGATTTATCTCAACTCAAATGAATTGTATTTGATATGTAATTGTATATTATTTCTTTTTTAATAATTTTTATTTTTAAATCAGTTATGTCTCTTTCATATTTAAAATTTTATGCATATATTATAAGTTATAAGTTATAAGTTATAAGTTAGAGCGCGCCTATATTATATAAATTTGTATGTAAATTCTGACTGTGTATCGAAGTGAAAATGTTTTTATAGGGTGCTTGGTTAATTATGAATGGTGTAAAAGTAAATTTGTTTGTTTATTCAAATAACAATTGATGAGATTTTCAAAAAAAAAAAAAAAATTATGTAGTTTGCTTTATTCTATACTTATATTTACATTCAGAGTATAATATGTGTATAAATTATGTATTAACAATTTTTCATATATTTTATCTATAATTTTAAAAAAATTAGTACACTTTTCTTTTATATCCATAATTAAATTCAAGTTACATCATATATATTTAATAGCATGTGAAAATTTCTTTCCTTTTTATTCAAAGAGTGTATTTTTTAACTATACATATTTATGAGCTTATCTTATTTATATTGTAATTACATGTATTTCGTTATCTAAGTTAAGGATAGTTTAGATTAAATTTTATTGATGATAAATTCTAAGATTTAAAAAATGACAATTTCTCTTCGTATCTATAATTAAATTCAAATTACATCATATATATTTACTAGCTCATGAAAATTACATATTTATGATCTTAATTATATTGTAATTATATATATTTTTTGTTATCTAGGCTAAGGTTAATTTAGATTAAATTTTACAAGTGACAAATTCTAGAATTCAATTCGATATATACAATAAGTATGATGCATAATTTTAAATTGTATAAGTTTGAGGGGTCAAATTACTAATAAAACAACTCGAGGGCCTCATTTTCAAAATAAAGTAAAGAAAATAAAATCTCAAACCCGTCTCAACACGCCAAAAAACACCAGAGCAGCCCCTTTCAGTGGTAGAGAGAAGCTAAAAGAAATGGCGACGAATCTCGCAACCAGAGCTGCGTCGACTCAGGCTCCAGGAGCCCTCTTCAGACTACCATTCAGCCTCCTCAGAAGCTTCAGCACCGCTTCTGCTTCCCCTTCTTCTGCTTCTGATTCGAAGAAAAAGAAGCAAAGGAAGAAGAAGAACCTATTCGAGGTAGCTCAGTTTCTACCCAACTGGGGAATCGGATACCACATGGCCAAAACCCATTGGACCAATGTCTCCTATGCGATCACAAAAATCAATCTTTACAAGGTTTCTCTCTCTCTCTCTCTCTCTCTCTCTCTCTCTCTCTTAGTTTTATTTTTTATTGTTTTGTTTAGCTTTGGTATGCTATGTTGTTCTTGCATTTTTTTTTTTTTTAATTTTGATTTTCAACAGTTTGAATGCAGAGAATGAGCTCATTGTATGTTTTTTTCAAACGGGGTTTCTTGGTTTTGGACAAACTTTTTATTTTTTATTTTTATTATTATTATTTTATTTACAATGTAAATGTAGTTTGTATGAGCTAATTTGATGTTTGTTTCAGATGGGTTGTCTTTTTGGAGAAAAAAGTTTGTCTTTTTGGGGTTTATGGTTTTAGGGTTTTAAGGGTTTGTGTTGTCTGCAGGATGGGAGGCATGGAAAGGCATGGGGAATTGCTCACAAAGACGGTTAGTTTTATTGATTTTTTATACTATTTGATGTTCGGTTTTGGTGTTTTCGATTTTGCTTTAGTTAGCTATTGGAAAATTGTGTTGAGTTTGTTTGTTGTGTGATGACTATGATAGAGATGTTTTAAGCATTTGTTAGATCTTTGAGAGTGTTCAGTTTGGGAAGCTGTGGGAACTCATGTCAAAAGACTAGAAAAATGGCGTTCAGTGAGTTGGGATGATTTTCCTATATTGGTTTCGATGAGAACTAAGAAAGTATTGTTTTGCTGCGGATGAATTTAAGGTTTGGTGATATGTTATTAATCTATTTCATTTGTCACATGCAAATTTGTGACTTGTCTAATGAGTTGACTATGTGATTTCAATCGGTTGTTTTGATTTTACGATATAGTAACTTAGAGGGTTGCCTAATGCTTCCGCTAATGAAATAAGGACCTAGGAAAGCATGCATAAAGATTTTTGTAAACAGATGGTGAATGAGGGATTAGGGTTTTAATATCTGAGGATAGTCGGATTTGAAAGCAGTAAAAGATTTAGAAGATGTTTAAATTAATGCACCTGTTTGAATTTGAAAGTGATATTTTTTAAGAAGTGAGATTGTCTTAGCGAAGGCACCTCTGATGGCTAACCTTTTTCGTGCTAAATAAAAATTTGGTGAGTTTTCTTTGGAGAGGTGACATTTCCCCATTTATGTGTGAAACTATGTAGATGATAGTGGGAAGCATTAAAGTGGGGACATCTGGACTGTGGGCTAAACTAGCTAAGTATGAACTAAACAGTTATGTCTGTCTGCTTCATTAATATCGAAGTGCAATGTTTGTATGTGCTGGTTTCTGTAAGAGTTGGATGCAGTTAATCTGTACGCCATTTAAATACAGTCATAACCAAGGAGTTTTAGATGGGGCTTTCTTATGGTATCTGCATTCATCTGTGTATATGTGGTGCTGTTTGTCTGTGATGTCACATTGAAGGGAAGTGATTAAATCTTGTCTTCAATTGATATGTAATCTTTGGACAAAGGCTTCATATTCTTTATATTGAACCATATATGTGCATTGTAGTGATACTCGAAACTGTACGATATAGTCATATTAGTTTAGACTTCTCTATTTCAATCTTTTGTTTTTTTCCTTCCATGTGAAGATTGATGTTATTCATAATTGGTGTAGGCTTGCCAGCCACGGATGCTCCCAAGAAAATAAGTGGAGTTCACAAGCGTTGTTGGAGGTACATCCCAAGCTTGACAAAATCAGCTGGAAGCACACCAAACCCAGTGAAGCCACCAGTAGATACCCCAACGGCAGAAGTTCAAGCAGCTTGATGTATTAATAAATTTTTCAAGCGTTGCCTGACCATCCATCACTGTTACCCTTCTTACTCCATGTCTTGCAATTTAGATATTTCACATCACGCTTCAATGTAGTAGTAGTAGTTCTGTTCAGTCTATTTTTTAGGTTTTGAAGCTAGAGAATATACAAATGGAGGTCTGTAGTCAGGAACATTAAGCTGTGAAATTAATTTTTTGAACTTATTTCTTCTGTAGTGAATTGAGTTTGGAAAAACCCCAATAATTATGGAATGCAGATGATAATTTAGTCCATTTTTTTTCTATTTGCTATGTGTTGTGAGCATGATTCAATTTTTAGTCTTATTGTACTATAACAAGAGATTTAATGGATTGAACTGTTTTATACACCCTGGAATGTTATAATTATTTTTTTTTGAAGTAATTATAATTTACAGATAAATTTTTAGTGAAAGTATTTTGTGGGAAAATGTTGGATGAATAATTTGATTTTACTTTATAGTGTGAAAAAAAAAAAAAAAGGAGAAAACAAAACTGAAACAACAGAATGGGGATGATGTATATAGCAATTTGAGTGACTTGAGAGACATCCAAAAACGTCACTATTGATGCTAGCATATCTCCCTAAGACATCAACATCAAAGCAAATCGGCATCAAACTCCAATTTGAGACCATGTTACCATTGGAGTCAACTTCAAACATCCAGACAAAACGCCGGATAGCTTCAGAGTCTAATCCAATCCACCATCTCATGTATCATATCACTGATATAGTTTCAAAGTTCACCAAAAACCTCTTAAAATTCTTGAAACGTGGAAACTACTCCAATCCAGTACATTTAATAAGACGAGAATAAATGGCATGAACCCGATTTTCAAAAACAATTATCAACAAATAAAACAGCAACACCTGTGCAGAAAAATCCAAACCAAGTTTGATTTTCGTTGCCACCAAAACACCTTATATGCGTCCTCCAATGTTATGTTGTTTTCATGCATTTAACCAATTTTATATTCTTGGTTTTAAAACTTATATACTTGACAGCTTACCTTGCAAGTCATCTCTATGAGATTCCTCCAGTAGTCTTTTGAGTCATGACTCTGACCCCAGAAGTGTCCTCACAAGCTCTCTCTTCACCTATATAAACCACAGCTCTACATCAAATGCATCATGCAAATTCATTGTTTGTGCGTTTTATAGCAACTGAGCCTAAAAGAAACACTTCAAATTTATCAAAACAATGGCCTTGGTTCTGTTTCTTGCTTTCTCATTTTTCCTTCAAGGAGCTGTTGGTACACTTACCAATACTTGTAATCTTGACCCTTCTTTAATGTGAATTGATTTGAGTGTACAATGATAATGTTTTCTTTGTTCTTGTTGAATCATGCAGGTGGGATCATATGTGAGCAGTTGCCTGCAGAACTTTGCTCATTTTCAGTCTCGTCTTCAGGCAAGAGGTGCCTGTTGGAGAACTTTGCAGCTAGTGATGGAACCACTGCATACCAATGCAAGACATCTGAGGTTGCTGTGAACATTATGCATGATTGGATTGAGACTGATGAATGCATCAGAGCCTGTGGAGTTGACAGGAAATCTGTTGGAATTTCATCAGACTCCCTCCTGCAGCCTCGTTTCACTTCCAAGCTTTGCTCCATTGCTTGCTACCAATCCTGCCCCAACATTGTTGACCTCTACTTCAATTTAGCCCTTGGAGAAGGTAACCTTTTTGCACTCAATCACATACGAATTCGAACAGTATGATGTTTGTTAACCATCAAAAACCTCTTCTAAAACACCACTTTTACCAATTCATTGATAGCTTCCAATGCAAGAAAGGTTAATAAATGAAACATTAATCAATCAGAGCCTGCCAGCATTCTTTTACTGACTATAGACAAACTATTTATGCATGGAAACTTTTCTTGCACAAGCCAATCTAATCTTTGTTATAACCTGCCTACATGTGTGCAGGAGTGTATTTGCCAACCCTGTGCAAGGAACAAAGAAGCAATCCAAGGCGAATCATGGCTGATATTAGGAGCTCTGGTGCAGCCAAGTCACCTGTTTCTTCCCCAGGTCCGGCCTCCAGTGAACCATACTTCTCTATTGCTCCCATCTCTAGTGAAGATGGCTACATGGCTCCTGCAATTCCTCCTGTTTCTGTGTGATCTAAGCTAGAAAAAAAAAAATTGTTCTACTTATCTTGCTGTGGTTTATTTATCTATTAGGAGTTTTATGTGATTAAAATGATTGTTGTAATGGGTGCGCATACACCATTCGGCCCCATGTATACTTCAATTAATATTATTCAAAAGTAAGTTATTCCATTTCAATATGATTTTAACTTCGTATGATTTTTATATTTTATTATAAATCTGTTGATGCTCGGAATCGGGTCTCAAAGGCCTTTAATCCCACCTAGAGGACCTGTAAGCATGGTAAGGAGACCGCGAACCGGATCAACATCCGAATAATTTATGTGAACCTTGAGTTGACAGACATATCTACCTTCTATAGCCCAAGTTAAATCCTCTTGGTCTAGAGCTAACAGACATGCCCATCTTCTATAACTTAGGTCACGTCTGAAATTGAATCATAAACATCAACCTTTATAACTATTTTTGTCGTATAACTCTTTCTACCAAACCATTCTAAAATAAGAATATTTATTGATTCTAATATATAAAAAGATGAAATAAGAATTTGTTACAGGTTTTACATGAGGATCGTGTCAAATTTCTACCCTCTCATAATTAAAGCATTTCTAATATGCTTTAATTAATGAGCTGGAAAGTGACCACCTCTTAATTGGAAAAACTATCATTCCCATTAATACAACCCATCACATCACCTTTTGGATAAGAGAACTTCTCCAATACTCTTCCGATTAATAATACTCTTCAATGTGAAAAAATTCATTGCTTTGAATATAAAATAAAAATAAAAATAAAAATAAACAAACTCTGAAACTCACAGGCCAAAGTCTCTCATCTGTCTTTTATCCATATTTAGCCTTCACAATCACATATTTTATGAACTCCCCAAACCATTTGGTCGTGGAGGGTAGCGAAGATAGATTTAGCCTTTTGCATAGCTCGAATAATATATAACAAATTCTATTATAAATTCTTTTTTCCGTATCTCATATATCCTAATATCTTCTTATAACTCTTCTTCAATTCATATTCTGACTATTTCCTCATAATTATCTGAAGATGAGATTTTTAATTCTATATCTCTGACTTTTGTATTATACGTGGATCCAGTTATCATTGTCTTGAACATCAAAATATAGGTTACGTCTCAAATGATGAACCAGAATCAAAATCACTATTTTCTGCCTAATCCAACACCATTTCCATGCAAAACAACTCTTAATAATTAAAAAAATAGAAATTAGAAAAAAAAAAAAAAATCTATACATCAATCCATCACCATACACCCACCAGCCCGCCACCACCTTTGTGTAGGCCTCAAAAGCAATGGTCTGTCTGCAATTTGGATTTTACTTGCACGTTAATGCAATCACACACCATTTGAGCAAATGATTGGTCAGTCCAAATGCCCTCAAAACTCAAACAGTGTCAAAAGATAACAAAATTACAAAAAAGCTAATATATTTTTAATGGGGTCACTGCCTCACTTATCATTTTCTCCTTGGTCTCTATTTACTTGTGTGTATATATATATATATATATATATTTTTTTTTTCCTCTCTTCTTCTTGGTTTTGGCTTTTTTTTTTTTGTTCCTTACATACAAGGAGAAAGAGTGACAACACCGCACAGTCCACACATTGTTCTTCTCACTCACACCACTGTAGTTTTCTGTCCTTTGATTTTCCCTTTCAACAACTCTGCAAAGAAACTGACATAAGTACACACACGTGTATGTATACATATATATAAAGATATATATAATATAGAGAGAGGGAGATTTTTTTTTTCGTGTTTCTTTTGACATCCAAAAGGAGGTAGAAAACAAACATCTTTTTCTACTGAAACTCCACATTTTCTGGTTTGTTGTTGGTGGTGGTGGTGGTGATAAAAGAAGAAATTTTTTTCATTGAACAAGTTTACAAATCAACAAAAAGGGCATGTTGGTTTTAGTCTCTCTTACAATTTGATGACTTTTTGCTGTTTCTGGGTCTAAGAGAATGCCTGCTGGTTTTGAGGCCACCCCTGGTGGTGGTGGTGATGATGATGTGTCAATCTCCAGTGACTTTTCCGGGGAGATTGGGGGTCAGAAGGACTCAGATTCTTCATCAGAGGTGGATTTGGAAAGTGGGGTGTCTCTGGTGAACCTGCATTTGAGTGATAAACTAGAGAGAGATTGCAGGATTTGTCAATTGGGTATGGAGACTAGTTCTCAGGAGTTGCAGCCTCTTATTGAGCTTGGTTGTTTCTGCAAAGGTGATCTGGGTGCTGCTCACAGAAAATGTGCAGAGACTTGGTTTAAGTTCAAGGGTAACATGTGCGTGAAACCTGAAAAAGACCTTAACTTTTTTACTTTTATATGTATATATTTGTTTGTTTTTAGTGGTGTCCCTGATCCTTTGCTAGGTTATATTGTAACTATTGAAAATTATGTTTAGTGGTGGGGTGTTTGTCTTGGATTTCCTGTTCTGATGCTTGATTCTCTTTGTTGGTTGGTGATTTACTTTTGTGATACCCTATCGTCCTATTGTGAAATGATGCCTATGTAGCTGCCAATTCTGTGCTTTATGTTCCTAGTTTTTCTCTTTTTGACTGCCAAAGAGTTGAATTAGTATTCTTCATAATCTTGGTGTAACTGCTCACTTCTTGTTCATATTGGACCAAAACCCTTATGGTGCTCTGATTGCATAGGAGATTTTCCTTCGTACTTTTCGAGTATGCATACCGTGGGCAATTAGGTACCACTTATCTGGAGGTCACGAATAATGTGATTTTGGGGGTGCAAGGGGGAAAGTAGAATTTGGTGGAGAAAACTGGGTAGATCGAACGATTAGTGTAGTTCACTGATCTTTGCCAGTTCATATCTAACTTTGAAAGTTTTCATGACTCAATAGTTGTCCTAATGTATCTCGTTTGTTTTGTGACAGCATGATTTAGTAATAGTGACTATAACATTCAATTTTCTGATGATGATATATGAACCCCACCACTTCTCATCTTCATTTTTGGTTTTGAAGGTTATACTATTGATGAAGCCATCTTGGATCTTTTTGGTTTTCAAAACCTGCCACTATTCTGTATCTTTCTGCCAGTACACACTCACATCTATGATTCAATTGGACTCAGATTATTGAAGCTCTGTAGTTATACTGATTTCAAGTAGAGTTTAGAGTGTCATAATGAAGGTTACCATTATGTGCTTCCCATTCTAAATTGCTAGAGCTGTATGCTATGCAAGTATACCCGGTCTGAGAAAAATTATCAACTAACCATTCTTGGTTGTCTGCTAAGAAGTGGCTCTAAGGAGACACTGCATGATAGTAATTGTGGTGTACTTTGTTTATTGTACATTTAAGTAGTCATAGGATTGTCGCTTGAGCTGTTCAAGCTGTTAGTGAACAGCTGGTATGGAAATGCTTCGGTGTTGGAAAATAACCAAGATAGAAGTACAAGAATTGAAGGCTATGTGCTCGTAAAATGGATGCATTGAGTTCTAACCTTAATGTAGTTTTGGTCTCGCTGAATGGTGTTAAATCTGTACCCTATTTCATTGTGATTTATCTTCTAATACATTTGCCTCTTTACTGCTAACATAAACCTACTTATCCAGGACCTGTGAGATTTGTGGCTCCACTGCAGTTAATGTCACTGGTGCTCCGACAAACCAGTCAAACAGCGTTTCTGCTGCAGCCTCATCAGCATCACCAGGAGCACCTTTTGTCCTTCCGCCAGATCAAAGATTCTGGAATGCTCGCCGTGCAATGAATTTCCTACTTGCCAGCATGATCTTTGCCTTTGTCATTTCATGGTTGTTTCACTTTAAAATCCTCTCATGAATCCAGAGTTATGAGTGTTGTATTTTTGCAAATATGAGGGATAAGAAGCAACTGTCATCTGGTCAGTGATTATATTTGGTTCCTTGTTCTCACACGAGCTCAATTGCCCCTTCATGTCTTGCTTGCCTTAAGTTAAATATTAGAATGTTGTATAGTGGTAACATGTAAGCATTAATATCTTTGCTTGAGTAAGAATTTGATACCCTTATCTTTTGAAAATCTTTTGAATTATGTATTACAATATGTTCTGGGAAGCTGATCTAAAACAAGACTTGTATATACGATTTCACATTTGGGAATTCTTCGTTTTGAAACAAATACTTCTATAATATGTATCTTAACTGGAAAATGAAGAAGATGTTGCCAATACAGGATGTAAATGTTACACGATTCAACTTGATCAAACTCAAAACTTAGCTTGATTACTGGTGGTCTAATAATTTCCTTCTCTTGGCCTATATCATGTAACCAAACAATGCCAAAGGTTACAGTTTACAAGTTACAGGACAACAATTTTTCTTTCTTGAGCATTTAGATATACATATTGAAACACATTCCAATAGATTCTAATGGTAAAATTGGCAGAAAAAGAAACATAATAGTGAATGAGATAAATGCAGCCCTCTAGAATACAACAAAAGCACTCATTGAATTTAGCACAATAATTAGTTCTTGATTTTTTCGAGCTACATTAATAAATGAGATTCATATATCAAAACAAGTAATATTTATCAATCTGAATCACTTTTTCGAGTCAATATTCATCGCCCGCACTCCTTCATTCGCTCTAAAATCAGCAACAGCCTTGTCAAAAGTACTCCTTACATGTTGACACATCAGCATTAGATCCTGACATGCATCTTTCAATACCTCTCTAGCTGGATCACCTACAAAATTCCAAGCAAGAAATGAGTTCACAACAAAATAAAGAGTTCGAAAGTGAAAACCAAATAAGCCAACTAACGAACAAGGGTCTTAGACAAAGAAAGGGTCCTAAATAGACGAATGAACAAATACATTGGCACGCACACAAACAAAATACATGCAAGAGACAGTGAATGTTCCCGCTGAAAATTTGCCATCAATGAGAAATATGGCTCTTATTTACAGATACAGACCTTCAAAAATCACTGAAGACAAATTCAACAAACTCACATACTGGAGTAATTTAAACATGGATGAACTGGCTCAATAATATGTCCTAACTTTCAGAGGCCATGTACATTGCTAGAGATGGAGCTTGTAAAAGGGTAATGTTACCTGTTGTCTGAACTCTAACATTAACTCGAGCATCTGAAGGATGAGGAATGCTGTAACCGCAGAACGTTACTCTTGGACTGCACAATTACATTATAATGTGTTTAGAATAATACCGTCAGTATACACATAATCTATAAAGGAAAGCATTTACAAGGACCCCTAACAGATATATAAGATCTATTGAATTTCAGCCAATGAATCAAATACTTATAAAAATAAACTTGAGAATCAGTCACGTGCACGGCTAGGTAGGAATCAAAGAGAACCAAGATTTCGCATAGAGAAGGTGTCTCCACTTTCAATATCAAACCATAATCCACAACAACAAAACCAATATTAAGCATCACCGATCCTTACGACGCTATAACAAAGCACAATTGCTAAACAAAATTCAAAGTTTTGGTGGGTCATTACTCAGCTATCCTCAAAACTCCCATAAACAAAACTAATAAGACAGATTATACATAACGTTTTTACCTGAATAATTCACCTATAAACAAGACCAGAAGGCTTCAAATTACAAAAACAAGCAATAACCAAAATAAATAGACGGAAACAAGTTAAGTGAAACAAGCAAATTACTAACTCTTGATTCAAGGTGAATCTGACCGCATTGGCAAGAGTATGATCCTCCTCAGTCAAAGAAAACGTCGCATTACTTTGATCCCCGAATGCACCATGCTCCATTGCTACCAATACTCCCACAGCTCACCCAAACCCTTCAAATCACCAAAATCAATATTCTGAAACCAAATAAACAACCCCATCACTATAAAACAAAAAACCATTCACATTTCCACATATCCGTATCGAAAACCCGCTCTTCTTTGCCTGAACTTCTCTGCTATCTCGATCAACTCTGCAGTTGAAATCAAAATCTAACAAAGTACACTTTTTTATCAACAAATTATCTTCTCCTCCTAAAATCAGAACCTGGGTTGTACTATATTTTGCTTCCAGAGACAACAAACATAAAAAAATTCAAAACAAACTATAAAGTTTTGAATCTTTTTTGTTCTCTGCTATAAAGCTTAAAAAACCATTCAATTGAAGACCCAAAAAAAAAATCCAAAAACCAGGTAAATAGTTACCCAGATGTAGATTTTAATGTACTTTTGTGTGTTTGTGTCGGCAACAACAAAAAAGAACAGCAAGGAAGATTGATTTTACCTTTGTGTCTGGTCCTGTAACTGATAAACCCTAAAACCCCTTTAAAAAAACCTCAAAATTCTTACAAGTACCCACAACTTGTGAGAAAGTCTCACATGTTAGTACTCACACCACAAACACATGGCACGTCGGACTTCTCATCAGCCAAAATTACACTTTTAACCCTCCATTCCATTTCAACCGAATTTAATCCATTTGATCATCTATGTCAATATTTTTTATGAGATGTGTGTAAACTCATGTACTCTCAAGTTTAACTGGTTAAATCTCAATTTTGAATTTTGATTTATGACTGAGACTGTATAGTTACATTTTAATCGATGCAACCAATTTAAACAATTATAAATTAAAAAATTTTATTAATGTACTGTTTTGAGTAAGATTATTCAAATTAATTTCTTTAATAACAATTCTTAAATTAATTCTAATGATGATTATTAAAAAATTTTACAACCAATGTAGGGAAGTAAGAATGGTTATTAAAAATTCTTATTAAGTAACTTTATTTAAATTAATAAGGTAATCAAACTGTGAATTAAATTTACATTCCAGCCACCCCCTCTACGCAAAAGTGAGGATTAAAATGTAATTCCGATCAGCAGTTGCCAGGTGTCATTCACTAATTGGTTATTAATTTCCACACACAGAGATTGACTCACAAACTCCCAAACCTTCATATCTATAAATGGAAATTTTAGGGTTTCTGTTTTTCCTGCATCAGCTCTGACTCGGCTTCTTAAACCCTAATTGATCATCTTCTATTGCTTAATCTATCGCAAGTAAGTATTTTTATGTCTTCTCATCTTTATTTGTGTAATTACAAGAACAAAAGATTGGATTTTATAAGATGTTTTTATTCTTTTTTTTTTTTTTTGATAAAGACATTTTTATTCTTTTGGAAATTCATGTTTTATTTTTTTCAGGTTCCAATGGCTGCTAACAATCCAATAGGTGTTGATAAAGAACAGGTGAGTATTTTTTATTTTTATGTTACTTAAATTGTGGAATTGTGAAATGGATCTTTACGTCATGTTTTGTGTGTCAAGTTGAATTTTTTTTTTTTCGTAAGGAGATATATGGTTAATGTGTGTTGAAAATCATGTAGGTTGAATTTAAAATTTAGTGATTCGTATTCTGGTTTTGATATGTAAATGTGTTTGGTGTTTCGTGATATGGAGTGCTCTATCAGCTTGGTCATTATTTGATCTTTGTTTTACGGATTTGAGTTTCAGTTGGAATGGTTGTGATTTGGGGAGTTGGTACTATGATTTGTCTTTTGAATGGTTTATTTTGATATTGTGCAGGTGTTTGGCATGGCAGAAACGGAAATGGAGTATAGAGTAGAATTGTTTAACAGGTTGGTGAATGTGTGTTGAAAAGATGGTGTATGTTTGATGATTTGTATGCAAATTTGATCCCGAAAAAATTTTAATACGTATTAGTGAAATCAGTGCTTTCAAACTGAATTGAGTGAAACTGGAGATTCTGATCTGTCCATTGACTATTAAAAGTGTATCTGTATTACTCAGGGTTTATTGTAAAGATTCACTAAAGCTTCCATTTTCTTTCATTAGTTGAATTTCATGATTAGCTGTTCATTTAGGAAGATTATGGCTTAACGTTTTCATCCCATGCATTTGTGTTTAAAACTTAATTTTGAGTGTTAATTTGGTTGTGAAATATTTAAACTAGTTCAGATTGCAGGTTTGCTTATGTCTTTTTTCTATTCTTTAATTCAGGCTTGCCCAGACTTGCTTCAATAAGTGTGTTGACAAGAGGTATTTCTGTTCTTGTGCATTTTTCTTTCGATTTACATTATCAAATATATGAATTTCCCCTACTAGGTTGCTTTTTTGTGTCAAAAGAAAATGGTTTGATGTTCAATTCCTTCTGTTATTAGATACAAGGAGTCAGAGCTAAATATGGGTGAAAACAGTTGCATTGATCGCTGTGTTTCGAAGTATTGGCAGGTAAGCTTGGAGTAATTCTTATTTAGTATCTAATTACTTCTGGAAATATAACTTTTACTAGATGTTTCAAGTGTACCTAATTCTTTCTTTTAGCTAAATAGATACAATGGTATCCATTTTCTTTCTAAAGCTCAAATTCATTTGATGGTTATATAATCAAATTCTTTTGTGCTATTTTGCAGGTTAATAGTATGATTGGCCAGCTGCTCAGTGCTGGTGGTCGACCACCGATGTAAGACTTAGGTATACACCATTATGAAGTTTAAACTTCAATGCCATTCCGAGCCTGTTGTTAGAAGATGGTGGAGGCAAAATTGGTTTTTGAATCTATTTTTGGTCTCTGTTAAGTTAATTTTGTTGTTTGGGAAGAAATTTGCCAGTTGTTTAATGCAATTTAATAATGAATGTGTGTTATTATTTCTTAAATTAGCTAGCAATGACTAGTGTGAAGCAAAGAATGGAATGGAGAGTGAATGCATATTCCTGTTTGTTGAGGTCATCAGATTTTTGGTATATTTTCTTTTGATAGTTAGCCTTGCCCATAAATTTTCATGAATATGATAGTATTATTATTACACTGCACTTTCTAAAGTGTTTTGAATCTTAAGATATTATCAGATTGAATTAATATTTTTTTGTCACAATAATAACACATTGGACAATGGTTCTGTCACGACATTTTACTTTAAAGATAATGTGTCATATGCTTCGTTGTTGTTGGGTTGGCCCATCTTTAACTATTGAATGATCATTAAATTTTTTATAGAGGATTTTCACAAGTCAAAATATGATCTAATTTATGTCAAGCTGAAAAGACTAGTTACAGAGAATTTTAAATATATCCGACTCAAAAAATCCATTCACTGTCACTATCAAAAGGTACATGAAAAGTGAAGAACATCATTTTGGTCTGGATTGAGACAATAATCGATACGATGGAAACAGACACCAGCATAAACATATATAAATGTTATAACTAACCCTGTGGTGCTTGTGAAAGAACTCAAAATGCCAAGGAAATTGAGAGAGATAGATACAAGGAATATTCAAATGAAGGAAAAATATGTAGAAAAATGATAACCTATATACTTTTCAGTTTCTATGTTTTTTGGCTTCCAAGTTGGTGCCATCTTTGAGAGTTTCCTGCGCATCGTTGTTCATCCCGAGGCTGAAGAGGGCAGCGGCTTGAAGATAGAAGGCAGCAGGCCACTCAGGAGATACTACTTGTGCTTGCATAGCATCTCCAAGAGCTTCTTGCGGCATGTCACTTAGCAAGTAACATAAGCAGCGTCTAGCAAACACGGTTGGAGATACCATGGTCCCGCCATCAATAAACTACAGAAACCAGAACAACCAATAGGTAATGCTTTACATTTGAAAGCTATCGTAGGTATTTTCTTTTTTTTCTTGTTGAAAGTGGTACTAGTTTCAATCTGACTTGGTACAAAAGGATATAGTTTTCAAGTAACGGTATCATATGCACTACTATTTTACTTTTTCACAATTACCACTTTTGGATTAAAAGTCTATTAAATAAAGGACTTACATGTGTGTAACAATCAATTGCAGTGACAAAATCTTTAGCTCGAAAAGCAGCATCTCCACGCTTCTTAGAATTCAATGTTTCCTGTATTTGATCTGTCCACATTTGGAAAGAAAGCTGCAAGACCAACACTTTCGAGTTACACATTAAGCATAAAATAGATGTGCAAGAGGAATCAAGTCAACAAGTTCTAAGAAGCCATAGAGTGAAAATCATTCTGATTCCTTTGAAGCCATGTATTTATCGAAAATGAGCCATTCTTCTGTCTGAACTTCTTGAGATAATCGTGCGAGTCAATCATGAAGGAAAAAAACCAAGAACAAGAAAACTAGAGGCTTGCAAATGTTGTTCAGACAATAGCCTCACTCTTATACACGAGATGGTTAGCAGAGGCAATAATTCTTGTTCAATTCTTTCTTTTCTTTATTTATCTTATTTGACTACTTAGGCACTATTTAAATTAAGAAAACATTACCAACCTCATTTGCGATTCCTTCATCATCCTTGTAGCCGACCTTCTCCAATATTTCATGTATAGCAGTAAGGTCAAGTCTTGAGCATGCTTCACCTAGAGGTGTTAGTGTCACTGTTTGCTTGGTGGATGGAGTCCCATGAGGAATGCCCATCAAAACATATGATGGAACCTATTTGAAACCAGTAAACAAGACTGTTAACATCTCAAGGTAGTTGATTTAGATGGAAGTGGCCTTAAAATGCAAACAACAGCAATTAAACTATAATAATTAGCAAAACAGTGTATGATAATTTTAAACCTTAACATTTAATAACTAGGAGGGTTCCATATTGTCCAAACTATAAAAATTTTACAATATCAGCATTTAATTGCTTCTTGTTTATTGGTAGTGCTAGTAGGATGGCCTGTGAATGCCGTACGACACTGCATGAGATTTTAATCGTTATATTAGACCATGAAGAGCTTGTGATATATTAAAATATTTAATATTTCTAAGTACCTCAGTTTCCTTCTGAAGAGGAGTGAGAGCAGCCACCAGAGACTTGGCATTCGGCCTTTCACGAGGTTCATACTGTAAACAACGTGAAGCTAACCTCACTAGTTCAGTTCCATCATCATTTGAAAAATGACCCTCCAAGCAGGAGTCCATCAGCATCAGAAAATTTTTTCCACGTATAAGGTCAAGAGCCTGCCAAGGAAGAAGATTAAAGAAACAGTTAGCTAAAATTTTTCTGAAGACATAAAATTATAGCATACGGTAGGATTACTTGAGTCAAATCTCAAGTAACTAGTGTAATATTTCCTTAAAACCGATCTGAAATGAAGAATTCTTTATGAAACCTCCACCTCAAAAATGAAGTAAATTAAAGGAAGAAAAGGTTTACATGACTAGGTGGGATGTGTTTGCCACTGAGAAGATCCAGCAACAGGGTGCCAAAGCTGTAAACCACACTCTCCGGAGTCACTCTTCCTGCCATGTGGAAAATTTAACATTACAGGAATGCAATGCGAAAAAACTTAAGCAGAATTTGTTTTTTACTAGAAGAAAAGGTTCAAGCTAGATAATTAATAAAAGTACAAGCATTAATATGAAAATCAAGCAACTAGCTCTTCAACTTTAGAAAAATAAAGACAAGACATTAGCATTATACGATGGGACACTGACTAGCAGCACCTATTTACCTGTCCTCAAGTATTCCGGTGGGGTAAAAGCCAAGTTTGTACTATAGCTTTTGCCATCTCTACTATTCTTCATGAGGCCAAAGCAAGAGAGCCTGGGATTACCATCCTGTCAAGTGCTAACTTCCCATTAGAAATAGCCAACAAAAACATAGGTGACATTTTGAAAACTGCAACAAGCCCAAGGATGTAAAAGGCCAAAAGCACCTGGTCAAACAAAATTCTATAAGCATTAAGATCATGATATAGTGCCCTCCCTCTACTGCTGCAATATTCCAAAGCTTGTGCTAGATACAAAGCCACTCTCAACCGCATCGCCCATTTCATAGGTTGGTTCTCCCCTGAAAACATTTTAACAAAATAAATAAATAAAATTGGTACACCCAAAAAAATAAATAAATAAATAAAAGAACAAAGAGAACACACATAATACTAACAATAACATTTTAAGTGAAGAACGGGCAAGCTCTTAATCTATGTATATACATACATATACCAAACAGAGGAAACAAACTAATTTGTCCTTTTACATCCATTAGTGTTTAAAGGGTGATATTTGTCTATCATTATGATATATTGTCAGATGTATTTACGTCTTCTTACTTATAGAATCATCCTTACAAATTATTTATAATTAATATTACTAAAATTTGTTGTTTACTCAAGATTCCTATAAATCACAAAATGATCCAAAACAAAATGAAACTTGACTGAGTCTCTATGTTATCTTACTTAGCTAAATAAGAGCAACATACCCACATCAACATACCCCCATATAATCAACTCAAACTAGCAAATAACTAAACAAATAAACTCGAAATACTAGAAAACACGAAACTAAATTAGTAAAACCAGAAAAAAATAAAAAAATAAAAGAGATAAAAGATTACAGTGAAAGAGATGCTTAGAGAGAGTCTCATTTGGCATAAACTCAGCCACCAGCAACCTCTCCTCTCCTTCACAACAACACCCTATCAAATTCGCCAACCTCTCACTCCTCAACTGCCCCACCGCCCGTGCCTCCTCCTGCAACCAACCGACCAACCAAGTCACAACCAAGCCATCACTAATTCACATAATGCAAAATACCCTTTACAGATTTATCATCATTGTTCAAATCAAACAAGCTTAAATCAGTCACTATGTTAAAATATTAAAAAAAAAAAAAAAAAGTGATCTTTGACATTAAAAAAGTAAAAAAAGAAAAATGAAGAGTACAAACAAGGAACTGTCTTGAATCAGGCCAGGCCATTCGATTGAAGCGTTTGACAGCGATCCAACGGTCCCCATCAACGAGTTTCCCTCTGTAGACCACATTGGGAGCCTTCTCTCCATGCTCGGACACAATGTTGTCCGTACAGAAACCTGACGTGGCAGCTCTCAATTGGTCCAAGCCAAACTCCGTGAAACCAGGCAAAACATCGCCGCTCCCATTCTCTACAAAAACAAAAACAACCCACATTCAGACAACCAAACAAACACTAAAGCTTCAACCTTTACGGTGTTTCAAAGCTTAAAAACCCTAGTGCAAAATTTTAACGCGAAAATAAAGGACAGATTTTTCTCGCGAAAGTGACGGAAAAGTTTCAGTCTTTTTGCATTTTTTGGACTTACCCAGATCAGAAGTTGAGTCATGGAGGTTTGACTTGAGATTTGACGGCCACCAACACAAAGACAGCTTGGAGCAGCGAGCTCCCATTGGCTGCTAACTTCAAGTTTGCTTTTTTAAAAAAAAAAGAAATTTTTCTGGGAAGCCTTTTTCTTTCACTTTCTATATTCCTTTCTAGCTTAGCAGAGTACTAACTGACTACTGAGCTTGGAAAAGAGTGGCAAAGCGACCAGCAAAATATAAGAGAGAAAAAAGAGCCATTCTGTTTGGGAAACGAGACAGTGAGAGAACATGTTTATTTTAAATTATTAAAAAAAAAAAATCAAACTTTTTGGATCCAAGGTATTTATTATTATTATTATTATTATTATTACCGCCTCATCATTATTGTATGGTTTTTCGTTTTTAATTATTTTTTAGGAAAAATAAAAGCTTTCGGACGAAAATTCAGATGGTTAATGTAGTTTCTGTTCATATTGGTTATTAGACTCTTATCACACGTAGAGGGGAGTTTAAGTTTTACCACAAGTATTCACTTTTCATGGGAAGTTTTTTGAGTCATGAAAATAGATTTTCAAGTTATATATAAATATTTTTTATTATCTGTAAAAGGTTTTTCAAATTATGAAAATAGATTTTCAGATTACGTGAAAAAAAAACTTTAATGTGTCTTATAAATTGATATTTTTTAAATCAATAATTAGATTTTTAGACTCACCATATTTTAGCAGTATGTATCTCTCAGCGTTACAGGACTAAATTTATGAACTATGTATGTGTTGGTTGAATTTATAAATTGTACATGATTTATAAACTTGATTATAACTATTTAATAAAACCTGGGTGAATAATAGATAATCCCACTCAATGGTTTGGGCAGTGTGGAGCGTGTGATGTGTTGTGGTGTCGATTTTGGACACGTGGATGATTGGACGGTGGGATTTGGGGGCAGGCAGAGGAAAGCACGAGCAAAATCGGCGCGTTGGTCGCCGAATAACATCGCTTTCAAGTGGGTCAAAGACCTGATTTCAAAGTCTAAAAAAAGTAAAATAAAATTGTGTTATTTCTTTCTTCAAAGTCATGTTCATGTATGTGTGTATAATGTTAGACCATGGTCCATATAATGTTGAGTTTAGGTCAAGCTTTTTCATTTTTGTGGGTGATGATTTAATGTTGTTGAGTCATTGTCATAATATCCAAGTAAGGAACAATTTTCTAATTTAAGTCATTTCTTTTCTATATATAGGTTTTAATATTAGTTTAATTAGAGTTATATCTTAATCCAATCAGGTCAATTATTATAAATATAATTTAAAAAATTACTTTTATATTCATTGGGAAATCTTCTTATATTAAATTTCTTTTATGAATAAGATTAGATTTATAACCCCATCACTACTAATATAGAGAGATACACAATCAAAAATTAACATTTTTTTTATATAAAGTTGTGCAATCAACCATACTCTAAAGCTGTTCAACACACTTTCTCTCATTTAATGGCAACTCTAACACTTCAACGGCACTATTTTAATATAACAAAAATTATGATTGAAATTAAGAGTTTTACTTTCTTATTAGTTGGATAATCTTACTCATTAATAACAATATTTGAATTGATTATAAGAGTAGTTAAGAAGAATATCCAATGATTATTGTTGATGGGTAAAGTTTTCCAATTAGTAAGGTAATTAAACCTTAAAATTAATGATAAAACATTTATAAATGGTAAGAAAATGACTCTTGTCAACAACACAACTACGGTCAAGCTTAGCAATTCCCTGCAATACAAGGGTTTGAAATATAATAAAAAAAAAAAAGAAATCAGTAGTTTCATTATGGGTTATAGAGTATAATTTAACCGTCGAGATTTAACATCCACATGAAAATAAAATGGAATATTCGAGATAACCAATTGTCTTAATTAAGATAATTTATTTTATGTTTATCGTGCTGCTATAGGGTCGATTATGAGTACAGGTTTGATAATTACATGACATGAATAAAAATAATGTGTAGTTGGAAGAAGGGAAAAGGTTTGACACTTTAGGCCACGATTGGTGAACGCCAATGGTAGTTAAATTCCTTCCTTTTAAGATGTTATAAAAAGCAAAAGCACTTCTTGTAGAAATGCACTTTCACAAAAAAGACTATGACGTGATGATAAATCATAATTCACCTATGTAGCGATCATGAATTTTACTCGTATAATTTTTACTCATATGGACATTTTTTCTATGTATATAGGTTGTTCCCTTCCATCTTCTAAAAATAGATCTTCACACAGTGATTTAAAGTCAAATCATAGTTGATCTTAACAATATTCTGAATTGATCCAAATAATAAAAAAATAAAAAAAATAAAAAATAAAAACACTTTCAAGAACATCTCTCATATCATCTCTCACCTATCACCTATCGACACAAATGATTAAATATTTTTTTCATTCACTGAGATGTTAAAGGTTTAATTTTTATTAAACACGTTTCAAAGTTTATGTGCATAATTTTTTTTCGTTATCATGTGAATAATTGTTTTCTGTGTATGAGAATAAATATCTGAACTGAGAATGTCAAATAAAAAAATATCTAGACGATCTAAGTGATGTTTAATTATAATGGATTCCCAATACATCTACAAGGCTACGGCCAGTTCGATATTAGCTTAGAAAAAGTAAAAAACTACTCCACTATCTCCTTATTCTATACTTGAGTAACTTGCCAGCATTAATGAGCTAGTATGGCACACACTTTTGGAAAATCTTTGCAATAAAGTATTGAAGACACTTCTAATTAGGACCAAACAAGCATGTCCAAAGATAAGCAAGCAAACAACAACATTGGTTGGGTTCATTTCTTAGAAGAAGATACTTTGGTGCCCCAAACCTGGTGCAGTCTAAACCTGAAAATGAGAAAGCAAAGTGAAGAATATCATATAAAAATATGTGTATATATTGAAGTGAAGAATAATTGAGGTCTTTTAGGCCGACATGCCTCAAATGATGGAGAAAAAAGGGCACTTCAACATGAAGTATGAAAAAAAAAAAAAAAAAAGCCCAGATTGATTCCTTCTTGACCAGCTTTTCCAGCTAAATTCACACAATAAGACTTTTACACACAGTTGTTTATCATGAAAAAGTCTTCAATGATATTAGTATGTTGTTAGCATATTTAATGATAATATTAAAAAAATAATATATTATGAACATCCATAAGAAACGTCCTCAAAACATATTTTAATCTTTAAAGTTTTCAATAAGGTCATTAAATCTTCAAATTTGATTCTTTAAAACGGTTGATTTAACATTTAATAAAATTTATAATTAATAAAATCTTATTATCAGACTAACAGGGTTTGCAAATATATTTGATCGAAAATATCAATGTTCATCTCATTGAAGACTTTCGCCTATACCAAAATCCAAAATCCGTTACATGTTTGAATACTTAGTAGTTGGTGCCCGGTGGTCTCATATAAACATGGTGCATGGGCAAGCAAGAGGTGGATTGAACTGGACATGATTTTAATATGGAATAATTATGGGCAAGCAAGAGCCTGATTGAACTAGACATGATTTTAATATGGAATAATATTTGCAAGAAATTCAGCAGAGACAGAGACGATACTGTGGAGGATCTGTCTGGGAACTTTCCAACATTGTTTGGGCATGGAAAAGACCTGTTCCCATCTCTTTTCACTTTTCACTTATGAATGAAATGAATGTACCAAAACCACAATGTATTTATTTTATAACATATATCCAACTATGCTGGTCTTGGTCCATGGACCACTTCCATAACAATACCATGCTCAAACCGAAAGTGACAAAAGAAAAAAAAAATGGCAATCAACACATACCAGAAGAATGTCCACATAGTTCAATCATTTTTTTCAGTCAAGATCTATTGGTTCATTGATGAACAGCTCAAAAAGGTAAAATTGTGGGTGTTTTAGCTCTCATGAGAATGCATTTTTAAGTTTGATCTATATAATCCTAAACGAACTTTCTTTTTTTTCTTTTTTTTTTATAGTTCAATACCATGTCCTGAGTTATATAGCAAATATCAAATCATTTGATATAACATTTGAACCGTTCATAAATTTTATGAGAATGATGAGAGATCCTCTCTCTCTTTTTTTTTTTTTTTTTTCCTTTTTGGTTAGACAAGTTTGTTAATAGTTTTCCAACATATTAAAAAAAAAAAAAAAAATATCTTAGATGCATGTCATATTCTTTTTTTTTTTAAGCTAATACCAAAGGGATCAGAGATTTGTCGAGATTATTAAAATTAGACAATACTTGCAGTGCTTGAATATCTACTCCTGTAAACCATATTTGTTTATATTTTAACCAAATCTTATCATATTTAACAAAGTTCTCAACAAAATGAACAATAAACAAGAAAATGCTGTTGTCTAGAGAAGCAACAGGCAGCTAGTTTTTCAGATGATTGTGCGGATAAGCCAGTCCAGAAAGGAAGTGCTGTGTAAACAGATACAATGATGGAGACTCCACTTTTCTCGATAAAATTCATCCAAACTTTTCGAGAAAATTGACAATGGTAGGGCACGCAGAGCAGGAGAGAGCAGATAGACCGTCATGTTAGTACAAAAGATAAGGAGAGCAAAAAAGGCACCACTTTCGATCAGGGGGTTGAAAAGTTAAAAACCTAAGGCATGTGATGTAACAAATGATGTCTCCAATTTTGTACAAGAATAACTTAAATCAAATCAATCAGTGTATATAAAAGCCAAGTGGTGGTGGGACATTAGACAAGCAGCATCATTAAATTGCATCATTGGCTCATGCCAGCCTCATCTCAGACTCATTTCCCTAAAGAAAAGCACCACATGCTTCTTTTTCAAAACACTATATATTAAGTACCACGTCCCTGTCATGTGTCATCTTTTATGCTTTCTTCTGTACAGTCCATCATTGATCAATTTGAGGGACCAATTTGAGAATTTAATCTCCCAACATGACAACTTAATGTTAGAAGGTTAGCTTTCTTCCTTACTCTGGGAGTAAAACAAGCTCAGGAAATCTTAAAAAACAAACAACACCATCCGGCATGCTGCCTGTCTATTTGGCAGGCAAGGATATACACACGTGTGACGTATGTAAACAATGGAACAACAAACAAAAGTGATACGGCGTATTTTCCGAGTCCACAAGAAGAAAGTTTGCCTACTACCAATGATGTAATAGTTAAAACCGAAGGTTGATGTAATGCACTTAACTGAAAGAAAAGAACAGGGAGAGAAACTAAAACTAAACATTTCATTCCTCTTCCAGCAGTAAACATTCTGTTTATCGGATTTAATGAGTTGTAAAATGCATTAGCTTAAACTAAAAATTTTGGCATAAGCCCAATCCTGTGACTACAGCACAGCTATCTTCAGCTTGTGCTGCTATCTGGGTAATATTTACGCTGACTATATTCCTAATTCGCAACCTGCTATTCACTTTTGTTCTACAACTCTATAGACAGTTTCCAAAGGCCCAAGTAAAAGCATCCAGCAGACAAACATGGATAGCGATCGGAGGTATTTACTAGTAATTCATATTCAATTTGCGTTCCCTGTATTCCCATTAAGTAAACTGTGTTGCTCATCTTTGTTCTTTCCATCCCTGTCTCTATTGTTCAAAGGTAGTAAAGGCAGAGATGATCGGTCAGGCAGTTCTGCAACGGAATATAAAGCACAAAGTTGATTAGCATACTATGCTAAATGGCACCTACATTCCCATTTTCGTTCACAGTTGGTGATAAATGGAAAAGACATGAGATCATTTATTTTTATAGGTAGTAACTTATATCAGAAATAACATGAGTAAATAATAATTGAATAACGAAAAGAAGTAATCGTGAATAATTACCCGGCAATTTCTTGTCAACAAAAAATACTACCAAATTTACTGTATACCTGCATTAAATTAACAAGTCAAGGACAATCAGTAGTGGGAATGTTTTCCACTTGGTTTTATTCAATGAGCAGAATAGAATTGTCCTTTTACCATGCAACAACAATGTCAACTGTATAGTGCTTGCGAGATGCTACAATCAGGAGACTTTGAATCATGGCAAGCAACCAAGCGAATTGCTTGATGCACCTGCAAGCATACACCATGATAACATCTAGTACAAAGACTTACAAGCAACATTTATATGCCCCATGTATACAGCCATGCTATTCCTTAAAATTAGAGAACAGAAAAGAAATGACATATAAAGTGATAGCTGAGTTCACTGCATGTACTGATAACGATATGTTACCTTCTTGTGCCATATTGGTGATATGTGCGAACAAATACAATGGTAAAAATCATATGTGAAGAAAAAATCAAATCACCACAACCATAGATCATCCCTCTGGGAACTGCACATTAGTAAAAATCAAATGAGCATAGTGTTATACAAATCAATGAATCAAAACAACCAAAAACTTAGAAGATACACAGGACTAACAATTGATTAGAAGCACTTCAATTACACTCTCTGGCCTCGGCAACCTGGCCACATTTGATCCCTAAAACAGACAGTTAAAACCAGTTGTAAAAAATTGCTTACAAGAAGTTAATGAATAACAATAATTAAACAATCCCTAAAGCTGAGGAACAAGAATATGAAATACATTAACCTAACAAAAAATCAGGCAAAGATTTTCAAAATCTTACCTCACGGCAATGATAATTTGGACCAGGGAGCTGTGTTGAATAGAATGTGAGTATCCGGAGTGTCTGTGACGCCTAAAACATACAGAAGATGCCTAAAGAAATTGTTAGAGGAATGTGGCAGAGCAAAGTAAGAAAGTGTAGCACTATTCAGACCTCCACAATAGATGTAGAACCAACGTATTGATCAATGACAAATGACTACAAAGAAATGGCAAAAAAGATAAAACATTCATGACAGAAAAGACGTCTTTCAGCTCTATTTGTCACAGGATGCCGGAATTGAATAACTTTCTTCAGTTCAAATTCCAAATGGAGAATAGCCTAACTAGCATCCACAATAATGCAACAAAACCAATAAAATGTGTTGTCTGACCAAGTCTCTTGAAGCAGGTTGGCACCAGCAAGTTTAATCATTAGGCCAAATTCCATTCACTCAAGAGAAGATGAAATTTAAAGGCTAAAAAAATCTAGAAGCAAGAAAAGATTCCACTACAGAAGGCATTCTTATTTATCAGATCTTGCCTCCATGTATGTGTATTGAATCAAATGGAGGCATCTCAAATGTGAATCCTTGTCTAGAGAATCCCAAAATAAACTTTACAGGACATGTTCATAGAAATATATCTTTCGATGTAAGGTCTAGTAAAGCTCAAAAAGAAAGAGTTCATTAAAGATTAAATAAGTTAGACCCTACAAAAGAGATTTCTATAAGTTCTTCCTATACACAAGCAGCAAGGTAAATAGTTGGTTTAAGCATGTAAAAGGAAGCCTCTGTAAATATTCTTCTCAGTAGATAGCAATGCTAAAATCTCACATCAAACAAGCAATTCAAGAACTCAAGAACATTAATCACCAGTAAGCAACAATGCTTGATGACCATAATTAGTACTTACAACTAAATAAGCCAGAACCCTGCACCATATCAGAACTGTATAGATCCTTTTACTCTGGAAAACAAAAGGGTGAAAAGTCCACTGCAATGCAGAATAACAAAGCAAATAACAAACAGTTACAAAGGGGCTCCTTAACTATAATTACTTAGGGAAATGATCAACAAAAGCTTTCACTTTATTTGGCAGTTAGTTAAGAAAAAGGAACCATTAAACTTACCAAAACAAAGGAAGCAAAGATGAAGGTGAATAAAGTCTCACTAATAAAAGCTTTATCTTTACCAAGTTCCTAAAATCCATAATAGTAATAGAAGTAAATACAACTAAAATTTCATTTCAACAACCACAAAATCACAATGTGAAGCAGAAGTGGTACCCACGGGAAGAAAATAGTATCCAGAATCCTGAAGCGTTGGCCCAGGCCGATGTATGTAGTGTACTCCATGAGCTGCCAATCCATGAACGTACTGAAAATGAAAAGAAACCTATGGTATAAGGACCTGTATGATTTCTGTTTGCAATCAAAGCATGTAACTTAAAGAACCAAACCCATCACATAGAACTTCACCAGAGAAGACCAAACATATAATGTCCATCAATATCCAGAATTCCAAACAGTTGGATCAATACAAAACTGTAAAACTATCTTAATGGTATTAAAACCGAATTCTTTCTTTACACTCCATTCATGTAAATTACAGTTCTTCACAACATAGATAAAACACATCAAAATCAAATCTTTTTCGCTGATCATTATAAACAAGTTCCAAAAAACCTGAAACAACAGAAACCAATCTTTCTCAAAACAAGACAAATTTCTCAGAAAACAAATCATCCTCCTTCGACACATAATCCTAATCATCGAAAAACTTGAAATTTTTCGTTCTAAACAAAACAAACATATACACCCACATAGAGGCTCACTACATTACACCAAACAAACAGATCACTCCAATGCTTCACATCTCAACAAACAAAAACATTCGTTAAATCACAACAAAACACCCCGTATAAACTGTAAGAAACATTCCCAAATCACGTATCTTCACACTCTCACAAATTACATCAATAAACAAAATTCAATTTATAACACAAAAAAAAAAAAAAACCTGAAAAAAAAGTCCTGCAAAAACAAGCTTCCAATTCTCTGCAAAAAGAGAAACCTCTATCGTCGTCTCCGTGCAAATCTTTCTCCATAGCTACAAAAAATCATCAAAAAAAAAAAAAAAATCAATTAAAAATTAACCCCAAAAAAAAAAAATCCATTAAAGCTAGAGAGAAAAGAAACCCACCTTGGAACATTCGCGATGCATTTCAATGAAATCAATCAAAATCGAAACTCGCGGAGGAAAATGTCAGCATTTAAAACAAACCAAAGCCGAAAAAAGCCGCGACTTTTACGTGAACTGCAGGACAAGAATTCGAATTTTGAATGAATGTGGGTTTGATTTGAAAAACAGGGAGATGATAAGGTTTGGATTTTGATTCGAAGTGAGAAACCAAAAAAATAAATGTGGATTGTGGTGGTGTTGTTGTTGGTTGAGGATAGGAGGGCAGTTGAGCGGAAGAGGAAAATTATGGTGTTTAAAAACTCGACAATTAATTAATTAATGATTAATTTTGGATTAGTGAGATTAATTAATTAGGATTAGGATTTACTAATTATGTTTTTTGGGAGAAGTTATTGTGGAAGAGCGAAACATGGGGGTTTTGGGATCGATGATATCCACCGTTGGATTTAGAGTAATTGCTTTTGGGCTTTGTTGTGTTGTTTGCTACGTTTTGCTGGTTGGGCTAATTGGTTTATTAAGATATTCTTGGGCCTAAAAGTTACGGAACCCAATCCAATCGACATTGTTTTTTTATATATAATTATATGGTAATAAAAAATCTATTAACATAACAAACCTTAACCTGTCACTTAACAGAAGCAATCATGCCGTTTTACATGAGTAATGTAGGGCATGAGCACTAAGTCCGCATGAAAAGTGGAAAATTACTACATAACCCACTAATATATGAGTAAATTACTCACAAATCCCTTTAATAGGATGATAGTTTTTGCATTTAGTATATAATAATGAATTTCGAACTGTATAATAAAATTCTTATTTAAAAATCCCGACAGTTGTAATATTACTTATAATATCAAAATATATATATACCAACATAAATAGTTTAAAGTTTTGTTTCAAAAAAAAAAATAGTTTAAAGTTTGTTAGAGTCTATCAAAATTAATTATTATGTACAACCTGAAAATCTATATTTAGACTCACAGTAAAGAAGATGTTAAGGAAAATTACAATAATCACTTGGGCTATAACTAGATATTTTATTTTATTTTTTTAATTTTTTTTTTTAATTGAAGTTGAACAAGGCCAATGAAAAACATTATTTACTTTATTTTTAAAGTCAAACAATTTTATCAAGACCTATACACAACAAATGCATAAAATAACTTACCAAGAATTGATGTGTACCGGGTGTCATGACCGAAACAACAACCATAAGTTTCAAGTTTGATGAAAGTTTTCAAGTGTCACTAAAAGCCAAATACCATTTTAACAAAAAATATGAACACTTGCATTGATAAAGAGAGTTTATTGGCAAACACCAAGTTTTATATTACTTCTGCTATCAAAACTAGTACAAAATATATTAATCTAAGCTTTCTTTTTACTAGCTCCATTACTTACTATTGCGGGCTTGCTGATGTGAATGTGATGCTTCTTTCCGCTTCGGCTGCTTGGATCTATGATGATACAATCCATGGCAGACTTCTTGCACTGCCTACTTGACAAACCGGAAAATTGGAAATATGATATCTGCATTTCCTGTCTGCCTTTAATTACAAGATCTCACCTTTTAACGTTAAACTAGACTCGACCCACCGGAGAAAGGGGTGGATACGAGGTATATCTTGCAGGAACCTGTCCTTCGAATTGATCGGGAGCTGTTGTTGTTCCATCATTTGGCATTGATACGGTTTCTCCGAGAGTTTTCTCTTCGAACAAGTCACTTGATTCGGATGAGACACATGGTTTTCGACTATCTAAAACTGCTATACATATGGAGAATGCTTGTAAAAGTGAGAGCGATGAGTGGAACTCAACTGAATAGATACCATCCTTGAACGGTGCCAAGCTGAAGAAAGGCTGGTTTTCTTGCACTCCTCCCTGGAGATATTAAACAAATCTTAGACGTCAATTGGCAATTACCATATGATCAGTATCAGTTTGCTCTGAGATATCGTTTTATAATGAAATTTACCTGAGAGAATAGCTCGAATTGATTTGCTCGGGAACAAGCTTTGGATGAACCTGCTTTTTTGCTCAGTTGATTTCGGTTAGCAAGAACCCTGAGTTTGCAACCCAAGTCCCAACCCCCACAGTCACATGATCCGCCTGATTTCCAACGTTGGATCAGCGAAGATGGCTCTCCTTTACGCGGTAAAGAATGAACACCACTTGGTAGTATGACAGTAGCACTAATGTCTTGACCGCTGATAGAAGTTTGATTCTGTACTTTTTCCATCACTTCTGGCAAATACTCTTTTTGCTTGTCACTTGGATACCCATCTAAGAGTGAACTTCTAGAGATCCTCAGAGGGAGCTTGATGACCATGGCTGCGAGCTCATCGTTTAGCTGGAAATCAGAAGTTTGCTGATCTGACTGTCTCGGTTCCACAGAAAAGAGTACAAACTCTCTCATGCTAAATTGATCCACGTAGTTTTCTCTACTCGGATTTTGATAATGAGATCCCAAAGCCTTCATCTGAGCTACAAAATTTGGGATGTAATCGAGACTTTGGCCTTTGCCCCACCTTCCACTCTTTTTCTTCACTTCTTGAATGGTGAAGAACGTATAAATGCAACTGTAGTCCTCCTTTCTTGAAGCACTTAAACTCTTCACCGTAGCTGCAAGAATGTTACTTTCGTTGTCGACTGCAAATGTGAACAAAGGCTGACCATTCTTGACTGCAACTCTCAGCAGAGCTTGAACTGCTGATGATTCATGCTTCTTCTCTTGAAATGAATCATTGAAATTGATTGTCTTACAACCGGTCGTGTCTAATTTTACTCTTCCAGGTTGTCCAGCTACAGCTGAAGAATACAGTTGCCCGTCAGACGATTTACAAGCTCTATCTTTTGAAATCGAGTCCTTCGGTAATGGCTCAGCAATATTTCGACAGTTCGCAGGTTTTGGCTTCAGTATTGGATCAAGCAACCTTCTTAAAGGGCTTGACCTGGCTCTGCTCGTATTATTAGATTCATCACTACTTGGTTTGTTGAGGCCCGAAGAAGCCACAGCATTCTCTGAACCAGATTGGCCAGAAACATGTGTTGAGCTCGGCTTTGAGAAAACAGGAATCTCCTTGGAGCTGGAATTTTTGCCCATCTTGCCCATACCGAAGCTCAAACGACGAAAAGGTGAAGTGCTTCTCCCTTTTTCAGGTGCTTCTTTGCTCACTTTTGGATCCGATCCCACAAAAGGCCCATTGACAGTGGGCTTATTAATGGTCACCGTTGATTTTCCATCTTCCAGATTACTGCCTCCAGATGGACAAGTACCTACTGTTGCAGAACGTGGTACTGAATGAGATCTTACTGACCACTTGCCACTCTTTGTTTCTACAGAGCTGGTTTGTCCCACCAGTAAGTTTAGACAACTATCACAAAGCAGTGGACATGAATGTGGGACATGAGAATCAAGATCTGCATCCTTAGATCCTTCTGAAAAGCTCCTTCGACTAGCTTCTAATGGTCTTTCACCTAATGCTGTAGTTGAAGCAGAAAGACTGGGCACTCCAGAAAGATTGTTTCCTGGGAAATCTCTTGGCAAGAGGAGGACAACAGTGTTTTTTTTCGCAGGAACATCTTGATCAATGGCATTTTGATTTCCTTGTTGCAGCTTCTCTGTTTTCTTCACGAAGTGGACATCTTGAGTCTTCATTTTCCCCTTGGTTGATGATCGTACCTCATATTTTACCCCATTTGGCAAAGTTCCACTTTCTTGACCAGTTTTTGCATCTGAATTTTTTCTTTTGCACTCGAATGGGCCAATTTTCTGGTGACTTTTGTGAAAAGACTGATCTGTTATGATAATATTCTCCTTGTTTAAGGTATTACTATGGGCATGTCTGAGATCGGGAAACTTTCCGACACTTTCTCCAAAGGATTTGACAACTTGAGAATGGCCTTCAATGGGAGACGATGTAAGATGGGATTGCAGTGAAGGGCGGCGCATCCTTTGGCGATCAGGAGAGCATATAAAACTTCGACTAGAATTGGAAGATGATGCATCCGTTGAAAAAGATGAGGACAAATTACTACTAGATGGTGAAGACCTGCCGCTCTTGTGTGGCATCTGTTTCTGGCTAATCTGCCATCTTTCTAGACGCCCCCAGTCTAAGACCCCAAAATTTAAAACTTTCTCTTGGGGATTTCTTCCCCTCTCCAGATAACTTGGTAACTTTGACATGTACTTGACAAGCTCATCTTCTTCTTTACCTTTTCTACTAGCTTGCAGCTTTTGGTGATTCCCTGGAAATTTTGGTGTGAGATCTTTCACCTTTTTCATGATTTCACAGTGGAAATCAGCATATGAAAAGTCAGGTTTTTCTAGATTGATCCTATCCTGCAGATTTATCCTTGGGCTTGCTTTGGCCGATTTAGTCTTATCAAAAGTTTCAAATGATTGTTGATCCCTTGAATTTCTTTTAAGCTCCGAACAGTATTCCATAGACTGGATAGGTTCTGATTCCAGCTACACTCAGATGGCACAATAAAGTGACTAAGATATGATGGCAATTAACCTGTCTCGTTTCCACGAAACCCTACAGCAAAGCAGGCCTGAACATTCTTTTTCCAGCTGCACTTTCTAAGTTTTCACATAGATGCATTCCACTCTGAGGATAAAACAAAATGATAAACATCACATTCAGAACAAATTCAGGATTTTATAAACATGTTGAAGCATGGCTTTCAAGAAAATTGAAATATTACATCTACCAACTACCATAAAGGTAATACCACACATTGTTGCCTTATAAAAACAAGAACTGTTGCTCTCAACAAAATGACCGAACATTACATCACTCAGAAATTCACTCAAACACCACAAGATTATAAGCTGCATTAATATTACAACATGAACCACATTCTCATATCGCACTATATCTAATAATATTCTCACTGATCCTGAAACTTTCTACTTCAGGAATTAATAGCTATCACCATACACACATTATAGCTGAAAAATATCACTATATGTATTCTAAATGACACTTCAATCAAAATTTTGCCAATTAGAATGACATAAAGAATAAGTAGAAGCAATCCTCATTATCTCCACTCAATCTTTTCCCCTGACAAACAATAATCCAGTGGCATAGATCGCATCCCCAAAAAATCCACACAAACAATTGATTGTTTCTTCTTAGATTCAATTCAATTTAAAACAATCCCTTCACGTATCTTATCCACGACCAAAATGGGAACTCAAAAGGCAGAGAGTCCCCACCCAAGACTTTTCGTCTCCTTTTCACAATTTATCTTCCTTCTCTAATCCCATAACAACACAAAAACATACGTAACTTACTATCTAAACACAGCTTAACACACCCGAAAATGAAAGAAGCTCTTCCAACATGCGTGGCACGAATTCAAAACCGGAAGCAAAAAGACACAATAGGGACGTCGAAACAGCCATCGAAATGATGAATAAAAACATTATAAAAAGGGTGGTCCATGGAAAAAATTGAAAATCTTGAGACATAAGGTAAAACAAGAGCTGTCATATTCGAAGCCAAAGGACAAAATATCCAGAGACACAACACAACACAATACAATCGAGTCTTTTTTTTCAAAATTATTTGATTTGATTCTCTCCAATAAAAGCAGACAGAAAACCAAAAAATTGGCTAAATAAAGCAAGAGAAAGAGCTTCTCTCTTTCTCTTTGTCAACTAACAATTTGAATTAAATTCAAAGCGACCAAAAATAAAGTTAAACACTTTCTCACTAACCAAACAGTATCTGATTGTTTCAAATAACTTGAATACAAAAACCAGAAAAACCAAATAAAAAATATCTCTGTTTCTCTATATATCTGTTAAAATTAACAAGTGTAAACATAAAGGAAGAGTGGAAGAGTTACTAGAAAATGCTGAGCGGAGAAATGGCGGTGGAGGAGAAGCCGGGGGCGGTGGAAGGAAGAAACACGTGTCGGTGCAGTATCAGTTCTCTGAAACTAGACGAGAGAGAGAGAGAGAGATTAGAAAAAAAAAAAAACACTAAACAGAGAGAGAGAGAGAGAGAGAGAGAGCCACGAAAAGAAATAAAACAAACGAGTTGCTGTTGTAGCTATAATGCTCTACTACCTTTTTTTCCTTTTCTTTTCTTCCAAACAGGAGACTTGTAGAGAGAGAGAGAGAGAGTGTGTGTGTGTGTTTATGTTTGCTGGTTGCTGGTTGCAGCGAGTATGTTTTGTTTTGTTTTGCTGCTCCGTTTCTTTTTTTTTTTTTTTTACAGTGATGACGTGGAGTCGAGAGAAGTGACTAGTGAGGAGTGGGAACAGAGAGAGAGACAGAGAGAAGGTAATTGTTTCATCGGACGGCAGACGGCTTAGAATAAGAGCAGACCGGATAATCAGGGTGGTCAAATCTCGGAGAATATATTTTTGGACACGTGTCAATGAGTGATTAAACGGATTGTGATTTTGATTAATCAAATTTTAAACAAGTGATAGAAATTATTATTATTATTTTTTTTTGAATTAAGGGACATTATAAAGGAAAAAAAATTGTAAATTATGTTTGGTGGTCTGACTCTATAAAGTGGATGGAGTGGTGCATAACTGTGTTAAAATGTGATTTTTCAGATTGATTTTGATGAAATATGAATCCGAAAAAAATAGGTAAGTGTCCAGAGTTCTAAAATAATTATTTGAATAGTATATTAAAGACAGAAAGTTTTACTTTTGGTGGATATATTAGATGTCTAAACCATAAAATATAGTAAATATTATTAGAATCATGATATTCTAATATTTTACTGCTCCCCTCAAATTTGTATGCACCTTTTTCCTTCTTTTAGTAAATATAATAGGAAGTGATTAATATTCTATTAAAATTAATGGTTACGGACTTATCAAAACTTATTATTGAGATTAAATAATATGTATAATTTAAAAATTTATTCATATAATAAAAAGAAAAAACTTTTCTTATAAATAAATAAATATATATGATAAAACTCGAAACTTTATATTGATGTGAAGAAGTGTCTCTCTTTTAATATTGGTAATAATTGATGACGGTTGAAGACTCATAATACCTATTAGTTAGCATGTATATAGTTTTCGATCTCAATACATCTAATTAATTAATCTAAATTGATTCATTGTTAGCTGAAAAAAAAAAAAATAAATAAAAAACTGATTAAATTTAGAAGTTGTCATTGATAATATTCCCCTAAACACATTGCTTTTGGTTCACATACCTAAACAAAAACATTGATAAATACCTTTTCAAGGAGCAAAAAAAAAATGATAAATGCAAATTTTTAGCATAAAAATTCACATAATAGAACATGGAGGACCCACTTTAGAGAGCCTTATTTATATGGCTTCAACTGCTACTTATTTATCATCACTGGATTGCAGCACCAAAGTCGTAGAAGTTCTGATCAAGTGGTGGGGCCTTAAGTGATATATCTATGTGGGTGGGGTCCACCATTTCATTGTACGGTCCGTGATTGCGATGAGAACTGGTCATTTCGTCTTTTTCTTTGTCGATCCATAGGTTTGAATTTTTAGCCAAAAAAAAAATTAAAAAAGAATATTAATTCTCTTATTATTTGTTAATTTTGTTTACTTTTTTGTTTTCCATTTTTATTAATTTTCTCTTGATTATTACTAATTTTTTGCTATTTATTGCCGGATTCTAGGATTCTCTGACATGTGGCATGTGGGCTGACGTGGCTTGATGGAACAATTATAAATAAATAAAAGATAAAAAAGAAAAAAGAGAGAAAAAAAGGTTAGACTGGGACACTTACAGTGACATTTTTATTATCGATTATGAATAAAATTTTATTGTGAATTTTAAGGAATTGCTGAGATTTTGTGGTCATATCCCTTTTTAATGGAGGTCCCCTTTGGGTCTCATTAATATTTTGATTTGGTATCTGGAATTTATTTTATAAAAATATAGTATAAATAAAAAACTCATTTAGTCTAAGATGCATTTGATAATAGTAGTATTTAACGCTTTTAAAAATAAATTTAAGAAGTGTTTGCCATTTGGAATTTAATCTAAATTGTATAGGAAGTTACAACTATATTTTTAGTCTTTTAAAGTATTATTTTTATTTAATTTGGCATGATTTGAATCCTTGAATCTTTAAATCCATGATTTCATTAACATACGTCTGAGGGGCTGCCTCAACTTTTGTCATTTTTTTGTTTTATAAAAATTAATATCAGAAAATCAAAGCTTTATCAAAAGGTGTCGAAATTAATAGTTATATATGTGGTTAGATATCTACTCTTATTCTAGAGAGAAATAGACTTATATTGCAAAAAAAAATATATATATATATATATACTCACATGAAGATATATACTCTCATGAATAGGGGATCTATTATATTATTTCATATATGGTCCAATATATACTTATTATTGAGAAATATCCATTTTGCCGTGATATTTTTCCATCAAGAGAAAACGCCCCACTTTAAACTACTAAATTTAACATTATTTGTTTTTACTAATAGTCATTCAAATTAAATCATATTTAATGTCATGTTTTGGTAAAAGTAGACAAAATTTATCATATTGAATAGTGAATATTATTATCAAATTTTGAACATGATATTTATTCATATAAAAATATTAAAGAAAAATAAATACTTATTGCTTTTTAGGCCGCTCCAAATATCAAAAGTGTTTCTTTTTAGGTTCAAAAGGTGATATTAAAAAAGAAGTGAGAGATAAAAGGAACAAAAAATAAAGAACATCCACCCAAGGACAAAAAGGAAAAAATGTGGTCAAGATCATACAAAGAATTAACAAAAAAGTGTTCAACTTTACCCTAAACATAATTATAGCTCCTAGTCTCATCCTTATTTATTAAAAAAATATATATGAGTGATTTATGTAATAAAAATTGAATTTTGCATATCTCATTATATTTCAATAAATTTTAGATATATATTAGATTTAGATTCGACTACATTAATGAATGGTTAAGATTATTATTAATAACAATGTTTAATCTTTTTCAATAATTATCATTATAACTAATGAAAGGGTTGTTATAAATTCTTATTAGTAAAATTCTTAAAATCAGGGGGAGAAAAACATAATGATGATTTGGTAGATCCAAGACTGATTAAGTATAATGATTGTTTGAATGTTATCTTGAAATCATAATTGCTTTGACAGTCAAGCAAGTGATGATAATTCAATCACGAAAAGCATGATTGGAAAATAAAAAACAAATTAGGTGAAACGGCATCGTGATGACAGTGAAGAGTCGTCGTTTTGCTTGTCAAGAAGCAATTATTACTGGTGTGTTTTGATTCAGTGAAGCCTGAAGAATCCAGTTTGTTCAAAGACTTTTTCAGTTTCAAGTATCAGAAGGTGTTTTATGGGTTTCAGTGGTCACCACAACAGGTCGCAAGGTTTTTTGTCATGTTTTTCTTTTTAGCTGTGTGCATGTGAACTTTGTTCATTTTGTCACAACCCAAATTGGGTACGTGTTAAATCATAAATAATATTGTTGTATAAGTGGAAAATTGCATTAAACTTACGAAATGAAGTTGGTCCAATAGTTTTTTACAGTTATATTAATAAATTATGAGTTTAACAGCTTAAGTTATGTCTGACTAGAAAATTATATTAAAACACAAACCCAACATTTACTAATTTAATCGAAAATTTACCTAACTTTTGATTTGAGTCTATAGGAAACATAATGGATAATAAATCAAATTTATTTAACATAAATAAATTCTCAATCACAGTAGTTTCTAATTGTAATATTTAACTAAATAAATAAATAGTTTAAGATGAAATCATAATATGAAAATCTTTCATGAAAGTTCATTAGCTTATGGTTTTAGAATATAATGTGTTGAATCTTGTGAGAATTGAAAATATATTTTTATTTATTTCTTTAAATTTGACAGGAATCTAAACTTACTGAAATTGAACAATACTAGTACTATCTAGATAATTATTCCTACAAAGCAAATTTCAATGTACTCATCACATGTACAAACGGAGAGTTATACACATAAACAACTAAAAGTAGATGTATGAAAATTAAAGGATATTATTATTATTATTATTATTATCATCTAAAGTGAGACCAATTCAAATTTGAGACATTATCAAACTAAATTAATGCACTTGATCATTAAACCATATTGGACAGTAAATTAAGGGGCATTATTGTAGATTAAGAATTCCAAGTTCCAAATAGATACATTTTCAAACATTAGTTTAAAATAAAATAAAATATTTTTTTTAAAAAAATAAAAAAACACAGTAACAAGCCATTACCAATCTAATGAAATCCAGCCTGGAATTCCACGTGCAATTGACTGAATTATATCATTCTAATTATCATTAAACACTTTCTAACTTTATAAAATGACTGTCATCGGTTACCACTAACTTTGGCTACCACAAGTCTTATCATTAATATTTTAATTGAATTAAAGTTTGATGAGGTTATAAAAGTGTCCTAGCTGTGAGGCTGTGACCACTTGGTTTGCCTGCCCAATTGTAGCAAAATCTCAATAATTTATAATATGTTTTATAATAATAGTTTTTTTTTTTTTTTGGTTCCTGTTAGAGTATTGGAATTAGACGTAGATGTTCACATCACGAATAATTCTCTTTCTATTTTGTTTAGTTGGAAATTAATAGTGGCCGGCTTTTAATTTGTCATTCACTCCCGTTGGTTGCTTATAATTTTATTGTAAAATCCAATAACAAATCATTTAGAAATATTTTATATATATAATATTTTTATAATTAGGTATATTTAATTTTAAAAGGGAAGGATTAATAAATCAAAATCATCGATTGCATTTGAATTAAATAGGAGAAATAATTTATTTTATGAAAGAAAATACAATTAATGAATTTGATTGGTCGGTGCTTATATACCTGATTATAAAAATCCTATATATAATGTTTTTCAAATGAGGACTCCCTTACTTTAAGAAAATAAAGATTAATTAATTAAATTCATTAATTGTATTATCTCTTCTAAAACAAATTCACTATTATATTTAATTTAAATACAATAGATAAATTTGATTGGTCCTTATTTTCTAAAATAAAAGAGTCTTCATTTTAAAAGTATTATATATATAGAGACACATAGACCACACTAAAAACATTTTTATTGATAGGTATAACATACCATAAAAATTGAGTTGATTTAATAGTAAAAATTTTACATTTATATCAATAAAATTATTGGTTCAAACGCGTTTTCATATAAATTGACAATTGTTGTATATACTAATTCGATAATAGTTTTTAAGTTCCATGATAGATTAAAATTTCCTTTTGTGTTTATCTCTTTGTTGATCAAAATTTTTCAATGATAAATATCCTATTTGAAAATTAGGAAAGGTAAAGAAAATCTTAGCCATCAATGACACACATATCTCTAAATTTATATAAGTCAACAAAACGATTAACATGAAAAAAAGAAAAAAAATTCATATCCATTCTACAACAACCCCTAAGATGCAATTAATATTTTTAAAATATGATTGCCATGTAACTAAAGATTTAGTTATTTATTTTAAGCTAGTCATAGGTCCATTTTGAACGCTATATAATATAATTTAGTTAAGATAAGTAGGTTATATGGAATTTGAATATAAAGCCTGTCAATAGTAGTTTTGATAACATATTAAACTTAAAGTGTCATAAAAATGATTTAATAATAATAATAATAATAGGATTTGAACCCTTTAATTGGAACCATTTGATTGGTCATAACTAAGGGTGATTATTAATATCAATCTCCATAATAACAATGCTTATCATGTGTGCAATGTCTAGTTTTGGCATCCTACTTTAATTAGTTTAATTTGAAAATTAGGAAGTTAAAAAATTTGGATTTCATGCGTGAAAATTATTATCAATAATAATATTTAAGATTCCATGTGCACACAGCACATTAGTGAATGTTCTTTTATTATCTAACCATATTAGATGGCAATGTATCCTTGTTAGATTTAAAAGAAAATAAAAAAGAGCTAGAATAATAATTAAAGGATAATATAAATGATAATGGAAATCTCGGATATTTCAATTGAAAAGTTTAGGATCTTATAACAATGTTTCAATTGGCTGCTGGTCACATCAGGAGGGGCTTCTCTTGATTTATTTATGAAAAAGAAACCGGCAACTGGTGTTATATATGTGGCCTGCCTACCACATATGAAATGATCGCATATTGAAAACGACTCATAAAAAAAAGAAAAAAAGAAAAATCAAAACTATACATGAAAACCACTTGATAATTATATGATTGTGATGCCCAACATCAAGCATGGTTTGAAATATGGTCATGCACATTCAATAAATTGAATTAAAGTATTTAAAAAAATTATTTGTTTTCGATTCCAACTAACAAACACCCGTAAGTAGTGATTCATGAACCATTGCCTTTAGAAAAGATAAATGGCACTATAATAGGTGGCCCCACCTTTCCTATTATCAATATATATATATATATATATTAAATATTATTTAGGATGATTGAATAATCCTTTTCTACTATTAAATCATATTATACCATGATTATCTCTTATATCATATACAATACAAATATGACTAAATTATAGAAAGTGATATTAAAATATTCTAAAAAAAAAGAAACACCTATGAGTTTTTGAACTATAACCAAAACTTTCAAAGTTAGTTTTTCCAACATCTTCATCCGTGCGTATGAATTAGTATTTGTGAACAAGATAAATTGTTCAGAAATGAAGGTTGTGAACTATAATTATTTGTTCATGAACACTATCGTGTCATGAATATCGGTGATGTTAAAAAACAAAAATTATTTTGAAAGTTCGATCTTAGTTCGAAAACTCGTGTTATTTTTAATATTGTAACAAAGAAGAGCCTTGCAAATATCAATTGATGTAATGTTATAATTATAAAAATGTATAGTTATATAAAATTTGTAGGTTTAAGCATTAGAAACTTCATTTGATTCCTTAAACAATATTAAAACATGTTAACTTAAAGTGATTGACATTGACCAAAATCATATGAAAATTAAGATTTTTTAAGGTTTATCGTTGATCTACGGTTGTTTGCTTTTAAATCCATTTGAGATTGTATTTGATACAATAGAGCTTCACTATTAAATAAAGTTTTAAGTGTTAAAAACTTCATTTGATCCATCAACTCACATTAAAACGAGCTAACTCACGCTAATTGAAATCCTGTTAGAACTATGATTTATATTACCTATTTTTAAATTCAACCGAGATCTTACTTGCAATAATAAAGTTATAATATTCATGCAAGATTCGACTGTTAAAAACTTCAGTCGTCCCCTCAATTAACACTAAAATATACTAATTTTATATTGATTGACATTGCCTGAGATTACGTGAGAATTGTGATTCTTTTTTAATTTTATGATTGATTTATATTGTTTATTTTTAAATTCAACTGATATCCTACTTGTAGTGATAAAGTTATGATATTCACTAAGTCTTGAAAGCATTTAAAAACTTCTTTAACCTTTTAACTAATGCTAAAATATACATATTTTAGCAAACCAGTGCTAATCGAATCCTATTAGAATTGGGATTATTTTAGCTTTATGGTTGATTTATATTGTCTGTTTTCATATATATGTTAGATCCTACTTTTAATAATAAAAATATAATATTTATATAAGTTTCGAGCATTAAAAATTTTATTTGACTCCTCAACGAAGATTAAAAGGTGCTAATTTACATTAAACGAAATCCTATTAGAACTACAATTTTTTTAGTTTTATGATTGATTTATATTGTTTGTTTTTAAATCTAATTGAGATTTATATTTGCAATAATAAAGTTATAATACGCACAAATTTTATGCATTCAAAACTTCATTTAATCCCTTAACTTACATTAAAATGTGCAAACACACGTTCACTATCGTTGATTGAAATTTTGTTAGAACCATGATTATTTTGATTTTAAGGTTGATTTATATAGTTTGTTTTTAAATTCAAATAAGATCCTACTTACAATGATAAAGCTCTAATATTCATGTAAATTTGAGCATTAAAAACTTTAGTTGGCCCTTCAATTAACATATATGAAAATTAAGATTTTTCAATTTTTTGCTTAAATTAATATTGTTTGTTTTAAAATTTAACTTAAATCCTACTTATAAAGATAAAGTTTCAATATTTAAGTAAGTTTCAATCATTAAAGGCCTATTTGACACATTAATTAAAGTTAAAACAACTTACACCATCTGACTGACTATTAGGTGGTGTGTCACATCTTATCTTATACCAACCTACAATACATACAAAGAGAAAATGTTATTGGATAACACTTTTAAATATTGGATTGACAATCTTGTCATATTTCAATAAAGTTAATAATTGAGTCTCAAACCTTATTTATTTTTACACAAATACTCTTGATAAAATTGGTGAAAATGTTACATTTTTTTAAAAAGGACTCAATTGTTATATTTATTGTAAAGATATTTTGGTATTTTTACACATGATTTAGGACTCAATTGTTACATTTTTTGAAAAATGATATAAATATTAAGTCATTAATTTAATGTGCTATTTCTATACTTGTCCCCAATACAAATATAAATTGATATAATGTTATGATTATAAAGACGTATAGTTATACAAACGTATGGTTCTATCAATTGTTCGTGCAAACGTCCCAAATTATTTAATAGAAATTTAGACATCACAAAATTGAACCATATAAATCCATCGATCAATTCACGTGATTAACATTCAAATTTTACATATTCAACGATTAGATTTTGATGGATAAGGGAACTCTGGAAGTCACTCAATCAACTGTAATTATAACCATGAAGATCACAATAATATTGAACAAAAAGGCAAAGCACGATGCAAGAATTAGAAGTCATAAGATTCATAAGTAAATAATATAAGCATCATGTGGTGATCATCATCATATGCATCATTGAAATAATAATATTCCTTTTTCACTAATGAAGTGGAAAAAAAAATTCCACCGACTTAGGACCCATATGTTTCTAGTTTCGAAGCAGCCTAATCTTCCAACTCTTATAAAGTTGAAACTGCTGTTTAAGAAAATAGAGACACTGCAAAAATAATTTAAAAATTAAAACAAGACACTGAAGGGGTCACTTAGTACGGCTCAGCAGCCTCAGCTGCCCTCTGCAGGTTTTTTTTATTTTAATTAATAAAAGTAATACGATATAGGCTCTAAAATGAAGTCAGAAACAAATTTTTAAAATAGAAAGAGAGATCCACGTACCGACACATATAATGAGAATTGTTTCAAATTAAACCTATATAAAAATAAGAGTGTGGCTCAAATCCTGACATCAAATGGAGAGACGAGTCGCACCACCCATCAGCTGCTTGTACAACTGTTGAACATTATTTTTTGTTTAATTATCATGTACGTTTCATTTAATTTCACATGAATCGATGGTTGGTCATCTAATCAAAATTTTTCGAATTTAGTTTGGTTGAGATAATTACTCACAAAATATAAGAGTCATATCTACTAATTTATTTATTTTTTAAAGTATCTAATAATTTAATTTTTGTTGCCAATAATTTTTTTTTTTTGAGATATTTATTGCCAATGACTTGTTCATTAAATGTCATAAATTTTCACACGTCGGTGGTTGATGGTCATTATCAGAGTTTTTTGGCCATCAAACCGAGCTATTTTAATCAAGTAACAATTAATCCCTTTTTCTTCTTAATAAAAAACGAGACTCAAAATTTCATTTTCATTGTGTTTCAAGACTGTACATTCTTTGCAAAAAGTTTATTGGTGAAGCGTCACCAACACCACTTTGTCCAGTACAAAGGGTAAGGTTCAAAACATTAAGTCTATAAAAATTATAGGGAATTTATTCAATAAAATGTAATTAGATCTCTCCCAATTTTTGAAAGCAGCACTCGGATTGTACGATGAAGTTCTATCTTAGTTATTTTACTGTCAAGAGGTCAAAAACAAAAAAGATTATACATTTTGTGAATAATATATTATAGTTAGATATTATATATATTTATTCATTTTTATTTTATTTAACAGTTAAAAAATGTGAATAAACACAATATAATTATGTTGAAAAAATGTGAACGAGCACAATATAATTATGTTGATTAAATATGACCTTGTACATAAAATCATACACGATGATATATAATCGAAATCCTAACTTCTGTAACTCACAAGAGCGATATTTTCTATGTTTATAACTCGCGTGACGAAAAAGTATTGACATATCAAAACACAAGTGTGAACACAATAAATCAAAGATAAAACCTCGTATGAAGACATACACATGTATATATGTTGGCTTGTTCGATGACAAACAGGAGTTTACTGTTAACGGGGGCTTGATGGTTAACTTGTCTTGCCATCCGTTTACTTCTTTTAATAAAAAAGACTTGATGGTGTTTGTCAGAAGCCACGCGGTTTAACCTTAATTTTGTGCATCATTTATACAAATATGTGTTGAACTGGTACTGATGATACCACTGTCATGGTTCGGCCCAACTTTGGTATTATCGTAGTCGTGGACTGTCCTCTGGACTGCAGCTTTTGGGTTCAACCATATTTATTCTTATCTACCATGATATTGACTTCTTGGGACAGCATTTTTGCCTTTTGTTCAAACACTAAAATATTGCAAGTCTTGGAGCCTCTAACATAAACCTGGTTTATGTTGACAATCAACTCTATATGTATGTATATATTTGTTTCGAAAGGAGTCAATCAACTCTACATTTAAAAGGGTGTATTTGGCATTTTTGATCTTACTATGTTGGATTGTACTATATGATTAAGTAACATTATAATTCATTCAATAATCAGAAAATATGAAATAAGATTCAAAAGAGAAGAAAAGTATCTTACATATGAGATTATGGACAAAGAGGCTGTCGAACTTGAGAGTTTTATTTGAAGTGAAGAAATTACGAGGGGATGATTACAAAATAAAACATGATGGTCACAAACTCACAATTGAAAGGAATTGTACCTTATATAGGGAGGGGAGAGCTTATCCCTTTTTCATGGAGATAACCAATTGTTTTAAATTATTTAAATATAATAATTACAACTAACAAAAAGAAAATAATTACATCTTAAAAAGCAAAAGTTACTAAAATTATTACATTTTTATGAAAGTGATTCGTACTCTTTAAATTTTATTCAGTTAAGTAGCGTATCCTGAAACGCTGACATGAAATGATAAATAGAGTGTCGACACAAAATGATATATGAAGTTGAACAATTTTAATTAGATTGGGACTCATGCTCTCAAGGAGTGCTAAGATCAGGCGGGTCCTAACTCTCACCCACCAAATAGGTAGGCAAGTGATCCATATTGGAGTCATAATCCTTGTCCTTAGATAATTGAGAGAGCTATTCCTTTATTTTCTTTGTATTTTTTTCTTTGATACTATATTTTATATATTCTATTTGGTATTTTGCTTCTATTGGGTTATTATTAGTATAAGAAAAAAAGGTAAGTCGTACTGAATCTAATATTAATATCGGTTGTGTATGATATCATGCTTTTATCTGGTGTAACAGGGCATGGTAAATATTCTCAAGCTCTTATATTCATAATTGGGGTGTACTACGATACATATCTAATAATGTTAATTCAATAGTCCATATCTAATAAATTAAAATTTGATAGGAAAATAAAATTTAAATAATAATTAAAAAGTCTGTGGGTTCAAGATATAAATTGTAATAGATTCAACTTCCTACTACATTGTATCTATACGGTACTACATCTCATAGAGAATTTAATAATTGTGTACAAAAAAATAGTACAAACACAACCAAATACAGTTTTATTTGGCGCAATATGACATACTATATGTTTCCAAACGACTTCCATTCATTAGTCACATCTTTTTATCTTTTTACGGTGGAAGTTCTATTTATTTATTATGATTATTATTTTGAAAGAAAGAAATTAAATTCAAAGAAAAATACCCATACTTTATATTTTAAGATAGAAATAAAATTTGAATCTTCAACTTTTTAGGGTTAAGAAAAGTGTTTAACCACTTCTATTAGAGAATAGTGGGCATTATTATTCAGACATATCATTGCACATGTTTAGCAATGTTATTAAATAATTAAAAATTATTCAGTAATTGACACGAGTTTAATATTTTTTTTTTTATCTTAAAAGGTCGAGGGTTCAAATCTAATCTTTATCCTAAAATGTAATTTTATATGAATTCAATCAATTCTTTCCCACCATAAAAAAAAGAAAAAAAGAAAAAATAAAAAAATCTATGAGATAAATTCTGTGTCAAATTTGGTTACAGTTGAGCTGGGCCCATTTTGCGGCCATAGCCCATTAATAGAAAAGGCTTAGAGTCGTCAAGAAAGCCTTCAAGCTTCATGAATTTACATGATTTTTCGCCAACAACAAGCCCACGTACTAAATTGAAAAAGGAAACTAAAATAAATTTAAAAATTATCAAGTTTTTAAAAATATTTTAAAAACAACTTTTTTTATCCCTAATTTTTTTAAAACTCTTCAAAAATATCAAAATCCTCAATCAACTTACAGTCAACCGTAATATAATACATAAAAAGACATTTTGGCCCTTGATGATGTTAGTGATATTTAAATTATCGAATTATCCTTGATGAAACAATCAATTTATCAGTTAAAAACTAAAAATAAAAAATTAAACCCAGATAATAAAAATTAAAAAAAAAATTGTTACAATTTTTTTATTTTTTTAAAAAAGAGGGTTTTATAGAAGCCAAAAAATAAAATCCCAGATAGGATCTTATCATCAACGGATCAACTCATATGAAGAACAAGTTCATCATCATCAATAGAACAACATAAATCAAAACCAACTCATTAGAAATAACAAAGAAAATCTACTCCAAAAAAAATTTAAAAATGCTGTCACAAAAATTTTCTCTCGCTGTTGATCTGATTGAAAATGTCAATTCTCTTATCGTTGTTGCTACTTTTGTTGCTGCTATTCCCACTTTGTTGTCGCTATTGCTAGGGGAGTTCGATTTTAGGGCAAAGTTATTACCACTATTGCCGTCGATTCGCTGAAGGAGTTACTGTCGCTGTTATCATCGGCTCTTTGGAGGACCCATCTTTCCTTCAACATGTGGTTGAATCTTGACCACCCAAATAAAAGGCAAGCCAAATTTTTCTAATTCATAAACCGACTCATGCATCAATTCTTGACTTAGAGTCATCTCAAAGCAGTCACTCAGCTACTCTCGCTGAGGAACCCAAGTCATCTAATGCCAATAACCTTTAAATCTCTCTCTTTCACACCACACATACACACACACACACACACACACACACATATATATATATATATATATAATGTGATTTTTTTATTACGAGAATTTAGTGGATGAGTAGTGTTTGTTTGAGTGTATCGGTTATTTTTTTTTTATTTTTTTTTGTGCTAATGAAGATGGGTTTTTGTTTGTTTATGTTGATGATGATGATTCAGGACTGTGTTTGTGTTGATGATGAATGGTGCTTTTGTTGGTGAATGATGATGAAGAAAACCATTATTCTTGATTAATTTATTTTTTAAAAATTAGTTATTTACTAAAATGCCCTCATTTACAAAAAGTTATTATTATTATTTTTTTATATTTTTAAAATCCCAACAATTCATATGTCATGATCTTAGTCTTTCACATGAAAAAACCTTTTTACCCTTGCCAAATTATTTGTTACCTTTGACCGTATGGTTTGAATTTTTTTGAAAAGTTAGAGATAAAAATAACAGTTTTTAAAAGAATTTTAAAAATTTGATATTTTTCAAAATCTCATAAACTAACATGAAATTTATCCATTTAAAAAAGAAAAAAATGCCCAATACATTTTATCGAGAAAGTAGTATGTCTAGTATTATTTTTGCTCGTCGGACTAATTTGAATAAGTAGTTCCAAACCTACAAAAGGTTCCTTAATAATGTACGTTTAATATAGCTTTTTTATTGATTAAAAATAATTTTTAATTCTCAAAGCTTTATTTATTTATTTTTATCTTTTGGTTGTGATGTAAGTAGAATTTTTGGATAATTAAAAATGTCGAAATATATTTATTTAGAAAAGCTCAAATTTTTAAGTTTTTTCAAGTAGATGTATTTGAGTTTTTTTAAAAAAATAAAATTTATAATATAACCTTATTAATATCAATATACCCTTCAAACCATTTAATCATTTTTAATAAATTTATAATCTAATTTTTTAAATTGATAACTAAATAATAACATTTTTTTAGAAGTTTAATTTATAAAAAATCAACTTGAAAGGATGTACTTTTAAAAAATCTAAAGTGGCATTCATTCCCAGTTTGTCCGGTAATTACGGAGGCAGCGGCATTTTTTTCGTAACATTTTGGATGATATAGTTTTATCTTATGCAAGAAAATACAAGTCAATCTAAAGTCTACGATGGGACTGTGCCTAGCTTCTCAATTAAGTCTCCCTTGAAAACAGTCCTATAGGAAGATTGTGGTCCACGAGACACAAGTACATTGCCCTTGCTCTTTAAGTTGCCTGATGCTGCTGTTTTACTTGTTTTTATCAACACTCTGCTTCTTCCCACACCCCTCCAGATATTGCAGCTGCATATGGTGATCTCATCATCCAGATTCAGGTATCATTGTTTTTTTTTTTTTTCCAAATGCATCATTAGTTGTTTACAGTGTTATATAGCTAGGTCCTTGAACTATATTGGAACTAGAACATGCTAGTATGCTTTGGTTTATAGAGTATTGCTTGAAGGGTTTTAATTGTTATCTCAATTTTAAAAAGCTATGAACTTGTATATTTTTAACAACTTGGTTTATAAATGTATATCATTTATTTGCTACGTCAAGATGTCAAGAAACGTTGAGATTATCTCTGGGTTTGACTTAGTGAAACTATCCCGCTGAGGTGACTTTAGATTGCTTATTTGCAACGAGCATAAAAGGATTAAGAATATGGTTGGTTGTCCCAATGAAATTAAATCTGCCCCATTTGTAAATTAAAGGAACCCCAATGCGAAAGAAATGTCATTATTTGAATGATACAATCTTATACATTTGTTCAAGTACAAAACCTGTCATATTATAGAGACAATCTGAAAGCTTAGATTTGGATTCATGAAAATGGTTATATTTGGTGAACAGCTTTTTCATTAAACCATGTGGAACTCAGGCTGCAAGGATCATTGATTATATTAACAACATATCATGCAGGTTGATTTGAGAATTTGAACAAGTAAAAGAATCCGAAGTGCATAATTCATGGCAGAAATACAGGTAGAAGGTATTAGCTTGAAGGCCTTGGTGGACAAGGACAACAATAGAGTTATTTTTGCCGAAGCAGAAGAGGACTTTGTTGATGTTCTCTTAAGTTTCTTGACAATGCCTATTGGGACAATCATCAGGCTCGCTCGTGGTTTACAACCAACATTGGAAATAGGTTGTATGAACAATTTGTACCAAAGCATTGAGAATCTAGATGCGGAGCGACTTCAGACCAGAGCATGCAAGACCATGTTACTGTACCCCAGAAACGCAGCTGAAGCTGAATGCAGTAGACTAAAACTGAAAATTGATGATGTCGAACGCCTGACATACTTCATTTGCAGCAATTGTTATAGCGGTTCCAAGCTATTGAGTTACTATAGTACTTCAATTTGTTATTGTGGAGGGCGCATCGATGTTAAGAGGTGTCTGACTGAGAAAGAATGTACAGAAAAAGTTAAGGGGGTGTTTGTTAAAGGATTAAGCCGACATATAATAAGTGATGAATTAGAAATAATTCCTGCATCATTTGAAGCAACCTTTTCTTTACTTTCTAAGCTGGGAGTCACTGATGAGACCACCATTGAGGAATGCAATCTCAACATAGGAGTAGATGAGGTAAGTATCCCTTTCTGATTCAAATTGTTAGTTACCATTAGATCAAAAGTTTAAATCGACTGAAAATGTTCCAATTATAGTATTTATAATTAAAGTTTATAGAATTTATGATATGTTAACACGCTTCGCTTATAAGATGGACATATAACAAACATTGGACACATGCTAGCTTTCTTAGTCTAATAACATGCGAAATTAATAGAATTCCAAATAAAGGGGGGAGAGGGGTTTTGTATCCGAGATCTCTAGGCTCCGATATTACGTTAATAACTATTAAATTTAAAAACTTAAGCTAATAGCAAAAACCCTGATTAGATGATTAAGACAAAGGTTGATGTGATTTATGATGTATTAATACAAATTTAACTTAATCTAATCAGATCCAACAATTATTTAATAAAGACCATCATTAGAGTTGCTTAATATGTCACAATCCGTATATACTAGAGCTTTGAATTATATTTGATACACTTTTTTATAAGCTATCACCGGTGACAATGGTTGATAATCATGGATCGTGGGGTCCTGATGTGATGTCTTTTTTCAGGTTCTGGCTTTGCTCAAATGCTCGCTGGTATCAAAGACATCTTTGACAGAAGCTTTGTTGAAGCATAATCTAGTACCTGAGTTGGGCAAAGAAGATTTTGGTAAGGGTAACTATATTAAATCGAGAAAAGAAGAACCAGCATCAGATGGAGGTGGAAAGATTGGTGTCAACCTTGTAGTCAGCAAATCCAAGAATATGGTCTGTTTTGCAGAGGCAAGTGAAGCTTTTGCTGATTTGCTCTTCAGTTTCCTCACAGTTCCGCTTGGGTGTGTAGTAAAACAAATGCACGGTCAGAATTCAAAAGGTTGCATAACTCACCTATACAATAGTGTTGACGTACTTGATGCCAAGCAATATCTGAAATCCTCTAAGTTCAAGGAAATGCTTCTCAGTCCAAAGCTCGCCCCTACTTTTAGCTATGAGAATCATCCATTAGGCATTGAGGAAGCTGAACATCTACCATTTTATTATGGTTATGCACTTCATTCGGCTCAAGCGCCTATGCTGACTTCTGATAGTAGTCCACTCGATCCATCGCGTTCAATTTTAACTTTGGTAGATCCTAAGTCTCCCTCGAAAGGAGCTGGTGGAGGATATGTTACTAGACCAGCAAACTTCTTAGTGACTGACAATCTGATTGTATCACCCCTATCCCCAATCTCATGTGTGTCTCTTCTGAAAAAATTGAAGGTACCTTTTAGTGACGTCGAGGTGCGTGTTGTGCATGTGGGCACTAAGGAGGTAAGTTATCATGTCAAATTCTGCAATGAATTTCTAAGAAAGCATATGTCATGATTTTATAACAGTTGGTTTTTAAACAATCATTGGTCCTTGCTGAAAAGTTGTTGAATTTTTTTGCATACAAATTCTCTTTATATCAGACAAAGTCTGTGCAATAGATTTGTCGTTTCTTTTTGCCTGGCCTAATAGAATTTTACCATTGGAAAATCATGAAATATGAAACCACTTTCTTGATAACCTGCATCACATTTTGTAAGAGTCTTTAGAAGTCAGATGCTATGCAGTTCTATTGCCAAGTCAGTGCCATCAAGTAAATCATTGTTATTGCTCTATGATGGTAAACCTAAATCATGCCACTTCAATGCAGGTTGTACCACAAATACATACCAGATTCATCATAGCTGCTGCTGTTTTGTTTATTCTATTCTTTTCCTTCTCCACCACCCTCCTTTCTGAATATTCACATCGTGAATTATGCTTTGCATTGCAGGCTTTGCAGCTAATGGTGACTTCTTTAGTGTCTGAATCTGTTCTAACCGATGCATTCCTCAGAGAACCAAAACCAGAATATTGAGGACCTGTTGGCATCTTATTCAGCGAAAGCCTATGTATGTTTGTGTACTCTATTATTATTGTCTTCCTTGGAGGATATTGCAATATGGTGTAAACATATGTATACGATTATGAGATTCCGTCACTATGTATCACTTCGATATTAAGAAAAAGACTTTCCCTCTGTTAAGAAAAGAAAAAAGAAAAAAAAGACTTCCCTATGTATCCTCTTTATTTACTCTTTCTCATACACACATAGAGATAAGTACAAAACATAAACTCAAATTTATGATCTAGTGCAGTTCGTCATTGACTAGAAATTTTTATGAAGATGCATTATTAGGAAAAGTCAAGATAGTTAGAAACAGGTGATGCTGATTAATTAATAGAATGAGCCTACGTACTTGGAATCTGAATATAAGACTTTTTCAATAGGTATTGGTACCATATCGAACTTAATTAATGTAACTAAAAATTGATTTGATGATAGCAATTATTACCAGATATGCTATCTTTGATTACGTGATCACATTTCCTTGTAAAAGAGAATTTTATTCATTTTCTCGTTTTTCATTTATTTTTAATGTTTTTCTTATTTTCTATATTCTTCAAAAACAATTCAAAAAATAACTACCGAACTTGTTTTTCTATGTTTTCGTAAAGTACAGTGGAAAACAAAAACGAAAACACCTTTTTAAAATAGAGAATCAAATAGGCCTTCATTATATAAAATTTTGGGATTTGTAATTGAAAAATCACACGTACACCTCTCCAATCTAGATTAAGAGTCATACATTTTTTCTTAAACGTATAAATTGGAGATTAAAGAAGGATATTACTTTTTAAACTCATAACCTCAACATCTAAGCATGGGAAACTTACCATTAAACCACCTTAACTTTTACCAATCAAAAATCCTTACTACCATATAGATTATGTATCATTGCACTTAGTATTATTCTTGCACGGTATATCAGATGTATTTTCGATTTTCTTCCATTCGTGCAGCATTTGAACCGAACCAAGTAATGGTTACTTAACTAAGTTGGAACCATATAAGTTTGGGCCTGTTCCATTCTCTATCACACAATCTTATCCTTATATGGCCTTCCATTGAGTGCTTGTCTGTTCGTTTGCTTGTATTGTCACCAATAAATCTACTTTATAAGTATTTCCAGGCATCTAGAGTTGACATTTCTCAATCGTAGACAAACCTGGTCGATTTTTTTTTTCCGGTTTCAATAATTGTGAGTTTGCTTCTTCACATAAAGGAGGACCACCATAAATGATAAGTAACAGACTAACAGGCTAATAGAACATGTGACTTAATTATAATTCTTAAATCATCGTAAGTAGGTATTATTGATTTTAGTTTGTCCAATTCAGAAATTAAAACAAGGAAAACAATTATCATAGGACAGAACAAAAGTCTGTTAAGATTTATTCCTTTGCTTTTGGTTTGAACAAATGAGGAATTGTTTGATACTTCTTTTTATTTCAATGTAAAAAAATTGGGTGTTAATGTTGATAAACAGAACATGTTAATGGATATATATATATATATATATATGTTAATGATGATGGTTAAGTGGTGTTATTGATACAATTATATTAATATTATGAATTTATAATATTTATTAGATCTAAATTTCAATTTCTAATACCTACTTATGATGATTTAAGAATTATAATTAAGTCACGTCGTTTTAAAATTCACCTAAAATACAAGGATGAGATGATTTAGCATTCTTCTCAATCCCCATCTTATATTTTCTGTTGTCACAATTTTAAGTTACTAATTAGTATCAAAAAGTTTTTATAAAGACCAAGTGAGAAGTGATAGAAGAAAAAATATTACTAATATTGAAGATGGTCTCTCTGGATTATCAAACATAGTCACTGATAGGTTCACCGAACCTGCTTTCACGCAAAAGAAGAAACACTGCTTTGGTTTCGAAAATCAAAACACCTTGAAGCATTAACTCTTATATTTTGCTTGTATATTACAAGCAGTAGGTGTGTTTTTAATATGTATATAAATATTTTGTGTATCGGGATTGATGGAGTTTAGTTGTATTGGGTTTGATGGAGTTTTGTGTGACTCTTTTGGAGCTGTCGTGGTCCGCTGAGCGTTCAAATTTCCAGGTTTTTTCTCACTTGCATTGGAAGAGCTCATTGCCATTCGTGAGAGGTTGAGGATTGCTGTTGAAGCTGGTTTGTTAAGTCTCCGAAGTTGAGTCCGATGTTCTTAATGCAATCAGGGTCATCTAGCCCTGTAATGAGTCTTTCCCTGACTTTTTGTGATTATTGATTGTTATGAGTATTTTTGGATTCCCCAATTGGCCCAGTAAAGGCCCATCAAGATGGTGGCCCAAGTTACCAAGACCAAGTGTAAAGCACTATTCCTCAGTCCGCTAGGTCGAGCCCGCTAGATCGCTCCAGTACTCGACTACCAGATCGAGCCCGACGGGAGACTAGCAAAGACAATGTCAGATCGCCCTAGTAGCGACGTTGAGGTCGTCTACCGATCATTGCGACGTCGAGATTGCTAGGACGGTTCGAAGTCAAGATCGTCACGACGCAGATTCAGTTCGTTTTCTACCCAGTTCGCCCAGTTTCAGTGCAAGACAGTAAAATGGCGTGTCTTGCACGATAAGTAAGGGTTTTTTTACCTAATGACAGCTTAATTTCGGGAAATCTCACCAAACCAGCATGGGCTAGCAGTCGGCCCGCGTAAAGTCAGAGTTGACCTGGCAGAAGTCAGAAGCATTAAAGGCTCTCCAGAAGCATTAATTACGACAAGATCAGTCCTTTTTGTCTGTTAGTTCCATCTGTAGTCTCATCTTCTCTATAAATAGAGAGAGGCATTTATTGTTATGTATCCAGAAAATTGAGAGTTGAGAGGGCTGTTATTCTGTCGAAATACAGAGAGAGTGAGCATTTAGAGTGAGGCTCCTATTAATACCAGAAAAGTGGACGTAGGCCATTCTCAAAAAGGGCTGAACCACTTCAAACGTTTTGTGTGTTCTTCTTCTTTCTTTCTTCTCTTCTTTGCCATTATCTGGTCTGTTTGTTGCAGGTCTCCTCATCTGTGCGGTATTGGGCTCAAGAATCTGGTTGGCTGGTTTACCACGTCAACATTGATGATATTAGGAACTCGTTAGTTTCTGTAGGGAATGGTTTTTGTCATTATTGTTCTCGTCCACGAAATACAATGATCCACTCTTTAGCATATTCAGCTATTACAGATCTTTCTGATCATATTTACATGAACTGTTGCCTATTTTTTATTTCAAAGGGTGCGAGAGTTGATCTTTTGGAATAGTATTCCCTTTCTATTAAAAAGAAAAAATCATGCCCTGTATATCCTGAGTCAATGAAATTTTGGTTATTTATATGGTCAATTTTAGCTATGCAATTGAAAATGACGAAGCCCATCAGGCCATCAATGTTCAATGAAGTGGTGACTGGTGTGACGCGGTACTCTTGACAACTCTAACCTCTTTAAAGTCCAACAAAGGGCCATGTTCTATGCAATTCAGCTTGGCCTACAAATTAAAGTCTCACTGACACCGACAAGTCACCTTCACTAGAAAATTGTTCTTCAAATTCTATTCAACCTCTTCACTTGAGACTTTCAGGTAGGAAAAAAAAAATTCAAATATCATATGCTATGTAAGTAATTTATTATGACAATAAATTTTAATAATGAGAGTTGACAGTACAATCTCTATTATATTACCACTTCATTTTTCACTCCTACTTTTGCTTTGCTCTTCTTCTTCTTTTACTTCTTTACAGATCTTTTTTTTTTTAATTTAATTTCTTTTAAAACTATATTTTCTTTGTTAAAATATATTAATTATTTATAATAATAAACATATTTAATATAATTAATAAAAAATATTGTTATGACATTAATAATTTAATCATATTATATTGTTTAGTTTAAGCCAATCCTAAATGCACCCAACAAATTACAATACAAATTTAATGAAATCTATCTATCGAATCATATTCAATCTTATCTCATCTAATTCCACGTACTTAATAAGGTCTTAAGGTATGAGTGAATGAGCAAAGACAACTGTTGTTGGATTAAAAAGTCGCTAATTCAACAATTTTTTCGTTCATATATTTAATCGAGAATATGTATGTATATATATATATATAGTAATTTCAAGTTAGGAATCATGGAGTTTAATGAATTTTTTCTTCCTACCGTGAAAATAGATATTTTTTGAATAAATATTTAGGTATTATAAATTATAATAAATAATAATATATTTTTTGAATAAATGTTTAGATATTATGGATAACAATGGATTTCAAATAGAAAATTTTACGTAAAACTGTTTTAAAATCGGTACGATGGATAAATTAATAAAATAATATTAATTTTTCTTATCATTTTTAATGATATATATATTTTTTATTAATCCGTCTCAATAGATCCTAAAGCCATCAACGAAAGCCACACCCTATTTCTACTTTTCAACCTTCTAGCCCAAAACAAACAAATTAGTACTGTCTGACTCCTTTGTCTTTCTTTCACGTGATGCTGTCCTCCCTGCTCTGTTTTTGAGAGCAAATTTTGTGTGATCCTGGTTTGAGTACTAACTTCTTGTCAGGATTCGATAAATGAGGAATGAAAAACATGTACAAGATAACACTCTTCTCTCTATATACATTCCTGTAATTGAAAAGCCAGTGTTCCAAAGAAACTGTAAATGGAAAGACAAGGAGGTAGAAGCCGGCAGCTGGTGCTGGTTACATGTCCCTTGCAAGGCCACATAAATCCGATGCTTCAGCTGGGCACCATCCTTCATTCCAGGGGGTTTTCCATCACAATTGCTCATACCCAGTTCGGTTTTCCTGATGCTTCCAAGCATCCTGATTTTACCTTCCTACCGTTGTTGTCAGATGACTCATCAGCAGCAGGCAAGGATTCTGATGATTTCATAGTTTTCATATCGGATATCAACTTGAATCATAGAGCTTCTCTCCAGGAACAATTGACTCAGGTGGTAGAGAAACTGGACGAGCATGAAGAGCTTCCTTGCATCATTTATGATTTCCTGATGTACTCTGCAGAATCAGTTGCTCACCATTTGAAGCTACCAAGCATCATTTTGTGCACCAGTGGTGTTTCCTCTATGATAGCTTACTATTCATGTCCTCAATTCCTGGAGGAAGGTTGCCTTCCTTTGCAAGGTTCCAAGTCAGAAGAGCTAGTGCCAGGTTTCGATCCTCTTAGATTCAAAGATCTACCAGTATTCGATTGCAAGAATCCGGAGACCTTACTTGAGCTACATGCTGCTCTACAGAATACAAGATCATTATCAGCCATCATTTGGAATAGCATTGACTTTCTTGAGCAAACATCATTGGCAAGGCTTCAGCAGCAATTCCAAGTTCCAAACTTTCCAATTGGCCCTTTTCAGAAAATGGCTCCAGCTTCCTCTAGTTATAGCTTACTGGAAGAGGACCACAGTTGCATTGCATGGCTTGACAAGCAGGCAGAGAATTCAGTCATATATGTGAGTTTTGGAAGCATATCAACTTTTGGTGAGAAAGAGGAGGCAGAAATAGCTTGGGGCTTAGCCAACAGCAAGCAACCATTCTTGTGGGTGCTCAGACCTGGTTCAGTTCCTGGATCAGAAGCTACAGATGTAGTATTATCTGATGATTTCAAAGAAACTGTTGGAGAAAGAGGCTACATGGTGAAATGGGCACCACAAAAGGAAGTGTTAGCACATAGAGCAGTTGGCGGGTTTTGGAGCCACTGTGGTTGGAATTCAACTCTTGAAAGTATAAATGAAGGAGTTCCTATGATTTGTAGACCGTTTATAGGAGACCAAAGGGTAAATGCAAGATACATAAGCCACGTATGGAGGATTGGCATTGAACTGGAAAATGTTTTTGAAAGAGGAGAGATAGAGAGAGCTATACGAAGGTTGATGGACGAAAAGGAAGGGGAGGAGATGAGGCAACGAGCTGGGGTTTTGAAATCAAAGGTTGAACTTTGTGTGAAGGAAGGTGGTTCATCTTATAATTTCTTAAATGAATTAGTAGAACTTATTATGTCATTTTAAATGTGTCAGTTATAAATGATTCCTATGATTAACTAAAACTAAAGTAGTGCAATTAAATTTCTAGATATTCTTTGTTTGATCTATGATACTGTTTTAAATGTATTTCCTATATTATTAGTTGATCAATTTATAATAACAACAATTTATATACAAAGTGACATACAAACGATGTACAGAAACTTGTATAGATCTATACATATGATGGTTTTGAAGTTTTCTATCAAACCATAATCTAAATATAGAGAAAAACTATTCAAACAAGCTTGTTTGATATCAGGACATAGCCTGTTTGATTTGTTTTGAAAGAATTTTTCGTTAACACCATAATTTACCAAACCAAACAAGCTTAAAAACACTAGTGTATATACATATATATATTTTTCCACAAAATATTAGTCAACTAGTTAATTCCTCAGGCTTCTAGTTCTCGTTTTCTACAGCACAAGTTTTCCAGGAAGCTCAAAGATTCACTTCAGAGTCCAGGAATCAATATCCATTTATTGGACCGTTTAGCTGGTTACAAACAATGTGATCAGTCTTTTGTTGTTGGGCTGGGCCATTTGGCTGCCATATAGCCCATATTTGGAAAAAGGCCCACAAATTTCGAGTTGACTGAGGCCATGTATGCAAAATGATAGTCTTTCAATATCAATATATATATGCAAAGTGATATATTATTGACAGAAAAAGAACATTAAGAGGTAGCTCTCACTTGCTCTAATTTAGCAGAATCTATAAATGTCATATCAGTCTTCAATAAGAAATCTTTCAAACCTGGATTTGTAAATTATATGAACAACAAAGAAATCTTCCAATATAATCGGAAAAAGTACACATTTCTAAAGTTATGATCTCAACGTTGGCTCTCTCCATGCCAATAAATAAATAAATAATTACATTTCCTTTGTGTTTATTTTACTCAAATAGGGAGGTTTTTAAACTTTTTTTTTTCTTGTTTAAATTAATATCAAATAGGTCACATGTTTATTGAAAGATATCAAGATCAACCATTATTTATATGGTCTGAATATTTACTTATAGACATGTACTATTAGAATAAAAGAATAAAATTTTTCACACATACTTATTTCAATAATTAAGATGGATAGAGAGGTGTCTAATCAATTTAAGCTAGCATGAGATACGCATAAATGAACTTTAATTTGATTATGTTTAAAAAGTAATTATTTTACTTAATTATAATATAAAACTAAAATACAAAATATGATTATTATTAATCTAACCTCTGTTGTATCAAACAAAAGGACAAAAAAAAAAAAAAAAAAAAGGCAAAAGCAAAAACACAATTTATTAAAATTTAATTCAATTATTCAAATCTTCTCTCTTCAATCCACCTTCCTTTAAAGTAAAGCTTCACACAGTCAAACAAGATACATTTTCCACGTATCTACTTTGTATGGTCAAGCAAGATACTACTTTATTAAAAGACTTCACGCGCTTAATATAATATTATTGATATTTGTTTTTCAAAAGAGAAAAAAAATTATTATTGATATTTGATTCATGTTCCCAAGATATCTAAATGAATTTCAATCAATTTTAAAATGGACTTATCGATGTCTAATTAAGGTAAATGAAATATTATTGGAAAGCTTAGCTCGAGATGAATATAAAGCCACAAATTGTGCTAAAAAACTAGGTTGGACACTCCGACACGTTTGATCGTAAGTCGATTGGGCAATTTGCACGCGGATTGATTTTTTGAGCACTGGAATGTGTGACCTCGATCTTTATGCATGGAAACAATTTACGGACCAAGTTGTTGTACTTGGAGACCAAGTTGTGGGATGCTTGATGACCAAGTTTGGGTTGCCTTTAGGACGAAGTTTTCTAATCCATCAAACATCTCTTTATTTTATAGTCTAAATGGATATTAATTTATTATTTTCTTAAAAATTAATATCAAACGAGTTGATATTTATTAGAACTTATCGTAATCAACTACTATTTATGTTGTCAAAATTTTTATTCCAAATATCTACTTAATGACATTTATTCTCATAATAAAAAAAGAAAATTTTATATACATGTTTATTCCTATTATTAATTTGAATAAAAAGATGTACAATCAACTGACTTAGAATGACATGTGCATAAATAAACATCAATTTGATTATACTTGGCTAGATATTTAATTTAATTGTATCCAATCTAATATATAATTATATTAAACACAAGATTTGATTAGTTTCAATTTACGTTACATCGAACAAAGGAGAAAAGGTGTGTGAAAAAAAAAAAAAAAAAAAAAAAGAGAAAAGAAAAACAAAGGAGAAAAAGTAAGTGCTCTAAAAGAAAATGAAAAAGAAGGAAAAAAACTACTAATTTATTAAATTTTAATCCGATTCTAATCTTAGCTCTTCAATTCATCTTCAAGAGTAGAGCCTAACTCAGTCAAACAAGTTATACTTTCTGCATATCAGCTTTGCATAGTCAAGCAAGACACTGATTCATTAAAGACTTTTTGCAGTTCATATATTTTTTTGTTTTTGACAATCAGCTTATACAATATTATTAGATAGTACTCTACATATCATGATTCATGACTTGACTTAAACCGTGTTTTCTACTTGGTATATGTTGATTTTAGTTCCACTGGAACATACTTATTTTTCCAAGTATTGATCATTGGACCAGTTGTATAGGTTGCGATTGTGGACAAAAGATTATTAGAACATTGTTGATTGAAAATTTTCTAGTTAAGAGAGATGGAAGAGCAAGGACAGAGAAGGAAGCAGCTGGTGCTGGTTCCATGTCCATTCCAAGGCCATATAAATCCTATGCTTCATCTAGGCAGCATCCTTCATTCCAGGGGCTTCTCAATCATAGTTGCACACACCCTATTCAATTTTCCTAACCTGTCCGATCATCCTGATTTCATCTTCCTACCTTTATCTGAGGGACTGTCCAATTTTGATTTTTCCTCGAAAAATTTCATACCTTTGATATCAAGTATTAACGTTAACTGCAAAACACCTTTCAAAGAATTATTGAATCAGATAATCGATAAAGGGGAGAATCATAATGAGCTACCCTGCATAATCTATGATGAATACATGTATTATGCTGAAGAAGTGGCTCATGTTCTGAAGATTCCTAGCATTGTCTTGAGCACGACAAGTGCAGCCAATTTGGTTACCTATTATGCAATTCCTCAACTGCAAAAGCAAGGTTTGCTTCCATTGCAAGGTATTGAAATTTTTTAAATTCAATGAAGATAGGGTAACCACTAGTTTCAACACTGCTTTTATATATATATATATATATATATTTTTCATAATGACTTCTCTGGATGCAGATGATATGTCACATGAACTTGTTCCTCTGCTTCATCCTCTCAGATTCAAAGATCTTCCCATAGCCAGATCCAACAATTTAGATGCGTTACTAGAGTTAATTGCAGCTGCGCGCGAAGTAAGATCGTCTTCAGCCATCATTCTGAACACCATGGATTGTCTTGAACATTCATCACTGGTACAACTCCGAAACCACTGCCAGGTTCCTATTTTCGCTATGGGCCCTCTGCACGGAATTGCTCCAGCTTCCACCAGCAGCTTGGTAGAAGAAAACTATGCTACCTGCATGAGATGGCTTGACAAACAGGCTGAGAATTCAGTCATATATGTGAGTTTTGGAAGCATATCAACTTTGGATGAGAAAAAAGAGGTAGCAGAAATAGCTTGGGGCCTGGTCAACAGCAAGAAACCTTTCTTGTGGGTGCTCAGACCTGGTTCAGTTCCTGGATCAGAAGCTACAGATGTAGCATTATCTGATGATTTCAAAGAAACTGTTGGAGCAAGAGGCTACATGGTGAAATGGGCACCACAGAAGGAAGTGTTAGCACATAGAGCAGTTGGAGGGCTTTGGAGTCACTGTGGTTGGAATTCAACCCTTGAAAGTATAAATGCAGGAGTTTGTAGACCATTTTTCGGAGACCAAAGGGTAAATACAAGATACATAAGCCATGTATGGAGGGTTGGCATTGAACTGGAGAATGTCTTGGAAAGAGGAGAGATAGAGAGAGCTATACGAAGGTTGATGGTCGAAAAGGAAGGGGAGGAAATGAGGCAACGAGCTAGCGTTTTGAAATCAGTGATTGAACCTTGTGTAAAGGATGGCGGATGATCTTATAATTTCTTAAATGAATTAATATAACTTATCACGACACATAACGATGGTTCCTGTGATTACTAAAAAACAAAGTAGTGCAATTAAATTTCTAGATTTTCTTCATTTGATCTATGATACTGTTTCGGGTGTGTTTCCTGTATTATTAGTTGATCAATTTATAATAACAACAATTTATATACAGAGTGACATACAAATGAAGTTACAGATGTAGTTTTATCTGATGATTTCAAAGAAACTATTGGACAGAAGTTGCATGGTGAAACGGGCACCACAGAAGGAAGTGTCAGCACATGGAGCAGTCGGGGTTTCGGGGTCATTGTGGTTCGAATTCAAAGCATAAGTGAAGGATTTCCAATGATTTGTAGACAGTTTTTGGAGACCAAAGGGTGAATACAGGATACATAACCCATGAATTTGAAAATGAATTGTCAAGAGAGGAAATAGAGAAAGCTATAAAAAGACTAATAGTTGAATGAGAAGGAACAGAGTTTAGACCAAAAGCTACAAATTTGCAGAAAGAAGCTCAACTTTGCATCAAGTCTAGTAATTCCTTGAACAAATCCCAACATTCACAGAAGAAGCTTCAAGTAATGTGTTGATCACAACATTCATAATAATAAATCATCTTGAAATTATATGTCAAATCACATTATAACCAACACACTTCTTATGAACAAAAAAACAGTACAAACTTTGATTACAACCAACACTTGACAAACACATCCATACCGTGATTACAAGCAACCCCACATCAAGAAATCACAACCCCAAACAACATATATATTATCACACCACAGCACAGCAGCAGATGACAACACAACACCAATCTAATCCATCTCAACCAGAGATCTCAATAGACTTGACATAGGGTTTCTTGACTTGATGTTTAGGCACAGTAACAGTGAGCACACCATTCTCCATACTTGCTTTGATCTCATCCATCTTCACATCCTCAGGCAGCCTGAACTTCCTCGAAAACCTGCCACTGCTACGCTCCACACGGTGCCACGTGTCGTTCTTGTCTTCCTTCTCTACACTCCTCTCCCCACTGATCTGAAGCACCCTGCCATCTTCCACCTCCACCTTCACTTCCTCCTTCTTCAGCCCTGGAAGATCAGCTTCGAAGACATGGGCTTGTGGGGTCTCCTTCCAGTCCACCCTGGTGCTGACAAAAGCAGAGGCTTCTCCAGGGAAGGGGCGGGTGGAGACTGAAGGGAAAGGGAAGTCCTTGAAAGGGTCCCAAACGTCGAGAGAGAAGGGGTCGAAGAAGCTGTTCCCTCTTCTGGTGATTGACATATTTTTTCAAGACTTTGAAGCTGAAATTTGGAGTGTTTTTTTTTGGTAAAGTTTCTGGCCTGGTTAGATGACAAAGCTTGCCGATTGGATTGCGAATTCATTTATTTATTGAAGTGAAAGGAGTATTCTAGTAACTTCTAGGCGGTTGGATTTTGGATTGTGTTGCGGAATATGTTTTGTTGGAATTATCTAGAATAGTCTAGAATTTTTTTTTTTTTTTTTTAAATTTTGCTATATAAGTTGGTTTTTGTTGATATCTAATTAAATTTCATTACGAGGCGTGTTATTTTACTTTAAATTCTCTTTAATTTTGATACGAATTGGTTAGGGTTTTGTAAATATGATGAAAATTAACGACGTCAACCAATGTAAATATAATCGAAATTCAATTTCTATAAATCGTTATATTTTTACAATTTAAGACACCAAAATAAGATCAAAATCGTTGTATGTAGAAATGGGCAGTGCAGGTCGCAATTATGATAAGAGTGAATATGAGAATATTAGATAAGATATTAAAGTTGTCTTTTTTTTTTTGGGTTTTGTGCATGGGACCAGAGAACATAAAAAATGTGTTCGCTTATAGACGTGAACCTTTCATAGTGAATGGACAAATTGTGCAGGTTTAATGGATCCACAGAACAAACATATACTAGTGCAATTGGTTAGATACCTTCTGCTAATATGAGGATTGAATATTAATAAATATTAGTGTGATGACCTCTCCTATTTGTAAAAGTAGTTTGTCTCTAATTTTTTAGAAGTAGCTGTTTATATTATGTTAGCGGTGTGTAATTTTGATGAGTTCCGATAATTCTCTTATTTATAAAGTATTAATTTTCAAAAATAAAAAATAAGGGTCATAAAATCATTGGAAGGAGAAACACAAGTGTTGTTAATTTGCCCATCAAAAGATTGGATTGAGGATCAACCAAGACAATGCCAAAATGCAATGAGAAGATACAATACAAGAGTCGTCTCAATTTGGACAACTATTAAAATACATTGATGAGAGCCAACTAAGGATCAAAGACAACTTATTATCACCTTTTATACTCATTCATAGTTTGTCAAGTCTGTGTTTTGGGTTGTCGAATGTTAATTGAAATAGTCATGTAACAAAAATTAGCTTCAGTTGAAGTGCTTAATTCGGTTTGCAATAAATTAATAAGTTTTCATTTACATCTTTGACAAGCTCAAAATTTCTAGACTATAAATTCATAATAATCACTTATACATAAAAACAATATTATCAAACAGTATTAAAAGTTTTGGTGAAGAGAAGAATATGACACCCAGAAGTACAATGCATTTGTGTGATAACTGAGACAATGTAGACATTTTCCTCAACCAGAAATCTAGATAGCCTTGACATTTGGTTTCTTCTTCGCCATTAATCGAGGGCAACTTAGAGAAAAAGCAGAGGATTCTCGAGGGAAATGGAAAGAACAGAAAAGGTTAAGGGAACATGTTAATGGGCCTGGGTCATTAATGGGTATTGATTGGTAAATGGGCAATGGCCCATTGTTCTTGTTGGGGATCCTATGCATTAGCTAAAGTGGGTTTAATATTATAAAATATTTCGATTCAAGTGCCGAATCTCAATCATTAACAATAGCAAAATGCATTTATTTGTGCAACTTGTGTAAATAATTTCCATCAAGTTAATGTTTTACTTAAGAAATGAAGATATGCACATTTCATTTGCTAATTCTGTCTTTTTGTTTATTTTTTAATTGTAAAAAATGTGAGAGTTGAGGAAAATGGATGTAATCTCATAACTTGAACCCCACAATCTTATTTATGCGGGTGATGAGAAACGTACTGCTGGTTGACCACCTCAGTTTCAGTCATCAATTGCCAAATTTATTTTGAATGAAAAATGATTGATTAATTTTTTCAGTTACAAATAGTTCGAGGTCTTGTAACAAAACATGGATGATAAAATATGTATAGTTTTTTTTTTTTTAAAACTAATACTAAATATATCAGAAATATGTAGGAAGTTATCAAGAAGAATTATTATTCGTGTGGTCTAAATATCTTAAGAGAATACCATCCATGACAAAAAAGTTTGTACAAAGCTGAATGATAAAATATTGAAGACTATTAGATCACATTACATAGAATGAATGACATCCAGTGCATACCAAACTTTCCACATAAGATCAATTACCTTAACCCTTGAGAGTATAGAAAAATATATGGAGGGTGACATAAATAAGGCTCAAAATCAGAAACGACAAACACATTGTTATTAACTTATTATCAATGTTGTCAAGGAAGTGAAATCCTAGAAAGCAAGGAATAGACAAAAGGCTAGCTATAAGCACAGAAAAACGTGCTATATCTATCATGCCAGAGCATTGATTGATTGATAAATCTCTATATGAATGCACTCTCCTCGATCATCACATACACACCAGAATGAAGTTTCTTAAAAATAGAAGTAATTAATTTGTAGCTAGATTCAATTTGTAGGTTCAAAGCAATTCTATATTTCAGAAATAATGTGAGTCTTATTTTTCCAATGCATGATGAGTACCATGAATGGAAAGATGATCAGATGATGAGGGGAGCACCAGGTAATCAAAACAAGTACTCTTATCATGAGGAGCATCTAGCACAAGATTCATGCATTATGCTTCTATCCTTTTGTTTAAATCCAAACTTCAGAGCCACAGGAAGCAAAATTAAGGTGAGCTTTGAGGTTTTAGGTTGCATAGTTGTTAAAATTTTACTGAAGGGAATGGTGACGTTACCATGTAAAAGCTCGCATGCTGAATAAATATATCCTATTATGATTTCTGTGGAATTTAGTGATATAATCTGTGTTGTAATAAAATAATATGTTTTTCCAATAGAAGCCCCAAAATTAATATATGAATTGATATACAATTACTTCTTTGTGTTATTAGAGAGAATATTCATTGAAGATAACAACAGACTTAATAATAGATGTATACAATTACATTTTTGTTGTGCATATTCTGGATGCACCATTATATTAAATAATAATATAAAAATTTTTTGTGAGCCGGTTAACCGACTAAAAATTTGCATACAATTAAGTGAGGCTACAATGATAAATGAGATACCTTTTGCTTTTTGTTTCTACTTTCCTTCTTGCTCTATCTTTGATTTCACGTTCATAATTTCTCTCTAGCTACATGGTAATTCTTATTTTTACTTTTGTTTATTTATTTTAATTTTATAACATTTTTTTTTTTGAGTTAGGTGTATACAATTACTTATTTATGTCATTAAAGAGAATATTCATTGCATATGTTAAAACTACAAAAGTTAAAGCATGGGTCACAGTGGTTCTAATTCATAGTCAATTGGTGTGTATATATATATATATATAGACATCAAATTGACATGATAAACTTTACTAATTCACATAAAGAATTATATGAATGACCGTCTTTTTGAATATTATGTTGGGTTTTTAGTTTCAAATCAAACCATTCTATGTCTCATTCCGTCCCCTTGTTTTTCAACGGTCAACCTTCTTATAACTCTCTCTAGCTATTTCCCCTCTTTCCAAATCATGCTCCAACTCAATGCCAACCCTCCACACATGACTCAGATACCTTACGATTATCTTTTGATCCCCAAAGACTGGCCTACAAATCATAGGAACCCCTTCACTTATACTTTGAAGGGTTGAATTCCAACCACAGTGACTCCAAAATCCTCCCACCGCTCTATGTGCCAACACTTCTATCTGCGGTGCCCATTTCACCATATACAGCCACTTCCTCCAACACTTTCTTTAAAATAATCAGATAATAGGTCCATAGGTTCTGATCCATGAACTGAACCAGGCCTAAGCACCCACAGGAAAGGTTGCTTGCTGTTGGCTAACCCCCAAGCCATTTCAGTTAGCTCTTTCTCATCCACAGAAGCAATGCTTCCCAAGATTACATATATAACCGAGCTTTCAATTTGCTTGTCAAGCCATTTAATGCAGCTTCTGTCCTCATCCAGTATGCTACTAGAGGAGGCTGCTGCAGAAGTTTGTGCAAAGGGCCTATTGAGAAGACTGGAACTTGATATATTCGGCGAAGCTGTGCCCGGGATGATTGTTCAAGGCAATCCAAGCTGTTATAAACTATGGCTAAAGATTTTCCTATATTCTGTGTAGCAGCAATAAGTTTCAGAAACATATCTAGATTTTTTACATCGACAAAGGGTAGATCTTTGAATCTTAGTGGATGAAGTCCGGGTACTAGCTCTAGTGAGTTGGAATCTGCATCAAAATTCTGTCATTTCGGCGGGTATGATCATTAATTGAATTACATTAACAATCATGGTTACTTTGCTCTATTGAGCACTCAAAAACATTATAAAATGATAACAATGAGTTTAAGTACGTTGCACAGGAAAGTAACATTTATTTTGGAGTTGAGGACATGCATAGTATGACACCATAAAGTTAGCTCAGTCTGTGCGGAACATGATGCTTGGTAGATTCAGTTGACAACCTACTGCTTCTGCAAAGTACATGAGTGGATCATATATAATGCAAGGTAGCTCTTCATGGCACCCCCGCTTTTCAATCATCTCAGTCAGTAATGCTTGGAGAGAAACTCTGTAAATTGAGTTAAGATTTAATATAACATCTATGAAATCATTAGATTCCTTGTACGATAAGTCATCTGACAAAGGTAGAAAGGCGAAATCATGATGACTAGAAGTGTCAGGAATATAGGATTCGGTGTCAGCAACTATCATGGAGAAGCCCCTGGAGTTAAGGATGGTGCTGGTGCCTAGCTGAAGCATTGGAGTTACATGGCCTTGCAAATGATACGGAACGAGCACCAACGGGTGATATAGGACCCGAATTCAAATATCCAAGAGATTTGAGCCTAAATAAGAATTAATAAATGGGTCTAAATTGAGTGTAAGCCCAAGTTATATAATAAAGTTAAAGCAATTGGACAAAATCCCAATTGGATGAATTTGGTGGCTATGTAAAAAATAGAAATAATTAAAAAATATAGGGGGCAAAAATATACATATATATATTTATATATTTTCCCTACTTCCTGTCAGGGTTTGAAGCCATATTATTTTCATAGCGGCCAAGTGCCAACTCTCATATTATTCCAAACTCTCTTCTCCATTAATAGAATTAAACCTTCAATCACCAAAGTATTGGAGATCAAGGTTATTCTGAAGATTGATTGTGAATCAAATAAATGTTCCTGTTTTTCTTTCATTTTCTTAAACTTTATGATAATAGGTTTGTGGGATCTTATTTTTTAGGTTTTGGAGTATTTTGATGTTAGATTAAAATTGTAAGAATTATTTTAGAATAATCAATGGTGGCTGGAATGTTTTATTGTGAAATAAGCAAAAGAATTAGAGAATTTAGTTAGGTCAATTATATTACCCATTGAATGATCCTAAGGATATTAGGTCATATTCTGTTGAATTTTGTGGTCATATGATAAGTGTTTAATTAATTACAAATTTTTTATCATCTCTGACCGAGTGAAATAAAAAATCTTGATAGCACTAAATTAGGTTAAATCTTGAAATTTTTGGGCACGTAGTTGAAGTTATTTTAGTGTTAGTAAATTTTTGTATGAACCAATATGAGTTCTCAATGATCCATTAAAATTTGAAGGATTTTTATGAAGCGGTTAATTTTAAAAAATTTTGAAATCAAAGACTGTTCAGTTTCGAAATTGATATTTATACAGCCTTGATTTGGATTAGTAAGTTTAAGTTGATAAAATAACAGAGATATTTAAGGTTAAAATTTTTTATGTATTTGTTTTGAGTCTTTAAAACATATATATGCGTTTTCAGGATGATTGGTCTTATATACAATTTATTAAAAATAGAGAAATTGGACTGTATCTGAAAGACAGTGTTGACAGTACAGGACTTTAATGGCATTTGGATTTAGATTAATTTAGCAGGTTACAATTTCCTATAAATTTATGAGTTTTGTAATTTTAGGTTGATAAGAGGAAGTAAATTCGTAAAGTTATTTTCTATATTGGGATAAGCAGAACAGGTAAGTAAATATTATACATTACCTAAATATATATGTGTTCAATTTTAAAAATATTTTGATTGATTCTTTTAAACAATCAAATGAAATTTTGAGTTTTTTAATGTCACTTTTTAATATATTTTATTTAAATAATTTTGCATTATCAAATTTATGTATTTTGTACATTGATCGAATTATATGAATAGTATTATCTTTCATATGTGAAAAGTATAAAAGTATTTCTTCATAGTTGAAAAACGTGATATGTATTGTAATCGAAATTATAATAAAAACATTTTGGCTCATTTGTTCGTAGTTCATTTAATTATAATGGCCTAGACACTGAGATTATAGGTGTCACAATTATATTATTGGTCCAATTAGAATATTTATTGCTGTGCAATATTAATTGTATTGGCCTCACACCGAGATTATAGATCTAATTATATTAGTCCAACACTAGGATTACAGGTGTAAATTGTATTGACTCCGCACCTGGATTGCAGATGTGAATGATATTACGTGATAGAAACAACTTTCATGTTTGTTTAAATTTCGTATATGAAATATTTTCCGTTATTTTGACTTCAATTTAAATAATAAATGTTTTATGTATCGTATTGCTAAATGTTTTATTGTTTTATTGACTTCAATTTTGAAAATTTAATGTTTTCTATATTGTATCGTTAAATATTTTATTGGTATTGTTATATTCGTTGTTTTTTCGATTACTATGAAATAACTATTTTATTTTTACTGTAAAGCAACTTTATAAAATTATAATATATCATTTTGATTATATATTACATTATAATATATAATGTTTACTTATTGAATTGATGGCTCACCCCTCGTCTCTACTATTTTTACAATTTAGTAGGAATTATTTGTCTTGAGGGACAACTTCGAGTAATTGGTATCTATTGGAGAAGGATTTCAATTTTGCTACTATGGTTATATCCCTTCCTACTGTTAAAGGACCAAATAACTTTGTTTCATTAGTTAGGACTCAAATGTAAGGATGAATTTTAAATGTTTATAGATTTGAATTGTTTAGGATTTTTATTGAAGTATTGAAATAAATTATGTCATTGAATTAAATATTTTATGAAATATTTTATTAATTGAGTTTTAGTTTCGGAGATTGAAGTAATTGATTGAACATTGTATTACATTGATTTTTATAGTAAATTGGGGTGTTACAGGTGACGTCTGTCTCCATGTTTTTCCATCTCTCTGGTTCTGGTTTGGGAGGTTTGCAATGAAACTACCGGAAACGTTAGACATATATATAGCACTCAGCAGGAGTCCGAATAATGCAAATTTTGGAAAGCATGTCAATGATTTAAGCAAATTGTCAATATTCAACACTCAGCTGTCAAACCACTTGCATTGAGGTCCATTATTTGAGTATGACAATTCATTGCATAGCCGCCGCATAAACTAACACATTAAGGCTTCTAGCACTTGTAAAGGTATACAATTTTTCTGCCTTGCAGGACCATTTTAATGGTCTGAATCTGCACATTTTCTACGGGAGTTTTTGGTTTGTCAGGATATCAAATCATAATTATTGAATGCAATAGAATCTAATAAATGTTAGTGAAATGAATTGTGTTGTCTTTTAGTAGACATTTTATGTAAAGTGGGTTTACCTTGTCTAACACTCTAACTAGTCATAAGACAAAGTATACATTTTAACAAAATATGAACCCATATAATTGAAACAACATGTGCTATTATAAAATTACTGGTCATTCATTATTTACGAGCTATACATGAAGTTTTTATTTATTTATTTATGTTTAAGACAGGAAGCAACAAACTTAGTCTTTATTAAGTCGTAATTTATCCTCATTTGAGGACAAAACTGTTAGTATCACTAGTTTGAAAAGCTCATGCTGATAAACCGATTAGTTGGGAACAAGGATCCAGCCAAAATCTAAATGTAGATTACGAAACAAATGCCCAAATGCAAATGCATATTACAAACATAGATAGAGAAGCAGATTGTATTTGGGGACCCATAAATCTGGGAAAACCAAGCTCTAATATCCAATTAATAATCACTAGTCGCAAAAGCTTAAGCTTTTAGAAAGATGGCTTAACTAATGATACAACACTTTCTAACAAAAACTACAAACGTTAAAAGTATGGCCACACTAGTTCTAATTCTTAGGGTAATATGTTCATGAATCAAATGGAACATAGGCATCAAATTGACTTGATGAACTTTACTAATTCATTCAACGAATTATATGAATGACCACCTTTTTTAATGTCACGTTCGATCTTTAGTTTTAAATGAAATGCTGTTTGTCTCATTTCTTCCCCTTCTTTTTCAACCATCAACCTTCTTATAACTCTCTCTATTTCCCCTCTTTCCAAATCATTTTCCAACTCAATGCCTACTCTCCATACATGAGTCAGAAACCTGGAGTTTACCTTCTGATCGCCAAAGAATGGTCTACAAATCATAGGAATCCCTTCACATATACTTTCAATGGTTGAATTCCAACCACAGTGACTCCAGAATCCTCCCACAGCTCTGTGTGCCAGCATTTCCTTTTGTGGTGCCCATTTCACTATGCAGCCTCTCTCCCCAACACTTGCTTTAAAGTCTTCAGGTAGTAATTCTACAGACTCTGATCCATGAACTGAACCAGGCCAAAGCACCCACAAGAAAGGTTGCTTGCTGTTGGCTAGGCCCCAAGCCATTTCAATGAGCTCTTTCTCATCAGCAGAAGCAATGCTTCCCAAACTTACATATATAACTGAGTTATCGACTTACTTGTCAAGCCATTGAATGCAGCTTCTGTCCTCTGCCATTAAGCTACTAGAGAAGGCTGGAGCAAGTTTTTGCACAGGACCTATCGAGAAGATTGGAACTTGGCATATTTGTTGAAGCTTGTCCAGGAATGATTTTTCAAGGCAATCCAAGCTATTAACAACTATCGCAGAAGATGTTCCTATATTCTGAGTAGCAGCCTTTAGTTGCAGATAGGTCTCTTGATTTTTGACTTCATAAAAGGGTAGATCTTTGAATCTAAGAGGATGAAGTCCAGTTACTAGCTCATGTGCCTTGGAACCTGCATCAAAATTCGGTCATCTCAGCTATGATCATAAATTGAGTTACATGATACTTCATTAAGCACTCAAAATCACAACAAAATGAAGCTAACATCGCTTTTGCATAACTTGAATAGAAGAGTAACTTTCCGTTTGGAGTTCAGGACATACATAGTATGACACCATAAAGGTAGCACAGCTTGTCCGGAACATGATGCTTGGTAGCTGCAGATGACATGCCACTGCTTCTGCACAATACATGAGTGGATCATATATAATGCAAGGTAGCTCTTCAGGCTGCTCCTGCTTTTCAATCAACTCAATCAGTAGTTCCTGGAGAGAAACTCTGAAACTTGAATTAAGATTCATTATGAAAGCTACGAAATCATGATCAGAATCGTTGTTTTCAGATGACGAGTCAACTGATAATGGTAGAAAGACAAAATCAGGATGGTTAGAAGTGTTGGGAGCATTGAATTTGGTGTGAGCAACTGAGATGGAGAAGCCCCTGGAGTGAAGGATGTGTCCTAGCTGAAGCATAGGAGTTAGGTTACCTTGCAATGGATATGGAACAAGCACCAGTTGATGACATCCATCTCCTTGTTTTTCCATCTCTCTGTCTCTGGTCTGAGAGGATTGCTTTGAAACTACTGTGAAATGTTTGATACTTAGCACTCAGCAGGAAATCGTTATGGTGCAATTTTTGTGAAGCAAAATCATTGGTTGAAGTGGAATTCATCAATCGATATCCAACTACAAGCACTTACTTCCACTGAATATGACATTGTAACCACTATTTATATGTTCTATATGTCTTTTATCTTCATGCAAGATTATGCAGCAACTAGACCCTTTGATAATTAAATAAAAATATAAGAGTAAGAATAGGTCAGATTGGGAATCTTAGATACTCAAGGCAGGTTTTTAGATTTAGAGTGAGAGACTATTTTGATCTTTATAAGTACTCTTTTGGTGTTGTATTTGTGACAATTTTTCACTTATAATTGTATAGAACTGGATTGATTTTTTATCATAGAAATAAATTGATTCAAATTGTTCCAAGTAAATTTTTCATGGCACGTATTATGTTTGTGTTCTTGTACTAAATTTAGTCTTTATAATTGAATATTTTCAATTTTATTTGTTGTCATTTTATCTTAAGCAAAACATATTTTATACTTTAATTATTGTTTTCTTAAATTGTCTTCAACAAATATATTTAAACAATCTTTTATAAAATACACACAAAAGTTAATTTTTCATACTGCATATTTTCAATTTGTTTTATTCTTAATATTCCTTAAACTTTGTAGAAAACACGATGCTTGGAAGGTTTAGCTGATTAGCCACAGCTTCAGAGAAGTACACGAGTGCATCATAGATAATGCAGGCCATAACCTCATTGTGTGACTAGTGTTGCTCCATCATTTGAGCCAAGCAATCTTGAAAAGGTGCTTTGCAGTGACCCTTGAAGTAAAAGATGGTGCCTGACTGAAGCATTGGGTTTAGATGTCCTTGGAATGGACCTGGCACTAGCACCACTCGGCTACTTTTCTTTCCTTTCTCTGCCATCTCTCCTTTTTTCTGCGTGTGTGTTTTTCTGTGATCCTAACAATGTATACAGCAAATACTAATGACAATTCACTGGTTTCTTTTGAGCATAGATGATGACGTTTTCTTCTGGACAACCTGCCTTGCAAGTCCACCAATACTTGCTACAATTAACTGGTCATTCTCAATACAATTTCAACAATATTATACACACTAAAGGGTGCTTTTCACTGCATATTATAATTGGTGGGTTTAGGAATCTTCCAGTATCAACTTTGCCAAAAGAAAGAGTTAGATCAGTATAGAAACTAGCTTTCAAGCTCTTTTCATTTGATATCTTGATGCTAAAGCTCAGTAAATGAAAAAGAAAAAAAAAAAGAACTGCCATGATGTTTACTGTTTGTCTGTATGTTCATAGATTTAAGTGAATGAGATAAGTTCTCGCATGATTCATTGACTGATTCATGCCCAACCTTTGAATCTGGTTTCGTTATTTGGCTGCTAGCTTCATTTTGTCACATTTTAAACTTAGATGTGGCTTTCTTATTCTTTGTTCATGATTCTTCATTAGCATTTTCAATAATCAAGAAAATAACACAATTAATAAGCCTGATATACTTATGATTGGTCTAAATATAAACAAAAACAAAGCTTTAAAATATTAGACTACAAATCTGAAACCTTAAAAATATTAGTCTCTTAAGGAAGCTTTGAAACTTGTTGTTTGATGTAGCTTTATCCTCCTTTCATCAGAATGACAAGATTTTCTCTGCTAATTCATTTAATGAATTGTAGGAAGAACCACCTTCCTTAAGAGACTCATCCACTTTTTTCTTCAAATGCTTGGCTCTCTTTCTCATCTCATCTCCTTCTACTTCCACCATGAGTTTTCTGATAGCTCTCTCTATCTGCTCTCTCTCCATCTCTGTCTTCAATTCCAGGCCTATGTTCCACACATCACAAACGTATCTCATGTTCAAGTATTGATCCCCGAAAAATGGCCTGCACAGCATTGGGACACCTTCAGAAATGCTTTCGAGAATAGAGTTCCAACCACAATGAGTCCAGAACCCCCCTATAGCTTCATGTTCCAACACTTCCTTCTGTGGTGCCCATTCAACAATACAACCTCTTTCTGCAACTCTTTGTTCAAAACTCTTTGGTAACAGTTCTATGCCTTTCGAGCCACCAACTATACCAGGCCTAATCACCCACAAGAAAGGCTGCTCACTTTCAGCTATCCCCCAAGCCATCTCTAGTAACTCTTTCTCATCCATGCTAGCCATGCTACCAAAACTTACGTAGATGACAGACTTCGCAGCTTGTCTGTTCAGCCAAGAGATGCAGTTATTATCTTCCTTTAGTAACGAACTGGAAATGGTTGGAGCTAGCTTGTGAAAAGGGCCTATAGCAAAAAATGAAGATGGGAACATTTCTTCAATTCGTATCTTTGCTTCCTGTTCAAGTAACTCCACTGTATTCACAATAATAGCTGAAGACTTCTTCAGTGAATCTGTCAAAGTAGCTCTAAACTCTAGCCTACCATCTGTTGTCTTTGTTCTCATGAATGCAGTTAGCTCCTTGAGCCTTAGAGATTCTAGGTCCGGCACTTGGTCTTGTGACATAAGATCTGCTAACGATGGATAAAAAATTGAATATTATCAGAACTTTTGTGTTGAATCAAATTTGTATAGTCCAAAAATTTGATGTCAATTAACATAACACATACCAAGTAGAGAGATGTATCCTTGGTCACGGAGATGTGGAAAGACAGCATAGGCTAGTATTGTGGCAGCAGCGCCTGTTCGGACAGAGATTCCTGGAAGCTTGAAATGATCAGCAACACTTCGAGAAAAGAGCATGAGATCATCATAGATAATACACGAGACCCTGTCGCGGGGCTCATCTGCTTCGAGCAACTGTTGAATGCACTGTTCGAATGGTGCTTCACAATTCTTGTTCAAGGCCGAAATGATACTGAAAAAGTCACCTGGTGAGAGTTTGCTTTCGGATAAATTATCTGATAAGGGAATGAATGTGAATTCAGGGTGATTAGATGGGTTGGGGGAGTTGAATTGGGGGTGAACAATGGTGATTGAGAAGCCTTTTGAGTGGAGGATAGTTGCTAGCTGAAGCATGGGATTTATGTGGCCTTGAAATGGGTACAACACAAACACCAAGCGACAGGAGTTTCGATCATCTCTTTGAATATCCATTCTTTTGTCTGTCGATAAGCAAAGAGCTTGTTGCAATCAGCTGAAAAATGAAAATGGAGACTTCAATGGCTTATCTGGATCAGAGCTATGGAAAAATATATAAGGGAAGTTTCATTTTGAATAAGTTTTGCACTGCTTTGTCTGTTGCCTAGAACTTTCAAAGAATACAAATTTGACTTTGATGTCACTGGAACTATATCATGCAAGCTTCAACCTATTATTTGATTGAGGTATTCAAACTTTGAATTTTCTCACCAAATGTTTTTTTTTTTACCAAATAAAATAACAAAAGTCTATATGAGGCCTTTTTTTTTCTTTTTTCTTTTTTTTTTTTTCTATGACAGATGTATCACCCATTAAACAACTCAAGTCTTACAACAAATGTTTTATTTAGAGTTATTTCATTGCAGTCCTGGTTGCAATGGGTTTTATGGAAGTGAGAATTTGGGATCTCTTTCCACCAGATTCCTGCGTTGGCAATAGGTGAGATCTTATTTGACCTGAGAGATTTGTTTATTTATTTATTTTTTTCATGAGCAAGTTTACGTGATCTTGTTCTAGTTGAATTAGTGTCCTAGTTGGTGAAATAGTTGATCAAGAAAAGTCAAAGAAGGTTGTTTTCTTAATTTGTGATTGTGCTTTGACTACAAGCTTAATGTCTGATTTGGGCTATATCTAGTTTATCCAAACTGAATTTTTTCATAATATGTTCATCTGCTTGTATTAACAAAAAATTCTCGTTCAGGCCCATGTTTTTCTTATTCTTGTTTTTTTTTTTTTTTATTATTTTTATCATGTTTGACCGCATTATAGAATTAGTTGGCCCCTTGCCGGATAATTTAAGTTTTTGGATGTAGTTGTTCAACCCAAAAGCTAGTTTGAAAGTGGGCGTTTACCATGATCTTATAAAGAGTACAAACCCATCATTTCCAACCAATATGAGACTATCTAATAGCCTTCCTTATTCATGGCGTACTCGTTGTATGACACCTAAACTTGTGCGCCTAGGGAGACAGAACCCTACCTATTGTCAGCAATGCTCATCAAATTAGTAACTTCTACAACCAAATATAAGATATGCAATACAATGGTTTTTTTTTTTTTCAATTACATTATATAATTGGGATTGGTCCAAGAAACAAAACCAGGACCAAACAAGATTATACTTGAATGTGCAGCCTGGATAGCGGTTCCCATACGGGAGGAGGCTGTCATTGTCAGTCCTGGTATTAACGAAGAATCTCTATAGTTGTCATCAGCTCAGAACATGGATAGATATGGTCAGACATATTAGATGTGTTTAGAATCTATTAAAAAATCTCATTCAGACCAACAAACAGAACTGTAGTACAATTCATCATCACAGTACTTTTTTCATGAATCAATTTGGTAAAATTAAAACTCAATATAAAGCAAGGTTTTAGGTAAGAAATTGAGATAACAATGCAGAGCTTCATTTTTGGCAATTCATAGTACCTTAAACCGAATTGATAGGCTCTGCTAAGTTACTCAAGGAATTATATGAAGAACCACCTTTCTGGACACCTAGTTCGACCTTTAGTTTTAAATCAGCAGCTCTTCGCCTCATTTCTTCCCCTTCTTTTTCAACCATCAATCTTTTTATAACTCTCCCTATTTCCCCTCTTTCCAATTCATTCTCTAATTGTATGCCAACTCTCCACACATGGCTCACATAGCCAGTGATTATCTTTTGATCCCCTACAAATGGTCTACAAATCATAGGAACCCTTCACTTATACTTTCAGGGTGAATTCCAACCACAATGGCTCCAAAACCCTCCCACCGCGCTATGTGCTAACACTTCTTTTTGTGGTGCCCATTTCACTGCACAGCCTAGTTCGCCAACGGTGTCCTTAAAGTCATCAGGCAACAAATCAATAGATTCTGATCCAGAAACTAAACCAAGCCTAAGAATCCACAAGAAAGGTTGCTTGCTATTGGCCAAGCCGCAGGCCATTTCTGCCAGCCCTTCCTCATTCACCGAAGCTAAACTTCCGAAACTTACATATATAACTGAGTTTGTAGCTTGCTTGTCAAGCCATGTAATGCAGCTTCTGTCCTCTTCCAGTAAGCTAATAGAGGAGGTTGCAGGAGCAAGTTTGTGCATAGGACCTATTGAGAAGATTGGAACTTGGCATTCTTGTTCTAGCTGTGCCAATGATGATTGTTCAAGGTAGTCCATGGTGTTACAAATCACTGCTGAGGATCTTCCAATATTTTGTACAGAATTTAATAACTGCATGAAGGTATCTGAATTACTGAAATTGTAGGGCAGAACTGGTAGATCTTTGAATCTAAGGGGATGGAGACCTGGCACTAGCTCCAGTGACTTAAAATCTGTACAAAAAATTGGATTATGTCATACAATGAATTCCGTCACCCTTTTCACATAAAGGAAATGAATTCTGTCACCCTTTTCACATAAAGGAAACATAGGAGTTCACATACCTTGGAAAAGAGCGTAACCTTCCTTTTGGATTCTAGGACAGATATACCATGACAACATATTGGCAGCACAGCTTGTACGGAACATGATGCTTGGTAACTTGAGAAGATGAGCCACTTCTTTAACATAGTGCAGGAATGCATCATAGATGATGCAGGGTGGCTCCTCATGCTTTTCATGTGTTTTGAATACAATCTCAGTCAGTAGTTCCTGGAGAGAAGCTCTGTACGTTCAGTTTAGGTTCAATATTAGAGCTAAAATATCATCAGGATCATTTCCTTCTGATGAGGAGTCATCCGACAACAGTGGTAGGAAGACGAAATCAGGATGAGTGGAAGTGTTAGGAGCATACGGTTTGGTGTAAGCAATTGAGATGGAAAAACCCCTGGAATGAAGGATGGTGGCTACCTGAATCATGGGATTTATTTGGCCTTGGAAAGGGCAAGGGACTAGCAACAGCCTGCGCCGTCCAAGTTCTTGTTTCTCCGTATCTCCGTTTCCTTTTTCTTGGAGACTTATTGAACCAGCTAGAAGCAAGCTCTCACCCTCTTAATTTATGCAAAGCATGGTTCAACTAACAGCTGTTGCATATGTCGGAACAAGTTAATGAAGAAAAGTGACAATTATATCAACCAAAAACAATATAAATTATAGATTTATTATAATTGTTTATTTGATTTTTGATTTTGAAAGCAAGTATCAATAAGAAATTATCGCATCAGTGCCAACTTAAATTCTTAGCGTTGATAGTTCAAAAGACAAAAACCAATATCAGGACTATGCTTTTTAGGAGTTTTATAAACGTACACCAGTGAATACTTGCTACTTCAATTGGTTCCTGTCAAATCTCAATTTGTCACTATACTATACACATTTGCATTCAATAATTATCAGTCGGTTTTGGAATCTGCATACATGAATTTGGACAAAGGAAAAAAGTTGAACAGTTTACAAATTGGTTTTCTAATACTTTCCATCTGGCATGAAACTATGATGATGTGAACTACTTGTGTGTATCTGCCTAGAATTGTGTGAATAAGATAAGTTCACATGATGCTTCACTGTGTCATATAAACACAGAATTGACAAGCCTGCAATTGCAGTGTTCACTCTCAACAACATTTGTTTTCATTATATATTTTTCTTCCTTTCATCAACAATTTATCAGAATTTTGGACTTGACTATTTTGAGTTTATATGGTGTTGCAGTTAGATTTCTACTTGTTTCCAGGATTTTTAGTTTGTACTAGTGCAAGAGAGTACAAAATTCTCAGGTCAAATATTGTGGCAAACAGAAGGACCTGCAATTCTGATGCAGGAGTTATTATGGAAGATTTTGAAGTTTAAAAATATCCATATGATTAATATATATGAATATATTTTCGTTTTATAAGATATTTAATTAGGTAGTTAGCTATTTTAAGATTTGTTTTATGAAGTCAAATCTAGTTTCTTGTTAGATAGTTTCTACCTATTAGACATATGTTCATCTCAGTATTTAACCATGGATCAACTAGAAAACATTGAAATTCATTGTAGAGTAATACCAATGACAATAAATTGAGATAACCATGAGAAGCCTGATATTAGAAAATTCATTGCATATATATTAAACTGACTTGATAAACTCTACTAAGTTATTCAAGGAATTATACGGAGAACCGCCTTTTTGGAGACAGAGTTCGACCTTTAGTTTTAAATCAGCTGCCCTCTGCCCCTTCTTTTTCAACCATTTGCCTTCTTACAGTTCTCGCCACCTACCCTCTTTCCAGTTCATTCTCCAATTCTATTCCAATACTCCTTGCATGGCTCACATACCTGCTGGTTACCTTTTGATCTGTATTCAATGGTGTACATATCATTGGAACCCCTTCACTTATATTTTCAAGGGTTGAATTCCAACCACAATGACTCGAAAACCCTTCCACCGTGCTATGTGCTAGCATTTCTTTTTGTGGTGCCCATTTCACCACGCAGCCTCTTTCGTGGACAGTTTCTATGTAATCATCAGACAGGAAATCTACATATTTTGTTCTGCAAACTACGCCAGGCCTAAGAACCCACAGCAGTTTCTATGTAACCATATGTAGCTTGAATTTTAGCAGTTCATGGGGGCTGTTTTCCTTGGCAAAATGACTTTACAGATAAATTAAATCGACTTGATAAACTGTACTAAGTTGTTAAGGGAATTATGCGAAGAACCATCTTTTTGAATACAGAGTTCAACCATTAGTTTCAGATCAGATGCTCTCTGCCTGATCGCTTCCCCTTCTTTTTCTACCATTAGCTTTCTTACAGCTTTCTCTACCTCCTCTCTTTCCAGTTCATTTTCCAATTCAATGCCAACACCCCATACATGGCTCACATACCTGCTGTTTATCCTTTGATCTGCAAAACCTGGTCTACAAATCATTGGAACCCCTTCACTTATACTTTCAAGGGTTGAATTCCAACCACAATGACTCCAAAACGCTCCCACTGCCCTATGTGCTAACACTTCTTTTTGTGGTGCCCATTTCACTTTGCAGACTCTTTCGCCAACAGTTTCCATATAGTCATCAGGCAGGAAATCTATAGATTCTGATCCACGAACTACGCCAGGCCTAAGAACCCACAAGAAAGGTTGCCCACTGTTGGCCAGCCCCCAAGCCATTTCTTCTAGCTCTTTTTCACTCACAGTAGCTACACTACCCAAACTTACATATACAACTGAGTTTGTAGCTTGCTTGTCAAGCCATGTGATGCAGCTTCTGTCCTCTTCCAGTAAGCGAATAGAGGAGGCTGCTGGTGCAAGTTTGTGCATAGGACCTATTGAGAAGACTGGAACTTGGCATACTTTTTGTAGCTGTGCCAATGATGATTGTTCGAGATAGTCAATGGTGTTACAAATCATGGCTGAAGATGTTCCAATATTTTGTACAGAAGCTAATGACTGCAGCAAAGCATCTGAATTTTCGAAATTGAAATTTGGTAGACTTGGTAGATCTTTGAATCTAAGGGGTTGAAGGCCTGGCACTAGCTCCAGTGATCCAAACTCTGTACAACATATTAAATTGTGTGACACAAAAAATTATAGGAGTTTATATGTGCAAAAGTTACTTTAAATATAGACACAAATTCTGAAATTCATATGGACTGACTTGAAAACATAACTGTTAAATAAAACAAAGCTCTAATATGTTGTCAACTATCACTAAATCTAAAAGTTTAAACTGTTAGATAAGAGTTTAAACGTGGATATGAAACTCTCTAATACTTTACATACCTTGGAAGGGAGTGTAACCTTCCTTTTGGATTCCAGGACAGACATACCACGACAGTATATTGGTAGCACAGCTTACCCGGAACAAGATGCTTGGCAACTTAAGATTATGAGCCACGACTTTCGCAGAGTACAGGAGTGCATCATAGATGATGCAGGGTGGCTGTTCATGGTCCTGGTTTTTAACAATCTGGGTCAATACCTCCTGGAGAGGAGCTCTGCAGATTGAGTTAAAGTTCGATACTAGAGGGACAAAATCATCAGAATCTTTCCACTTGGGTGCTGAGTCATCCGATAATGGTAAAAAGACAAAGTCAGGATGATTGCAAGTGTCAGAAGAGTTGGGTAAGATTTGAGCAATTGTGATGGAGAAGCCTCTGGAATGAAGGATGGTTCCCAGATGCAGCATTGGATTTATGTGGCCTTGCAGGGGACATGGAACTAGCACCAGCCGGCGTTGTCCAAGTCCTTGTTTCTCCATCTCTGCGTTTGTTTTTGATCTGAAACTTATCAAACCATGCAGTAGCTTTGGGCAAGATCTCACCTACTTTATCTATGAAGTTCAACTACCAGTCATTTGAGTTGTTGGAACACCGAATATCCTTTTGATTGTTTATATGAATTTGGACTAAGAAAACAAGTACTACAGAAATTATTGATGAGTTTGGCACATTCCACAATATACTTGAAAGGCCCAAGTGAGTAGAAAATAGAAGAAAATAGAAGGCCTAAGAAATGCTGATATGATTGGGACTATATCTAGAGCTAATGCTGATTTTTTTGTCAAGCATTAACTAGTGAGGAGAGTCAAGAGAGCCCAAAAACCTCCTAGATAGTGTAGAGATGTTGTAAAGAACATGTAAAAGCATCTCAAAGCTCATTTATAGGTGAAGACTAAACTCTAAAAGTTTAGGATAGATATTTACCCAGATAAAGAGAAAAAATTTACTTGGAGAGTAAATAGGTGACCATACAGTATATTCCTTTATTTTTCAACATATTCCTTTTATAGCTGGTCAGATGATCCCCACATTTTAATCTTTAATACAGAAATCATGGTATAGTCACCCAACATTGAAGTCATTTGGATTGTTTTTTGGGCTAATTTTTTTAATTGTTTAAAGTTATCTCATAGGCAATCCTGTAGCTGCAATGACTAGCACTAAATAAATGTTCATTAAAAGCAAGTCATCACTTAAAAAATTAATTCTCTACAGTATTAACTTGTGTCTTCTTCTTCACTTTCTACTTAACAGAATACACTTTTTAAGTATACCGTTCATCATCTCCTTCCCCTACTTTGACACATCATCACCAGTCATTCTTGATACCTGGCAATAGACTTTTACACTTTTTTATCCTTCAGCAACTGTGCCATCTTGATCAAAGTAGATCCAAAAAAATTACCTTTTTCAAGTTTGTGTAACAATTGATCAACAACTATCACTTGAGCAGTAGCACCGTTGGTAAAGCACTACTACCCACCATTGTTTACTATGAGACCATGGTTCAACATTCATATCTCTTCGCCCCAAGTTGGTGTTTTTTCACCCTATGTATGGGCCGTCTTCCTACCTTTTTATGAGTTGTTCCCCCATTTTTGTGTGGGTTACTCCCTCCGTATGGGAGTCATTTTCGGACCGTATCACTAGTGTTTGATCTTATTTGGTCCCAACTATTTCCTGAACTAATGCCAAAAAATAAATAAATAAATAAAGGTGTTGATCAAGAGCTCAAGATCAAAAGTCAAATCCTTGCAAATAAAATTAAGGAAAAAATTATGACCAAAAAGATGGCTAAAACAACTTTTGTGACTTTTGGTGTGTACTACAAATAACCACAATGTAGTGTAGTACATCAAAAATGGTACCCCAACTAGGCTCCTCCTATAAAGACATCAAATATCATCTTTTATCTTAGTGAAGAAATGAAGTGTTGCTCATTACATAGTGAATTTCTGTCCTTTTTAACCCCTTTTGGGCAGTAATTTTCCATTTATATGTGCTATCTGCAATATGCTGATGATAATACATCAATAGTGCAACAAATTGACTGCCAATCACAATCATCCAGTGTCTGCCTCATAGATTTTCTCTGAAGAAGTACCACTAATGGTAGTACAAAGACTTAAAAGGTTAGTACTATCACCAACACAAAAAAAATGTCCGTCTCTTATAATTGTACCTCTTTTATCTCACTTTGTGCTCCTCAATTGCTCTCTCAATTCTAAGGCACAAATCAAAACTCAAAAACATAAGAAGTGATGCATCATATCACATTTTTCGGGGGCACAAGCACAGAAATTATATTTCCAGGTTGGCCAGGCAAAAGCAACAGTTCCTACATATTAGCCTTGTTTTTGGTGTTTGTGATATCAATGCTAGTGGAGTGGCTCTCCCATGCCAGGTTGATCAAGTACTCCACCAAGACCGATGTGGCGGCAGGGCTGCTGCAGACTCTCATGTATGCCATCAGAATGGCCCTGGCTTATTTGGTAATGCTTGCAGTCATGTCCTTCAATGTTGGTGTCTTTTTGGCTGCTGTTGCTGGTTACTCTACAGGATTCTTGATTTTTGGTAGTCATGTTTTCAGGAAAATGAGGGGGGTTGAACCTTATCAGGATTTGTCTGATCTTCCTCCTCTTAACTGTTGATAAAAATTCATATAATGGAATTTCAGTTTGTTCAATCAGGATTATGGTGTGTATATGTGGTTATTGTATCACAATTAAAATTTTATTTGAATTTTGTATTGTGATTAGGTGTAGTAGTTGCATAAGTGGTTTGCTATTTCCATGTCTGCAAATTGAGTATAGTGCACACAAATTTCTATATTTAAAAAATTGTTATTTCATTTCATCGGTGAAAAAACTTGATTAGATATTGACAATACTGTCTTTTTGTAATTCTTTATATAAGGAATTCACGATAATAAAAACAAACTATGGATGATTTTTTTTAACACTTTTTTAACCGTTGTTTTGTGAGACTGACACTTATATAATAATTTTGTGTTACTCAGGAGTCGTTTATTTTTTTATCTGAAGACTGAACAGTGCTGCTGAAGACTGAAAGCTGAATAGTGACTGAAATCTGAAATCTGATTGACATGTTTGTTTTTTCTTTTCTTACCTCTGAATGTATAATAATTTTGTTTGTTTTTTAAAGTTAAAATTATCTGATTATTAGTAATTTGACATTTATATCCTTTTACTATTAGTTGTTGTGTAATTTTATTTAATATGATATAAACAATTGTAATAAATTATTTAACAAATATTAAAACACTTATATATAATATTTTTATTCATAATTAAAATAAGATTAATTATTATTGTAGAATCAATTAAGTTTATATGTTCAAATAAAAATAAACAAAATAATCTTAAATTGAATTACTATTATAACAAAAGTTGAAATTATAACTTATATATATAGTATTTTTATTCATAATTAAAATAAGATTAATTAAAATAGTAGAGTCAATTAAATTTATATATTCAAATAAAAATAAATAAAATGGTTTTAAATTAAATTACTATTACAACGAAAATTGAAATTGTAAAGTAATATATATTTTCTGATATAATTAAATAAAAATAATCAAATACTTAAACAAATTGAAAATTGATTTGTAATTTGGCCTCTGAGTTATTGCATAAACATTTTATCAATAAAAATTCTTATCAGAATTTAATTAGAGAAATATAGTAATCCAGCTATAAAAAAAAAAATTTGATGTTAAGATGTTTAGGGTTTTTATTTTTCAATGTTATTTATTAAAGTATTAAAAGAAATTTTTATTATATAAAACTAAAACAAACTTGGAAACATATTATTTTAGAAAGGATAAACTTGGAATAATATATTTATAAATCATTAAGTGATTTTGTATTAAGTGATAAGTCAAAAAATGTTACTTTTTTTTTAAGTGGTTTTTGGGTGATTTTAAGTGATTTGACCACTTAAAAAAACAAACAAAAATCTCTTAATTAACCAAATTAAGCACCATTAAGTGTTAAGTGCCAAAAACAAACAACCCCTCAATAACCTTAAAGTATGTATACAAATAAAAATACCCTTGCATCAAAATGGATTTTTGCGCAAGATTTAATTAGTCTTCAAAAGAAAAAACAATTATGTCTTGAAGGAAACAATTAAGTAAGGGGTCGTTTGTTTTTTTATCTGAAGACTGAACAGTGCTGCTGAAGACTGAAAGCTGAATAGTGACTGAAATCTGAAATCTGATTGACATGTTTGTTTTTTCTTTTCTTACCTCTGAATGTATAATAATTTTGTTTGTTTTTTAAAGTTAAAATTATCTGATTACTAGTAATTTGACATTTATATCCTTTTACTATTAGTTGTTGTGTAATTTTATTTAATATGATACAAACAATTGTAATAAATTATTTAACAAATATTAAAACACTTATATATAATATTTTTATTCATAATTAAAATAAGATTAATTATTATAGTAGAATCAATTAAGTTTATATGTTCAAATAAAAATAAACAAAATAATCTTAAATTGAATTACTATTATAACAAAAGTTGAAATTGTAACTTATATACATAGTATTTTTATTCATAATTAAAATAAGATTAATTAAAATAGTAGAGTCAATTAAATTTATATATTCAAATAAAAATAAATAAAATGGTTTTAAATTAAATTACTATTACAACGAAAATTAAAATTGTAAAGTAATATATATTTTCTGATATAATTAAATAAAAATAATCAAATAATTAAATAAATTGATTTGTAATTTGGTCTCTGAGTTATTGCATAAACATTTTATCAATAAAGATTCTTACCAGAATTTAATTAGAGAAATATAGTAATCCAGCTATAAAAAAAAATTTGATGTTAAGATGTTTAAGGTTTTTATTTTTCAATGTTATTTATTAAAGTATTAAAAGAAATTTTTATAATATAAAACTAAAACAAACTTGGAAACATATTATTTTAGGAAGGATAAATTTGGAATAATATATTTATAAATAATTAAGTGATTTTGTATTAAGTGATAAGTCAAAAAATGTTACTTTTTTTTTTAAGTGGTTTTTGGGTGATTTTAAGTGATTTGACCACTTAAAAAAACAAACAAAAATCTCTTAATTAACCAAATTAAGCACCATTAAGTGTTAAGTGCAAAAAACAAACAACCCCTAAGTCTCTCAATTTTATTTTTCCTTTTTTAAGACATAATTTCTTATTCATGCTCTTTTTTAATATACTTTTTCCTTGTTAAGATTTTTTGAGTTTTCTTCTAAATCCCAGTCTTCTTATTATTTTTATTTATTTTCAATTTTTAATTTAAATCCAAAGCTAAAATTTACCAAAACAACAACTTTTAAGAAATATATATGGATTTAAACAACAAATGAAATCACATTTTATATATAAAAACAAATTAAATCACAATTATGAACACCAAAATAAGGATTTTCATTCATGAAAAATTATAATATAGAGAAAATATAAAAATCAGTATGCAGAAATGAGTAAAGACATGGTGAGAGAGAGCAAATAAAAGATGAAAGGAAGAAGAGAAAGAGAAAATAATGAAAGAAATATTAAACTCAAATTATTAAATAAGTAGCTAATAATGTTACAAGAAACCAATAAAAAAAATACTATTTCCTACCATTTTCATTTTAGATAAAATAAAATTTTTATTTTTATCAAGATAAAAGATGTTTATACTTAAATTTATATTAATATAATTTTTTCTTAGCATGTGCATAAGTAGCTAATAGAGGTACAAGAAACCAATAAAAAAAGTACCTTCTCCTACTATTTTCACTTTAGATAAAATAAAAATTTTATATTTTTTAAGATAAATGATGTTTATACATAAATTTATATTAATATATTTTTTTCTTAACATGCTAAGACTGTTTAATTAAAATAAAACATGTGAATGAGTGACCAAAGTGTTGGCTTTGGCCTCTCTCAACAAAAAAGCGTTGGATTTATCTCTTTTTTTTTTTTTTTTTTTTTGTACAAAAGTGTTGGATTTGGACTTTGGTTTATGGTACTTGGCCCATCTTGTAAGTCACCAGGCTGTTGAACAAATCCACTTATTCTGGATTGTATGGAAATGGGCCTGGCATAAACTGGGTTCAGATTAATCCAATCTATAATACTCAAATTTCAAGATTTCTCTTTAACCAACCTGTTTATCAAACTCTATTTTTAGGCATAGAAAATTTTCTACTCTACGATATTGAATGTTCTGATAAATGTGGTTACTATCAGACTATACTTTTTTTCATTACTTTTCTATATTTGGAATGGTTGCAATTTTACACTACCAAATTTTGAGTACTATCATAGATAAACCACAGTTTCTATTGGAAAGGTTGCCATAAGAGTTGGGAAGGTTAGTGTTACTTTCTATTTTTTATGAAATCAATCAAACTCATCAAAACAAAGAAAACATCACCAAAAAGTTATTACTTTTTCTTTTCTTTATCTAACACTAGATCACAAAGATCAACTGACATGAAATTTTAAAGTATGACACATAATTTTACTCCCAGAAGTCAAGAGAGAGTTAGCCCTCACAAATAGCGAAAAATGATAGTTGAACCCATCACTTTGAGTAACGAGACTTAACCATCAAGCTACTCCGAATTACTTTTAGATGTAGACAGTTTGGTAAAAACAGTAACCAAAACTAACAAAACAAATATCAAACAGGCGGGGCTATATCAATATAATTACTTCGATTTTTCCTTGAATTTGCCAATGCGAGAACTTTACTTCTGATCCTGGAAAAGGCAATTCAATGTAGGAAAACCAAAACTTTTATTTAAGTCAATTTGGAAATCAAGGCTGAGGGACCCATTATGTGTGCACCAAGAGAAAATTCCAACTTGTAGCATTGAACATCTTGTCTGGTTCTTGGTATTTGACATTACCGATACAAGCATCCTTCGACTAGCTATTCAATCACTACTTTGATTATTTCAAAAAACAACCTGGAAGAGAGGATACAAACTTGCTTCTCGCCCAGAAAAAGTGAAACAGACACACGAAATGTGAGACGAGAAATTGGAAAACATTTCAATAATTTTTACTGGAATCGAATTGAAACATACCTTCTAAAATCTGAATCATGGAAAACACCAGCAAATTATTACATTAATCTCTCTCTTCCCTTTTTTTTTTTTTTAGCTGTGTAGTATGAATTAATCTCTACTGAATTCAGAAATTGTGTTTTTTTTTTCCCACTCAAAAAATAATTGCATTTCACATAAAACATGAACAAGTACTTTTCTCTTTATAATACTCAAATTGTTGTCCATCTAATTTGACCGTAAAATATTTATATAATTCCCTTAACCAGTACTATAAAAGTGTTTTACATAAACCTAAGTCCAGAAAAAGGAAACAAAAAATGACCTTTGGAAATCATGTAAAACACCAGCACAACATTAATTGTACTAATCTGCGTCGTTATTTGGCTGTGTTGTTTGAATTCATCTATAAACTCTACTGAATTGAGATTGATTTCCTTTACCACTCAAAAAAATAACTGCACTTCACATAAAACGTGTACGATTTTTTTTTTGTTTATTATAATAATCAAATTCAAATTTCTCTCCATCTAATTCGACCCTGAAATTTTTGTATAACAACAAAGAGAACTGCAATTGAATTGCCTAGTACAGTATCACTATATGGATTTCACACAAACCTAAGTGTATAAACCAAATCATTCTTCAAACCAAATGTACAAAACAAAAACTATAAATTGAGATCCAAAAAACCCACATCTGATAATTTCTAACAACTAGTACTCATGGAAGGAAGATCAGAGGTTTTTGGGGGAGGTGGTGTCCTTGTGAAAACCCTGCTGCCAAAGAGCAAGAACCCCAAGGTGTGACCAGCCACAGCAGCCAAGAAGACACCGCCGTTGAAGGACATGACAGCCAACATGACCAGATACGCGAGACCAACCCTCAAAGCATGCAAGGTTGTTTGAGCCAGGCCAGCCAGGAAATGCTTGGTTCCAGGCCTGAGAAGCTTGCAGTGGGAGAACCACTCCACCAGGAAAGCGAGCACAAAAACAAAAACCAAGGCCACTGCATACATGCCTGTGCGGGTTCCTGGCCAACCTGAGAAGAGAATCTCGGCGTTCTTGCCCCAGAAGAAGGTCATGTGCATCATCATCATTTTGTGGGGGGGTCGCATGTTGTTGTCGGACATGGAAGATGGTGGAGGCTTCATCATTCCATCCATGCCATGCTCATGATTCATGCTATCCATAAGATTTTGCTTGATTTGTTGACGCTCTAGTTTATCTCTGCTGCTCTTGGATTCTCTCTACAAACTATGAAGAAGGTTTGGACTGGTTCTTTGCCTGTGTTGTTGCTGTTTTTAACAAGCTTTGTGTGGTGGTGGCAAGAGGAGAACCGCTAGTATTTAATGAGTAGGATAGTACATGGCAACTGTGAAGAGCAGTAATTTTTTGTACTGCACACAAATATCAAAAGAATAGCATTTTAGTAGTGAAATGTGAGGAAATTTTGGGTACGTGTAATCGAGTAATCGTGTATTTCCAATGGCAAAATTTTTTCGATTTTTTTTTTTCTTTTTATAAAATATTGATATTAAAGAAATAGGATAGAAATTAAAACATTAAAATATAAATTGCTCGACTTTTTTTCTCGCATTACTTTGATTGTGATTTTATAAACAAACTACATCTTTAAAATGTTTTTGAATGATATGCCAATTTTTTTAAAACAAGACTTTGACCAGATGAAGTAATTAAGACAAATAAATTACATTTAACTGCTAAGGGTTCAATTTCTAATTTTTTTTTTCCAAAATAAAATGATTTCTAAATTTATTAGACAATTAGGAGATAAATTATTATTTTTAAATTTTAATTATATTTTTTTTACTTTTCAAATATTTAATTTTTTTGAACTTTTAAATTGAAATTTAAGAATTTTTTTTTAAAAAAAAATTATTCAAGAACTGATCCTAATATTATAGATATCCAATAGCACGACTTTTTTTCTATTTTGAATACCCAATAGCATGACTTTGATTAATTGCTAATAAATTAACTTTTTCATGCGTCCAAGACGGATCTTATTACATGTTATTAAGATCATCAAACGAAAGGTTGTTACTAGTTAACAAGAAAATTAAATTAAAATTCTACCAAGTTACTTTTGGAGTTCTTTTGTTTACTCGTTACTTTCCTTCTAGTTTCCTATGTCTTTTCAATTGATTGTGAAATTATGTGTGATTGTGGAAAAATTCTCACATATACTTTCCAAATGGTCCATAATGCTATTCCATGTTGCAACATTTTCCTCTGCCTACATTAAAGTCGAAGTAAAGCAGTTGGGTGGTCATCTTTATTGGCTGTACTTTTCAAATGGAAGGATCATATTTTCATTAGCAAGCACCTTCCTAGATAAGAAGGTCCAGTCAGTGTCCAATGGCATATCAAGATTCAAAGGCCTTGATTTCCTCTCTGTCTCTCTCGCATCATTAATGACCATCAATTTAGGCTTTGTCTAACTTAGGATGACTGACTTCGTCAAAACTCAAAACGTCTTATATATGGCTACTTTTCATTAAATTAAGAGATTTTTTTTTTTTTTTTTTAAAAAAAAAAGTGCTCCACTAATATCTTGTATTTTAAAATAATAATAAGACTCGAATATTTCATCACTTAGAATAAGTAGAAATGATGGTGTGCAAATATACTTTGGATGAAATAAATACTCAACCGCTAATGGTGTTTATATATTTAACCACTTATAAAAAAAAACTAAATATCGATATAGAGAATTATCAATCAATTAAAAACCCATTTTGTGTATCATAAATTATATATGTATCACATCCATAGAAAATCTAATTCTAAAGTCCTAAATTATGGACAAAGATTATTTGTCAATATTGACATGGTGCTAATATTTTTATAAAAACAATTTAAGTTTGAGTGATGTATGAGAGAGAAAAAATCTATCAATCTTTATTTATTTTTTCAAATACTGATATGTCACTAGATTATCAAAAGATTAAAAAAAAAAATTATGATAGAAAATCCTTACTTCTAAATTATATATGTATTAGATATTGACATACTGTTTTGTTAACAAGATAAATGGTAAATTGTTTATAGGATATATATATATATATTAAAGAAAATTCTTTTGAGAATAAGGAAAGAACTAATTTAAAAGAATGCAAGTCATTTTCAACTTTGGATCAATCCAAAATATCTAAATAATTATTGAAGAATAAATTTTAGATGAGATTCGCCCAATTCAGCTGTCTAATGGAACTCTTTTACTCTCGAACGGCAAGAATCATGCCGTATTAGGGAGAACTTCACAAAAGAATGAATTGGTCTCTTGGGATCTTGATTTCTCATTATTGAAAATCATAATTAAGAAACTGATTAAATTAAGGATGGCTATAAATCAAATTGTCAATCATATATAAATATAGTTTCAACAAAAAATCATGTACAAATATAATCTTAAATATATTTCGAATTATGGACTATACTAATGTATTGATGTTACGGGCACATTTTAATAACATCAAAAATAAAATATGGTTTGCCAAAGAAAAACAAAACCTCCCAAATGCTAACAACTAACATACTTTTTAGGATCAAAGCAATTTTAGTATTTATCAAGTACAGGTCTCAAATTTATACCGGCATTTCAATATATAAACAGTAATTTAAATTAAAAACTAATAGATAATGAGATAGACTAAAATCCAATATGATGCTATTTTGAATCCAATGTCTATCTTTATTTAAATCCAAAACTAAAATCTAACTAATATTATCAAACGTAAAAATATGATTGTAATAACTAATTGTCACCCTATCTTGAGCTTCAAAATTATTCAAATTTAATTAGGTAAAAAGTAAATACAGTCGGATTAAATTAATCAATTAATTTTCCATAAAAAAAATACAAAATAATTAACAAATAAAATATAGCCAGGTGCATTATTTACTATAGGTGGTTGTTCACGATTTCATGCTCGTAAGCAAGCCCTTTCTAAAATTGTTTTTTTTTTTTTCTTTCTTTCTTATTTATAAGTCATTAATATTAAAAAAAAAAAAGAAAAAACATTTTCTAAAACTCTTTTTTATAGTTCTAGATAGTAATATATTCAATATAACATTCATTGGAATTTAATACATTTTAGAGTTTAACTTTATTGGAATTTAAAACATTTTAGAGTTTGAATATGTCTATCTAGATTTATATGGATTCCATTAATATTAATAGCTAAGTGTATTTAATGCATATTTGAACAAATGTATAACAAATATTACCATTATTTCTCATATATCAGAATATTGACACATCAACATAAAAAATAATAAATTATCAAGATGATTATATTTTTTCTCTCTTTTACATTATTCAAACTTAATATTCTCTCATAAAATTGTCAACACCATATTGATATTGACAGAGAATCCTTACTCCAGATTTCACTAGATTTCTCAAAAACTTCTAATAAAATCAATATGAAATTTATTAAATTGATAAATTTCATAAAAATTTTTCATTAAAAAATACAAAACCACCGTCAATACATTCTTTATTGAATACAATTTATTGTAGTATTGTGATATATTTTTTATTTTGAAGAACTGTTCTGTGCTAGAAATGTAAAATTTAATTCAGTGACATTATAAAAAGATTTTTTTTTTTTTGGTTTACAATATAATTTAAGTAACTTATCTTGGAGCCATTAAGGATAATCCTAGTTTAAAACCAATTCAATTAATGTAATAAATGATTGACAACTGACAACCATATGCGAATAAATCAATAGGCTAACTTGTGAGGCCGCAACAAATTGTAATTAATTCAATGGATTACATCTTTTGCATCAATTCTATCTAATTATTTTTCGATCAATTAAATTTCTTAACGTCAATTATTGATTCTATAAATAAATTATACACAGTTGAATGACCTATAATTAAACACAACGATCTTTTCAGCAATTTTTTGTGTTAGAGTATTTCAATGCTCTTATGGATTGTAAAAAAATAGATATTAACTTAAAATAAACATTTTTAATGTAATTATCAATCATCAATATCAAGCTAAGATGATAAAAATTTATATATATATATATTATCAACATGATTATATATTTTTAGATGAAGTATTAGACAACCATGTTAATAAATTAATAATTATTTAATTCTAATTTTCAATTTTATTGTTTATCAATTATATCTATGCCATATAAGAAACAAATCACTTGACATTGATATCATGATTTTTTTTTTTTTAAATACAATTTATATAGTATATGAATTGTCAACATCCTATTAATTATTACATCATTTTATAATATATATTATGTGACTAATATATAACATGTGACTACTCACATATTATATCATTTAAGTATAAATTTGAGTAAAAAAATTGTAAAGCCTATCATTACTTTTTTTGATATAGATTATGTATTAATAATTAGATTCTAGCAAACAATTAAAGGGTTACATAAATAGATTAATTGAGCTAAAATCAGTAATTTGTATGTACAACAAATATTTAGCAATTCGTACACTGTACAGTACAGGAAAATTTCTTGTACTATCTCTGAATATCCATCCAAGGCCCAAGCCCTTTTTTTTTAATTTTTAATTTTTTATAATTCAACATAATATTTCCAGTCGCCACAACGCCGCCAAGCAATCCCTGCCAAAACCTTAATTTTTCAGTTTTTCTATGTTTATTGCATTTCTCAATGGATCATGAACACATGCATCATGAAAATGGAGGCATGGCGGCCCCATCGCCGTCGATGCATGGTAACGGAATGATGAACGGCCACAAGATGATGATGCACATGACCTTCTACTGGGGCACCGAAGCGGCTGTTCTCTTCACAGGTTGGCCTGGCACGAGCACAAAAATGTACGTGGTGGCATTGGTGTTCGTTTTCATGTTATCGTTGTTCATCGAGTGGCTGTCCGCCAGCCGTCTGATCAGAGAGGGCACGAGCAACGTTGCAGCTGGGGTGATCCAGACTGTGATGCATGCAATCAGAGCTGGTCTTGCCTATATGGTGATGCTTGCTGTAATGTCTTTTAATGCCGGTGTGTTTTTGGCTGCTGTTGCTGGGCATACTCTAGGGTTCTTGCTGTTTGGAAGTAGGGTTTTTAAGAGGAAGAAAGGGGGGTCCGCTGCTTATCACAAGCCCCCAGATATTCCTCCAATGAGTTGTTGATGATATATGTATTTGGATTTTTCTGAAACAGAAAATGTATTTGGATATTGAAATAAATAATTCTGGATTTGATATTTTGATTGATTAGACAAATAATTTTGATTATTAAGTTGGATTCTTTCTTGAAAAAACCTTTATAAAATTCCATGTTTGTTTATTCGATGCATCTTATTCACTCAGTATATGATAGGACATTTTTATGTGTTCTGAAGATGCCATTATCAGGCTTTTATTTACTTTTGGGCAAATTGCACCCAGTTGAGTTTTGGTAAAATTATATAAAAATAACGGTATTTAAGTAACTCACACTTTCACTGCCTAAAATTTCAAAAACTTAGCATAAATCTCCCCTCTCACCATCTAAGGTTCCAAAACCTTAGCATAAATCTCTCTAACCATCGGTCAATCATTAATCAATCATGGTTGAATCAAAATTATTAATGGTAAAATGATTTATAGCTAATAAATATTTTAATTAAAAAATAATATTTTTAATTACAAAAATAATAATATTGTTGACATACGAAATTGGTCAACTAAGTTCTTCCAGGCCCAACACTACATAAACGACAAACTGAACAAATAATAAGCAATAGGAGTAGAGATGGCAAAGCTAGGATGCAAGACAGTGAAGTGTTTAAGTGGTTCGGCCAAGCTTGCTTACGTCCACTGTTTGTTCTCTCTATATCTGGACAGAGTAACAGCCAGTTTTTCATTAAGTATTTCGCTCCTGTTTTACATAGAAGAGCTTCCCCTATTTATAGAAGGGGGAGCGCTACAGCGATGTTTAATGCGTTAAACTAGAATGATTACAGTAGTTAATAAACCTGATTTACATTTAATGCAGCCAGACTACATTAAATACAAGGGACAGGTGGAAGATCTACATGACTAACCCACGCGGATTAGGTGTGGTGATCTGTAATTTGAACAGTAATCTCTGACAAGCTTGACGTGCAAGGCAAGTTAAGTGATGATCTGGCATGGTCTGATATAGACGTAAACGAAGTGAGGGCTCCAGGCGGACTGGAGTGTCGATAAATGGGGAGAGCTGAACGGCGATCTCAGCTCCTCGTACATGGGTCTAGCTTGACGTGGAGCGGACTTAGCTCTGCAGGGTGAGCAGTTCGGACTCCGGACTCCGCACAACGCTAGGTGAGATATCTCAATACATGGTTGCGAATCCCACTTTGTTGGGGTTTCACTTCGCTGTAGATGTTGGAGCACGCCGCGGGCCTTGTACAAGACTCGACGATTTCTACTGATGAACAAACTGATCTTGGGCTTAGCCCAGATGGGCCAATTGGTTGGGCTTTTATCAGTCCCCATAGGCAGTACTGAAAATACCCACAACAAATATAATATTTGAAAAAAAAATAGCTCTTTCATCTTTTTTCTCTCGTCATGCATATTCCTTATCTCCAATTTAATATTCTACATTCATCCAAATCATCATCTCCATCATTTTTATTAAACCAACATCACCCAAATTAAATATCAATATCAAACCAAACATTTCCCAAATAATAATAATAATAATAATAATAATAAAACAATTAAAGTTTATGCATTTTTTTTAAAAAAAAAAAAAAAAAAATTGGAGATGGCGATTGCCATCTTCAGTCAGTCTCCATTGTTGAAGACTGGTCGCCAATAGTGGAGACTTTTTAGTCTCTGTCAAAGACCTATTCTCCATCTCCAGAGATGGAGACCAATTTTCTAGTATCCCTCACTGGATATCAGGATCAGTTTTTTAATTATTTTATTTTATTTTTTGTTTTTTAATTAACTTAAAAATATTTTTTGATTAAATTAAAAATATATAAATCTATATTATATTATATTAATTATATTTTTTGTTTTTAATTAAATTAAAATATATATTATATTAATTTTAAATTTATAAAAAATAAAATATTGATTTTAAATTTGACTTGAAGGGCATTTTAGTCTTTTTGTATATTTGATCGTTGATCGTGAGAATTTAATCGTGATTGACTAACAGTAGAAAATGTTTATATCGAGTTTTTAGAATCTCATGAGAGGTTAGTATGAGTTACTTAAATATCGTCATTTTTTATAATTTCGCTAAACCATGGAAGTTTGTGTAATTTGTCTTTTACTTTTTCAACCATACCAACACTATTTAATGCAACCATTATATATATATATATATTTATATATATATATAGTAAAAAAAATTTAACTTATACTTAAAATGATCGCCTATAATATATTTAGGTGTCGATACACATGAACTAATTATATTTTAAAATTAATAATTATATTTTATTATATCTGATTACAATTAAATATGATCAAATATTACAACTCTGATTTAATTCATTTAGTCGTAATCAAATATAACAAATGCATAATCAATTATTATAAAATATAATAAGTAATTTGACAATAAAATCACTCATATGTAATTATCATATACATCAATACTCAAATATACTGTACAACTATATTATACTTTAAAACTTAGTAAGATAAAAAAAAAAGCAGTCAGTAAAAAGAGGGGTTTTTCTTTGAAAAAAAAAACAGAAGGGTTGCCCGATAGATTTGGGGCGCTTTGCGTGATAAGCTCACTACCAGTAGCTTGGTTGGGCCATAATATTAAATATGTCGAACCTACCGAGTAGATTTAAATAAGAATTAAATGCACTAGAGATATAATAACTTGGCTTTATGGTTGTCATTAAGTTTGTACCAAATTCAGATACCAGCTTAATAGCAGGAAATTAGATATATGTAAGTACCGGAACATTTCTCTCCCTCTTTTTTTTTAAATTTTTTTTTTTTAGCCTCCTAATTGAAGAGAGAGCTAGCCACATAGGTCCATAAAAAAAGCACTAATATTAAAAATGGCAAATTAACAGGAGTAGCTTGCATATTGATAAGAGCTTATTGGACTGAACCGATAGTTAAAAACTTGTTAAAAAAAAAAACTCATAATAACAAACCGATTTTTAAGAAGAGGGTGCCCAATGCATTCCAAGCCCATGTTTGTTAAGCCCCACTAACGTGGGCGCTAATTCTAATTAAAATGAACCTACCGGATGGAACACATTTTTATAAACTGGTTTGAACAACTTGAATGTTTAACGAATTATTTATTGATAACTAATCTTATATTTAGTCGGTATGGGATCCCAAGTATTCAATTTGATTCGTAGATATTGAACGTCTAAATTAGACACATAACACTAAGCATCACTTGAATGCCCGCAAGCACTCATTGGTAATATGACTAAAACTGTTTGTCCTCGACTATCCTTGAATTTACCTTTAATTAGCATTAATGTCTTCAACTTTTGTATCGTATATGATCTTCTCCCAAAAGCTTGATATGGTGCGTGAACTGTCCTATTTTTTGTAATACAACTTTTCAAGGTAAAGGTAAAGCTTTTACGGATAAAGCTTAATCAGATTATATTTGATAAGTGTCTATCTCATCAACGTATATTTAAATTTGCATCTATGAATTAGCTAGTTTTCAACCTCAAAATCAGATAGTATATTTTAAATTTTAATGAATTTATTATTCTTACTGCATATAAAATAATAGTGAAATTGGTTTTGATCGATTGAATGGCCATTTATTAACATAAATCTTTGTTTCAGGTTTGATTTGAATGGCATAAATGTGGCCATGCCATTCATTTATTGCCAACCCCAAATTGGTAAGGTTGTATATAATTAAGTTGGGAACATAATCATAATTTTGTGGGAGTTTGGTATTCTCATTAACCATATACTTGATTTCTAGTTATGAATATAAACAACAGTAAATAAAACAAACATATTCTGTAATTTGAATTCATTGCAGTTATTGTTTCTTTAACTGTGATCCTAAACATAACCTAATTAGTAACCACACCTTTTAGCAAAGCTACAGTCTCAAGCCCAAATGCAAAGCTTATGTAAGGGAATTTTCAACTAATCAGTTGGAAGGTGGGGGTTTTTGCCATTAGTTTTAAAAATAAAGCTGTTCTAATAATTTGCCACAAACAGCTATCGTAAAAAAAATTATGATCGCTAATAAAAAACATGATTTTCAAGAAGTTGAAAATCCTCAAATTCAATTTTATTTTATTTTATTTTTAAGGATGGAGTGATTTTTCTTAATAATATGTTAGCAAATGTATTCTTGAGTGTTCAAAAGATCGAGCTCAAATTTTTATTTTCTTTGTCTCAGGAATTTGCATTTTAAAAACCGTAAACAATAACACAAACGATTCATATATCTGAAATTATGCTTCTATTCTAGTTTTCCGGGAGAGAAGGGCTTTATTGAAATTCGTGATGGACCCATAATCAATTAATGATGGCCTGAAAAGTAATAATGGGTCATCATCCAATAAAATCGAGCCCAACTCTCTTTCACAAGTTTTTTAACAAATGACAAACCGACTTGAGCCTGCCACGGCCCTTACATAGTTTCATTCAAAAATAGGGGGCCGCTTTATTATTTTCTACTTTTCTACTCTCTATACATTTAAACACAAATTAATTATACTAAACTATGATTCGACAACAAAATAAAGTTTCCCATAGTTGCAAATCGCTCGTTTCTATATTAATAAAATTATGAATTCGGATCATATTTCTCTTTTTTGAACTCTGAATTATAATTACTCAAAAAATAATTTAAATATGATTATCTTCATATTACATTGTTTGTTTATACATATGATATCGTAAGGATGACTTGTTTAGTTTTACTGTACACAGGTGAGCCTGAGGGCTTTGTTTTAATGCTATGGACATGTGACACACTAGTAGGATAAGCAGTCAAACATTGATGTCACATTATTCTGTGAATTCAGAATAATTGACCATCTCACAACCTTTATAATCACCATATATGTATACATTTTTTTTTTAATCTAATACCAAAGTGAGATATTAGGGCTTATTTAGCTTTATACATTTGGAACCTAAGTTAAATAATTATGTGGCGCAAAATGATTCATAAGCATAGATCATTTTTCTTTTTTTTTTTTAACATTGATGCCTTATGAGTCAGATGACTGTCGAAATCTATCCAGATCAATCACTTATATTACGGTCTGGATAACTTCTACCAAAAAAATATTTACAAGCTACATCTTATATTTTAAAGGATAATAGTGGAATTTGAAGAAGTTAAAAGTGGTTACTTAATCACAAATATATAAATTATATTATGCAGGTAAAATATATTAAAAAAGGAGAGTAAAATAATGGCAGAATCAATCACCACACAGGACTAAATAAACAGATAATGATGTTAGGTGAGCAAATTTAAGTTGCTTGACTTACCATCGTCCTAATCCTACACTTGTACACTTACTCCATCAGGCTTTAGACTATAAAGAGTTAAATAAAATTTCAACAAACACACACGTCCATTCTTTATTAGCTTTTAAATTCCCCCACGTGTCTACTCACCGGCCTTAAATTTAACTACCATATGAACGCATAATATTTATTGGATAAATTAAATTTTATACATATACTTTGTTAGTTTCTTCTTTTATGTGTTTTCCTGTCCACGGACTAATTTAATTTCATTTTAAAATTAATTTCCTAGTCAAAAAGATAACAAAGAAGACAGATTCAAAAGGGAATTTAACAATTAAGCTTTTGTCAATTTTGTCGATTGCATGGACAGGTATCTTTTCCAAAATGTGGAACCTTATAGGTGGACTTTAACTTTAGTATCGGAAGGAATCTTACGTTGTGACATGAAGAAGAATCACAATACTTCTATCTATGGCTCATATATATATATATATATATATATATGTTTCAATATGGGATTAAAATAATCGGTGAGGATGAAAAATGGTTATAAATTGAGTTTTTAAATCATACTTGATTTCATAATATTATATTCAAATAAATTCATATTTTATTGTAGCTGTCTCAAGTTCAACACATCACTCTTTCATCTCATTTCTTATATGAAATCGAAGTAAATTTGATCCTCCTCAACTGTAGAGTGAAAAAGAAAAAAGCACTTAGTACAACTTTCATGGAAAAGATTTAACCAACTGGGGATGATATTCATAATAATACAATATATACAACATAATCACATTATATATACATATCCCTTGGAGCATCTCTAATATAATTATAGATTGTAAAAAAATAGAGTATTATATAGAATAAATTGATAGAGGATTAAAATTAACCTTTCTAATACAAACTTCCTTAACCATTATCAAGCTGGCATGACAGAAAAAAAAATAGAGACTATCAATCTCAATATCTATTTCCAGAGAGTCTTCTGAATAGTTATATCAGTAATAAATGATTGAAATTTCTATTAAATAATATTTTATGATAATTTTCTTTAATAATATATTCTTATTTGATTATTTATCATTCAAGTTAATAGAATACTAATTGGAGAACCCTTTTAAACTTGAGTGTCTATAAATCCATATTTGTATCACGTAGGATGTACATTTTCTTGATATTAATGATATGTCTATTTTTTTAAAAAATACGATACATATTTACATTGAAAATGCTTTTAGTGTGAATTATCCTTTCTACATTTATGATAAAAGTTTAATACCTTCACTTATATTTATCGAAATGCATGATAAACATATTTCTATATATATTTAAAAGAGTAAATTAGTTTATTTTAAAAATAGATATTCAAACGATACATATAATGTTTAATCTTGATTGGTCATCATGGATCCTTATTTATTGTATTATAACAATTTCAACATATCTCATTAATTCTAAATAAGTGACTGTCGTCATAAGAGAAATTTTCAATGAAATTGATAAAACATCATTGGTATATCTATTTAATAAAATCTTTTCAATCATTAAATATGATTGGAACTTCAAATTTAAATTCTTATATAACCATATATATAACATGGCTTCATTCAAGGAATAAATGTACAAATGGCATGTTACACACGTTTCATCAAAATTTTTCTCCACAAACAATAACTCATTGTCCACTGCTCACTACACCTTGTGACAAGTCAATGAACAAAAGTTTAAATGCGACAAACAAATCAACTTCCTTTTGCAATTAGCCTGGAACCTTGCAAAATTTGATGAATCATGTCATTTGCACGTGGAAGACCAGCTAGCTAGCTTCTAAAGAGTAAAGACCAGCTCTCATGGAGTCATGTGTAAATGTTATGTCAGTCACCATACTCTAAGGAAGAAGGAGAAGAATAAATAATACAAGTAAAAAAAATGGAACCCTAATTTCCAGCTGTCACCCTAATTTCCAGCTGTCATTCTTTGTAAAACAATGAACCAATTTGATCTAAAAATGTTATAAAACTCAATAAGTAGGTCCGACTATTTACTAAGAACTCAATCAAAAGGATTTCGTCGATCAAAGAACCCTCAAATTGAGGGTTCTACTTGTCAAATGTGAGTACGGCCCAATTCGAGCTCCGTGGTTGGGCGTCTTAAGACTTTTATTATTATTTTTTTAACTTCAGGCATTAAAATAACGTCGTTTTAGTATTCAGAAACTTTAAAAGAAAAAAGAATTACGACAACTTTTTTCACCCTGACGCCCACTCAAGGACACCCAACAACAATCCTCTTTTGCAACCCTCAACCGTGGCCATCGGTCTGTTTCTGCCGTCGTGCTGTTGCTGTTATCAACAGTCAGATCGAATACTTACTATTAGCTAGGTTATCAACGGACTAATGCGACTTCTAAAACATTGCCTAAATTAGAGGGCATGACACGCGTGGTCCCCGTTGGCTATTGAACATGGTAGATCATCTTGAATGATTGAAAGCCACGTACAAAGTACAGTGTGTCTCATCAAAACACTCCCTATCTTGATATCTTCCATGCCCCAAAAATCCGCCATGTTTGAAGCTGTATTCTTGGCAACATCAAACCCACCATTTCATGAACTTAGTCTTGTACTCTTCTTCTTAATAGAGACTTCATATTTCCTAGAAAATTATTATTATTATTATTATTTGTTTTTAATATTTATTTTGTACTTCTCTTGTTATCATGAAGGGGTTACAACTAAACTACATTAAAATCTAAATATCTTAAAAATGAAGTGACTACTCTTTTTCCACTAACTAATAGATGTATGATATTTATAGTTTTCTTGTAAATGTTAACTTTAAATTCAAACAAATTAAAGCGTGACCAAAATTTTTACCCCAAAGTGGGGTGCAAATATTCCTTAAAGAGAGCGAAAGCAAAATGAAGGAATTGGTCCTACCATTTGTGCATGTTTTGGGGGACAATATGTATACTCTTAAAAACGCATGGCAAAGCTAAATCATTCCACCTTTTTTGTGTTTCAAATTTTTATGATATTTTTCATGTCACCACCACTTTCTTCTTATCTACTTGGGAAACAATAAGTGTTGGTCTTATGTATCACTAGCTCTAAGAAACAAAATAATTAATAAGGGATTTATGTGCTTCAGCTAGATAGTTGTCCCAGTTTTGCCCTAGCATAAGTATATATTCTTGCTATACCTTGATTTTTTTTTATATGATTGTGTTTAATGGCCTAGATCATACTTAACTTTATAATGGAAATTATAAGATTTGAAGTATTGATAATTCATTTGTGTAGTTTTATAGGTTTTTATTATGGAGGGTTAATTAAGTGCTCTTCTATGACCGAAATTATTAAAAGGTACACGCCATTTGAATTTTATGAGTTTTGATCTATATATAGATGGATATATCTTATTTAGGCACAAAATCTTTTCTACCAAAGAAAAAAAATCTAAATAAGTATGAGAGCATCTCCAATGGACATTTCTATTTGAACCTAATTTGTTGTTACATAAGATCTATTCATAATCAGGTAAAAAAAAAAAAAAAATTTCCAATACAATTATATAACTCGATTATGAAGTTGAAATGGTGTATTTTTTCTTTTGAAAATTATGGAGATGAGTCCTAAAAATTTTAGTCAACATTTTTCATTAATTTTCTCTTCAAAAAAATTACAGAATTTTTATTAAATAATTTCCTCATAAAGATAGTATAATACATATTTTATGGTGATTGGTTATAAATTGAATGTATATTTTATTGTAGATAATTGTATTATAGATGAAAATTATTTATTTCTAATTTTTTTAGGGGGGATTCATCTTCAAAAAAGGTGATGATGTATTATAAATAAAAATTCAAAATTCCATAAGGGCGTTGGAGATTGTTTTGAATTTGTCCATTTGTCTATATTTTATTTAAGATCTCTTATACAACTAGAAGAAAAGTTGTTAAATATTTAACTGTACTAGTTACACCTGATGAAAGGACGTTGGTCTATGCTTTAAACAAATTAATAGTGATTAATAAAATTGTTAATTATTCTGTCTCATTATTCTTCTGTTTCGGTTGAAATTTTCAATTTGATAAAAAATTCACTCTATAAATAGTTGACATATGTTTTATATACAGGTTTTACCTAAAAAAAGAAGAACAGTCTAGACGTGCCCACATCAAATTTGATTAAAGTCAATTTTTAACATACCCAGGTGAGACCTGCTGAGCGGAGAGAGACGTAAGTCATTTGCACAGAGAGAGTTCTTATCTAGTGTAAAATTTCACACATTCTTAATAAGAAATTTAATATTATAAATCTATAATAATAATAAAATCATGTAAAGTCACTCGAGACTCATACTGCAATATTTCAAAATATAAAAAAAGAAAAAAATCATTTTATACTGTTATAGAGTCAAAATTTTGAATAAAATGCGCGTGAAATCTTATATCTTATTAAAATATAATTTTTTCTTTTAAATTTATTATATATTACAAGTAAATTATATATCATGTATTTTATCGAATATTTTTTATCAAAATCTTTGGGACCTGGTTCGAAACGGAAGCTCTTAAAAACCAGAGAAAAGTTGGTAAAAATTATCTTTTAACTTAGAGGATCCCAAAAATAAATCTAACTATGAATATCTTATTTAAATGGATCAAACTTTTATGGATTGGACGCCACTGACACAACAGTCATCTGCATATAAATTGTGGTTATTAACCCTTAAAAGTGGAAATTCAGTGAGCTAACCCATATAACACCACCCCACCTAACTTCAACTGCAAACTGAAATCTGAAGGTCAATCACCGTCCTTAACGAAACCTGAACGCCCTCTAGTTGGTCAAATTTCTTTGAAACAACAGTAAAAGTAATTGAGTACAAAATGGGCCCAACAAAATATGTTTATTTGTTTTGTTCCCATATGAGGAATGAATTTGATTTTGATTATTAGACACAACTCGCAACTGATTTTCACCGACTTTATCTGTCATCAGATATTACAAAATAAGAATATTGATTTCATAAAATATCATATAATAACGAGTTTAATATTTAATTACATAAATCTGTTCATCATCTAATGTACCCTGATGCTAGGAAGATATTATTTAACCTGATGATAATCCAAATTTAAATGATTACATGTTAACTTTTACAATAAAATTGTACAAAACCTTAATTTGGTAACAAGGTTGTGAAATATTCATTTTCATCACCTACCAAATGCATGCATGGTGGAACAAATTCATTTTCTTCCGTTTTTGGTAGTTGATTAGTCCTGATGGTACCGTAGGTTAGTCCCAAACCCAGTCCCAGTCATCAAAAAAATGCATGCATGGTGTTTTTAATGGCAATGAGAGAATAGAAAACACATAAACGGAAAGTGTTTTATTTGTAGTCTAATTTGGATTTACTTGTTAAAAATAGAAGTACCGATCGCTGAGCTACCAAGAAACCAAAACCAAAAACAAGATAAAAAACAAACTAGGCAAGTCTGCATTGGTGACAGCTGAAATATTTATTATATTACAAGGATTTTTATAAGAGACATCCTTGGCTTTTTTCAGCTAGGTAGCTGAAAGAGAAATTGACGCCCATACGCATCCATCATTTTCAGACCCCAACTTTGTTATTTTTCATTTTCCAACCCATAAAAATAAAAAATAGAAAGAGAAAATATTAATATTCTCTTGCTCATTATTTGGTCCAGCTCTCTCTCCTACTATTATTCTAGATTCCCTACATGTTGACCAATGTCTATGCTTTGCTAATTGTCTTCATATCAATTTGTTTTTCCCTTCTAATTTCTTGAACAAGTGCTTCCACCAAAAGCACTACTGACATCAGTAAGTCCATTCCTGTGGCAGACCAATTTCTTGTTTGTTCATGGACTGGTTTTGTTGTTGTTGTTGCTGTGTGTAAAAGCAATTCTTCCCACCAAGCACAGCATCTGAAAAAAAAAAAAAAAAACCAGAATCAATCAGAATCATTAAAAGAAAATAGAACATAAGCAAAAAAATAAAATTTTATTCCTAATTTGTAATTGCAGTGTTTAATATAAATGTCATTAGAAATTCATTTTCATGGACCCTAATGGAATATAATTTCTCTTATAAAGTAAGAAATTAAGTTCCCTTTTCGTGATTCCATTTCTGATTAAACTCGATATCATTTTATTTTCAATCCTGATCGGTAAACACGATTTAGAGTAATTAGTAATTACCATGTTGTGATGGAATAGAGGTTCCATTGAATCTTGATGGCAAACCACCACCCCTCACTTTGTCAAAATGTTGATTCAGAGCCTGAACCACTCTTGCTGGTATGAGAACTGTGGCACATCCTGTAAAAAAATACCAAAATGCACCATTTTTATGTTTTTGAATTTCCCTGAAAGGGACAGCAAAAAAAGTAAAACACAAGTGGACCAACCAAACCAGAAGCTAAAAAGATGGAGAGGAATCTGAGAACATGGAACCCAAACTGGGGTGGAAGAATCTAAACAGGTCAACACTCACGAACCAAACCGCAGGAAAGAACAAAAAACCCAGACCTAATCTCTACTGAATTGAAATCTAACCACTCCAACAACTATGAAAAAGAGGAAAGGCAAAAAATGTCCACCAGACCACCAAATCAAACCAAGAAAAAAAAAATCTAATCTAATCTGAAAAATATTATTCTTTACCTGCTTTCTTGCGTGATTGTTCAGGAGTATAGAGGGTTCCTCTTGGCAAAAAGACACCTGTACCACATGAACTAGCTCTTGAACTAGCAGACCCACCAAGGAAAACAGCTCTCATGCCTGAACTTGTCTGTGTCTGGTGGTGGTGCAGGGAGGACCATGAACTTGAAGAAGTTGGAGTTTTTTGTCCATTGTTGAAATCACCAAAAGGTCTGATTTTGCTTTGGTATTGCTTGAGTTGTTTTTTGTTGTCTTGTTCCTTCATGGCTTGCTCTTGTTTGAGCTTGTAAAACTTTGATAAAATGAAAACAAAAATAATTAACAAATGAAAAAGAAGAAAAAAAAAACATTTAATAAACAAAACACAATAAAATAAGTGCTTTACTTGAATGGCTCGTATCTGGTCATCAATAAGTGCTTGTTTGGAGTGAAAATCTGCGGTTTGGTTGCTGATACTTGAAGGGAATTCACTGTAGTTGTTAAAGTGATCGTTTATCTTCAACTTCTCCAACTCTTGGATCATGGTTGGTAGTGGTGGAGATGGTTCACGAGATGGGGCTTTTGGGGTCTCATGGTTGGACCCAAACGGTGACCAGAGAGTTGATTGTGGCGAGTTACTTGAACCACCCCACGACTGAGAATTTAGAATCAATACATACAAGACAAAAAAAATCAGGACCATAAAATGATAATAATAAGATGAGAAAAAAGATACAAACTTTATCAACAAATCGAGTACCTTTTCATGTTTGTCATCTTCTTGGAGCATGTAGTGAGCCATCTGACGAGACAACTCCGCGCAGTAGTCTTCTTCCGGGTCACTCTCTTCTTCTGTCTCGGTGAAGCCGAGTTCCGACTCAACTGGAGAGCCTAAAACAGAACCAGAATCAGAGGAAGACCAAGTGGTGGTGGTGCTGTTGGTTGTGTAAATGAGTTTGTTCAGAGAAAAACTAGTGTTTGGAGAGAAGAGCAGTGATGGATCTGTGCTGTGTAGGTCAACCGCCATCATAAATCACTTAAAAGTTTAGAGCTTTTGCAAAAGAAGAAGTAATCAGAAATCAGGTGGGGTGGGAGGGGGTCTTGAAGTACCCTCGATGGTTTGCCAAAAAAATTTATAAAGGTTGCCGGTTTGACAAGGCTCAATAATTACCTCGTCACTGTAGACACAGAGAGCGAGAGAGAGGCAACAACAGAGCTTTTAACTGAGGTTAATGGAAAAAGAGGAGGGTTTTAAGAGGAGAGGCCACGGGGGCAACAGTACACAAATGAGTAAAAACAGTTGGTGGGTCTGGTCTGTTTTGGTAAGTGAGTGTGCGCGCTCGTTGAGTTGAGTTGGATATTGGATTGGATATGTGTTGGGTTTTTGATTCTGTTTCTGTGTGGTGTGGCTTTAGTAGTTGGACCGTACATTTGTCCAGCTATACAGCTCACCTGCCATTTGTTAGATTTGACACAGATATGAAATAGTCTAGGTTGTTGTTGTTGTTCAAGTTGATATACTAATAGTTTTGTAGCTGTTTTGTTCAGGTTTCTTCTTTTGTATCCGATTTTGTTAAAAAAAAAGAAAAGAAAAAAAAAAAAGCAATAAAAAGGGGTAATTGGCAAGCAACCATGGAAGTACAAGACAGTGGATATGCAATTCCGGAGCCAGCTGTGATAAGTGAACAACTAGCAGAGTGATTTCTGTCTGATCCTTTTTTTTTTTTTTTTTTTTAGTATAAAAACTGTAATTGGGACAAACCCATGAAAGTTCGGGACCAACCGAGATAGGACACTAGTGACACGGCCGGATGATAACTCCCAATTAGGAGGGATCCACTTACAGTGTAGCGGGGGAGAAACCCACACGAAGGTGGGAGATCGAAGATTATTATATTTATATTAATTATTATATTAGATTATTATATTATATAATATTATATGAAATTTGGATGTTGAGGGAAAGTGTCTGATCCTTTGTTGTCTACCAATTTGTTTATTTAATTTTGTGAAGCTGGGCGTCTGTGTTAGTGCAGTAGTCCACAAAGTCAGCTGGTTCTTTATGGATTAGGTAAGTGAACTTAATGCGTTAACTACCATGATCTTCAGGAAATTTTTCATGAGAGAATCGAGACGGAATAATAAAATAAAAATAATACTAAATTTTTTAAATATTTTATTTAAATTTATATTAAAAAAACATAATATATAAATTATCAAAATTTTATAAATCATGGATGATGTATAATTAATAAGATCTAAATAATTAATATATCATATTATTTAGACATAAATATGAACAAATATTTAGGAAGCTAGTATTATTCATAAAATAATATCATTTATTTGTTCTTAACTTTTTTAGTGGCCTTTCATTTTTCTCTTATTTTTTTCATTGATCAATTTCGTCACATCAACTGTGATACAGTCCTATAAAATAATTTTATTTTCCCATAATCTCACACCTATCTTATTAAAGAAAATCATTAAATATCTTGATCGTTATTTATAAATAATGATATATTTAGTTGCATGTAATCGGAATGACTTGAAATTAAATTGGCTTTGAATTAGAGCTGTTATATGTGTTTTTGGAATGCCCCAAATGGGCTGGTAAAAGCCCAAAGGCCCAGCGGATAGAAGCCAAATTTACCAGGCTCCAGCTCCTTCAGGTAGTGAGCTCTCCAGGTAGTGAGATCTTCAGGTCGCTAAGCTATCTTCAGGACGCTGAGATACATCAGGTCGCTGAGCTCCTTCAGATCGCTGAGATACCTTCAGGTCGCTAAGCTATCTTCAGGTCGCTAAGCTATCATCAGGTCGCTGAGCTCCTTCAGGTCGCTGAGATACCTTCAGGTCGCTAAGCTATCTTCAGGTCGTTGAGATCTTCAGGTCGCTAAGCTATCTTCAGGTCGCTAAGCTATCTTCAGGTCGTTGAGATCTTCAGGTCGCTAAGCTCCTCCAGCTCGTTTTGAATGAGCTCCAGGTCGCAGCTCTAGCTCGTACAATAGCGTGACGTGCACGGCCAACCATTTCAGATCAGTAGCAGCGTGATTTACTCAACCACTACAGCATGGGTGGAGTCAGAAGACTCAGACTTTTTGACAGAAGGCTTTGGAAATTGTATTATGCATTTAATGTTTTCCTGTTACTGTAGCACCTCCCATCTCTCTATAAATATGAGCAAAATCTCAGTAAATGGGGAGAGTGGTTTTTCTCTGCTCTCTCTCTCTTTGTACCCAGAAAATACAGCAATAAAAGTGATTGCCACCACCAACGGTGGAGGCGCCGTGGACGTAGGCCATGCTTAAGGGCCGAACCACGTAGATTTATGTGTTTTTCTCCCTCATCAGCTTCTTTTCTTCTTCCTCTTTGCCTATGATTTCCTGCTTTTGTTCTGTTTCCGGTTGATCTGCGGCATTGGGCTCAAGAATCTCGTTGACTAGAGATCCGGCTTATCTGACCAGATTTTGACGTCAACAAGAGCAAAATGCACATAACCCCCCTCAAGTAAGGTTTTAAACTTCCATAATCAAAGTTTGAGTTATATAACATATTACCCCCACGCCATCAGTATCTGTTAATCAATCAAATATTGACTAAGGGTAATTTCGTCATTTACTAATAACAAAAATTAAAATCATTTCCACCTCATTTTTCTTCTCTCTCTGTCGCCTCTACCAGAGACCACCATCCTCCACCTTCTTCTTTTTCTTCTTCTTCATTTCGAACCCAGATCAGATCTGGGTTCGTCGAGTCTGGGTTCGTCGAGTCTGGGTTCGATGAACCCCGACGACTAACCCAAACGTCGTCTGGGTTCGACGAACCCAGATCTGATCTAGATCTGGGTTCGTAGACCAGATCTGGGTTCGTCGAACCCAGACCAGATCTAGGTTCAGATCTGGGTTCTAGATCTGATCTGGGTTCGACGAACCCAGATCTAGTATGGATTTGACGAACCCAGAATCCAGATCTCTGTGTTCGTCTGGGTTAAACCCAGACGTCTGAGTTCGTTGGACGTCTGGGTTCTGGGTTCGTCGAACCCAGATTTTATATGTGTTCGAATTTGATGATGATAATCTTAGATGATGATGATGATTCTGAGTTCGAATTTGATGATGATTCTGAGGTGATGATGATTCTGGTTCGAATTTGATGATGATGATCTGAGATGATGTTGATATATTGTTGATGATGATGTTTGAGATGATGATTTATTGTTGATGATGATACTGGGTTCGAATTTGATGATGATGCTGAGTTGATTCTGAGGTCATTTTCATCATTTTATCACATAATACAGTCAACGTTATATTTAACTATTTTTTACTGTTAAAATGGGAGGGTAATGTGTTATATAAGCCAAACTTTGATTATGGAAGTTTAAAGCTTTACTTGAGGAGGGTTATGTGCAATTTACCTTTTGAATTAAATTGATGCATCAAAATCAAAATAAGTTATTTACCTCAACTGCAGGTAACTGAAATCAATAATATTCTTTTTGAGATGTTTACTTTAACTTGAAAACAAAATGGATTGTTTGTAAGTTACAAAAATGTCATCGATTAAAAATATGTATTCCTTTAACATTTTTTTTTAAAATATATATATTTTTTGTCATCAAGAAATATGTATATTTATTATAATAGTATGAGTAATGTTAGACTTCATAAATATTTTGTCCAAAATCATACACAAATAATGTGGTATGTGAATTGTCAAGATCTTATAAATCATGAGATGATGTGATAATTAATAAGATATTGACAACTCATATACCACATTATTTGGACATGAATTTGGACCAAATATTTAGGAAGTCTTACATTACTCTAATAGTATTATGATTATTAAACTATTTTTTTTAATAATAACAATGGTTTTTTAATAATAATTTAATGTTATCTACTATATCGTTGATAAATATAAAATAATTTTTCTCACATTTTTTTAGTTTCAATTTTGTCTCTCTCTTTTTTTTTTTCTTGAGTAGGAATATAAAAGACTTTATAATATTTAAAAGAGAAAGAGAATGAGAATGAGAATCTTAAGAAGAGTGGAGGAATGACAATCTCATTCCATAATCCTAAGACTACATTTGGCATACGTGATTTAAATAAAATGAATTTGATAAGATTGGAATGAAATTGATAAGATTGAAATTGATTGGATTAAAAAAGTACTATCTTATATTCAGTAGAACTCGAGATTAGATTAAAATTATATAATATCTCGTTTGGTGTAGATTATGATTGAATTTGAATAAAATTAATTTAAATATTTTATTATATACTTAAAATTAATTTATTTTATTAAAAAAAATGAGAAATCGTACGGCTTCTCCATTGTCTTCATCATATCCCACGACAACAACAATATCAACAAAACAATTTATTAAAAAAAAAAAAATCAAAACAGTTTTTTTTTTTAAAAAAAAAAAATCAAAATAGGGGGACAACTTCATCTGGGTACCAATCAATCCCATATGAAGTTCTTCATCTAGGTTCACCAAACACAAACGAAGAGTTCTTCGTTTGGGTTCCAATAGAAAAATTTATTCATTTGAGTTCCAATTGAACCAAAATGATAGTAACTCCTCACATTGGAAAAAAAAAAAAAAACAAAATAGCAGAGAAGGTAGAGTAGTCTTCGGTTGTCACTGTTGGTTCATCGCCATGAATGGCAGAGGAGATGAGAGGGACGATGAGTGATTTGTGCTGGTGGTGAGTAAGTGTAGTAGAGATGAAGAGTTGTCTGAAGAGAAAGATTTTGTTTGGTGAGAGAGATTTTGTTTGATGAGAGAGAAAGAATTTGAAAAAAAATAAAAATAGATTCCTATGTTGATAGGAAATGGAAACCCACGGTTGAGCTTGAGTTTCTAATTCCTACGTTGAGTGAGAATAAAGGTGGGCCTGAGAATAAAAAATTCATTTATTTTCCTTCTTTGACTCTGAAGGTGGGATGAGGGAAAATGGAAAAAAATGAATCCCAATTCTCACATACCAAACATTGCCTAAAATTATGTAAAACTTATATTTTTCATTCTCATTACGATTAATTTAAAGTAAGTAAACATATAAAATCATTTTTGTTCCTCATTCTTTAATCCTACCAGTAAACATACCATTAAATATATATATATATATAATTGCAATATTCACATGTTTCAACATTCAGGATTTATTAAATTTAATGACGAAAGATACTAAACAAACTAAAGATACATGGATGTCAATGTAACAAATTGTATCTATCTACGAACGATAGGTATATAGAAAAGTTGACATATTCCCGAGTATATCTGTATGTACCATTAAAATTAAAGAAATCTATTTAGATGAGGATACATGAGGGGATTTGGCACTTTTTATCAAGAATATCAAGCTTTTGAGGCATGTTGACGAGTTGAGTGGTTAAGACTTAAGAGGCAACCGAAAGATCAAAGTTGGGTTAATTTTTCTTCCCTTTTGACCTGTTCATCTGACTAGCTAATCGAAGTGCCGGCCTTTCCACGAGTCAAAGGGACAGTGGCCTCTCGGCCTATAGAATTCCAGCCCAATGACTTATTGGGCTGGGCTGGCTGTGGCCTAAACTATGACTATAGTATTTTGTCTTGTGTGAAAGTAACGAAAAAGGGTCGGTCTCATCATGTTGACTATGTATTTGTTCGATCAAAATATGCCGTGACAAAGTAATTTTAAATTGCTTTATGTGGGTATAAAGAAATTTTGATAGATATTGATAATTACATTAAAGTAAAATTGAAATTTTGAATTCAAATTTCTTTATTCAAATACACCCTTAAACGTCATCTATTTCATATATATATATATATATATATCTTCCGTAATAAGGATGACTAGAAATTTTTATTTTATAACTATAAACTATAACTATTTATTTTTAAATTTGAGAGGTTATAACAAATAATTTTGAAATAAAAATGTTAGGATACCTTTACAATAAAATTAATATATATATAATTATGCTAGACTTTTCAAATATCTTTCTCAAATTTATATCCAAATGATATGATATGTGAGTTATTAATATTTTATTAATTATTCAAATGATACGATATGTGATAATTAATAGAATATTAATAACTCATATGTCATATCATTTGAGCATGAATTTGGATAAAATATTTGAGAAACCTAACATCTATATATATATAGCACTTCTATGGTTAATGTGATAAATTAATCAAATTCATTTATTGTATTTAAATTAAATAAGAAAGTGAATTTAAATTTATTTATTATATTTGAATTAAATATGATAAAAAATTTATTTTAAAAAAGAATACAATCGGTGAATTTAATCGACTAATTCTAATTTTACCATTTAACTTTTGAAAGTTATCGGCATTGATTATATATATATACTCTGTTGGTTGACGAAAGGAATTGACCAGTTGAGTGGACTGATGGTTAAACGACTGCTAGGAGAGCCGCCCCACTATGGGAAGTCGGCAGCTCCCATTTCAAGCACAATGTCGAGTATGGGAACCATGTACGTGGCATTTATGCACAGTTTACTCCATTTATATTTTCTCTTCAAAACTAAGCCAATAATTGGAGAGTGAAGTAGAAAAGCAATTCATAGAGTCCAAACGAATAAGAAATTAAGAACTTTAAACTTAGAGATGTTTAAAAATGCTTAAACTTAATAGATATGTATTGTTTAAGGTTTCGTGAACAGAAACCGACAGCACTAAGATATTGGCATTTTCAAATAGACGTTAGAATTTATTGAAAACGCTGCACTTACTGAGGTTTTGTTGTGATCAAGTTGCTTAAACTAATTTACTATAAATATTCAAGTTATAATATTCAACCTTATAATTTAATGATCAAGTTGCTTAAACATATATATTGGACGTCATGTAATTTTATAAATGTGTACAACTTTATAATCGATATTGCCAACAAACTCTAGTGTTTTGAGAACAGTTCTTATTTGTTATTGTCTTACTAATGAAAACCTCCATTTATCAATGAGGGTAAGGAGGGGGAGTATTACATTCAGAATTTGGACGCACTTGAAAGGTTGAAATCAAAGTAGAAGTCAATGACGGTTTAATTGAGGAATGGATCTAATTTAAAAGCTAGTATAATTAGAATTTAGTTTTGATTATTTCATATTTTATTTCTTTTTATTAAATTAGAATTATTTCTATTTAGAATTTGATATTCTTTTCTGTTTGGATTTGATAGTATTTCTTTTAGGATTTAATATTATTTTCTTTTAAGAATTTATATTATTTCTTTTTAGACTAATATTTATTTTCATTTAATTGTTTGATATTATTTCTTTTATTGTATGATTTTTTCCTTTTTAGTTATTATTTCTTTTTAGGATTTCTTGTTTGTCAAAGAAATAATAACTAAAAAGCAAAATTATGATACAATAAAGGAAATAGTTATAAACAATTAAATGGAAATAATATCTAGATCTAAAAGGAAATAATATCAATTTATAAAAAGAAATAATATTAAGAGTAATGATAGACTTCCTAAATATTTTGTCCAAATCCATACCTGTTGACATGGTAAACCAGCCAACCAGATTCTTGAGCCCAATGCCGCACAGATAAGAAGACCTGCAACAAACGAACCCAATAATGGCAAAAGAGAAGAGAAGAAGGAAGAAGAACAAGACAATGTTTGAAGTGGTTCGGCAAGAGAAGAAGGAAGAAGAACAAGACAATGTTTGAAGTGGTTCGGCCTTTTGGAAGTGCCTACGTCCACTATTTCTATTATAAGTGTTTCGCTCTCTCTCTATAGTTTAGCAGAATAACAGCACTCAGAAAAACTAGAATGCTTTACAATAAATGTCTTCCTCTATTTATAGAGGAGATGAGGTTACAAAGAGAACAAACAGATAAAAAGGTCTGGATCCATCGTCTTTAATGCTGCTGAAATGCATTTAATGTCTCTGACTCTTGCCAGGTCAACTCTGGCAACACGTGAGCTGAATGCTAGCCCATGCTGTTCTTGTGAGATTTCCTGGAATTAAACTGTCGTTATGTGAAGTAATCTTGCTTATCGTGTAAGATACGCCATCTTACTGTCTTGCACTGATACTGGGCGAACTAAGGTAGAACGCGAACTGAAGCTTCGACGTAACGATCTTGTCTTCTTATCGATCTAATGATCTCAGTGACCTTAACGTCGCTACTCTTCTAACGGTCTTGACCTTGTCAATCATTACAGCGATCTGGCGATCTTATATTCCGAGCTTCATACTTAGTTTCGGTGGCTTGGGCCACTGTCTTAATGGGCCTTTGCCAGCCCATTTGAGGAGTCCGAAAAATACCCATAACAATACCCAAATGATGTGATATGTGAGTTGTTAAAATTTTATTAATTATCACATCATTTTATGATTTATATGATATTAACAATTCATATGTCATATCATTTGGGTAAAATATTTAAGAAGTCTAATATTATTTTAATATTAAATTCTAAAAGGAAATAATATTAAATTTAAAAAAAAAATAATATCAAATCCTAAATGGAAATAATTCTAATTTAATTAAAAGAAATAAAATAGGAAATAATCAAAAATAAATCTTAATTAAACTAATTCCTAAATTAGACCCAATCCTAAATTAAATTATTATTGACTTTTGTTTCGATTTGGACCTCTGAAGTGCTTCCAAATTCTGAAATGAATACTCCTCCTCTTTCTCTTAGTGATAGAGAGAGATTCTTATCTGTTAACATTAGATCCAAGAGTTTAAACTGATAGAAGAGAGTCTAACTATTATATTTAAAACTTTAGGTTAACAAATAGAAGTTCTCATTAATTTCCACTAGACCCAAACGTTTAAATCGAAATGATCCAATTATAGTATTTAAGATTTAAGATTGATAGATGAAGGTTCTTATCAATTATCACTAGACCCAAAATTTAAACTGATAAGAAAGAGTTCAGTTATAGTATTTAAGACTTGAAGTTCGTATGTGACACATCCTCTCATATGTAACGTGGATAAATAACAGATGTCGGACACATGTTAAACACCTTCTACTGTTATAACACGTGTAAAAGAACTGAAAATAAATTGGGAAAAGAGGATGTGAACCAAATGCCTTTAAATTCTGATACCATGTTAACTATCATCATATCCAAAAGTTTACATTAATAAAAAAATGATTCAATTATAGTATTTAAGATTTAATGTTTATACGTGATAATTTTTATTAATTATATTTTAGGATCAACTAATGTTTACCGAATTACATTAACTTAAATCAAAATATAATATTTTTAGTTTCAATAACTTGAGAACTATTATATGATTGTCATAGCATTGAGGTTTATCTCATCCCTATCACTGTTAGATCGATGCATTGGCCCATGTGAGACGCTCTAGAGCAATCATGACCTAACTTAGATTTTGGAATCCAAAAAAAAAAGTAACAACTAGAAGTCAAAACAAATGAGCACGCAGAGTCATCTCAATCTCTGTTTTCTCTTTCAGGTTCATGTACTTCACGCACTTGAAGCTCTTTGTTCCTGTGATCTTCACTCTTACTAGAGAAAACTGAAAGCTGAAAAAAAGAAAAAGATGACAAAAGACAGGAAAATCGGAGTAGCCGTGGACTTCTCAATGGGAAGCAAGTTAGCTCTGAAATGGGCCATCGACAATCTGCTTGACAAAGGCGACACTCTCTGTATAATCCATGTCAAGCCTCCTCTTGATGATGAGTCCCGCAACCTTCTCTGGTCCTCTTCTGGTTCGCGTAATTTCTCTCCTCTCTGACTTTTATTATTATATGATCACCTTACATAGTTTTCATTTTGAATTTCATCTGATGATTCATCCATGTGGGGTGCAGCTTTGATTCCACTAGCAGAGTTTAGAGAACGTGAGGTGATGCAGACGTATGACGTTGAGGTTGATGCTCAGATTTTGGATATGCTTGACACTGCTTCTAGCCAGATACATGTGAGTGTTTTTTTTTTTTGTTGAAAATATGAGTTGTTTTGGTCGATGCAGAAAGTCAAAAAACTTTTTCGTTGATACCAAAAAGCACTTTATATTGTGTTGTATCATGTGGATGTAGATTTGTTGTTTATCATTTTTTTTTTTGGGGTTTTGATCATGTATCGGGACTGCTTATAGGTGAGTGTAGTAGCAAAGTTGTATTGGGGTGATGCTAGAGACAAACTGTGTGAGGCTGTTGGAGATTTGAATCTTGACTGTTTGGTCATGGGTAGCAGAGGACTTGGCACCATCCAGAGGTATTGGATCCAAAAGTTTAAGCTCACTAATACATCCCGTCACCTCTGACTGGCTTGGCATGTGTGCCAAGCCTAAATATATATGCAAATTACATAACAAATATAGAATCAAATTGTATGTGACGTGGTTCGAACGCAGGATTCTTAGGACAAATCAAGTTCTGATATCATGTGACTAATTTCTTTTTCAAATGTTTGATATGATTAGCTGATAAAAGTGATTGAATTTAGGGTGCTGCTGGGAAGTGTGAGCAACCATGTAGTTGCTGATGCAACTTGCCCTGTAACAATTGTCAAGGATTCCAGTACTCATGGTCATGGTAACTGATGATTACAACTGCTGAATTTGATCTTCAAGAGAGTTGAGGTTTGTGTTGTGTTTGATATAAAAAAATTATCTCAGAAGGGTATTGTTTCTTTTAAAGTGTTTCAAGTAACATTGTTAGATATTTCAGGTTTTTCCATGTGTTTGTTTGTGCCATTGCCTTGTATATTATTGCTCATGGTCGTATCAGTTACAGTAATGGTTCTGATGAATATCTCTCAGTTTCTTGCGGATGCATTTCTTATTTTTGTTATCATGCCTTGGGAATTTCATCAAACAATGTTTTTATTTGTACGTTGTAATCTACTTGATAATCAAAATCAGAACATAGAGCTTTCAAATTACAACTGCATACATATACTAGGATTTGAAGCTCATGATGCTATTAATTTTGATGCAACGAACTTCTAGGTACTACAAGGCCTCTGAAGTTGACAATACTAAAATGTAGACATGATATTTCTTGTATGAAAAAGCAGGCTGATAGAACCTGACTACCTGAGTTAACTGGACCACCATGTGAAAACATTCAATGCTGTGTTAAGTACATGGTCCCTTTCAAGGCCACAAACTCCAATGCTTCAAATAGGCACCACTTTCAATTCTTCTAACATTCACTATCATCCTGATTTTGTCCTCCAACCATTGTCATCAGATGACTCATCAAATTTAATAAATGATTCATTTAATTTTGTAGTTTTTCTATCAAATCTTCACTTAAATTGAAAAGCTATTGTCTAGAGATGAGGCAAATTAAGAGCTGCATTTTGAGTTGATGAATTTTGCATTCAAATGATGGAATATATTGAATAATTTTTAGCATAACCAAAGCAATGACAAGCTTGATGACGCCGTTAATGTATATACATTGAATCTCTTTATATGAAATGTAGGGCATCAACTAACGATAAATTATTTCAAAAAAATTAAAAATTACTGATAAATTGAATAGAACAGCATAAGGTTCTTACTTATTTTTTTCTTCAATGTAAATGTCACATAATCTAAAAATAAAACTAGAGCCTTCCTTTAGCTGTGTCTCAGCCCTATCCTCGTTCCTGTCTTAGCACCACTGCAGCCCAATCTTTGCCTGAATCTCACAGGTAGTGTACTCCATATGAGGTTGAACTAGCCTGAAGCACCACGAAAATCTACTTTTTCTTGAAGCTGATTTTGCATTGGTCTGTTTTGTGCTAGATGAGTTGCATATTATGTACATATGTTGCCAGTTTTCTGTCCATTTATTGCATTTTTGTATTGTTAAAAAGTACTACAACGCATATGTAACAGAATCTAGTATTCTATTATCTGAACAGGAAGATGCATGGTAATTAATTTGGTTAATATATATATAAAAGAAAACTTGACAACATATATAGATTGCTACAATAGGTTGTCTTTGATGGCATTTCATTTCTCCTGTAGGAGTATTTCTCTAATGAATTTTTTTTTTTTAATGATTTATGGGCAAGTACAAATCATGGACCCGCAACAACTTATAAAAAATTTGATAAGATACTTGTCTTTTTTAGTGGAAGTGTCAAGGATTGCAGTGGAATTATTTGAAAAGAAAAAGGCAAAGGTGCCAAGCTCTCAGGAGCAAGAATGTCTGAACCTCAAGCTATTAGCTCCTCTACAAGAAAAGTAGCAAACAAGCTTTTATTTGTATCAGTAAGATTGAAAACACAATCTCACCAACTTACACATACGTTACTTTCATATGATATGCAATACAAAGTCTCTTAAGAACAAACAGAGAAAAGCTTCGGAGAATAAGCATATAATGTTATATTGTCATCAGTATGCTCATTAAATGAAAAATTTTCACACGTCCATTCACTTTCGAATTTACACAAAATGAGAGTCATAACTAGTGAAAGTTCTTCAACGCAAACGCATCCATAACATAATTTTATTGATCAATAGAATGATGTTATGGTACAACTCAACTCCAGGGACTTCTTGAATCAATTGAAATCATTAACACAAATATATACCTAGCAAGGCATACAAGAGATTTGGCATATATTTACACAAAACTTTTATTTGGAAACAGATTTTGCAGCTTCATAGCGGAGCTAACATAGTCAAGATGCTTGTCTCTTGGAGGCTGGCATTCAATGACTACATCAGTATCAAGAAGTCTCTGAATCCATCTGTTCAAGACTGGAAATCTCTTTTCACTGGGCAACTCTACTCCCACAACCTCTTGCACCACTCTGAACCAATGAGTTATAACAAAAGCAACAAAATCTATGTACCCAATAGTTTCACCTCCGAAGAAGTCCTTTCCAATGAGCTCATTCTCAAGCATTTTCAGCTGCTGACAAAGCTTCTTCAATGCCCTGCTCTTGTTCCTTCCCTTCAGCAAGATTAACCTCCTGTGCTGTTGGCACAACCTTAACAGGCAAGAACATAACTTGTATTACAAGTCAGCTTAATCTTGAGTGTTGTAGATTTAATTGATACTGGAATAGCTCAAACGTTCATCTATATTATCGAATTGTATCCCTTTTAGCTTGAAGGGCATTTCTATTCTGCGATAAAAAGCGCTTGCCCACATGCCAAACAGCTTCATTTGTTCAGCCATTGTAATTGTTGTACTTTGCAGGAAAAAAACAAACGTTTTCTTGTGTTTTGCTAGACTCAAATGTTAAAGATACTTATTGTAGAGATTTATTGACGACCAAGGCCATAACATTGTCATCTAGTGGCTGGCTGGGAAAGGAGGTGGTGCACAGGCCAATTGGTTTCAATAAGTAATTCAAGCTCGTGTTTGTTTTTTAGTATTGAAATCACCTACAATTTTTGGCGTTACTAGTGGCGCTTAATGCTTGATGACAGCATCTAAATCACCAACATTTTAGTGCTATGATCTTAGGCAAGTGGGCAAGTTGTGCTAGAATTGACCTTGACAATAAACACTCAACTATGCTCCAATTGATAAGCTCAACACAAATTTTAGAAGGCTAGTGATGATGCAAATATGTCATTTTCTTTGTTGTTTGCTCTCTTCTTGGGATCATATTACATGACAACTGGCCAAGCTTTTGTAAGTTATCACATATTGCTATGCAAAACATAATCATTAATAATAGATCACAGGATTTTGATGTGGTTTATGATAACATCAAGGTGACAAAAATATCATTATTTGGGAGCAGATTTCATGGCTTCAGTGTGATCTCTAACATAAGCAAGGAGTTTCTCTCTTGGAGGCAGGCATTCATTGACTACATCAATCTCTTGAAGCTTTTGAATCCATTTGAATAACCCTGGAAAATTTTCTGGAGTCCAGACCTCAGGTTGAAGTTCTCGTGACATTTGAAACCACAGCGCTACAACGTTTCCAACTATATCCACAATTCCAATGCTATCACCTCCAAAGAAGTCCTTCCCATTGAGTTCTTTCTCTAAGATTTTTATCTGTTCGCAAATTTCTTCAATCAGAACATCTCTTTCCTTCCCTTCACACAAATTAGCCCTCCATGTGGTTGGCATAAACTGCATTCAAGAACTCAACATGTATCATCATATGCTAAAATTGGACTAACGTATTCTTGGATATGAATATGTAATGTTAATTTTCATTAGATGTGAAAATCTGGTTGTTAAATGTATACATTCAATGACTGATATTTGTATTACTTTAATAAAAATAATTAAGAAAAATGGTACAAACCTTATAGCACAAAGATTTTGTTTACATGGTAAATGGGCTTTATTTAAGCAACATGAAACAAGTAGAGTGTTTGAACATTTAATTGTGCTTTTGACAGTACCAAAACCATTCCATAAATCATAAGTAAATAGCTTACTTTTTCATCAATGAACCTCGCCCAAAAGCGAGCCATAGCTCTTTCATATGAATCCTGAGGCAAAATAGGATTGTTTTTCCACATCTCATCTATGTATTCAAGAATAACTAGTGACTCAACAATTGGTTTATCATTGTGAACAAGCACAGGTATTTTCTTATGAACTGGGTTGTACTTGAGAAGTGAATGACTCTTCCTAGATAGATCCTCTTCAATGTATTCATACACTATCCCTTTCATCTTCAATGCAAGTTCAACTCTTCGACTAAAAGGGCTCGCCCACATGCCATAGAGCTTCACTTCTTCCACCATAGTTTAAGAAAGTCACAGGGCTCATGGTATGTAGCTATCTGTATGAACTTGCTAACTATATAGGGGTTTTCTTTTACTAAAGATTCTTGATGACAAAGATATAAATCTAATACTTTTCTTAAATTATTGGATTTGTTGAAATATTCTTGGTATATGCATACCAATGATGAGCTTGATGACACCATAAATGTGACTCCATTTGTCTCATATGCAAACCAATGATGAGCATGATGACACCATCAATGTGACTCCATTTGTCTCATCTAAGTAACATGCTAGGACAAAATATTTGAATTAAAGATGATAATATATTATTGACAGCTTTATTTCTGCTTGTTTGTATGCAAATATCACGTATTGTTATTGAATTATTTCAGAGGACGAGACTTACATACCAAGGTATCAAGAGCGGGGAACCCTCAAGACCAAGCTCCTCTGTCAATAGAATCTCTAGCGAAAAACCTATACAACGAAGAAAAAATTTACCGATAGATTGTTTTTCTCTTGGTTATAAATTGTAACAACATAGCTTCAATCTATGATATGCAACATTGTGATAGGGGAAAACATAAGACGAAAAACTCAGTATATTATGCAACACAGTGCCAAGTAAAAACATAAGGAGAAACGCTTTGAAGGATGAGCATTCTTGTCATCAATATGCTCATCCAATAAAATCAGAATACGTATACATTTATTTAAGACAAACCAAATGTTGTTATGCGTTTGCTGTAACTGTTAATGACAGTTAATTCTGGAGATTCCTCTCTCGCCGACCAAGGCTATAATATTGTAATCTAGTGGTTGAATGGAAAGCAGGCGCATAAACCAATTCCTTTCAATAATTAACCTAAAACTATTGTACCTGTCTAAATAAGTATCCAAATCACCAGCAGATTTTGGCATTATCCACCCACCCCACATAATTTTTTGACAATTTATTGAGCAATTCATTATCACAGTTATATTTTGCATATGAGAAACTAGCAGATCAAATTAAAAGTGCTTCTGACCTAGGAAGCGCTTAAGGAGTAAACTATATTACAACAAGCCAAGCATTTGGTCAGATAAAAAAGATGGAAGATACAGTCTCAACAGATTGATACATATAGCTACATTACATAATCATAAATGAAAAAGCACATGATTTGGATGTATTTTATAATGTCATCAAGGCAACAGAAAGACTCATTATTTGGGAGCAGATTTGAAGGCTTCAATGCTAGCTCTAATATAGGCAATATATTTCTTGATGCTGCACGCATTCATTGACCACATCAATCTCTTTAAGCTTCCCAACCCATTTGAGTAGACTTGGAAATTTTTCTGGCGTCCAATTCTCAACTCCAAGAACTTCTGGTATAACTTGAAGCCATAATGCTACGACATTCCCAACAATGTCCACAAAGCCAATGCTATCACCTCCAAAGAAGTCCTTCCCATCAAGTTCTTTCTCCAGGATTTCCATCAGTTCACAAACTTGTTGCATCACAATCTCTCTTTCCTTATCTTCACAAGTATAAGCCTTCCATGCTGTTGACATGAACTGCATACAAGAATTCAACATGTGCTTTATACATATCTGATAACAAATTTATTCATGTACTGTGTATCAAAAAACAATAAAGAAACAAACTGTTTATCCACGAAAAATCCCAAGAAAAGTTTTATAGTTGTTCAACCGGTTGGAATTCAATCACCAATGACTTATTCTCTAGTAAACCAATAGCTTGCCTTTTCATCAATAAATCTTGCCCAAAAGCGAGCCATTGCTCTTTCATAAGAATCCTGAGGCAAAATAAAACTGTTCTTCCACATCTCATCAATGTGCTCAAGAATGACTTGTGACTCAGCAACCGCTTTTTCATTTTGTACAAGCACGGGGACTTTCTTATGTACCGGATTGTACTTGAGAAGTGAAGTACTCTTGTTGAAAAGATTTTCTTCAATGAACTCATACCTTATCCCCTTCAGTTTCAAGGCAAGTTCAACCCTTGGACTATAAGAACATGCCCATGTGCCATATAGCTTCAAATCTTCCACCATTGTTGTCCTTCAAGTTAATTTATTTGCAAAGCTAATAATATGTTGCTTTCTCTTCATCAACTTCGTAACTTTAAAGGGATTTTCATTTCTATTATTTTATCGAGGATTCTTTATCACAAATGGCATAATTTTGCATTAGTATTCACAAATGATATAATACCTTGAACAATTACTAGCATAACCAAATCAATGACAAGCTTCGTGACACCATCAATCTTTATATAATGTAGTGCATCAATCTATAATAAATAAAATATAACATCATAAGATTCCTGCTTGTATTTTTCTTCAATGCAAATGTGTATGATATGTTGTCTTCAAAAAGGATATGTTGGGCTAACTGGGCCCAAAATTAAGATGGGCCTCCTCTATATTCAAGGGCCAATTAGCACCGATGGGAATCTAAAAAGCCAATTTGCACCAAATGTTGATCAACGAAAACACTCACTTTACATTAGAATTTTTTTAGAAAAACAAAAAATAATTTTTTTTAAAAAAGCCAGTTTTCACCAAAATGTTATCATCATATATCAATAGCTTTTATGACATAATATCAACAAAATTGATATCAGTAGATTTGAAAACATAATTGAAGTACAATGCTTATCTTTCATGATAAATTGAATTTTTGTCATGTACACTTCATTTCAAGTGTGTCTTGATTTTAGAAAGAATAATACTGTGCTTCCAAAAAATTTACTTAAAAATTTTATCCATATAATATGATAAGTTGATTTATAGTAACTACATTAATTTTGAAATAATTTATTGATGATGTGGTAATTACACATAAACTTGTTATATCATTTGAACAATAAATTTAAATAAATTTTTGGATGATATAGCACATTCAAAATGAAACGGAAACATAATTTGTAAATCAAAGTATCCAAACTATTTACAAATTTTGACATAATTAAATCAATCTCTTATTTATATTAATGAGATTGATGACACACTCTAGTAGATATTGTACAGGAGTGCTCTATTATTTCGATAAGATTGAAGACACACTCTAGTAAATATTATGCAAAAGGAGTGCTCTAATTAACATAGTATGCAATACAATACACAAACATTAACAACACTAAGAGATATGGGTCAATTATGACTCCCAACAAGGCATCAGATGTCTTCATTTGGGGGCAATTTTGAGGCCCTCAAACTGAGCTCGAACATATGCAAGGTGTTTCTCTCTTGGAGGTCTGCATTCATTGACTACATCAATCTCTTGGAGATTCCCAATCCATTTGAACCTGGAAATTTTCTGAAGTGAAGAAGTTTCCTCCCAGAACTTCTTGGGTGATTGGAAACCAAAATGCAACAATATTTCCAACAATGTCCACAAACCCAATCTTGTCACCTCCAAAGAAGTCCTTCCCATTCAGTTGTTTCTCTAGCATTTTCATCTGCTCACAGACTTCAAGGATCACTGCCTCTCTTGCCTTGTCTGAACAAAAATGAACGTTCTTTGCTGTTACCAAGATCTGCACATGCACATTTAAGAAGACTCAACATGTTTTATAACAAATTGTATCAATTGCTTCATGTTACTTTATACAATTTTTCATCTATTGCTTTTAAAGGGTGCAATAATTGTTTTTAAGCAACACCTTTTGGGAAAAAGAAATAAAAAAATGTTCACATAATTATCATATAATCTAAAAATCTAACTTATTCAATTTGTATCTATTTGATGTGGGATTGTGACATTAATTAATATAAGACTTTTTTTTTTTTTTTTTAATAATTGGGACCAACCCAAGTTACAATCAGCACCAGCAACAATAGGCATTGAAACTTAACTCAAAGATTAGCTCCTAGAAAGGGACCAATCCACAAAGAATGGAGGGGAAACCCACAAAGAGTGGCCATAGCAAGCATCGAATTAGGCACTCAAGCATGCCTAATGTCACAACTCGTGCATTTTATCGAGCACCTTGCATGCAATCTCCCAACAGCATGGAGGCTCTTCAGATTCTAGAAACTTCTAGACTATTCCAGAGAGTTAGAAAATATGGTAGAACTTGTATATTAAATAGAGTAGTTGGTTGTTGTAATTAATAGGGTAGGTGGTAGTTGGGAAAATTGTATATCCACCGTATGATCAAACAGATCTTAACCATTCATTTGTATGGAAACCATCTATAAATAGGGGAACTCTTGTTTGCTCTCCACACCTCAAAATTGTAAAGTTCTCTATAGCTAATAAAGCTTTTTTTTCTCCAAAAGTTCTCTTACTCTTCTAAACTTACTTAGGTGTTAAAGTAGCATCTAAGGCCGTACGGTTCAAGCTTCAAAAATTAAATCCGTGACACTAAGTGGGGTTGCCTTCATTGAGACAACCCATGACGCCTAAGATTTCTTATATATTGATATCAAATGTATAAATGTCGTTCAATAAAATCATGCTTTGTATATATATAAAATCTTAATTACAATTAAATTCTATTAGATGGATCAATATGCATCATCCTCAATACTAGTGTGAGCTAGTTCATGAATCGAAACTTAATGATCTCATACCTTATCATCTATAAAGCTTCCCCAAAAGCGAGCCATGGCTCTCTCATAAGGATCCTGAGGCAAAATGGGATTGTTCTTCCATATCTCATCAACATATTCAAGTATGACCGGTGACTCAACGACTGGTTTTCCATTGTGAACAAGCACAGGAACCATTTTGTGAATTGGGTTGTACTTGAGAAGTAAAGGACTCTTGTTGGACAAATCTTCTTCGATGTACTCAAAAGGCACACCTTTGAGCTTTAAAGCCAGTTCAACTCTTCGACTAAAAGGGCTTGACCACGTGCCATAAAGTTTCACTGCTTGATCTGCCATTGATGTCTCCTTGCTAGTCAAATTTCTGTGGAGTTACAGATCAATTAATGGAGATCACTTCATAGGGGTTTCTTTTTTTTTTTAATTCCTTAATGCTTTGTGATAACCAAGGAGGTGATTATGTGATGATTGACTCAAATGTTCGAGTTGGTTGATCATTTATTTGGATATTTTTTAAGTCTAGTCAAGGGTCGTTGATGAATCAACCAATGACATGCTTGATGATCCCTTTGATGTTAATTCATTTTCCTTCTCTATCCGATTTTTCGTGTTACAGTAATTGGCTTTAGGTGCTTGTGTGTTACTATTGTCTGCCAAGTAAACAGTTGTTGCAGTTGAAAAATTTTACAAATAAGTCTCAAGACCAAGCTCCTTTGTCAACATATTCTCCATATGATAAAGCGCTAATAGTTGAGATCAAGGAAACCATCACAAGAAATGGATTTTTATATGTCCGTAAATTGTAACAAGGTACGTTGTAGCTACATAGTTATAGGAAAGTCAATGGAAAGTGATATCTTTGTTGTTATCAGGACAAAACATATATTTACCATTTACATGTTCTCATAATTGATCCAATGTAATAACTCAAGTCTATATTAAAATAGAAAAACAATGTGAGAATTTTTCCAAGCTTTTATTGGTATCAGTAGGTGTTATTGTGTTATGATTCTCATCAATATACTCAAGTATGACCTGTGACTCAACAGTTGGTTTTTCATTGTGAATAAGCATAAGAACCTTCTTGTGAATTTGATTGTACTTGAGAAGTCAAGAACTTTTGTTGGACAGATCCTCTTCAATGTAGAAGAAATGATTTTTGGGATGAATCTAATAGACTGATTTCTAATTTAATGTTCTCAAATTACAAACAGTTTTCCAAATAGTTGAACTCAAACAAGCCTTTATTTATGTCAATGAGAGCCGAGTACATAAGAGATAAGAGTACACGGATAGAGTGCTATGACTTATTAAGCAAAAGTTAATCCAGCACATGAGAGATATGTATGACCCTAACAAGACAACATAAATGTCATCATTTGGGTGCATTTTTGAGAGCTTCAAAGCGAGATCTAACGAAGGCAAGGTGTTTCTCCTCTGGAGGCTTGCACTCATTGACTACGTTGATCTCTTGAAGCTTCCCAATCCATTTGAACAAACCCGGAAATTTTTCTGGATTGAAGAACTCAGCACCAAGAGCTTCTTGGCTGATTGGGAGCCAAAATGCTACAATGTTTCCAACAATGTCCACAAACCCAATCTTGTCACCTCCAAAGAAGTCCTTGCCATTCAGTTGTTTTTCAAGCGTTTTCAGGTGCTCACAAACTTCAAGAATCACCTGCTCTCTTTCCTTCCCTTCACAAGAATGAACTTTCATTCCTGTTCCCACGATCTGCATATACACATATACGTATATTACTTCATATTAATTTAAGCTTTTAAAAGGTATAACTACGATTTTTAGACGAGTAAATTACAATTTAGCTACCCAAAAATAAAGTAATTGCAGACGGAATCATGTATTATGTTTTATTACAATTAACCCTATTGCTGTTACACTTCATCAGTTAACATTAACTGGGTCAGGGGCAAAGTTGGTATTTTAGGGGTGACTTGTCTGGCACGTGGGTAAGACGGCGAAATAAAATGTGAAAAGATAGGATGGAAATAAAAAAATAATAAAAAATAGAAATATAAAAGTGAAGGGAAGAGACGTGAATTGAAAGGGCGTGAAAAAAAAACCTCATCAGACCTTGCACTCTGATGAAAACAACCCAGAACCTTCTCTGTCAGATGAAACTCTAAAATCCAAACCCAAGTTTTGCCTGTATTTGGAGAGTAAAGGTACTATTGTGTGATGCGGTGGTGATTTGTTGAAAGACAATGCTGTCTGCCTGTGCTGCATGCCTGTGCCGCACACCTGTGCTGCGCGCCTGCATGCCTGTGCCGTGCGCCTGTGTTGCTCGCTTTCATGCCTGTGCCTTGCACGCATGCCACCTGTCCTATGCGCTACTGCCCCCTGCACGCACACTGCCTGTGTCGCGCGCCAGTGCTGCAAGCCTATGGCCCTGCACGCATGCTGCCCATACTGCTTGCTTGTTGCTCGCCCAAGTCATGCCAGTGAAGGAGAAAAATAGTGTTTCTTTTTTGTGTGTCTAACTGGGTTTGTAAAAAAGAATTTACTTCTGGTTGTGTGTTTTTAATATGAGTTCGTAAAAGATGGTTTTTTGTTTTTTGTTTTTTTGTTTTTTCTTTTGGTGTTTAAAATGGGTTTGTAAAAAAGATGTATATTTTTTTGGTGTTTAAACTGAGTTTGTAAAAAATTTGTTTTTGTTGTGTGTTTAAACTAGGCTTGTTGTTGTTTGGTTTATATTGCATTGATACATTTAAACTGTGTTTTTGAAACTTTGAACTGGTTTTATAAAAACAATGTTGTTGAAAAATCCTGGGTTTGATTGTTGCATGTTGGGTATGGTTTGCATGTTGAAAATCCTGGGCTTGTGAAATCCTTTCCATTTTTTCTTTCATAGTTTAAAAAAAAAAAATGTTGAAATGTATAAAATAATATTGTAATGATTTCAATTTGATACGTTGTTGTGTTAGAACTAGTTTTTGTTATTTAAATTTATAAGCATGGCCATCCAAAGCGACCGTTGCCCATCCAATGGTTAATTTGCCAGCTGCAATGGTTACTTTTCAATATTTTTTTATTTTTTAATTGAGGGCATTTTCGGTATTATACAAATTTCAACTGCTTCCAACACCTCTCCAACAATCCAGCCGCCACAAATTCCTTTATTAATTTTTTATTTCAGTTTTGAAATTTTTTAATTGGTCAATGGGGTCAATTACAATCATCAAGGGTATATTTGTCTTTTCATCATATGTAACTGTTCAAGGTTAAACAAAACAGAAATTTGTTAACGGTAGGGGGGTCCATTGTAATAAAATATAAAACATGATTTCGACAGTAAATATATTATTTCTGGGTAGCTAAATTGTAATTTCCTCTTTTTAGACAATACCTTTTCGAAAAAGTGCACTCACCTTCTATACAAAATCTAAATTTCAAATCATTCATTTTATATCTATCTAATGTGAAAGTTGACATTAACTAGTTTTTTTTTTTCTTTAAGTTAGTATATATTGACAGATGATCCAATATTAAAATGATTTAATAAATATTATTTAAGATTTGATTGTATTGGATAGATTTATATGCACCATTTCCGGTATGAATACGAACATAAATAGGATTATTATTCCATGCCTCATCAATACATTCATAGTACGTTTACTTCACTTAAAGGAATCGAAATGAGAATCGGAATGAGCTGAAATGGGAATTGGAATGAACTGAAATCGGAATGACTTAGAATCGAAATAAAGTATCGGAATCAGAATAAGTTGTTTACTTCAACTGCAGGAATCGAAATCGGAATCAACAGTATTTCCATTAAAATATTTATTTTGCTTTGGAATCGCAATGAATTAATTATAAATTACAAAAATAACCTTAATTAAATGGATTAATTATAAAAGTGTGTAGTTTTTTATTATAATATATAGTTTTTTTAATATCAAATAAAAAATTATACATTACAATTAAAAAAAAAAACTATATATTATTTTAATGATCCATTATGATAATTAAGCAATTGGTGATGAAAAACTAATGGTGTACATTTTTTTATTATAATATGCAGTTTTTTTTTTTTTATATCAAATAAAAAATTGTACATTACAATTTTAAAAAAAAAAACTACATATTATTTTAATAGTCCATTATGATAATTAAGAAATTGATGATGAAAAATAAATGGTGTACAATTTTTTATTATAATATGTAATTTTTTTTAATATAAAATAAAATTGGTTTTTTTTATAAATTTTTTTTTAAACAAGGGTACAAGAGATTTTTTGTCTTAGCAAAGGAATTGAGAATGAGATTCTCAAGTAGGTTGGGGGGAATGGGATTCCCATTCCACAACCCCAAATTGACGCGGGACCCACATTTTCATTCCCATTACGGAATGAATTTTAAGCAAGTAAACATTATCAATCAATTTCATTCCTCATTTCCATTCCTCATTTCCATTCCTCAATCCATAAAGTAAACACACCCTCAAGTATAACCTGTGACTCAATAACTGGTTTTCCATTGTGAACAAGCACAGGGATCTTCTTATGATCTGGATTGTACTTGAGAAGTGAAGGACTCTTGTTGGAGAGATCCTCCTCGATGTACTCATAAGGCACACCTTTCACCTTCAGATCCAGTTCAACTCTTCGGTTAAAATCCCCATGTGGCATATAGCTTCACTTCTTCTTGATCTGCCATTGTAGGTCTGCTTGCAAGTCAAATTTATTTTAAGTTTCAGATGATCAATTTGATGGTAATCTTTTATAGAGATTTTTGTGCCTTTGTCTTTAAGGTTTCTTGGTAACCAAGATGTGTAATCGTATGAAGATTGGCTCGTTTAAACATTCTTAGCTATACAATGTTGAATTTAATAGTCCAGTCAACGGTGGTAGAACAAGCAATCAATGACGTTTTGTTTTTTTTCCTTCTCTTTTGAAAGCACCATCGGTATTAACTCTAGTAAACTTTGATCACTACAATAGCCATTTATTTACAAAGGGTTTTGACCTTAGCTCTCGAGGGGTGTGGCGGAGGTTGACCCTCCTTGAACCATAAATCTAAGATAGTACAAATTAATCTGAGTGCAGAGTAGAAAGTAGAGTGTGGTGAAAACGTGTTCTTCTTAAATTATAAATAAATGAGTAAAGTGACATTTTTAACATTTGAATCAAAGGTTTATAGGTATTTTGATTGTAAATATAGTAGCACCAAGATATTTTATGTACTGACTTTAGGTTACTATAGGTATTTTGATTACAAACTTGATACCATCAAGATAATATCAATTTATTTTTGTGATACCAAGTTTACAACCAAAATACATATAAGTCTTTCATTCAAAAAAAAAAAAACAAAACCAACGTAGCTATAGTTATAGGAGAATCAAGGGAAAGTGATATTTTTGTTGTCATGAGGACAAAATATCTAGTATTTGATCCAATTTAATAACTCAAGTCCACGTTTCAAAATAATAATAACTCAAGTCCATATTAAAATAGAAAAACAGAGTGAGAAATTTACCAAGCTTTTATTTGTAACAATCGGTGCTATGAAACAATCTTTGTTAGCCATACTTAGAACATAGTCTTCTTCTCTTCAAGATAAACTAATTTTTGCACTGGGATAAATTAGATTACTTCAAATTTATAAAACTACCTTTTATAAGTAACAAATGAAATTGGTAGCATAATTTCTGAATTAACGTATTCAAATGACTTACAATTTTTGAAATGGTCAAACATAAACAAGCCTTTTCTTATATCAAGGAGAGTCAAGTACAATCTCGGTAAATGCACAAATATAGAGTGCTATATAGCTTAGTATGAAATACATAAAACACGAAAGAACATGGCACGTAAGAGATGTGTATGAGCCCAACAAGACAACATAAATGTCTTCCTTGGTGCATTTTCGAGGGCCTCAAAGCGAGCTCTAAGAAAGGCAAGGTGTTTCTCTCCCTCGGATGCCTGTACTCATTGACTGCATCGATCTCGTGAAGCTTCCCAATCCATTTAATCAACATTTAATCAATTATTTCATGTTAATTTAAGCTTTTAAAGGGTGCAATTATTGCTTTTAACTTCAAGTTGTATTCACTAATTGAGAATCATTAGGGGAAAATGAAACTTAATTTTTACTTTGTGATTTTAGTGCTTACTAAAAATTATTAGGAATCAAATTATATGAATCCCAAGTAATTAAAACAGGAATTAAGTTTCCCTGAAAAAGAGAACTTCCATTTTCCATCTAAAGAATAAGTTCCCAATCCTAAATTCCTTTTTCAATAAAACTTGATTCTCTTTGATTTTATTCCCGCTCAGTGAACGTCCCTTAGACAATACCATTTTCAAAAAACACGCTTTCAACTCTGTTACAAAATCTACAATTCAACTTATCCAAATTATATCTATAAGCTGTGGAATTATGACATTAAATAGTATGTAAAAAATTTTTAATTTGTACATATTGATACGTCATTCAATAAAATAAAACAAATAAATACTATTTAAGATTTGATTATACGGGATAGATCTATATACATCACTGCCATCATCATTACAAACATACCCTTAGAATCAAAACTTAAAATTATCACATATCTTATTATCTTTAAAGCTTCCCCAAAAGCCAGCTATGACTTTCTCTTAAGGATCCTTATTAGAAAAAAGATTATTTTTTTATATCTCATCAGTACACTCAAGTATGATCTGTGACTCAACAATTGGTTTTACATTGCAGGTGAATAAGCATAAGAATCTTCTCGTGAATTTGATTGTACTAGAGCAGTAAAGAACACTTGTTGGAGAGACCCTAAATGTACAAGAAACGATTTTTAGGATGAATCTAATATACTGATTTCTAATTTAATGTTCTCAAATTACATACAGCTTTCCAAATAGTTGAACTCAAACAAGCCTTTATTTATGTCAATGAGAGCCAAGTACAAAAGAGAGTGTGTGCACGGGTGCTATCATGGCTTATTAAGCAAAAGAACCCAGCACATAAGAGATATGTACGACCCTAACAAGACAACATAAATGTTATCATTTGGGTGCATTTTTGAGGGCCTCAAAGCGAGCTCTTACGTAGGCAAGGTGTTTCTCTTTTGGAGGTTTGCACTCATTCACTACATCGATCTCTTAAAGCTTCCCAATCCATTTGAATAAACCCGGAAATTTTTCTGGAGTGAAGAACTCAGGACCACCAAGGGCTTCTTGGACGATTGGGAACCAAAATGCTACAACGTTTCCAACAATGTCCACAAACCCAATCTTGTCTCCTCCAAAGAAGTCCTTGCCATTCAGTTGTTCTTCAAGCGTTTTCAGGTGCTCACAAACTTCAAGAATCACCAGTTCTCTTTCCTTCCCTTCACAAGAAGGAACTTTCATTGCTGTTCCCAGGATCTGCAATAATATATATATTCAAGAAAAATCAACGTTTCTTAATTATTAACAATATCGTATAAATTACTTCATATTAATTTAAGCTTTTGAAGGGTGCAACCATTGTTTTTAGGCAATATCGATTTGAAAAAGTGCTCTCACCTCTGTTACAATTTCTAAAATTCAACTCATTCATTTCATATCTATCTAACGTGAAACTTGACGTTAACGAGTTTAAAAAAAGACGCTAGTATATATATTTGCACTTGATTCAATAAAATGACTTAATATTATTCAAGATTTGATTATATTGGATAGATTTATATGCATTATTTCCGGTATGAATACAAACATATTCACGAATCAAACTTTGAATGAACACATACCTTGGTATCTATAAAGCTTCCCCAAAAACAAGTCATGGCTTTCTCATAAGGATCCTGAGACAAAATAGAATTATTCTTCCATGTCTCATCGATATATTCAAGTATGACTTGTGACTCAACAATTGGTTTCCCATTGTGAACAAGCACGGGGATCTTCTTGTGAACTGGATTGTACTCGAGAAGTGAAGGACTCTTGTTGGTGAGATCCTCCTCAGTGTACTCATAAGGCAAACCTTTCAGCTTCAGAGCCAGTTCAACTCTTCGGCTAAAAGGGCTTGCCCATGTGGCGTATAGCTTCACTGCTTCTTGATCTGCCATTGTAGGTCTGCTTGCAAGTCAAATTTATTTGAAGCTGCAGATGATCAAATGAAGCTTCTGCATTCTGGTTTCTCTCTCGGCAGAACACTCTCCTTCTTGGCCGAGTACATCTTCTCTTTCTTTCTTGGTCTCATTCAACAAAAATTCCACTTTATATATCTTTGATAACTTAATGCCACTTGTCAGCCATTTCTCATGCATGTCTAACACTCGTAATGCATGCATTCTCTTATTCTCCCACCTGTCACGCCAACTTTCATGCATTTATCCATACTTTCCCATTTCCTAAAATGCTTGGTCCATGTCTTTTACAATTTAATATAATCATGCCCTTTTTTATAATTTTCTTAGCACTAATTGTATTTTAACCCTTAATTAATCTCCATATCAATTAGCATATTTGAAATCATTTCTGAACTATCCAAGAATTATACTAGAATTTAATTTCGAATCCAGACATTTTAAATTTACTTTATTGCTCCATAAATAATTGAAATGACATTTTTATCCAATAAGTTTTGGATCACTTACAATCTATTCAAATTAACTTATTTTTGATCCGTTACAGTTTCTTTAGTCTCTAATACCTATTCTAAAAATTTACGATTTTCGGGGTCCGTTTCTCAAAAATCACTATTCACTCGAAAATGCTATTCACTAAAAAAATTTTCTCTCATAATAAGAGAAAATGTCAATTTCTCAGAAATCACTATTTACTCAAAAACATTATTCAAGCAGAAATATTATTCACACGAAAATACTATTCATCAAAAAAAAATTTATTCCTCGTAAAAAAATGAAATTCTGGGCTTTATAAAATTTTTGCACGTTTATTTGTCATTATTACATGACCTCACACTGAAAGTTGAGACAATAGAATGTTTAAGGTGTTGATGTGATTGGTTATTACTGAGATACCGTTATTTGAAGATTCTCAAACTTCCTTTTTGAGAAAATCTTCATATATAGTGACTTTGACTCGTACAGTTTTGTCAGAGTATCTCATACTTTCTTAGCTGTCATCTTCTTTGCTACACTTGATAATATACCATCTGCTAAGGGTAGATGGATATTAGCAATTGCGTTATCATCCATCTTGTTCCACTTGGTGTCATCAATGATCTCTGCTGACCTATATTCTATTAGTTGTAAGCGATTATCTTCCTCAAATTAGCCTTTATCTTCATATTCCACAATGAAAAATTATTTATTGAACTTCTCAATTTCAAATTTCATTACCATATTTGTGAAATACTCATAAGCTATCAAATGAACAGTATCATCAATAATACTTGTACGTATTTCGAAATAGTACACGTGTCTATGAATAGCGTCCTAAATAAGTTTCCAAGAAAGAGAGAGGGTCAATTTGGACACATTTAAATATCAAGTTTTTTTTAGTTAGAACCTTTCTTAGACATGTATTTCCACATCACCACACTTATTTCCAATAACTAAGAAGAATTCTTTTATAATACAAAAGATCAGATAATATTGCAACCATAGAGCATACTCAGAATTTTCTAAGGAACTTATGGCTCTGATATCACTGTTATGACAATCCGATATTATTTTAATCCAGCTTTAAATTAAAATCGAGAATGATATTGAAAGGAAATGGAAGCAATAAAATAAAAATAGTGAATACGAGATTTACGTGGTAAAACTCTCAATGTGGGAAAACATCTATGTACCAAGACTAGAAGAATTTTATTAACCCAATAACAATATAACCTTTTTCTAAAATTTTAAGAAATAACTAAAAAAAAAAAAAACTTTTAAGTACACTTGAGATTTTATAAATAGAATGATTAACAAATGAATTACAAGTGCCTATTTATAGGCAAAAATGTGGAGGTGCAACTTAATTTATTAAATAGATGGTTGAGACAATGGTGGTTAAGTAATTATAATGATGGTGGTGTCAATTGTTTCTTCTAATTTACAAATCTTTATGATTTATTTCATCAAGTCAACAAACGTGGCTCGACCGCCGTATGCAAAAAGGATGGCTTCACTTCTCTTAACAATCTTTAATGTTTCCCCAAAAGCGAGCTATGACTTTCTCTTAAGGATCCTTATTAAAAAAGGATTATTTTTTATGTCTAATCAATATACTCAAGTGTGATCTGTGACTCAACAATTGGTTTTACATTGTGAACAAGCATGAGAATCTTCTCGTGAATTTGATTGTACTAGAGCAGTGAAGAACTCTTGTTGGAGAGATCCTCAATGTACAAGAAACAATTTTTGGGATGAATCTAATAGACTGATTTCTAATTTAATGTTCTCAAATTACATACAGTTTTCCAAACTGTTTAAGCTCAAACAAGCCTTTATTTATGTCAATGAGAGCCGAGCACATAAGAGATCGGGCGCACGGATAGAGTGCTATGACTTATTAAGCGAAAGAACCACAGTACATAAGAGATATTTATGACGCTAATAAGACAACATAAATGTCATCATTTGGGTGCATTTTTGAGGGCCTCAAGGCGAGCTCTAACGTAGGCAAGGTGTTTCTCCTTTGGAGGATTGCACTCAATGACTACATCGATCTCTTGAAGCTTCCTAATCCATTTGAACAAACCCGGAAATTTTTCAGGAGTGAAGAACTCAGCACCACCAAGAGCTTCTTGGACGATTGGGAACCATGCTACAATGTTTCCAACAATGTCCACAAACCCAATCTTGTCTCCTCCAAAGAAGTCCTTGCCATTCAGTTGTTCTTCAAGCGTTTTCAGGTGCTCACAAACTTCAAGAATCACCAGTTCTCTTTCCTTCCCTTCACAAGAAGGAACTTTCGTTGATGTTCCCAGGATCTGCAATAATATATATATTTAAGAAAAATCAACGTTTCTTATTAACAATATCGTATAAATTACTTCATATTAATTTAAACTTTTAAAGGGTACAACTATTGTTTTTAGGCAATATCGATTTGGAAAAGTGCTCTCACCTCTGTCACAAAATCTAAAATTCAACTCATTCATTTCATATCTATCTAACATGAAACTTGTCATTAACTACTTTAAAAAAAAACGTTAGTATATACTGACACATGATACAATAAAATGACTTAATCGATGTTATTTAAGATTTGATTGTATTAGATAGATTTACATGCATTATTTCCGGTATGAATACAAACATATTCACGAATCAAACTTTGAATGATCACATACCTTGATATCTATAAAGCTTCCCCAAAAGCGAGCCATGGCTTTCTCATAAGGATCCTGAGACAAAATAGGATTATTCTTCCATGTCTCATCGATATATTCAAGTATGACTTGTGACTCGACAATTGGTTTCCCATTGTGAACAAGCACGGGGATCTTCTTGTGAACTGGATTGTACTCGATAAGTGAAGGACTCTTGTTGGTGAGATCCTCCTCAATGTACTCGTAAGGCACACCTTTCAGCTTCAGAGCTAGTTCAACTCTTCGGCTAAAAGGGCTTGCCCATGTGGCGTATAGCTTCACTGCTTCTTGATCTGCCATTGTAGGTCTGCTTGCAAGTCAAATGTATTTGAAGGTGCAGATGATCAATTTAATGGTGACTTTTATAGAGATTTTTGTGTCTTAGTCTTTAAAGTTTCTTGGTTACCAAGATGAGTAATCGTACGTTGATTGGCTCGTTTAAACATTCTAATCTATACAACATTGTTGAATATTAAAATGTCTAGTCAACGGTGGTAGAACAATCGATGACGTGCTTGATGACATCAACGTTTTTGTTTTTTCCTTCTCTTTTGAAAGTCAAAGCACCGTCGGTATTGACTTGTTCATATTCTATGTCTTTGCAGAATCAGATTTGAAATCATAATTTCTTATATGATTTCAAGAAATATTACAGTCGAACTAATGAATATCCGCATCCACATATCCTTTATGTAATATGTTATGTTTGCATACTCATATATGAGTATAAGAGTCCCAACTTTAATCAGAAAATTCATATTAATTTTGCTAATATACTAATACATAATATTTTATATTTCAAAAAAATAAATAGAATATTTTATTTACTTTTTCATATTAGATACCTAGAGGATATTAATAATACTTTTCTTAGTATATATCCAATAGCATAATAATCATGGGATATGAAGCTATAGATATTGAATAATCATAGAATGTATACGCAGTTATAATTCTGGTATAATTTCCTCTTTTCCAAAATGGCTTTATTTTGTAAGAGAACTTTTATAATTTTATTGAATTTCTTATTACAATGTAAAATGGGTTAAATTCGTTGCCTGCCACATATGTATTGATTACTTCTATTGTTCCCTTTCTAATGTGATTAAATTTGGCGCATTCTTCTTTTAGATTAAGCAGTGTATATCTCATGATACATCTTAGTAGTGAATATAAAAGATTGCAATTCTACCGTGGATGCCCTCCTGTTATGGGCAAATATGGATTTCATACACTTTCATGTAATCTCATGGTGTACTAAACAAATAACTGTGATATATTCAATCTAAGCCTATTATATTTAATCTAGTCAAATCTCATTAATTCAATTTAATTCAATCAAATATGACGTACCATATGGAATCTTAAAATATTCATTTTTTTTTATGACAAACTTAAAATATTCAGTATTGGATAGCTAAGAATGACAAAATATTTGAGCCATTCATTACGTAAAACATTTGAGCCAATCATCACACAATTGCGCATCTTGGTTATTAAGAAACCTTAAAAAGAAAGACAGAAAAAATCTCTATAAAAGTCACCATTAAACCGATCATCTGCAACTCCAAATAAATTTGACTCCCAAGCAGACCTATAATGGCAAATCAAGAAATAGTGAAACCTTATGGCATGTGGCAAAGACCTTTTAGTCGAAGGGTTAGAACCGACGCTAAAGCTGCAAGGTGTGCCGAGAAATTTGGTGGGATAGAGAAAATTCCATCCTACCATCGCTTGCGTATGGGGAAGAGAAAAGAAGGCAAAACGATTTTTCGGATTCAGATTTTACGGGTTATCAAATCCTAAATTAATGAGATTTATAATCCCATACAGATGCATGGGTTTTCAAAATTCCATCAACGTAAGATTCTTTTTATTTTTTATTTTTTATTTATTCATTAAAATATAATATTTTATTATAATAAAATATTTTTATTATTATAAATTTATTTAAATTAATTTTATAAAGTTTATAAATTTAAAGTTATATTTCTATTTATATTATATACATTTTAAGATTAAAAATCAATTTATATAAATATTATATTTATTTAATCAAACTTAATCTAATCTCAATTATATCAAACACAGTATAGTTTTAATTTAATTAGATTACATTTCATCTAATCATGTCTCGTCCAATTTTAATTAATCCCGTATACTAAATGCGCTAAACGGGTGTTATGAGTACATTGAAAAGGATCTCTCCAACAACAGTCTTGCTCTTCTCAAGTACAATCCAATTCACAAGGAGATTATTGTGCTTGTTCAGTGTTCACAACGAGAAACCAGTCGTTTCTTGAGTACATTGATGAGACATGAAAAAATAAATTTATCTTGTCCCAAAATCACTGTATATAATCTCATCAAAATATGCCCGAAAAGACACTGACGCTCAAAACAAAAATATCTGAAAGTCTAGTCAAGCAATCAATGACGTGTTTGATGACATCATCAATGTCTTTCATATTTTTTTTCAAACCATCAATGTCATATTACATTGAAGTTAATTTCTATAAGTTTTCCTTTTTATAATTGAGATAATTGAAAACTCGTTTTCATTCCTTCAACATGTTAACGCGTAACCCTTTTTAAAAAATAAATATTATTTTATTTTATTTTATTTTTTAAATTTAATGACACAAATTTGCATTATTATTCTCAAATGACAGAATATGCAGAGAACAGAGCATGGAAGGGTATTCAGGGCACTGCCTTTATTAATTGAACAGCTTCGATAGCAATTAGCAATGGCATGTACCATTTCTGCTCAGATGGTGTCGCGGCCCCATCCAAAAAACTACTTCTTGTAGGTAGGCAAAAAAAACAGTGGCAGCCGAAATTAACCAAACCCACATAGGGTAATCAGTTCTTCATCTGGGAAAACGAAAATTACAGCCATTGTTTTTCTAAAGTGAAGATTTTTGTTGTTTTGCAGATAAATATTGTTTTGGATGAAACAGAGAGAGAGGTAGAAGAAAAGAAGAGTTAAAACAGTGTCATTTTCATGGATTAATTGGGCTAACCAGGCCAATGTTAAGATGGGCCATACCACAAAGAAGTCTTTGCCATTCAATTGTTTCTCAAACATTTTCATCTGCTGAGAAACTTCAAGAATCACATCCTCTCTTTCCTTCTCTGGACAAAAATTAACTGTCATTGTTTTTGCCAAGATCTGTATATTAATATTAAGAAGAATCACATGTACTATGACAATATTGTGTCAATTTCTTCATATTGCTTGACATAATTTTTCGTCAATTTTAAGCTTGGGTGCAACAATTGTTTGTAGGCAATATACTTGTCTGATGTGAGATTGTGATATTAATGAGTTTGATAGAAATTGAACCCTATCATCTTAGTGAATAAAAAGACACGATATTTATAATAAAAGGTTGTGTTCTCAATAATCAGATTACGTGATAACTGACTTAAATGTTTGAAGTTGTTGAACTTTTATTGCCACTAAACCAAACAATTGTTGCAGTTGAAACATTTAAAAATAAATAAATAAATAGAAGGTGCATACCCACTTGCATTGCCATTTCCTCATCAAGCCATCAAAAGGAAGTCTCAAGACCAAGTTCCTTTGTCAACATAATCTCCATCTAATAAAGCTATAGAAGTTGAAATTAAAGAAATCACAAGATATGGTTTTTAGGATGAATCTAATAGGTTGATTTCTAAATTAATCTTCTTGTTGTAAACAATGGTGGATTCCACCATTATCTACTTAATATAATATGTTAAACATGGAGGTTTTTCATGATGATTACTTGTAAGGCAGCTTACCTTAGCTATAGTCAACCCCCCTCTCTCTCTATATATATATATGATACATTCTATAGTGTATTTAGATATGAATATATAATTATAAATGATTTATTACATTCTAAAATTATTGATTATATATATATAGATAGAGTATAATCTCGGTCAAGTCAAACAAGCCTTTATTTACATCAACGAGAGTTGAGTACAATAGGAGTAAATGGCTAAATGCACAGATCGAGAGCTATGACTAATTATAAAGAACCAAGTACATAAGAGGCATGTATGATCCCAACGAGTCTAACATAAATGTCTTCATTTGGGTGCATTTTTGAGGGCCTGAAAGCGAGCTCTGAAGAAGGCAAGATGTTTTTCCTTTGGAGGCCTGCACTCATTGACAATATCGATCTCTTGAAGCTTCCCGATCCATTTTAACAAACCAGGAAATTTTTCCGGAGTGAAGAAGTCAGCACCGAGAGCTTCATGGAAGATTGGGAGCCAAAATAGGACAATGCTAGCAACAATGTCCACAGACCCAATCTTGTCACCTCCAAAGAAGTCCTTGCCATTCAGTTGTTTCTCAAGCCTTTTCAGGTGCTCACAAACTTCAAGAATCACCAGCTCTCTTTCCTTCCCTTCACAAGCAGGAACTTCAATTGCTGCTGCCAAGATCTGCAGAAAATATATATATTAACAATATATTAAAAATTACTTCGTATTATTTTAAGTTTTTAAAGGGTGCAATTTTGAAAAAGTGATCTCACCTTTATTATAAAATCTAGACTTTCACTCATCCATTGAGACTCCGATTGATGTAATTTCTCCAAATAAATTTTGATATAAATCTTTTAAAAATAGAATTTTAAAAGAAAAGCTGTTAGACGTTTAATTGTCGATTAAAAAAAAAATCTTTTAAGCAGTATATTATTTGGTTAGATTAATTTTAAATACCTTTTTTATAGTAAAATTATGCATAGCAACATTTGAGAAAATATTATTTTTCATAATTAAATTAATATGAAGTGCTTTTACTTCTAAATTAAATAATTACAAGATATTTTATTATTATTATTATTTTAAAAAAGCTCACACTTTGAATGATCACGTGTATCTATGAAGCTTCCCCAAAAGCGAGCCATGGCTTTCTCATAAGGATCCTGAGACAAATAGGATTATTCTTCTGTCTCATCAATACATTCAAGTATGACTTGTGACTCAATAATTGGTTTACCATTGTGAACAAGCACAGGGATCTTCTTATGAACTGGGTTGTACTTGAGAAGTGAAGGACTCTTGATGGAGAGGTCCTCCTCAATGTACTCATGAGGCACACCTTTCAGCTTTAGAGCCAGTTCAAATCTTCGGCTAAAAGGGCTTGCCCATGTGGCGTATGGCTTCACCGCTTCTTGTTCTGTCATTATAGGTCTTCTTGCAGGTCAAATTTTATTTGATGATGCAGTTAATCAGTTTAATGGTGACTCTTATTGAGATTTTTGTGTCCTATTTTTTAAGGTTTCTTGATAAACAAGCTGAGCAATCGAATGATGATTGGCTCGTTTCAACATTCTTAGCTTTACAATGTTGAATATTTCAAAGTCTTCAAAGTCAGTCAATGGGGATCAATGACGTGCTTGATGACTCCATTAACTTTTTTTTTTTTTTTTAAGCACAGTCACTATCAACTTATTCATATTCTTTATGTTTGTATAATCTGATTTAAAATCAAAATTGACAGCAGTGGGGTGGCTGCCCGGTAAACCACCTCCAGATGTACCTCGTGTGACGGCTTCAATTCTTCAAGTTTCATCGTTTGTGTAAACAGTCTTTTTTCATTATTTAAGAGTAATGATTCGAGTTATACGATTAAAGTCTCATCTAAGCTAGCTAGTCTCTGAGTTGTACAATTAAAGTTTCATCTAAATTAGTCTCAATAGTAGTGCAACTTCGATAGTAATTTGCTCTGTAAAATGTGTCAAATAACCAAAAAAAAATTGAAATCAAAATTTCCTACATAATTTCAATAGATATTACAGTCCAACTAAAAAATATCAGCATTTACATTTCCCTCATATATAATATGTCATGTTTACATGCTTATAGGTAAGAATCCAAAATTTAATCGAACAATTCATATTAATTTTTTGAATATAGTAATACATAATATTTTATATCTCAAATATATATATATTATATTTAATTTTTTCTTAGTATATATCCAATAGCATGACAATCATTGGACATAAAGTTATTGACATCTAATAATTGTAGAATGTATATGCATTAAGTTATAAGTTATAATTAAGGTATAATTTTTCCAAAATGGCTTTATTTTATAAGAGAACTTTTATTAAATTTCTTATTACAATGTAAAATAGGTCAAATCCATCGAATGTCATGGGTATTTTGATTTCTTTTATTGTTTTAGAATAAGTGGCGTGCATTTCCTCATACATTTGTCAAGAACTTCTTCCCTGGTACTGTGAAAGTAAATTCTGTTTATAAAAGAAGATGTTAAGATTGCGCACGAGGGTAACAAACTTGTGATCGATTCAATGCCAGCTTTTACGCTTATCGTTAAAAAGGTTGGGATACAAATCTGTAAGAAATTTAAGTGTTTGAGAGATCATAGGAAGAAAGTCGTACCTGATCTTCTTCAATGCAAATATTTCTTGTAAATTGGAAGTCAAGTATTTCTTTTTGACATCACTGGTCCTTAATTCTGCAAACATGTTAGATACTCAAAAAGATTTGCTGATGCCTCTGGTAAGCAGTCTTGTTTCCTTTCAAGACATTTTTGTTTTGAGCGTCATTGTCTTCCTAGAAAAATTTTGATGAGATCACATATGGTGATGTGAAGAGTTTTGTTGTTTACAAGTAAGAAGACTCTGTTTTGGTTAAAACAGGGAGAGACAGAGGTATACGTATCCTGGTTTTACATTTTTTTTCCATAATTAATTCACTTTAAAAGAGAGACCACTCATGAATCACAAACACTTTCAGCTACATCAAAATGGAAAAAAGATATCAAACGTTCACTTACAAATATATCAAGATTTTATTCAAACAGCAGATTTCAGGACACATTCTAAACAACATTATGATTAACAACTTATAACTGTATTTAAAAAGTCTAGTGATTCTCTTTTAAATACGAACTGATTTTTTGTCACATAATATATTTATATCGCTTAAGATATGTGGTGGAATTGATTTTACAAGTTTATGTATTGATTTTTAAATTAAAAAGTTATATAAATTACTATCAAATTTTTATTTATATCAATAAAATTCAAGACAAACTCAGTAATTATATAGATGGAGTGCTATATTATAATTGACATATTATGCAATATATAATGCTCATTCGAGATAGCTTTTATTTTTAGCTATTGACAATAGAAGAAGAGAATTAGAGACTCTTTTTTTCAAAAACCATAAAAGTCAGTTTTTTTTCAAAAAGTATTTGAATAGTACAAATTTATTCCCAATTTCTATCCAAACAATTCCCAAAATAGCTTTTAGACTCAAAAGTGTCCTCCAAAACTCATCCCACGCAGGCCCATAACATAAGACAACACTAGAGGTATGATCTCCAACAAGACAACATTTATGTCTTCATTTGGGAGCATTTTTTTGGGCTTCATTGAGAGTTCTAAGTTCTAAAGTAAGCAAGGTGTTTACAATTTTGGGTTAATTAGAAACAAAAAACTTAATATAAATTAGAAATATTGTCGTTTCCCCGCAACAAAGTCGTTGTAGTATAGTGGTGAGTATTCCCGCCTGTCACGCGGGTGACCCGGGTTCGATCCCCGGCAACGGCGACCCTACTTTTTTGTTTTCCAATATCATTTCCTTCACGGTCTCTCTTTCTCTCTTTGTCTGCATACACACGACACGTTAACCTCCCACTTCACTCCTCTCTACCTTCAACGCCACTCCTCCGTCACCATAACAAAAACAAACACACTTTTTCTGTTAAAAAAAAATAGAAACAAAAAATGTTTCCTCCTCCTTCCTCGTCCTCTACACCACCACCCCAAAACATGAAAAAACTAAGCACCACCACCATCCACATCATGGCCATAGATGGTATCATCAATGTCAACTCTCTCTTCACTCTTGGGCTCTTCCTCGGACTAACGTTGTACCCAACAACAACAACAACGTCCACCACCACCACCCTTGTCCCTCCTCCCTGCTCGGCAGGACCTGCAGTGGCAGAAAGTTTGGTATCCTGCCATGTCTACTCCTTCAGTTGCTTCCTCTTCTCTAGCCTGCTGGCCTCAGCTTTGAAACAAGGCATCAAGATTGCCAATGGTGGTGGTGGTGATGTTGAAGACAGTGCAAGGTTTGGTCTTGGTGTGAGCTTGGTGAGAGTGAACTTGATGGTTCTGCGGTTTGGGATACTTCTTTCGAGTTTCGGTTCGGTTTTCGGATGTGGGTTCCTGACCATGGCCTTGGTGGACCTGGTTCAGATCAAGTTGGGTGTGTTGGGTTGTAGAAGTTTTTACACTTTGTTTGCAATATGTCCTTTGGTTACTTTGGTCCCTTTGGCTCTCATTATTTATGTTTGTTTAGTGGCTTATTCCTTCTCTCGTTAAACATTAATATATATATATGTAAGATTGTACTAGTATATATTCATTGATAAAACTTGCTAATGTAATTAAATTTTTTAATATTGACTATTTCCATGTGATCCAGAGGTTTAGTTAAGTTACATGGCGTTGTGCATTGTATATAGTACTTTAACAGCCAATGTTGGAAATAAATAGCATTTGATTTCCTATGATCTGAATATGACTTGAACCCATGATCTTAAATATAGTTGTGAGAAGTTTACTTATAGGCTAACTTAATTTTTGTTGTACTTGTGGTACACATATTACATCAAACCAGCCAATGTTATGTTAAAACAGTGATAAAGAATAATTCAGATTTGAGATTTTGAGGTGTGTAGTCACTTTTCTTAAGGTTTTATTTGCATCCATTTAAACAGTTTGCTAAAGGGTTTGCATGCAAATTATCTCCGGGATACAACAAAACCAAATACTACACTTAGCAATAGTAAAGTATTCCTATAAACACTCTGTTGGAAACACTATAATGCAAGAGATTTTTTTTTTTTTTTAGGAGAAGATGAGAGTAACAACGTTAAATGATTAATGTTATTGGTGTCAATGATTTAGAACTCTAATGTTCCATTTATAATGCACCAAGTACTTTTTCACATAAGTTACAACCTTCCATTATAGATATATATATATATATATTTAAATTTCAACATATGTGAAAATTCCTAAAGACATAACTCTTTGAATTTACTCCTCCAAAAGACACAATCTTTACAAAAGACATGATTTTTTTTTTTTTTATTAAAGATACAACTCTTTAAATTGTCTTTACTAACCAATGTGTTTTTTCATCGAAACATTATGTCTTTCCAATTTTCTCTTAAAATACTACAATCTATTATAAGAATCCCCCACTAGATTGTAATATTATTATACCGATACTCTCATACATAAATAAAGGTGTCTTTCGAATTAAACCTTCACTTAGTGAAAGTATTTCAAAGTTCTAACGAAGACAAATGTGTGCAAAGCATTAAACATAGTCTTCTTATGCTAAAATCGGAAAAATTTCACACATGATTATACCTTATTTCCTTGAGATGTTTAATATTGCTTTTAGCACTATTATAGCCTTGTGCTCGATCTTGGTTTCATGACATTTACAAGATTAAACCTTTTAAACTCTTGTTAGAAGCGACACCACTTCTATGTTATATAGGTGAAGTTCCATTTTTATGTCCCTGCTACTTTTAGACATCTAAATTAATTTAAACTTCATTAAGAGTTATTAAACTCATCCTCACAAATGTAGCAGTCAACACTAAACATCTTGAAATAGGTTGGTTAATTAATATAGTGCTCAACAATCACATAACAGTAACTTGTTATTACCCATTAAACTTTTGGATTGGTGATGTTCTAATTTTAACTTGGGTTTCCATTACTAGTAATTTATGAAAAAGTTTTCAAACCAATTCCACGAGATATATTATTATCCAAATCTCTTGAGAGTCCTTTTGTCAAAGGGTTGCCAAGTTATTACTTGACTTCACATATATGATGTTAATAACACCATCCTTAATTAACTATTTGACATATTCATGTCTCAAGCTAATATGTTTAGATTTTTCAAAATCACTATTTACTATAAGCTCTAGACAAAGTAGCTTCACTATCACAATACAAATAAATAGATGACATTGGTTGTGGCCACAACTCTATATCAAATAACAAATTTCTCAACCATTCAGCTTATTTGCCTGCTGCTGCTAGTGCTATAAACTCTGACTCCATTGTAGAATGAGCAATACATATTTGTTTCTTAGAAACCCATGAAACAACACCACCCCCAGTAATAAAAATCCAACCATTTTGTGGATTTATTATCACTAGCACTAGTAATCCAGCTAGCATATGAGTATCCTTCTAATACTGCTGGAAATGCATTATAAAATAAATCAAGATTAATTGTTCTTTTTAAATAACCAAGAACTCTATCAATTGCTTTCTCATGATCTGTACTAGGATTACTTGTATATCTTGAAAGTTTGCATATTGCAAATGCTATATCTGGTTTGGTACAATGCATAGCATACATCATAGTACCTATTGCACTTGCATACTCAAGTTGTGCAATGGATCTACTAGATTTTCAAGTAACTTAATACTTGAATCAAATGGGGCACTTGCTTCTTTAATTTGCAAATGATCAAATTTAAGAAACATTTTCTCAATATAATGAGATTGACACAATGCATAACCCTTACAATGTTTCTTTACTTTAATTCCCAAAATAGTATCTACTTCATTCAAATCTTTCATTTTGAAATTTGAAGTAAGATACATTTTAGTCTCGTAAATACCTTTCAAATTTGTTGCAAAAATTAGCATATCATCAACATAAAGACAGATAATCACACCATATTCATTTGTGAATTTTGAATATATGCATTTATCTGCATTGTTATGTTTAAAACCATTTGAAACAATTACAGAATCAAAATTTTCATGTCATTATTTTGGAGCTTGCTTCAAACCATAAAGTGATTTGACTGATTTACAAACTTCGCCTTCATTTCCAGGTAAGACAAATCCTTCAGGTTATTCCATGTAAATTTTCTCATCAAGATTACCATTTAAAAATGCAGTTTCACATCCATCTAATGTATATGCAAATTATAAATTGAAGCTAGAGCCATTAGAACTCTAATAAATGCAATTCTAGCAACAGGAGAATAGGTATCAAAATAATCAATTCCTTTTCTTTGTGTAAACCCTTTAGCAACCAACCTTGTCTTAAAGGTTTGAATAGACCCATCAGTATTTAACTTATTTCTAAATATCCATTTACATTGTGTTGGTTTAGATCCCTGGGGTAAGTCCACTAAAATCCATGTATGATTAGATAATAGTGAATCCATCTAATCATTGATAGTCTCTTTCCAGAAAGCTACATCTCTTGAAGCCAATGCTTCATTTAAAGTTTTAAGATCTTCTTCTAAATTAAACAAAATAAGTATTTGATTAAAAACTTTATATCTATCCTCTTCTACCAAAAATATAATAGATTGAGAAGAAATAAAATCAGGGCCTAAAGACTTCTCCTTTCTAATTCTTTGATTTCTTCTAGGCTATTAACTGTGTCATGTTCTTTCCTTTTCTTACTAAGGGAAGAACCATGACCAGAATTAGTCAAAGGTACTAAATTAGATTCTATCTCATTACTAGGGTGATTTAAAAATTTATTTTCAATAAATTCAACATCTCTAGATTCCACAATATCATTAGAATCTAAATCAAGAAGCCTATATGCTTTGGAATTTTCTGCATAAGCAACAAAAATGCTTTTGATACCATTAGGACTTAGCTTTAATCTCTATGGGTAATGAGACCTATAAAAGGCTATACACCCTCACACTTTCAAATATTTTAAATTTGGTTTTTTCCTTTCCATAATTCATATGGTGAAACATGTGTTTTCCTATAAGGAATTCTATTATGTATGTGACAAGCAGTAAAAATTGCTTCACCCCTCAAATTGAAAAAGGTAGTTTAGCATTTAAAATCATAGAATTAATAATATCTATTTGTCCTAAAGACATGCCGATATAATGACGATACAAGATTCGTCCTAATTTCTGGAACATGAAGAACATTAAGCAAAGTCAATTTCTTTTCAAAAGTAAATTGAAGATCAACACTTCTTTATCCATGAACTTTGATGGAATTTTGATTTCCCATCAATACCTCTTGATTTGACGCATCTTCAATTTATTGAATAGAGATTTATCGTTGTAGACATATACAGTATCCCCATAATCAAGTCACCAATCAGAGGATTTGAGCGTTGCAGCCATATTTAATTCCACAATCATGCCAATTGCATCTCAGATACCATAGCAACTAGATTAGTGTTAATACTGTCTTCAATTAAATTAGTGTTACTTGGCTTGTCATCAATGGCTTTGAAACCTTTCCTGTATCGACAATCTTTTATATAATGACCTTTCTTTCCACAGTGATAACAAGGCCCATTTTTCTGTTTGTTAATAGAATTTTTCTTGAACTTCCCTTTATTCATCTTTAGATGCTTTTGAAATTTATTATTTTCAACATTGTGCACTTTAGATGAATCTTGAGAAGAATTTTTCTTATCACGGACTCTTATTGCTTCCTCAATTCTCAAATGCCTTTGGATACTTTTCAAACTGATATCTTCTATTTTATGCATAAGTTTCTTTCTATAATCATTCCATCCTTGAGGCAATTTTGTAATTATAGCCCCTACTTGGAAAGACTCAGTAAGAACAATTTTAAGTTATTTAAGTTTTGCAACTAACACTTGAAACTCATGAACTTGATCCATCATAGACTTTGTATTAGCCATAATGAATTCAAAATATTTGAAAATTAAGAATTTATCCGTACCTATTTTTTCTGTTGTATACTTGTGTTCCAATGCATTCCATATCTCTCTTGGAGCCTTGATAGAGCCGTAGAGATCAAATAAACGATCAGACAATGTGTTGAGAATGTGGCCTCTACAAATAAGTTCATCTTCTTCACTTTTTTTTTTATGACTCTGATGATTTCTTCTGTGTCATCTTTGCTTGGTGCAGACAAAAATTCTAGAGTTGGATCAAGTATATATAAAGTATTCAGAACTGTTAGCAGAAATATAACATTTTCCTTCCAACGAGTGAAATTTGTCCCATCGAACTTGTCCAACTTCACAAAATCTTGATTCGTCACTTTGAAGGCCACTGAATTAGATATATTCTCCATAATAAAACCTTAAGATTGTTAAAACAGTAATAAAGAATAATTCAGATTTGTGGTTTTGAGGCGTATAGTCACATTTCTTAAAGTTTTATTTGCACCCACTTAAACAGTTTGCTAAAGGGTTTGCATGCAAATTACCTCCATGATACAACAAAACCGAATACTGCACTTAGCAATAGTGAAGTATTCTTATAAACACTCTTTTGAAAACATTATAATATAAGAGAATTTTTTTTTTTTTTTTTTTTAGGAGAAGGTAAGAGTAACAACGTTAAAAGATTAATGTTGTTGGTGTCAATGATTTAGAACTCTAATGTTCTATTTATAATGCACCAAGTACTCTTTCACATAAGTTACAACCTTCTATTGTAATTTTTTTTTTTTTTTTATTTTCAACATATGTGAAAATTCCTAGAGACATAACTCTTTGAATTTACTTCTCCAAAAGACACAATCTTTACAAAAGACATAATTTTTTATTAAAGATACTAACTCTTTAAATTGTCTTTACTAACCAATGTGTTTCTTCATTGAAACATCATGTCTTTCCAATTTTCTCTTTAAATATTACAATCTATTATAACATGTTATTGTACTTTTCAATATTGACTATTTTGATGTGTTCCACAAGTTTAGGTTACATGGTTTGGTAAACTGTGTGGAGTATTTTATTTGTTGCTTCTGGGAAAAATTCATCTAACTTTCTGATTAGTTATTGTATTTTTATGGTCTAGCTAGAAAGCTGCAAGCCTGCAATGACGTGGATATTTATTTTACTTGCAATATATTAAGAGGATGTAGAAATCTAAGTAGGGCAGGCTATATTTAATTCACAAGTCAATGGATGTTGTTGTTGCTCAATCAAGTCTCACTATTCTTTATAAGCTAACTTACAAAGAGTTGCTCAATTTCAGGTTTTGATTCTTTTAAAACTGTAAACATCCATGTGCAGGTGCCTTAGTAAACAATCCATGTGCAGTAGCAAACCCAAATAGATTCCATATGTTTTCAAGTTTTAAATTTCCATCTTCAGGAAAAAAATTGTAGTTTACATTTTTCTTCTGATCTCATTTTCTTGCAATTTTATGGCTAAAGATCATGTTACTATCTTCAGTTTTCGCTCTTTTTGCTGCATTATTATTACTTTTTCTGTGTTCTCATTCGTTTCATACCTCTTTATGGTTCATTGTCCTGGTCCATGCTATTCTCAGAACCAAATAATGGATCAAAAGCAGAACAAAGTTATTGATGATCTTCGTTTGTTTCCCTCTGCCTGGAATTATCTTTCTTTTCTTTCAAAACCACCAGTAAAACTACTCAAGATCGCGGTTTTTGTTAAAAAATGGCCTCATAGATCTCATGCTGGAGGGCTTGAACGGCACGCATTGACTCTCCATCTAGCCCTTGCTAAAAGAGGCCATGAGCTTCACATTTTCACCACTTCTTGTTCAAATTGTTCTTTTCCTAGATACCCTATTAGCAATCTGAATTTTCACCTCTCAAAACCAACTGCAGCTGGTTATCTGGACCAAGCTTCAGTCTGGAAGCAATTTCAAGGCCAAAATGCGTCAGGGAAGCCTTTTGATGTGGTCCATACTGAGAGTGTTGGGCTTATGCATACCCGTGCTAGGAACCTGACCAACCTGGTGGTTACTTGGCATGGGATTGCGTATGAAACACTTCATTCTGACATCATTCAGGAACTTTTGCGGAGTCCTGAAGAGCCACAGTCTCATGCATTGACTGAAAGAGCAGTCAAGGTTGTTGAAGAAGTTAAGTTTTTCCCGAGATATGTTCACCATGTTGCCACCAGCGATCATTGTGGGGATGTCCTGAAAAGGATTTACATGATTCCTGAAGAACGAGTTCATATCATTCTCAATGGTGTAGATGAAGAGATCTTCAAGCCAGATGTTGCCACGGGGAAGGACTTTAAACAACAATTCGGGATCCCTGAAAGTCGATCATTGGTTTTGGGAATTGCTGGGAGGTTAGTGAAGGATAAAGGACACCCCTTGATTTTCGAAGCTTTGAAGCAGATACTAATAGAAAATGATGAATTTCGTAGCAGCACTGTTGTTTTGGTAGCTGGAGATGGCCCTTGGCGTGCTAGATATCACGAGCTAGGAAGCAACATTATAGTTTTGGGACCACTGGAACAAGCTCAGCTGGCTAGATTCTACAATGCAATAGATATTTTTGTGAATCCAACGCTTCGAGCTCAGGGATTGGATCATACTTTGTTAGAGGCAATGCTGTCTGGTAAGCCGCTGATGGCTACAAGGCTTGCCAGCATTGTGGGGTCAGTAATTGTTGGCACAGAAATGGGCTACACATTTTCACCAAAGGTAGAGTCAGTGAAAAAAGCCCTGCATAGTGTCTGGAATGATGGCAGGGAAGTTTTGGAAAAGAAAGGTTTGGTTGCCAGGCAGAGAGGATTGCAATTGTTCACTGCCACCAAAATGGCAGCTTCTTATGAAAGGTTATTCCTTTGCATATTAAATGATGAGAACAATACGGACAATAATTGTCAGTACCAGTCACCACTCAATTGAAAAAGGAAATGTCATTTTGTATCCTTCTTCGGAGAAGCGAAGATAGCTGAATTCTGACAAATGGCTTAAAAAAATGGAGTTTGAGATACATTCTGCCTTCAGGTGAAGAGATTGGTAAGAGCACAAATGCCTTGCATTTGAAGGTGAAATTGCTTACAATTGTGTTTCTGATTTCTCAATTATGCTCTTTCTGTACATATAATGTTTTTTATTTTTTGTTGCATTCTTGGATATGCAGGATATAGTTTCACCTCAAAAGAGTGTAACTAAAATTTCAGTCCAGAGCCTGTACATGAGGTAAAATTACTCTTGGAAGCTACTGATATCGAACGAGAACTTTTAAAATTTGTTTAGACCAAAGGTCGCCCTATGCCTCATCATATGAAATTGCATACATATATGTGATATCCGTATCTAGCTTTTACTTCATATTTTGATGCTTGGAGAACTAGAAACAACTGTCATATACCCTACTATGATAGTACTACAAAGTAAACAGCTTTCATATTTTGATGTTTTTTTTACCATAATATGGGATTAATATCACAAACCAATACTAAGGAAGTTCGAATTACATAGGGAATCTTCAAGCATCTGTATTGATATTAAAAAGGGAAGAGGCCAGATAATTTGTCGTTCATCTGCTCTTCCATGTCTAAAGAAGCATAAAGGCAATTTTCAAGTCAACTGCCACTAAAAACCCGTACAGAGTTGCTAGATATAGTGCACATTTTCTCATACATTGTTCTAGTAAAAACGCCGAAACCATAGTTAATATCAGATCAAGTTATTGTACTGCGGAAGCCATTAGCAAAATGTCATTAGCTCTTTTCAGAAGCTATTTATTTGTATTGCATGTCCTCCATTTTTTCTAGACTTTATGATATCCTGCAAAATAAGAATTTTGAAGACGAAGTAATCAGATCAATCAACCTTTTCGTTTTCTCTGAGGCATCTTCTGCTAAAATTATAGAGCAAGTGCATATATGAGTCCATGATGAAAACGATACATTGATGTAGATTCTGTAGTTCAGCATACCTTAAAATAGGTGGAGAATTCATATATCTAGGAAAGGAAGTTCCTAGTAATAGAGTGAACCTGCAAAAATACGTTTCAAAAATTTCTACATGGTAGCATAGTCTACTATAACCATAGCTTTATCAAATAACTAATCATAGCTTTATCTACAATCTCTACCTTGCCACCAATTTCCTCTCGAGGCACCATTTGAATTGTTTCCGTTAGGATCATCTTCTCCCCCGTCTTTCTTGAACTAATTCATTCACAAAGCATATATCAGGATCACTTTGATGCTATGGTCTCATTTAATAATCACAACAACAATAGCATAGTAGAAGAGAACAGGAAATTTAGGCGTACTGTCGGGTAGGACTCGGCGGCATAATTGCTTGGTGAATGGGAATAAATGTCTTGGCCACCATAATAAAGTGAAGAGCTCAGATGGCATGGTTCTACTCTCTCTTCCTGAAACATAGAATTCCTGTCCTTGTAGGGCGTGTTACAGGTTGCATTTGCACCCTCAGTACATAGACCTATATTTTTCGGGAAAAAGAAAGAGAGCATGAATTGATATTCTCCAAACTATAGTATTTTTTTTTTTTTTCCCTGATAAATGGTAACTAGCAACTAGTCAGGAATCAAAGAGAAGTAATAGTTTTGCAGACTGCAACAATATCAGTAGTTAAAAATCTGAAAAAACATGGCATGAGTGGAGCAATGAACGGATTAATTACACGAAAAATGATTATATGTGATTGATGCTTATAGAATAAATGGAGATTCAGAGATTTTGTTTTTCCTACCTGGACTAGCAAAGAGTGAAAGATAAATTATAGAAAGGAAATCAAGCCTAAGTACAAACCTGGAGTTCCTTGTTTGGGATTCCAGGCTTGATTTCCAGGAAACTGTTTCTGCCAGGATCCTGTAACCTCAGAGTTTGAGGAATTCCTCCCTACAGCCTGAAATTAGAAACCACACTTGGTAAGATATTTCACTCATGCTCTCTCAATTTCATTGTACCACTTTGACCGAGGCTGCATACATCATTACATATATAACCATGATATTCTTCTGCTTATTTATGAGAGGAAAAACACAGACAGAGAGAGAGAGAGAGAGAGAGAGAAAAGAGAGAGAGAAACTCTTTGAGGTTTGTTTGGAATGCAAGCAGTCGTTATTGGTTTTAAAATTCATCAGAAACCTTTCCTGAAAGTCAAAAATATCTCGAAAGTTTATAAAATTTATCAGATATCTCTCCTATAAGACGAGTCTCCAATCTACTAATTTTCAAAATGAAGATAAGACTGTTTATAATCAGGTCAAAACTTTGAAAGACACAGATAAGATGCATACCGCGGTTCCAGGCGACAAAATGGATGCAAAAATCCTAGAAGATGATGATGGGGTTGACTGCTCCTTGGAGCCGAAAAGATCAGCAGTGAATGAGGAGGAAGAAGTAGAACTCACTTGCCTCTTACCACCTTCCATGATTATCTTCTTCTTCTATTTGTGAAACTAATATATTTCACTGAGAAACTAGTCAAATTTTTCTGGGAAAAACTTCCCAGGAAAAGTTGACAGAAACAGATAAGAATATTTTCGGAGGGAAAGAAATAAACAGACAAACAAGCAAACAAAAGCAGAAGAGATAACTCTTGGAATGTATGATGAAATCATCAACTATTTATAACCACATTCACAGACACCAGAGCTACCACTTCACGTGCCCCCACGTGCCGGCACCACCACCATTACCATCACCATCATCATCTTCATCATCAAAACAGCTCCAAAAAGAAGAAAAAGAAAAGCTTTAAGAAGAAGAATATTTTTGCCTTTTTTCTTCATTCTTCTTCTATTCCACTTCTCTCAAACAAACTTAACCGATAAGTGCCACGTGGGGTCCACCTGTCATCCTAAGTGGACGAACAGGATTTCCCCATGTGTCTATGTAATGGATAATTGCAACCTCTCTTGATGCTTTAGAGTCAAAATTATAAAATAAAGTTTTCATATTCACGGAATCAATATGAATCTGACCTTTCTCCTTCTCCAACCCCAACCGATGACCCTAGTGGGAGTGATTTTCTTGCATATGCTTACTATAATTATTGAATTGATTCCTAAGATGAGAAGAATATCAAAAGAAATATCAAAATCTATGAAGATCCCAGTAGAAGATAACTAGATAAGGTTGATTCTCCTCTCAACTTTTCTTTTTGATGTCCCTCCAAAAGCAATATGATTCCATTCTCTTCATTGATATTTACATGCCATGGTACTAGGATACCATTTATAGTAATTCCCACCTTCTATGAATTTTGTCAAAAATACTAATAGATTACACTAATCTTGAAATTACAAGAGATTTTAATATTTAGAAGTGAGTTTAAATATAAAATTTCAAGAGGTTTTAATTATAATGAACATGATGATGATTAATATAGACGTAATTCACCAATATTATAAAAGCAGATTCTGAGGGGAAGAATACATGTGAGGTGGCAAATATATGTGTAGATAGTGGGGGTTAGTAAGTTGTGATTAAAATTTCAAGTTAGAGGAGAAGTAGTGCAATTATTGGTTTAGATAATTAAGGCTTAATCATTCACTTGAAGCCTTGATGGGGCCCACTCAGTGTTACATTGCTGCTTGAGGTGGAATTTTTGGGTCAATTTGCCCACTTGTGTTGGGTCATTTTCCACTACACATGATTATGCAGTGGAAAATATGGTATCAAACAAAACTATAAAAGTTACCATCTTCAAAGATATACTATATTACTACTCTCGCATTTTATTATAATTTTTTTTTGCTAAAAATATCTCTATAGTATATAATTTATTATGCTACTGAGATAATTAACGCCCATAAAAGATATAATTTTATTTCATCATATTAGTTGATTAAATTTTTATTCGTATCATGAAAGTTTTGTTTGTTTTTAATCATTTTTTTTTTCGTTAAATGTATTTGTACTTTCATCGTGCATTATTAATCTTCTATAATTATGATGTCAACTAAAGTGACTTTCAAATAGACTTGAAATTCCTTTGAATGGAATAGTATGTCCAACCAAAAGAAAAGAAAAGAGAAAAAGAAAATGACAAAGGAATAAAATGTCTTAATGATCCTAAAGAATCCTGTCTTTTTCTTCTATAAGCTTCTGTTTAGAGTTCACATTAAGAAGGATGAGGGTAGAAATGGAAAATAGGGAAATTGTTGGAGGGCAGAGATGGAAAATGGGGGAATAAAAAACCGTGAGCGGCAGGATTCGAACCTGCGCGGGCAGAGCCCACATGATTTCTAGTCATGCCCGATAACCACTCCGGCACGCCCACTTGATTGGTTCTTGAAACTTCAATCTTTTATAACTTGTACTGATTACTTGTGTGATATAGAATTGGGACGTCTAACTGCCTGATTAATTGTATAATTTTAGTGATATATGCATAGTCGATGGTTAAAATTCAATGTCAAATTTGGAATGATACCAAAAGCGTTTTGTACATGATGTTTATGAAGGGTTATCGAGACAAAACAAATGATAATATAAACGAAAATTTGTGTCAATTTCACAAATTTTGATTTTATTTGAGTTAAAATATTAATGGGAAACTAAAATTATAAATATTAAAAGTGCCATATAATTATTCATTAATTATTATGCAATAATAATGAAGTACCTTTTATAATAAGCCTTGACAAAGTAAATTAATTAAAAGAAATGCACACATTTGAATAAACCTGACAATGGATTTATGCATGTGGAATTACTAATGAGTTTGATCAAATTTTATTTAATCCAAACTCACTCGTTAGCTAATGAAAACCCATCCGTCATTTTAATTCCAAAATTAACTCATTTAACCCATCACCTTTTATGATGATAATAATAATAATAAAAGAGCCGCAACCCAATCTTTTTAATGCTAGTTTAAAAACTCACCTCTTTTCTTAGGTGGAAAAAAAAAGAAAAAAAAAATTGTCTTTCCTATGCATTCAATATGGGTTCATCAAATATAATAACCTTCACTTTTGGTGGTTAATACTTGTCACATAATTAAGAAACCCTTCATGTGCATCTGCTGATGTGCAAGTGCAATCCCCCTGCTAAGCTTGGAGATTGATAGTGCTATCAGACAGCAGATTGCAGGCAATCGAAAACCAAGCCAATCCAAGAAACCAGGACAAATGTGTTGAGAAATTTGCTTAATAATATAAGCATTTGTACAATATCACAATTTATAACACATAACCATCCTATTGAAAAATAACAAATTGACATCAAATGAATGGCAATAATGTATCAAATTCCATTTAAGAGCCCAGATTTTGTTTCCTCATTGTCATTTAGTGTCTTCTCCACCATCTACCATCTACCTTCCATTTCTCTAAGCCGTTGAGATACAGCTACATATGCTCAAGGCTTTACAACCCTAAAATCATATGAATAATTAAGTCAAGGGGATCAGTTTCTGTATAATAGATTGACTAGAATCCAATCATATCCAGGCTCAGACATGTGCCGGCAAACAGAAATCGTAGCTATCTTCTGGCTGCACAAAAGGTTTCGGGGTGAGCAACATTCGTTTTGGTTAACGTTTGATTAGAGAGGGAGTGCTGTGTAGTAACTAAAGACTCTCCAGTTTTGCCAGGTTGAGTTAGGCAGTTTCATAGTCAACTCCATTTCATTCCTAGAGGTGTCAAACTACTATCTCAGGCCGATCATCCTATTAAAGACCACCTGGATACAGAACAAACCCCTTGTCTATATGAACTGAATTGTGTATTGTTTTTGTGCACAGTTAATAAGAAAACCAACTATCTTAAACATTGTTTCTGCAGTTCAGATGTTAAAGTTAATCTTGGCTGCGAAGTACAACATGCAAACCTCAGCATTTGCCAAAAATCTCTTCAGGAGGATCATAAGCATGTTTTTCGGGAAAGAGCTCCTCAAAATCTTTCTTCACTTTATTCCTCAAAAGCGGATGCGGCAGAAGCCCCTTTAACAAAATCCTGAATGGCAACTCCTCCGGTGGATCTGGAGCCTTTATCATGTGCTCATATACGTTCATTGCATCCGCAGGAGAGCCATCCCTCAAGAATCCCCTAATAACTTCTGTATACGTCTGAGAATCAGGGAACAGATTCTCCTTTCTCATGCCTTCCCACATTTGCATCACTTCGTCCATTTTTCTACCTCTCGCTAAAGCAATAATCAAGTCCTTGTACAGATACACATCGGGCTGGTACCAATCTTGCTTTCTTATCACTTCAAACACCTAAAAATTCAAAAACTTAGCATCAATCACCACAACTAAATCATCAACACATCCGCAACCAATCTATTTATTACATCAACCTATGTACCAACATAACTAAACCCAAAATAACACCACTTTTTCTTACCTTTCCTTATTCATTTTCAAATCAAAAACTTTCGAGTCACAGGTCTCCTAGAACTTACCAAAATTAATAAAATACTAGTGCGCCACGAAAACTACAGAGATCCTCCACACAAATACAAACCCTAATGTAGAAATTCATTATTAAAATAAAATTAAAAAAAAAAAAAGAAAAAAAAAACCACTTTCATTTAAACATTTTACCAAACACTACACAAACATACATCATTTATCCACCAAAACAAACATCAACCCATATCTAGCCAAATCAACCACCGAATGCATTTCACATGAAGAAAACTAATCACACAATAACACAATACAAAGGACCAAACCAACCCATTTCATTATATCGAACACAAAAAGTTGACAAATTGACTACATACGATCCAACAGAAAAATACAAAAAATTAACAAAATCTGAATCCAACCCAGTTGAGGATAACCAGTACCTTAACAGCCAAAGGCGTCTCTTCTTGGCGCTCAAGCTCGACAAGAACAGCAACCATGTCCATTTTCAATAGCCTTAAAACATGAGTCTTGATGAACTTTTGTAGCTTCTCTTCGTCGTCTTTGAACCTCTTCAAACCCAGTATCACAAAGAGCGCTTCTTTGCCTATCAACTTCTTGCCTTTCCAGAGAGGGCCCCTTGGTCTCCCGTCGTGGTACTGCCTGATAAATACCGACAATACGGGTTCTTCGAAGCCCGCAAATGGAGTTCTGGGTGGTTTCAAACCAGAAAAGGAAGAGCTTGAACTTGAGGTGGGTGTTTTAATGAGGTTTCTAAGAGTGACTGTTAAAGCCGAGATGAAAATTTTCGATCTTGAAAACGCGCAAGTCGCCATCGAAGAGTTTCACGGAGAAATGAGGATGGTTTATCAAGGGTTTGTAGAGACCCAATTAAACGTATCGTTTTAGGGATTTCTGTTTTTATTTTTGTGAAAGCAGTAACAGGGAGGTGTGATCAAAATAAAGGTGGTTCATTTTTAGGTTGAAACCCAATCAAAAATTAAAATTTTCACATATATGATCATCCAAATGTAGACCCCAACATCAAACTTACCCCAAGAATGGTGATTTGATCTAATGGTAAGATTACTTAGTCTACCCATCATTTATCTTTTAAGTGATCATTATTTATCTTTAAGTAGTGGGTTCGATTCATAAAAGTGTCATCAATGTCTACTCATTATTTATCTTTAAGTGATGGGTTCGATTTATAAAAGTTTCATCAATGTGTGAACAATTTTCGCACCTTTATCTAGTTAGTCGTATCTCAAAGACCTATTTTAGCTGATCACCAGTTCCCCGACAATAATCCGACGTAGTGTTGGTAAGTCTAAAAAAATAAAAAAAGATCAAACTTGTGACATAACAACCAGAGTATTTGTTGTTGTTCACTGATAAAAATTATATTTAATTCAACCAATTTAATGGAGTTAGCAGACTTACAAGCTTTGTGGCTTTAACGGAAATTAGTTTAACGTATAGTGGTCAACCAAAATGTAGGTTTTAATTTTAGTGTTTCATTGTATTTAAGCATATAAATGAAGTTTAAATATTGATTTATGACTAGCAAGTGTTATGATTGGGGTTGCAATATTGATTTAAAGCTTCACATGTAGGAACCTGAAAAATACTCAAAATTTATAGCTTGGAGAGTTAGTCCCGACAAACAGTTGGACCAGCATTACATTATCAACAAATTCTACCATAAATAACAATTTATTTGAGTATAATTTAACGACATTATTAGTTAGACTTAGGTCCTTGGTTTGTGTACAGAACAATTGGACTTCTTACATTGTAAGTCCCATCAGACCATATCAGTGATGCAGATACCATTGAATTGTTTGGCAATCCAGCCCCAGAAACCGTTACAGCAAAAGACTGCGTCTCCTTCAATGATTTGAAAGCAAGAACATCAGGCACCGGCCACCTCAATCTTAATGTTGGCATCCACACTCACTTTTGCTTTGTAGGTTGAATTTGCTAGACCAACATTTGTAACTGCTCCAGGAAAAGTGACATTAAAAGGCTTGCTTTGTAGGACATGAGCAGCATACGTAGGATAATTTAGATCCTTCGGTGTCTCTTTAGTCTCTTCAGGGCAACTGCTGTCGTCTCCTGTAATGCCCCGTAGTCCTTTTGTGGTATACCCCATGCTACATAGAAACGTCACGTAATCATTTTCGAATGTTTCGTATAGTAAACCAGGATCTATAGATTTTACAGGATCAATGTGTCCAGCTCCATAAGCAAATTCACGATCTGGATTAGTAGTAGAATTCATTGGCCAGGCTATACACAAAAGAAAAAAAGAGATCAATCCTGCAAATTATGAAATTATTCCAAGGGCTTAGTATTGATATGGTTCCATGAAGAGAAAGTTAGAGATTACGAGTAGTAAAAAGAGCAGATTTAACTGCTGAAGGAGACCAATTGGGATGGAAACTTTTTACAGAAGCAGCTGCACCAGCAGCGTGGCACAAGCAATAGAAGTATCGGATACTACATTTTAATTAACAGATCTATTATCCCCCGGCAATCCTGATGGTGGCAAAACTGGTGGAAATGCTGCCGGAATCCACACTCCTGGTGCACTTAATCAGAACGGTATTAGTGAATCATGCGTGTACAAGCACAATATCCAGATAGAGAGAGAGACCTTGATAATACCTGGTATGATAGCACTAGGACCGTGTCCAGTGAAGTCCGGAGTTATAGGAGCCCCAACATATGTTACAGCCTTACTTTTTAGCATTTTCGCTTGAGGATTTCTGTATGTTAAGTGACAATATAAGAAAAACAAAAGTAGAATTGTAAAACTAGTCACTAGAAAATGTTTCTGTAGAAGGTAGTAAGTAAAAGCCTCACTTTGTTGAGTTTATGTAGGCCTTGACATGGTCACTTTGGCAGTCCCTCGAACCGTATGCAGCATTTGGAACTGCTTTATCAACAAGACGAATATATGATGGTGAGATTGACCCTGATGAACCAGCTCTAAAAGCCTCTAGAAATCCCCCCGTAGCATCACGTAACACTATCTTTCCCTTCACTAATGTGCCATTTCAACAAAATAGCTCACATGTCCTGAAATGCAAAATGTAGTAGAAAATGTCAGAGCTTTATCATTGCAATATCTTCTATTCTTAAGATCAAGGCAAACCAACAATTAAATACAAAATTCACCTGCTAGTTATTCAGTGCCGTGTGCATCGTTTATATTTCCTCCATTTACTAGAGGTCCTTCTGCTTCAAAGTATTGATTGCTTCATTCTGCGAATGAATCAATGATCATTATGTGGCCAACTTAGAGAGTTTTGTGACATCTATCTTCTCTTCTTAGAGAATTTTCATTATTTAGACAATATAAATGCTGATTTACAGCCATTAGTTTAGCAAAATTTGCATCCTAATTTATAGATATACATGCTGGTTTACATGCTGATTTACAGCCTGGTCAGTAAACATATACATGCTGATTTACAGCGGTCACACATGCTAACTTACAACCTTGTCAGCAGACATATACATGCTGATTTACAGCTTGGCTAGTAGACTTTCCTTTGACATTATGTTGCAAAGAGTTATAGTTAGTGAACTTATCATTGAAAGTTGATCATGTTACATTATTAAAATGTAGAGCTAAACAATTGACATTTACAACAAAGGTGGTGTTGTCTCCTAGAATAACTTTGATGGTGAATTTTCTGCCAATAGTGCTGGCTGCCACAGAAAGTATCCATGGTGTGCAATGCACATACTGATGCAGCGCTTGGACCACGGTTTGCCACGGCCTGAACAGTAAGAATGCCTTTTTTCATGGCATGGCATGCACCAACAGCAGCAACATCACTAGTTAAATCGTTGAGGCTCCATATGTCAGCGCCAACATAATGATGTCAACGCCATCAGCAATAGCATCATCTAAGGCAGCCAACAGCACGTCCTGAGGAAAGTCAAATGGCAGATTAACGCAGACCTTATATGCAGCAAATCTAGCTGATGGAACCGCTCCTCTTGCATTCCCTCTTGCTAGTCCTAAAAAGTCTACACCTTTCACTTCCTGGCCAACAGCGATTGATGCCGGATGGGTTCCATGACCCTCTATTGTGTCTCTTGCAGAATCCCCTGGCTGCGTGTTGTACACTCTAGCTCCAATAATCTTTCTGGAGATGCACATTTTGAAATTCCAATACTTATAAACAATATAATAGGCAAGGTCTAAGTAACCATCAAACTTAGAAGTATAAATTGAAAAAAAAAAAAAAAAAATAGTCCAACTAATGATATGAGGCTCTTTAATATACTCTCTCTTGTACCAAAACCCAAAATTCCTAAACAAATCAATCTCTGATACCATGTTAATATTCCCTGTACCTAGAAACTTAGTTTGATAGAAAATGACCGAACAACGACATTAGGCTCTCTAATACAAAGAAAATTACACACTAATTTCCATGGTTTATATTAAATTACTTGAAGAATTCACAATGAGAGAAAAAAGAAATTACTTGTTGGAAGTGAAATTTTCTCCTCCTTCACAAGAACCCTTCTACTTCTTGGGGAGAGGGCCAATGCCCTTATCATTTAAACTCTCTAATTCAGGCCATATTCCGGCATCAATAACACCAATCACCACATCACTTTCATCACTGGGATTTCTTTTAACCGTCTCTGAGAACCCATAAAGTCCCATGATGATTTAGTAGTCTTGAGGTTGAAGATTTTTACTAGGAAAAACTGAGACTACTCCCTTCATGCCTGCACATAGTACCAAACAAAACTATGACTGTATCACAGATTCATAACATAAAATGTCTTGAATTTACGCGACTAAATGTCTCCCTTACTGGCAATCTTTTGTTGCTCTCGTTCAGTAAGCTTCGCTGCAAATCCATTGAAACTCCTCTTGTAGCTTCTAATCAGGATATCATTCATAGAAGTACTGCAAAGAGTGTAAGAGAAAAAAAGAAAGAGAGATTTTTAATAGAGTTGAAAACTGTAAAACCCACATGATCATAAATTTAGCATCAGGTTCTAGACAAGAGTACCTGTCTTCAACAACTTCCTGTAGGATACTGAGATGATGAGATGCAGGTGAATATTGCGCTTCTGGAAGTGACCCCATGTACACAATGTAGACCTGCATTACCATCGATAGCATATATATGTAGGTGTATCAAAGCCAGCAGAACGCTCCTTCAGTCTAATAATAATATAATTCAAATCATCCTCACTGTAAGTAATATATCCAATATATATATATATATGTATATCACATAGAGACTATATCAGCCACCCCATATGATGATATCACCAAAAGAGAACCGAAAAGGGAAAAACTGTCTTGCCTGTCTATTTTCATTAGAGGCACCGGATTGTATGCTCATGGAGCCAATGAGAATCATTAGAGAAACATAGTAGAACGGAAAAGAATTGAGTGCAGCCATTTCTGATCAATTCTTGAGTGTGGACTGAGAGGTGAATGCGACATCAATTTATGTAAAACTAGTAAGAAGAAAGATTATTATCTATTAATAAATTGACAGACTCCATACTTCAATGGCTTTATTGTCCACTTTTGCAATGAAGAGTATTTAACTATATACCCTGTTGATAGTGTGTGTTTACAACATATGGACACACCTATGAGTGAATGTATGTACTATTGTAACTTGTATAAAGAATCAAATAGTTTGATTGCAATGAAGCCTTACCAGTCATATTATGAACCCAGCCAGTACTTTAGAAGAAGTTAAAGACTTGAAGTTAAGGCTTGAACATAGGTGTGAATGCAGAGCCAATTAGCAACTGCATTCAATCGCCATTCTTGCTGCTGCTAATGATATGCTATATGAAGAAATCATCAGGACTTTTTACCATATCAATATTTAACCATATATGTCACATTATTATTACATCTTTGTTTTTCAGGTGTATAATATATGATTCTATTAGACATTAAATTACTTGTTTTGTTTTCCTCTTTGGCCTATAAATATTAATAACTCATAGATAATTACTAAAAGAATAATTATGTCCTTACCATATACAATTATAACCTCCCATATGGGTGCAGATATTGTCATCCAAAATTATGATTTACACACCCAGATTTTATTATAAAAGTTTATTACAAAAATAACTCAAAACAAAATACTGATTTAAAATAAATTAATTAAAATATTTTAATATCTATTAATTTTTTATAATATGTTTAATTTAAGATTTAAATAATTGAATCAAAATACTCTACATACTCATCGATTTATCCTAATATATTAAACTCTAACTGTGTGTGTGTGTTTTTTTTTTTTAAAGACTAATTCACAATTTTTTTCTACAGTAGAAGTACATGATTATTGCAATTTTTTTCTAAAAGAAAGTTAAAAAATAAATAAATAAATTGAAGACTATAGGAGTGTATTCAATCTAAAGTTCATTCAATATGATTTTTTTTTTTAAAAAAAAAAAATGATAGATTTTGGTGAAATTCATCAATTTTATTAGAAATTTTTTAGAAATTTAATAAAATCTTTTAAATTCCAACGAAATCTTAAATTGAATATACTTTCCTAAAGTTGTAAAAACTTGTTTTTTTCCTGTTCATTTGGTTCCAAAAGCACTAATCATTATCTTGAAGAACAAAAAAATAATTTAAAATTTTGATAAATATTCTAGTTCTAAAAAATATTTTGGAGTTTAATCTAGAATTGACGTTTTCAATAATATATATATATATATATATATATTACACTTGTATTTACATTGGCTAATTAATTTTGATTAATCTGTATATTATATACAAGTCTTGTAAACTAAAATAACAGTAAAATTATTAATTCAAAACTTACAAATTGATCTTAAGAAATATAATTAGTTATAATTTAGAACTTTTTTATAAAACAAAGAAAAAAAAATTATAAGAGTTTATTATTATTATTATTATTATTATTTTGAAGTGTAAAATAGTTGTTTAAACTTAAATTTGAATGTACTAATAGTTTAACTGGGTGTTTTAGGTAAATAAATGAATTTATTTTCATAAGATTAGTTTTGATATTAGATTGGGTGTTTATAATAAAGTTGATTTTAAAATTTTTAATGATATGTGTACTTAATTACAATTTGGATGTATAAATCTTATTTTTGCCTGATGATGTCTGCACCCGTCCTATATTCTTCGCTAGATATTCAAATGGCTTGTAGCATCCTATGTCACTAATGGGACACCAACTAGCTAATTTGAGGGCAGGCCCACAAATATTTTTTCCAGTTTTATATATATAGTTTATCGTTTTTTCTTTAATTTGCACTTTTTATAAGATGACCCTTACAAATTCTTATGGTTGGACACCACGAAATCCGGTTTGTTGGCTTCACCTCTAGGTGCATTGATGTATTCTACGAGAAGATGAACTAAAATGTGCATTATCAACTATCCTAAGTCAAAATGCATCCTTTTTGGATGATTAGTTTGTTTTGTTGTTTGAGGTTGAAATCTTGGTTGAGTTCATACTCTCATCATGTGACAGCATACATAGTTTGTTGTATGAGGTGCAAATTTAATTAAGCTTCCACTCTCCCTGTTCGATTGTATTGTTTGAATGCTTGTTGTATGAAGTGGAAATATTGGTTGAGCTTCTACTCTCCTCATGTGACTGCACTTGCCACAAGTACGAAAATCTTAGCTAGTTATGTAACTCATTTCTTCATGTAGCGGTGACACCATTCCAGGAGAGGGACCTTCATGTCATGTCTTTGTATAGAATTGCGTTGCAGTTAGACGCACATCAGCACCACTAATTATGTTAGACAGCTGGTCTAACTATTGTTAGACCATTTCTTATCGACTTAACTTTTTAGATGTGACAATTACTGATATAATATTTAAACTTAGTTTGTCTCAAGAGTCATGGTTCAAATCCTCAATATGATTATATTTGAATTTGATATTTAATGTTTATGGCATGTGAAGGTCTGTGCTAAAAGAGTTAACATGTTATTTTTTAGCCATTTTTACCAACTCAATCTTAAATCATTGTCTTCCACTCAGCAGATTAATTAGTAGTTTAACTGCAATAGAAATTTTTTTTTCTTTTGAACCAAAATAGATTACTAAACTATGAAGAAACCTCAGATGGGAAGCTCATATCAGACCATGAAAAACAGTACCAGAAAATTCTCAATCACTTTTTACCTAATCATACACTATCTGCCAATATAGCTTTTATTAAAAAGAGCAAAGAGGCAGTCCGAATCTTGCCAAAAAAAACAATTTTTATAAAGAATAATCTCAAAAAACCGGTTCTAATTTATAAAAATGTCTATTTTACCATATATGATTTCATTTTTATCCAAAATCCCCCTTAACGTTAATAAAAACACTCAAAATACCCCCTGAAGGCACGTAAAAGGACGATAATACCCTTGACGGTTACAGATTCCGTTAGGTTGACTTTGTTGACCGTTTGACTTCAAGGGCAAAAAGGGAAATGCAATAAAAAATTAATAATATAAATAAACAAAATAATATTACAATTAAAAAGTTAAAATCGAAAACCAAACAACCATTTTGTTCATCTTCTTCTTCTCCTTATCGCCGTCGACACCACCGATCTCTCTGTGTCTTCTTCTACCCTTCTCGTTTCTTCTTCTTCTTCTTTTATTGATCTCATCGTTGCCGCCACCCATCTTCACCGCCGATGACTCTGGCTCACCCATTCCACCACCGTTGAGTCTCGACACACTCCCCTTTCCTAACCAGACTAGATCTCACCATCCTCTCACCCACTCTCGTCTTCTCGCCGGGTTAACGTCACCAATCTCTCTGTGTCTTCTTCTACCCTTCTCGTTTCTTCTTCTTCTTCTTCCATTGATCTCATCGCTGTCGCCACCCATCTTCACCGTCGATGACTCTGGCTCACCCATTCCACCACCGCTGAGTCTCGACACACTCCCCTCTCCCAACCAGACTAGATCTCACCATCCTCTCACCCACTCTCGTCTTCTTGCTGGGTTGCTATCCATTTCCAAAGTCTTTCCTCACCTTCGCCGGTCCATCACACAGACGACTCCCTCCCTCTTGCTCTCCCCCACTGGTCCATCACTCAGACACACTTTCTCCCTCTTGATCTCCCCTCGCAGTATTTCTTCTCGTTGGTGGTTAGCTGGGCAGTGTCGTGCCTCTTCTTGGTTGATTTTAGTTGCTGACTTTGATTGATTTTGGTTGTTGATTTCAGATGATTTTGGTTTAGTTGGTAATTGTGTTAATGATTGATGATAATGGTGTTGATGATTGATGATGGATGATGGGGTTGATGTGGCAAATTTTTTTTGGGTTGATGATGGATTCTGGAAACCCAGAATTTCGACTGGAAACCCAAAAAAATTTTGGCTTTCTAGTCAGAAAATTCTGGGTTTCCAGTGATTGGAACCCATAAATAGGGCCAGAGAAAAAAGAAAGGGGGAAGAGGAAAAAGAAAGAGTTGGTGGCTGGTATGTTGAATGGTTGGTGATGAAGATTGATGATGATGGAGATGAAGGATGAAGAGGTTGAAGATGAAAATGGTCTGATGAATCTCCCGTTTTTTAATCAATTTTTTTTTTAATTGAAAATATTATGTTGTAATTATTTTATTTTTTAAATAAAAAATGATTTATCAGGGTTAAAATTGTCATTCCGTAATTTTATCAACTTTTTTGTTAACTTACTAACAGAATGTGGTAATTTGGACAAAAATGAAACCTAAGTACTAAAATGGATATTTTCGTAAACTAGAGCAGGTATTTTAGGATTATCCCTTTTTATAATGTAGCAAACTTCACTTATTTTTACCGGTTCTACATGAAGCAATTCAATTAGATAGACAAGGAAGAGTTGTAGAGAGATGGTGGATGAAGGACAGAGGCGCAACCGGGTGGTGCTAGTACCATGTTCATTCCAAGGCCACATAACTCCAATGCTTCAGCTTGGAGCCATCCTCCACTCACAGGGCTTTTCCGTCACTGTTGTTCATACACAGTTCAATTTTCCAAACCCCTCCAACAATCCTGAATTCAGTTTCCAGGCTATACCGGATGGTTTATCTGATCTAGTTATCTCCTCTGGGAATTTAATAGATATTATAGCACTTCTGAACATAAATTGTCAAGGACCTTTCCAGGAATGCTTGGCTCAAATGGTGAAACAGCAGGACTCGAATGATGAGATTGTTTGTGTCATCTATGATGACCTGATGTACTTCTCTGAGCCAGCAGCTAATCAACTGAAGCTACAAAGCATCATATTCCACACCTCCAGTGCAGCCACCTGTGTATCGCGTCTTGCACTCCTCCAGCTCAAGGAAGAAGGTTACCTTCCATTGCAAGGTATGCGCCTTTTGATTCCTACTCTGAGTCTTCTCATCAAAACATACTATATCATCATTTTTTGATGGAAAACGAATGTATATTATTAACAAAAAGAAGAAGAACAAGTCAACCAGCATCCACAAGACCACTCAAAACTTGACTAACCATGAACTTTAACATTCTGATCTGTGATCCTGGAACACAGATCTAATGATGCAGGAGCCAGTGCCTGGGCTACCACCCTTCCGGTTCAAGGATCTACCTATTGCCAGATTTGGAATAACAGAAAATTACTTGCAACTGATAATCAGTGCTTACAACACAAGTATATCTTCAGCTGTCATTTGGCATACCGTGGACTGCCTTGAACAATCATCATTAGTACAGATCCAACAGCAATGTCAAGTTCCAATCTTCCCAATTGGCCCCTTGCACAGAATTGCACCATCCACATATAGCAGCTTGCTTGAGGAAGACACAACCTGTATTGAGTGGCTTGACAGCCAAGCTCCTAATTCTGTAATATATGTAAGCTTGGGGAGCATAGCAACCATGGACAAGAAAGAGCTAGTGGAGATGGCTTGGGGCCTGGTGAATAGCAAGCAACCATTCTTATGGGTGGTTAGGCCTGGTTTGGTCAATGGTTCAGAAGAGATTGAGCTATTATTGCCCGAGTGTACTAAAGAAGCTGTTAGAAGAAATGGCTGCTGCATTGTGAAATGGGCACCGCAAAAGGAGGTCTTATCGCATAGTGCAGTTGGAGGGTTTTGGAGCCATTGCGGTTGGAATTCAACACTTGAAAGTATTAGCGAAGGGGTTCCAATGATATGCAGGCCATCCTTTGGAGATCAGAGGGTGAACGCGAGGTATGTGAGTCATGTGTGGAGAATAGGCTTGCAATTAGAGAACGAGTTGGAAAGAGGGGAGATAGAAAAAGCCATTAGAAGGCTAATGGTAGATAAGGAAGGGGAAGAGATGAGGGAGAGAATTAAGAAATTGAAAGAGGAGGTTGAACTTTGTATTGGAGAAGGTGGTTCTTCCTACAATTCATTGAATAAGTTTATAAAGCTTATCAAGTCATTCTAATGACTGATACAGTTTGGTGGTTTTGACACTTCACTGTCCCCATAACAGCAAATATTGGAGACAGGAAACTTTTGAAACTTACAAAAGATTTCTACAGTTACTTTTTACAGTTATGTTTTCCACAACTTGAGCACAAATTAAAGTGTTGACACAGGTTTCGCTTGGGCTACTTTTCTGTAACCAAGTAATTTAAAGGCTTCTGCATATATAGGGTGGCACCATCAGATATTTGCAGCTAAGTCCTAGCAGAGCACCATAAAATATGTGCTCTTAATTTCTAGCAGTTTGGCCCCAGGAAATCAGGTTTGCTGGCTTCTCCCTTGGGTTCATTGATGTAGGCTACATGAAGATGAATAGAATTATTTCATTATCAGCTATCCTAAGTTAGAATACATTGTTGTATGATGTGGGAATCAGGATTGAGCTTCTAGTTTGACAAGTGTGACAAACTTATTAAGAAATATTATTGCAATATTATGTACTCCATTCATCGTAAAATATGCATCAAGAGCAATTCAACAAAACTTCTTTTGTTAATTCTCTATGCACATGATCTTTTACAAACCTTCCTAACAATGCTCTCTGGCTAATTAATTTAACTCTCCTCTGAATTTAGTAGTGGCAGGCATCTTTCTTGGATGAGGAGGATCTTTGTCTATTTGTAAAGACAATTGCAGGTGGACCACATCAGCACAATTAAATTAATTATAAACTTAAATATTGCCTACCAATCAGCGCATTAATCTACTTTAACCCTAATAGAAAAACTTTTTTTCACTTCCAATTACCCATCAGGTAAAAGTGATTATACAATAATAATAATAATAATTTGGTACCGGCTTTGCACAAACGTGGAGATTTCCATAACCTCCACTAGATTTTATTAAAATCTAAACATAACCGTTTTAGAAAAAAAAATAATGCTGTTACAATTTCAAAATTCAACAAAATTCTCACTATCATTAGTTAAAATTTATAAGTCCTCATCGTTACAGGATTAGGGTTTGTTCGGTAGGTTTTTTGCATTTTCTATTTTTTGAATTCTGAAAACGTGTTTGATAACAAGTTTTGAAAACAATATTTGAAAAAACAAAAACTGAAAAACGTGTTTGATCGCAATAAGGAGAAAATAAAAAACTATAACGAACATATTAATATATTATCAACATAAAATATTTAGGATATAAAATAGAAAAATAAAGAAATTTTAATTTTATTTAATAGTTTAAATATATTTATAAATTAAAAAATGTAAAAAAAAAAATTGATCAAAAGTTGAAGAAAAAGAAATTACTAAATAAAAAAAATGATTAAAGAAATTAATATCTTCACAGTTGTTTCTTTTTTTCTTTAATTTTTTTAATCTATTAATTTAAATGTTAATATTATTAATTATTTAAATTAATTTTTAAACATAAGTGTGCAACTTGGCATTTTCTAATTAGACCAAATAATTTTAACGTAGAAAAAGACCATCCTACCAATGAAATGTTAACTTTTCTGTCAAGTTAGCATTGGTCAAGCCCAGTCAAGGTATTGGTGTAGTCAAGGTACTAAACTCACACCATGGTTGATGTTTTAGCAAATGTCAGGGTACTTTGTGCATAATTTCCCCCATAATAGCATTTATATTTAAATATTGACAGAACATATGATTGTCAGAGAAGCGATCGGAGGAACCATTAACTTTCTTATCAATCAACATGACCTTGACATCATTAACAGAACATGGTGTTGCCGTGTGGAACAAATTGTGCACGTGTTTGCTAGCATCAGGGAATAACAGACTATGCAGAAGCCTCACATGGGCAGTGCATTTTAGACTCTGAAGAGCAATGCCAAAAATGCATAATTCACCTATTATTTGACACATACATCATGTCCAATATGTTATAATTAATTAAAAAGAGCTAGCATCCAAATGCATAGTGACAAGAGGTGATCCAGAGACCAATGCACAATGAAGCAAAAATTGGCTTTTCTCAGCATTTCTACAAAATGCAATTCAATTAGATAGACAAGAAATAGCTGTAGAGAGATGGTGGAACAAGAAATGAGATGCAGCAGAGTGGTGCTAGTACCAGGTTCATTCCAAGGCCACATAACTCCAATGCTTCAGCTGGGAACCATCCTTCACTCAAAGGGCTTTTCCATCACTGTTGTTCACACACAACTCAATTCTCCTGACCCCTCCAACAACCCTGAATTCAGTTTCCAGGCTATACCAGATGGCTTATCTGATCATACCCTCTCTTCAGGAAACTTTGTAGACATTATATTACTTCTCAATGAAAATTGTCAAGTGCCATTCCAGGAATGCTTGGCTCAAATGGTGAAACAGCAGGACCCTGGTGATGAGATTGTCTGTGTCATCTATGATGAAATCATGTTCTTCTCTGCTTCTGTAACTAATAAGTTGAAGCTACAAAGCATCATCTTGCGCACCAGCAGCGCTGCCACCTACATATCTCGTCTCGCTCTTCTCCAGCTCAAGGCAGAAGGTTACCTTCCATTGCAAGGTATCTACCACGTTTTTCCTAACTTGAGTTACTTTCCGTGCCAAAGTATCTATCATGAACATTAACATTCTGATCTATGATTCTGGAATACAGATTCAGTAATGCAGAATCTAGTGCCTGGTCTGCATCCCTTCCGGTTCAAGGATCTACCTGTTTCCAAATTTGGAATCTTTGAAAATTACTTGCGACTGATAATTAATATGTGCAACACAAGACCATCTTCAGCTGTCATTTGGAATACCATGGAATGCCTTGATCAATCGTCGTTGGAACAAATCCAGCTGCAATGCCAAGTTCCTATCTTCCCAATTGGCCCTCTGCACAAATTTGCACCATCCTCCTCCACTAGCTTGCTTATGGAGGACACTAACTGCATTACATGGCTTAACGGCCAAGCTCCTAATTCTGTTATATATGTAAGCATGGGAAGTGTAGCCCTCATAAATAAGAAAGAACTAGTGGAGATGGCTTGGGGCCTGGTGAATAGCAAGCAACCATTCTTATGGGTGATCAGGCCTGGCTTAGTCAATGGTGCAGAAGAGACTGAGCTATTGCCTGAGGATTTTAGAGAAGCTGTTGGAGGGAATGGCTGCATAGTGAAATGGGCACCACAAAAGGAAGTCTTATCGCATGTTGCAGTTGGAGGGTTTTGGAGCCACTGCGGTTGGAATTCAACGCTGGAAAGTATTAGCGAAGGGGTTCCAACGATATGCAGGCCGTCCTTTGGTGATCAGAGGGTGAGCGCGAGGTATGTGAGTCATATATGGAGAATAGGCTTGCACTTGGAGAATGAGTTGGAGAGAGGAGAGGTAGAGAAAGCTGTAAGAAGGCTAATGGTAGATAAAGAAGGGGAAGAGATGAGGGAGAGAATTAAGAAATTGAAAAAGGAGGTTGAAGTTTGTATTGGAGAAGGTGGTTCTTCTTACAATTCATTGAATAACTTGGTAGACCTTATCAAGTCCTTTTAAAGGCTTGAGCACTTTGGTGGTTTCGACACTTCACTGTCCATCCGAGCCATATTGGAGACGCACTTCTGAAGCTTTCAAAAGATTTCTATTCTGAAGTTGCTTTACAACTGTGTTTCCAGCAAGTGAGCTACAATTACACAAATTGAAGTGTTGACACAGATTTCACTTGAGCTACATTTCCGTGACCAAGTAACTCAAAAGGCTTCTGCAAATTGCAATATGCAAATTCTCTAAAGAGGTATTGTACCATAAGATATTTGCAACTTACCTTAGCATGCACCATACAAAATGTGCTTTCCCTTTCGAGTTCTTGCAAGTCATTCCAATAATATCTCTTTGTTAGATAACGGTACAAAAATGAAATATATTGCCAGCATTAACATCTGCATGCTCATCAAGTAAAGAAAATTATTAGCAACAGTTCTGCATGAAACATATGCACTGTCATAATCCAATCATGCTCACTGAAATCAAACCAGGTCCAAGTGAAAATTTGCAATCTCGGATATCAGTGGCTGATACTGAGAAGCACATTGATCAACAATTCAACATATCAAAATGCAAAGCAGATTAAGCAGTTACAGTAATTTAATTATTGATGACCAAAAGAACCAAGTAGAATGCATGCAACAGTACCCTAGTGGATGTTAGTAACCGGTACATCCAAAAGAATTTTTCGCATTTCTTCTTTAGCAAGCTTTGCTGCAAATCTGTTAAAGCTCCTCATGTAATTGTACAACATCACTTCTGATGCCTTACTGCAAAATGAATTGCAAAGACTATGAAAGACTGATCATATCATGAAAAATATGAAAAAATACAAATAAATGAACAGATACATCTATGCATGTATGTAAGTAATATGGCAAACACTGTGAGGAAAACATAAAGTTACATTGCATATGCAATGTTAAATAAAGGAAACTAATGAATTTTTTATAGAAGAAGACGGAAGATGACCTGCCAACATGGAGTGATGTTGCTGACAAACCACTCTGAAGATTCCCCCCCATGTACACAATATATATCTACAAATCCAATACCCCATATGTCAAAAACATCAGCACATGCACAGATTTCTCAATCCTGGAAAAAATAGTTGGGACTTTTTACTTTATCATGCCTGTCAGATATTCGTATATAAGATTCAGAATATTGGTTCAACGCACAAGCTTATGTTTCACATGATTACAAGTTTAATTTTATGATGAAGAGAGGACATACATTTGCCTTCTGGTTGGTATCTGAAGCACAGTTACAAGTGAAAAACCTGCCTGGTAAGGTTGTCCAGATGCAGAAACTGAGTAGCAGCAGCCATGGCACAAAACCAAGCATGTCCATTGATAAAAAAATCTCAAATTGTGCTATAGATTGCATGAACTTGCATGCAATGCCATGGACTTGCAGAGGTTTTTATAGAGACTGAGACCAAGTAAATTTGCAGTTTGTATAGCTATCCACGCCAACAAACTGATGTGTCCAAAATGCATAACCTGGTTGCTTGTCACTTACATGTGCTTGAAAACTTTCTCCTGTTTCTCAGACTTCAGTAAAAATAATTGAATTCAATTTTATGCTTAAAGAAAAAGTGATTCTAAAACGTCGCCAAATGTATTACAGAGTTGTAGAAACATTGAATTCAATTTTATGTATCACATTGGTTGGCCTTGCACACCACCACAAATAATTGTTTATGACAAGCCATTGAAGTACGTAAGCTTTAAACATTACATATCCATCAAAACAGAAATTTAATAGAGACTATTGATAAAATTATGTCTCTAGTTGTGAGACTAGGCATCAAGTCATGAATTGTAAAATAGCTTATATTACATCCTTACAACTGCATACATTTGATTATATAGAAGTCTCACACTATTCTAAGTAACAACAGTTACATTTTGCCCAGCAGTAATGAACTCCACTGCATGACTACAGAGCAGAGTCCTATAAACTTGAAAGCCTTCTCAGGCAACAATACCATCCTTTAAATAGTTCTGGTTGCCAAGACAAAACAGAAAGAGAATATGGTTAGCTCACAGCAAAATTGCAGCTACTACATCATTCACATTTTTTCAGACACAATACAAAGAAGATGATAAACCTAAGCACAGACTTGACATCGGAATGTAATGAGGAGCAGAAAGCTTACAATGTTAAAAAGGACATTGACACTTGAGAAGAAATCAAATTGCTCAAGTATGGAGATAATTTGCAGCCATCATCAGCTCCAGAGTTAGTTCTGGTTCAATGTGGAAATCAGTCTCCTTACCCCTGCAAACAAGCATTATTTCCATGTCAATATAGGATTAAAAAATAAAAATAACAAAATAAGAACAAAGGAATTCCGATATTGGGTTTCACAACTTGATTAGCTCCAAAATACAACCAAAGTCAGTTAAAAGACTTACCAATATATAGAAACATTTTCATATTGGATTAAAAAAATATTATTTATTGGGAGTCTGTATTTATCTTTGACATAGGATTTAAGAAGTGCAACAAGTCTGCCATTTAGGGAAGAAAACAACACCAGAGTTGCACCATTCATAAGGAAAATAGACCTCCCCCCAAAATCCCAAATATAATTTTCAGAAGTGTACTAGGCAATTGTTGAAGCACAGTCATTCCTCATCCACGAGGAGCTGACAAGTATGCTGAATTTTTTTTTGTAATTGAACTTTCTAAAAATTACACATGCCATTGACTCCTGGTAATGATTAAGCCTGTTCTTGCATTTTATGTTCCAAAATGCCATTGATTGTTTTTCCCTCCACACTGTTTCTGCCTTTGGTTTACAAAACCACAATAGTGCACTAACAACTAAGATGAATGGCATTGCCAGGAGGAGATGTCAACCACTTCCTTTTAATACAACAATTTGTTCCATAAACCTCTTTTCTAAGACATACCTTGCAGCATTAAAATAATCACCTCCACAGCAACATTATCCGGATAACAAAAAACCAACTCCTCTAGTGAAGCATTGAATCATTCTTTTTGACAAAGTGCCATACAAAATGTTAAGAATAAAATTAATAAAAAAGGAAATTTGATCCTTCTCCTCTATCTCTAAGAACACATCTCACTTTATATGGACCAAAATTTTGTAGAGCAGAAGCTAAATTATAAATTATTATCCTCAACTGGGAAGTATTACGGACAAACATCATATGTAACAAGATTGGCCAGAACAATTGAGTAGACAATTAAATGGCTGTAAAAGCCTGCACCCATTTAGAATGCAATACACTAGAAACTGACGTCTTCTAACTTTATACGAAAACCCCAGAAAAACCACACCCCACCCCCCCCACTTCTCTTCAAATTAATTTTTTTACGCATAAAAATCCTCTGAGCTTTCTTATTCATCAAAAGCCTAAATAAACGCGATAATAATATCAAACCTACAACCTTGGTAATCGAAAAATTCATGGGACATGATATCCCACCCAGGTGGTTCATTCCAAAGTTTAAACTTCAGACCTCTTAGTTGAAAAAAGTAAAAGCCTTACCTCTCCACTCACCCCTAAGAGTTAGACAATAAAGTTTAACTTAACAAAAAACTTCTATATCCCCCACAAAACCCGAATTGACCCAAAAAAAAAAAAAAACACCTACAACCACCTCACCAGTCACCATAAAAATGAAACCATACCAACAAAGTCATCATTTGCACAAAGGTCACTAGCAAATTCGAAAGGCACACACATTTTCCGCTCCACAATACCTAAAAAAGAAAAATGGTTCCACAAAGAAAATCAAAACATATAAAGAATAATCAAACAAATCAGAACCTGGCATACTGCAGAGACCAGTAAAAATATTGACAGATCTTCTCAAGAATGGTGGTGCTTATCTCAGGAAATGTCACTTCTCCATGCTCTCTCTCAGCAAAACTCCCTGCCCACAAACACATTACAATTCCGCACATCATAATCAATATCTACAACACTTCCTCCCATCATTCATCAAGTCACAATTTTGCGACAACCCACATTGAATGCAAGGGTAAGAGTGCAATTTCACTTAAACAATTAACAAACTTAATTATTTAAAGATCCCCAAAAAGGAAAAAATATGCAATTTTTCTACAAGCGAAATTGAATGGGAGCGTAATTTCACTTTAACCAACAATCAAACTCTTGAAAAGAGAGAGAGAGGGACCTGGAGAAGTGAGCATGTTGCGGATGGTCTGAGAGACCATGGCGGCTTCCTTGTCGATGACGAACTCGAACCCCTCCGCGCTTATCAGCTTCACTGTGTCTTCTTTCTTCATCTTCTTCGCCGATTTGATGATCCGATTCGCGGTTTTTCGTTGCCGATTTGAGAGCGTCCAGACTCGTTCTTGCGTTTTTTTTTTTATTTTGTTTATGGTTTTTTTTTTTTTTTTTTTTTGCGGTTTGTTTTTGGTTGGTTTACCCTCTACTGCTTACGCGTGGATTTCACGGGTTCAGACTTCAGAGGGGGAAATATTGGGCCTGTTTGGATATGGGATTAGTTGCATCCCCGATTTATTAGTAAGTGGATTGTCAACCCGGATTAATAAACACACGCGTTTGGATAATTTGGTAAGAAAAAACAAAAAATAATGAAAAAGTAATTATGAAATTTGAAAAAAAAAAAAAGGTTCAAATTTAGAAAATAGATTACAAATTATTAAAAGAAGAAAAGTAAGATGTTTTGGTGATGGTAAACTTTTCATACTTCCTACATAATATTGTGGTTTAAGTATTCAAATCACCAACCAGAACTTAGAATCTTAAATTTGCATAAAAAAATGCAGTACAACAATTCAAAATTTGAGTAATAATTGATGGTTTTTACCTTTGATAGAAAAAGTTTTATATACTAAAACTTCTCAACACTAGATTTGCATAAAAAAATGTGGTACAACAATTCAAAAATTGAGTAATAACTGATGGTTTTTACCTTTTATAGAAAAAATTTTATATACTAAAACTTCTCAACACTAGATTTGCATAAAAAATGTGGTACAACAATTCAAAAATTGAGTAATAATGGATGGTTTTTACTTTTGATAAAAAAAATTGTATATACTAAAACTTCTCATCACTAGATTTACGTTATAAATAATGTTATTATGTCCAAATAATGATGTAAACTGATTTGTAATCATTATATTATTTATAAAATGATGATATATTTATAATGAGTGATACTACACTATCTAAAATTTTATCCAAATTTTTTTACCCAAAATCTAAATTATGTAGTAATCATTATATTAACTATAGAATGATGATATATTTACAAAATAATGCTACATTTTTCAAAAAATTATCCAAACAATATAGCAAACCGATTTGTAACTACTACATTGATTTTAGAATGATATATCGATAATCTGATAATATCATATCATTTAGGTAATATATTTAAATAAATTTTTTGATAACGTAGCATTACTTATATTTTATATTTATAATGAGTAATATTATACTATTCGAAATTTTATTCAGCTTTTATTGTTGAAATGATATGACAAACTTATGTGTCTCTACCACATTATCAATACATCAACTTATAATTAATTAAGGTAATTGTCATGTCATTCGAATAAAAAAAAATTAGAACTGTAATATTATTCATCGGTAATACTATGCTTAACCGACACTAATTATAAAAGAATTTGTGAAAAAAATATTTGATAATAGATTAAGTTATATGTATTACCTAATTTAACTCTGTTATTTAAATTGAGAGTGACGAAATTGCCTATTAATACTTAACCCGTCGATATCATTGACTACCTCTAAACTTTAGGTTAGATATAAATATATCCAATCGATTTTAAAACTTATCGAAAGTTTCATTGAGAGTGTTGTAATGAATTTAATAAGTTGTTTTTTAAAATTTTTGATAAATATAAATTAATAAATTTAAAAGTCTTATGTTTCCCATGAATTATAACCTGTCTAAATCTACCTACTTTGAACCAAAGCTAAGAAAAAAATGATGGTATTTCATTTCTTCGGTTGGTAAGAAAAAACTAGTGAGAAAAATAAAAAAAAGAGAAAGAAAGAATGAAAAACTTGTCTGACGTAGAAGTAGAAAAATAAAAACAAATTTACAAAAACTTGTCTGACGTAGAAGCAGAAAAAGAAAAACGAGTTTACTAGTTTAATTTAATTTAATCTCTAATTGGTCTTATTAGAAAAGATTATACTTGATTATAATCTTGTTATATATATCTATATATATATTTATTGAATGCTTATACACATTTAATAGAAATTAAAAGAGGTCAGTATCTTTAAAGAGAAGGAGAAGGGGAAGACATCATCATTGATAATTGGTTGCAGTTGACAATTTTTTTTTTTTTTTTTTGGTTAGTAGGTTGTAGTTGACAAATTTATTTTCACTATGTAATTCAATCATGTGATTTATTGAATAATAGATGCATGGGACAAGTGATACATTATTGCCAATCCTCTGTAAAATAAGCATGATCGAACCTATAATTCCAATTTCAAGTCAAACTAAAGAGAGAAGTCCATAATTCTCAATTTTGGAATCAATCTGAGTTAAAATTAAATAAATAAACCATTTTAATTTAAAGAACTAAAAAATGATAAAAATATAATATATAAATATATAAAATTATAAAGTGCCAGTAGAATGCACAAATTCCTAATTTAAACTTTTTTCTTAAATTTATATTTAAAACTTATTGCTTAAACGTAAATAATAAATTATATTTTCATATAAATTGATCAAGTGGTTAAAGAACATCATCAAATTGTTATGGGGTGACTCTATTGCCACCCATAAAATATCTTATTGCATCCATTATCTCACGACACCCACCATGTACATTTAAAACATTTTTTCTACATACCTTTCATAATTTAGAAAGTAACCATATTACTTTGACATTAACTAATATTTTTTTACCACTTTTTTCTTATATCATTTAAAAATCTACCTGTTCATTAATCTCATATTTCCCTTGTTTAAAAGTTAATAAAGGATCTATCTTTAAAAGGATCTAAAATTGTATTGAGATATTTACTAATAAACATCCATATTTATTTATTTATTTCTCAGCTTGTACTCCACTTAAAAACCAAAAAAAAACAAAAAACACTTTTGCAGCACTTTTGTCTTTTTTAGCTCTTCTACACTTTTTTTTTTTCTTTGAAACTTATGCTACACTTTTATTACTCTTAATTTCTTATTATTATCAATTATGAGTTCACAAATTTCATTAAACATCATAATCACTTCCACTCTTCATCTTAACATTGATTATTGAAATGTATTTAAATCTCAAAAGTAGCTTTTATAGTAAACTAGATGTAGATTTGGGAAAAAAGAAAAAGAAATTGTCAATCTATATATGGAAGAAGATAACATAATGGAATGACTTGTGCATAGAATGATAAATGACTGATAAAATAATTTTTTTTTTTTCTTTTATCAAGCTTACGAAGAAAAATAGAGATTTATCGAATTATGATATAATGGTAATTTTATTATAGGTTATTTTAATAATAAAATAAATTATAAATAAATGGGTGAGGGGAGGTACTTTTGGGTGGAAAGGCAATAGAGCGACTCATTGTTATATCCTAGACTTTTTTTTTTTTGCCCTATCATTTAATAGAATAAAACCTGTTGTGGATGTTTTTCGGATTACCTAAATGGGCTAGCAGAAGCCCATGAGATTAGCGGCCTAAGCTACTGGGGCCAGTAAGTGAAGCCCAACATGGAAGCACGTTTGAGCCTATTCAAGTCAAGATCGGTGAACCAACCGCGAAGCCAAGACCGGTGAACTTCTAGCGAAGTCAATATCGCTCAACGAGCATTCCCGTTAAAGCGTCGTTGAGTCCGCTGGATCCATACAAAGTGAAGCCCGCCTACTCCGCAGCTTCAATCCGTTTTCAACTCAGTTCGCCTAGTGCCAGCCCAGAACAGTAAGCTAACAAATCTTGCACGATAAGCAAAGTTACTTCACCTAATGACAGCCTGATTCTGAGATATTTTACCTAACCAGTATGGGTTATCAACCAAGTCCACGTGTAGCCAGAGTTGACCTGGCAAAAGTCAGCAGCATTTAATGTGTTTCAGTAGCATTAATTGTAGTTGATTGTGATATTTTGTCTGATTATTCTCTTCTGTAATCTTTACTCCTCTATAAATAGAGGAGAACATTTATTGTAAGGGGAAGAGCTAAAAAACACACTTGAGAGATAACAATGCCGGAAATAGAGAGACAGTGGACGTAGGCAGATCATAAAAAGGTCGAACTACTTTAAAAATTGTTTGTTGGTTTGTTCATCCTTGACTCTTTTCTTTTACCATTATCTGGTTTTTCATTTCAGATCTTTTTACGTTGCGGCATTGGGCTCAATAATCTGATTGACTGGTTTTCCACGTCAACAAAACTCATGAACATCCTTACAGTAGCCTTTTTGGGATTGCCATTGTTTTTCAAAACAAAATAAAAATTTTAATATGAAAAAGAAAGATAGAGAATAAAATTTGTGAGAAAAAATGGTCAACTAGCCATTAAAAATTTCTCGTGGGTTTTAAAATGATTATTCCTATTAATCACGCAATGATTAATCATTGACTTTAAGGATGATTATGAGCCACATGACTAATCTGACAGTTGACGAACTTCTTTCCTTTCTTGTTTTTGATATGTACGTTGTATAAAAATTGTCATTTTCATTGAAAACTTTGTTTTTTCGAAAGACATTTATTGAAAACTTTTAACACCACTTGGTTATTGCAAATAAGTGCACGTCCATTATCTTTTATTCAATTATATTTATTTATTTAATTAAATAAATTACAATATATTTCTAAAAAAAAATACAATATAATAAAAATTTTACTCTAACCACACCACAAAAGGAATAAAATCCATAAATATGAAAACAAATATATGTAATGAGACTTAAATCTTGATCACACATATATATGTTTAGGTAACTTAAAATTATTATTATTATTATTTTGAAATATGGATCTCTTGTTGTGATTTAAACTTAAATTATTGTCAAATTGAAAGAATATTATTTGTCATAAAGTCATATTAAGCCGTGGTGATATCTATTTTATTGAAACCTATGAATTTGAAATCAATTAACTAATGAAATCAACAAATGGTAATAATTTTAATTGCAATTTGATTATACATTGTTTTCGTTTCAGTTATTTTTAGTATTCAAATCATTAATTTGATATGAATAGTCAATTTATGAATCACATAAAATCTATTTAAATCTATCATAAATGTGATGATTGTTAAAAATATTATATACCAAAAATATTAAAATACGAATACTGCTATATTATATATAAAAAAAAAAAAAAATCAAATTTATTATTCAATTGATGTGAGTGTAATTGTTAGATTATCAATACATTATCTCAAAAATGATAATTACAAATCAACTTACGATATTAGTTGGTTAAAATTTTGGATAAATTTTTGAAAAGTACAGATTTTTCTTAAAATACATATATTTGAAAATATGATTTCATTACAACTATACATGTTATGTATTTTAGTACAACCATAATTTTATAATACTTCAATCATCAAAGTTATAATATTTTATGAATTTTATATGTAATTTTTTTTTTTTTTTGGAGTATCAGATGACATTGTTTATTGGCACAACTAGTCGGGTTTTTTTTTAATACAACTAATCGGATTCTTCCTCACCTAGAATTAAAATAACAAAATCATAATTCCAGACTTGCAACACATTGTTAATAGATATCCTCCTTCTGGAAAGCGCATATATACATCCCTCGAACCGTATTTGTGTTAAAAAGGTTAATTTCTCACCCTAATGGGCATGGGAACTGGGAAGATCCCTCACTCTTTGTTGTAGGAATATCTTTTAGGCCATTTTTACACTAATTAATTTCATTAAGTCTGGATAAGTTTTTAAATCCGCATTGGGTGTTATGAGAATTACTTTTTAAACTATGCTAGGATTATACTTGTAGTGTATATTTAATAGAATTTCTCCAGTGAACAAAGGAATTTTTTTAATCCAAAAAGCTCTTTTCAACTCTTTTTGTATTGTCTAGTTGTCACACAAATAAAACTTTTCCGACAATTAAAATGGTTTTTGCAAAGTTAACATTTTAAGCCTTTTTAAGTAGATTTTTTAAACTTTTATTAAACACATCAATATAATATCTTTTTAATATTTTATTAATTACATTACACTTTTTTCCACATTAAAACCTTAATAAGCATATTCAATCCTAATTTCTATTAATCATTTTTAATAAATAAACTATATAGAAGTCCTTTTATAATGTTTACTTTCATTGGTTTCAAACCAATTGTTGTTGGATTTTAAATTATTAATAATAATAATAATAAGTAAGAGAAACATGAAAAAAAAAGAGAATAAAATCCCAAAAAAGAAGAGGGGGTGGGCGTGGGAATCACCAAACATTCACTAGACACTACCTGCCAGCCTGAGACTGTCAGTCGCCACCTCATCACATTTTGTCCTTTTTGCCCACTAAAACGACACCGTTTCACCTCCCAAACCTCCGGCCCCTATAAAAACTGCCCCTTCCTTGTCTGTTTCGTCCATTTCCCATCTCTCTCTCAAGTCCCATCGGAACCAATCCCTCCAAGTCGTCCGGTTACCTCCGCCAAGACCACCAAGTCACTCTCTCTCTTTTCTCGATCTGTCCGCCTTTTCCAGGTAAAACAAAACGAACACAAGATTTCGGTTTATTTTATTTTTAATTTTTTAATATTTTGGAGGTTGAATTGAAGCGCAGGTGCTCGAGGTCGGAGAGGAAGCAATCGACAAAGAAGAAGAGAGTTTACTAGTTTTGTTATTATAGTGATGGCTAGTAAAGTGGATCACGAGTACGACTACCTCTTCAAGATCGTCTTGATCGGCGACTCCGGCGTCGGCAAATCCAACATTCTCTCCAGGTTCACCAGGAACGAGTTCTGTTTAGAGTCCAAATCCACCATCGGCGTCGAGTTCGCCACCAGAACTCTCCAGGTCCCTCCTCATAAACCTCTCCTCCTCTCGTTTCAACTCTAGATTTGACTCTATATACACTTACAATTTTTAATCGAATTAGAGATCTCGTCAACTTGTTCCAGAATCCGACGTTAATAGACCTTGTTCATGTCAATCAACTGCTTGTTTTAACTGATTCCACATTTGATCTAAAGAAATCGCCTATTAGTTTGATTAATTCGCTAAAATATTGATTTTTTTTTTCATATGCGATGTGTTTTTGAAGCTTCTTGTTGTACGGAAATGGATTGTGGAGTTGATGTGCGGAAGTAGTTATTGTTGTTGTCTGTTGTTGTATAGGTAGAAGGAAAGACGGTTAAGGCACAGATTTGGGACACGGCAGGGCAGGAGCGATACAGAGCGATTACGAGTGCATACTACCGAGGAGCGGTTGGGGCGTTACTCGTTTATGATATAACCAAGAGGCAGACTTTCGACAATGTTCAAAGGTGGCTTCGCGAGTTGAGGGACCATGCGGATTCCAACATTGTCATTATGATGGCTGGGAATAAGTCGGATTTGAATCATCTGAGGGCTGTTAGTGAGGAGGATGGTCATTCATTGGCTGAGAGGGAAGGTCTTTCGTTCCTTGAGACGTCTGCCTTGGAAGCAACCAACGTAGAGAAGGCCTTCCAGACTATCTTGACCGAGATTTACCATATTATAAGCAAGAAGGCATTGGCAGCCCAGCAGGCGACTGCTGCTGCTAATGCTAGTATTCCCGGTCAAGGAACCACCATCAATGTTAATGATGCAGGGAATGTGAAAAAAGGTTGCTGCTCGACTTAAAATTGCTCTCATGTTGTTGATACTTGAGGAGGGGAACCGGTTTTGGCTACCTAGTAGACTTTTCGATTTCTTTTAAATTTTTTTTCTGAGAGAGAGACATTGTAGAATACTTTCTTTTCTTTTTTTTCGTTCATTGTTTGATAAGGAAGGTTGTGAAATTTAAAATGACATATTGTTAATGCTATAGGTGATTTGGTTTCTTTGGTTTCTGACTTGTAATAGATGTTTTATGTAATCCCACTTTGTTCTTGTTTACACCAACTTTCTGATCGATTGTGTTGGAAGTTAAAGCCATCTTTGCACTGATAAAGGCTTTGATTTTAAGTCATTAAGAATTTATTTTGCTAACTTCTCGTCATGCTTGATCATTCTACGAGCACACGTTAATATAAGCTGATGGCAGAACGAATTTCATTGACTTGTATATTTCGAAGCAGATACATAGGGAAAAAGTAATGGAAGCTGAAATCATTTAACTACTATTCGATCTGTATTGTTACATGTTGAATTCTGTGTTTTGTCTGACAGTAATCCCTAATCTTGCTAAGTATTTCACTAGAGCTGATTCCAGGCTCAGCTACTGCATGGCAAGACAACACACTTTTACCAGATGTAATGGACCAAACATGCAAGTCATGAACAGATTGAATTCCTTTGACACACATGAGATCTCTTTCTAGTCCACCAACATTGATCTCAGTTGGTGTCCTTTCCATCAGTATTCCCAGTATATTTCCAAGCATCGGTATGGTAGTACTAAGAGCGAAAATGGAGAAAACTAAGGTGCAAATGAGATCTACTATGTACCAATCTGGTTTTACCCACATAATCGATCCAGCAATCATCACGCCAACAGATTGTATTAGATCAGTCATGACATGTAGGTAAGCCCCTTGGAGATTTATATTTGATATCTTTGATTCATTTTTATCAGTTACCTTACATAATTTCTCTCCCTCGTGATCGCGATTATGATCATGATTGTGACTATCATGGTAACTGTGGCCATGGCCATGACCAAGACCGTGGCTGTGGCTGTGACCGTGACCATGATGAGCATGATCGTGACCATGACCATGACTGTGACTGTGATCATGAGTGTGCCCACAACCATGATGAGCATGATCATGACCAAGAAAAGTGACCATGATTATATTGATTAAAAATCCAAATGCTGCTACTCCAAACATGAGTGCTCCATTCACCTTTGCAGACTGGTGAAGCAATCTATCAGTTGCTTCATAAATCAAGATCCCAGATATTAGCCATATAAGTTGCACAGATAGAAGGGCACCCAAAACCTCAAGACGACTGAATCCGAAAGAATGGTCTACTGTTGCCTCCCAACCTGAAGCTCGGACTGCAAAGATTGAGATGGAGAATCCAGCAACATCCATAAGCAAGTGAGCTGCATCTGTCATAACTGCTAGGCTGTTGGCTTCAACCCCACCAACAACCTCTACTAGCATAGCAATAAGGTAGAAGATTATGAGTCCAACAAGTTTCATTGCTGACTTAGACCGTTCTTTCGACTCTGATGCAAAATTTTCTTGTTTGAAGAAGCTGCAAACAGAATCACAGGATGATTTCGGTGCCACAGAAATGACATCTTTTTGTTCAGAGACCACTGGCATCTCAACATCACGCTGATGCTCCGCTCTCAAAATGGACACTGTTTCATCTTCCATCTGTTGGACAATCAGACATTAATTCGATATAAGAAACTGAAGCCAGTATCATAGTTCAATATTTACAAAAAGAAAATGAAGAAGGACTCTTAACATATCGAGGCATCGTACTTAACTTTTCTCTCATCCATCTAAAACATTCAGCTAAAACAATATGCTTCTCTCAACCGCTTTTCATTGCAAACATTAAACCATTGGACACATGTTTTTCTTATCAGCCTAGTGCTGTCATCAATTTTCAATGCAACCTGATAAAATCATCCACGAAGACCACCAATTTTCCTTGAATGATGCTACCTCTGGCATCTATATACGTTCTTATCTCTCTTGTACCAATGCTTATACATCTCAACATCATTATTCCTAACCACATTCATGTCAAGTTACTTTTTTAAACCAAAAATCATTCGCTTTGTTAACGCTTAACAACATCACCCGTAATTTTCCTCACTTTCAATAGGTATCTCACACAACAGTCCGCAAATAGTCTCTGTAGGTCGTATCAGCTTCAATTCCGCCCCAAAAAATCATGACATTCATTTGGTTAAATCCTGACTCCTGAGATAGTAATTCCATTTCCAACTCTAAGAGAAATGGTCAATCCAATTAAACTCAAATATCATTCCTGAATTACTTGGTATTGGCTCTCATAAAAGGTGAACAAACATAAATATGCAATTGCTATATGCAAATAATGGATTCCTCTATTTATTTAACAGTATTCAAACAATCAATCCAATTATGTGTGGCCATATTAACAAGTAAGAACTTATAGAGTCCTCTACAAAAGAATTCAAAAAAATCATCCAGTGCATTTCTATACTACTCAAAAAGTTAGTAACTCACATTTTTAAAGCCCAACCACCAAGCCTGAAAATCACTACTACAAACACCAAACTTGCATTCACATCACATCCTCAAAACACAAAATCAAACACCAAACACCATCAAATTTAAAAAAAAAAAAATTCTTCAAAACAACAAGGAGATAAAAAGCCATGATACATGAGTTTTCCACAACCAAACGCAAACTTTGATCCACCAAACAAAACACCGAAAACCCATCAAAAAAATTCAATAAAACTCCATAAATCAACAAATACAAGAAAAGGCCGTACCTGAGAACCAGAGAGAAGAAAAAGAGAAAAACTTTTGGAGATAATCTGATGGGGTGTTTTATTGCATATCAAGAGATGATACAAAATAGGGTTGGGTTATAAATAAGAAGAAGATCGTATCAAGTATCAAGATTTACACTTTTCCTGGAGATCTTTTACTCACATGAAATGGAAAAGGAATGAGTCGATTCGCATCAACCACACCCTCCCATATTTTCTTCTTCCGCATTTATGAATATATTCTTACCATGAATTCTGTATGGTATTTATTTGTTGAATATTGCAGACGGCAAGGGACACAGAGAGACCCAATTTTGGGGCAGCGATTTGTCAACCACGCGCTTTTGCGGCGACTGCAACAGTTTGACACCCCTTTTAACGGCTTCTCAGGTTTTCGGACATGTTAAACAGTTAAAGTTCCAAGTACTCTTGTCTGGTCATCCAAAATCATAGTATCTATATCTCGTATACTTATGACATGTATGTCGAAATCAGTAACATTTTTAAAATTATAATTGTGGTTCAAATATTTAACCTCAAATGGAGGGAAAATTACTATACCTCAAATGGAGAGATTTAAAACCATAATTGTGGTTCAAATATTTAACCTCAAATGGATATTTAATTATTTCAAAGCCTTGAAAAAAATATTATACAATAGTACCAATGACTAATGAGGTGGATAATTTCTATGTACATGTTTATAAGAATGTATATAAACGCAATAATAGATGAAATGTATGTTTTTATGTAATTTGACTTGATTTTAATGTGTTTTCGCCTTTTAAATATATTTTATAATTTATTAATTTGGGTAAGATTACCAAAATCAGTTTCTTTAATAACAATTCTTGAATTTATTGTAAAAATTATTATTGATGAATCTTACAATCAATCCAAATATTGTTTTGAAAATTTTTTTTGGATGACTTTATCCAAACCCATTTTTAAAACATCATATATATATATATATGAAAACAGTAAAATAATATTTGTAATTGATAATTTGCAAGTACATATTCTTACATAATAGGATATAATTTTAGTAATTAGGTGTATAATAATATGTTTTGGCTGCTTACCTATTTGATGACAAGAGAGTATAGAATGTAAATATATGTAATGTAAAATGCTATAATCACTCTTAAGGGTATCGCTTAGTGATTCAGAATGTTAGGTTTTTTGAATAGTTTATTTAAATGATATAGTACGTGAATGATTAATAACATATAATATAATTTGAATATAGATCTAGAAAAAATATCTAAAAAGTTTAGCCCCACTCGTATTATATATATATTCTTTTTGTTTTAATTTATTATATAATTGTCATTAATAAAAACCCTTTCCTTTTTCTTTTAGCCACTAAACTACCATCCAAATGGATAGATGTTTATTTGGGAGTAACGATGGGACCAATGAGTGTACCAAGCACTCCTTATATATAATTAACTAAACTATATTGTATTTGAGATGTTTGTGAATATATTAAGAGATATATAATAATTAAGAATGTACATGTTCGTGCCTTAATGGAAATATGATGATTTATTAATTAATTTTTGATTAAACAATCTTATTATGTTATATCTAAGCATTTGGCAGTGGTCAATGGTTGTCTTTGTAAGAAGCATAAAAAGGCTTGGTAAAGGGTGTCTAACATTGACCAATTCTACATCTACTTTTTGGACGGCCAAGATTTTATTTTATTTTATTTTTTTGAATTATACTTAATTTGATGATTTTAGAAAATGCAAGTGGATCAAATATTCAAATGACGTGTGATTTAATTATAACAAGTGGGATGGAGACTAGAATAAGCTCAGATTAAGGGGATTTTGAGAACTAAAAACAGATACTAAATTCATCAATAAAATAACTATGTTTATGATCGTTTGTGGTTTAACAATATTTTCTAAATATTGAAACTGTTATAGTAATTTAATTTAGGGATAATTGCGAAAAAAATTCTATCTTATTTTGCAAAAATATCCACTTTTACTGCCTATAATTTCATTTTTGTCAAAAATCGCCTTTGACATTAATAAATTAACAAAAAATATCCATTTTAATTCATATGACTTCATCATCAATCTGTGACCATTAGAGATATTGTCATCTTTTCATATGTTTTAGGGGGTATTTTGAGTGTTTTTATTAATATTAAAGAGGGATTTTAGACAAAAATGAAATAGTTTTTTTAGGATTATCCCTTTAATTTATTTGACACATTTGTTATAGGAGAGACTTTTTATTACAATTTTGACTTTTGGTAATGTTAAATAAAAGAATTTGAGTAGGTATTTATTCATTGGGTGCTGATATTACCACTCGTAAATGTGATTTATACATCCATACTTTGATAAAAATAAATTAATTACAAAAATATCCTTATACAAAATGATTAATATAGGCAACTTGTTTTAATTAAAATAAACAAAGTAGTATGTACATCCATTTATTTTACCCACTTAAACTCCTTTATTTAAAAAAAATATATATATGTATATCTCGTAAACCTAATTAAACCCTAATTCTATTCCAAGTATCATAGTCTCATAAACTACACGATCATCATATAATAGAGTAATGCCAATGGACAAAAGAATTTTGATCATACTAAAATATGATAAAATGAAGATAATAATATAAGTTGTGTGAATGTTTAGAGGTGTGTTGGATGTGGTGGTGTGTGCAAAGTGTTTTCATATGGATGTACTTATAAAATGGGTGTGTAAATGTGGCAATATCGCAACCCTTATTCATCTTATACTCTATACCGAATAGAGGTTGATCTCAATGAGGAAGAGGAAGGTTAAATTTTATAAAGGTATGATAACTTAGAAGGTTGGTGCTAGCAAACTTTAGGCATCAAATTATTGCTGTTGTTGTTGTAAATGGCTTTCAAAATGGGTTATAGTGGGTTTCTATGTTTCATTTTGTACATTAAAATTTTCAAGGCTTGTTGCGGTGGATACTTGATGGTTACGGTAGCTGGGGGCCGAGCTACTGTTTCAACAATATTTTAGTGTTGAAGAAAGAGTCAACACTATTACTCGGCGTTTATTGAATTATTTTGTTCAAAATCTTACAACTTATTTTGTCCAAGTCTTGTCTGATGGTATCAAGTAAAAACTAGAAAGAAAATACTTGAATTGGGTAGACGACATTAACTAAAAATTGTATTTTTTGTTTCACTTTATTACTTAATCTATTTACTCTTAATTTAAGAATTGAGTTTCATCGTTTCATAACTTTTAATTAAATAAAGATAGTTCCTTCGATATGAAATAAAAAATTTTAATTGTAATTATAAATTAATATACATCATACCCTTTCACCCATTTTATTTTTTTTGGTTTCTTTAAATTAAAAAAAAAAAAATGTTGGTGTTTTTGTTGCGTTCGGGAACACACAATTATTGCAAAATTGACCGAATATACATCACATTTTTCTTATATATATATATATATATATATTTCAAAATACACAGCTTTCTACAAGATTATGTACAAATATCAACATCTTATCAAATGGAGGGTAGTGTAGACATTTTGCCAGTCAACCTATGTCCTGCGCCACCATCAACGGCGAGTGTGTCATTGACGAAATTCAAAAAGTATGGTTGCCGACTATATTTTAGTCTAAAATTAAGGGTGTGATTGATAAAGTCTCTATAACTAAGTATAAAGTAAACATTAAAAAAGTTTCAAATTGCATAGATTATGATACACTTGAAGCAAACATGTCTTCTAAGTTAGTCATTTGTCTCCTTTTTATATAGTCAATTCTTGATTAGATATGTCTAAAGAAACAAACTTATTTCTTTTTCATTTTTGTTTTCTTTGTTTGGTGCTCCAAGAAGACCAAGACAAAGATGGTTTTTCTTTCTTTTATATTGAGTTACATTGACCATAGCAATTGTTTATGATAGTCAAACTAGATTTTTTACACAAATTTTTATATTTACATTAAAGCATTTGTAAAATTTTTACACAAAATTTTTATCTTTACATTAAAGCATTTGTAATGACTATGTTTGAATATTAAATAATACTACTCACTTCGAAAACTATAGATTTGAACTTAAATCCCCGTATCTTTATTCAAATAATTGTAAAATCAAAGTATGATGAAAAGCTGAGGTTAGTTAAGTGGTATATACCTCACATTTATGTTTTTAATGTTGTAAGTTTGAATCATATCCTAAAAAAGAAGTTATATAAGAAATCGATACTAGTAATCCCATTTCATTAACTTTTAAATGTTTTATTTTTTGGTATTTTAAATATTTTGACTTATATTTCAACTTACATTTGAACTGCTAATTTGTTAGTTGACCAATAAACTTGTACATGTTATATTCTTATAGAGGACTATGAGCTCATATATATATATATATTTGTGAGTGTATGTGTGTAAGTATCTTTAATTATATTAGAAATTTCAACTCCTATTCAAACTAGTGGGGATGCATCAAACTAGGAATTTATTGGAGTTTAATAGATTTATTTTAACAATAAATTTTGATATAATTTATATATTTTATAAAATCTATATTGATTTTGTTTAGGGGGTGCATTTAATATAGAATTTATTGAAATTTTAAATATATTCAATTCAGATTTGAATGAATTTCATTAAGACTATGTTTGACATGTGAAATTGGAATAAAATGTATTCGATTGAAAAATTACTGTCCCATATTTAGTAGAACTTAAAATTTGATTAAAATTATACCATATTATATTTTATGTAGGTTGGGATTGAATTGAAATAAAATTAATTTAAATATTTTATAATATACTTAAAAAATTTTAAAATTTTGAAAAAAAAAAAATAGAGATGAAATGCTCATTTTCGAACCCATCAAATCCCACAATTTTGGTTAAGAATGAACATTTTTTTGAGAAAGTTTGAAATTAGGTTTGGAATCTCGTTTATTGTTCTCCAAACATGAAATTTGAGAGTTTGAGATATTTTGAATCTCAAATCTAACGTTCCAAACATAATTTAATTTAGATTTGTATGAAATCCAGTAAAATTAATGTGTATTCAATTCATAATTGTATAAAATCCAATGAAAGCTAGAAGTATTAAAAAATCATTGATTTCATAAATTTCATTTAAGTTATCAATTTGGATGAAATTTAAAGTAATTTTTACGAAGAAAAAAAATGATAACAAATTTTATCATTTTTCTAAATATTTTATTGATTTTCTTAAATAATTCTAATAAAATGAATATAAAGTCTACGAAATCTATGAACTTTACCAAAATCTAATATTTAAAAAAAAAAATTATTAATATTTAATAAACTTTAGATTGAATAGACCCCGTTTAAAATTATTTGAGGAATCCAATGAAATATTTAGGATAATAGTATGATTTGTTATAAATTATTTTCTTCAAAACAATAACTTTTTAAATCTATCCAAATTCATTACTTAAATGAAATGTACGAAGTCAATGACTTTTTTAATACACTTAAATTTCATTGGATCTCATACAAATATAAATTGAATACACTTAAATTTCATTGGATTTTATATAAATCTGGATCGAACACATTTTAATTTAAATGTAATCCATCAAAATTTAGATTGATTACACCATAATTTAAAAATATTTTAAATTTCAATAAATTTTAAATTGAATACATCACATAATATTTCCCATTTGATTTATCATCTGATTACATATTAATTAATTCTCTTAATTAATAATAAAATTAGTAAACACACCACCTCTTCATAACAATGGACTCTATTTTGGTAGGTTTTGACGGTTCGTATCTCTCAATTATTGAAGTAATCATCTAGGTCATGTTATAAATTATTCATATCGGTTGATTTTAATTCTTTTTTTTTTTAAAAAAAAAAAAGGAAAAGAAGGATAATATTGGAATAAAGTTGCAGCAATAAGGGCATTTTAGTAACCAAAACCAAAAGAGAAAAGAAACCGGATAATAGTATATAAAATATAGGCGCCTCCGCCACATCGGAGTTCCAGTCACTGTCTCTTCCCTTTCACCTCTCTCTCTCTCTCCCTCACATCCTTTGTCAAATATTTAAAAAAATAATAATAATCTTTTCAAAAACAAACGCCGCCCACCTTCTCTTTATTATATAAATCAAAACCCCCACGTTGTTTTTCAACAGTCTGAGAAATGGCGCAGGCGCCGTCGTCAGGGCAGGGCACCATGATGGACCTCGCCGTCCTCGACGACATCATCAACCGTTTGTTGGAGTTCAAGAACGCCAAGCCCGCCGCCAAGCAAGTCCAGCTTAGTGAGTCCGAGATCCGCCAGCTCTGTGCTGTCTCCCGTGAGATTTTTCTTAAACAGCCTAATCTTCTTGAACTCGCTGCACCCATCAAGATCTGCGGTCCGTGTTTTTTTATTTTTTATTTTTTTATATGGGTTTGCTGTTATTTCATGTGGGTGGGGTTTCTTTCTTTGGTGGGTGTGGTTGTTTAGGGTTAAAGATCGAATCATTTTTGCTTCTTGTGTTGTTGAAGGGTTTGTTTGTGTGCAAATTTTTGGTGGGGTTTTTGAATTTTAGTTGAACGGTGAAGGGTTTTTGAAAAAGATTTGATTTTTAGGGTTTTGAGAGTTTGTGGAGGATGATATGGGTTCTTGGTGTGGAATGGGAGTGATTGGAAGAAGTTAGAGAGAATTAAGGTAAAGTGGGTTGTTTTGAATATCATGTGGGTGGTAGAAGTCTGCATTGGGTGATTTGTGTTGATTAGGTCTTGTTTGAGCTTGGTTTTTCGGATGTTATTTTGATGTTTGTGGTTTAATAGGTTTGGTTGTTGAAGTTAGTACTGTTTGTTTGGTGTTTAGTCCATTTGTTGGCGGTAATTATTGTAGCTCCGGTAGTTGTGTATTTATTAGTTTAAATTCGCTCTTGTTGTTATCTGAAAAAGATAATGTACATTAATTGTATCATGTAGAGTAGATTGTTTCTGATATTGAGCTATGTGGGAAGATTTCAATTGACTCTGGTGTACTTTTAGTTGTCTCATTTTGGTGAGTGACTGAAGTATACTTCTCTTGCCTTGCTGGTATGTTACCTGCTTTGGTAGATTTTGAGTTTGTTGGGAAGGGGAGATACCTTTCATGAACATAAGCGAAAAATGTTGATGTTTATATAAGTATTGTTTGTGTTTGTTACTGAAAAACTATTGTGGTTGCAGTTGGTTGTGTGGTAATTGTAATAGATTGGAATTGGATAGGTTAATGATTTGACTATGGGAACTGGGAAGAATATGGGGTTTGTTAAAAGTGAAGAGCAAACTATTTGCACGTTTAAGAGGAACGCCTATGATTTGCATACATCAATTCTTAGGAAGAAGGGACAATTTTGCCTGTGTCAAGCAGTATTTTCTGGAAGCTTTAATTTTAGTGTTAACCTAATGATTATACTTTATAGTCTAACATTTTAAGTATTTGGATAACCTATTAAAAGAGAAATTGTACGCGGGAAGAAAGAGTATTAGCAGGATGTAATCTTCCTGTATGTTGATGGCTTCCACTCAAATTAGTGTTGCCACTATAGTACTATTGTTTGTAACATCAACATGAACTTTAGTCAAATGGTCAAATGAATCGGAACTCTTTAGAGTTCTTATAACATGTCAGCATTTCACCTCCTTAGTATGTGCATACAGCTGACTGGCATCAAAGGATAGGAGGGGTAGGAAGCACATACACACGTAGAGCGAGTAAATACGGGAAATGTCTTAGGGATATTTAGTCAAATGAATTGGAACTCTTTAGAGTTCTTATAACATGTCAATATTTCACCTCCTTAGTATGTGCATACGGCTGACTGGCATCAAAGGATAGGAGGAGTAGGAAGCATAGATTATATCTGAAGAAATCAGCTATATGTTATGTAATTTTCTATTCTAGAAGCCACTATCCTCTACACATGCATGCTAACCATTTTATGTTCTTTTTTGAAAACGGGAAGCAAGAAACAGGATTCACTATAGGGAAAAAATTTCGGACAATTATTGGTGATATGTTTTTGCATGTAGCTTCTCAAAAGAAGTTAAGCTTTGAGGTTGGCATTGACATGTTATGATATAATTTGCTTCATTTTGGCTTCTCCCTCCACTCTTTCCCTCCCCCTTGTGTTATTCTCACCTAAATCGAAGACGTGTTTCAATTTTTGACCTAAGTTTGAACAAAATTCAGTCAGATGCCACTCCTTGATTCTTTGGCTGCAATGCCTTTTCAGTTTTCTTTATTCTATGTGCATATCAGATGCGATCTTTTTTTTTTTTTTAAATTATTTTGCGTACAATTTTATCTTGTGCCATTGAAGATTTGAGTATTATTATTAATCTTTCTGTTTTATTGTTTTCCATTTTCTGACTTTCCAGGTGACATCCACGGGCAATATTCTGATCTTTTGCGGCTTTTTGAATATGGTGGTTTCCCTCCCAAGGCCAATTATTTATTCCTTGGGGACTATGTGGATCGTGGCAAGCAGAGTTTGGAAACAATATGCCTTCTACTTGCATATAAAATAAAATATCCCGAGAACTTCTTTCTTTTAAGAGGAAATCATGAATGTGCCTCTATTAACCGGATTTATGGATTTTATGATGAATGTAAACGCCGGTTCAATGTGAGACTCTGGAAAATTTTCACCGATTGTTTCAACTGCCTTCCTGTGGCTGCTCTCATAGATGACAAAATATTGTGCATGCATGGTGGTCTTTCCCCTGATTTAGTGGATCTTGATCAAATTAAGAAGTTACCGCGGCCAACTGATATTCCAGATTCAGGTTTGCTTTGTGATCTTCTGTGGTCAGATCCTTGCAGAGATGTCAAAGGTTGGGGAATGAATGACCGGGGTGTTTCCTACACATTTGGGCCAGATACTGTGTCGGAATTTTTGACAAAGAATGATATGGACCTGGTCTGTCGGGCTCACCAGGTTAGTGATGTCTTCTTCTTTTTTATATTACTTATTTTTTTTGGTGTGGCCAACAACTTACTTTGATGCTAATTCTTCCAGGTTGTCGAGGATGGTTATGAGTTCTTTGCTGACAGGCAGCTTGTCACAATATTTTCTGCTCCTAACTATTGCGGTGAATTTGATAATGCTGGTGCGATGATGAGTGTTGATGAGAGCTTAATGTGCTCTTTCCAAATTCTTAAGCCTTCAGAGAGAAAGTCAAGGTTCCCATGAAAGTGATATGATGATTGATGTTTCATTTAGCACTTAGACTTGCTAATGTAAGTTTCATGCCACTGCTTTTGTCACCTGAACTTGGTCATGGTAATCTGTGATTCTTTTCCATAAAACTACAAAATTCTATTTCCCAAAGCTCAGAAGTATTATCTTTAGAATGGAATTGTAGGTCTAGATCTAGACTGCAACGGTAATTTTGTAGGTATTGCTAGTTTTTATAGATGCAAAGTAATTATTAAGTTTCTCAGCATATTTATATTCGCATTTTCTTAGCCTATAGCGCTGTCCTGTGTTGAAATTGAACTACTTCTGGAACAAATTTCTTAATGAAAATGATTCAATTAAATAAAATGGACTTGCAACTGAATTTTAGTTGGGTAATTTTAAGACTGTTTGGTTTAATATTTGATTTGTAGAGTGGTAGTCGTAATTCTATGGAAGAGATATTGATATAGCCTATAGGACTAGAGATTATGTCTGGAAACATGTCTTTCTGCAAAATTATTCAAACATGTTAATAAAATTGCATTTCTGTGTTGCCTATGTCTGTGGTAGTGAATGCTTTAATATATCTATTATTCATGAGCTGCATCACTGTTCCCGTTTTGCTCCAGTTTGGTGTTATACCAGCAGAATTCTTCACATGATTAGTCAATAGGTTAGCATTGTGATATCTCTTCATTGCTCCTAGAAATGAAACCAAACAAAACAAAACAAAGGGAAAACAACCGATTTTGTTTAATAATGGACATCAAATATATATTAAGAGGCGAAATGATAGCGTATCTAATTGATCCCAGCAGATTACTAAGATAGTTAATTATTATCATTAGCACTGTGGTGTAACCTACCACTATTGCCATTGTCATGAACACCAATGACTTCTACCGTGAATGCATCTCTATACTGCTAGAATAACACCAGCACTTGCTAGAATTTGCCCGTTACAATTTTGTAACCCCATTGATAGATGACCCCAATCATATGTGATTTCTCTGTCCTTTTCACTTGTGTCCCATCTATGAATTGAGTCACTTCTCACTGCCACAAATGATTACTCCCTAGTTTTTCTGTCTCCTTGTCCATTGTTGGCAGCATCATTTATGTTATCTTCAACTGACCACTTTACCATGGTGACAGCTGCAACATGTACTTAATCTCTTCCAATTTCCTTCTCATGCTTTGCTTTGTATGATAATCTATTAATTGTTGATATTTCTTTGCGGGAAATCAAAATACGCCTCAGACCTTTTCTTGCATTTCAAAATATGTTGGAAATTTTTTAGAAATATATTGGAAAGTACTTGTGTTACTTAATCTGTGGTGTAGTATTCGCGAGTCTTTTTCTTAGGTCAGCAAATGATAGACAGCAGCATGTTAATTTAATTAACAGAAGTGCAGTGTGAATATATAGGCTCAAAAATTTTCTAGGTTTTTTTTTCTTTTTTGGAAATTAGTATTTGTGTTGTCCTATAATTGATAAGAACTTGCCTGCTGTTCTGCTGGCTGCAGCTTTAATCCCAAAGGTCACGTATAATTATTTTGACTGTTGCTGAGAAGCAATATTTGTGGCACCTGCGTTGCTATTTGCTGGTCCACATCTGGATTCTGGATACAGACCCCATAAGAATATTCTCTCCGTGGTCTGCAACTGCAGCAGTGTTCTCCTTCCTACCCTATGGTGGTCTAAGTTTGCATGCATTTATTCATATAGGAAATGGCACCCTTACAAATGAATTCATTGGTTGTATTGCCATCAGATTTGATTAAAGCTTGTGTTTTCTTCTCTCTTATAATTAGGTTGCTTTAGAATCTTGGTTCATGTTCTCTCAGCTGTGCTATATTAGTCTCGTTATATGGTGAAGACAAAGTTGTCTTAGAATCTTAGATTTTGCATGCTGAGTAGGGCTGAGAGAAGCCATCTTAGTGTTGTTGAATTAGATTACTGTATATGATTTGTTACAGTGGCTTAAGTTTATAACTTATATATGCGTATCAGTTAGACATGTACAGTTGAAGTTCTTGATGATTTTCTTGACTGCAAAGTCAGTGTCTCCTTGATTTTATGCCTTCTACTTTTCATTAGGTGATAGATTTATTTAGATTTGCCAGTACACCCGCATTTTTGTGTTGTATTGGTTAGTTAAGTTAATTGCGGCATATTTGTGGCCTCTTGAAAGTTCATCTTCTCTGTATAATTAATGTTGAGTTTCTAATATTATGATACACTTTACTCTTAAGCATTGATAGATTTCGTGTGATCATTCTGATATTCTGATGCTGAACTCACAATATCTTCTACTCTTTTGACGATTTTCAAAATTTTTAACACGCTCTTGCAGTCCATTTGTGATTATTAGAGGAAAGACACTCCAAGATAAGCTTGGTTTTATAGCTCCTTCAATATCAGAAGTTGTGGATCTATATCATATGCTTCTTTGCCTGTTGCGGGCACTAGTAAAGTCATCTGTTACAATTATCGTTTTAAAAGGGAGGAGCTTTCCAACTTCCAACGTCAATGCAGAGCTAACTATTTGATTGGGCAGGCATCAAAGGCCAGGATATTCATTTTTACATTATAAGTTTGAACACGGAAATCAATCAAGATGGCCGTGTATATTCATTATGTTTCTGTAAATGACTGCACTTTGTACAATATAAACCCCCCCCCTGAAGATTGTTCTATTCATCAGTAATTCTTACTGCTTGTGTCCCCGCTATATTGACTTGTATGTTTTGGGGCTATCTTAACTTTTATGATGGATTGGAAAATGTTGATGCTATTTGTTTGTCTGTTTATATTAACTTGCTGCTAGGCTTGAAAAGAAGGTGAATGAATCTCAGAAATAGCTCCAGTTGATTGCCACTGTCAAACTTTAATTTCATGTGACCCAATGTGGAGGCTGTGGCAGGTGATATTGTGCTAAGTGATTCATATTGTCATTTACATACAAAAAATGAAAAAATCCCATCAAAATATATTAAATTTCGTTCACGCAACTTCTGTTTGCGTGAAGGTTTTTCGTTTTGGAACACCTAGTTGATAATAATTTAAAAAGAAAAAGGTTTTTCATTTTAGAATCGATGGAATTTATTTCGTATATTTAGATAAACCTTAGAAATTTGATTTTAAAACCAACAACATCTCATCACATATTGTGTAAGCGTGAGATGTAGACACATCAAGAACATTGACTTCTGAGCTTTTAAAATACAAGAGACAAGAGACTGACGCTATGACCACCACTACATGATTGCACTAGGACTGCTCACTCTCTCTATGATTTTTCAATAGAGTTCATCATTTTCATGATTCCATATACTTAGCTAGCTGGCTAGTAACAACTTCACACCCTAGCTAACGTCATATTGTTTAGTTTCTACTCAAAATAATAAAAAAATAAAATGTCAAACTACTACCCCATGTGTCAAATCCAAAAATTCTTCTAAAATTGGAAACTTATTTGATTGCATAAGACCAAAGTTACCTGCTTTTAATGGCTAGGGTTTACGTGGAAGCTATTGCTAACTTCACTCATTTGCATGTTTATGTGATGTTGCCAACTGTGAGCCCTAGTTGCCATGCATCTATAGCTAATTTTTTGTTGGGTATGGTAGATGATGACGAAATGGTTGAGCCTATTTAAAGCTGAATATCAGTAGACGAAGCACTTTTGAAGCTAGAGGGCTAGATTTATATTGCTGGGTGAAAATCATGAAGTGGCCTTTCGCTTTTTTGGTTAATGTTTTGTTGATGCTTGTTGTCGTGGTGGTGGTTTCAAGTAAGAGCATTGAAGGAGAGGCAAGCTATTGGTGGATTCCATTTCCAATTCCATATCTACCTGACCCCCTGCCCACCGCCGTTTTACCATTATCCTCCACCCACAAATATATATATATATATATATATATATGAGAAAATATCACAAGATGACACTTTTAAATATTGGATTGACAATCTTATCCCATTTTAATAAAGTTAACAATTGAATCATAAAACTTATTTTTTTTTTATATATAAATATCTTTGTTAAAATTGGTAAGAGGGTTACATTTTTTTTTTTAAAATGACTCAATTTTTAAATTTATTGTAAGGATATTTTGATATTTTTATATATGATTTAGAACTCAATTGTTATATTTTTTATAAATGAACATAAATATTAAATCATTAATTTAATATGTTATTTTTATACTTGTCTCAAAATATATCTACCGCCATTTAACAACATGCCCACCACCCACAAAGCCAAAGCCACCTCCCACAAAAACATGTCCACCTCCACCAAAGAAGCCGCATTCACCTCCCACAAAAACATATCCACCACCCACAAAAGAATACCCACCACCGTATGTAAGCCCACCCACACAAGCATATCCACCACCCACATAAACATATCCGCCACCCACAAAAGAGTACCCACCACCGTATGTAAGCCCACCCACACAAGCATATCCACCACCCACATAAACATATCCGCCACCCACAAAAGAGTACCCACCACCATACGTAACCCCACCGTCGCTGTACTAAAAACCCGCAGCTAGTGATCGGAGTTTGAGCTTTATATGTCTTATAAGCTTCTATTTATGTTGCTACTCATATGTGAAGTCGTTTTGTTAGTATTATTCTGTGTTTCTGATTATCAAACCAATGTACGTAAGTGACTTTATAAAAATAAAAAACCTATAATGCATGGACATGCAATGCAATAAAGTTGTGAAGTATTGTTGATTATATATCTCTTTGTCTCCCTTTATTAATATCATCACATTCCATGCAATAAACAAGCGTGATATTCTTGATTTATCTGATGAGATAAACACTAGTGTTTATAACATAACATATAATTTAGGATTTTGTAAAAATTAAAAAAAAAAAAAATCTATGTATTCTTATTTTGAAATCTACCATCAATTCGATCAAGGGTTTGTTAGGACCTTGCAAGACGAATTATTTCAAATGTACTGTGAAATACGGACACCCATTACAGTGGAGAGGTTTCCTTAAAGGATTTAATTGATAAAGTTACATACAAACCTCTAGAGAAAAGGGTAAAGAGAAAATACTCAGTCATGTACTTGATAATATGCTTAACACACTATACTGATACGTGCCATTGTGCACGATGCCATGCATTGCTTTGTGGTGACCATGTACCCCTGTTTCACGCCTCTGCTCACACCATGAAGGACATGCAATATTGGAAGAGACTTAGTCAATGATTAGTTGTTTTGTTGGTTGCTTTGATAAATTACGTGAGTTAGTTTTTCTTGATTAATGCTTGTATTGGCTGATTGTTTAACAGCCACTTTCCTTGTTTCTAGTTTAGTGGGCTGGTGTAATAGCTTTGTTTTTCCTTTAAAGTAGGACATGTTGTTAACTCTACTGGTATAAGAGTTGTAGCAAAAGTTAATAAAAAGGGGGCGAAAATTAATCAAAAAGCTTCTCAACCTAATATTTTCTTCTTTCTACTATTTTCTTTTCTTTTCTACGTATCATATACCTCATTGTTTTATGATCAAACTCATCTAATGAGATGATTTTACATCGTTTCCAAGTTTTAATTTCACCAAAAATTATATGGTTACACATGTTTGCAACGTCAATTTAATTGCAACAACTCTTACAACTGTGTAAGAATTTTTGGGTTGAGACTTGAGACTCTACTTGCTCAAGAATGTCTTGGAAGTTAGATCTTCATCATCCATCATAAACATTAGTACGCTACATATCTCAGTTTCTATATTCCACACGTATTTCAATAATTATGTAATAACATAGTGAATGAATTATCTTTACAAGATAAATAAATAATTATTAATATATATAAATTTCCTGATTGCTACATAATATTGGTTGGGATACAATTGAAATAAAATAGATGAAATGCCTAGTAATAGTACTATTAATTCACATATTAGGCGAACATCTCTGTCCCTTATCCCGTGTTGTGAGTTTGAAACTGTTGGGTTAGTGCGACATGCTACACTAAAAACAGTTTTGGGCCCAACTTCGGTATGGGTCAACTGGGCTTGGGCCCAAAACTCAACCCAATTACCCAATTCAGACCTGCAAATAGGGGTGAGAAAAAAATCGGAAGTGAACTGAACCGGTCCGAATAAAAAAAATAATCGGTCTTCCACTTGTATTCTATTCTATTTGGATTGTTGGTGACAAAAACAGAAAATTTTCCTTTTAGGTTCGGTTTTTTTGAACCGAACTTCACAGAAAGGGTATAAAGGCCGGCTCAAAAAACAACCGCACCCATTCTTTCATTTCTTTTACACTTTCTTTCTCTCTCTACCTACCCAAGCCGCCCGACTGTTCTGGACACCTCCTCCTCTGCCGCCGTACCCGTCGCTCGCACGGTTGCCGTCCTCGCAGTAACCGCCGTTGCCTTCCTCGTAGTCGTCCAACCATCGCAGCGTCGTCTCACTTCTCAGTCGCCTCTTGCCAGTCGACTCTCCTCTCCTTGCCACCGGTTCCCGCCAGCCAGGACAGTCCACGGCAGACAATCGCCGCAAAACGTCCAAATTTCCACCACCACCACCAGCCGCCGCCGCCAAGTACTTAAAGTTACTTCCTTTTTTATTTCCGTATACGATTATGCCTCGAAGTTTTCATTTTTACGCGTTTATAATTCTTAATTACATGTTTAGACTTGAAATCTTGGTGCGTGAATGTGAACCCAGTTTAATTGCTTCAATCTAGGTTTCAAAATTTAAACTTTAGTTTCAAGCTTGTAAATTTGTTTATGTGTCTACAACTTTTGTTTAGGGTTTCTGATTTGTGATTTGTTTTATATGTATACTTGATAGAGAGAGAGATAAGAGGATGTTTTTCCACATAGTACTAGAGCGAAACATGCAATTGCATCCACGTCATTTTGGTCGTAACCTTCGTGAGCACCTTGTGTCCAAGCTCATGAAGGATGTGGAAGGCACTTGCAGGTAGATTGATTTATTTTGTTGAATGTGAAGTGTTGTTTTTTGTTGGTAATGTGAGTGATTGGTTGGTTGATTGATTCATGAGAGTGGGAGTTGGAATGTTTTGTAGTGGGCGGCATGGATTTGTGGTGGCGATAACAGGTGTGGACAGCATTGGGAAAGGGCTGATTCGAGATGGAACGGGGTTCGTGACGTTCCCAGTGAAGTACCAGTGTGTTGTGTTTAGACCGTTTAAAGGGGAAATTTTAGAAGCTGTTGTTACTATGGTCAATAAGGTATATATGTTTTTATAGTGGATTAATCAAGTTGATTGAATAAATTAATAATAATATGATATGTGCAATGGTTGATGTAATTATTGTTGTTTGGACTTTTGCTACTGCATAACTAACTGAACTCGGAAATTTTGCAGATGGGATTCTTTGCTGAAGCTGGACCAGTTCAAATATTTGTTTCAAACCATGTGAGTTCTTCTTAGTTTTGTGGTTTCTACTTGAGGATTGGCCTTTTGTATAGGAAGGCATGATTTCTCTATTAACTAGTGCAAGTGTGTGGCCTAATTGGACTGAGTTTTTCGTTTTTGTGAATTAAAAATAGTTAAGAGACTTAACTTCCTTTGGCTTTTTCAGCAAGGAATTTAGTGTTTGGTGAAGTTTAAATGTAAAGGGGAAAGAAGACAATTTTTTGAATGGTTTGATCTCTGTATTTTGTGTCCAATCTGCCCATTTGATATCAGAGAGAAAAAATGTGGCCATGCATTTTGATGAAATGGACTGATCATGAATAGGTACTTTTAAACTTGTGAATATTCATCTTTATAGATACTCAAATGATATTATGAGAATTAAGTCTTTTAGGCTTATATTAATTGATTTGGAGAGGACAATTCTTAAGTAATTTAAAGCTATATCTTTTAAGTTCTTGTGCTGGTGTCACATGTTTATTGTGTAAGTCTGAAGTTCTGCATCGTCAAGGTGTCTTGGTATTAACTTCTTCTTTATCTATCTATTTTCTTTTTCTAAGATGCTTTGTTTTCTGTTGTCTTGGATCACTAATTTCAGTTGAGAATTTTGTTATTTGTGACCTTATTGTGTCTCTCAGTTGATACCAGATGATATGGAGTTCCAATCGGGAGATATGCCAAATTATACAACATCGGATGGATCGGTATGTTTTAGCTTCAACTTGTTTATTGAAGAAAAGTTACGGTTAATTTCATGGTTTTGTAAATGTAAGCTTGAAATTGATGTGTTGGGATTCTTGCAGGTTAAGATTCAAAAGGATAGTGAGGTGCGATTAAAGATAATTGGAACTCGAGTGGATGCTACCGAAATTGTACGCACTTATTCTAATTTTTCTTAATCATTTAAGTATGGACTAGTTAATTCCACAGGCATTGCTGCAATCTAATGCATTTATTCCAATTTGATTCTCTGTGAATGAACTGAACTTAGTGTACAGTGACACAAGATTAGTTCTTAGGATGCACTTGATAACTGGTGATTACTAGTTCTGGATTACCTCAATTGTGATTGTCGTTGCATCTTGCATGTTTCTCTGACAAAATATTCAGGACAGGATGTTCGTTTATGCTATATGGTAAGGGCAGGTACCATTGGAAAGCATTGCCTTTTTCGGGAGGTCATGAATATGATTTTTCAAACTCACTAGGTACGATCGTGTTAGCTGTCAATAGGGCAATTATGTCATTGCTGTAGAGCAGGGGTGATTAATTCATGGAAACAAATTTCAAGAGCTTGCTGCATTCATTAAACTTAGGTTCTCGGTTACAAGTGTGTTTGCTGACATGTTATAAATATGATAATCTATTACATTGATTGTGCTTACCTGCCACTTAAGTGTCCTCATTCTCTTAGATTATATGGTTTGAAAAATTAATAGTTGACCTGCAGAATCTGAATATGAACAAACCGTGTTATTTACAGAGCTCGATTTATGAATTCTCAAAACTTTGAATATGTTGTGTGAATAAAGGAGGACTTTAATATCACATATACTATTGCAATGCTCGAAAGTTGATGATTTAGCAAATTTTGCATGCTGCTGATTTTCTCTTTTGGCCACTTTTGCAGTTCTGCATTGGCACCATAAAGGATGATTTCTTGGGTGTGATAAACGATCCTACAACGGTTTAGTGAAGATGTAGCTTAAAATATAAATTGTCCTGGGAGTTCACTGCTTGCTGTATCATTTATGTTGTATAGTTTTGATGGGATAGATTTTTCGTTAAAATCACTTTTGTTGATGATAGGATGTTTTTGCTTGACTCAACTATCAATTCTTGTACAAGATTAAAATGATTGAAATGGCTTTCATTAAGGTTTAAAGTATCTTTGATCTGTTTGCCTTTTGACTAATTTTCTTATTGTTTGAGAATCAAGTACATGGGCATTCTGAGGAATGATTAATAAACAAAGCTTGCAAATGAGTTAGCTTTGAGTCAGTCCAGCAGAATGTATATATATTTATCCAATAAAATTGTATTTCATTCTTATAGACAACATTATGCACATAGAGTTGAGATTGCATTCAAGTTGCTCAAATTGTTTTGGGCATTTTGAGCTGCATGTATCTCACTTAAAATCACAAAATGTCTTCAAAATGTAACCAAAGATATTTAACCTCAACCAAGCACCAATATCGCCTCCTTTTCTGTCCCTTCTGTTTTCATTACTGTAAAATACAAATTTAACTCTCTTATCGGTGCACCGATATTTCATTAGAACGCTACCAAAAATCTTCAAACTAAAGTTAAACTAAACTATCAAACAAACTAGATTTGAAAAAACAAGACACAACAACACCACCAGCTACACAATCTGATACATGCTAAATAGATACCTTGAAACAATCAGAGAGTTTGTAAAACCAAAAAAGGAATCTAATGTGATGTGGGCGTTTCACGCTCTGCAAACACCCCGATTACCTCCTCACAACCACCACAACTCTTCTCGTCTTCCTCCTCGTAAACCACCCATCTCTTCCCTCACTTTAAACAGTTCTTCTTTAACCACCACCACCACCAACAACAACAACAAACAAATCCAATCTCTCTGCAAACAAGGCAAGCTCAAACAAGCTCTCCACCTCCTCTCCACCGAAGCCGACCCCACCCAGCTCACCTACGAGCTTCTCCTCCTCTCTTGCACCCACCACCACTCCCTCTCCGACGCCTACGCCGTCCACAACCACATCCTCCGTACTGGGTTCGACCAAGATCCCTTCTTGGCCACCAAACTCATTGCCACGTACTCTTCCCTCGACTCGCTGGACCTTGCACGCCAAGTGTTCGATAAAACGCGTAAGAGAACCATCTATGTCTATAACGCCTTCTTCAGATCACTTACCTTGGCTGGTCATGGAGACGAGGTCTTGGATTTGTATCGGAGAATGAACCGGACCGGAATGCCCTCTGACCGGTTCACCTACACTTACGTGCTCAAGGCTTGTGTTGCCTCGAATTGTTCGGATTTGTATATGAATCGCGGGAGGGAGATTCATGCGCATATTTTAAGATGTGGGTATGATTCGAATGTCCATGTTATGACAACTTTGGTGGACATGTATGCGAGGTTTGGGTGTGTGAGGTTTGCAGGTGCTGTTTTTGATGAGATGGATGTGAAAAACGTGGTTTCTTGGAGCGCTATGATTGCTTGTTACGCAAGAAACGAAATGCCGTTCGAGGCGTTGGAGCTTTTTAGGGAAATGATGCTGGAGAATCGCGATACTTGTCCGAATTCAGTTACTATGGTTAGTGTGCTTCAAGCTTGCGCGGCTCTAGCTGCATTGGAGCAAGGGAAGTTGTTACATGGGTACATTTTGAGGAGGGGTCTTGATTCGATTTTGCCTGTTATAAGTGCTTTGGTGGTTATGTATGCAAAATGTGGGAAGCTTGAATTGGGGCAGAGAGTTTTCGATCAAATGGATAAGAGGGATGTTGTTTCGTGGAATTCGTTGATTTCGAGTTATGGGGTGCATGGATTTGGAGAGGAAGCGATTCAAATTTTTGAAGAGATGATAAATCAAGGAGTTTTGCCGAGTCCTGTATCATTTGTTAGTGTTTTGGGTGCTTGTAGTCATGCAGGACTTGTTGAAGAAGGGAAGAGGTTGTTTGAGTCAATGCGTAGGGATCATATGATACGTCCTGGCGTGGAGCATTATGCGTGCATGGTGGATCTTCTTGGTCGTGCTAATAGGTTAGACGAAGCAGCCAAGATTATAGAGGATATGAGGATGGAACCGGGACCTAAAGTTTGGGGCTCGTTACTTGGATCGTGTAGGATTCATTGTAATGTTGAGCTAGCTAAGAGAGCCAGCAAGAGGCTCTTCAAGCTTGAGCCTGCAAATGCTGGCAATTATGTACTTCTAGCTGATATTTATGCGGAAGCTAATATGTGGGATGAGGTCAAGAGAGTGAAAAAGATGCTTGAAGCCAGGGGACTACAAAAGGTCCCTGGACGAAGCTGGATCGAAGTTAAACGAAAAATGCATTCGTTTGTATCTGTTGATGAGTTCAACCAACAATCCGAAGAGCTGCACGTGTTGTTGCTAAAACTATATAGCGAAATGAAGGAGAAGGGGTATGTGCCACAGACCAAAGTCGTGCTCTACGACCTTGATGAGGAGGAGAAGGAACAAATCGTGCTAGGCCACAGCGAAAAACTAGCAGTTGCTTTCGGACTGATTAACACAAGCAAAGGAGAGCCCATCCGGATCACCAAGAACCTGAGGCTGTGCGAGGACTGCCATTCTTTTACAAAATTCATTTCCAAGCTTGCCAATAAAGAGATTCTCGTTAGAGACGTCAATCGTTTCCACCATTTTCGCGATGGGCTGTGTTCATGTGGGGATTATTTGTAGCCATAATTGATAATGTTGTATGCCAACATACAATCCCGATTGATTTGTGTTGTTCTTTTTCTTTGTTCTTTAATAACAAACAAGAGAGGTGATCCAATAACAAAAACACAGAGACATGTTCAAGATGTACATGTACATACAATATCGGTCTTTGTTAAAAGAGTGATATATTATTCATGTGTGTACCTTCATATGTTTGTTTATTCATCCGCTTGTTACAATAAAATAGAAGAAATATTTCCTCTAATAATTTAAGTGCACGTGCAACCATCTTGACGAAAATCGAAAAAGAAAGGTGTCTGAGCCCGGGTTCGAACCGGGGACCTCTAGTGTGTGAGACTAGCGTGATAACCAACTACACCACCCAGACACTTGCGAGCTACTCGCCTATTTTATCTATTTATAAAAATATATGTGAATATTTGTCCGTATAAAATTGAACAAATTTGACTCTTCTTCCATGTCGAAGAAAATTGCAGAGGAACACCAAAAGCCAAAATTAAAATCCTCTGCAATTCTCTTACAATGGATTCGCATCACGCATCATTAGGTCGACGAACGGTAACTAATTCTTCTTCCTGATTCGCATCTCCACCTCTCGATTTCACGGTTTCTGATCAAATTTTGAAATTGAATTTTGTGTCAGCTGGAGGAGATTCGTCAAAAGCGAGCCGCTGATAGACTCAGCAAAACCTCTTCTGGTCCAGATCTCTCCAATGCCCCTATCAATGGTCTCTCTTCCTTTCATCTCAACTATTGTCGTTTTTTTTTTAATAATTTTATAATTTTTTTATAATATATATATATTTTTTATGTTTAGATGTCTCTGGAATGAGAAAATCAGATAGCGTCAATCGACTCTCTGAGGTAAATATTCTTTTCTCTCTTTTTTTTTTTTTTTTTTTTTTTTTTTAATTTAAATTTTGTTCCTCTATGTATTTGTATTTAAATAAATAAAGAAACAATTAGGTTTTGATAATAAAGAATATGTTTTGATGATTGTTGTAGACGGATATCAGTGGTTTAGTATCTCAGCTTAAAGATTTACTAAAGAGGAATGGTGAATTGGAAGAACAGAACACCACTTTATCTACAAAGGTAGTGTTTTTTGTGTTTTGTGTTCTGTTTTTGTTTGTAGAGTTGAAAAGAGAGAGCTTTGTTGCGTATGTTTTGAATTTGCTGAATTGGTTTTGTGGGTTTTTGTTTGTTGTTTAGCTTCAAGGGAAGGAAGTTGAGAATGGGAGTCTTCAGACGCGGTTAAATGAGTTGGTTAGTTTGTTTAAGATTGGTTGGTTTGATCTGTTGGGTTATGTATGTATGCTTCTTTGGTTATGTGATTTTTGCGTTTTTTGTAGGAACAAAACACTGTGCCATCTTTGAGGAGGGCGCTTAAGGATGTTGCGATGGAGAAAGATGCGGCTGTTGTTGCACGGGTAGATGCTAATTGGACGTTGTTTGTTTGTTTGTTGTTGTGTATTGGGATTTTGTTATGCTTGTTTTTCTGTTTTCATTCATGGAGTCTGTTGTTTTAGTGTAGGAGGATCTTTCAGCTCAGCTTCGTACGTTGAAGAAACGTCTAAAGGAAGCGGAAGAAGAACAGTACCGGGTATGCAAGCGATTGTCTGTTTTTGGTTATAAATGGAATGATGTTTTATTTTTTATTTTTGAAGTTACTTTTATTTTTGCTAGGCTGAGGAAGATGCTGCATCGTTGAGAGCGGAACTAAACTCGATACAGCAACAAGCGATGAGTGGTTCACTTGGTGGAATTACGTCTATGGGATATTCTCCGGATCATGTACAAACATTAGAAAAGGAGTTGGCTACCGTAAAATCTGAATTACAGGTTAGACTGTAGTGTATTTCTTGGCTTTTTCAAATTTTCTGTTGAAGCTGCTATGCATAGAAACTCATGGTGGTTGAAATATACAGAAAGAGTCGCAGTTGAGACAGCAAGAGCTACAAAGGTTGACAGAGGAGCAGGCACGGGTTTCTACCCTCATGTCTGAAAAGCAGGAAATGGAAGAGAAACTCACCGCAATCTCTAGAAAAGCCACAGGTATTAATCGTAAAACTTCGCTGCATTAATTGGTGAATTCTAATTATTGATCCATCCTCCAAATCGAATCCCATCATAAACACCCACAAAACTTAAGAAAGAAAGGAAAAGGAGCTGTTTTGTGATGACTGTCTTAAAAATATACTTTATACAACCTCATCAATCTTCGTAGTAGTTCTTTTCACTGTCTTTAATTAGTTTTTAAATTCTAATCATTGATTCCACCTGTGCAATGCAGAAGTAGTTTCCGATAAACTGGCTCACAAGGAATTTTCATGGGTAAGACAATATGTTTGCTGTCTTTTATGAAGATTTGTGTATCAGTCTTGGTCATAATAGAATGAATGTGAATTTGTTATTTGCACGGGAAAAAAAAAAAAAGTCAAGGTAAAATTTGATATGCTTGTTTATGTTTGTTGGCTTTGTATTGTTTAAGGAGGCAGTATGTGTAGGTTAATACCTGTAGCATGAAGATCTCTTTGTTATTAATTTTTCTTTATTTAGTGATGCTTGATCTCTTTCTATGCACTGAGAGGAAATGTTAATATCTCATAGGTCTCATGTTTTGTTGTTTTGATTTTTTCTTTTATATTTACTTTGGCTTTGTTTTCTTCTATCTTGCAGGAAGACAAGGAGAAACTTGAACAGCAATTGCATGATATGGCTGTAGCAGTTGAGAGATTAGAAAGTAGCAGACAGAAACTTCTAATGGAGGTGCAGTCTTATTTGTGCATTCTGTGAAATGAATAGATCTTTTGAATTGCATCTGTATTGTCAAGTCAGAATTTTTTTATTTTATTTTATTTTATTTTTGGGTTTTGTGATCACAGATTGATAACCAATCTTCAGAAATCGAGAGGCTTTTTGATGAAAATTCCAATATATCATCTTCTTATCAAGAGGCAATAGGCGTAGCAAAGCACTGGGAGAATCAGGTAATGATATGTTGTCAAGATTTGTCAGAATCGGGATTACGCATTTAGGATTTCAACCAAACCTTTTTACTTGTTTTATGAATTAAGATCTAATTTGTGTTTTAGTTGTTGTGGCTTTCCAGGTTTCCATCAATTGAACAGTTGTGGATTAGTATATTTTCTTTTATAGAATCAATAATACGTATGCACCTAAGTTTAGTTCATGTGGTTTACATTCATTATCTTCATATTTTTTATTTTTGTAAAGAGATAGAACTACTTGTTCAAACTTCTGTACCATAATTAATTATGTTGCCTTGTATCATCTATGTTGCCTTGTATCATCTATATATGATCATTGCTTCTTATATTTATGGAACCTCTCAGCGAGTTGAATTATTTTTGTTAGTAATAATGTGATATTGCAGGTGAAAGACTGTCTTAAACAAAATGAAGAGCTCCGTGAAATTCTGGACAAGTTAAGAACTGAACAGGCTAGTTTAGTGTCAATAAATGATAAGGATATCCTGAGAGGTTCAACGGAATCTCATAAAGATGCTTCACTGGTTGATAAAAATGAATTTCTCTCTCTCAAGGTAAGTTTCATACAGTAGGAGGTATATGATAGGATAGGAAGTGGTAGTTGAGAATTATTTTATATGTCAAATAATCTTTGTTGTTGTGGTTGTGTTCCTTGCTAGGGCCAACTTGCAAAAGAACAGAGCAGAGCGGAGACTCTATCGGCCCAAGTAATGCAGCTCTCGGCACAACTTCAACAAGCCACGCAAGCATATAACGGTCTTGCACGCCTGTAAGATTCATCTTGTATTTTTTTCAACCAAGTGTTTATTCATTCTTGGTATTTAATTTATCCATGCAATAATTTTTTACGTCAAGTGAATTCAAACTATTGCAGCTATAAACCCGTGCTACGAAATATAGAAAGCAGTCTCATCAAAATGAAGCAAGATGGTTCCATGACCGTACAATGAAAATACCTGCAGCATTGCATCAAGATTTTGTTTGAATACCATTCTGCAGCCAGCAGATATAATGTGATAAAGATTTGAATTTGCTCAAGACACTCGTAACCATTTTTTCACAATTATGCCGCTTTTATAGTGTTACAAATAGAATTTGGTAATGAAAAATCTGGTGCTTGATTCTTTTGACTATATATTTTCATTTTAGACTGCTTTACTCATAAGTGAACCCAAGCCCAACTGTGAGATTGTCATTTTTTTTATTACGCAGAAAACAATTGAGTTTTTTTTATGCCCAACCGTGTTTTATTTCTGTTGTTTACCAAATTGTTTTAGGTCAATGTGATTGTGTCGTGATTATGTCAGCTCCTTGTTCACCTTCGGAAGAATATCTTATACAATTCCACACAATATCATCTGATATAATAGTTGAGTTAGCTTTGTAAAATGATGCTTGAGAAGAGAATAATAAAATGAGTGATTCGCTTGGAGAATATTATAGTTTTTGTTTTCTCTGCTTCTGTTATGATATTGATTATATGAACAAAGGGACTTCTTGTTACTAGCTTGCTTTTTCACTTCCGAGGTAGTACTTGGAGCTGATATGATATATATAGCTTGTAGATTCTAAAATTTGTTCGGATTTTTTCTTAAAAAATTATCACATGAACATGGGTTGGAGAATCAAATTCTGTCTTGCGTGGTTGCTTGTCAGTGAAACCTCGTTTTGTCATCATCGTCAAACCACTGTCACATATAGGAAAGTTAAAATATCTTTGTTTTGTAAACAACATGAAAGTTGAAGAACAGAATAACAATGAATTTGAGAAATTCCCTTTCGAAGTATCAATAATATTGCTTGTGTACCAAGCAACAGTAGAAATTTCCTCAGTGTTTTGTGTATGCATGAGCACAAGCATAGAAGGAAACAATCAAGAACCAGACCATTAATCAGTGATATCTTCACATCAGATGTGTTGAAATTTGCAAATTGAAGCCCAAATGCAGCCAAAGGTGGCTTTATCAAAGTTACTCTCACCAAGATGTTCCATGGTGAAGAATTACCTGGAGTGGTTGATCATGATGGTGGCACTGGCACTGATGGTGGTGGCAGTGGTGTTGGCGATAGTGGCAGCGGTGGCCGCAACAGTGGCAGTAATAGTGGTGGTGGTGGCAGTTATGACAATAGCAGTTGGGGTGGTCGTGGTGCTTGAAACTGCTCAAAGTTTACAGCTTTTGTTACAGTGATGGTGATCATCATATGTGCTTTTTGTTCATGAAAGCGATAACATTTGTAGTTTCTGGTACTTTGTGTATTATAGTAGTTAATAAGATTGTGAATCTGAATATTTATTTTGATCTTCTGTTATTTGTATGAAATTAACAATATCATAAGTGATGGAAGTTCAGGTTCAATAAGATTATGTATTCAATACGCCGAATTGCCAAAGTTATTAGTGCACCATAAACAACTATATATATTGAGGGCTAGTAGAGGAGGTTGTATTGTTGTTGCCGGTTTAACATGAAATTTTTTTAGAACTGAATAGACTCAAATGGCACAGGTATCAACACAGTGGAATAGTCTGTGTCATTAGAATCTGATCCGATTCCTAAAACTTTCATGTTTATCAAAATTACTATGTCAGTACCCTGTTCATTATTGATGCTTTGGGGCATCCAACTCTTCATTACACTTGCCTATAATTCTTTTTCAGTCAAATCAAATATAATCTTATTTGATTAGTTCTTACCTCTTAAGTAATATCATAAAATGATTTGACATAAATATTTGGTCATTTTAAATCTTAATATTGAGTGCAATGAATAAATGGCTATGAAGAGTAAACTTTTGGGTGGCTCTATCAATTAGAATGAACAAGTGATTTGAGAAGAGAATCAAATTCTTTTTTGATTGTCATTTTCTCATCTCCATCGACCCACTAATTTCCATGTAGAAAAGCATAACATTTTTTGGTTTTGAAAATAACTTTTTGAAAACACATAATCAAAAAATAAAAAGTTTCATAGTTTTTGAAAATAGATCTAAACACACACTTAACAATTGTTGAGTCTGAAAACAAAATAAAAGTTGAAGAATAGAATAATACATTGTGAAAAGAAAACTGTGAGAAAGTCTAAAATTGAAGAATAGAATAATATAATGTGATAAAAAGATCGTGAGAAATTCCTTTTACGCTAGTTTACTAACATATTTAATGAACCCTTGGCGTTTCAAATATCATATGAGAAGTGAATTGCAAAAGTAAAATTATTGCTTGTGCATCCATGGGCTCGTGAATAGGAATACCAGAAAATAACACTGAATTATATACGACCAGACGATGTCACGCCGCCAGACTCGTGGCCTACCAATAGTGCTGCCAAGGGTCATCTTGTAAATTTAAATGTAGCCCCCATGCACTTCCACATAGAAGGATTACCTCGGCATGACGGGCATGATCATGGTGGTGACAGTAGCAGCGATGACAAAAGCGGTGGCAGTGGCCGTGGAGGTGGTGGTACTGCTGGGGCTTGAAGGTGTTTCAAGTTTGCAGCTTTTTATATGTTAATTTTCTTTGCTTTGTTTATAATAAATAAGTTTGATCAATATCGTATGCCTTTTATGTTCATATAGATAACATAGACAGCAATAAAGCGTAGTGTCTTCTATTAAAGCAATAAAATTAGTTGTGTTTTTTGTACTTTTTCTATTATAATAATAATGATTTAATATTTGTTTAGATACAACTTCTATGATTATCGCTTGATAGCTGGCGTCAGCTTCCGCTCGTTAATGGTAAGGTTCAACACTTGGAGTAAACCAATAAATTATATGTTTTCTCACCTTATGTGTGGGTTGTCCTGCACCCTCATATGAGCCTCTTTCCTACCTTCGTATGGGTAGATCTCTTCCATATGAAAGCAGCACTCAAGGTCGCACAATCGATATTTTTATTTCAGTAAGTTCCAATTGTCCGTTGAGTCAGTTCCAATCCTAAATATATATATATAGCTTCTGCAATTTGTGTTATTAGTGGAATTAACCTTGTATTTCCACCACAAGTAAACCACTATTTACAGGTAGAGAAGTTGCATTATTGTTGCTGGTTAAAACATGAAAATCTTAAAAATTAGAATGAGTTGAAATGACAAATAATGTATACCAACATAGTGGAATAATCTGATTAGCTATTGCTTGTAGTGATTACAGTGCAAATATATAATAAGAGATGACAGCTGTAAATTTTCAGTAATTGGCATCTAATTCTCCATGAACCATGATTACATGCATGCTTGTGTAATTCTTGTTCAACCAAAATCAATCTAAAAAAAATCACTTTTTGAGGAATCTCTAGACTTTTTTCACTACTCTATAATACCAGAAGTAATTAAGAGCTCACTGTTATAATTTAATCATTAAACTAATCTTATTAGTTGTATGCACAGTGAAGTCATACATGAATGGTTTGGTCTTTTGCTTACGTTGTCTTGCAATTATTGGTTTCTACTTTCGATGGACTCCACTTTTTGTGACCAAAGCTGATTGAAAGTAGAAAAGTAATACAAAAAGCAGAATTAAAAGGTCTGTAATATGGAACCACAACTTTTTCATGAAACTGTTAAATATTACTTATTAGCTAAGCAACATTGGTACTGCAAATAATTGAAGCAAAAAGGAAAAAAATTTGGTGAGTACCCTTTTATTATTTTCTAGTGTTTTATTAGTATATATACACAAGAGACTAAGAGAGTGAGAGAGAAAATATTGGTGATTGCTTTTGAGACAAGAATTAATGAAGTGCAAGAGCATTTATTTCTGCTTTTCTAATGAGAAGAAGGAGAAGGGAACCATGAATGAAGATTCAGTGAGATCAGAGAATAAGTATTCGAATTCGCATCGAAAATCTGGTAAGAAAGGAAGGAATAATAAGAGTAGAGGTAATGATCATCATCATGATCATGACTATGTTGAAACCAGTCACGATGGAGGTAGTAGTACTAGTACCAATAGTCATCATCATGGGGCTGATTCTGGGATGGCTGCTGCGGTGGTGGCCACCGCCCACATGTCCGCCATGGAAGGCAGTGGCTGTGGCAGTGGTCATGGTGGTGGTGGTGGTGATGGTTGATGATTCGTGGATTTGTTTTGGTCTCTTCTGTTGCTTCTTTGCTTGTGTTGTGTGGTACACTTTTGTGTAATAAGAGAGGGAGAGAATTTGGATATTGTTATTTTTATTTTTGGTTTTATTTTTGTTTTTTTTTGTTTTTCTGATTTTCATGAATTTATGCAAGATTGAGAATTATTTGAGTTGACAATGAAATATTCAATGGATTCTGTATACTTTTTGATGCTTGAATCTATTTTGATTCAAATTCACGTTGGTGAGAAAATCAATCCGTCAATCTTTTGGTATATATTGTAATATCAACATTTTATTTTTCCTCATAAAAGGAGTATACAAAAGTTAGCCATAATTGATAAAATCAACAAAGTTTACTGAGCTATGAAGAATCTAAAAATTTTGGGATTATATAGGCCAGTCCAAATTTTTTGCTTATAACATGCAATTACGTCAAATGCATATTTCACAATATGTCTATTGATGCATGAAAATATAATATAAAATTAAAAACCTGAAAGTTTTTATCTAGGAATAATGTACTAAGACTATCTGAGTACTCATCCGAATTCTTCTTAAATTTCTCATTCTCTTTTCTTAAAAATAAAAAAGAATGAAAAGGAAATCACTTGTCATAAAACTTGGTAGAATCACGAAACTTGATGCAGCAATTAAACAAAATAAAAAAGTAACTTTATAATTTCAAAATTAATTAATAAAACTTCGGATTCATGTGTGGTGGAAACCGTTTTATATCGCTTCATTTGTTATCCAATCTTGCAAATTAATGGCAGCCGGTGCCCTTAGTTTAAAGCGTCAACTGCCTTCCTGCTTTTGGTAAGGGTCAATTGCCTTAGTTTTCCTATTTTTATGCATACTCGTCTCTCTACCCTCGTGTGGACCTCTTCTCCACTTTCGTGTGGATGAATCCTTTTCATATAATAATAATATCTCGATTCGTGTCATTAGTACTCTTGTTTCGGTAGATTTTGATAATTCTCTATATTAGTTCCAATCCTCAAAAAAAATAAAAAAAATCTCACAAATTAACTGAGTTCCGCATTCCTGCTGATTTAGACAATAATCTGTAGCCTCCTAGTTGAAGCTTGAAAGACATGAGTACCCGCACATTGCCCACTGCCCACATCATCAAAGGTCCCTTGATTTCTTATTAATTTTCTTGTAGACATTCACTCACCGTCTCCTCTTCGGTCCATCTTCATCTTCAATGAAGATTTTAAAGTTTAAACTTAGCACTTTTATTTGAAGTATTTTTATCTTTAGGGGGAATTTTTTTTTTTTTTTTTCAATTGTGTGTCTTAAAAATTTGAATGAGTTTACAAATATAATAAATGAAATAAAATTAAATTCATTATAATGAGAGTATTACTGAAATTTGCATGAGTGCTTATAGTAATGATCAAATTTTAAAATTTTATTAATCGGAAAACTTTTAATTAGGTGTATAAATCATAATTTTGGGCAACAAGCTAATTACTTGGGCCGATTAATAGCATTTAATCCGAGCATTTTAAGTCATAATTGGGTTTCCTAATTTCAAAAAGCATGACAAAATAAAATAAAATATATAAATTGAAAACGGCATCGTTTTAAGAGGAGAAACCGCCTCTTCCGCTATTATTATCCGTAAACCTAAAATCCCTAACCCCATAAAATCAAATAAACGCTATCATCATCTCTCTCTCTCGCTCGTAGAAACCAAAACAAAGCGGAAGCTATGTCGGTGACGACGCAGATCCAGCCGAAGCTGCGATGGGGGGAGCTGGAGGAGGACGACGGGGAGGATTTGGACTTCCTGCTTCCACCGAAGCAGATCATCGGCCCCGACGACAATGGGATCAAGAAGGTCATCGAGTACAAGTTCAACGACGACGGCAACAAGGTCAAAATCACCACCACCACCCGCATCCGCAAGCTCGCCAACGCCCGTCTGAGCAAGCGCGCTCTCGAGCGCCGCAACTGGGCCCGGTTCGGCGATGCCGTCCGTGAAGACTTCGGCAGCCGCCTCACCATGGTCTCCACCGAAGAGATATTGCTCGAGCGCCCTAGGGCTCCCGGTACCTTAACCCTCTCTCTCACCTTTTTTATTTTCAAGATTCAATTTTTATTTCAAAATTTGTTCTTTTGTTTATTGAAATTTGTGATGTTGATTGAGTTAGTTTATAAATTGATGTTTTCATGAGAAAAAATAGTGTCTGTTTGTATATTTGTGTAATGTCTGGTGAATTAGTTGATAAGTTGAAAGTTTCATTCCAGGAATTGTGTCGTTTTGTGTAATATTCGGTGAATGTGGTTGTTGCTTGTTCTGTTGTGTTTTTGAATTGAACAAACCGGAAATAAGATGGAAAGTGATGTCTTAAATCTTAATACTGTTGAAAGTCATACTGGCAAGTTGTCGAGTACCTATATTGTTCAAAAATTGAGGGTCTTTGAAATGGATTTCTGGTTTGATGTTGTGAATATGTGATTGATTTCCAATTCTGAGAACCGTTACGTTGTGCTGTTTGAAATTGATGGACTTGTAGTTTTGATTTTTGTAGCAGATATAAGATCGGTGAATTGTTTGTCGTGAATCTTGTGCCTTATTATTTCCTTTGTTTCAAGTTTCATAGTTTGATATTCCAATATGTGCTATAGGAGTTTACGTTGTGGGGATTTTTTGTCTCTGTAGAGTTATTTAATCCCATGTAATTATATAGATAAAAAAGGCAAAAAAAAAAAATCTTTTTTAGTTGATTAGAGTTGTAGTTATTGTTATGATGAATAATGATTTGCCGACAGGTAGCAAACCGGAAGAAACAAAGGTCGCTGGAGATCCCTTGGCACAACTTGGAAAAGGAGGTGCTGTTCTCATGGTTTGTAGGACTTGTGGTAAGAAGGGTGACCACTGGACTTCAAGGTGCCCATACAAGGATCTTGCTGCACCATCTGAGGGATTCATTGATAAGCCTGCTGCATCAGAAACCGCAGCAGCTGCTGCTGGTGCAAGCAAGGGAACATATGTTCCTCCTGGCATGAGAGCTGGGGCAGAGAGAACTGGAACTGATATGAGACGCAGGAATGATGAGAACTCTGTTAGGGTTACTAACCTCTCTGAGGACACTCGGGAGCCTGACTTACTTGAGCTTTTCCGCCCTTTTGGTGCTGTGAGCCGTGTTTATGTTGCTGTTGATCAGAAGACAGGCATGAGCAGAGGCTTCGGTTTCGTAAACTTTGTGAGTAAGGAAGATGCTCAGAGGGCTATCAACAAATTAAATGGGTATGGTTACGACAATCTCATCCTCAGAGTCGAGTGGGCCACCCCAAGGACAAACTAGATTGCCCCGTGTACTCTGAACTATAAAAATTTTGGCTATTGTGATATCTTTCAATTTTCGAAATTGAGATGGTCTTGAGAGAACCTGGCTTTTTTATAAGTAATTTGTATTCAGATTATTTGTGTTATGGATTAGGCTTTACATTTTCAATCTTATTATGATTTCTGTGTTAGAGTTTTGTGATGTTGCTGATTGGTGACTTATCTAGTTCAATAAATCACACACATTAAGTTGCAATGCTCATTTACGAGCTGGTGCTTTTATTGATGCACACCGAACATACAAAACATCACAAGCTGTAGTTCATGAAAACAAACAGATGATTATCACGAATAGACATGGCGAAAAGACGAAAACCGAAGAGGTGACAGGTTCCCCGTAGAGGAACCAGTTGGTGCAGTACTTGTGGAACATGGCAGCGGCTTGAGGTGACCGGAATCCCCAGGAAGTCTTACATATGGCGCCGGAGGTGATTCACTAAACCAAGAATCTGCCATTGTTGGTTCCTGTCCACCAGCAGCTCTGTATTGAACAATGACCCTGTAAATGAAGGGTATAAGGCCTTCCATGCTTGCATATGCTCTCCGGTGATACAGCCGATATGATAGGATGAGAGAGAGACACATATTGATCAAGTTAGTGCAATAACTGAGACTGGTTTTATAAGGAGAAAGAAGGGGTGCTGATACTTTTTAGGATTTGGTAGAATTTCGATTTCCTTCTGCCTACAATGAGACATTGCTTCAAGTTGAAGACGCATTCCAACTAATCTCACCATAATGCTATGATTAGGATGAATATGGTTAATTAATGTTTCGTTGATTTGAGCATTCAATTCATGCATGTGGACATGTAGTTGTTTTGTTACTTCATAGACTATAAAAAGGGTCCCTTTAAAGCATTGCTTTGTTGTTGAAAATATGACCTGTGTTGTAATCTGCTTAATGTGTGTTCATCTTTTGTTTTCCAAAGAGTGGAATCTTCCACCAAAAATTATGCATGAAAGTGAATAAGCTTTGGTATTTTCCGATGACCTTCTAGATTTTCACAAGCATTTAACAAATGAGATTTGATATTTAACAAATGAATTAATGCATTCCCTAAAGATACCTAAACAAGGGATTTCTAGCCTTTATAAAAAAAATTAGATAATAGAGATTTGTAATCTTTAGATACAACTGAGCTTGACTTCTTTGTTGGCATTTACCTTGCCATGAGCTCTGTCTGAAGTAGAATTGGTATGTACTTCTTTGTTGGGATTTGCCTTGCCATGAGTTCTATCCGAAGTAGAATATATGTAATGGTTTGTACTTACTAAAAGGGTGTACATACTATTTCTAAGGGGTGTGAATATCACTAATCTTTTAACTTTTTTTTTTTTTGGGTTTTTCATTGAATACATTGGACTATTATCGGGACCTAACTGAAATAGGACTCTATCGCGCAACTTGAAATGTTATTCTTAAAAATTGAGAGAGATCTATCCATATTTTTAGTAAGAAAATCGCTCCTAATTTTTGTGATATTATGCCTTAAACCTTGTCACTTCAACTGTGCAAGGTGCTGTTAGTGTCACTGCACCATCAAACTTTTGGCCACCACTCTTTAACTTGTTTTGTACGTAATATTATTTAATTTTTTCCTTTGAACTATAAGGCATTATGTATGTTGGGCTGGGCAGCATGAAGGCAGACCAAGATTAAGAGAGGGCTCTCGAACGCAAAATCCAGCAAGCCAGTATGTAATGACAAAAAATGTAAAAATTCCCACACCAGTATGAGTCGTGACAACAGCACAAATTTTATTTTCATGCGGAGGATAGTGATGAATTTGAGATTTCATTGTTTACGTTATTTGATTAATGCATATTTTGTGCTAACTAGTGCGCTAAAAGTTAAATTAACTTATTTTTAAAACAATTATTTATATTTACTATTCGATTGAAATAAAGATGTGGATGTTGGCATTGGAGGACCAGTCAAGGTAAAGTTATTTTATGAGGCCTGATCTTTTCTATTTTGTTTTTTTCTCCAAATGTATTACAGAGATTCCAAACCAAAAATGTGATTGTTTGACTTTGTAACCATTGTTATTATGTTGTCACATGCAATCTCCTCATTTAATGCAAGATCCACTTAAGAGTGGTAAATTGGTAGTAGTTGGTTTTGATAAAAGGGAGTTGATTTTCACAAAATGTTTGATATTTGATGGAGTAATATTAGGTCAAGATGAATTTAGTTGGTTAAGTGATATGGTATTCACATTTGAATAATCAGTATATAAAATTGAATTGTACTCCTTTAATTCTTAAAGTTTTAATTTTAATAATTCAAAATTTTGTAGTTTTAATGAGTAGATATTACATTTTGATTTTTTTTTAAGTTAATTATTTATTTGAAGAAGAAATTTTTATAAATTTCAAGAAGGATTTAATAATTATTTTATGTGGAAATTATTATGTTTTCTCTATAAAAAGTGAAAATTCATTTTTGACCTAAAAATAAAGTTATTCATTTTAATTCCAAATAAAACTTCATTTGCTTCCGTTTAACAATCATGTTTATGTTTGATGTACGTGATAATTTTTAAGTGAAAATATTTTAAAAACATTTCAAGTAGGTAAAATATTCCGCACGCAATATTTAAAAGGTTGACGATGGTTAAAAACAATTAATGGTTTGAGATTCTAAACAAATAATTTCAATTTTGGGTCAAAAACAGTTTTTTGTTTGTACTTTTTCTTTTTTTAAAGGGACTGGAGTGTAAACTGTCCTAGATATTGCATGCAATGATACATGTGTATCTGGGGACTGAGATCAAGTACATATTAACATATTATTTCAAAAAACAGAAAGTACATATGAACATATATTCCCATCTACCAAATAAAAAAAATATGAATTACAGTAACATCACAACTCACAAGTGATTACTGATTAGTTATTATGGGAATTTTGGATACCCAACATGTGATATCCTTGCATTGTATGGTTAAAAACAAATGTGAAAGAGAACAAGCCACGTGAAGTGACATTTGTGTGGCAGATTGCATCGGTTAAATCAGCAAACCAAATTGGCAAATTTTGCCTCCACACCACACAATCCTCCCAACCCAAACGCTAGTCACTACCGTGGCCGGCTGTTTGCACCTTTGATTAAAAGTCACCGCCCATGTAACTCTTGGTGTGAGTTCCATATCCCGTAGCATCATCCCCACATTAATTTGTGTGGGTAACCTCTCCACCCACAAGTGGACCACTATTTCATCTTCGTGTGAGTCGATCTCTCTCATATGGAAACAGTTTTTAAAATCGCATTATTAATGTCTCATCTCGATTAATTCCGGTAATCTATTGGTCTAATCATAATTTTTTTTTTTTAAAGAAAAAAAAAACTCCTCACAATAAATTTATTCTAATATAATACAAATTTTAAAAAACAAAAATACGATTCAAATCCTTATCACTAAAATGCCTAAAGAAAATAAAGAAACAAAACGTAAAAATTGAAATAAAAAATTGATATATGAATCTCGTCTCAACTTTTCATTAATCGAGTGCTCTACTTAAACCTGTTGTACCACTTCAACCTTTTTTAAGAGTTACACTTTGAACATGTAATCTATAACGCAAAAAAGTCCACATTTTATGAAATTTTCTATCTCTGTTAAGGGTTATACTTCGAACACGTAAGTCATGAAACATGTTTGGCATGCTGAAGTAAGAGTAGATTTGGAATTCAAAATATCCAAAACTTTGAAATGCTGTGTTTAAAGAGCAACTCAAAATATCTCAACTTCTCTAATTTTTCAATCGTTTGAGAATCCTCATTCCTAACCAAAATAGTGAGTTTTGATGGGAATAAGATTTATCATTTCCTATCTACTTTCTCTTTTCTCAAACCTTCATCAATCTCTCTTTTTCTCATATTCCATCTTTTTTTCATCACACCTCCATGGAACTAGCAGCACTTTTTACTAATGAGTTTGGGTTCTGGGTTCCAATTGAATCCAAAACCAAAAGTCCTCATGTTCTGATTTTTTTTTTCTTTGATGCTCATGTTTTGATGTTGTTAATGAATATTGTTGTTTATGATATTGTTGTCGGAGATGATGATGTTGATGAAATAGGTGGTTGATGATGTTGAAGACAACAGAGATGGACTGCATCTACATCGTCTAGTCTATCTCAATCCATTTAGATGGATGGACAGTGGATATCCAATTTGGTGGATTTTTATTTTATTTTTTCAAAATTTTTAAAGAACTTTTAAAAAATTAATTTTAAGTATATTATAAAATATTTAATTTAATTTTATTCTAATCCAATCTCAATCTACATTAAATATATATGATATAATTTTAATTAAATTTTAAGTTCTACAAAATATGGCATGATTATTTTTTAATCAAATTCAATCCAATCTCATTCCAATCTTACGTGTCAAATTAACCACCATATAAACATATAAAAATTAATTTGCGTATTTCGAAAACTTCTTAGCATGTATGCATATTAGAAAGCCCAAAAGAAGCCCAGATTCCTTGCAGACAGACTGGCTCCTCTCGTGGGGTGGCCCTTGGTTTTTTGTTGTTTTTGCCTCTCCACAAATAAACCACTGCTCATACTCTCACTGCCCTTCTGTCTCTCTCTCTCTTCCTCACTCTCTCTGTCGCATTGTTCTGTCTCTTCCGGAGATCAACTTTTCATGGCTTCGATCATCGAATCCGGCTGGCGGGTACTTCTTGTACCTCTGTTTTCCTTCAATGCTCTGTTTCTACTTGATTTACTTCTGCTTCTGGATCTGTTAGTGTGTGTGTGTGTGTTTGTTTGTGCATGCAATTGTAGACTGTGGTGAGGCCTGATGAGTGTGTTTTGATTTTTGTTCTTATTGACTGTATATAGTTATCTCTTTGAAAAACTTTCGTGGGGTGTGTTTGGTTTATGAAAAGATTGTGCCTTTGGATTGTTTGATGTTTGATTTACTAATAATGCTTGGATAAAAGAATGTTTTTTCCTTGACTTGGTATCGAGTACTATACTGATGAGAATCTTTGTAGTCGTGTATGCATGTGTAGTTGTATTTGGACATAAGACACCAGTTATTAGATCTTTGTTTGTTGCAAATAGTTGATAGAGGGTTATATTGTGAAAGATTTTACTTGGAAGCGATAATGCAACGAATTTAGTGTTTTGTTGGTCTAGTGTGTGTGTGTCTTGGATTTAGTGTTGGAAGAGTTTTATGTGGATGTTATAGTTTTAGTTGGTAAGTCAGATGGGAAAGGGAATGTTGTTTTGGTTGACATTGATGATTTACTGAATTTGCTTTATATATTTATTTTTTGTTTATGATGCAGTATCTTATCACAAATTTCAGTGATTTTCAACTGGCATGTCTTGGAAGTTTCTTTCTTCATGAAAGTGTCTTTTTCTTATCCGGACTTCCTTTTATATATCTCGAAAGGGCAGGAAGGCTGAGCAAGTACAAGATTCAGGTTTGACATTTTTATTTTTCCAATGTTGTTTGTAGTGGTGGTGCAACATTTTTTAGATCATATTTTCTTGCTGATAGTATTTGTGAGCAATGCATTGTTGTAAGTAATAATAACTAGTGATAAAGTAATACTTCATGATATCTGGATAGCTTGCCCTGACTGTGATTGCAACACTGTTTACTCATGTTGATCAAGATCATGCTGCAACTACTTTGATGCTTGCTTCTCATGTTCAATGAGCAGCTTATTGTGTTTATCTCATATTTACCAGAATCTGAACCTGCACTCATTTTTTTGAGAAATTTTTGTCGTACCAAATTTATGATTTCATTGCTGTGACTAGTTTTTGGTTCTATAATCTATACAGACGAAAAATAATAGCCCTGCAGCTCAGGAGAAATGTATCACTCGACTGCTGCTGTATCATTTCGGTGTCAATTTACCTGTTATGATTTTCTCCTATCCTGTCTTCAAATACATGGGCATGCAAAGTAGTCTTCCTCTGCCGTCCTGGTACTTTCAGGTTCTTTATACACTAGAGCTTATTTCCATATAGACGATACTCTTAACTGATGGAATTCTACTCTGGACATGTGTCTTATCAATTCGTATACATCCCATGAATTCTAACTTTTGGTTAAGCCTATTTAGTTAGATCCCTGCTTCTGTTTCTGCAGGAAAGTGGTTCTATCACAGATAATATTCTACTTCATCCTGGAGGATTTTGTATTCTACTGGGGCCATCGTGTATTACATACAAAATGGTTGTATAAGCATGTGCACAGTGTTCATCACGAGTAAGTCAGAGTTCTGAGTGCTTGTATCTGGTGCGAATTCTTGACAGTATCCTTTGCATTGGTGCACTAATTGGTGTTTTTGGTCCATTTTACAGATATGCTACACCATTTGGACTGACATCAGAATATGCTCACCCAGCTGAAATATTGTTCCTTGGCTTTGCTACCATTGTTGGTCCTGCCATCACTGGGCCCCATCTGCTGACTCTGTGGTTGTGGATGGTACTAAGAGTCCTGGAGACAGTTGAGGCACATTGTGGTTACCATTTCCCATGGAGCCTCTCAAACTTCATACCTTTGTACGGAGGGTGAGTTGGTTCATTATCCTTTTGCTAGTTTACTGAGATTGATGTTTATGTTTCATGATAACATTTCGTCTGTTGTTTCTGAAATAATGGTTAAATAAAATTTTTCAGAGCTGATTTTCACGACTATCATCACCGTTTGCTTTACACCAAATCTGGCAACTACTCGTCTACATTCACTTACATGGACTGGTAAGTTGTTGGTATACATAATTTGAAACATTTGCATTTTTTCTGTATGGTAAGACTGCAACCTGGAACAATTTTCATTATAGTTACACTTAACTTTTCATTTTTCATATCAATGTTGTGTTTTGCTTCACTTGTGAATGCATCGCCAATTAGGCATTAGCAGATAAAGATGGGAACAACGATTTCATGTAATCTCATGAATTTAGTGAACATGAATTATTGCTACTTAAAGGTGGTCTATGATATCAAAATATTAGATCTAGAAATTGATCATTCTTGATCTAGAATATATGTTATTCCATTTAAGGTGCCTGGATATTACTAAAGATGAATGGTGAGACATGTTTAAGTTGTTACTGAAAGCATATGGGAGGCACAAAGCTGACTCTGTTCTTATTTTCTCAGAGAGAGTAGCTCAGAATTTTAGAAGTTTGAGTGGGAAGGAATATTGTTAGTGAAGTGGGGTGGTCTGTATTGGTTGGTTCTCCTATCATAAAGCTGAATGCTGCATTGAGTAGCTTCCCAATGGCTCTATTAATGCCATAAAGCCTGGATTTCAGCCTATCTATTCAGACTTTGTTTTAATTAGTCTAGAAGTACTACTCTCTACTTCAATGCCTATAATCTTGAAATGTATTCACATTTTGGGTTTGACCAAGTACCCTATATACTAGTTCCTGCTGTCAGATATTGCTAGAATGCCTGTTGATGGATGATACCCACTTTGATTGGTTGGCTGAGGAGCTCTTAGGTTTCTCTATTTTACTTAAAGGTGATCTAATAGAATCTGTGGGCCAAGAATTCTTTAGTTAACTTCGATGTTGTTGCTTTCTACCTTGGTACCTCCTCAAGAAATGTCTCACCACCAATAACAAGTTGATTTTGGTTTCAGACTCTGATGCAGTTAATTATATGACAATAGCTGCAGCATTGTTCTTGTAGACAGACAATGCATTTAAAATGTTAATGTCTATGGTTGATGCTACCTTTAGTAATTTATCTTCTTATCAAACTCAAATACATTCCATGACCGGTCATGTTTATTCCCCATTAAGGGATTAATCGGAGTGTTCTGCCCAAATTTCTTTATGCCCTTTTGGTTAGAATCAGATTCAGATGCTTTCTGACTTGCTCAGTCCGTCATGATTATTTTTTCTTTTGGGGTACAAATATTTATTCAATTATTGTTTTTGTGCCTACAAATGATTTTAACAGAAAGATCATTGCATGAAAATCGGAACATTGGCTTTGTGTGATACAATGATAAGCTTTAGATATAATTCCTTGTATTCATATCTTGTTTTTCCTACCACAGCTTGGTTTCAATAGTGTTTACGAAAAGCATATTTAGCTTTTAGTCTCCCTAATAATCATGCTTTTGCCTCTGAAGTCTAATTCTGCCTATATTTACCAAACAATTAATGAAAAGAAGCATAATGCTAACCCTACTATGGTTTTGACGAATCTTTTGAATATTCTCTCAGGATATTTGGTACCGATAAGGGTTACAGAAAGTTGAAGGCACTAAAGAGTGTTGGAGATGATGAAGATGAAAAGAAGCAGACATAACAATAGGAAATTCTTTTTTAATGAGTTTGACATTAGAAAATGGGATCTGGGATCCGGTTAAAGGGCATCTCAGAAGAGGTTTTTTGTTCTATCCCTGCTGTTTCATCTCGTGTGCAATCCACCTTTTAGTGTTTACTTGCTGTTCACGTTTACAGCGTGTAGTAATGTGGAATCATTAGAAAGATTTCTGTGGATGTTTTGTGCCCGCATGTTCCCTGCATTAATGAAGTTTCTCTTTTATATTGAAACGCTGTTCTCATTATAACTACCGTGATTTCTCATCAGTAATTTGAATCCTGAATGTGCACCTTTAACCTATTCGAAAAGCAGAACAATGAAGTCTTAATTCTCATGCTCGTAAAATGCCTGTTGCTGACTTGCTGTTGTATTCACTATGGTTGTTTCTTTACTTACTAATAAAAGGAAAATATGATTATCGGATAAACAATAAAGTTGATGGACATGAGATTGTCATTTACTTTTTCCCTCTTTAGGAAAGATCAGAATCATGTAGTTGATTTCCAGCTGGAGGGTGGAAATAGACTGTGATGACTCAATGGTTTTTTTACCCCATCTTTTTCTTTAAATAATGAGAAACATATGCATGTGAGTTTTTGATAGAAAAGCTAAACATAGTTACCTTGATGTTGAAAAAGACCCTTGTGGATTGCTTTTGGTTCTTTGATGTTATCAAATGGAATTTTCCTGGAAAGTGAAGTTCTCTACATACAGAATGAGAAGTTGGGCAAGTCGTCACGAAGGTTGCTCTCTCTCTTTCGCATGAATCATGATGCATGCAACCCTGCCTAAGAGAATTCAACCAAGATATATAGTAAATACCACAACCTTTTTTCTCAAAAAAAAAAAAAATTGCCACAACCTTTGTATGAAATTTCTTGTTCAAGTCCTGCATGTTGATTGAAAAATTGATGTGGACAGTGGGATCTTTATCATTCTTTATACAGGTGGATGAATATGATGCTCTACTTGTTCTCTAGTATTCGTTTTTTAAACTACTACAAATTCGACTGAAAATCTCAATTGGGAATCAAATTATATGTGCATTTTTCGGCGCCTTGCATATTTAAATAAGGATTTAAGGATGTGTTTATTCTATCAAATCAAGTAATCTAAAAAACTTAATTTCCAATCAAGTAATCTTTCCTTAAACTATCTGAACTTCTGTCTTTTCACTTACAAAATTCTATTATTTTAGAAAAGAAAATGTATTTGTAATTAAACTAATGAGAATAAGGATGTATTTGGCATGGCTTTCAAATGGTTTTCATGAACAAGTCTTTTAGAGTTTTTCAAATATTCCATTGTTGTTAAATAAAGAAATGTTTTTATAATTTTTGTGGTTTAAAAAGTTACACACAAGTGCTTGAAACGTATAGCTGGATTTTGTATTCGAAACCAATATGCTGGAATTAATGACATATAGGAAAAGCAATTGTAGTAATTTCTCTCTGAAGAAGAAAATATACGAAAATTTGAGTTTCTTCCCATATATATTTTTAAAAAGTAACGTTAAAAAAAGTTATTTTCAAGTGATGCCAAACGTTCATAAATTTTTTTAAAAACTCTTAATATGTAACTGACATTTCGATATCTGTCACTTCCTTTTGTTGGGATAAATCTTGAATGTAAATAATAACACAACTCAGTGTATATAATTTGTAAAATATTTGTTAAATATAAAGATTAAAGTAGCCATTAGACATGCCACTTGATGGTATTATGAACCTCATTGCAAAATGCTCATCCACCAATAACCTTCAATATATTCAATCACTCCAATCACATAAAGTATATTTGGATATATACAAATATATATAGGTGTTGAGGTTCTTTTACATCAAATCTCATAAGGACTTTCTAAGTCCCCTTGTTTTGTTTTATTTTATTTTATTTTTTGTAAAGCAAGGACTTTCGAAGTTAAATTTGTTTGAATAAGAACACTTAATATACCCTTTTCTTTTATATAAGAAACAAATGAAAAATGACTCTTAGATGCATGACTTAAATATGAGTATACAAGACATGATGATCACACATTGTATCAGCTTCAATTTCATAGATGAAACGTTAAATTTTGATAGCAGATATGTAAACGAACCTTGGGTTAATAAATGACCCATTTAGAAATTGTTGGTTGGTGATACGATAATGACGAAAGCAGTTGAATTGAAGCTTGGAAAATGAAAATAGAAAGAAATGAATGGAAGGACACGTCAGATGAAATCGCAATTGGGGTTTATCTCTTCGAAGAAACACAAACACGTGTATTGATTTGACGTGCATGGATTGGATGTCCATCTCTCTCCCTTTCTCTCTCAATCACCCTCTCACCAAATCAAACAAAATAATCCAGACCTCATTCTTCTACCAAAAACATTGCTCGTGAGGTTTCTGCCATCTTTCATTCATTCACTCGCCGCATTTCTGTCCCTCATTTTTCCTAGCTTCCCTGTGTAATTTCGCTTTCGAATTGCTCACCGTTAAAAAGAATTTCACGTGTAGCAAAAATTGAAACAATTCTATTATTCAAAAAAGCATAAAATTACTATAAAAAATAAAGCATAAAATTAGATGATACCAGCTTGATCTTGATTTGGGTCAGGATTGACATCCGATTAAATCAGCTTTGGATACCCATCATATATACATGTTAGATACAAAGTTTAAGTTTCTAAGACAAATTTTCATTTTCATCCACGTTAGATTTAAGGACACTTCAACTATTGAAACTATCATATCTGAATTTTATATTTTATTAACTACTACATGTTAGAATAGATACAATCTTAGGCACAGCTGAGACTGTATGTGAAAGAAACCAGATATTTTCAACGCTAATTATGCATTGACTACGCACCGCCAGATGCCATTCACAGACGTTAATGTCAACAAAGAAGGAAAAACATGGCGTTCTTTGGCACTTTGTTTTCCAACAAAAATAATTACCACGGAAGATTAATAGAATTTAATATAACGAAATAAGATTCACTCGATAGAACTAGCTAGTTTCTTCTTATGAACTAGCTAGTTTCTTTTTTTTTCTCATGAACTGATTTTAATTCTCATGGGTTCTATTTTCATTCTTCTTCCCTGAGAGACCCTACACATGGTTTCACCACCAATATGAGACCAAGAACCCCACACGACCCCACCAACGAACAACCAATAAACAAGACTTACGTGGCTCTCCGAAGATCCACCACCACCACGCTCACGTTGTCCGTACTATGCCTCGCCAAGGCCAGCTTTGTCAGCAACAATGACGCATCCGAACAAGCCTCGTTCCACCTCCCCGCCCCGACCTCCGATGGCGTCGGGGGATGCGGCGGCAATTTAGCCTTCCCGCGCAAACACATCCGCGCCACCCCGCACGCCGTCTCATTCGACACCACGTCCCACAACCCATCCGACGCCAGTATCAAACAGTCGTCCTCCGCCGTCCTCTCCATCACCGTCACCTCCGGCTCACAGCTCACGTACGGCTTCAGGTAGTTATCACCTATAGCTCTCGACATCGCCAATACTCCGAGGACACGTGGCCCATCCCAATATATAACCCGGCCACCCGCTTCTTGGATCCGGTTCAACTCATCCGGACGATCCGGCTGTTGAGAAACAAACAAATTATTTACAAATTTTTAAAAATTAATTATTAATTGTCAAGAATACCATTACATGGTTTTACACGATTTGTTACAGACCTTATGATCCGACGAGAGAGGGAATGCTTTGCCCTTACGGCACAAGACGGCTCTCGAATCACCACAGTTGGCGACAACGATTTTGTCAGGCGTTATAATAGCGGTAACGGCGGTCGATCCAACGGCGTCACACTCCGGCGTTTGCAGCTCACACCTGCAGCTAGGGTTGTCCTCGTTCCACGCGCTCACCTCCTTATCCATGCGCGAGAAGCTTCGCTCCAACACGCCTCTCCATTCCGTTACTTCGTTTCCTTCTTCTTTCTCCAGCTCCTCTCTCACCAACTCGTGTAATTGCTCTCTGCATCGCGTCGCCACCTAAGAAAATAGTATTTTTTTTTAGGAAAAAAAATGACTCTTTTTAATTAAATGACAAAATATTTAAGGTATATTGTGTTTACATGAGAGCAGCCGTGGCCGTCGTAGACGCCAAAGTAGTGGAAGTCCATGGGGGTGGTAGTTAGGTGATTTTGGCGAAAAAAAGAAGGATGCACAGCGACGGCGTCTTCCATGTCTCGTCTTCTTCCACAGACGGAAGCGACGCCGTACTTAGGGTGCGAGTCTGGAGTCATTGAACATGACGGAGCCGAACAGCACTTTTGACGCAAAATCGAGGCGTTTTTCGCTTCCGATCTTCTGTTCTCAACCTTCATTTGTCGCTTCTCTTCTTCTTCTCCTCTTCTTTCTCCTTCTACTTCTTCCTCTGAACAGCCGCAGTTCTCCACTGCGTGATCACACTCTCGAGAAAACGACGACGACGACGAAGTCGTACCACTAACGTCCAGCTTCTGCCGTTTCTGTTGTCGGCTCTCGGTTCCCGGCGGCACCACACCAGTTACGAACTTGAACCGCCTGATCTCCATCCGCCTCCGCCGCGCCGCACGGGAGCTCGGCTCGCACGGCGTCGACGCCGACTTGCTCTCGCTCACAACCCCGCAGCAGATCTCCGCCATCACACCCTTTCCTCTCCTCCTCCTTTTCTCCAGCAAAATCTCTTCTTCTCCTCCGTTTTCAATCTTCACTACAATACCTGACTCTACAATGTCAAAACGAGAGAGCGTATAAATGAAAGAAAAAACGCTTGCGCGCTCGCAAGCGAGGCCTTTAAAAGAAAAGCCACGAAAAAAAACCCTTTTGTTTTTTATTTTAATACGTAGGGAGGGACTCGTGTTGTAAAGTGAAGCTAGTGTATGTGTGTGCTCTCCACGGGCAGTTCAGCACCGTCACGGGCTGCCCGGACAGGTACTAGTGTACGTGACGTTGTGCTTCTTTGCCTAAATCAACACATCTCCACCGTCGATTCCCAACACGTGCGTCCACCATTCTGTTGAGGACTCACGTGGCCCAATAGAATTTCAACAACGCAACAAGAACCTCTTCCTTTTCTGACACGCATATAGTCCTCCAAGGCGTTGTTTCGCTTCGAAACATTTTTATTTCATTTAAAAATTTCCTTCTTTTGTTTTGATTTATTTTTTACTTTGCAACACGTGTCTCCATCGTGGAATACGAGATTGAGCCACGATTGTTTTCTTTTCTATTTTTTTTCCCCTTGTTTTTGCTTTTAATTTTCAAATTCTAACTTTATTCTGATGGGGATGATGTGGCCCAATCAAAAACGAGAACGTATCACTTCCCGATTTTGAAAGATGGGTCCACCTGTCAACGTCGTTGACGCCTTATAGAATATCTAAAGAGAACCCGAACCCATCACCAATACACGTGTACACATCACACAAACCAAACGAGACCCCACAAAAATTAAACAATTCACACTTCGGCCCCAGTAGTTTCGTCAATAAAATCACCAAACCGGATTGCCAACAGACGTGGAAGGAGATGATTGGGCAACGTGTAGAGGACAGTACAGGGGGTGGGGGTGTGGGGACTACACTAGTAACGGTAGGGCTCCAGGCATAGGATCAGGCTGGCAAGAAGTTGTACTAATAATCTGGTGGATGAAATTGACAGGAGGGTAAAGCGTAGTGACACGTGACAAACAGACAGACAAAAGACACTAGTTTTTCATTTGAACTCTGGTTACTTTTGTTGTCGCGGTTGGGTTTAGGTTAGGTCATCTTCAACTTCCAAATGGGAACTGTTGGCTGAAGTGTAGTAGTCTAACTCCGCTGCTGCATGGCATGGGGGGACACGTGGCGTGGGAAAAAGATGGAAGGTTGGGGTTTGTTTTGTTGGTGAGAGAAAGCGAGAGAATACGTGGAGTGAAGAGGAAGACACGTTGGGGAGAGTAACAGAGAGTGAGCGACTCGTGTTGGGTGGCGTGGTGTTGGGGCGTGATTGAACAAGAAGCAGCAGCAGCAGCAGCACCAGGGAGGTTTTCAGGGCTTTTGGGGTGGGCTGTGTTGTTTCGGTTTCTGTTTAGCACAACATTTAGCGGTGCAGTTTTCGCGTGACTTTTTGTTTGGTTTTGCATGCATGACATGTTTGCATAATATTTGTCAGATGATTTGGGTAGTTGACACGTAGAGGTCTCACTAACTTATATATTACTTTCTGTATTTTGATTTAACCGAAGTTTGAAATATAATGTTTTGGGAATTGATAAGTCCAGCCGCGAGTGAAACACGGTCATACTGTGCCAATTAGGTTTATCAAATTAAAGTTTTTATTTGACATATTGAACTAAATTTATAAACATTTAAATGGGCTTATAATTCAAGAAAATCATAGTAGCATTTCGTTCTCACTACAGTTTGATAAATGATTTAAGAAGAACATGATAATATCCGCTTTCATCACACCCCTTTAAGGGTAAGATTAAAACTTATGTGGGTAAATAACCATAGTGATAATTAACAATTATTAGAATTTTTGTTTTCAAATGATTATAACAATGTCTTTATTATTAAGTGGATTAAATTTTAATCACATTTTTGTTATTGTAAATGGTCTTTTTTTAGATAAAAATTATATGTTAATGTTGATATAGTGTTAATATTTTTATTAGAGTAATTTAAGTTTCGATGATGTACGAGAGAGAGAAAATTTATTAATCTTGATTATTAAAATTTTTAAATATTGATATGTCATTAAATAATTAAAAGATAAAAAAAAAATGGTAGAATTTTTACTCCATTTTTTGTGGCCTTCTTAGATGAAAGAGAGAGTGTGACATGTTATGTTGGTATTATTATAATGATTTTTGTAAACTAATGTGATAGCTGTTAGATTTAACAACGGCATCATGAAATCATGAAAGTAGGTACCAAACCATGATATTTTTATATGTGAACCATCTAATGATCCACCCTACGCGTGACATCATTTTTTTTTTTTTTTAATCTTATATATAACTTAGAAACTAATAATATCTATATAATATGAGTAATGATCTTCTGCTTATATCTCTTCTTGTTTCTCCGTTCGAAAGTTAAATTTCAGCCATTGTTTTTAATCAGATGACTGTTAAAAATAAAATTATTCAATTTTATTATTTATTAGTTATCTAAAGATATGATTATGATTCATAAATCATAGGTTCATCATTTTATGATGCATCCGGAAAAAAATTTATCCATTAAATGTAATTGAGAAACTTTTTGGAAATTTTAATAGTTTTATTTTATTTAATACTAATACTTTACGAATTAGAGAATTATTAAAAACTATTGATATTTGATAGTGATAACGCAGTTAAAATAATTACTCTAATAATCGGAAAATGACTATTCCTATTAAGAGGAGACTCACACTCATATTTTTTATTTTAATAGAAAAAGAGTAAGACCCAAACTTTTAATACGGTAAAATCTTAAAAAAAGTACTCAATCACTCCTAGGATGATGTATAATTTTTAATAAAAACTTTGAATGTCAGAATTTCTGTACACATAAATGCAAACCCAACACTGAAGGTCAGTGCTTATTTTAAGAACTTCAGGAAAATCTTTGCCGGCGAGACGAAGGGAATGTCACTAAAGTTTATATATATTTATTTACCTTTTAAAAGTGACATTTGACACCAGTTACAAGTATTTATTTCTTAAAAAAAAAAAAAAAAAAAAAACAGTTACAAAGTATTTAATGAAGATTTTGTCAAATTCGGTCTACATTCAGGACATGTAACTAGGAAATATATATATATATGTGATTGGTACGTTTTTAACCTTTTAAAATTAAAAAAAAAAAAAAAAATCGAACGTAAAAATCATATATATATATATATATATATAATATGTTCCAAAATGAGTGGCTTAGATAGCTACCAATTATGTTGCAATCTTCTAGTTTGAGTACTAAAATATGGCCTGTTGATTCAAGTACCTAGTGTGGACTTGAAATTTGCATATATCAAAGACATGTCAAGGTTATTTTGTGATCAGCTCAGAATTAAAAGCTAGTTTGATATTGTTATATTTTTCAAAATAATAACTTTTAGTTTTGAAGAAGATGTAATATTTTGTGGTAAGTTAATTAGATTATTATTTTGTTAGCTGCATTGTTGAAACTCTTATAAACTTGGAAAGCGGAATGTTTAATAAATTTTATATTAATTATTGTGAATTTATATAATATCTAAAAGATATGGATCTAGGTTCGGATAATTCTTTTTATTAAAATAAATACATATAAAAATAATATATTTTAATTTCTATTTTTGGTATAATATATTCCTATAGTATTAAAGTTGAGATAAAATATGATATTTTAAAATTAACAAGAATGATTTGACAATCTAAAATTATTTATTAAACTTCACAACTGATTACTTTACTTTTACTTCTGAAAATTGTGTCAAATCTACAAAGATGATCATATAATCATTTTTAAAAATTATATTAAATATATGTTTTATACCCACATTACTAGGTATTCGAATTTTAATTTTTTAAATATCTAATGGAATTTAAGTATGAAAAAGTGTGGTTTAAATAGTTATGAGGACATGACCACGGTTCGGTTCGGTTCGGTTCCGGTTTCGGTTTCGAACCGACGGTTTCGATTCTAAAAAAGCTAGAACCGGAACCTTAACCGAAATAACACGGTTCCGGTTCGGTTCTGGAACCGACGATTCTATAACGGTTCAGATTTCGGTTCCGGTTTCGGTTCTATAACGATTTCGGTTCCGGTTCTGGAACATTTTTTTAAAATGATAATTTGAAATTTAAAAAATAATATTAAACTATATTTTAAAATTAAAAAATAAATCGATATCGGATAGACAGATACACAAACGAAATAAAAAATTTAATTATTTGAAGACCAATACTCACAATCACAAATCACAATTAGCTTTAATTTATAAAATCCATTACGGATTATCCATTTACTGATTTACCCTCAGTCCCTCACTTACTCACGTCAGTACGTCACTCACTCTTCTGTCTTTTTTCTCTCTCTCTCTCTCTAACTCTCTCGTCTGAGTCGTCTCTCCTCTTTTTTTTCTCCGATTCTCCTATTCTTTTCTATTTTTATTCTCTTGTTTTCTTCTCTCTCTTTCTTCTTCTTCTTCTATTTGATTTTTTTGTTTCCGATCTGGTGGGTTTCAGCCCAGATCGACATCTGGGTTTGGGATCTGGAAACCCAAACGCCGATCTGGGTTCCAGAACCCAGAACCCAAATCGACGACGTCTGGGTGGGAACCCAGACGCCGATCTGGGTTGGCGTCTGGGTTCTGGAACCCAGATCAACATCTGGGTTTCCATGGAAACCCAAACGTTGATCTGGGTTCGCGTCTGGGTTTCCAGGTTTCCAGAACCCAGATCCAGACGTCGAACTGGCGTCCAATCTGGAAAGATCTGGGTTCTGGAAACCCAGAACCCAGATCCGACGCCAGTTCGACATCCAAACTGGCGTCTGGGTTTCGGAACGTTGGAGCCAGTTAGGGCCACGCGGCCCGAACGTTGGCCCCAACGATTTTTTTTTTTTTTATTTAAGAACCGGAACCACCGGTTCAAGGTGGTTCCGGTTCCGTCGGTTCAAGAACCGGCGGTTCCGGTTCTTTTAAGATTAGAATCGGAATCGGAATCGGAACCGGAATCGCTACAGTGACGGTTTCGATTCAGTTTCGAACCGGAACCAGATCCTTATGTTCTGGTTCCGGTTTTACAGTTACGGTTCGAACCGAACCATGGTCATGTCTAAATTGAGGCTCTTTATAATGAGATTTGATTTCTCCTTAATAATTCGAAAAATGAGGTGTAAAACCAATTCAACTATAAATGACTCTAGACGAATGGCTTAGATAAGTCGTCTTTTTTTTTTTTTAAATAAAAAGGAAGAGATTTTGCTCAGTCTTGAAATAATGAAATGCATAGCACCTACATACAATAAGTTTTGATGAATGATTATAGAATGTTATTGAGTCAAAGTCTTTCTTAAAATTATTTTTAATTAATAAAAAAAATACATTTTTGTGGGCAAGCTCTTCAAAGTGGTTGGTTCTTTATCAATGGTTTTTTAATTTAATTATTTGCAGACTAACTATTTATTTTCATGGATGTGTTGGCTTGTTAGTTGACGGACCAAAATAAATAGAAACTTTTCAGTAAGTGCTAAAGCAAACGTTTTAAGTTTTGATTGGTTTGATGTGAATCTGGTTAACGTAAACACGAAAAAGCAACGAACCGAATTAATTTCTTAACTAATAAAATCATACAGTATTTGCTATTAAATGGAACTTAATTTTATTTAAATCATATCACATTATTTTTAAAATTCAAAAAAAGATCAAACTATATTACTTACACATTTCAATAGGAATAATAATCATTAGAAAACTTTTGTAAAATTTCTACACACTACTGAACACTTTGAATTAGTTTGTAGCTTTAATTAATTTTAATTATTAAAATACAATTCTCACCATAATTCTCTTTGAAGGTAGCAAAAAAGGTGTCATCATAATCAATAATAATTATTTGTTTTAATATCATAACCAATGATTATCACTTGTCCATTTTATTATTTTTATTTGAGTGCAAGTATTTAGCAGTTGAGTTTGGTATGGCTTCTACATCTACCACGCAAGACATTTTAATTAAAACAATAATCATTACCAATTATGGTATTTTTGCAAAATTTAAGTCAAAGATTCTCTTCAGATAATATAATTCCCCCATCATCACTTCAAGTTAAATCTTCGCATTACTCATTTAATTTCTCATTCTTGCGTGTTCAAATCGAGGCCAAATTCAAATAGTCAATGGAGAATGTGATTTATTAATTCAAATAAGCCACTAATTACATAAACAATTAAATCAAATTCTACGTCACTTTCTATCCTAGACAAATGTCACCATAAGCACCAATTTTTTCTTCAACACGTGCCTCCGTAGATTCATCTTCTTCAACTGATAAATTACTGGTCTTAATGGGTTACCAATGCAAGTGCTTGTCATTGTTAGATTTGCTGATTTGGTTGGGTTTTTTTTTTTTTAATATCCATTTTATGGTGATATACCTTAATCTGAATTAATATCTAGTTGAATGAACCTTCTTTGCCATAGAAATCATATTCCATCATGGCATGATTTGGATTCAGATTATTATTAAAATATAAATCAAGTTCTTGTAAACCTAAATATGATGGACTTATTTGAGCCCAAGACCTCTTGGTCCTTACAACTGGCTTAAAGAGTAGGAAGCAATGCCGCTGTGAGTACATGTATCAATACTGTGAGACAGCATTAAAAAAGGCGTAACTTTGAAAATTTTCACTGAAAAATTAAATGAATTTATTAGTTAGTGTAGTTTGTGAACAACAGACAACGACGGACCTACAAAAGGCCTGGGTGGGGCATGCGCTCCACTTCAAACTATTGCCGTTTTTTGTAAACTATGGTTTACTATGCTAAAAAAATGAGACTCCTTTCATATAGTTTCCAAAATTTGTGCTTCTTGGTACTAAAGAAAAAAATCTCTTGGTTTATTTTGAATTTTCTTTTAGAATCACATAAATTAGCATTAGTTATTGAAATAGCGCCAAATTATTAAATGATTTTTTTTCCTAGCACCATTAATATTCATAGACTATAGTTCAAGAATAAAAGTAATATTAAATGATTATAAAAAATCATATTTCATGTTATTTGTTTGCAAACTATTTCATTTTTTTACAATTTATAATTACTTTGATAATTGTTTGTTAGTAAGCATAGTTGTTTTATTTTTATTTTTAATTTTTATACTATTTTATAAAAATCATTACATTTATATATTTTCATCTTGTTGTCCCTTTCACTTATGAATGTACGCAGATTGATAGTTTGAACAATAAAATTTTACTTACTAATTATGTTTTTATCATACCACCATTAAATTAGGATAGTTACAAGATCATTGAAAGATGAGCAATATAACTTACATAAACAAATGTTGACAGTGGCAACACCAGTCTAGAATGACATTGTATATATATATATATATATATATATATGTTGATGGGTAATCTTATCCAATCAGCAAAATAATCAAACTCATATATTAATTAGTAAACATGAAAAGTTCATAATACTATAAGTTGATATTTTGCTTCCTTTCTTTAATTATGTGTTTGACTTATAATCATAGTGGGTAATATAAATTAGCAAATAGTAAAGTTCATAATACTAGAAATTGATTTTTTTTTCTCTTTAATTATATTTTTTGACTCATAATAATAGTGAATAATTATAATATTATTACCTCATAAAAATATGATTTATACACTTTTTATTTTATTAGGATAATGTATTATAAATAAAGCTTCAAATAAATGACAATCTAGGATGACATGTGGACATATATATATATATATATATATATAAGTGAACATGAGAAGTTCATAATATTAGATGTTGATATTTTTTTCTCTCTTTAATTATGTTTTTGAATTATAATCATAGTGTATAATATTAATTAGGGCACAGGAAAAGTTCATAATACTAGAAATTGATTTTTTTTTCCTCTCTCATTACTTATATTTTTGACTTATAATCATAGTGGATAATTATATTATTATTACCTCATAAAAATATAGTTTATACACTTCTAATTTTATTAGCATAATTTATTATTAATGGAACTTCTAATAGATAATGGATAAGTACACTTTAATTCAGTTAAAAATAAATCACGATACTATTTAGAACCATGAATCAACATCTATTAAACTCTGTTCTTATTCATATCAATACTCCATTCTTTTGAATAAGAGGAATGGATAAATAAAGTTGTGAAAACAAATTCATAAAATTACAAACTCAAACCAATTCTATTGCAATATCATTTTGCCATATTCCATCCCTAGCGCAAGCAAGACAAATATACAAAGTTATGCAGAATGCCTTTCCTTGACAAACCATCGGTGGTGACCTTCTCAAAAGTCATAACATATAATCATTCAAGTGCATGACACAGCACTTCTCTAGTAAAATATCGATAAGTTTATGATGTCGAGTTTAAATTAATGCTAGGCATCAAAAGGTTACTGAATTGAAAAGAACAATAACGTATGACACTTCATAGATGGTTTTTGAATTTAGGGTGTCAAGTTTAAGGAAAGTAAAATCCATTAACTGTGAATCCACCATCAGCACAAATAATCTGTCCAGTTATGTAAGAAGCAGCAGGCATGCACAAAAATGCTACTAGGGAAGCCACCTCCCTCGTCTCTCCGGTACGTCCCATTGGATTTCGAGCTATTACTTCCGCGTTAAATTTCTCATCATTTAAAAGCTTCAAGAAAGAAATTAAAAGGGTTATTAAGCACAACTGAAATGATCTTTTGAGTTATAATCTAAACAAAATTTAACATAAAAGTTATAGTGGAAATGACAAGGAAATAGACTAAGCTCAAATATTCCTGTACAACAATATTGATTCTATTGGATTATTTATTATTATTATTAGTTTTTATCTTCTCAAAGTCATGACGAAATTATACATGCATAAGCATAATATATATATATATGCATAAATTTGTAATTAAATGATATTACCCAACAGAGGTTAATGAAATTTATCCATATATAAACCAAAATTAAGAACAAATATGATAACCAGGAAATTTTGTTACCGGTTCAGTCAGGGAAGTTCTGATGAAGTAAGGTGCCACACAATTTGCCCTTATGTTGTCTCTTGCCCACTCACATGCCAAATTCTTGGCAAGCTGGTTCAGGGCTCCTGCAAATTAATAAACCAATTAATTATATGATCACAACATTCAAAATCAGACAACATTAACAAATTAAACCAAACACTTATATATGTTTAGAACAAGAAATTAATCACCTTTTGTTACTCCATAAATGGATCCAACATCCACTGATACAACACCTGCAACTGAAGACATGAATACAACACTTGCAGCTCCTGAGGCTTTGAGAAGAGGATGAGCCAGTTGGGACAGATGGTAAGCTGACTCCAAATTGGTGGCCATAAAAAATGAGAACTCTTCCCCACTGTACTCAACTGTTGGCTTTTTCACAGTAGTCCCAACATTGTTGACCTGTACTCCAAATCCAATTGTTCAATCATAGCATGATTTGAGTAATGATAACCACGCCTAGTAAAAAAACTTCAAAATAATTTCTAAATCACTTTTTATAAAAGCATATATTGTGTACTCTGGTAGAAATATCTGATAAAATGCAGTTGCAAACACATTAGAGTAACATTGCATCCAATCCCTACTGCGCCACTCCCACCCAGCTTTGTATTTTGAGGTGAGAGCTGGGTTTGAGTGCCATTGCGGGCAATTTTCTAACTCCTACCAATGTGTGGGTGGTTTTTTCACTTTATATAGGTTATTCTTTCTCACCATTTTGGGAATAGAGATTCAGATTGTGCTTAGACCATCTCCAATGTATGAACACCAAATTCCACACAATTTTGGTGTTTATACCAAATTTTCTTACATCAAATTTTTTTATACTCCAATATACTTTACACCAAATTGGTGTAAATGACATCTTCAAATAATATTCTATATATAATGTTTTAATTAATATATATTAAAATTTTAAAAATTTATTAAAATATATTTAATATTATACTCATTTTAAAGATCTTAACAAAATATTTTAAATGATATAATTTTTTAATAATAATTTGATATATATTTTTAATTAAATTAATTTATAAATAAAAAATATATCTGGTGTTATGAACACTGCAACACCAAATTTGATGCCTGCACTATTCATTGACACCAAAAAAGTATTGAGACTTTGGTGCATACATTGGGAGGAGTTTGGCACCAAAATGGTATAACGGAGAAGCCCTTAGAAATCCTATATCATGAGGTGCGGTAGTTTAATTATACTTGTAATGTTAAAAAAACAAAAAACAAAAAACAAAACATTGCATCCAAATTCACAGTGAAATATGATGGAATTAGAAAGTGAAAGGTAACATATACGTACAAGGATGTTAAGCTTTCCATTGAACAGAGACGAGACTTCGTTCATCAGTTTCTCACGACTCACCCGAGATGACACATCGCAAACTGAAGCAGAAACTTTGAAACCTTTCACTTCCCATTCATGCATGCATTTATGGAGATCTGCTTCATCTATGGTACACATATGCACAGTCGCACCCAGCTCCGCCAATTCCTCCACAACAGCATGCCTAGATGATGCAACACAAGATATTTAGAATTTCATTTGTGAGTAAGTTTTGATTTTAATAAATTTGGATCTTAATGTATCCATTAGATATGTCTAACAGCTGAAAATTGAAGGAGCTAAAAATAAGAGTAAATATTAACAACAAACAAATAGAAGAAAATATATAGGAGGAAGAACAACCCGATTCCCCTAGATCCACCAGTGACTAGAGCAGTCATGCCCTGAAGACTCCATCTGTTGATCCCATTGGTAATGATTGCCTGAGCCATTCTCTCTCCCTTACACAAACAGTCTTTGCTCTCTCTCTCTCTCTCACACACAGAGTCAATGGTATCGCCTCCAGTAGTTTTGGGAGGGGTGTATAATTTGTTTTTAATGAGAGACATCCGACAGCTTTCCAGATTAATCCAAACCAAAAGTAAAAATACATTTTTACCCTTTTTTTATATAAATTCTTTTTTGATATCTCCAATAAATTAATTACTCCTTACACCCACGATACTTAAACTGGCTCTAAGTATTTTTCACTTTAAATTTTCTTTTAATCATACCCCAAAATTATCAAAATACATTTACAAGTCAGGGCTAAGACACATCATGTTTATCGAGAAGCTCCACAGCCCATGTTTTTTCTATGGGTGACATTTCTGTGTTGGTCTTCTCACGGTAGTTAATCGACTACAAGATCAATGGTATGTAATAGACCAACAGCTCAATGACATTTATTTGATGTTCAAATTCTGCATATATATATATAAACACTAAATAATTTTCGTTACTAATAAAAAGAGTATACTAAGTGTCGTACTTGAAATACCCAAATAAAACCAACATATTTATAATCTAAATGTTCAAAACTAAATCAAATTAAACTAATTAAATAAATAAAAATAAAAATAATAACATTAATTTAATTAAATAAAAAATTCAATTATTAATTTTCTTTTATTTTCATTAATTTATTATTCAATTATTTTCCTTACATTTACTTTTAAATTTATTTATAATTTAAAACATTTGATTGAAATTAATTAAATTTTAAATATTATTTTCTAAATATTAATTAATTAAATTAATTTCATTTAAATATAAAAAATCGGCTTTTATTGGTCTACAAAGCTCGATGTCAAGGTATGTGGACCAACAAAAATCAATCGGCCTTTTTGGGTCTACATACCCTGACGTTAGGTTATATGGTCCAACAAAAGTCGATCGGCATTAAACATGACGAATTACCTAAACTTGTATTTTCAGTCCAAATCCGATCACATCCTAAACAAATATAATATAATCTTACCCTAATCATTAAAACTCAACATCTAAAACACAAAATAATTGTAAAAATCACAAAAAAATCTAAAAATCACAAACGAAACTCAAAGAATCTCAAAGAAAGGCCAATGGTAGCATACCTTCACTAATGAAGGAGGTCAACCGGGTTGTCAGCGGTCTACAAAGCTTTGCGAAGGTCGACGACAGTGTGAAAAGGCCAGCAACGGTGCAAATCGCTCTCGGGTCACAAACGGGTTATCGGGTCGCAATAGGGTTGTGTGTGTTGACAAAAAGCAATGAAAATTATTTGGCACGTGTTTCTCTTATTATATATAGGAGGGTAGTTTTGTAATTACTCTTATCTTTATTTTTTTAAAAATTTAAAGGATAATGTGTAATTTTTGTTAAGGGTAATTTAGGTATCGTGGGTATAGGCTGTAAATTGATTTTTTGGGAGAGTAAAATGGAATTTTTGTAAATGTTGGGAATAGAAACGAATTTTTGGTTGTTATTTTTGTATTTTTCACGACAAATACAATATGATTGTCCAAAATTTTTAAGATGTATGAATATACGATTATGTACATAGCAAATATAAGAAATTCAAATAAAAGATTGATATAAATTGTTTAAACATAAAAGAATATGCATTGATATATCAAAATACTGAATGTAAATATTTAGTCAAGATTTCGGACCCACCAATATCTGTTTTAACAATTTTATTACTCAATTATCATGATTAGCACGTTTTAGAAGGCACGTGTCGGCATTATTCATCGAAAACTTTTCTCATTCTTAATGGACCATTATTGGTCGGTAGTGGAGATGCCAATAAATCCAGTTAGGATGCGGGTAAAAATGGCATTGGCCCTGCGGACACCAAGGCCAAGCACAAAACATAAGCAAATAGAGTTGTGAGGATTGTTGAAGTGAAAACAACAGCTTTGGACTTATGTTAAGAGTAAATTGTATATTCTCTTCTAGTCCACGGGACTTACGTTAGGCTCATGAAATTCGTGGTTTATAATTGAAAAAATCTTTTTTGAAATTAAAGATGGTTTTATTTGCTTTTTCACCATTAATATTGCAAATGATCTGGTTTGTGTAAGTTATTGCTAATTAAATTATTTTGTTCCATAATTATACCATGAATTTGTGACGTGAATTTATATGACCAAGACCCATTATCTTCACATTTCGAATGCTTGTTTTCGTTGATTATAGCTCTAACATGTCATTTACAACTTTCAAAATTTTAATAATTAAGTTGATTATTAATGACAATGGTCGTTTGCCATAGCATTATTGAAGTACAATTCTAAATTAAATGTGAGTGATATTGAAACCGAGAATTTCGTAGTAACAGAAAGCAATAGTAATACCCACTATGGGTTATAAAAATTGAGTTCCTTTTTTTAAATCATTCATTTTTTCATCTAGTTCATTATTATCAGTTTGGCTCATAAATAAAGCAATTGGTATTAACTATATATGAATGTATACTTAAATAGAATTTTATTTAATTATAACAATCATAAAATGTTATCACAAAATTGTTAAGATATAACTCAGATCCATAAATATTCTTGATTCGGATAAGATCAATCAAAGACCGACTAGTAAAATATTAAATAAGTAAAAATGACAAGTTCATAATGATTTATCAGACTATCAGAGTTTGATTTTGAGTTATGAGAGTCAGTTTTCGGGAACCAAATATCCATTAACTGTGATTCCTCCATCAACACAGATTGTCTGTCCAGTAATATAAGAGGCCGCAGGCATGCATAAAAATGCTACCAAGGAAGACACCTCCTTTGTCTCACCAACGCGTCTCATTGGAGTTCGATGTATAATTTCCTTGTAGAATTTCTCATCTTTCAGAAGCTGCAAAGAGAAACGAAAAAAAGTTAATGCAATTAAAATGATCTTCTAGTTATAATTCAATGGAAATCAGACAAAACAAAGCTATAGTGCTGTAGTAAAATTGTTGATGATCGAATTATTCTGCTACATGAAAACCAAACTAACTTCTTGTACAACAATGATTACGTCCAGATAAATTTTATTAATCTACACAGAGTTTTGGCCACGATATGTATTAATGCAACCTTTTTTTTTCCCTGAGGTTGCTTGTAATTAAGCGATGCAACCCAGTAGAATTTAATGAAATTTACTTATGTATAAGACAAAACAATGAATATGATCAGTAACAGTCGTTACAGGTTCAGCCAAGGGAGTTCTGATGAAGTTGGGTGCCACAGCATTTGCCCTTATGTTGTCACTTGCCCACTCACATGCCAAATTCTTTGCAAGCTGGCTCATAGCTCCTGCAATTAAACTAATTAATTATATCACACATTCAAAAATCAGAAAATATCAAGCAAATGAAATCCAGATATGTATATGCTTAGAATACAAGAAATTACCCTTGGTTACTCCATAAAGGGAACCAACACCCCCTGAAACAACCCCAGCAACTGAGGACATGAAAACAATACTTGCAGCCCTGGATGCCTTGAGAAGAGGATGAGCCAATTGGGACAGATGGTAAGCTGACTCAAAATTGGTAGCCATTATAAATGAAAAATCTTCTTCAATGTACTCCACTGTAGGTTTTATTACATTTGTCCCAACATTGTTTATCTGGGGTCATATAGATCAATCACAATATAAATTTGAGTAATAATGATTTTTTATTCCAATCATTTTAAGAAAAGCCAAAGCTGTAGTATAAAGTGGGATTCGACCCTGAGACTTCTTATGCAATTAGTAAATGTTTCATCAATTTAGTTAATTGGTATCAAAATATAATGTAATTAAAAAGCAAATTAGATTTATACTGTATATCATTGATAAAATTGGAGGAGGAAGCCATTTCACACTTATCACATCTCAAGTGATAGGATCAGTCTCAAGTCCTACCACTTGTGTGAACAGACTTTCTCATCATTTGTATGGATAACCCTCTCCTGTCTTTGAGAGTAGAGATCTGGGTCATGTTTTAGAATCTTATCTCAATTGGTCTCAGCAGTAGTTTGATTTAGCATCACGTAACCAAAAATAAATAAATAAATAAATAAAGTTGGGAATGGAAGGGTTAAATGTATGTACAAGGATGTTGAGCTTCCCATCAAACAGACTAGAGACTTTGTTCATCAATTTCTCTCGCTCTGCTCGAGACGACACATCATAAACTGAACCAGAGACTTTGAATCCTTTTGTTTCCCATTCATGCATACATTTGTGGAGCTCTGCTTCATCTATGGTACATGTATGCACAGTTGCGCCCAGCTCTGCCAATTCCTCAACAACTGCATGCCTGAGATATATAGCAGCAGGGGATAATATAGTATTTCCCATGTAAGTATCTGATTTTAATAAATTCAATCCCTTAAATCCTAAACCATAATATCTGATAGATAAGATACATCATATATGTCTGAAAACGAAACTAGAAGTTCAAATTTTGTTAAAATCATGATATTTTGACTAGAGAATGACCGTTCAACAATTACAAGAGTATGTGTAACATTATTCTATATAAAAAAAAAAATAACCTGAAACAAGTAATATGAACAAAATAAGAAGGAGAGAAAAATAAAGTAACAAAAGAACAACCCAATTCCCCTCGTTCCACCAGTGACAAGAGCAGTCATGCCCTGAAGACTCCATCTGTTGAGCCCAATGTTGCTGCCTGCCTGAGCCATTCTCTCTTTCTCTCTGCCTCTCAGTTGTTGATTTACTTCTCCATGCATTAGTTTTAGGGGTATATATATTGATCGATGTTGCATGTCATCAATCAATGATGAAGAATCATTAATTACTGTTCCAATTATTGTGACCAATAAACATAGGTCAACGCATGAATATGTACATATTCAATGTATCACTCAATCATCTCAATTGCCACTATTAGCAAGTTTCGGAATGATTTTACGTCTCGGCAGCCTTAGTTGAAAATTTTTTTTATCAACTCTCTGTGTTGTTGGTTGGTGGTGGAAAATGCCAGTCAAGCGGTTGAGAAAATCTGCTCGGATGGAACTGTAGGCTTTATCACATTTGGCCTAGAATTGTTTATCTTGGGTTTCACGTTTTTTTTTTTTTCAATGAATTTATGTTATATGAAGAACCGTACGTCTCTTATGTGTATATGAGGTTCAATGAAATCCATGCTTTTCGCTCACTTGAGCTTGTAGTCAAAAGATGATTCTCTGTTTAATTTTCTTTCAAAATCAACTTTGAAAGTGACTGGGAAAATGCTAAACATGATCGTGGATATTACCTTTCGTTGTTCCATAAATAGGTTTACTAAAACAATCCCAGCAGCTGAAGACATGGAAAAAATACTGGCAGCCCAGAAGCTTTGAAAAGGGTATGAGGCAGTTGGGACAGACCATGATGGTTAAGCTGACCCAAAAAGAGGTAGTCATTATAATTAGTAAAAGAAATTCACAAATAGCCTCATGAACATTTCAAAAAGGGCAAATTATTCAATACTCTCAAGGTTGGATGAAATTACATAAATATGTAAGTTTTGATTATAATGACACGAATATTCCTTAGGATTCTCAAAACTCAAATATAAATACCTATTGCTGTGAATCAATCATTAGTTAACTACCGATATATCAACACTATTAAGAGTAAAATGGTCCGTCTATAAGTTATAAATAATTTCATAATAAATTTATATATTTTAAAATATATTATTTATTTAAAAACAAAAATTCAATAAAAATTTTGAAAATACACAATTAATTCATCATCATTACATCATTACATTTACACCATCATCTTCATCAACATATTATCATATTAAATATTATTCATAAGATTTGTCTAAAAATTAAAATAGACCCTAAGAATTTAAAAAATAAAAAATAAAAAATCTAGATGTAAACTAGAGAGAAACCAAATAATCTCTATCCAAATATGGAGACCAGTGGTCTTCATGCAAATGGAGACCCATATGGCCTCCAATGGAGATTAATTAGGCCTCCACATAGACCCAGTTTCAGGTCTCCATTGTTGGAGACTCATATCCATGGAGAACTAATGATTTTTTTTTTCTTAAAAAAAAAAATTTCCTTGTGAGTTTTTTTGGGTGAGATTGATTCCAATTAATTTTCTATTATATTAAAAATTCATATTAATAAATAATCACAACTATAGTATATTTGGTAATCACAATTCTCAATAAAATTAAGCTTCCAAATTCAAATCCCCTTTCCAAGTAAAAATAAAATTGTCTTAGAATATTCGGATTTCTAAAGCAAAGGTCAGCTTTTTAACTCTAAACCAAAAATTAAATAAAATCCATATATAGAATAACAGATTCAGCTAATTACATACGAGTCTACTATACTAATATATTAAGATGATTGTAGCCACTGCATAAGATTCATAACCAAACACTATATGACGATATCAAATAATCATGATAACGTTCTTATTATGGTGAGGTAGCAAAACCAATGATGCGACCTTTATTGTGAATTTAACAAATATATATATATATATATTTGGATTGATATAAAAAAGAAAAAAAATGGTCTGATCAACCAAAAGGCATGACATTTTAGAGTCAAATCGAATGGAAAGTAAACCTCGTGCACGGAAGCGTGCACGTAAGCAAGAAAACGACTGGAGTGGCCGAGAGGCTGGTGAAACTCATACGCGCATATGAAAAGGTAAAACCATGAACAAGATCAGAAAGCAACACAAATGAGGAGTCCGCTTACATAAATTATTCAAAACTCTTGAGATTGGATGAAATTACATAAGTATGTAAGTTTTTATTATAATGACACGAATATTCCTTAGGATTCTCAAAACTCAAATATAAATATCTGTTGCTGTGAATCAACTATTAGTTAACTACCGATATATCAACACTATTAAGAGTAAAATGGTCCGTCTATAAGTTATAAATAATTTCATAATAAATTTATATATTTTAAAATAAAAATTCAATAAAAAATTTGAAAATACATAATTAATTCATCATCATAACATTTACACCATCATCTTCATCAACATATTATCATATTAAATATTATTCATAAGATTTGTCTAAAAATTAAAATAGACCCTAAGAACTTAAAAAATAAAAAATAAAAAATCTAGATGTAAACTAGAGAGAGACTAAATAATCTCCATCCAAATATGGAGACCAGTGGTCTTCATGCAAATAGAGACTCAGATGGCCTCCAATGGAGACTAATTAGGCCTCCACAGAGACCCTGTTTCAGGTTATCCATGGAGAACCAATGACTTTGTTTTTTTTTTTTTTTTTAAATTTCCTTGTGAGTTTTTTTGGGTGAGTCTTATTTGGATCTGGTTGGTTGATTAATGATGAAAAAGGGAGATGATGATGAAAAGCATGGGGATTATGAAGAAAAGAGTTAAGGATGAAGAAGACGATGAGATATCTTTATTTTTTAGAATTTAATTATTTTTCAAAATCAAAATAATAATATATTAATATGTTTGCATTAATTTTTTAAGATTAAAGGTAATTTAGTCCTTTAGTACATTTTGTCATTGACGGTTAGAATTTAATAGCAGTTCTCTAATGGTGCGAGATATTTCTGCTAAATTTTGAAATCTCTAGAGAGAGGTTTGTCTTATTATGGCCAAATAAAATCAATCAAAAACCATAGTAGAAGTAATGATAAATTATGCTCAATTTAGTTATATAATAATTACATTATCATTGAAAGATCAATATAACTCTGATTAACAAATACTGACCCAAATAAAATCAATCAAAAACCGAGTAGTGAATATTACATCAGTAAATATGAAAGTTCATAATGCTAGACATTACAAATTTATTGAATCGAAAACAACAGTGAAAGGGTGATTAATTTATTATAGGCAGTTTTTGTGTTCGAGCTAGTTCTTGGGAGAAGAGAACCCATTTACCGTGAATCCTCAATCAACACATGTGACCTGTCCAGAAATGTAAGAGGATTTTGCAGGCATACATGTGGCCTGTCCAGAAATGTAAGAGGTTGCAGGCATGCACAAAATGACAAAAATGCCACCCCGGAAGACACGTTGCTTTTCTCCCCTGTGTGTCTCATTGGATTCGAGATTTTACTTCCTCGTCGAATTTTTTATCTTCTAGAAGCTGCTTTTATTATTATTATTATTATTTAAAGCACAATTAATGCTATTAAAATGATCCCTAAGTTATAATTTAACAATCACACCCAAAAAATAATTACAGTGAATAAAGTCAACCAAACAAACAAAGCCCAAGTGCCATGGTAAAATTATTCAATTAGAGCATCTTCAATATTTCGATAAATTGTAAAAAAATTATATACAACATAGAATGAATAGATATTGAATTAAAATAATCATCTTCAACGCAATTATCATTCATTAATGTTAAGATGAGGTAGCATAAAAAAAAATAAACATTATCAATATGATTATCTATTTGTTGAGGTGCGTTAGATAACCATGTCAGTAAATTAATAATTAATTAATTCTAATTTTTAAATATAATTAAAAGTTAAAGAAAAAAATGAAAGCATTAAATGGAAATACATTGAAATATTAAATGTAAATACATGGAAACATTAAATGGAAATACATAGAAGTATTAGAGAATAATTTTTTTAATTTAAATGTTTATCAAATAATACCTATACTATGTAGGAAGCAAATTCTTTAATATTGATGATATATCATTTTTTTTTTCAAGACATGATTTATGAGAACATTGAAGATGATCTTAGAAGGACACAAAAAATCTTCATGTACAACAATGAATACGTGGAGTTAAATTTTATTGACCCACGAGGAGTTTTGATTACAGTACTGATATACCTAACGCTGTTTTCCTTCTTATGTTGCCCGCAATTAAGAGATGCAAAGGTTAATGAAACTTACATATATATGTGTATATACACACGAAAATAAAGAATAAATATATTTGGAACAGTTGTTACACACAGGTTCAGTCAGGGAAGTTCTGACGAAGTAAGGTGCCACAGAATTTGCCCTTATGTTGTCTCTTGCCCACTCACAGGCCAAATCCCTTGCAAGCTGGTTGAGGGCTCCTGCAAATAAACCAATTCATATCAAAACATATAAATCAAACAACTTTAATAAATTAAACTCATGTATATATATATATATGATACAGGAAGTTATTAATTACCTTTAGTTACTCCATATAGGGATCCAATACCCCCAGAAACAAGTCCAGCAACTGAAGACATGAGAACAATGCTTCCAGTCCCTGAAGTTTTGAGAAGCGGATGAGCCAGTTGGGACAAGTGGTAAGCTGACTCAAAATTGGTAGCCATCATAAGTGAAAAATCTTCTGCAATACTCTACTGTAGGCTTTAGCACATCTGTCCCAGGATTGTTTGCCTGGGTCACATAAATCAATCTTAGTATAATATGAGTAATAATAAACAATTTTTTTTTTTCTATTAATTAAGTATATTAAAGAAACCAAAACTATAGTGGAAGCGGGATTTTTTTTTTTTTTTAATTTGAAGTTTAACACTAAATAGAGTTATGTGTCCACTGAGATCTATTACAATTTACATGGCATGGAAAACAATTTTAATTATAAAAGAAGGTCTCTTTACATTTATGATTTCATGAATAAAAATGTAATTCAAACCTTTATCATTGATGTAAAAATGAAATGCATTAACTTAAACTATGAGTTAACGTACAATTGGGATCAATAAAAGATTTCATCAGTTAGAGTTAAATGGTATCAATTTATAGTATAATAAGGCAAACACATTAATTAGAAGAACATTTAATATGATTAGTGGAATTGAAAAGTGAAGGGTTATATGTATGTACAAGGATGTTAAGCTTCCCATTGAACAAAGTGGAGACTTCGTTCATCAACATCTCTCGTTCTACTCGAGACGACACATCACAGATTGAATCAGAAACTTTAAATCCTTTCATTTCCCACTCATGCATGGATTTATGGAGATATGCTTCACCTATGTCACATGTATGCACAGTTGCGCCTAGCTCTGCCAACTCCTCCACAACAGCATGCCTGAGATATATAGCAGAAGGAGAAATTTAGTATTTCTCATGTAAGTGCATAGTGATTTTAATAAATATTAATTCGACCCTTGAACCACAACCATAGTATCTTACACACAAGTCATGTTATCAAATTTATTTAATGACACAAATTCAATGTTTAGATTTTGTTAAAATCACAATGCTAGCTTATGATTAGAGAAAGATTGCCCGAATATTAAAAGGGTATGTTTGACATTTTCTTATATAAAAAAATTATCTAAGACAAAGAACATGAACAGGAACAATAAAAAGAGAGAAAAATCAAGAAACAAAGACCAACCCAATTCCCTTGGATCCACCAGTGACTAGAGCAGTCATGCCTTGAAGGCTCCACTTGTCGAACCAACCATTAGTGTGTTCCTGAGCCATTTTGTCTCTATCTATCTGTCTCTCAGTTGTGGTCTTTGCTTCCGTAATTGGGGTACATATAATTGACTGACGTGCATGAAAAATCTTTGATGAGATTGGACATTAAACATTTCTGACATATGGACATAGGAGGTTTATTTTTTTCCCAACTCATGAATACGTTTTCAAAAACATTTTGTACTAAATCATCCCATGATTATCACATTTTCAGAAATATTTTAGGTCTCCACGTCAGTATGTCATAAAACATTAATGCTCAATCTCTCTGTAAGTCACTGGTGGGTCATAGACTCATAGGTGCATGATTAATGATGCCAATCAATCCAGCTAGGAGATGAATAGAAAGAGTACTGCAGTTGAAAATCTACCACGAAATTAGTAGATACACATTTGAAGAAGATTGCTAAGTGAAATAAGAATTTTTGGATAGCATGTGCACCGTCCGTTGACCTACAATTAGGCTCAGAGAAATCTTCCTCATTGTACTCTAATGTTGGGTTTGCTACATTTTTCTGGTATCGTTTATTTGGGTCATATTGTTCAATCACAATATAATTTGAGTAAGAATGATGATAGAGCAATTTTTTCTTTCTTTTTTTTTTTTTTTTTTTTTTTTATACAAAAGTATCAAATCTTCGGTATAAGCAGGATACAAGTAAATCTTTGGATGTTATTAGTAACAAATCTAATTAGTTAGGTAATATTAGAAGGTATATAATTGAGTAATGTGCATGTCGTATAATTTTTAATCATGGAAGTATGTAAATAATTCAAAATTATTTTCCTTAAATAATTTCCTTTATGACATGAGCAGTATATTTTCAGAAGAAATGCAAGTGTATATTGATGGAAAAAAACAGCAAATATTCACTTCCATCTATATGAAAATATCATTGAAGGAAACTAGCGTGTATATCCATCTATGTGCACATGCATTTTTTCCATACCATTGTTAACATGATCACATGACATACATGTTACCAAAAATTGTTTCCATTTGATAACGAAACCACATTGATTACATGTTTTCACTTACATGATATACATGATCAAGACACTTTGTCCATTTGCTGCAAGAAGATGACTGGAAATAGGGAAAGTAGGCAGCAGTTGGAGATTTCAATACAAATTTAGCAATATATACGTTTGGATAACAACAAAGTTTTCGAATTTATGTTATAGGGATCACCATAATCTCTGATACCTACCTATATGTGGCCATCAAAATTCATAACAGCAAAGTTTTGGAATTTATGTTATAAGGAGCACCACACGTCTCTTATACCTACTGGCCGACGCAAGGTCATCAGCAGGGGGACACCTGCCACTCTGCATTTTTAAATTTTCATATATATATATATATGTATTTTTAAAGAACATCTTATTAAGCTTTTTGCATATATCTTTAACTTTATGAGCAAATTACAATTTAGTTATCCAGTTGAAACGCATTCACAGGCGGAACAACTGTTTCGCTTTTATTACAATTGACCCCCCTACCGTTAGTGGACTTAGTTAGTCTTAATTGGTTTGGGGGTAAAATTGTCTTTTGATGTTTTATTATTTAAAAAAATAAATTTTAAAAACTTTAAAAATACTCTCTCTCTCTCTTTCTTCCCTCAGCCATCTCCCTTTTTTGTTCGCAATGTTTCTCTATCTCTTCTTCCCCGCTTCTTCTTTCGCTTATTCTTCTTCCACTTCTTCTTCTCTGTTTTCGCTTCTCCTTCTTCCCCTTTTTCTTCTCGAACCCGATTTGGGTTCGTGGGTTCCTCCCGAACTCAGATCTGGGTTCATCGAGAACCCAGAAATTTGGGTTCGTGAGGAACCCAGAAATCTGGGTTCTCGATGAACCCAAATTTCTAGGTTCTCGATGAACCCAGAACTGGGTTCGTGAGGAACCCAAGTTCAGAAATCTGGGTTCTCGATAAACCCAGAAATTTGGGTTCTCGAGAACCCAAATTTCTGGGTTCGTGAGGAACCCAGAACTAGGTTCTCGAGAACCCAGTTTCTGGGTTCGCTCCAGCTCGGCGAAGTGGATGAATTGGTGAGTTTATTGTAAGTGTGTAAAGAGACTGAAATGAATGCAATCGTGTGGAATATGATGAAAGTTGAGTTGTTTTTTTTTTGGGATTTTGTGGTTTTGTTTTTTTAGGATTTTGGTGTGTTGATCTGATTTTTATGTTTTAATGTTGATGATGAATTGAAGAACTGGGTTATGGTGGATGTTTGATGTTGGTCGCCGACATGGTGGGTGGGTGTGGTGGTTGTTAAGGGTGGCTTGTGGAGAGGGCTGGTGTTTGATTTAGGGTTCACGAGATGATGAATTTGATGATTTTCTGGGTTGGAGGTTGATGATGAATGATTATTTTTTAGTTTTTTATTTTTTTATTTTTTTATTCGGTCAATTTTAACCACCAAAGCAACTTCTGTCTTAATAATTAATTAATTAATTAATTTTAAGGACATTTTGGTCTTTTTGTCATTTTATACTGTTTGCCGGTAGATTTAACGAAAAATTACTAACGGTGGGGGTTCAATTGTAATAAAAACGAAACACTTGTTTCGCCTGTAAATACGTTTTAACTGGATAGTTAAATTGTAATTTGCTCTTAACTTTATTGATAAAAAAAAATCTGAATTTATTATTTTATCAACTCTCACATTTTTTAATTCTTATATTTATTTATATTTAATTGCTATTAATTTATTTATCTTTATTTATGTACACATTTATTTTTTATTTATTAGAATTATTGTAATATCATATATACAAATACATATATAATACCAAACAAATCTCTTTAATATAAGCAAATATATTTATGATTTCAATCCAAAAAAAAAAAAAGGTATTCTTTTGAACATTTTAAGTATAATTTCTATAATTTGACTTTAAAATCTAATTAACGAATTCTAAAATTTTATTTCTGAAAAAATCCTATAATTTTAAATTTTTTATGATATCCAATTTCTTAATGGAAATCATGATTTAAATGTATTTATTTCTTATTTTCTAATTTGTTTGCATAATTTAACTATGTTTGGAATCAATAGTGGAATAAAAAACTTTTGACGGAAGAGATATTTTTATGCTATATATATATTTTTTCAAATTTCATTTCTAACGAGAATTTAATTTCCGATTTATAGGGGGAATTTATGTAATTTAATTGCCAATGGTGTTTAACAAACATTATAATTACATATCAAAAATTAAATTCACTTTCCCTCCTATAGATTACCAATTGATAAATATTTTATTTTGATTTTTTATTATGCTTTTATAATTATAAAATTTTAAAGTGTAACAATATTTAAACCCTTAAATAAGTTTGTTATTTATTTTCATTTTTTTGTTACATCCCTATTACGTTGAAGACGGTTAGAAGCAACCACAATGAAAATTTAATATTTTATTATAGTATTAATTTATTTAAGGTTATCATCAGATTTGTCACATCTCTTATAAATTGCTGGGTTTGCCACCGCTTATACCTACCTTATGAGGCTAATCAAAATTTTAATATTTGCTACTTATGGGTAGTTTATTTATTTAATTTTCCAATTAACACGTAATTAAATTATTATATTTTTATTGAATGGTCAAATAACTAAAATATGTACAAAAAACAATAAATTAAAATAAAAATTTCCGACTTTCACTTAATTTTAAATAACCAAATTATATTTAAAATATAATTTTCAAAATGATCTTCTCAAAAATAACATATTGCCCATTTATCTAATTTTATAAGTTAAAATTTCTTTTATTCAACCTATTACTTGTGATCATTTTTTTTTTTTAAATATGTTTATTTTGAATGGAGCTGATGTTGTCACTTTCTGTACCATTGTTAAATTCATATATATATATATATATATATATATATATATATTAATTTCTTGTAAAAAAAAATAAAAATAACATCTATATCATTATTGATCATATTTCAATCATTAAAAAATATATCAATATTTACATAAAAATGAGTTAGGATTTATTAAGTTATTATTTTTAGTTTATTAGTAGTAACTAATGCCATAAAAACGTTGTTTTTTATCACACACACACACATGTATATATGTAAACGGGCTAGCCTCCCATCTATCTACCAACTGATGTCTTAACAAGCTCAATTTCAGGAATACTGTGGAGGCGATAATGTGTATTCACGCGACATGGGGCGGACGTCTGGACAGGGTGCCTATAAAAGAGTTTCTCGGGGCATCCGTCTATATAAAAAAAACATCGAATGTTAATATCCTTCAATGGTTTCTGCAGATTTCCAACACTGTAAAATTTTATGTTTTCCCACGCTTTCTACACCAGTTCCATACCATTTTTAACAACCCAGCAACCGTAATAAAATGGCATCTTGTCCGGAATTTTGACCTTTAAATGAGGACAAAATGGCATCTTGTTCCAGTTTTCGATCTTAAAACGTGGACAACATACCATTGTCAGATTTCTACATATTTTCAACACAACAAAATTCATTGTTTTTCCACCCTTTCTACACTAATTCCATATTATTTCTAACAACTCAAAAATCACGACAAAATGGCATCTTGTCCGATTTTAAGGTCGAAAGCTGAAACAAGATGCCATTTTGTCCCGGTTTCGATGCGATTTTCAAACATCACCATTTTACACCATTTCTAAATCATTTACACACCATTAGCAACCATACACAAGCACAAAACTCTAAAATCCACCAAAGTCCATAAAAACTTAACAAATACTCAAAATCTCAAGGAAAAAAAAACTGAAAAAAACGAATCTAAAAACTGGGAGATGTCAGAGCATACTGTGCTATCCGGGTAACTCTGATCAGCATATTCTGATTTGAATAAGATCAATTAAAGATTAATAATTTGTTATATATTTTACAAAATATGAAAGTTCATAGTTAGACTCACACAACATTACTGAATTGAAAGGAACAATAAAATTAGATGAATAATTCATTCAAGGCAAGTTATGGATTCTTAGAGTCAAGTTTCAGAATAGAAGAATCCGTTAATTGTGAACCCTCCATCAACACAAATGGTTTGTCCAGTTATGTAAGAGGCAGCAGGCATGCACAAAAATGCTACTAGGGAAGCCACCTCCTTTGGCTCTCCAGTGCGTCCCATTGGATTTCGAGATATTACTTCCTTGTTGAATTTCTCGACATTTAAAAACTACAAGAAAGAAATTAAAAGAATTAATGCAATAAAATGATGGAACCCTCACATAAGGTTAATGAATTTTAATTTTGGTTTATATACACACTCAAAAGTAAAGAATAGATCAAAATAGTTACAGGTTCAGTCAGGGGTGTTTTGATGAAGTAAGGTGCCACGGAATTAGTCCTTATGTTGTCTCTTGCCCACTCACATGCCAAATTCTTGGCAAGCTGGTTCATGGCTCCTGCAAGAAAACCAATATTTAATATCCACAACATTCAAAATCAGACAATATTATAAAGACTAAATGCAGATAGTTAGATATGCTAAGAATACAGAACTTTACCTTTAGTTGCTCCATAAATGGATCCAACGCCAGTCACCGAAACAACCCCAGCAGCTGAAGACATGAAAACAATGCTTGCAGCTCCTGAGGCTTTGAGAAGAGGATGAGCCAGTTGGGAGAGGTGGTAAGCTGAATCAAAATTAATAGCCATTATAGATGAGAGATCTTCCTCTTTGTACTCTACTGTGGCCTTCTTCACAGTTGTCCCAACATTGTTGATCTGGGCTCACATCAATCATAATAAGAATTTGAGTAACAATAATTTTGTTTAATTAGCAAACTTTTTTTTTTCTTTTTTAACGAAAAAACGACGTAGACAGATTCAATTAGTAACAAAAAAAGGGATACCCAAAGTAAGAAAAAAAAAAATTGTGGAATTTAACTCCAATAATAACTCTATTTGAAGTATATAGCACACAACAACACATCTAGCAACAGAACAAATGTAAAGCACAACCACATACCTCATAATGATATTGTATACCAAGTATGAATATGATGAAATTGGAAAGAGGAGGTGATATATATATATATATATATATATGTGTGTGTGTACTTACAAGGATGTTAAGTTTGTCATTGAAAAGAGATGAGACTCTATTCATTAGCTTCTCTCGTTCTGTTCGAGATGATACATCACAGACCGAGCCAGAGACTTTGAAGCCTTTGATTGTCCACTCATGGATGCATTTATTAAGCTCTCCTTCGTTCCTGGAGCACGTATGCACAATGGCTCCTAACTCTGCCAATTCCTCCACAATAGCATGCCTGTGATTGCAGCCCTATCTTCATGGTTAATTATTCAACAAAAACAGAAAAATAGAAAATAAAACTATTTAAGAAAGAAGGAAGGAAAAAACAGCAACCCGAGTCCTTTGGTTCCACCGGTGACTAGAGCAGTCATACCCTCAAGACTCCATCTATTGAGCCTGCCGTTGCTGTCTGCCAGAGCCATTTCTCTCTTCCGCTCTAGTATATTGAAGTTAATTTATTGAATGATATGCCACTCCAACGTCGTGATTACGCAATATGATTGTTTGAAGACACTCTCCACTGCCACCAACAGATGCCAGGCTGACAAGGAAATGGGAAAAATGTGGAATTATGTGTGTGTCTCTTCTCTCTCTAGCAATTCATGTACGATTTTGGAATTAAAGCGCTTGTCATACTCATACGTGATCGAAATATGGACAAGAATTGTAAATAAATATAATCGTAATGTGTAGATATTCGGATAAGATATGTACACTCTCGTGATCATTTGATGCACATGGCCGCTAAATACCACCGATGATATTGATGTTCAATGATTTTTTTCCATGTGCAGCCATTAGGTCCCAGGCGGCAGTGAAGACCTTAAAATTAAAAAATTATGAGCAACGTTAAAGATGTTATTTGTTAGTTACCATCCGATTAAAAAATTTAAGTTAATAAAAAATAGTCCCTCACGTACAATATGGATAGACGACAGATAACGAATCTATGCTAAATATCTCCTACCGTATAACATATACAACAAAATGACAGATAAAAGAAGAAGAGAGAGTTTGAAAACCAGATATCTTAGTGCTTTGATACCGCGTTGGTTACCATTAAACTTCAAAGTTTAAACTGATAGGAAATGACCTAATTATATTTCTTAAAACTTGAAATTATGACATATTGACAGTTATTATGTTTGAAAACTCTGCAAATAATGTAACATGCTAGTACAATTTACCATATTATTGCTTGCATGACCAGTTTTGATTGATTAAACTTAATTTTGCAACCGCTCATCTTCAAGTGAATAATCAACTATGAGAGAGATTATTCATCAATGGCAATTCCTGAATTCTGAGGGTCTAGTTTTATTTATTTATTTTTGAAAAACAAGCAACAGACCTCTGAGGGTCTAGTTATAAGGAGGAAGAACCCATTAACTGTAAATCCTCTGACCCAAATGGTTTGCCATGAATAATCCTCCACTCCGATCTGTATTATATGAATGATGTATCCCCCGCTTTACACTACTAAAAGAATTTTCAACCAGTAATTTATACAAAATGTTGAGATTTGAGAGTGGTAAAAGATAGTGTGTAGACCATTTAATTTGATTTAATGGAGAAGAATATTCTTTCAAAGTTGTTATACCTAGTAGAGAAGGGTTTTTTATCACTTCAATTTTGTAAATAATAGGTAAGAGGAAGAATAGTGTTACAACTTGCAAATAGCTGTTTAGCATTTTGGTAAAGAGTGATGATATTTACACCCTTTAAAAGTTGTATGTACACATAATCATTTTAAGAAAATGTCACTTGATGACACTTTTGAATATTATATTGACAATCTTGTCCCATTTTAATAAAGTTAACAATTGAGTCCAAAACCTATGTTACCGTTGATAAAAAGAAACAAAACCTACATTAATATCCAACAGCTGCATTATAGATTAAAGGAAACAACAGCAGCAACAATTATAAAGTCAGAATCATACCTGGTTAAAATAATTTTCTTCAAAATTATTTTACCTGATTCAATGCTTCTCAAGGAACCAATAGTACGTCGCAACTGCAGGTGCAATAGTACAACACCTTCTACACTCTCCGTAGACTATCAAAGAAAGAGGTGGAAAAGTAATGGGAGCATAAATTGAAGCCATGGAAAAACGCCCAGGCATGAAGAAATTTCTCCATCTTGTGCTTGTCGTGAAAAATAGGTATAGATGGGTGTGCAAACAAAAATTAAGAAAAAAAAGGGTACTTTAGATATCAAGAGGAGTTTAAAAATAAATTAAAAATTAAATTTTTTTAATAGGGTGTGCAAACAGAAGGGGTCGTATGACGGGTGAAAATATAGCCGTGAATTGAATAAAAAGGTTGAGCGTTTAAATGAATATTGGGCAGTGGTTTTGGAAAAGTGCAGTGGGCAGATGTCACGTCTGCAAACAGAGTGCAGTGGTGAGCTTTTCCATATATGTCCAACATTATTTGTTATAATCTGTGAGTTGGTCGATCATTATATATATATATATATATATGTGAAATGAACCTAACCACTCTAAATGATTAGGATTTTCCTAAGGATTCTTTTATACTGGATAATATAAGAAATATCACCAGTCACCACTAACCATAAGTGCTTGAATAAATAATTCAAACTAAGAAAGCTGTATATGCAGGTAGAGATTGTTTTGAAGTAAAGTGTGCCTTGTTAAAAATAAAAACTTGAAAATGCTTTCTAATAAAAGAAATGTTAATTAAGTGTTTTTGAATAGCTTGTCAGATACTTTTTCTAATTCAAAAAGCACTCATCATAAAAGTACATGCTGATTTGTATACCAGAAGCAATTTCATTGCTTTTTTTTTTTTTTCTTAAAAATAAAATTATCTTCGAAAAGCTGCATAAAAGCCTGTTTAGATACGGAAAAACACAAAATGAAAAGCAGTGTTATTTCCAACCACATTCATAAGAAATGTATCTGATGTATAATTCTATGTGGAGCTGGGGTGATAATATACATTACGAGGATCTTAAGATTTCAACTGAATAGAGAGAAGACATTTTCTTATTAAGTTTTCTGGTTATGTTTGAGATGTCGCATCACAAACTGAACCAAACACTTTAAAACCTCTCATTTCCCTTAATTAGTTATTTCAACTCAGAGGTGAAACCAAAAATTTCTGTTAAAATGGACTAAAATAAAGGCAGAAATTTTTTATAAGCAAATCTGATGGCGCAAAAAAAAAAAAAAAAAAAAAAAAAAAAAAAATTCGTTGATTGAAAACAAAATATACATCTAGAAAGGGGGGACATAATGAACCTTACCCCTCAAAATGCACAAATTAAACTACAATACAAAGCAAGACAATATAAAAACTTAAGAAAGAAAAAAAAAATGCAATGCAATGAAATTACAAAAAATCATGTAAATTTATCCTATGAGGTTTTAAAGCCTCAAACTCATCAAGAAGAGATTTTCCTGGCTTAGATGAATGATTCTTTGACATTGTAACCTAATATTATCAAATCACTTAGTTAAATAATTTGAAAATAAAATTATCATACATGAAATAAAACACTAAATTTATTTTGCTGAGGTAATATGTATTGTTGGTTTTTGGCTAAATTAGCCTTGTTAGCAATCCCACATCTAAAACATAACAAATGGTGGGATGTTTGGTGGACTATAAATAAGTCCTTTAGCTAATTGATTTTGTATCCCAAAAATAAACAAGAATTGTAAAAGATCCATACATTTGTATTATTCTTGTTTTCTCCCCATATGTTTCTGGGTTTTTGGATCTTACCCAGATTTTGTAATATTTTGCTTTGGAGCTAGTGGAAGTTTTCAGCAGCGCCCGTGGACGTAGGTTTTATACCGAACCACATAAATTCTGGTGTGTTCTCTCCTTTTTCGCTTTGCATTTATTTTTCTGCTTTTCTGCTTTATTAGTATTTGTTATTTATATTTAATAGCTAGCATTAGTAGTTGTGTATTTGTTTAATTTTCGCTGCGCACAACAAGTGGTATCAGAGCTCTAGGTTTTGATTGATCTAGGAAATTGTCTAGGGCATTAGCTAGCTATTAAATATTTGTTTGTAGAGCTTCGGTGTTATTTTGGAATAGTTACAATTTAGGGAAGCTCTGTTAAAAAGACTATAATTGTCTAAGGAGACTGGATTTTAAGTGGGACCGTTTGTGACCCCTCCAGCCTTTCCTGGGAGCTTACCTTTTGAGTACTATTCATTTGATCACCAAGCTATTGGCATAAAAACTTTTGGTGTAAAGCAGAAATGTCTTCATCTTCACATGTAAAAATTGAAGTAGAGAAATTTGATGGTAGAAATAATTTTGGCCTATGGCAAAGCGAAGTTACGGACGTCTTGTATCAACAAGATTTGGATATTGTTCTGGAAGAAACAAGACCAGAGAATATTGAGGAGAGAGATTGGGAGAGGCAAAATGCGAAGGCATGTGGTTTAATTCGCTCATGTCTCTGTAGAGAGCAGAAGTATCCGTTCATGAAGGAAACCTCTGCTAGTAAATTGTGGAAGGCGCTAGAGAACAAATATATGAAGAAAAGCAATGAGAATCGGCTATATTTGTTGAAGAGGTTGTACCGTCTTCAGTTGAAACCAGGTTTGAATATCAATGACCATATTGATAATTTTAACCGTTTGTTAGCTGATTTGTTGAATTTGGATGAAACGTTCAAAGATGAGCAGAAGGCCATACTGTTGATAGGATCTCTTCCTGATGAGTTGGATCATTTGTGCATTACGCTTATTCATGGGAAAGAAAAATTGTCCTTTGAAGAAGTGTGTGCAGCTTTGCTTAATTATGAAATTCGCAAGAAAGATCAGAAAGAGAATAGGGATGAATCAGCAGAGGCGCTTACAGTTAGGGGAAGAAGTAAGAGTCGGAAACAGGAAAGAAGGGGCAGATCACAGTCAAGGAAAAGACCTGATAAAGATGAATGTGCCTTTTGTCATGAGAAAGGGCATTGGAAGAAAGATTGTCCGAAGCTGCAGAAGAAAGATAAGGGCAAGGGTAAAGCTACTTCCGATGTATATGTAGCCGAACATGAGGAAGAAGATTTTGTGTTGGTTAGTCTATTATCAACATCTGGATCTGGTGAGTGGATTTTAGATTCAGGTTGTACTTATCACATGTGTTCACATAAGGAATGGTTCTTCAACTTCGAAGAGCTAGATGGTGGAATTGTGCTCATGGGTAATGATAACTCATGCAAAACTAAGGGGATAGGTTCAATCCGATTGAAGAATCACGATGGATCGACCAGAGTTTTGACAGAAGTTCGGTATGTTCCAGATTTGAAGAAGAATCTCATATCATTGGGAGCCTTAGAATCTAAAGGCTACACGGTATCTATCAGAGATGGAGTTATGAGAGTGGTATCTGGGGCTTTGGTGGTAATGAAAGGTACAAGGAAGAACAACTTGTACTACTACAATGTAGTACAGTTACTGAATCAGCAGCAGTAGTATCAGAGAAGGATGTTGATTCAGATATGATCAGGTTATGGCATATGCGTCTGGGGCATGCAGGTGAGAAAGCTTTAAACAGTTTGGTGGATCAAGGCTTGTTGAAAGGAGTAAAAACCTGCAAGTTAGATTTTTGTGAACATTGTGTTCTGGGAAAGCAGACGAGAGTGAAGTTTGCAACTGCAGTTTATGATACTAAAGGTATTTTGGATTATGTTCACTCTGATGTGTGGGGACCCACTAGGACAACCTCCATGGGTGGTAAACACTATTTTGTTACATTTGTCGATGACTTTTCCAGAAGAGTTTGGGTATACACAATGAAGAAAAAAGATGATGTAGTTGGGATTTTCCTTAATTGGAAAAAGATGATTGAGACTCAGACTGGGAGAAAGATTAAGTACCTCAGAACAGATAATGGAGGTGAATATTGCAGTAAATCTTTTCGAGAGGTCTGTCAAGATGCGGGTATTGTATGTCATTTTATAGTTAGACACACACCACAACAGAATGAGGTGGCAGAACGCATGAACCGAACGTTGCTGGAGAAAGTTCGGTGTATGTTGTCCAATGCTGGGTTGGGCAAGGAGTTTTGGGCTGAGGCAGTGACTTATGCATGTCATCTCATTAATCGCTTACCGTCAACAGCGATCGGTGGTAGAATTCCATTGGAGGTATGGTCTGGAAAGCCTGTTACTGATTATGATTCTTTACATGTCTTTGGTTGTTCTGCTTATTATCATGTAAAGGAATCTAAATTGGATCCGAGAGCAAAGAAAGCTATATTTGTGGGGATGTCTTCAGGGGTGAAAGGGTATCGTCTTTTATATCCTAATTCGAAGAAGATAATCTTCAGCAGGGATGTTACTTTTGATGAGTCTTCGATGCTGAAAAAGAAAATAGAAGATATTGTTGAGGGTAATCCGCAACAGGTGGAGTCTACTCGGAAGTAGGTGGAGTTTTTTCAGAAACAGATAGAGTCAACAAATAATCCAGTTAGAATTATTGATGCAGATGATGACACTCCTATGATCGAGGAGGTTACTGAAGAAGAAGGAAAAGAAGAGGTTCCTACCCAAGAACCTTCGCAGCAACAAGAATCAATTGTAATAAATAGGCCAAGACGTGAGATTCGCAGACCTGCTCGTTTTGCTGATATGGTGGCCTATGCACTTCCAATTGTAGATGATGATGTTCCTTCCACTTACAGAGAAGCAGTCCAATGTTCTGAAGATGATAAGTGGAAGAAAGCTATGGATGAAGAAATGCAGTCTCTTCGGAAGAATGAAACTTGGGAGCTAGCTCAACTACCGAAGAATAAGAAGACAATTGGGTGCAAATGGGTGTTTACTAAGAAAGAGAGATTTCCTAACAAAGAAGATGTCCGCTACAAGGCAAGGTTGGTGGCGAAAGGCTATGCTCAGAAGGAAGGGATTGACTACAATGAGGTATTTTCTCCAGTTGTGAAACACTCTTCCATTAGAATTTTATTGACCCTTGTAGCTCAATTGGATTTGGAACTAGTTCAAATGGATGTAAAAACTGCATTTTTACATGGTGATTTGGAAGAGGAAATCTATATGACTCAGTCAGATGGATTCAAGGTTGCTGGTAAAGAAAATTGGGCTTGTAAATTGAATAAATCGCTTTATGGTTTGAAACAGTCTCCGAGACAATGGTATAAGCGATTTGATCAATTTATGATAGGTCAAGAGTACACCAGAAGCAAATTTGATAATTGCGTATACTTTCGAAGGCTACAAGATGGTTCCTTCATCTACTTGCTCTTATATGTTGATGATATGCTGATAGCTTCTAAGAGCAAAGTGGAGATTGAGAAGCTGAAGACTCAGTTGAGTTCAGAGTTTGAAATGAAGGATTTGGGTGAAGCTAAGAAGATTCTCGGTATGGAGATTAGCAGAGATAGAGGAAAAGGTAAGGTTTGTTTGACTCAGAAGCAATATCTGATGAAGGTATTACAGCGTTTTGGTGTATCTGAACAGTCAAAACCTGTAAGTACGCCACTTGCTCCTCATTTCAAGTTGAGTGCATCATTATCTCCGAGTACTGATGAAGAACGAGAGTACATGTCTCGTGTTCCGTATTCTAATGCGATTGGTAGCCTGATGTATGCTATGGTGTGTACAAGACCTGACATTTCGCAAGCAGTTGGAGTTGTGAGCAGGTATATGCATGATCCTAGTAAAGGACATTGGCAAGCTGTGAAATGGATTCTACGGTACTTGTTAAAAACCGTAGATTTTGGTTTGATATTTCAGAAGGAAGATTCACTTGGTCAGTTTGCAATTGGATATGTAGATTCAGATTATGCTGGTGATTTGGATAAACAACGGTCAACTACTGGATATGTATTCACTCTTGCGAGAGCTCTTGTAAGTTGGAAGTCTACTTTACAGTCAACAGTTGCTTTGTCTACGACAGAAGCAGAGTATATGGCATTGACAGAGGCTGTGAAGGAAGCAATTTGGTTACAAGGATTACTGGTAGAGTTGGGAGTGGGACAGAAGAATATTGCTATTTACTCGGATAGTCAAAGTGCCATTCATTTAGCAAAGAATCCGGTATTCCATGTTCGCACCAAGCATATTGATGTCCGATATCACTTTGTGCGGGAAATTCTGAGTGAAGGGTCGATTCTCTTACAGAAAATTGGGACTGCTGATAATCCTGCGGATATGATGACCAAAGTGGTGACAGCAATCAAGTTCAACCATTGTTTGGACTTGATCAATATTTTGAAAATCTAAAAGGCATATATGAAGGCATTGCTGAAGGCTAATACGCCAAGGTGGAGATTTGTTGGTTTTTGGCTAAATTAGCCTTGTTAGCAATCCCACATCTAAAACATAACAAATGGTGGGATGTTTGGTGGACTATAAATAAGTCCTTTAGCTAATTGATTTTGTACCCCAAAAATAAACAAGAATTGTAAAAGATCCATACATTTGTATTATTCTTGTTTTCTCCCCATATGTTTCTGGGTTTTTGGATCTTACCCAGATTTTGTAATATTTTGCTTTGGAGCTAGTGGAAGTTTTCAGCAGCGCCCGTGGACGTAGGTTTTATACCGAACCACGTAAATTCTGGTGTGTTCTCTCCTTTTTCGCTTTGCATTTATTTTTCTGCTTTTCTGCTTTATTAGTATTTGTTATTTATATTTAATAGCTAGCATTAGTAGTTGTGTATTTGTTTAATTTCCGCTGCGCACAACATGTATAACATGTCAGCAAAACAAAAAAAAAAACCAACATCATATAATGTCCTAACAAATTAAATTAACACCACATTTGATTGATTTAAACAAATACAATATGTCAACAAAATAAACAACACTTTGTTAAAGTTAAACAATAGTTTAAATCTCAAATTTCAATCTCTACATTTTGTAGACAATAAAATTTTCATATTTGTAATAAATTTAATTAAGTATAGAATCCATAAATTAAAAGTAACTAAATAATTATTCCAAATTAGAAATAATAATCTAAAACCCTAGTTTATACAATAAATAAATAACATGAAAATAAGAAAAATTACCTTGAAATAGAGATCGAAGAAAATAATTAGATTGAGGGTATTTTCATGATACTTTAAATAATTAGGAGTATTTTCGTAATACTTTGTAAGCTAATCCATACTTCCGCCTCTGCTTCAACTAATTTTAGAACTGTTAATGTGATTGTAATAGTGATGTCAATCTTAAATCTTTACGAGATAAAGACGGACAAATCACATATGTATTTTTGACCAATATATTTAGTACATACATTTGTGTCCCAACAATGTTTTTATGAGATGAATATGCCAATTTTAAAGTCTTGATTTGGTGCCCGAAAATGACTGGCTGATCGAGTTAAAAAGACAGCAGTTGGAGACTTCAAGTACAAAATGAACAAGACTTCTTGTAATCATGTTGGGAGGGGCACTCCCGCACCTCTTCAAAATTCTCTTTTGAACATTCAAATTTGATAATGATTTTTGAGGTCAATATTATTGATGATAACAATAATTGTTTTCTTAAACCTTGATGAAACCAACAAAAACAATTGGAAAAAAAAAAAAAAACACATATGAATACACCTATATTGAAAATGTACTTCATGGTGCTAAGCATTACAACATTATTGAACGAAAACAGTACTTCATTAACTTAGATAATCAGATTCTAGGAAAGGTGAACCCATGAACTGTGTATCCACCATCAACACAAATCGTTTGGCCTGTTACATAAGAGGCTGCAGGCATACACAAAAATGCCACTAGGGAAGACACCTCCTTTGGCTCTCCAGCGCGTCCCATGGGAGTCCGAAGTCTTACTTCCTCTGAGAATTTCCCCTCACTCAAAAACTGCAAGCAGGAAATAAGAGCGACATTAACTTAGTTCAAGCATCATGTATGTGAACCTTAAAAAAATAAGAGTTTCATAAAAGTAAGTCAATTTTAAGTTATTGACATTAATATAAATTATTTTAATAAATGAACAAAGCAATAAATGAAGAAATAAAATATGGGTTTCAACTACAATTAAATTTGATAAAATTAAAACATTTTCTAAAAATAGTCTATAGAAAAATTATATGGAAAGTTGATATGGAGAAATCTTTTACTACAACGAAATATGTATACTTTCGGTCTCTATTTTTTTTTTTTTTTTTTTAGTTACTAGAACTAACTTAGAAGATAGCTGAAATCACGTCGGTAGAACACTAATGGTATAATCGGAATAAACGACTCTCATATGACTGAGAGTCACTCATAACTGAGTGAGAGATAATCTATATATATGAGAGAAAATCCCACCATTTTAATTGAAGGTGGAGTGCGCAATCTTGAACCCATAACTTGTCATGGGAGGGGGTGCAGTTGTTTATCACTCAACTGATCCATCCATTTGTTATATATGCAAGGCTAAAGTAGACAACAGAGATTTTGTTTCGACTATATTCATAGGCTGACAATAGGTATTAGATAAAGAGTTTTGTAATGACTTACTTGTATGATTTGTACAACTATTCTCGGAAGGAACTCAAATTATCCCTCAACTGCCTCTTACCAATATAACTGCCTCTCATCAATATGGAGGAACTAGGAAGAGATGCACAACTAGTTGAACTAAAAATTATTGTACAACAAATTTAATTTTTCACTAGTAACCTTCTTCACATAATAAATTTTCTTCAAATTCCGAGGGATTTTAAAATGGTCTGTTCCTAAATTTTAGAAGGTTATTATCAAAATGCAGAGTATTTTCTTTTTAGCTAAATTTCAATACCATATGAGCTCTCCCCTGTATTTAAGTTACAAGGCTCAAAAGACTTTGATGAAATTTAGATAATCAAAAACTAAAATAAAGAAAAATTTGTAAGTTATAGTTGTCATACAGGTTCAGCTAGGGGAGTTCTGATAGCCCAAGGTGCCACAGAATTTGCCCTTATGTTGTCTCTTGCCCACTCACATGCCAGATTTTTGGCAAGCTGGTTTATAGCTCCTGCAAACAAGCCGATTTATTATATCATAGCATTCAAAATAGACAATTTCAACCAATTAAATCCAGATATTAATTTTTGAATACATATATAATACCAAACAAATCTCTTTAATATAAGCAAATATATTTATGATTTCAATCCAAAAAAAAAAGGTATTCTTTTGGACATTTTAAGTATAATTTCTATAATTTGACTTAAAAATCTAATTACCGAATTCTAAAATTTTATTTTTGAAAAAATCTTATAACTTTAAATTTTTTTATGATATTCCAATTTCTTAATGGAAATCATGATTTAAATGTATTTATCTCTTATTTTCTAATTTGTTTGCATAATTTAACTATGTTTGGAATCAATAGTGGAATAAAAAAATTTTGACGGAAGAGATATTTTTATGCTATATATATATTTTTTTCAAATTTCATTTCTAACAAGAATTTAATTTCCGATTTATAGGGGCAATTTATGTAATTTAATTGCCAATGGTGTTTAACAAACATTATAATAACAAACTTTATAATTATAGATCAAAAATTAAATTCACTTTCCCTCCTATAGATTACCAATTGATAAATATTTTATTTTGATTTTTTATTATGCTTTTATAATTATAAATTTTTAAAGTGTAACAATATTTAAATCCTTAAATAAGTTTGTTACCTATTTTCATTTTTTTTGTTACATCCCTATTACGTTGAAGACGGTTAGAAGCAACCACAATGAAAATTTAATATTTTATCATAGTATTAATTTATTTAAGGTTATCATTAGATTTGTCACTTCTCTTATAAATTGCTGGGTTTGCCACCGCTTATACCCACTTTATGAGGCTAATCAAAATTTTAATATTTGCTACTTATGGGTAGTTTATTTATTTATTTAATTTTCCAATTAACACATAATTAAATTATTATATTTTTATTGAATGGTCAAATAACTAAAATATGTACAAAAAACAATAGATAAAAATAAAAATTTCCGACTTTCACTTAATTTTAAATAATCAAATTATATTTAAAATATAATTTTCAAAATTATCTTCTCAAAAATAACATATTGCCGATTTATCTAATTTTATAAGTTAAAATTTCTTTTATTCAACCTATTACTTGTGATCATTTTTTTTTAAAATATGTTTATTTTGAATGGAGCTGATGTTGTCACTTTCTGCACCATTGTTAAATTCATATATATATATATATATTAATTTCTTGTAAAAAAAATAAAAATAACATCTATATCATTATTGATCACATTTCAATCATTAAAAAATATATCAATATTTACATAAAAATGATTTATAATTAAGATTTATTAAGTTAGTATTTTTAGTTTATTAGTAGTAACTAATGCCATAAAAACGTTTTTTTTTTTATCATTTACACACACGTGTATATGTAAACGGGCTAGCTTCCCATCTATCTACCAACTGATGTCTTAACAACACAAGCTGAATTTCAGGAATACTGCGGAGGCGATAATGTGTATTCACGCGACATGGGGCGGACGTCAGGACAGGGTGCCTATAAAAGAGTTCCTCGGGGCATCCGTCTATATAAAAAAAACATCGAATGTTAATATCCTTCAATGGTTTCTGCAGATTTCCAACACTGGCAAAATTTTATGTTTTCCCACGCTTTCTACACCAGTTCCATACCATTTTTAACAACCCAGCAACCGTAATAAAATGGCATCTTGTCCGGAATTTTGACCTTTAAATGAGGACAAAATGGCATCTTGTTCCAGTTTTCGATCTTAAAACGTGGACAACATACCATTTTGTCAGATTTCTACAGATTTTCAACACTACAAAATTCATTGTTTTTCCACCCTTTCTACACTAATTCCATATTATTTCTAACAACTCAAAAATCATGACAAAATGGCATCTTGTCCGATTTTAAGGTCGAAAGCTGAAACAAGATGCCATTTTGTCCCGGTTTCGATGCGATTTTCAAACATCACCATTTTACACCATTTCTAAATCATTTACACACCATTAGCAACCATACACAAGCACCAAACTCTAAAATCCACCAAAGTCAATAAAAACTTAACAAATACTCAAAATCTTAAGGAAAAAGAAACTGAAAAAAACGAATCTAAAAACTGGGAGATGTCAGAGCATACTGTGCTATCCGGGTAACTCTGATCAGCATATTCTGATTTGAATAAGATCAATTAAAGATTAATAATTTGTTATATATTTTACAAAATATGAAAGTTCATAGTTAGACTCACACAACATTACTGAATTGAAGGGAACGATAAAATTAGATGAATAATTCATTCAAGGCAAGTTATGGATTCTTAGAGTCAAGTTTCAGAATAGAAGAATCCGTTAATTGTGAACCCTCCATCAACACAAATGGTTTGTCCAGTTATGTAAGAGGCAGCAGGCATGCACAAAAATGCTACTAGGGAAGCCACCTCCTTTGGCTCTCCAGTGCGTCCCATTGGATTTCGAGATATTACTTCCCTGTTGAATTTCTCGACATTTAAAAACTACAAGAAAGAAATTAAAAGAATTAATGCAATAAGATGATGGAACCCTCACATAAGGTTAATGAATTTTAATTTTGGTTTATATACACACTCAAAAGTAAAGAATAGATCAAGATCATTACAGGTTCAGTCAGGGGTGTTTTGATGAAGTAAGGTGCCACGGAATTAGTCCTTATGTTGTCTCTTGCCCACTCACATGCCAGATTTTTGGCAAGCTGGTTTATGGCTCCTGCAAACAAACCGATTTATTATATCACAGCATCCAAAATAGACAATTTCAACCAATTAAATCCAGATATTAATTTTTGAATACCGGAACTGTATTAATCACCTTTAGTTGCTCCATAAATGGAACCAATAATATCCACTGATACAACACCGGCAACTGAAGACATGAAAACAATACTTCCAGCTCCAGAGTTTTTGAGAAGAGGATAAGCCAGTTGGGACAGGTGGTAAGCTGACTCAAAATTGGTAGCCATTAAAAATGAGAAATCTTCCTCCTTGTACTCTACTGTAGGCTTCGCAGTAGTTGTCCCCACATTGTTTATCTGGGGTCACATTTCAGTATTGAATCTCAATAGGTTCTATCGGTATTAATAAACTTTTGATTACCTTATAATTATATAAAAATTAATAATAATAATAATTATTATTATTAGACAAAATTGATGAAAATTTTTATCACGCCCCTAAGTCCCTGTGAAATTAGTATTTTTCTACAAGACTATAATAGATGTCACCATCCGAAATAATCTATAACTATTAGAGTAGGCAACTGACAAAGCTGAGGTTGCCCAAAATGAAAAACACTTTTTAAGTGTATATGAATAACACTGCATATTAAGTGTTTGGCGTGACGGCCAAACACACCCGATCCACTTTTATAAGCAAATTCGAGTAGCCATGTCTATAATAAGTGGATAATCACCTCCTAATCCACTTGTACGTGAGTAAATTACTTAAATACTTCGAGTTGGAGAGTAATATTTTCACTTAGTATGGATCTTTCTCTATTATTAGAGTAGAGTAAGTAAAGTAAAAATAAGGATTGAGTTTTAGATTATACCGTAGAGTCCTTATTCAGGGTTCGACAGTTATAATTATATTTGTAATATTTAAAAAAAAAGATATGTGTAAGTGATTACAAAATGCAGGCTGACATGTACATACAAGGATGTCAAGTTTCCCACTGAACTCTGAAGAGACTTCATTCATCAGTTTCTCTCGTTCAACTCGAGACGACACGTCACAAATTGAGCCAGAGACTTTGAAACCTTTGATTTTCCATTCATGGATGCACTTATTAAGCTCTGCTTCGTTCCTGGAACATGTATGCACAGTGGCGCCTAGCTCTTCCAGTTCTTCCACAATAGCATGCCTGTATTGTAATAGCAGCAATATATATAAATATATGTATGTATAGAGTAAGTATAAAATTTAGCAAAAAGAATGCAAAATTAGAGAAGATATAATTTAAGAAAGAAAATAGAAGAAGCACCCGAGTCCTTTGGTTCCACCAGTGACTAGGGCTGTTTTGCCCTCAAGACTCCATCTGTTGATCCCACCAGTAGTGCTTTTTGCCTGAGCCATTCCTTCTCTCTCTCTCTCTCTCTCTCTCTCTCTTCCTCTGTAGCAGAAATTTTGATACTACTTCCACAAGTTTTAGAAGGTGTATAATATATATTTATACACATGGAATTGATTATGATGATATCATCAGTGACGTACATATTAATGTGACGGACATCTTAGACAGCATTTGACTGTCCGAAGATTGCTTAGATTTTTCAACTATCCTTACAATGTCACCAGTGATGTAAATATAAATTTGATGGTCAGATTAGGCAGCATTTGAGTGTTCCACGATTCTTTTGATTTTTCAACTAGATTCACAGCATGTACAGGTCATGTTTCATTGTGGATATGCCACGTTAATGTTTATGGCGAAGAGATAAAGCCCATTTGAAGACGTCATTCGTTGATTTGCTACTAGAAAGATATCAGCCGGCAAGGAAATTATCTCGGTGGAAAAAGACAGCAGTTGGAGTGTCCACGTGCATACAAAAGTTCTGAATTTCGTTTTATTTTCGAACTTGATTCATATATCAACCAGTCAATAAACTATTTCCTTTGTTCATGAGTTTGTGAACATCGATGATCTGAAAACAAAAATTCTTTTAGTTTCTCTATGTTATTTCTAATAATCATGCTCTTTTCTAATTTTATTTATCGAGATTTTTACTATGTATATATCATTAATATATGATTATCCTGAATTTATATTTATATTTAAGTTTGATTTATGTGTTTAATTCATCAAATTTGTCCTGAGAAATTGTGTTAAAGAGTTTTATGCCATTATTTGTGTTCTAACTTAAGACTGCTTAAGCTTATAATTTGTCCAATTATGTTTAGATATAAAACAGGAAATCTTGGATTTGTGTTGTAATGAGAACCATATCTCTTATAACCCGTAAGAGACTAATTGGGTTTTTTCAAGGTTAGAAATGACCAATATTTCAAAATTCATTACTACTCGCTACCCAATCAATGACTCAGCAAGTAACGAATACTCGATAAGTGTTCAGTTTGACCGTTGATCAAATCTCTATGAAAAAAAATATATAAAAAATTTAAAAATCAAAATACAATTATACAAGGACAAAACATTTCTAGTACAATTTCAAAAACAATTTTAGCATAGTACTCACCAAGTTGATTTGGATGGAGTACTTACCGAGATGATAGAGTATTCGCCAAGTAAACTTTCTCTTATGAAACCTAAGAGGGTAACTGGCTCTTCATCTTGGAAAATGACGACTACGACCATTCTTGTTGAAAAGTGAAGATTTCTGTTGTTTTGCATAAAAGCACACATTTTTTGGATGCAACACCGGTACAGCGGCGGAAGAAAAAGTAGTGTTTCGGAGATGTTGGGCAAAACTAGGCCCAAAGTTGAGATGGGCCTTCTCTATATTAAAATGAAATTAACTTGTACATCCTCTAATTTTACTTATTCAGATGATCAAATCTTTCTTTTTAATACTTCAATTTTTTTTTTTTAAAAAAAATCCTTTTAAATTTAATAGTGAACGGATTAAAAATCTAACGAAACATATTTTAATAAATCATTATTTATACGATCTAGATATCTACTTTCATAATCAAGTGACATCTACTATGAAAAATTTTTTATCACACATTTATTAAATGCGTATCATCGGACTTGAATTCGTATCCTAATTTAAAAGGAAACTTACTCATAATTAAGTTATTTTAACTAAGGAAAAACACTCACTTTACATTCAAATAGAAAAAAAAAAAAAAAAAAAAAAGATCTCATCTTTTGCACGAAATTTTTTTTATCATATTAATAGCTTTCAAGATACAATGTTAGTTAAATTGAGAGCAACGGTTTTAAATGTTAGATAGTCCTTCATTTATTGAATAAATAAATTTGTATTGATTTATAAGATGAAGATGAATTTCTACTCATGAACTAACTTTTGTGGTGAAATTAGGTATAAGAACCTTTTTTGACATAATATCAGAGCTTAACTTAGGCCCAAACCCAATTGCACGTGTGCAGATACCGAGTGAGCTCAATGGGCATGAAAGAAGGTATTAGATAATCTCATATTAATTAAAGAAGTGAATTTATCTTGGTGAGGATAATCCTCTACTTATGAACTAATTTTTATGATAGAGTCAAGTCCAAAATCTTTTTCCGATATTAAAAACTTGATTATAGTGAAACACTTATCTTTCATGATGAACTAAGTTTTTGTGATGTGATACACTAATTATTTCGAATCTATCTTGATTTTGTAAATTCATAACAAAACAAACATAATAATTTGCAAATTAAAGTACTTTCAAATTTTGAAATAATTAAATTGAACTTTTATTTATATTGATGAGATTGAAGAGATGGTCAATTATGTAAATATTATTTTACATAATTAAAATGCTCTAATTAATATAGACTATAAAATATGATTAATGAGATACGAGTCAACGATGATCCCCAACATAACGGCATAAATATCTTACATCGAATTTCTTGAAGCTTCCCAGTCTATTTGAACAAACCTTGAAACTTTTCTGAAGTGAAGAAGTCACCTCCAAGAACTTCTTGGGTGATTTTAAACCAAAACGCTACAATGTTTCTAACAATGTCCACAAACCCAATTTTGTCACCTCCAAAGAAGTCCTTCCCATTCACTTGTTTCTCAAGCATTTTCATCTGCTCACAAACTTCTAGAGTCACAACCTCTCTCTCCTTTTCTTCACAAAGACAAGCTTTCATTGCTGTTGCCAAGACATGCTCATGAATATTCAAGAAGTACCAACAAGTATTATTGCATCAATTACTTCATATTATGCAATTTTTCATCCATTTAAGCTTTTAAAGGGTGCAATAATTACTTTTAGGCAATACCACATTGTGTAAAAAAAATAAATAAATAACACGAAAATTATATTATCTAATATTTAACCTATTAAACTTATATCTATCTTATGTGGAATTGTGATGTTAATTAATCTCAACCTGAAAATATGAATGTAAGACGTACTAATACCACAACAATAGATGATCAGTTAAGTATGTCTCTTTCATTATCTCTTTCAATACAAGGTGATGGGTACGAGCAAGAACTTTTTACTGATTTAGGACATCTTTTTTTTTTGTTTGGGAAACAGGACGTCATCTTAGTATTAAAGACTTCACTAATTTTTTACGAATTAATTTTTTTTTTGGATGTATTCAATTATATTATTCTACCATAATGTTTAAAAAAGGTTATGAAAGTCCGAAATATTCAAAATATCAAACATTTCTCTCCCATTCACGAGCCTCTTTCGTTATGCTGGAGAAGACACATCACAAACTGAATGAGAAAGTTTAAAAACGTTTGATTTTTCATTCATGGATGCATTTATTAAGCTCTGCTTCATTCATGTATGCAGCCCCTCTAGCTCTGCCAATTCTTCCACAGCAGCCTACCTGTGATGGCAGCTATAAACATTCATAGTTAATATCTAACAAACACAAGGCAGAATTCAAGGGAAAAAGACGATAACAAGAAGAGTCCTTTGGTTCCACCGGCAACCAGAGCAATCATGCCCTCAAGACGACAAGACTCCATCTGTAGAGCCCACCATCGCTATCCGCTAGAGCCATTTTTTCTTCGTGTAATGACATTACTGGGTGTATATATTGAATTGATTGATGTGCAGGTCATCAGTACTGATGTGTATATGTATATATTTACAGGGTATATTAGACCGTGAAGTTATCTGAAATGCCACAATAATTAGTACATTTTTGGAAAAAGGTATGTACACGGTCGTGTCTCATTTGATAGACTTTCTTCATTTGCTTGCAGAAGAACCTAGGCTGATAAGGAGATGAGACAGAAAAAGACAGCAGCTGGAAACTTCAACCACAAAATGAGAAGATTGCATGGATGCCGCTGGTTATTGTAGATAAAACAACAAATCTTGCATTTATGTTATAATGACAATCCCACACGTCTCTTGTATATGGACTAATGGGGTGTTTTCAAGGCTAGAAATTACAGCTCATGTAGAACAATTACCGATTTATGATTCATCACAGCAAGTGGGGAATGGACTTTGAGCTGTTTCTATGTCAGGTGCTTGGAAAAACGAATCTGTTTACCGTAAATCCTCCATCGACACAAATAGTCTGTCCTGTTATATAAGAGGCTGCAGGTAGGCATAGGAATAATGCTACCAAGGAAGACACGTCCTCTGGCTCTCCCATGCGTCCCATTGGAGTTCGTGATATTACCATGTTTGAGAAATTCTCATCTTTGAGATACTGCAAGCAAAAACCAATTCCGCTGAGACAAGCTTTAAATTATAATCCAATGGAAATCTTGCATATATTTGCTATGACAAAAATGTTAACTGAATATAGTATCTCCAAGTTTTAAACAATCACAAGTTGTTCATACCAAATGGTTAGATTGCATGCAATCTAAGAGGCATATCTAAAATATTCTTTTACAACAACTGGTGATAATCTTAGTAATATAAACAATACTAGAAGTTTTACTGATTCAGAAACCAAGGCGTGACAGCATTTGCTCTTATGTTGTCTCTAGCCTACTCACATGGCAAATTCTTTGCAAGTTGATTCATAGCTCCTGAAAGAAAATTAGATAATTAATTTCACAGCATTCAAAACCGATTACTATCAGAGCGAGGTTTGCTTGTGATACAACAAATTACCTTCAGCGGCTGAATACATGGATGCAAGAAATACTGATACCAAACCACAGACAGAAGACATGAAAACAATATTTCCTGCTCCTGAAGCTTTTAGAAGAGGATGGGCAAGTTGGGGATAAGTGGTAAGCAGACTCAAAGGAGGTAGCCATGATAAGCGAAAATTCTTCAGCACTGTACTCTACTGCAGGCTTTGCAGAACCTGACCCAACATTGTTTATCTAGAATCACATAGCTCAACCATAAAAACATGAGAGAATATCATTGCAGATTTGGATCGCACAAATGGTGTATGACATCTGACATATAAAGAATTTGTAAAGAGAAGAATGACGTATGAGGATGTTGAGTTTCCCATTGAACAAAGAGGAGACTATGTCCATCAACTTCTCTCGTTCTACACGAGATGATACATCGCCTACTGAGCCAGAGACTTTTAATCCTTTGATTTTCCACTTCCGTATGCATTCGTTAAGCTCTGCTTCATTTCTAGAGCATGTATGCACCACAACTCCTAGCTCTGCCAAGTCCTCCACAATAGCATGCCTGCTGTATATCATAAGAACCTAAATCAGTCTCAAGAGATATAAATTTTAATTCCAGGTTCAAGAATGAAAAGCCTATTGTAAAATCCTTTCTTGTGAGCTTTCATTACTCTTTAATTTTAGACACTAATATTAATGGAATGTATCAAAAGCAGTACATATATCTGAGTGTTGATGGTGAAATGTCAAGGTCTAATCATCAAAGTCCAATTGCATTCCATGAACGCCTTGGAATAAAGCGTAACTAATAACAAATAACTGAAAAAGAGGGAAAAAAAAAGACAAACTCAATTCCTTTGGTTCCACCAGGGACCAGAGCAGTTGTGCCTTGAAGACTCCATCTACTATGCACACTACAGCTATTTCCCTGAGCCATTCTCTCTATCTCCTATCAACACTACAATTGCTTCTAAGAACTGGAGAAAAGAACTACAGAAGAAGACTCATTTATCATGTAGAAATTAAGTGGTTATGACTAAAAGGACATTGTTTTTTGGTAGACAAGAAAATGCAAACAAAGTCGATACAACTGCATGTCCCATCACTGGCCCTGTGGCCAATTAGGCACCATATGTTTCTTCTACGTAATGTCACTGATGTGAATTCAAATTGTGCAATTGAGGCTTGCTGGTCATGGTAATGTATCATGCAATGACCAAAGTTGGGTCCAGTTGAATAGATTATTGGACAAAATAATGGAAGCAAAATTTTGCGATGATATCATTGTCATGCTGTGTATCATCTTAAGTCCCAATTACAAACAAATTCAAATTCAATTGGTAAGAAAAGAATTTGTCACTACCACAGAAAGGGTGGAAAGACAAAAAATGGACAACAAGAGGTACATTCTTCAACCTTTACATGTAAGCAGATAAATGAAAGAACTTTTAAGGAAGCGGTGGAAGAAGTTGCTTTTACTAGAGCTGGTAGCAAAAATTGGCCTTTCTATAAGTTTCAAAGTCTTGATATTGGGAAGAAGAATCCGTTCACTGTCATCCCTCCATCAACACAAATAGTCTGGCCTGTTATGTAAGAGGATGCAGGTAGGCACAAGAATGCAACCAAGTGGGCAACCTGCTTTGGCTCTCCAAGGCATCGAAGAGGAGTTCGAGAGTTTATGGCTTCCACAAATTCTTTGTTGTTAAGAATCTGGACAACAGAACATCCAATATTTGCTTCAAAATGAAGATGGTTGGAAATATAGATATTAGATTCTCATTAGCATCTTCCAAATCTAAATGTGCCTAGAATTCAACAAAAATGCCTTTGAATGGTGACTATACATTAAATCATAGCCATGTCAAGCATGGACATCAAGGGAAAAAAAATTGTTACTTGATCTACAAGAGGAGTTCTGATGAACCAAGGAGCAACAGAATTACTCCTGATATTGTCTTTTGCCCACTCGCATGCCAAATCTTTGGTTAGTTGGTTCAATGCTCCTGCATATGTTGAATTTGAAGCAAGTTATAACACACTTCGTTTATACTCAGCACGTATCGTGAGTAGAATATTACCTTTAGTTGCTCCATAAATACTTCCAACGTTTAATGCCACAACACCAGCAACAGAAGAAATGAAAACAATGCTTCCTGCTCCTGATGCTTTCAATAGAGGATGTGCAAGTTGGCAAAGATGGTAAGCTGATTCAAAATTGGTAGCCACTTGAGTTGACAATTCTTCAGCTGAGTACTCCACGGTTGGTTTCCAGATGTTGGTCCCTGCATTGTTTATCTAGAACCAGAAAAGTTGACCAGAAAGTCCTCTTAATATATCAGGAAAAGAAAAACCACCCCAGAAGTATGAAAAGTAGACAGTTTAGAGTGCCGCAAATGTCATCAATTTCCAGTGATAAAAGTAACCTGTGACCCACCCCACTTAAAAATCTTAATTAACTAAATTTGTAGCATCTAAACACATCATTTTCCAGAACGGGTTGCTTTCTTCTATGCAAGTATTTACGAACCCACAATCTTTCTCCCTTTTAACAGTTCACACAATATCCAATGATACTTCATGTTCAGGGAATTCAAATGATACTTGTCAAGTTCATTTGGTTACTTTCTGTGTACATCGGTAACTGTTAGACCCCAAAGATTTGAACTATTGCATTAGGAAAGGGTTCAAACAATAATCAAAGCTCTCTATCACACCCTCACCAGTAAGATTGATAGGCTTAACTCATGTACAAATGAATTATATATACTATTTTAATACCAAATACATAATAAATATTGTAACAGATTTACTTGTCAACAACGGCTAATTCTAAGAGTTTAAACTATTATGAAAAGACTCAAACGATTATATAGAGCTCTCAAATGCATGATTAAAATGAATAAATAAGCTAGGTGAAGACATACAAGAGCGTTGAGTTTCCCACAAAATTGAGAGGAGACTTTCTCCATTAATTTCTCTCTTTCAGCTCTAGAAGACACATCACAAACGGAACCACTTACTTGGAAGCCCTTCATCTTCCATCCATGCATACACTCATTAAGTTCATCTTCATTGCGTGAACATGTATGCACAGTAGCTCCAAACCCTGCCAATTCCTCCACAATAGCATGCCTAGTAGAAACATGCAAAAACAGTTTGCAACATCTTCAAACATCAGTGTCTCAGACAAACAACAATTTAGAGAGAGCAAAGCGGACAAGTACCCAATTCCTTTTGTTCCACCAGTAACAAGAGCAGTCATCCCCTTAAGAGACCATGGACTGTCTTTGCAACTGCTAACTGCAGGTGCCATGTTTTCTCTTTAAGTTGTTTTGAAGTTTTTAGCACAACTATAAGTCGACAACTTCTAGTTATTCCAAATGTGTTTGGATACACAAGTTGAGAAAAAATTCAATGTCAAATGACTTTGCAATGACCACAGAAGAGGAAGACAAAGCCAGCCAAAAAAATGTGGTCCAACAATGGTGCATAAACCAATTCAAACAAGTAGTGGTACAATTAAAAAAACTTAGTGTGATAGGCTGTGTCAGGCTGTCAATTAAAACAAGTACTAGTACAATTAAAAAAATTTAGTGTGACAGCCTTATGATATGGATTAATTACTAATCATATTTGTCGTCTAACAATATTATATTAAGTGATATGGAATTATGGATCTAATATGTTTGTATAATCTTACTAGTTGGCATTAATTTAATGAAGACGCGGTCAATTAGTTAGAAACAAAGAGAAAAATCCCATTGAGAAGAGACAAAATTTACAACATCTAGGTGTTAAATAATTTTGAGTGAGTTAATTATTAAAAATTTTGATGGCAACGACAAAATTCTGGTCCTTTCTATATTCTGAAATGCATGCTTGCTGCTTTGACTAGCTCTGAAGAAACAATTTTTTGTAGAAACATGGTAGTGTAGTCATATGCCGGTTGGTTTAGAAACAGAAAAATAAATGTCTAAATTAAAGCTTTAATAGTCTTTATTTGTAAATTTAAAATTATAGGTTAAATGATACTATGATATTTAATTCAATTTATAGGAAATCCTTACGTCATTCAAATGATAATAGGTTAATATAGTCATAATTAATATAATAATTGTTTTACTTAACATGTTCGTTATTATATTTTTGGAGCTAATTTTAATAAATAAAACATATTTTTATATTAAATAAAAAATTTATATTAATAATCTGAATATTTTTAATATATCATGCCACTGAAGTTGTAGAGGAAGAATAATTTCTGCGCCTTCAAGGATACGGATCATGCACTCATATGAACAGCTTAAAGCAAAAATCATCCTATAAACACTGCTTCACACAGATTTGACCTCAATCTGCAAACGGTACCACCAATAACAATTATATTCCAATAAGAATCACTCTATTGTTACAAAATATTTATAAGGATACGACTGGACTAGGGGAGGAGAATGTGAAAAAGAAAATGTTATTCCTCGAGGAAGGATACATGAGTTCACAAATTGAGAGTAAACTATATAGAGAACAATGGGGCAGATACAACTGCAATTATATGTACTACAATCCAAGTGACAACACATGGATTGGGTCGAAAATTCTTTGCTGTCCAGGGCTTCCAAAAGGAGATATAGAGTTCATATTTAGTGGACCCCCATGAAGAAAAAAAAAAAAAGCCCTTAATGCTGTTTTCTAAGCATTTCAGGATTGCATAAGAAGGACAATAATACAAGGAGGAAATGTGCTTGAACACATCTGTTTGGTTATATGAACGAGTAAGTCCCATGTCCAAGGTGAATAGACAGAAGCATGAAAACGTCAAAAAAAGCAAAGTGGGTAATGTTAAGTTGGCATTTTTAGTCATGTGTCGGGCAGAATCCATTCACAGACATTCCCCCATCAACACAGATAATCTGGCCAGTTACGTAAGACGAGGCCGGTAAGCAAAGAAATGCTACTAGTGATGAAACCTCCGTTGGGTCTCCAAGGCGTCGAAGGGGAGTTCGAGAATATAACTCTTCTAAGTATTCTTTGTTGCTGAGCACCTGAAACATTAAGGTAGTAATATCAATGGAAAAGATTATTTATTAAACAGGTTCCACATACATAAGCTTCATGTGTACGTAACCATATTTCACATATACGAGTACAGATGAGTTTGGACAAAGGCAAGACAGATATTGACAACCCATTTGCTAGACAAATTGTACAATACATCACACAAAAAATTTCAAGTTAAGCATATTGTAAGCTTTAAAAATTTGGAAAATATTTATCTTTACAGCAAAGGTGTGTTGAAATCATGGTGCCAAAGCTTGAGCCCTGAACATGATAGTCAGCAAGATTCATAATACAACCATGGAAGAATTTAAATGGAAGCTAGAAATTTCAAGGGGTTAATCTTAAGCCACAGTTGATCAAACTAGTCTTATGAGCAAATCTTCCACCAATTTCAATTTAAATATTCTCAGAACATTTCCATTAAAAAAGATAAAATCTAAGCACACTGTTCTTTTTACCAATAAATGGATTTTGTCACAATTATATCTGTTTCTAGTCAAAGCACTAGGCAATATTCATTACACACATATTTACCTAAATAATGTATGCACAGAACTGTGTAGCTTTGCTCAAGAACAAAGTCTTTGGCTTGCACTAGCATGATGCCATGCAAATCATTAGTCAAAACTCAAAGAGCGGCAGAAATAAGCTCAATATAACTAATAACAACATAAGCTAGGTGAAAAGAACCTTACTTGCTCCACCATTGAGGTTTTGATGTACCAAGGAGCAATGGCATTACACCTTATGTTGTCTTTCGCCCATTCACAAGCTAAATTTCTTGTAAGTTGATTAATAGCTCCTAAACACAAGAGTTAAAAACTCTTCAAGCTCACAGAAACCCATCCAAAGAAAAATGAAATGAAAATTATATCAGACATGTAAGTTACCTTTAGTTGACGCCTGAACGGACATATTTTTGAGTGAGACAAAACCAGAAACAGAGGATGTAAATACAACTCTTCCTGCTCCCGATGCTTTCAATAGCGGATAAGCTAGTTGGCACAAGTGGAAAACAGATTCAAAATTTGTCGCCAAAAGAGTGGATAGTTCTTCTGCCGTGAAATCTACCATGGGTTTCCGAATATTTGTCCCAACATTATTAATCTATGAATCCAAACAAAAAAAGCCTGACAACTTCAAATTCAGAAGGCAAATTTAAACAAAAATACAGTGAATCTATGAGTAATATAAGTTCTGCCATTTTACACCATGCAGTATGCTTAATAAGCTCAAAACAGGAAATGCAGTCGGTATGCAATATTATTTCATTTTAGCTTTCCATTGGTAACAAACCGTGGTTCTCATTTATTTTCACATAAAGATTCCTGTCCATGATAAAAGCAACTCACAAAATAATTACTACATAAACATGATCACACAACTGTTAACATACGAAACTTTGTAAGGCTACATGAATCCACCTGCTCAATTACACACATAACAAAATTCTATACAACCAAAACCCATAATTTGACAATTATTAGAACCTAACTGACCCAATTCAACATAAAATTCACCAACAAAACATTGATAAAAAAATGTCTTGATCAAGGTTTTAAACAACCATAACCATCACTGGCACTACTACAGTGAAGTACATTATTCTTTCTAGTTGATTCAACATTACAAAACATCATAGCCACGACAATGAGACAACTCTCACGGACAAATCAACAAACACATACATACAAACATAAACATCATCATAACAACCAATCAGTAGGGGTATAAAGAGTAAATTTGGGACGTTACAAGGATGTCAAGCTTGTTATCAAACAACGAAGACAATGTCACCATCAATTGTTCTCTCTGAGCAGGAACAGACACGTCACAGACTGAACCAGTAACTCCACCACCACCCCAGTTCTTCAAGCAGTCATTTAGCTCAGACTCGTTTCTTGAACAAGTGTGCACTCTAGCTCCAAAACCCACCAGCTCCTCCACAACAGCTCGCCTTTCAAACACCAATCAAACATACCCAGTTGAGGATTCACATCAAAAACAAAAGCAAACAATCAAACAAAACTGAGCTTCAACGTGTACCCAATACCGCGAGTGCCACCAGTGACCAAAGCGGTCGTTCCTCGAAGAGACCATCTGTTGTTGTCGCTTGAAGATGCGGTGCTGCTGTCACTGGTGTTTGCATTGTGAGACATGTTTTGGTTTAAAATTGGGTTTAAATGAAAATGTACTCGTTTTGGGGCTTTTTGGTGTTTCAAAGAGAGAGTTTGATGATTAAAGATTGAATTTTTAGACCAAATGTGAGGTGCTGATGAAGAACAAGTAGAAGAAGAGGAAGTAGAGAGTGATGATTGAAGTGAAACCAATGGTTGAGCCATTGGTGCCTCTCTGTGTACGTCTAGTCGGTTGTGAATTTATCTCAATAATAACTTTTAGTGACAAAATGACGAAAGTTTCGTCGGGGTAAAATTATCATTTTATGTGTCGTTACTGAAGTGAGGAACGCTGTTATAATATTTAACTATAGACAGAGTATAGACTATCTTCCCATTCGTTTTAATTTATTCCAGGGATAAATAACATTTTTTCTCATTTTTGTTAAGTTTAACCGCTAGTTAATTTTGAGTAACTAATATGACATTTTTCGAATCGGAATGATAAATTTGATATGTTTAAAAACATATTGAAAAATATGATCATTTTTCAAAATTTAGAGAAGAAAATAATTTTTACCACTTTTTAATTTTTATTTATTTGATCGCTCCGATATATCTAGAAATATTATTTTAAAATATCAACGTTATTAGAATAAGTGCTCCCATATCAAGTTGAAATTCTTTCATAATATTACTTTTTAACATGCTTATGAATTATGAAAAAATTAAAAAATATATATAGATATATATGAAAGGATCCAAACTCATTCACGATATAGTGGAAAAATAGAAAAAATAACCAGAGCCTTAATTATCGAATAAGAGATTTTTTTTTTTTATGAGAAATACTCTATTAGTTTGACTTTCTCCGTTAATTGATAATTCTCCATTGGCTATGTTGGACAAAAATAAAATGTTTATTTTGCTTGAATAGTAGAGACAACTATATCACTTCAATTCGAAAAAGATATATATTCTTCTAAGTATCCGTTAAATGTTTACGTAAGTTAATTGGATTTGAGTTTGGGTAAAATAGAATATGTAAAAATTATTACTTGGAAAGACTAGCTTTTCACATATCAAGATGTGAATTCCCAATTATTAGATGAGTAATAAACTCATTGGGATCTATTTTATGAAAATATGAAAAATAATTACCTTAGCCTCAAATTAAATATGGGTTCAGCTTTTGAGCTTATATGTTTAGGGGAAGAACAACATCGGGACATTTAGACTATAAAAATATGACTCTTTATATATTGTTGACGTGGAAAACCGGTCAACGAGATTCTTCGAGTCTAATGCTGCAATGTAAGAAGATCACAAACAAGAAACGGAAAAAGAGCAAAAAAAGAAGTCAAGGAAGAACAAAACAATAACACAGATTTTTAAAGTAGTTCGGTCCTTTTTATCTGTCTACGTCCACTGTGTTTCTATTTTTACAGAGTGATAGAAATATTATCTCTCAAGTGTGTGTCTTTCTTTTTACAATGAAAGTCTTCCCTTATTTATAGAGAGGAAAGAGCAACAGAAGAGAACAATAAGACAAAATAACATAATGAATCATAAGCAGAGGTTGTTTGTTTTTGGCACTTGGCACTTAACACTTAATAGTGCTGAATTTGACTAATTAAGATATTTTTATTTGTTTTTTTAAGTGGTCAAACCACTTAAAACCACTGGTAAAAAAAAATAATTATAATAACATTTTTTGACTTTTCACATAATACAAAATCACTTAATACATTTTTTTATTTATAAATATATTATTCCAAGTTCATCCTTCCTAAAATAATATGTTTCCAAGTTTGTTTTAGTTTTATATTATAAAAATTTCTTTTAATACTTTAATAAACAACATTGAAAAATAAAAATCGTAAACATCTTAACATCAATTTTTTTTTTTTTTTTAATAAATGGATTACTATATTTCTCTAATTAAATTCTGGTAAGAATCTTTATTGATAAAATGTTTATGCAACAACTCAGAGACCAAATTGCAAATCAATTTGTTTAAGTATTTGATTATTCTTGTTTAATTATATCAGAAAATATATATTACTTTGCAATTTTAATTTTCGTTGTAATAATAATTTAATTTAAAACCATTTTATTTATTTTTATTTGAATATATAAATTAAATTGACTCTACTATTTTAATTAATCTTATTTTAATTATGAATAAAAATACTATATATATAAGTTACAATTTCAACTTTTGTTATAATAATAATTCAATTTAAGATTATTTTATTTATTTTTATTTGAACATATAAACTTCATTGATTCTATTATAATAATTAATCTTATTTTAATTATGAATAAAAATATTATATATTTATAAGTGTTTTAACATTTGTTAAATAATTTATTACAATTGTTTGTATCATATTAAATAAAATTACACATCAACTAATAGTAAAATGATATAAATGTCAAATTACTAGTAATTAGATCATTTTAACTTTAAAAAACAAACAAGATTATTATGCATTCAGAGGTAAGAAAAGAAAAAACAAACATGTCAATCAGATTTCAGATTTCAGTCACTATTTAGTTTTCAGTCTTCAGCTGCACTGTTTAGTCTTCAGATAAAAAAATAAACGACTCCTTAATGCATCTAGATCACATTTAATACTCCTGACATTTACCAAGTCAACTCTGTCAATACGTGAGGTTGGACGCTAACTCATGCTGGTTGGGTGAGATAACCCTTTTTATCGTGCAAGATACGTCAGGTTACTGTTCTGAGCTGGCACTGGGCGAACTGAAACAAGAACAGACTGAAATTGTTGAGTAAATGGGTCGGTCTTGCAAACGGACTAATCCCACGAACCTGACATCGTTACAATAGGAGCGCTCATCAAACGATCTAGGTGTCGCAACAGCAGGTCAACGGACTCGACTTCGCAGATGGTTCCCTCAATCTGTTTGCGAGCTTCTATACTAGGCCTTGCTCATTGGATTCAATGGCTTAGGCTACTAATCTCATGGGCTCCTGTTAGTCCATTTAGATAATCCGAAAAACACCCACAACATATACATAAAATATTTAGATACTATTTGTAACCCTCATAAAACTTATCCACCACAGGCATTAATCTTTCGCCAAAAATATTCGACAAAAACATACCTAGAGCAAATGTGTCGACCATCTAATTTCAAAATAAATCTTAATCAATCTTATCAGTTTTCACCCAGTTTTAAGCAAGTCTACATTAAATATGTAAAACCGAAAAACAAGAACAAAAACCAAAAGGGTAAAAATACTAAAAGGAAACACTTTTGTTGTCTTTCACTGATTGTTTAACCGATGGTATGTGACTGGACCTTAATCATCCAATCTGATATGGTACCCAAGATTATTACAGTACATATAATTGAGAATTAGAAATTGCAAATAGATGTCTACAGCCTGGATATTTTTATGCACATTCCATGGCCAAGATAATGCTCCCAAGGTGTATAATTAATTACTGCCTAAATTTGATGACAGTCACCTTCACTATGCTGGTAGGGCCCCAGAAAGATCTAGTTTAACTCTTTAGGTGGGGTCGGTTGTTGGACTTCCATGGACATAGTTGATGATGAATTCAGAACTTAAGGGTCTGTTGAATCTACTTTAATACAAATGTTTCCATCAGACTGGATCTCACGCCGTAAGTTACCTGTCAAGACAAACAGTGGTCATCTCTTGCTTATCAGTATTCAACAAAGAAAACTTCATGACAATGTACAAATTTTATATTTGCAGCAATTATAATAATATAATCATTTGCGCTAAACTAGCTTCACATTAACTTATGTGATTCAAGGACATAAAATAACCATTTGGAACCTTGAATTGTTTCTTGTTCCAGGAATTGCAACTCGGAACATGTAAGCACCATGACCAGTACCATAGTCAAGTTCACTAATTTCAATCAGACCAGTAGATTGCCCAACAGAAGCTCCATCTGCAGATGAAGATCCATTTGAAACAACAGCCGGCTTCGACTGTGGATGATCAGCATCATTTCCCGCATCCATGCCTCAAATTTTGCTTATCCTTCTACATAATTATGATGCAAAAAGAGACGATAAAGCTTAATGAAGTATAAAAGTTTAGCTCAGTTGCCACATACCTTAAAAGTGTGTTTAGTAAGGGTGAAACTTAATTACTTTCACAAGTCATTTTAGTAAGTGTAACTGGAAAGAGTAAGAAGTGGGCAAATATGAAATTCTTTATTTGCCACCAGTTTCCACATCAGTCTAGTTAATTAATCTGTAATGACATCTTTGAGTTTACTAGATTAGATCTATCAAAACACCTTCTAAATCTTGTTTGTAGTATTAAAAAGTAATATTAGCAAATAAGATGATAATAATAATTAGAAAAAAAAAAAAGCAAACACAACCACAATAAATAGAAAAGCAGATTTTTACATGATTCACCAAAATGACCATATTCACAGAGATCATAGATTTCATTAGATTTGAAAATAGCATGAGTACAAGGAAAGTCTTACAGCCCGTCCCTTGGCTTTCTAACCTTCCAACATACCAATCTTTTCAACCTCACCCAAATCCTAATCTCCTCAACCTCACCCACCATAACACCTTTTGAGGACCTTCTATGTTTGAGCTTCACAAATTCTTCCAATTTTGTTTATAAACTCTTACAAGCACAAGTCTATCTAGCAACCTCTCTTTTTCTTACACAAAAGAATGCATTGAACCCTTACCACTAAAGAAAGGTTCACATTTCCTTCCAAGAGTAAATATTCCTAATCCTAAAGACTTCCAATAACAAATCATAAACAAATTAAGAAATAACTAATTAATTCTCTAAACTAAGTCAAAATATTCTTATTTCCAAATTGGAGACTTGTAATATTTTTCCCAGAAAAAATAAGTTTCTTTGAGACACAAATTCCCAATCACAAATCATTCAAGACATAGAGAAGCTCTAATGACAAAAAATTTAATCAAGTTCACACAAGTATCAAACTCATAAACCGAAAAATTAAAAAAAAAAAAAAAGTTCAAATCATAGTAATCAAATATGTATAAAACCCCTAATAAAACTTGTTTCAAGATGCAACCACAAAAGGTAAAGAGTTTTATAGCACCATTCTTCACCAAAATATAATATACAAGCAAAACATGATATAAAAATTATAACACAAATACGATGGCATTGATGACATAATAATTAATTCGTATAGAAGAAATAAATACGCTTAACAAAAACACAAATTAACTAATAGCTTGGCAATTGACATATCTCAGTAACTACAAACACAAGAACTTTTTTACATAGTCCATGTATCCTTTTCTCTCTCAAGAGCATCTCATCGAAAACTTTACTACTTCACTTAGAGATCGACCAACTACACCACCCCGGATTATGTATTGAAATTACAATCTCATTGTCACAAAAGACAAGTACTTCAATAGATATATAATCTAACTATAATTACGATATAAAATAAAAACTATGAGATGTTTGATTTTTTTGCATTAAAAAATAAACATAAATTACTCATTGTAGAAAAAATATCAAGAAATTAAACCAAATCTAAAGAAAAACAAATTAATTATATTAAAATCATCAAGAAATTAACCAAAATCAAGAGAAAAAAAAATTGGCATATGTTTTTTCTAATACAATTGTAAACACAATACCAATAACTAAAATTGCAATTTAAAATAGATAAATTTACAAAAAATCATGAAGTAATTAAACAAAAAATAGATAACTGAGTGAGAATTGTTACCTATTGGGTTCTTGGGGATAAATCTTGATATGCTGATGGCGATTTTTGTGAGTCTCAACTAGTCAGATTGGAGTCAATTTGAAGTACACTACATTAGGTAAGGTAAGTAAAGTAATGCAACCAGATATTTTTATTGGCATTGTCTAATAAGAACATTCCACATGTACTACTTAGATAGACAAAATCAACCCTATCATTTACCATGAACGGTTCGGGTTATTTTATCATTAACTTTTACCATCCTTGCTACTGGATACAATAACAATAAAATCAACTTTCATTTGTAAAGATCAAGCGCTTGATGTGCAGTTTTGTATTACAAGGGAACCAAAACAAATCTGCATCATATATAAACCAAAACAAAAGCAAAAGAAGAAAAGAGTAAAAATATTCAAAATGGAAAAATTAGTTTTCTTTCTTTGCTATTCATTTTTCAGAATGGTGTGTTTGATTGGTTCCTAACTAAGCATCCAAATTCACAGTATACCTAATAAGCTCAATCTAATACATATAACATAAACTTTGAAATTGCAAATAGATGTCTATACCCTGATACGTTTATGGATATTTTGTACCCAAGAAAATGCTCACAAGATTGTATATTTACCCCCTTTTGTATTTCTCAATGACCAACTCCAAGATTCAATCAGGGCGCAAGAAAGAATTAGCCAGTTGGGGATTAACACACACTGTTAGATTAAAGGGTTAGATTAAAGGGAATTGTGAAGGTTCAGGTGGGAATAGTTGCTCCACTTTCATCAACTTAGTTAAAGGGGAGTTCTAAACACCAGAGTCTGCTATAACTCCTTTGTACAAACCTTTCCATCAAAATTGATCTCACAACTACAAATTACTTGTCAAGACGAGAATTATTTACATGGTCGTCTCTAGCTAATCACTGTTTAACAAAGAAAATTTCATGACACAATACTAATTAGTCTAATTATATGCTTGCAATAACTACCATAAGATTTTCTTTTGTGCTTTACTGGTTTTACATGCATAGTCCATTCATGTGCCTAATGACATTTATAAGTTATCATTAAAGATTTCAAGCCTTCAATCTTATTGGATCAGGGACTTATAAAGTAATAATTTGAAGCTCTACATCGTTTCTTCATTTCAGAAAGCACAGCTTGAAAAAAGTAAGTAATTGCTAAAACCAATTATATGAATTGGACCGATGCATGTCCCAGCTCAAGCTTGCTTCGTAGACCTTCTAAAGCAACAACTGGCTTTAGTCGTTGATCAGAATCATTTTCCGCATCCATGGCTTCAGATTTAATTTACATGCTGACATAATTATGATGGACAAGTAGATGATAAAGGTTAACATAATATAATATTTTAGTTTAATTGTCATAGATTAGTTACCACTAATAATATACAACTCTCAATCATCACATACTTCAAAAGTATGTCTGAAAAGGGAACTTCCGAACTTCAACTAGTTTCCTATGTCAATATAGTAAATGGAACCACAAAATGGTATGGAGAGGACACTATGAAATTCCATTTTTGCCACCAGATCATCTCTGATTGGTCTAGTTAATCCACAAACCATTCAAAACATAGAGAGCTCTAAGGACCGAAAATTTAACACTTAGATTACGATTTGGATTAATAACCACTTAGAATACTCCTGAAAAAGGAAAAAAGAAGAAAAGGAAAACACGAGTAAACAAATTATATTACAAGTAATTAGCATTTGGATCAAGAAACACTTAGATTTGTCAACAAGTACAAATAAAAACATTAATTCTTTTTACAAAGCCCATTTACATACCCCCATCTTTCACAAGATTCTCTCATTGAAAACTTTATGTCCTTCACTTGGATATCAACAAATTAAATCACACCACATGTGATTAAAGCTATAATCACCTTATCACCAATGCTAAGTACTTCAACAATGTATACTTATGGTACAAGTGTAAGAAAGATTTTTTTTCATTTCAAAACTAAGCCAAATTACTCTTGTAGACACAACATCAAGAAATTAAACAAAATGAATATAAATTCAAAAGAAAATTGCACTTAGTTTTTTTTTTCCCTTCAAATATAGACACAACATCAATAACTAAAATTGAGACTTTAAAAGTTTAAATAGACAAATCATCAAGTAAACATGAAGCAACAAAAAGAAAATCAGAGAATTGAGTGAGTTATTGCTCTAGTAGGGCAAATTTTGATGGGGTGACAATAAGTTCTTTAAGTTTCAACTAATCAGTTTGGATTCTTGTCAATTTGAAAGTACATTAGATCAGTACAACACAACAAATTTTTATATACATTGCATAAGGACATACAACGTGTACTATTTAATTGGACAAAATGACGCCTAACTAGTTTATTGAATGATTTTTTTTTTTTTTTATTACACACTAATCAAACATTATAAACGTTGTCGCCAAGAGAGTGGGTAATTCCTGTACTGTGAAATTTACCATCGGATTCCGAGTATTTGTCTCAACAGTATTAATCTATGAATCCAAATATACAAAGGCTGACAAATTCAACTAAGACACCAACTTTATACACTACTAATTTTGTGAAAGCGACAAGCGATTTAACTTCTACAATTATACAACATGCAGCACGCCTACCAAGCTCACAACCACTCTCACAAGCAAACCAACGAACAGAACAAATGCATACATACATAAAACAAAAGCAAACCCAGTTGAGGATTCACATTAAAATTGTCAAAAACAAAAGCAAACAATCAAAAGTGAGCTTCAAAATGTACCCAACACTGCAAGCGCCGCCAATTACCAAAAGGGTCATTCCTCCAAGAGACCATCTATTGTCGTGCCTTGAAGATGCGGAGCTGTCACTGGTGTTTGCATTGTGAGACATGTTTTGGTTTGAATGAAAATGTACTTGTTATGGGGCTTTTGTGAGGTTCAAAGGGATTTGTTTATTAAATATTTAAATTTTACGGAAAAAGAAAAAGACCTCAGCCTATAATTAAATCTATGTTCAACTATTGAGTTTATAATATGTTCGACTATTGAATTTATATGTTTAGTTAAATGAACACTCTATACGATAAATATGACTCTCTACACACATAATAAGTTTAAGTGCCAATAGCGTAAAACAGCTTAGTGATTTAAGACCACACCTCACTTATACCAAATGTCGGGTTCAAAACGTACCCCTTCCACCCAATATATGTATAGTTTTTTTTAAGTTACGTGAGTTGTCCTCTCCCACTTTTGAGAGTAAAGATCTGGATCGTACTTTAGAGTCCTATCTCAACTAATCCCGATAATGATTTTATTTTAGTGTGCTATGACCTGATGTAAGTAATAAAGAAAAAAAAATTTTAATTACCGGTAATCAAACATGTATAATAAAACCCCAATAAAGCTTGTTTCAAAATGCTAGCACAGAAAATTAGAGTTTCAAAGCATCCATTCTTCATCAACATATAATGTACCCGCGAAACATGACATAAAATTTATAACCTAGATACGATACATCAAAACTGTTGAAAATATAAACTTGTTTTTGAGCAAGCCCATTACCAAGCCCAAGTCCATCAAGAAGAACCTTCTAAGGTTAGGTATAATGTTAAGTGTAAGGTTAGGTGAGTCAATTTAAAAGTATTTGTTTGGTTGGTGAAATTGTGTGGTTAGGATTTATTTGTATTTGTTAATTTGAATGGTTTAGATTAATTTTCTAGCACTATATATAGCCCCTCTTGCATGAGGTTTAATCATCACAAAGAAGAAGAAAACATAAGAGAAGCAAAGCTTCTAGTGAGTGTGTGAGAAACAAAGCAAAGCTTTGTATTGTGAGTTGTTTTGAGTGTTGTAAAAGTTTTTTGTTTTAGTGAGAATTTCGATCCAGCAAAGTGGTATCAGAGCAAAGCTAAGTGTCTTATAATATACCAAATCAAAGCTCTCGACGAGAGGAGCACAACGCCGCAAAAATCATCCCAATCGGAGGTCCCATGCGCCCGCACGCGCCGCCGAAAAATCACTGCAGAAAACTGAGTCAACTCAAACGAGTTGAACCGGGTTAACAGACCGAGCCGAGCTGAGTTGATCCGAGCCGAGCCGAGCCGCTGCTGACAAAAGCCAAACAGGTCCCGTTGACTTTGATAGTTGACCGTTGACCGAGTTGACCGTTGACTTTGACCGTTGACCAAAAGTTGACTTTTTGGTTCAAGTTCCGGTTGAAGTTTCTCGACGTTCTGAATCCATCCGTGCAATCAGAATTTCAAAATTCTAAACATATTAAAAGGTATGGCTAATGGTATGGTATCCTTTCAAGTTCCAACACTCAAGAACGACAACTATGATAATTGGAGTATCAAAATGAAAGCACTTCTTGGAGCACATGATGTCTGGGAGGTCGTAGAAAAGGGCTACACCGAATCAGAAGATGAGTCGACACTATCCCAAACTCAAAAGGATAGTTTAAAAGACTCAAGGAAGAGAGATAAAAAGGCTCTCTATCTCATCTATCAAGCATTAGATGATGATGGCTTTGAGAAAATTTTAAGTGCAAAGTCCGCTAAAGAAGCGTGGAATAAGCTACAAACCTCTTGCAAAGGATCTGAACAAGTGAAGAAAGTTCGTCTTTAGATTTTAAGAGGTGAGTTTGAATCATTACATATGAAAGCATCTGAATCTATTTCTGACTACTTCACAAGAGTGTTAACCGTTTCTAATCAATTAAAAAGAAACGGTGAGACACTGGAAGATACCAGAATAATGGAGAAGATACTCCGCTCGTTGGATTTCAAATTTGAATATATCGTTGTGACGATAGAAGAGACTAAAGATTTGACAACCATGACAATTGAGCAACTTCAAGGATCGTTGCAAGCTTACGAAGAAAAGCATAAAAGGAAGCAAGGTATCAATGAACAACTCCTCAAGTCCCAACTCAAAGAGAAGGAAGAAATCCAAAGCCACGAGAGATACCAACGTGGTCGAGGCAGAGGAAGAAGCCGAGGACGAGGTACAGGTCGTGATCGTGGACGAGGTTGGAATTATAACAACAACAATTCCAACAATAGCTATGAGAGAGGAGAAAATTCAACAAGAGGTCGTGGGAGAGCCAATTTGAACATGAGGTACGAAAAATCTCAAGTTCAGTGTTATAATTGTCAGAAGTTTGGACATTATGCTTCAGAATGTAGAACTCCAAATAACAAGGTTGAAGAAAAGACTAATTTTGTGGAAGCAAGAGCAGAAGAGAGAGAAATTATGTTATTAGCACATAGAGGCAATGATGGTGACCAAGAGAATACTTGGTATCTCGACACTGGTGCGAGCAACCACATGTGTGGAAGGAAAAACATGTTCATAGAGCTCAACGAATCTGTGAGTGGCAACGTCTCATTTGGAGATAATTCTAAAATTTCGGTGAAAGGAAAAGGTAACATTCTTATTCGTGCAAAAGATGGTAGTCATCAATTGATTTCAAATGTTTATTATGTGCCCAATATGACAAGCAACATCTTGAGTTTAGGTCAACTTTTAGAAAAAGGCTATGATATTCACATGAAAGATTGTAGTCTTTTTATAAGAGATCACATAGGAAATTTAATTGCTAAGGTGAAAATGTCAAAAAATAGAATGTTTTCGTTGAACATTCAAAATGATGTTGCAAAGTGTTTGAAAGCTTGTTATAAAGATGCATCATGGTTATGGCATATTCGATTTGGGCATCTCAACTTTGGAGGATTGGAAATGTTGTCTAAGAAGGAAATGGTGAGAGGACTACCTCGTATTAATCATCCTGACCAACTTTGTGAAGGGTGTCTATTTGGGAAGCAATTCAGAAAAGGTTTCCCAAAACAGTCAGAATCAAGAGCCAAGAAACCACTCGAGCTCATCCATACTGATGTGTGCGGTCCAATCAAGCCAAGCTCTCTCGGTAATAGTAATTATTTCCTTCTCTTCATTGATGATTTTTCAAGAAAAACGTGGGTATATTTCTTGAAACAGAAATCAGAAGTCTTTGAAGTATTCAATAAATTTAAAACTGCTGTGGAGAAAGAAAGTGGCTACCAGATAAAAGCAATGAGATCTGATCGAGGAGGAGAGTTCACCTCAAAAGAGTTCCGAGAGTTCTGCGAAGCAAATGGAATCTGACGTCCTCTAACCGTTCCGAGATCCCCTCAACAAAACGGTGTTGCAGAAAGAAAGAACAGAACAATTCTCAATATGGCACGAAGTATGCTGAAAAGCAAAAGATTACCGAAGGAATTTTGGGCGGAAGCTGTAGCTTACACAGTATACCTATCAAATCGATCTCCAACAAGAAATGTGTTGGGAAAGACACCACAAGAAGCATGGAATGGAAGGAAGCCAGGTATTTCCCACCTGAGAGTCTTTGGAAGCATAGCTCATGTACATGTACCAAACGAGAGAAGAAGTAAGCTTGATGACAAAAGTGAGAAGTTCATCTTCATTGGGTACGATAATTACTCTAAAGGCTATAAGCTGTATAATCCAAACAATAGAAAGACTATCATCAGCCGTGATGTTGTATTCGATGAAGAAAACACATGGAATTGGAAAACACATGATGAAGATTACAGTTTCCTTCCCTACTTTGAAGAAGAGAAGGAGGAGCAACCAAGAATGGAGCAAGCAGAACAAGAACTCACTACACCACCAGCATCACCAGCCTCAATAGATAATGGAAACTCACCACCATCATTTCTGAATGAAAGAGATGTGGAGCGTACAAGAAGCCTGCAAGATCTTTATGAGGTAACTGAACAACCTGATAATCTCACACTTTTCTGTCTCTTTGCTGATTCCGAACCAGTGAGCTTTGAAGAAGCTGTACAAAATAAGAAGTGGAAAGATGCAATGAATGAAGAAATCAAGTCCATTGAAAAGAATGATACTTGGAAGATCGTTATACTTCCAAAAGGACACAAAGCAATTGGTGTCAAATGGGTGTACAAGATAAAAAGAAATGCTAAGGGAGAGATAGAAAAACACAAGGCAAGACTTGTTGCAAAAGGCTATAGTCAAAAAGCTGGAATTGACTACGATGAGGTATTTGCTCCTGTTGCTCGATTAGAAACTATAAGACTAATAATTTCTTTGGCAACTCAGAATAAGTGGAAGATTCATCAGATGGATGTAAAATCCGCCTTCCTAAATGGAGTCCTTGAAGAAGAAGTCTACATTCAGCTACCATCAGGCTATGAAGTCAAAGGCCACGAAGACAAAGTTCTAAAACTAAAGAAAACTCTTTACGGGTTGAAACAAGCACCAAGGGCATGGAACAATCGGATTGACAAATACTTCAAAGAGAATGGCTTCACCAAATGTCCTCATGAACATGCTCTCTACATCAAATTCAAAGATGGAGATGTTTTGATTGTATGTTTGTATGTGGATGATTTAATCTTCACCGGTAATAATCCAAGTTTTTTTGAAGAATTCAAGAAAGCAATGGCCAAGGAATTCGAGATGACCGACATCGGATTGATGGCATACTACCTTGGTATCGAAGTCAAGCAAAATAAAGATGGCATCTTTATCTCCCAAGAAAGCTATGCAAGGGAGATACTTAAGAAATTCAAGTTGGATGATTGCAATCCAATAAGCACACCGGTGGAATGTGGAGTCAAACTGTCTAAGCATGATGAAGCAGAAAAGGTGGATCCAACACTCTTTAAGAGTTTGGTTGGAAGTTTGAGGTACTTGACTTGTACAAGACCTGACATCCTTTATGCAGTTGGACTGGTGAGTCGTTATATGGAGAATCCAATAACTACCCATTTCAAGGCAGCTAAGAGAATCCTTCGCTATATCAAAGGTACAATTGACTTTGGTTTGTTTTATTCAATTTCAAATGACTTCAAACTTGTTGGATATAGCGATAGCGATTGGGGTGGAGATACAGATGATAGAAAGAGCACCAGTGGGTTTGCATTCTTCATGGGAAACACAGCTTTCACATGGATGTCAAGGAAGCAACCGATTGTCACACTATCCACCTGTGAAGCCGAATATGTAGCTGCTACTTCGTGTGTTTGTCATGCAATTTGGCTCAGAAATTTATTGAAGGAATTAAGCTTGCCACAAGAAGAACCAACTGAGATTTGTGTAGACAATAAATCAGCCATCGCCTTAGCAAAGAATCCGGTGTTCCATGACAGAAGCAAACATATCGATACTCGTTATCACTTCATACGAGAATGCATAGCAAAAGGAAATGTGAAAATGGAATACGTAAGGTCAAAGGATCAGATCGCAGATATTTTCACCAAACCACTAAAGTTTGAAGATTTTGCGAGATTAAGAAGTTTGCTTGGCATGGTAAAACAAGTTTAAGAGGGGGTGTTGAAAATATAAACTTGTTTTTGAGTAAGCCCATTACCAAGCCCAAGTCCATCAAGAAGAATCTTCTAAGGTTAGGTATAATGTTAGGTGTAAGGTTAGGTGTAAGGTTAGGTGAGTCAATTTAAAAGTATTTGTTTGGTTGGTGAAATTGTGTGGTTAGGATTTATTTGTATTTGTTAATTTGAATGGTTTAGATTAATTTTCTAGCACTATATATAGCCCCTCTTGCATGAGGTTTAATCATCACAAAGAAGAAGAAAACATAAGAGAAGCAAAGCTTCTAGTGAGTGTGTGAGAAACAAAGCAAAGTTTTGTATTGTGAGTTGTTTTGAGTGTTGTAAAAATTTTTTGTTTTAGTGAGAATTTCGATCCAACAAAAACAACGTTAATTAATCTGCATAAATGAAATAAATGCATTAAAACACAAATTATTTAATAGCTTGATAATTGAGATTTCTCAGACACTACAAACATAGACATGAACTCTTTTTACATAGGCCATGTACCCCCATCTTTCTCAGGAATTTCTCATCGAAATCCTTCTCTAGAATAATCTCTAATCGGAAACTTTACTACTTCACTTGGGGATCAAACAACTGGATCACGCCACATGTGAATTGAAGCTATAATATCATTATCAAAACAGTTAAGTACTTCAATAGATATATAATCAAAGTACAATTATGACATAAAATAAAAATGATGAGATGTTTATTTTTTTGGAATAATCCCACTTTTCCCCTCGTAGCTTAGACATAATCATTAATTATCCCTTGTAGTTTTGAAGAATCCAATTTTATCCTCTGCCGTTATTGTCATTATTGAAATGATCAAAATATCTCTATAGTTTTATCTTTCTATAATTAATGTCAAGCTTTGATTTTCAATATTAACTTTGATGACAAAGGTCTTTTTGGGTATTTTTATAAACTACAGAGGTATTTAATCTATATCATAAATCAATAAGGGGATAATAGCAATTTTTAAACATACTTGGGGATTTTGGCATTATGTCAAATTATAGGGGGAATATAGGATTATTCCTTATTTTTTAACTTCAAAATTAAACATTTATTACTCATCAAAAACAAAACATCAAAAATTAAACAAAATCTTATAAAAGTTGTACTAAAAACATTAAAAAATAATAATAATAAACCAAATCTTTAAAAAAAAAAAAATGTATGTAGTTCTTTTGATACAAATGTAGACGCAACATCGAAAACTAAAATTATGAAACTTAAAATAGATAAATGAACAAGCAACCATGAAGTAACTAAAAGAAAACAGAGAATTAAGTGATAATTGTTACCGAAAAGGTTATTGTGAGGCAATTTTTGATCAAGTGGCAACACTGATTTCTGTGAGTCTCAACTAGTCAGATTATATTCTTATATTCAAAATGTACAAGATTATCTAAAGTGAAGTCACAAAACATTTTTATTAGCATTGTTTAATAGGCTTCGTTTGGCATGCGAGATTGAAATGAAATAGAATTAATTAAATTGGATTGGATTGGAATGAAAAATTATTGTCCTATGGTTGGTAGAACTTGGAATTAGATTAAAAATTATATCATATCATGTTTAGTATAAATTGAGATTAGATTGGAATAACATTAATTTAATTTTTTTATTATATAAAATTAATTTTGTAAGAAATTTGAAAAAAAAAAAAAAAAACTCATAGTTCATCAATATCATCATCTCTCACAATTCAACATCATCAACCCATAGTTTATCAATATTATCAATCCAATTCATCAATATCATTATTTCTCATAATAACTTAAAAACATCAAAACATGAACAAATAAAAAAAAAGACAAAAAAAAAAAAAAAATCAGAACAGGGGGTTTTGATTGAACCCAGAACCATCTGGTTCTGGGTTCATTGTCAAACCCAGAACCATTTGGTTCTGGGTTCATTATCAAATGCAAAACCATCTGGTTTTGGGTTTGACGAACCCCAAAACTAGATTTTGGGTTCTGGGTTCATTCCTATAACCAAATCCCAAACTAAAAGAAAAAAAAGAAAAAAGAAAAAAAAAAAAAAAGTAGAGAGTGTTTTAGGTTTCATGAATGTAAGATGAAAGAAAGAGAAAAGATGAGAGAAAGAGAGATAGATGGTGGTGTGAGAGAAGAGAAGAGGGAGTGAAATGAGAAATCCCATTTCCACCAAAAGTCATAGTTTTGAATGAGAATGAAGATTCCAAAAAGAAAGGGCAATGAGGGAGTTTTAAATCTCAAACTCATTGTAATTCAATTGATCTTCAAATATGACATTTAAAAAGTTTGAGATTTTTGAATTTCAAACCCACTTTCATTCTCAAGTGCCAAACATGCCCATAAGGACATAGCACGTGGACTATTTGGATGGACAAAATCACACTTAACATTTCAAATAAATGGTAGAGATAATTTTGTAATTTAACTTCTGGTACCATTGATATCAGATACCATAATCCTGTAATGGAATGTGGCTAGTCAAAATTTACACAGTTTTGTAATATACTGGTACCTAAGGACGTTGTACACCTATAATTGAAACTAGAAATTGTAAATAGTTGTCGATACCCTGTTATGTTTATGCACATATGTCCCCGGGATAATGCTCACAAGGTGGTACATTTACCACTTTTTCAATTTCTCAACGACCACCTCCAAGTTGTCGTCAGGGCGCCAGAAAGGATTAGCCAAGAAGGGGTCAACACACTCCGGTGGATTAAAGGAAGTGGGCAGAGTTACTCGACTTTCTTGGACTTAGTTGATAAGGAGTTCAAAACACCAGTCTCTGTTATAACTTCTTTGGTACAAACCTTTCATGATCTCATACCGCAAGTTACCTGTCAGGAAGAGCATTATTTACCTGGTCATCTCTAGCTTATCTACATTGAACAAAGATAACTACAGTGACATAATACTAGTTATTATTTTAGGAATTGCAACTTGGAGAAAGTAAGTTCAGTGCTAAAACAAACGGGAACTGGGCAATACGTGGCACATCATCTGTGCCACGTATAATACAATAGACTTTTATTTGTACTGTCTGATAAGGATTTACCACGTCCGCGTGTATTACTTAATTGGATCAAATCACTTTTAACTAGTATATTGAATGAATAATTTCTCACAGTAATCAAACATGTAAAAACTTTGTTGCCAAGAGAATACATAATTCCTCTACTATGAAATCTACCATTGGTTTCTGAATATTTGTCCCAACATTATTAAATCCAAACATATAAAGCGTGACAACTTCAAGTGCGATGGAAAATTTATACAGTAATACTGTGAAGCTACAAGTAATTCAGAACAGGAAAAGTAGTTCATATCTAACAGAATTCCATTTTAGTTTTCCATTTGTTAAAGCCACAGTACTTTTGTAATTTCATTTCATATAAAATTTTTTGTCAATGATAAAGCAACCCACAAGATTAATCACTACACAAACTTGACTGCGTAATTATTAAGGATAAGTAACTTTGCCAACTTATAATAAATCCAACCGCTAGATTACACAGGATAACAGATATCTACACAACCAAAATGCATAATTGACAATAATTAGAACCTAACTGACCCAGTTCATTAAGGCTTTCTTGTTACCTAGGATGGAATTGGGTTTGGACTATTTTTTTGTCCAAAACTATGTTTTTTGCTTCCACTCACCCTTCATCAATTTAACTCATCACTAATTTGTCCAATTAGTTTGGGATAAAACTAACTTGTTCATCACATACATTAAAATTAACTCATTGTTTGCTTCTTCTCTGACAGCTCGCCGCTGCCTTCATCTCTATTGCCTCCGATCACTTCTCCTCCTCCCTCGCTTCCCTCTCCATTCGCGCTCCAGTATTGCTCCTTCTCAATCTCCTCTCTCTCCTTCTGTTTCATCTCTTCATGGTTTCATCTGCACTTGCTGATCTTCTTCTTCGTCTTCATCTTGGCCAGCAGTTTCTGTGCTCACTGATCTCCTTCTTCATCTTCGTCTTCGTCTCCTTGTCGCGGTTTCTATGCCCATCTTCATCTTCATTTCCAAGCGGTTTTACGATTTCTTCATTATCGTCGATCGTCGATCTCTTTTTTGTCATTATAAATTGCTAATGAATGAGAATGGTAATGGAGGAGGTCGTGGTGGTTGTGGAGGTTTGACCGGTCTTAATATGTAAAATTTGTGAAAAACCCCAAAAATTTACTTTAAAATCCAAAGTTATACCCACTATTTTTAATCTTATCCTACTTTCGCCAAACATGGGATAACATCTAATCCAATCTTATCTCATTCAATCTAATCCAATTCAATCCCCCATAAATTATTCAATTCTATCTGTGCACCAAATGAGGCCAAAATTTATCAAAGAAAAAAAAAAGGAGTGTCTTGGTCAAGTTGTAAAAACCCTCACTAGTAACCAAACTGGTGACACTAGTACAGTGAAGGATATATGTCACAGAGTGACACGGTGACTTCTAAGCCTGAACTTTTCAAGCACTCGTTTAGCCAGTCTTGTTCCAGCGATATGAACAAGTATGCACTCTCCCTCCAGAACCAACCAGCTCTTCCACAATTGCTTGCCTTTGAAAAGCAGAACAAAACAAACCCAGTTGAAGATTCACATTGAACTCCCAATTCCAGGTTGAATTTTTTTTTTGAGAGAAAGTAAGGTGTTGATGATGAACATGTTGAAGAAGTAAAAGAGCGAAGATTGAAGTGAAACCAATGCTTGAGCCATTGGTGCCTCTGTATGCTTTTGTCTGTTTTGCACTGTCTTCTCCGGATTTGTCCCACTAATAACTTCTAAGTTTGAGTCACGAAAGTAAGTTTTTTTTTTTTTTTTTTAAATGATCTAATTCTAAACTGAATTAGTTTCAGAATTGTCGATATCAAACAGTATTGACGTTTGTTGTAATTATTACTCTTGGGACTTAATGAAGGAGCCTTTTGATGTACTTCGTATGCCATACATAAACCTTCTTACTACTTTTTCTATTTTAGTTTTATCATACATGGCTTCGTGTCCTACTGTGTTAGGCTCACATTTCTCTTTCTGATCACAAAACTAATTGTTGCTCTTGCCTCATGAAACTTTATATTAGAAGCTTCACATTCTATTCAATTAGGGTAACTTATGCCATTTAGTGAGACTCAAAACGCTTATTTTGTTTATTGAGCTTTTATAAGAAGTCTGAATTTGAATCTTGTGCTGGCCATTCTCTCATATGTTTTGTGGATTGATTTGATCTGTAGGTTTAGTGTTAAGACTTTAACTAAAGGGAATGTATTTAAAATTCCCCTTTTTAAAACATCACTCGACATAAACTATAAATGATCTGAACATGTCTTGCTAAATTCAAATTTAGCGGCGACATTGTAAAAAGCATGCTATGATTACGTTCTATACTGATATTTTATTTTGAGTGGACTGCCAACCCTAGACTATTACAAGGCAATACCACCAAGCCTTGCTGTGTTTTTGTTCTAGCATTGGAATATACATGACTTTTGAAAATATAACTGAATAACTTAAATGAATTTTTTTAGTACCATCTGTATTTGCAAACTATAATTAACGTACAAAGAAAATAGCTTGAGCTATTTGTGACCTTCGTTCACTAACTATTTCCTTAATTTGCGAACTATAATTCATGAAACTATGTATGTAATGTTTGATTTTGTTACAATAAATCCTAGACACACACCCAGTGTATTAAAAATAATAATAATAATTCAATCTTTAGTTATCTTTCCTTTTGAAGTCTTAAAAAAGGTTATAGAATTGCACGCGTTTAATGCTTGATTTTGATAAATCACCATAGATTCATGAAACAATCAATTTTATTGATATTGTATTGATTAGCCTGGATGCTAATAGCTAAACAACAAAAACACCTCCTACATTTACGCAAAATGCAATGAGTTACATATTTTTTCTAATTAAGTACTATACAAGTAATTTTCTTATATACGTACATAAAAAACTGCATATGTAATGTTTAATTATTATAAGTCACAATTGACTCTTTAAAAAATTCAAAATTTTCTTTACTGCATTAAATAGCTAGAGTGTTAATAGTTAAATGACAAAATCACCCTTACCATTTATAGATAATGTTTGGGGTAATTTTGTCCAATTAAGTAGTACACGTTGTATGTCCATGTCAAACAATGTTTTGTTGTAATTTACTTACCTTAACTTGTGTGGTGTACTTTCAAATTGACAAGAGCCCAATCTAACTAGTTGAGACAAGAGAACTGACTGTCATCATTTCAAAATTTCCTCCATCAGAATCCTATCGGTAAGAATTCTCTCTTTTTTGTTTTAATTACTTCATGACTGTTTGTTGATTTGTCTATTTTAAGTCACAATTCAATTTTTGATATTGTGGCTATGTTTGTATATATATGCAAAAATCTACATGCAAAATTTGATTTATTTGATTTTGGTTTAATTTCTGGATGCTGTCTATAATGAGTAATTTATGTTTAATTTTCTTACATGATGTTGATTTTCTTGATTTTCTCTAGATTTGATTTAATTTCTTGATGTTTCATTTGTCTATGATATGTAATTATGTTCAGTTGCTTCGTGACATAGTAATAATTCATCTATTTTAAGTCTAATTTAGTTGTTAATATTGTGACTACATTTGTATAAAATAAAAAATTAAATGCAAAAATTTATTTTCTTGATCCTTGTAGATGTCGTTTAATTTCATGGAGCTTATTTGCAATGAGTAATTTGTGTTTATTTTTGTTATAAAAAGTAATATTTCTTACCCTTTTTAAATTATATCATAGGTACACATTGATTGTATGTCTCTTGAAGTGCCTAACATTTGTGAGATAATGAGATTATAGCCCCAATTCTGGTATGATTTAATTGGCTGATCTTCAAGCGAAGCACATTATAAAGTTTCTACGAGAGATTCCTGTGGAAGATGGAGGCTATATAAATGACTTCTCGTGTTACTTTGTAGTTACTGACAAATTTTAATTGTTAAGCTATTGGGTAATCTATCTTTGTAGTGGCACACCATCACTTATAAGTAATTGAGCATTTTTCTTAATCCTAAAAGGTAAATATTCAAATTTCAACCTTATCCTAAAAGCGTGTGTAGTTTTTTATAAATTTAATCATAGCATTCTCGATTTATTAACGAATAATCGGCGATGGTGACCGTAAGCACAAAAATAAATAAATAAATAATGTAACTCAACTTATTCGGTAGAGTTTTGGAACAATGATTTTACGTTGGTGGTGAATAGAACAATGGAACTCCTATCTTTTGTGATATCATTAAATTGGAATAGTGTTTTATCTGTTAACTCTTCTTAAAAATTTGATAACACTTGCTCTTAAGTGATTGGGGGCGGGAATTGTCCTTTGTTCGATGATACAAGCTTCAAATATTCCAAATCTATATGATATTATTTATTTTTTCTATTCGAGAAAGCATGATTTGTTGCTCTTATCATAGTTAAAGCATTTTCTTTAAATCCCTCATGTAATGTAGGTTTCATATATTTTTGGCCATATTATATTGAAACTAATTTCTTGTTTATGACCATTCTACGGTAGATCAACATAAGAACTGTTTCTTCTTGAAGAGCCATATATTTTCCTATTTTATTGCCATGCCTTTCTGAGAATGCTGATGCACCCATTCCCGTATGTACTCCTACATACTGATGGAATGAACCAAACCTATCAATTAATTATTATTCTAACTCAGTTGGCTAACAGTGCCCACTGAACCCTGCTTTATGGTCACACATAACATAATTATCTAACTCAAACTAAGGTGGAAAATGTTGAGTTGTAAGCAAACCTATTCGCTTGGATTGTGGTGTAGCTAAAATTTATAAAAATGAATTCTTATTTGATTATATGTGATTTCCTTTTCTTCCTCTTTCCTCTCTCAAAAGTATTATCTATGGTTATTGATCTAAGGGTTTGATTTACCTTACTAGTTGGATAAAGTTACTTATTAATAACAATTTTTAGATATTCTTCAATAAACACTCTTACAACTAATTGATTATTATTTATGGATAATCTTATCCATCAGTAAAGTAGCTAAACCTCTAATCTAAATACTAATATAAATGTTAAATTTTCCTTCCTTAGTGCATCTTTATGTTTAGAATGCTTTGCAGATTAACGGGGACTAATGAGTAATCTGGTGGCAAATAGGGATGTCATATTTGCCCTCTTTGTACACGTTCGTGTTCCATTACAGTCATGACTTGGGAAAGTAATTATAGCTTGGAACTTCCGCCATTACTGAAAATGTACTTTTGAAGTATGTGACAATTGAAATAAACTTTTATACTTCATTAATTAAGCTTTATCATCTACCTTGTATTGTAATTATGCAGACGGGTAAGCAAATTCCAAAGGCATGGATGCGAGAAATAATGGTGATCATCCACAACCCAAGCCAGTTGTTGTTTTAGAAGGTTCTTCATCTTCAAAGGATGGTTCTTCATCATCTGCAAAGGAAGCTAGCGCTGGGAAACCTTTCGGTCCAGTTGAAGTTGGTGAACTTGATTATGGGGGTTACTTTTTCCGGGTTGCGCTTCCTGAAAATACTAGTCGTAGTAAGGTTTCAAATTGGTCATTTTATGTCCCTGAATCACATAGGATTAAATGTTTTAAATTCTTTGATACAACTTATCAATGTCATTGCACACATGAAATGGAGATGTGAAACTGATAAAACACAACTAAACACCTTATTGTAATTGTTGTAGATATGTATTAACGTGTCATGAAGGTTGTTGATTATATGGCTCATATTGGGGATATAGATAAGCATGGAGTGTGGGGGTGAAGCTCCCGTAGTACGATATGGTATTTATAAGGGTGTTGTCGGGATTACAGTTTGATATAAATAATTGTTATAACTCTATTGAAAGTTTAGTGAAATTTTTCAATCATGCAAGAGTAAACATAAACACACTGCTGAATTAGTATAATTTTCTGTATTGTTTTCTTTCTTTTTCATACTTTATTATTTGTATCTCCATTGCACAACAAAGCTTTTCTTTATTGAATAGCGAAAAGCAAGAGATGACCAAGTGGAAAATACTTGTGTTGACAGGTAACTTGCAGTGTGAGATCGAGCGTGAAGGAAACATTTTTATAAAAGGAACTATAACAGACTCTGAAGTTCTGAATTCATCACCAACTGTGTCTGAGGAAGTCCAGCAACCAAGCCCGCCTGAACAGTTCACTATTTCCTTTAAACTACCAAGGCCTGTTGACCCCCGCTTGTGTAAATCTTTCTGGGGCCCTGACAATGTCCTGGAGGTGGAAGTCATCAAATACATGGGGTAATTATACCACCTTGTGAGCATTATGTGGGGGACAGAATATGCATAAACATATATGGGATGTAGACATCTATCTGCTATTTCTAAGTTATATGTAGTATAGTAATCTGGGTACTCTATGAGATTGAATGCTTAAGATCCAATCACATACCATAGGATAAATGAGCGAAAGAAAACAAAAATATTTTCCTTTTAATATTTTTATCCTTTTGGTTTTTGTTTTTATTTTTTGTTTTATATAATTGATACAGATTTGTTTATCCATTACATTCTAAATTACTTCAATGTTAAGTGGAAATTGACGAATCAAATTAAAATTTGTTTTGAAATTAGATGGTTAAAACACATTACATATTAGTAGAAATAGTTGAGTATCTCCTTTAATATCTGTCAAGCTTTGAATCTCACCCTTATTTTATTAAAATATAAGGTATGAGTGTGAGTTTCCACTTATAGGAGTAGTCATCTCTCTATTATGAGAGTAGTCATTCAGACAATATTATCAGAAATCGACCTCGGTAAATTCCTATAGTCCTTTATATTAAAAAAAAAAAGAGAGAGATGATTGAAACATTTGCTATTGGTAGGCTTTGGTCAAATATTTTCTCTTTGTTTACTCAGCAAAAGATTAATGCCTTGACTGAGGTAGTCTTTTATTATCTCTTCATAAAATAGATTGCAATGAGTTTATTATGCATCTATAGTACCAAATTCACATATAAATAAATGTTAAACTCTAGTCTTCCTAAGTATTAATTTCCAACACACATCAGCTGCTAGTAACCCTCCTAGTGAATATTAACACTAGTGTAGGTAGCCTTCAAGCGGATTTCGGTAATTCTCTAACTTGTAAGGTTGTTAGCTTTCCAAAAAATTTTTAAAAAAAAGTATTAATCTCCACATCTTCTATTTTACCCAAACTTGAATCCTATTACTTGGATTAATATTAATGTATATTTGAAGAATATATATCATTTTCAAAGGCAAGTTTTAAATATTAAGTAAGGTGATTTGGTTGTGTTCCTATAATTCAAGTAGAGTAAAATATTTTAGTTTGTAGAACACATCCAATGGAGAATGATCTATTTGCGAAGAAACTTAAACTCATAGTTGAATATTTCCAAATAAGAAAGTCTCTTATTTCATAATTAACCTTTGTTTTAATTATTCTAGAGATGAAAGCATAATATAAAATGATTTAGAAATTGTACAAAAATTGTATGGATATGGCCTGGTGTACTTAAGAGGGGGATTAAGTTTCTTTCTCTTTTTTTTTTGTTGTAAATCACGAAATTTTATAGATCCTTAGACTAATTTCGAATGATCAATAATCACCCTAACTTACGAATTCTAAATCTTTAGTATTGGAATCTAGGCATCACAGATGAGTGACCCGCCATTGAATCATGGCTTAATAGTAAATCCGTCGGCTAAGTAGAACTAGTCCGCTCTAAAGGGCCATCTATTTTCTTCAAGCTTTTATATAGCTGAAAATGCGAAAAAGAAACCTATCATATTCAATAGCTATTGAAATACTTTGTCTTTCTAGGAGAATGTGAACTCAAGGTTGAATTCAAAATAAAAATAGCAAGCGTGAGCAGCGACAGGCCAAGGATACTAAAGGGATACTAAGGCCATGCCCTTGGGAAGGCAAGGAAGTCTATTTCACTCTGAAATTGCTAGTCGAAATCTCCTTTGTCCCCAATTCTTCACCAACAAAGGCTTAGCTCATTGATGATGGCATAACCCCAGAATATCATAAACATAATAATAATGATCTTTTTTAATATTTTAATAAAAAGTTAATTAAACTTATAAGTAAGAAGTTGAGTGAGAAATGTAACAGATCTCGCATTGCTTTACTCATATAATGTTATACTGTTATTTAAAAAACTAATCACATATAGTTTGATATCATATACTTAATTACAAATGATTTATAATGGTCGTGTAACTCATAAAATGGTACTACCATTATTTGTAACAATGGTATAAATTATTGGTGAATGTTTGATGATAATTGATTTTAACGTTCATTTTCATATTACTGATAATGTTTTAATCTCACCTATAAGAAGCAAAGAAGTAAAACATCACATGCAAGGTCAACCGTCCATCAACTAGACAAGTTAAAAAAAGTAAACATAAGATAAAATGACATCACGATATCTAGTCCCATTAACCCAGACAATCGAAACGGATGAGTTTTTTGAATGACTGGGGTATTATCAACCATATTCAACAACTACAATTGCAAGAAATTTGGGACATAAAAAAAGACCCAAAGAGGTTTTCTAGGCCTCATTTCCTATCTTGTAACTTATCAAGCTGAGTTAAAATGAGAAGACCCATTGCAACACCCAACCACAAACTTACAACCATTCAAAAACACCAGCAGCCCGACGAGGTATCCCTTTCCTCCTACTTCCAACAGGCCGAAATCCCTTAATCTTTGTAAAGTCATCGGTGCTTGATCCAGTGACATTGCCCATTTCCTCGGTGACAGAATCTGACTTCTCATTAACCTGTAAGTTGCACTTCCTATTCTTTACTTCCTCTGTTGGAATCTCTTTCCTCATGGTACTAACTTCTTCATTCTTGCCAACGACCTCCTCTACCTTTCCAGCTTCTTCTTCATTCGTATTATCCTTCAACGGTTTCTGCAGACTTTCCCTTCGGTCCTGTACAGGAATCTTGTCTTCCTTACCGCTTCCAGCAACATGATCATGATTGCTAACAGTCATTTCCTGTCCCATAATCTTAAGGCTGCTGATCAACTAATGAATACTCAAACAAGAAGAGACACTCTCTGCCACGCAACGAAATTAAGAAAAGGAAACATTTTAGTTACATTAACAATAGTGACCATTTCAAAATGTTCACGATTAAACTGTATAGAATATAACCTCCAGATTATTGATAAAAAGAATTACAAAGAATTTGAGCTCATCCCATCATGTTTATATTACGTAGCAAGCAACCAAAGAGACATATGAGTACTCAGGTCAGATGCGATGACAAACAAGCAACAACATACTGCGTTAAACCCAGAAATACTAATAAGCCAAACGGTAAATAGCAAACTATATGCAGCTTGTTATGCAATTGAGGAAAAAAAAATTAAAGTATGAAGAAAAAAAATAATACAGAGAATCATAGTGGTTCGGCTTTGTCTATGTCCACTCTTGTACAATTGAAAAATTCTATAAAAACTTTCAGTAAGATTATAACAGTTATTTATATCGACCTGTTGGTTTCCATCAACTAACTTCACATGTTACATATATAATTATGAGTCTTATAATCAATATACTGCTAAGCAAAAGTCCTATTGTACAAGATGATCACCTTATACAATATTTCAGATGACTGCAAACTATCCAATGAATCTTCATTAATTACCTGCCAATTTTATCGACCAAGATGACAAAGGAAATGAAATTCTGCGGTGCTTCCTTCTTCTCCTTAAGGGTTTTTCATAGCTGATATATTCAATTCATAAAAATCATATGAGGCTTATTAGATGATTCTTTTCTCAAGCTATGGTAATAAAAAACATAAATTTGAGAGCTTTTTATTCATTTACTTTTTTCTACACTTGGAAATCAAACTAAACAATAAATCGAAGGAACTAAAGTACCAAACATATAGCTGATAAAAAACCTCATAAGCAAAAGAACTGAACTTTTAATGATTTTACTCTCAATAGTTGAGAACAAACCAATATTAATCAAACCAAATCAAGTCAAATCCAAAGGCAAAAAATTACTTCTTGCGAACTCAAATTACGGGATAATATATAAGAACATAAGCAATCAATCAATTCATGAATATCTAAGAGACATAATCATGCCACTCTTCAGTAAGAATGGTTGAGTAATTTTCTAAAAGGTCAAAAGTTTAAGTTTTACCACCATTATCCTAAAACATAAAGTGTAAGTAGTTTTTAATGAATTTAATCTATCTCCTATCATTGCACATCACCCCTTAATAAAAGTGATTAAACACTTCTTATTATCTTGAGATTAAGGTTTTAAATTTCACTCTTGTTCTAAAACATATGATGTGGATAGTTTTCTTTGAATTTAATCTCCCTACCCCACCAAAAAACAATCCATCCCCCATCATTAAAAAGAAAATGTACAAAACAACAAACACCAATTGCGTTATATGCAACCAAGATCCACACCATGACACCAAGGTATTGAAAGTCAATTTCTGCAACTAGTGAACTATATGAGAACTGAAATAGCAATCAGCTTCAACTTTCGAAACTCACAAATTCCAAAACCAAATATCAATATACAGTCCAACAAAGCACTTATTGCAGTCACAAAACTTAAGCAGATATTATAAAGACAGAAATATGAATAAAAAAGACAACTCCTACCTGATATGAATAGTTTTGCAAATTTGAAGTTATGAGTTTTGGTGTATAACTATTCGTAGTCGGAAATATTATTTTTAGTTTACTGATCTTACAAATAATATACAAACAAACGCATGAACTCTTTTACACAGCCATGTAATCCCTTCTTTCTCAATAGTCTCTCTTCCAAACTTTACATGATTCACTTGGAGATCAGACAATTAAATCATACCACACGTGAATTGGAGATACAATCTGGTATCGCAAAGGCTTAGTACTTCAATAGATGTATAATCAAGTTATAATTATGATTTAACGCGGAAAGTGTGAGAAATATTATTTTAAATGAAATAATAAACATAAATTTCTTAATAAACAGAAGATCAAGAAATTAAACCAAATTTGAAGAAAATCAAGAAAATTAAAAAAAAAAAAATCATTCATTTTTCTAATACAAATATAGACACAACATCAATAACTGATAGAGAGTTAAATAGATAAATTAACAAGCAGCTATGAAGTAACTATATAAAAGAAAATCAGAAAATTGAGTAAGAATTGTTACTGGTAGGATTCGGGTGGGCAAAATTTTAAGGACTGACAATGAGTTCTCTGAGTTTTAAATAATCAGATTATACTTCAGTCAATTTGAAACTTGAAAGTGTACATATCAATTAGGGAATTAAGGTAAGCCAGTTAAGGTAAGTACAGCACAACACGTTTTTATTGCATTGTAATAAGGACATATACTAATTATTGGACAAAATTACCTCAACATTACACGTACATATATAGTGAGGGTGATTTTGTCATTTAACAATTAGCACCTTGAATATTTGATGCAGTAAAGATAAGGGTGTCAACATTGTCATCGGTAAATATAATTTGCACATTTTTTTTTTATTTGGAAATGATATAACATTCATTAAAGGCCAACAAAGTTAGGGAAAAAAAGTTCACATATACATATTGCTAGCACAACTCCTCTAAAGAGGAAGGAGTCAGGGTGGCTAGAATGTGAGCCATAGAGAATGACAAATTTTTCTTTACAAATTTAAGAAGTACGATAACAATATTATATTGACAGAGGATATATAAATTCATAGAAATTGAAAGGAAAAAAATTAATGACACCAAAATTTCTACTGATGACTGAATTTTTATTAAACCTAAAGAACTTTATTGAACTAGCACTTACACGACATACCCAAATGAACTCTAATCCTACTAAAACACATCCATTTCCTAGTTGTTAAATTTTTAATAAATTTGAGTTAACTATTCAATTCAAAAAATTATTTTTCTAAACTAACTCAATTACTAAAATAAACATATATAGATCATAAATCAGAAATTGAGATGTTCTACTAAACTGTTCTTTGTATTGATTTCTAGCCAATGACATCTGTCAAGTAAAGAAATCGATAAATAACATTTACTTATTTTGTAAGTTTTCTTTCTTTATTTTTAAAAGCAGTATATTATCTGCGGACTTCAATTACCAAAGATTAGTACAATGAAGGATCTAAAACCCATAGCGATACTCTTGGAATTTCATTGAAATCAAACCAACGACATTCCTCAATGTTTTTGTTCGCTTTTTCCAAACAATTCTAACAGTAACTCATACTTCGTCGCCCTCCTCAATTATAGTCACAATTAAACAAAAAAAAAAAATCATCCAAAGGCAGACAGAAACAAGAAGATGGATATAACATATAAGCCAATACAGGTTCCATTTTATTTATCTTAGTACTATATCATAATAACATAATGATTTAATTGTTCCACATAAAACCATACGCACGCTTGTATTCTTTTCTGACAATTTTTTACCTAAAAACAATTCCCTACCAACTCTCTTGTATGCTTTTTTTTTTTTTTCCCAATACAAAATATTATTATTCACATGAAACCTTGTTTCTTGGTGATCATAAGTAAGACTCTATCTACTTTAATTAATTATCTTTTTGTTTGTTCTTTCTAATCCCTTTCATGTTGATTAATTAGTCACTGCACCGAAGTGGTGACAAACCCTAAAAACCAAAAGAAAAAGTTTACAAAAATAAAAAAATTAAAGGCACTTGTTGAAGAGAGTGAGTGAGAGATTGAGATCCAAGTTGGAGTTGTCGTAGACTTGCAGCAAGTCAAGATGGTCCGTTAATATCAACTGATCTTTTTAAAGATCCTACCTTTGTGATGTATGTTATATTGGTATTATTATAGATGGACGGTTTGGATGTACTATTCCTTATTATTATTATTATTATTATTAACAACCAATCCATATAAAATTCAAGACTATGTTTGGATTGTCGGATTTGAGGTGATTTTGAGATTTAAAATATTTTAAACTCTCAAATCTTACATTTGGAGAGCAATGGATGAGATTCCAAACCCAATTCTAAATCTGTTGACACCGTTTTCTGGTCAACCCGGTTCTTAAAACCCAATACCTACAAAACAACAAATAACAAGAAGAAATATCTAAGACCAGAATAAAAACAGATTGAACACCCTAATTTTTACGTGGTTCAGCAAAGTATTGACATACGTTCACGACTGCTACCCTTTTTTCTGCAAAGCAACTGTATATATTTCTCTATCCTTTTTTTACAATGAGATTGACCCACTATTTATAGATGGAGATGTTATAATTTGAATTGATTTCAATATCTTACAGATAAGACAAAAAATAAAATACATTAATTAAGATAATATTTGCCAAGATTCTCTCCACCATATTAATAACAGCCACCGAGAATGTCGTGATTTGATTTGCATGAAAATAGGCAAGTTGACTCATTCCTTAACTGAATCACTCCAAACTTCTAGAAGGTCAATTGGTCAATTTTAGTGAGTACTTTGAGCGAGCAAATTATCCAAGCGATCAGCTACTAAACCCAATGAGTAGACGAACAACCAACCCCTGACTTGTTAAGCATTTCTGAAAAAATCATGATATCTGATCGCACGACGGGCGATCTCCTGATCACTCCGATTGCCTTTGGAGAATACTGTCGAACAATTCTTATATCACAATCAAATTCGCTTAGCGGTCATAACACGCAACCAGGCTGCCACGCGATCAAATATGATTAAATAGACGATCAAATGATACGATCAAACATACAACAATTAAAACGATCAGTCATGAGATCAGATGTGCTCGGATTCACAGACTAAGAAACGACCATATATTCCCTCCCTTGGTATTTGCCTAATGGACCAGCCTAGTGGGTTTTTTTCTCACAAGACATCATACTGGGCTCATTCTTGGGCCTTTATCAACCTATATTCTATGATCGCAAAAATATCCATAATAAAATCCGATTCCAAACTCTCTCAAATCCTCTTCTTATGGGAATATTCATTTCCAAACTAAAATGGTGGCAGTTGGGAGGAATGATGTTTTGTCTGGTTTTTAGCTTTTTCATCACGGTTCGGTTTTTGCTTTTCTTGGGTTGGGATCTGATTAATTTCGAAAGACTTTTTCTTTTTCATACTTTTTAAAAATAATTAATTTTAAGTATGTAATAAAATATTTGAATTAATTTTACTCCAATCCAATACTAATAAACACTAAACATAATATGATATAATTTTAATTCAATTCCAAGTTTTATCAAACATATTATAGTGATTTTTTAATCAAATTCAATCCATTATATTCCAATCTCACGTTCTAAATGTATCATAAATGTATTTAGATAAAACTTTTATAGTGTGAATGATCCAAGTATTTTCAACTTTCCGAATATCTTTTTTCTAGCACTAAAAAGCACGAGTTTGAAAAATAGGACTGAAAAATTGAATTAAGTTATTTTAGCACTCACACGTATTAAGGGTTTGCGTAGAAACAATAATTCTCAAAAATATTTTGCAAAAGTAGTTCATGTTTTCACGAACTGTTGCCATGAATTATTGTTTATACACAAATTCTTAGTTCGTAGAAATACTTTGCGTGAGTACTAAGGAAACTAAATTCAATTTTTCAATACTATTTTCCAAACTCGCCTTTTTTTTATGCTATTTGGTGGAATTGTCTCTATACCATCTCTTTCTATGATATGATATGATATGAGGGTTGGCTTCATTTTTTTGATTAAAAGAGAAAAAGTTATCAAACATTGCCTTCATGAAGTTACCAAGTGAAAGGCAATTCATCAGAAATAGTAAAACGAAAACCCAAAGCATACTCGCTTATGCACAGCAGAAATTACCTTGGATCCTGGACTGTTCATCCGATTAAAGTTTGACCATTTACGGGATCAAACTCTCAAATCACGGTATAAGAAGTTTGTCATATGTTCTCTAGTTTCACTGTTCGCTCTTTGTTTTTTATTTTTGTACATTCTATGTGTCTCAACTGTTTAATCCATCATCAAACTCATTCATCTCTAAAACATTCATATATATAGTGGTGGATGTAACTTCTGATAACCACCAATAACCGATAATTATTTAATCCAATTCATTTTAATCAGGTCACAAGTTTAAGTCATCTTGAGTAGACCTGACCCGCAACCCTGTAACCTAACACCAAGAAATTAATGAACTAATTAATTACAAATTAATAATTTATGCTAGGTACTTATTGAACTTATTTTATTGTTATTATAATGCCATACTTGGACTTAATGTACAAATACTTTTGTTACCTTCTATAAACTTTGTTACGTATGAAATTGTACTCTCATATCGTAAATGTATCATTCAATATTAACATGAGTTTATTATCATATGTCTATGCAAAAAATTAAATTATCTGTGAAAATGTTATAACATTTTTTTGTTGCGTACATAAGTACAGTATTTCCAATTAATCTTGTTTACAGTAACTTAGTGAAATCCTAGAATATTACATAGAATAAATAGACTATTAGATGAATCTATGCACTATATCGATATTGATGTTTAGTAGTATTGAAAGAGATGGTTTTTGTCTCCCTTTCTGTTCTAATCAGTATCCGATAAAGGTCTGCTTCATTATCCTAATTCATATCATTGGTTTAATTAATTATTATTTTATATAGTTCATGTCAAATTAGTTGCAAACCAGAAGAGGCTGGAGGTAATTATCTGTCAGTCTGTCTCCTCATAGGGCACAAACTCAAGAAGAAATTTTAAGCAAACAAATTTATATAAAATAAGTAATAGAAAAAGGAATTAGATGTTAAAAAAATATTACAATAAATATAAATTCAACCGATTCTCTTCTCTTCGTATTTTATAAAAAGTAAACATCGTAATTAATTACAATTTTCTTCCCACTTACATGATTTAAATTTTGATATGGACATGCACTTGCCCATGGAAAGAGGCAGATATTTCTTTAAAATATACATATGTCGATGTAATGCAAGCGTATTAGATTCATGCTTAGGTCAAACAAGAATATACGAAATTAAATCTTTAAAAGTTCGATTTAATTCCTATTTATATTTTCAATCATTGAATGCAAGAATTTTTACAAAAATTTATCTGACAATAAAGAGAAAATACATGTTCATAAACTTCTAAAGTCTATAAAAAACATGACGCGAAATACGTATAGACATCCACGATTCAAAAGACGTTTTACGTAAGCAATCATATAACTAAAATGTAAAACTCATATATTAACTTCTTGTGTTTTAACACAATTTGTCAATCAGCCTTGTTTTCAGTATAAGCTTTATATATATATATATATATATATATATATCTAATATCTCATAGCTCTGAATCCAAAATAATTAACAACTTCTGGCTAGAAATTATTCAATATTTAAATCAACGTTAATACTGGAAGGAGCCAGATGTGTCACCATGCATGGTAAACAATTTATCAACGAAGCCTAAGATATTGCCTTGCATGTGCTACAAAATCATGAAGAAAAAGTCACAGTCTAACAATATGGGACCATATGGCATTTTTTAGGGGTCTTTTTACTTTTTGGCTTTGAAGGTTATATAATGATGACAAATTAAACAATTTTTTTTGTTTTTTTGTTTTTTTCTTGTGGAATTAAATTACAGTGTGGCTTTATAGAGGATGACCTCTTCTTGACTTTATCGATCATGTCTCTCAAACCTCCACGTGGTAGAAATCTACGGTCATGGTTATATAGCCAGCTTTGATTTTGTTTTAAGTCAAGGTCTAAATTTGTGGACTTTTTGGCTGTCGATAGTATGGAATTTATGGGACATGGGTTGTCTGCTAAGACGGCCGAAATCTTATACAACATTAAGCCCACTATTAATTTTTTTTTTAAGTGAAGAAGACTTCATCAATATAATGATGTCCAAATTTATTTCTGTCGGTTTTTGTCCAATAAAATATTATCATATATATATATATATGTATATATGATATATATATATTTCTTTAATTTAATTACACCAGGATTCTACCTGAGTATTTATTCATAAAATTTTAAAAATTTTATTACACATCAACTTTAAATATCATTTTGGTTATGTATATTTTTTTCATTAATTAACAATTAACCACAAAACTTAATGTGCTAATATATCATAATATAATAATTTTTTTAGTTAAAATTCAAGTTTAGTTGATATACATTGATGTATGTCAATTTGTATGGGTCCAGTAAATAATTTCGCATTGGTGCATATAAATATATATACATATATATATTTTTTTTTTGGTCCCAAAAAATTTTTCAGGACCATTATAGATGTATTCAAAATGTTAGTTATTATAACCATCTTGTGGATCACTAAAATTAGTATTCGATTTTAGAGAAAAAAAATGCATAGGCCATAGTTAGTATTTCATTTTTTGATATCAATTGGTGTTAATCATAGTTAGCATGATTGTGAAAATTTGGAAGAGTGCAACACAAAATCATATTAACATATTTCCTTCAGTGTGCAGTGAGTTGAAAAATGAGGTATACGTGATCTCAAAGGATAAAATGCTACACATCTCACTTTATCTATCAACTTTGATTCCAATTCATGATTTATATTTTAACTTTGATTACAATTCATAACAAATCAAATGATAAACAAGTAGTCATTGATATTATTTATTTCACTTAAGAAATATATATATTTATCAACTGACACATTATAAGTTAAGATAAATATAAAATGCAATATATCTAGCATTATTAAAGGATAGTTTTGCTTTTGTGATAATTTGTAAATAAAATAATATCAATCATAAATTTTGTTGGAAATAACGGTTACATATATACCATATTTTTCTATATTAATCATATATCTTGCTTTTTCTTTTTTTTTTAAGACATTATATAAAATAAATAAATAAATAGTACTTTACTTCTGCTACTTTTCCTCTGTATAATGTGGGTAGAAATGGATAATTTTGTTGTTATTGTTCATTAAATTTAAGGCATTGTTTGTTGATCATGATCATCAATTAACGACGTATTTAGTGATTTAAATTATAATAGAAAAATCTATCTATCTTTATAATTAGAATCTAGCCTACATTTTTATTTTTCCTGAGGAATAATTTAAAGCCATAAGCAAACACTCATGGCCCATTCCCTTTTCAAGAATTCAATGATCTACAACTTTATGAATCAAATTAACACTGTAAAAGCTCGAAATCATCATAAATTAAACTAAACACTAAACTAATTTTAAAGTTGATATTATAAAAATAATAATAATAATAATAGTACTCAATGACAGTCTATATCTCCATGACCAATTTAATTTATAGTAATAAAACATTTTTTTGTCTTTTTTAGTATTGAAGTTTTCTACTTACAGTTCATTAACCACTGTAGCATGACACGGATATACAGCAGGCCATAAATCCATAAACATCTCACTAGCTTCCATTTGACCACCTATCTCTCTCTCTCTGTTTCTCTCTTTTTCTTTCTCCTAGAGATCATAGATTCAATGGAGGGTGCAGATAGCGATGATCAACATCAGTCCACATATGCAGTGAATCAAGAAGAAGAGATGGTGGAGATAGCCTCATCAGAAGAGCCACCTAGATCTTATGATTGCACTTTTTGCAAGAGAGGTTTCTCTAATGCACAAGCATTAGGAGGCCACATGAACATCCACCGCAAAGACAAAGCCAAGCTCAAGCAACAAGCAGCAGCTGCAGCTACAGCCTCATCAAACAATACTACTGCTACTACTGATTATCATCATCATCATCAGAATCAACAATCATCTTTCGAGGTATCGAGAATTGGACAGTCTTATTCTCCAGTATCAATTCCCACAACAGGATCGTTTCCATCATCAGTACAAGTACAACCATCCATGGAAGGTGTCAAGGCTAAAAGGGCTTGGAATATTCTTGGCGATCAAGAGAGTGATCATGTTGACGCCACTAAAACAAACAAAACATCCCATGTTGCTGTTGCAGAAGTGAAGCAACTACCTTTGTTTGTTAAAACACCATTGATGATCAGTGGAGATCATGAGGAGGATCATAGTCGTCATCATCAAAATCCCACAGGCAGTCAAGTCCATGAAAGGGTTTCATCTTCAAGCTCCTCTGGATCGCTCTCGGAGGTGGACCTTGAGCTTAGACTGGGACCTGAGCCTCAGGAGCCATCATCAGCAACTGGTACCAAAAAGTTCTTCTGAATTTGATTTCTATATGATATCTTATGAAGGTCTCTCTTGGTCTTGATGAAAATTTTATTTTATTTTTTTTAGTTGTTGATACTATATATGCTCTATATTGTATTTTCATTAATTATATATAGCAAACGTTCTTTGATTTTGTTAATTGTTTTTCTAACTTTTTGAATTTTCAGTAGTATTATCTACATATATGTATCTTCCTATTTAAATTAAATTTCACAATATAGTTAGTCGATTTAATTTGATAATTAAACTTTGTGCTATATATATATATATAAGATATGCTTGTTGATTAGATGTTATGGAGAAACGTTCAATGGTTTTGTGCACATAGTGTCAGGACAAAATTCAACCGCTTTTAGGGTTTATAAAGCAACCCTAGATAATTAATATGCCAAAGAGAGAAGGTAGATTGTAGAATAGAAGTTGCTACTTATAGCTATGTAATTTTACTCAAGATTCAAGCAGTTGAAATCCTCAATATTTAAGTATGAATAACTTTAGTATATATGTAGGGCCATATTCATGCTTTTACATGATTGACATTCGAAATTATTTTCTTTGGTATATATTCTTGTACGGTTACATTTTTAGCTGCCTCATGATCATCTCCTAATTGTGTTCTAATTCGTACCCCCCATCTATTTGTCCCTCGCTCTCTCTTCATTTAAAGAAATTGCTCGAGTAAAATTTAATTAAACGATGTTGTGTGATTACAAAATTAATCATGCAAAAATTTCTTGGCTTCATAAATTATATTGTTCCTTCTAGGAGTATTTTACTCTATAGTACAATCCTTAATCTACATCTGTATACTAATCACAAATAGATTGAATGATTAATTATAAGAAAATATCTTGCTGATAATCATGAAAAGATCTTTGCTTTACATTACTGGAATTCTTTCACAATGGACATTTCACAGAAATAGATAATGGTAAACCATGCATGATTGTATATTGTAATAGGATTCGATGAACTTTATGATAGTTTTATCTGTATATCTTCGGTGATCATGAAACCATTCGCTTTTCGAAATGGGCAACCAATAGAACAAAAAAAGTGCCAGTAAAGCAATTCCCTTTACCTGAAATGCCGATCCCTTTCTTCTGTGAATGTACTATCCAAATGGAAGGTTATTAGTGAATATATATGAAAGGTACATAAAGTTTTGATTCCAGAATAAACAGTTCATAGGAACATTACTTTCAATAAATTTTGGGGACAGTTTTGAGTATGATTTGATTCATAAGTGGATATATGTTATTGATATTATGATATGTTTATGATATTCATTTGAGTCCATTCTAACAAAAACAGGACAATAGAATTTGCGGCTTATTAATTATATATATATATATGATAAGATATTATTGATTGAATGTGTGCATAAACACACGAATGGCAGAGTCAGGATTTTTAGTTTTGGGGGTAAAAAAAATAAAATAAAAAACTAATTAAATGTAATATTGTTTAGTCTTATTACAAAAATTAAATTAATAATTAAAATTTACTCTAACTTTGAGAATAAATTAAAATGAGACTTGTCGCTCTTTTAAATCTTGAAAATTATCTATAATAGGATATAGGCTAAATTTTATTTTTTTATTTTTTTTTAAAAAAAAAAAAAGTGAGAGAATAGAGCCTGAATTTCTTAAAGATATTGTGGACTGATTTTAGAATTTGAAACATTAATACTAGATATTGTCGAAGATTAATTGGCTTTACAAGGTTTTAATTCTTTTATAAGTCCATCGTCAATTGCTTTTTAATATGTCTAATAAAAAATATGTAACATAGTTTTACATAGAAAAACTATACTATTCATATATAATATCTTCTTAACTAATATTATACAAATTTTAAGAGTTAAATTAAATCTTAAAAAACTAATAATAAATATAGATACGCTTATAAATTAAATAAATATGGATACAAATTAAAATGAAAAACAAACACAAAACAAATATAATTCATCAAAAATATTTTAAAATATCATTATAAATTAATATGTTTAATTCATAATCACTTACATACTTTCTAATAATTTAATTGTATCGTATTCGTACCAAACCAACTTAATTCACAATAATTTGAGACAAATTTAAATTAATAAATATTGAAATTACAAACTAGTGAAAGAAAAAAATAATAATAAGTAGGCATGCATATATAAACTAAACTAAATAATAATATGTAAAGTAATAAGAAATTAAACTCTAGAAAAGGGATATGTTTAATTAGACTTCTACTTTAAAAAGAAAAGGGTAAATTATATAAAAATATTATATTGTTAGAATCATTATAAAAATTTTAAATAAAAAAAAAAAATACAATGAGAGAAGATACGTTTCCAACCATTCTGATTCCAAAAAAAAAAAAAATGAAGGCCATTGGAAGTTATTACCTTCATTGCGAGATAATAAAGCTTCACAAGTTACATTGATGATACTGCACCTTCAACTTTTTCAAAATAAAAAATTGAAAAAGAATAAAAAGTTGCACCTTCCACACTTGGCGAAAGGTCATTAGTTTGGAGGGGCCTCTATGGGCACCCCCGCACCTCCGCCTTGAAAAGAAGATTTTTTTTTGCTTTCTTTTTTTTCCCATTGAGGAATATGAGTAGTCATCAATGTTACAACCATTTATAGAATTTCACATATCTCAACTATTTTTGGGACCATCCTTTGTTTTTTTGTTTCGCCGCTTTTTGTGATGTCTTACTTGGTTTGCAAGCATTTCACTTTTATTTTTTCTTTTTTATATATAGATAAAAATCATACGAATTTTATCAAGTAATGTCTTATTTTTGTGCAGTAAATTGTTTTGAGTAATTAATATAAATGATAAATCGTTAAGGAATCATGTCAATGAATAAAGTCAGTTAAATTGTTACTACATCCTGTTAACACGTTAATGATTCAGCCTAATTCTATTTAATGTAACGAAACATGAAATATTGTATAGTACACACAGAAATTTTGAGAAAAACACAGTTATTAACTTGCAACCTCATGAAAGTGATGAAATTAAAGAAGACTGAAAAAGAATTCTGAGAGCATAGCAGATTAATGCTCAGGATAGTATAAAATAAAATTTGTGAAAAAGGTAGGAGATGGTACCAACACCAATATTTATTCTCTTTGTCTCACTAGTCGGCATTTTTCGCAAGTTCACAACTGATTCCTGAACAAGTATCACTTTTATTGAAAGAGAACTTCATTTGAGGTTAGATCCAAGATTTGTAATTTTTTTTTTTTTTAATTAGTGATACTCTATTAATTTGATTTGTGTATTTTCAATTAAGTTCGTTTTTAAATTTTAAGATTGTTTGAATTTTATAAGTTAAAAATGGAAAACAAGGAGAATAACAAAAAGGAAAACTCAAAATCATAAAAGAAAATGAATTTTTCAAAAGGACAAAATAATTAAAAAAAAAAAAAAAGGACAAATGTTAGGTCTTGATCAAAGCCAATTGGCTTTCATCAAGATTGAATTAATCAAATAGTTTTTGTTAGATAAAATATTTTCCTCTCCTCTTGTCTCTGTGTTTTGGATTCTGAGTTTTTTTTTTAATTCATATATATATATTTTTTTTTTTATTTAAGTTTTCATGAAGCTTTTTGGTCTATGAATTTATTCTCTCTCTTTTTTGTTATCTTTCGCTGTCAAATCTAGTGTCTAAGGATAAGATGGACTTGTCAGATCCGATTTCTGTATTTATTTATTTATTTTTATTCTACTTGGTTTTCAAATTTTTTGTCTTTCCATTTTCTATGGTCCAAATCTTGGAGGGGAGAGGAATTCGTTAATACAGACGCAATTGTTTTTAGGAAAACCTTTTGTCTAAAACCAATTTTTGGTGCTAGTTGAACTCAAACGGTTAATCTACTACTAAAGACACCAAACAAGGATGTAAGTACTATATACCCAAAAGAAACCCAATTTTATACTAAACAAAGTATTTGATATGCTCGGTAATCGCTGTTAATATTAGTCACAAAGAAATAGCTTTTATAATAGTTGTCGTTGTTATCATGGTTGTCAACTTGTCATCTTCTCTTGTTGTTACTATCGCTCACTATCAATTGACCTTGCCATATATAAAATGGATTCTCTTGTTACTAGAAAACTAGCATTGACAACAAAAAAAGATAAATGAAATAAAATAAAAAAGCAGTGTTCAAACAGTCAATGAAACCAACTGATCTTCTACTGTACTCATTAAGGATATCGATAGAGCATGTTCACGGTGAAAATATCATTCTTATTTCCCCAATCCATAGTTAACTACAACACTCATCCTCGCCTCACTCCCAACTTGGGGTAGGGATGGGGAATCTATGTTTGTAGAGAGAGCTTCCCCTCCCTCCCGTCCCATCCCACGACATCACATCTCACATCTCATTTTCTCATAACATTACTATAATTAAATATTTTTTGTTATAAAACATAACTGTTAATTCTGATTTATGAAACAATATTAAAGAATATAAATAATGTTTCATTTACAATAAGTCTATTATAAAATAAACCACCAAATATATATATAACACACTGTTGAATTTCAATAAAATTATAAAATTCCAATAATAAGTTGCATTTGTTTAGATTCTTCATATCATGCATTGGTAAAACTAAATTTATTATATGCATCGGTTGAATTTCAGTTCATATCATATATTGGTTGAAGTATGTATAGTCTCATGGTATGCATCGGCTAAATCGTGCAGAGTTTGATAATTTAAAATATTATTATTATATTATAATATTATAAAATTATGGGATCCTATGGGGCAAAATGGAGCAACGATAACAAGATGCCATTTCTCATCCTAAAATAAAATGAGTTTTAACATTCAATCTTGTTCTCACCTCATACCCTAATTATCATGTATTAAACTCATACCAAACAGGACGAGTCCTCACAGGACTCCTACTCCATGGGGATTTTTGACATACCCATGTTTTGATGATTTTGTGATTGAAAAGGGCCTGTTTATTAATGCTTGTGCATAATACCTTTATTTTTTTATTACACACGGAAACAAGTCTCTATAAAATGTTTCATTTATCTTAAATCTTAGAACACAAAGTAAAACATAAAACACTTTTAAGCTATATAATGTTCTTTTTCAAGCCATGTCAATGACATTCCGAAATGCACCCCAAGTTCAATGCATCTCACTTAAAGGTATTCCACATGGGGGAGGTTTTATCTACTCTCAAATGTAATATCTTTTCGTGCAAGATTCCAGTTTGATATCATTGTAAAATCAAACATGATCTAATTAATTTTAAGCATCAATAACAAATAAAATACAATTTTACTCAGAAAAATGAGATTGATTTAATAGTATACTTACAAATATCAATAAAAATTGTGGCTTGACTCACGTTCCACCCCTCAAACCTCAAATCGTTGCAATAATAATAATAATAAACATTTTTGCTTTGTTTAGGGTTAGGAGAATATGAGAGACGATAATATGAGAGACGATAATATTTGATAACTTTATTTTTGTAGAGTTATTTTATCTTTTTAAACTTGAATTCTTGCTTAGTTCTTGATATTTTTATTTTTATTAAGTAAATTATTTCATATTTTTGTATTTTTATTTTTAGAATAAAATTGGTGAAAAAGGCACACGTGGACCCCACCAAATACTATTGTTCGAGACAAGATCATTGCTACAAAATGAATGTCAATTCATCGCCTCAAGAACTACTCGAATCGGAAATCACATCAAAAAGTTATCGCAATTTAAAGATCGAGTATTCTAAAAATAAATATTATGTCATGCTGATGTAAGAGATGATGTAATCAAAATTGTGATGTAAGCAATGATGTAATATTAAAGTTGACTTTGAATGAGGTAGGTGAGCGATGATGCAAGCGATGATGCAAAATGGTGAAAAATTAGGAATCGATGATGTAATTGGAGGTAAACTTGACCTATAAATAGGCCTTAGAATCACCATTCCAAGCATTCCATCACAAACCAAAACAATAAGTAGTTTAGAGAAAGAGAGAGAGAGCTTGGAGAGGAGGAGCAAAGCAGAGGAAGAAATTCTACGGTGAAGCTTCAATCCACTAAGTTTTCCTATCTTTTGTTATGTTTAATCTTCTAGTTTTTGTAAATTTTATTATGGAGTAGATTTGTTTTCTAAGGTTATGATGTAACCTAGCTTTGATGTTCCAACCCTTTGTTCAATTCAATTAATGATTTTCTATCTTAGTTGATACATTTAATACTGTTCTTAATGTTTCTAAATAATTGGCCACTATTTAGTTGAATTGTTAATCATAATGATAGCGGAAGCTGATTTATGTGTCTAGTTCATTGTATTTAATGTCATAAATTATATGTAGGATAGGAATATACCTGCATGGTTTGTGTAGTCTATAAAAGAGATCCATAAATTTTAATGAATCCTTTAATGTTTTGATTTGCATAGGAACATAGCAGTTAATTTTTATAGGATATTTTCTTTAGACCTCGGGAGGGGCTATGTGAATAATTCAGGGAATCTCGACTAGCAACTGGATATTTAATTTTTGTTAAAAAGAACAAAAGGGAGGAACAGATTAGTTATGGTAAAATCATAACCTTAGAGTGTTTATTCATTGAATTAATTTTCATTTATTTACAATTGCAATTAAATTTGTCATAATTTGCAACTCATTTACTCACATTTCATCTACCAAATAAAAGTTGAGTTATTTTAATTTTAGGCATTAATTAACAACAATCCTCGTGGGACGATACTTATCTCATCACTTTATTACTTGTTCGGCTCGTCCATTTGCGATTTTGCACATGGGGCTCAACTCTCATGGAGTTGTTGTAGTATAGTGGTGGTGAGTATAGTGGTGAGTATTCCCGCCTGTCACGCGGGTGACCCGAGTTCGATCCCCTGCAACGGCGCCAAAAACTTGTTATGCAAAATCGCAATTGAACGAGCCGAACAAGTAATAAAGTGATGAGAGAAGTATCGTCCCACGAGGATTGTTGTTAATTAATGCCCAAAATTAAAATAACTCAACTTTTATTTGGTAGATGAAATGTGAGTGAATGAGTTGTAAACTATGACTAAATTTAATTGCAATTGTAAATAAATGAAAATTAATTCAATGAATAAAAACTCTAAGATTATGATTTCACCATAACTAATCTATTCCTCCCCTTTGTTCTTTTTAACCAAAATTAACTATCCAGTTGCTAGTCGAGATTATCTGAATTATTCACATAACCTCTCCCGAGGTCTAAGGAAAATACCCTATAAAGATTAACTGCTATGTTCTCATGCAAGTCAAAACATTAAAGGATTCATTAAAATTTATGGATCTCTTTTATAGACTACACAAACCGTGCAGATATATTCCTATCTTGCAATTTATGACATTAAATACAATGAACTAGACACATAAATCAGCTTCCGCTATCATTATGATTAACAATTCAACTAAATAGTGGTCAGTTATTTAGAAGCATTAAGAACAATATTAAATACATCAATCAAGATAGAAAACTCTTAATTGAATTGAACAAAGGTTTGGAACATCAAAGTTAGGCTACATCATAACTTTAGAAAATAAATCTACTCCATAATAGAATTTACAAAAACTAGAAAATTAAACATAACAAAAGATAGGAAAACTTAGTGGATTGAAGCTTCACCGTAGAATTTCTTCCTCTGCTTTGCTCCTCTTCTCCAAGCTCTCTCTCTCTTTCTCTAAACTACTTATTGTTTTGGTTTGTGATGGAATGCTTGGAATGGTGATTCTAAGGCCTATTTATAGGTCAAGTTCACCTTCAATTACATCATCGATTGCATCATCGTTTCCTAATTTTCCACCATTTTGCATCATCGCTTGCATCATCGTTCACCTACCTCATTCAAAGTCAACTTTCATTTTGCATCATCGCTTGCATCATCGCTTGCATCATCGTTCACCTACCTCATTCAAAGTCAACTTTAATATTACATCATTGCTTACATCACAATTTTGATTATATCATCTCTTACATCAGCATGACATAATATTTATTTTTAGAATATTCGATCTTTAAATTGCGATAACTTTTTGATGTGATTTCTTATTCGAATAATTCTTGAGGCGATGAATTGACATTCATTTTGTAGCGATGATCTTGTCTCGAACAATAGTATTTGGTGGGGTCCACGTGTGCCTTTTTCACCGATTTTATTCTGAAAATAAAAATACAAAAATATGAAATAATTTACTTAATAAAAATAAAAATATCAAGAACTAAGCAAGAATTCAAGTTTAAAAAGATAAAATAACTCTATAAAAATAAAGTTATCACACCCCCAAACTTAAGATTTTGCTTGTCCTCAAGTAAAACTAAAACTAACAATCTAAGCTAAAACCACAAAAATTAAAACACAATCCATTTTCGTAGGTAAACACGATGGCATTGAGCGTATGCCACAAGCCTTTAAACCCCTAGGTGTCCCTAGTAGGAAGAGTTGTGTCTCCTGAGGGTTTACCAGCAACGATACCCACAAACGTTAAAAGATTCCACCCATAACTCATCAACATCTCACTAAATACAAATTAACAGAAGTCTCATACATGTATGATCTTGAATCAGGACTAAGGATAAGTCACTAATGATCTAAAACATAATCATCAACAACTCACACAACTTTTAAAGCAATTTCATTTCAAAACATCATATTCACATGTTATGGACTTATTTCGCTTCGACTCTAATTCTCACAAAATATCTCTCATAACCCTCATGAATCCTAAAGCAAACACTCATGCAATCATATGTGATAGAGGTTATGTAAAGGCATAGCAAGCGTCATTTACATCACATATGAATATAGACGTTTTAAAAAGAACCGCACTTTTAAGTAAATAGATCTCATGATTTGAATCAAATACTAAGAACGTAGATAGAGCATGATGACAGACTTCAACTCTCAAATTGGACTTCCTCTTGAAGATCAGTAAACTTTATTAAAGATTGTATTTGGGCTATGGTTAATTGACATGTAAGAAATTTTAAGGTACAGGTTCAACAAGAACTTATGATCATACCAACGTACTTCATTTATTCTCTTTAATTCATCACAACTTTTCTTTTCTTTTCTTTTTTTTTTTTTTTTTTTTTACAACATTTTTTTTTTTTAGAAACACATAGTGTAAATGTTAACACTTCAATTCTCTTCTCCTCTTTTACTTCATAGCATGATCCCAAGCTTCATAAGGTATGACTAAATTTAAAGGCTCAATAGGGTCATTTAATAAAGGTAAACAGAGAAAAATGTTTAAAGTGTTTGGTTTCAAAGGGTTTATGATGTGTCTCAATTTAAAGTAGGAAAGTAGGCTTTTGTGGAGTAAAAATGACCTATATTGCTTCTAAGAAGTCGATCCAATTTTCAAATCAAAGCAACTCATGTTATCTACAATAATGATTTGTTCTTTAGTGTTCAATGCAAAACCTATAGAGATCATCTATTAAGAACAAAGTGAAGAGTGTTTAAGAGTAGAAACAAATAAATCTCTCAAAATGAAACGTTTAAAAAGCTCAAATCCTCACCAATGGTAATCTCCACTAATAGTCCACAATTCATGTAAACATAATATTTATCCACTCGATTAACTAAGATCATGACATTCAAAAGTCTTAAATCATGCAAAGATGTTCATGACTATTCCTTAGTAAAGATATTCAACCAAAAACATGCATTAAGACTCCATTAATAAACACAAAGTAAGTAGTCGACTTGTTAGGGCAGAAAGAAAAATAATAAAACAAATAATGATATTTTTTTTTTTTGAAATGAAAACAAATATGCGTATCAGGAGCACAAGAGTACTTCTTACTCTGCCATCTTTTGGTTTCAACTCGGACCAGTTTTTGAATCTTATGGTTTTAATAATAGCAAACTCTACCCCCAAACTTATTTGAGACAGTGTCTCCAATGTCTAGTAAGATAAAAAGAAGAAAAACTCAAATGGAAATGCTATTAATAAAATCATAGGATAAGAAAGTTACAACCGGAGATTAAGATCCAGTGCACGCTTCTTGTTACCGCTTGATTCAGAATTTCAAACCACCTGCGACATGATTGGATCAACTTCGGGTACAAAGTCTTGCAGTTGGTCAATCAGTTCATTAGCACTTGAAGCTGAGACTAGAATACGTCGGTTTTCTTGAGTCATAAAACCCTGTTCCACAGCATGATCAAGAAAAGCCAATAAACCATCATAGAAACCGTTAATATTAAACAAACCTAATGGCTTTTTGTGAATGTTAAGATGAGCCCAAGATGCAATGTTGAAAATTTCTTCAAATGTTTCCAAACTACCAAATAACGCGATAAAGGCATCAGCATTGAGTAACATGTACGTCATTCGTCCGTGTATGCTCATGACCTGAAACTCATTACCTATACTCGTACCGATGATATCTTTCCTTTCAACCAAAGGCTTTACTGCGACGCCGAGGGTTTGCCTACCTCCAACAGTTGCAGTTACCGCGACAGAACCACTCAGTCCTAAACTGCCTCCTCTATACACAAAATCTATGTTTCGAGTAGTTAAAGCCGTACCAAGTTCAGCAGCTGCCTTTGAATATTGTATACTCATACCAGACTTTGGGCTACAAAAAACACAGATGTTTTTGAATTTACTGCTCGAGGATTCTGCCAAATTTTTATTTTTATTTTTCATAGAAAACGAATTATTTGTTATCAGTCATAAACGCTTATTTAAAGAAGATGAAAGAGTAAAAGAACAGTTTTATGATGCTAAACAGTATTGGTCAGAGGGAAAAAGAAATGTTAAGTGTAGAAATGTCAAAAAGAAAGCATAATCTTTAAAAAAAAAAAAAAAATTTAAAACAAGCTGCTAAAAATAAAAATTTCAAAATGTTCAGTGACGAAACGTCAAAAAGTAAACACACTTATCGAAAAATTTTGAAAGAAGCAAGAAATTCAAAATAATTGGTGAAGAAACGTCAAAAATAAACACAATAATCGAAAAAGAGATGTCAAAAGTAAACACAATAATCGAAAAAAAGTTGAAACTGGATAAAAATCCAAAATGACAGGTACAAAAATGTCAGAAAAGTGTGTTTACGTACAGAAACTTGTTTTGGTTAGGAGAATATGAGAGACGATAATATTTCTTACAATCATATCAATTAACACCTTCAATTCGAAAGCTAAGAGGGACTCTTCTGGCAAGAAAATAATACAAATAATACAAGTTTTCGTGCTTATTGGACTCATAAAAGCATCCATTGACAACAACAATACAAACATATAAATTTTAACAAAACTAGTAACTAGCCTGATGATCAGTAATAATATCAACTCTCTGATCATGATCAATCGATCAGTCATCATCAACATATATTGTTTCTTGCGTAAACAACCCACCAAGCACCTTCCTCACCTCCCTCTTTGGCTCCTCTCTCCCCTTCGGCTTGGCCTCCTCTTTTTTCCTCAAAACCGGAAGCTTAGCCTTGGCTGGTGGTGGTGGTGGTGGTGATTGTTTCACAACAGCTCTTAAAGAAGGCAGAGTCCTAGCCTTGGCCTGTCCTCTCACTGTAGCGATCTCCGCTTTCTGTTTCGCTTCCGGTTCCTCATCACCACCACCACCGGATTTCACTGCACTTGCAAGTTGGGTACTCAGTTTCTCCCAAGAGAGTCCTGAGCCGATGCCTTTGGCTTTGCTCAGTAAGGTTTCCACAGAAGCCGCCCCCGCCGCGACATCAGCCTTCTGCTGAGCTTCTTGGGCCAATGTAGCTGCTCTAGTCTCTTGCTCCGACAGTTTCTTCACTTCCTCTTCAAGCTTTCTTGCTGCCTCCTCTGCTTCGCGGGCTTTCTCGGCAGCTAGTCGTGCCTCTTCTTCAGCTTTTGCCTTTGCAAGTGATTCTGCATAGGCTGCTCTTCTTCCATCCTCAGCAATACCACTATGAAAAGCATTCAACATATAGGCATTTTGTAGATTAATAGGCCACGCATGCATCCATATTTGTATTGCAATTTTACCTCAAAGAAGATGGATGCATCTATGCACAGAATCGCGTCATGTAGTCGTGATTGTGAATTTGATAAATATTTCATATTAAATTTAAGTATAACTAAAATTAAATTAAGAAACTTATAAATATTAAACAAGTAAAATGGAAAGTGAAATTTAACTATGTTATATGCATGTTTTTTTCTTTTACTATTTACTGACAAATAGTCCAAGAACATTATTTACATCAAATGAGACTTGTAAGTTGAACCCATAATCTTTTATGAGATAAGAGAATAGACTTTTGGTTTTACTATTATATCAAAATGATTTTCACACTTGAACAATAGTCTTTCTATATATAAAAATTAATCGAAAATAATATTTTAGCCTTCCAATGTACCAACTTAATTACATATGAATTAAAAAAATTTCTGAACATATGAACTTAAATAATAATAATAATAATAATAATAATGCTTACCTGAAAAGTTGATCTACTGACTTTGCTGGAGCTGATGGATCAGTAAAAACTTTCACCACCTAAATTAACAACAAAAATAAAGAAATATTTTGTCAATAAACCAACATTTTCTTCAGAAATTCAACCAAAAAATTGGGGAAAAAATATACCTTATTTTCAGCTACCGTTGTGTTAGAGAAAACATTTGCAACCAATGAAGCTATCTTGGACTTTGCCACCTGATTATAATTTTTCAATAAATATAAAAACGGATAAGCTCAGCGAACAAATAGATATATATATTTGGAAAAAAAGAATAATAAAAAATAAATAAATTAGATGTAATCGCATACATTACATTACTTTGTAGTCGTTTGCACCGGTGCTTCCTTCTGCTGACACGACGACATTGTAAGAACTCTCGGGCGAAAAGTCTTCAGTCAAATTTGTCTTTATAAATGTATATCTGACATCCGTTTCGATTACTTTTTGGAGGAATTCTGGCACAGTCAGCGGCTGAGATCGCGAGAAGAGGTTATTGAAAAAGGATGAGATGCCATCGAGTACATTGTAGGTTGATGTCGCCGCAGTGTTCGCGTCGTAGATTATCGCCACGTGGCTGACTCCTGCTAGTTGGGCGGCTTGGATCACTTGTAAGGCATCTGACGTGGAGACCTCAGTGGTGGGGCCGTTTTCGGATGGACCCATAGTGACCACTACCTTGCTGGCGTTTCCGATTGCTTTGGCTATTGATTCTGCATTTTCGAAGGTGGATTCAACGGCGTTGAGTCGCTTTGATTCTTCTTTTGATATGATCTACGGTGGTGATGAAGTGCAAGTACGATACATTAGTGTAAAGCTTTGCATTTGATTGATCATATGATGGAAAATTTATGTATGATTATATGGTACGAGGACACATTAAATTTTTGTTTTTATTTTTTTTCTGTTTGGACATGCTCAAATAGCATTTTTAAATTAATATCACATTTATACCATATAACATGATGTGAGTGGAAATCACATTTTAATGGACACATTAAAGTTTTTCTGTGTTTGGAAATACTTTTTCCAAATTAACAATATTGTCTCCTAAAAGAGTTTATTGAACACTTCTTTATTCACTAAGGTGTCAGAAATTTAATTTTCAACAAATAAATTTTTAAATTTAAGTTGGTAATTTTTTCTATTAATATGAGAGTAATTGTGTCCGTTTATAAGTTCAAACATTCGGAATCTTAAGTAGTATTTTTTATTGATAAATTTTAATAAATTTCTAATTTGTTCAGTATACACTTGTAAAAAATATATATATACTTTTCTTAAAGTGATACAAGTATTGGGTTAAGGACTGGTAGCATAAGGAAAACGCTTCTCCATGTTTGATTTTTATAAGCAAATTAAGACTCAAACCTTTTTCAATAAGATGAAGAGTGAATATATAACTATCTAGTTAAAAAATTGGATTATGATGTGGATGTTTGTAATTAACAAGTAAATAATTATCAATTAAGATTTGATATTTGAACTAACCTTGTACTTGGCAGCAAGAAGAGCCAACTCCTGAGCAGCACCAAGCTCAGGAACGCCAGCCCGAACACTGAAACCTTCACGCAGCAACATCTGCACGATGCGAATGCCAACCTGCCCGGTTGCACCAGCCACATACACGGTTCCAGGATCCTTTTTTCTAGAATTCCCGAAAGACAAGCCGGTAGCAGGGCTGCTCACAGCCGGGATAAAAGACTTCATATCCGGTACCTTACCCAAGCCAAAGCGAAAAGGGCTGGAATTGCCCGAATCGGGGCTTGCTTCTGAGGACTCATCGTCTTTTGGCTTACCAAACTGAAATGTGGAGAAGGGTCCGGACCTTTTGGAAAAAACAGTGAGTCTTGGAGTCCTGAGGGTTAGCCTTGAATGGGGTGTGGTCGTGAGAAGAAATGAGTTGGATGATAAAATAGGAGCCATGACTGGATCAGATAGATTTGATCCTCTCCTTCAAAGAAGAGGAAGTACTTTTGTGTACATACAAAACCTGTAATTGATCTTCAACAGAAAATCCATCTAGGAGCAATGAATTTTGTTTGGTTTGAATGAATATTATCTAGATGTAGAGCTACAACAGAGGTATCCAATGGGAACGAGCCACGTTGTCACGGTTTATCTACTTAAGAAAATTTGGCACCAGACATTTTATGTAGCACACACCAAACTATAATGAGCCACCAGAAAATGACATTTGCAATAAACTTTAAAAAGAGACAGATGACCCCTGATTTATTTTTGCTACCTTGGTTTATCAACTTCATCCAATCCATCACCACATAGTACGATCACCATGGCCCACAAAAAAATTTATAAGGATGGGGAATTTTTCGTTAAAAGATCTAAAATTAAGAGAACCTTGCCTAAACAAACAACTTCCGCAAATATCTTGCTAAGATACTAGCTGTGGAACTCTGATATCGTGCACTACATATACAAGCAAATGGGTTTCAAACGGCCAGCCCCAACTTAGCTAGCGACTGAGATCTAAACTAGTAGGCAGATGGACAATATTCATCTACTAGGTCCGAGCTGTTATCGGTGACACTCATCTCCTTTAGCATTTCAAGGTATCGATTCTGCTTAATGTGGCAAGCCTTGTGCTCATTTGATCTAACACAGTAAAATAATAATAATAAAATAAGGGTAGGGTTTGATGTGAGTAATTGTTGGATGATGCGATAATTAAAGAAATAGATATATTTGCGGAAATAAGCGCATTTGCAGTCCCGTAATAATTTAACAAAAGAAACAAAATTGGCTAGAAGCGCAGTCACATGCCTATGCGTATCCCATTTCCTGTGCTCGGGTGACACTGACACGTGACACCCATGTGAGTCAATATAAAATAGTATTGCCATTGCATACAAATTTAAGGCAAAAGATCACAGCTTCAAAACACACTTCTCAAAAGACTTGACTCTTCACACGGAGTGCCCCGTGCTTAACTGTAAGATCTATTGCTAAAAACTTCTCAAAAGAGTGTTATCCAAGTACCCGTTCGATCGCATCACTCTCACACACTTCGATGTGCATCCATTTCATCCTTTTCATGTCTTCAAGATTTCTATTGCAAAGATACAATATCCACAAGAAACTGACCACGATGCACCATTAAAGCCAAGCATGGTACTTACAAACAACCAAAGTTTACATGACACCCCAGCTTTTATAAAAGTTCCATATTCCATTCCAATCATTTTCATCAGAAAGGGCCTAATCACATGATTCCTGCTACCATCATCATCATCAGACTACCAGTTCATTCCCTTTCATTTACCAATGACACTCTGAACTTCAATATGAACAAATAAGGGACAAAATCATCATTTTGTTCCTTGTCGACCTATTGAACTGCAACCTATATTACCAAGCATTACACATCCTTGACACAGAAAAAATCATTTTTAAGAGAAATATTGTACGAATTGTACTTTAACAAGGAAGAAGACAAAAGTCTACATCAATATTTACGTCAAAGTGTCCAGAAAATACATATAATAACCGATCAACTTCCACTGCCTAATTCAGAAACAGATTGGAAAAGAAAAGGAATGTCAAAACCAGTAGCTTATGGAAAATGCAACACCATAACTTGAAAACACTAAACATCATATATATTGGTACACAACTTATTGTTATATATACATACAAGATGACACCATTTATATCATACAGACCTTACAGCTGAAATCAAATCAAGATTGGATGGGTCCGAAAATAAAGCACCATGGAGAATTTTAGAAAACTAAGTCCCAGGAACAACTCTCAAGCTGCCATCCATACAGAGATTAACCAAATTGTGAGAAAGCAGCAACCATTAACATACAAAGATTCGCTTAATAGGTACTGAGATTTCTTCTGAAAGAACCCATAAAGATAAAGAGAGTACTTCACCTGAATTGAAGTTTGGAATGTGCATCTGCATATGATCTGCTCAACCAAGTCATCTAGTTGACAAAATATTCATCTACCAATTGAGCAGAAACCTGATTTAGTATCAGTCTCATATCAATGGAACTCACAAGACCATTTGGTTTAGTTCTTAAGAAGAATAACGAGATTGGTCAAACCTGAGATCTGATTAATTTTAAACAGCAGCATTACTCAGACTCAAATTTCACATCAGACAGGCTAGACACAAATTTGGTACAACAAAGACAATAATCACAAAAGCAAATGTGATTACTGTTGCCACAAAAATCATCGACTTTCAAGTAAAAGGCAAATCCCACGAAAGAAAAAACCAAATCAAATTCCCAACGAGGGGAAGACAATTATTACCAGAAAATTTAGCAGCAAGGTCTGCATAAAGTGCACTCAAGAGAATAGCTCAGGAAATCCTCATTTATCCAATTCAGCTGCCAGCAGTAAACACAGACTACATTAAACAGTTACCAATATTAAAAACATTCCCTTTCAAAACACATTAGAAAATGTGAAAGAAACTGGTCAACAAGATTTAAATGACAAAATAACATCTAAATGTTCCAAGGCAGTAAATGTTTTAGTGATTGCTGTTCTTCTTTGCTTTGATCGATTCAAGGGCCTTATTCCGTAACTCAATCTCAAGCTTCTTCTGCTCAGATTCTGCCTCTTCATTGTTGCTTAGATGAGACTCCCTTCTGGAAACATGTTCACCATCTGAAGCATCAGCATCACTTTGATTCCTCAATTTCAGCTTTTCTGCACGCCGTTCTTCCCTTCTGCGGCGTCGCTCATCACGTCGTCGACGCTTCTCCTCTTTTCGTAATTTCTTTTCCTCCTTCCTCCTCTTCTTAGCCTCCTTCCTCTCTATTTCAGAATCATAACTGTCATCATCATCCGAAGCCACTTCTTCCCTCCCATGTTTTTTATGCTTTCTTTTTTCCTTATTCTCAGTTCTGTGTCGATCACCTTCCTCAGAACTAGAATCAAGAGTATCATTCCGATCAGCTTTTTCCATTGCCATTCTCGCATTTTCAGATTTATGTTGTCGATGGCTGTTCTTTCTATTATTTGATCGAGAATGGTTTCTCTCATCAGATTTATGACTTTCTCCAGGGTAGGATGACTGCTGCCTATCACCTGGCAAGGAATCCTTATACAGAGTAGGTGATCTTTGATGATCAGAAGCTCCAGAATGATCACCCCTCTGGGACACTCTCTCACTGCCATAAACGCATAAAGATGTCAGATTAATATAACACACCTTTTAATTAGTTCATGGATATGTCAGTGAATAAGCAAAATATGTTGTATAACAGAAACACGCATTACCTCTTTAATCCCTGGTCCTTCTTCCAAGAATCCAAACTGTCATGAAGACTCCGAGATTCAGTAGCATAATGACCATCAACTGATCTCTCAGGAGAACATTCTTCCTCATTACGAACTTTTGCAGGTGAATCTTTCCGCTTACTGGCAGTGCGGAAAGATTTATGCTCTACATCCTCCCTGCAAACATAAATCCAGAACAACTCAGCAAATTAGAAAACTAATCAAAACATCCACATGGTAACATAGAAAGACAAATTTCAAGAAGTTCAGAAAATGCTGAACTGCAAGATTAACCTAGCACGATTGGTTTCTTTATGTTCTTTGCGTGTCTCTAGTCCATCCTGATGAGGTCTATGTTCTCTTGTTTTTAGCGGACTTGAGCTGTCATCACGGACTCGGTCCCTGGTCTGCCTCATAGGACTTCCATTTGGACTAAATGACCTTCAATAGCAGATAAAAATGTAAAAACATAAATTTCAACAGCATGACCATGATATTTAACATCATGAGACATCATAAATAGCAATGAAAAACATGAATACCTCTGGCCATCACTAACACTCCTTTTCCTTCTTGTACGTGGAGGGGATTTTGACACAGCTGGAGACCTCTCTGGTGAAGGTGAAAAAGTTGACACTTTATGATGTATATCTTTCCAGTCCTTTGAATCTCCACTCGGTGACCTCAAAGAGCTGAAAGATCGATGTGCCACAGGAGAAGACTTCTCATGAAATCTGAAACATGTAATCTTACAATAGAGTTAAAACTGCTTTGCACATTCAAACAGCTAGGTTTCACATCAAAATGAACTGCTTGAAAAAACAAAAGACTGGCTTACCTATTTTTTTCTCTAGGAGAATGCACAGGTGGCCTCCTGCTGTCACTGGTGGCAGACTTCTTCCTGACTGGTGAAGAGGTTCTATGCTGAATAGGAGAGAGTGAACTTGATTCGGAAGGTCTGGGAGATCTATGCCTGCGAGGAATCGGGGATCTCAAGCGGCCAAGCAGAGGCGACCTGTGTCTTATAGGAGATGGAGAGCTATCCTGTGGAGTTGATGGAGACCTTCGGTACTGTCGTTGCACAGGAGAAGGTGATACCCGCCTCATGGGTGATAATGACCCTCGCCTCCTGGCTAATGGTGACCTGCGCCTCATGGGTGACGGGGAACTATGCTGCGTAGGTGATGGGGACCTACGTCTCATAGGTGAGAGTGACCTACGCCTCACAAGTGAAGGAGACCCACGACGCCGCACAGGTGAAGGAGACCCACGACGCCGCACAGGCGGCGTTCTACGACGTCTGATAGGTGATGGTGATCGACGTCGTCGAATAGGTGATGGTGATCGACGGCGCCGAACAGGTGATGGTGATCGACGGCGCCGAACAGGTGATGGAGATCTGCGACGCCGAAGAGGTGAAGGTGATCTGCGACGCCGAATAGGTGATGGCGATCTACGACGATATGGTGAATGCAATTTACGTCGTGGGGGAGATGGTGATCTGCAGGCTGAACGCGATCTAGATCTTCGCCTAAAATAAGATGGCCTTCTTGAAGGAGAATGGGAAATCCGAGGTGAATGCCTCTTACGAGGTGTAATAGACCGTCTTCTAGGAGAATAACGCATTCTACCAGAAGAAATGGAGCGCCTTCGTGCCACAGGTGATCTAGATAAGCTCCTTGACTTGTGTCTGTCAATGTTTATATATATTACATCACATTTAACAATATGGAGAATTTTTATTTAGATAGAGAACAATTCAAATTAGACATGCAACCACCATTTAAGAATATATATGAAGACACAACAAACATAATTATGATCCAAAATTAAGAGAATATAATTCTACTATCTCGGCAAGCAAATAAAAGCATACTCTGAACTTCTAGAATAGGACCGCGACTTGCTAATTGATCTAGAAGGCGAGCCTCTGCACAATCAAAAAGCTCTTTTATTAACCACATGTTTTTTATTGACTAAAATAAAATCAGAAGCATGACAATGCAAGACAAGCAGCACAATTACCGATGAGGTGAAGGGGAACGAGCAGCTGAGTGTGGAGATTTTGAAACCCTATAGGGATATATATCATTAGCATTTAGTATTGACAAACCAACGTAGTACTACAGATGCAATTACAAGTTATATTCAATAACTCTCCCAGCCATAAATGCTACAAAGATGAATGAAATTCCAAACATATCTAACTACTTAATGAAAAAAGGTAAATGCCACTAATTGAAGCATCAAATTATAGACCTCCACCCATTCAAGATGTCACAACAGTATCAAATGTCTCTGTGTTAACATACATCTGATAGCATTCTTAGACAAAGTTATAGTATTATTGCACTCTAGGAAAATTATTTGTACATGTCATTTCCATCTAATGACAGATGTGATGTTGAATCAAAATCAACTCAAGATGTGTATAAAACATAGGAGGGATACATAAAGCATTCTCAATCTCTCCAGGAATTAGATTCACAAGATGCAAACAGAAGTAAATGTGATCCCCTAAATAACTGATCAATGAACAAAGTTCAGATTGTGGTAGTCTTACTGCATATATGTGTCTGATATTGCTACAGGTAGTCTCACTGTTCACCTCACTTCTATCAAAAAAATAAAGAAAAAAAAGAAAGCAGTTGTCATTAGAACTGAAACCTACTCTGCCTTTTCAATAATACTAATGTAGTTTTCCTACACAATTCAATAACTGATGTACTTTTCCAGTTTCCTAAACAATTCAAGTTTAAAATATTGACTAACTCTCCATCTTCAATTATTAAAGCAGGACATTAAAACTTTATTATTACTGGAGATGCAACGCCAGAACATTTTCCAAACCTTCATCAATGAATCCTGATATCACAGTGAATGCAATTACTTTTTATATCCCAATATTGCAACCATGGTGTTTCAAACAATTAGTACTTGGAATCATCATAAATTTGATGTCTAAAACAAAATTTAAGATCACAAAATGTATAAGAATAAAACATAAATATGTATAAGGTGATGGCCCTTCTAAATGCAGAACTTGTTCTGTCAGGAATTTAAAAGGATGAAAACCAAATAAGTATCATAGTAATGCTGAAAACTTAAATCCTTACCTATTTCTTCCTCTCACGCCATTCTGCTCACCAACTTCTTTCTCATCCTCGGGATAGAAACCTGATGCCTTTTCCAGCAGAGTCTTTGAGTTTGCATCCAAAGCAGCATCATTGGCCTTCATTTCAACAGCACCGTCCTACAGTAGTTTGAGGTAAAGGACATGAACCCAAATAATTGCAGAAGCTAGCTGAATGCCATGAGAAACACAAAGGAAAGTTAAAACCAAAAAACCCAACTCCAGAGAATGCAACTCCAGCATGAATAAATTATTATTACCATCTTCTTCAATCTTTCTTGGTCAAATTCTCTACTTTCCCTCTCTTTCTTCTTCTCAATCTCATCCGCTATCCGATCCGCCTCCACCTTCAACAACCCATAACAAAATATTTAAGAAAATGAAACTTCCAGCACAGTAAAAGCTTCATCATGACTTAAAAAAACCAACCTTTTTCTTCCTCGTTTCCTCTTCCTTGGCATCCAAGAATTGTTGAGGAACACCGCTTGCATTCTTCTGTGCACTGAGGAGAAGTGTCCAAAGCTCTTTCATAAACCTCCCCGTATTTTTCTCCATGAAACCAGTAAGCGATATCTGAACCTCCTTCCCATTCACTTCCTGCAACAAATTACCACAAGCATTTCAAACCATTTAACTACCATCAACTAACCCAAATACACAACCCCAAATCCACAAATCAACAAAAACTTAACAATAAATCACTAAACACGACAATTAAATTAGGGTTACATATAATTCACCAAACTGAACAAAACTAACCTTTCCATCAAGAAGACCATAAATGAAGTTGATAAGAACTTCATCTTCAAACCCGAGCAGCTCCGTTACCCTATTAGCAATCCAAGGTCTAATAACATCCATCTTCACCTTCGTCATATCCACCTAAAATCACACCATTATCGTTATATCCAAACATCGTATCATCATAATTTCACTTCTTCAGCCAGTTAATTTTACTAAAACCGTAACATTCAATTCAACGCCAGTCATATATACAAATATATATATAAACCTAGATACTTCAATTGTTGCGTAATTCAACATCAGACGCTAACAAAACAGCAGAAACAAGAAACACAAGAAACATCGAAACATAAAAACATAAAATTAAATTTAAAAAGCGAGAAAGGAAATCGAACGAACCAAATGGTCCAATTCAGGCGCGAATTTCTGCGATTTCATGAGCTTGGCCTGCTTGTTTGAGAACCTGGTGTCTTGATCGGCCGAGGTGCCCTAATCGAATACAACAAACATAATTTCAGTCAAAAGAATCGTGATTTCTTCAAAAGGCGAGATCTTGATCTGATATTATATGGAAGCGAGATTCAAATAGAGGAAGCGAGAAGAAGAGAAGGAGTAATTGGATCGGAGCTTACCCGGAAGAAGCCGCCTGACATTTTGTGGAGTTTCTAGGGTTTTTGGTGTCGCAGAGAGTAACGATAGTGATGATGCTATTATTATATGATCGTTTTGAGAAGAGAATATTTTGGAGGTGGAGTAGATTTTTGTAGTTATTCTGTACTGAACTTTAAACGATGTCGTTTCATATGGATTCTCTATCCTGTTTCGCGAGGTAGAATTATATGAGTTTTATTGGAAAAAAAAAATAATTTGGGGAATAGTATTATTATTAGAACAAATTGCACGAAATCAAACAAAAATAATAATATTTGGGCAATCAACATTCTCACTATACGAGGTTTCAAAACTCAACACAAGCCTCTCATATTATAAGTTAACTATTATTAAATTTTGCAGTCAACGATTAAATATACAAAAAAATTAAAATATCTTTCAAGTCAAATTTAAAATCAATATTTTATCTTTTATAAATTTAAAATTAATATAATATATATTTTTAATATAATTAAAAAATAAAATATTTAAAAATTTAATATAATATATATCTTTTTAACATTTTTTTATTTAATTAAAAAACAAACATAAAATTGAAAAAAAAAATAAAAAATAAAAACTTATCTCATGGGAGACCGGGGGCCTCCCAAAACTAGTCTCATGGAGACCAAGTCTCTATCGATGGAGACTAGTCTCCGACGATAGAGATTGATTAGAGATAATAATGTCATATCCAAATTTTTAAAAAAAAAAAAATTGCTTGATCTGTTTTTTTATTTGGGAAATGTTTGATTTGATATTGATATTTAATTTGGGTGACGTTAATTTGATGAAAATGATAGAGATAATTATTTTGATGAATGTAGATGATGAAATTGGAGATGAGGAAGATGATGAAAAGTAGAAGATAAAAGAGTCTTTTTTTGAAAAAAAAAATATTATTATTTTAGTTTTTAAAAATATTATTTTTAATTAAGAATTTATTAACTGTGAATTGACAATTTTATCCTTCACAATTTTGATTTAACGGTGCTTTATTCATGGTTGACCGATGATAGAAGAGATTTATGTTTAGGGGTCGTTTGTTTTTTTATCTGAAGACTGAACAGTACTGTTGAAAATTGAAAACTGAATAGTGATCGAAATATGAAATCTGATAGATATATTTGTTTTTTTTTTCCTTATCTCTTAATATATAATAATCTTATTTGTTTTTTAAAATTAAAATTGTCTGATTACCAGTAATTTGACATTTATATCATTTTATTATTAGTTGTTGTGTAATTTTATTTAATATGATACAAACAGTTACAATAAATTATTTAACAAATATTAAAACACCTATACATATAATATTTTTATTCATAATTAAAATAAAATTAATTATTATAGTAGAATCAATTAAATTTATATATTCAAGTAAAAATAAATAAAATGGTCTTAAATTGAATTACTATTATAACAAAAATTGAAATTATAACTTATATACATAATTTTTTTATTCATAAATAAAATAATATTAATTATAATAGTAGGGTCAATTAATTTTATATATTTAAATAAAAATAAATAAAACGATTTTAAATTAAATTATATTACAATAAAAGTAGAAATTGTAAAGTAATATAGATTTTCTATTATAATTAAATAAGAATAATCAAATATCTAAATAAATTGATTTGCAATTTAGTATCTGAGTTATTGCATAAACACTTTATCAATAAAAATTCTTACCGAAATTTAATCGGAGAAATATAGTAATTAAATTATAAGAAAATTTGATGTTGAGATGTTTAAGGATTTTATTTTTCAATGTTATTTGTTAAAGTATTAAAGGAAATTTGTATAATATAAAACTAAGACAAACTTGGAAATATATTATCTTAAGAAGGATAAATTTGGAATAATATATTTATAAAATCATTAAGGGGTTGTTTATTTTTTTATTTGAAGACTGAACAGTACTGCTGAAGACTAAAGACTGAATAGTGATTGAAATCTGAATAACATGTTTTTTTTTTTTTTTTTTACTTATCTCTAAATATGTTATAAACTTGTTTGTTTTCTAAATTTAAAATTGTCTAAAAATTAGTAAATTAATATTTATACCCTTTTTACTATTTATTTTTATGTAATTTTAATTAATTTAATACAAATATTTAAAAATAAATAATTTAATAAATTTCAAAACATTTTTTATGTACATATTAATGATGTTTTATTAATAATTAAATAATGATTAAAAAAATAGCAGTATTAGTCATATTTATATTTAAATATATTAATATATTTAAGAAAACAATTAAAAAAATAAATATTTAAATTGTAAATTAAAATATAATAGTTCAATTCTAAAACAATTTGGGATAAGATGTATTTAGGTTTTACTTATCAAATATATTTTTTATAAGTATTAAGGAAAAAAAATAAAAATTTGAGTAATATAAAGTTAGGATAAATTTGAAATTATATTATTTTGAGGATGATAGATTTGGAATAAAAACTTTAAATGTCATTAAGTGATTTGCAATTAAGTGAAAAGTTAAAAATTCTAAGGGGTCGTTTGTTTTTTTATCTGAAGACTAAACAGTGCTGCTGAAGACTGAAAGCTGAATAGTGACTAAAATCTGAAATCTGATTGACATGTTTGTTTTTTCTTTTCTTATCTCTGAATGTATAATAATTTTGTTTGTTTTTTAAAGTTAAAATTATCTGATTACTAGTAATTTGACATTTATATCTTTTTACTATTAGTTATTGTGTAATTTTATTTAATATGATACAAACAATTGTAATAAATTATTTAACAAATATTAAAACACTTATATATAATATTTTTATTCATAATTAAAATAAGATTAATTATTATAGTAGAATCAATTAAGTTTATATGTTTAAATAAAAATAAACAAAATAATCTTAAATTGAATTACTATTATAACAAAAGTTGAAATTGTAACTTATATATATAGTATTTTTATTCATAATTAAAATAAGATTAATTAAAATAGTAGAGTCAATTAAATTTATATATTCAAATAAAAATAAATAAAATGGTTTTAAATTAAATTACTATTACAACGAAAATTGAAATTGTAAAGTAATATATATTTTCTGATATAATTAAATAAAAATAATCAAATACTTAAACAAATTGATTTGTAATTTAGTCTTTGAGTTATTGCATAAATATTTTATCAATAACGATTCTTACCAAAATTTAATTAGAGAAATATAGTAATCCAGCTATAAAAAAAAAAAAAATTGATGTTAAGATGTTTAGAGTTTTTATTTTTCAATGTTATTTATTAAAGTATTAAAAGAAATTTTTATAATATAAAACTAAAACAAACTTGGAAACATATTATTTTAGGAAGGCTAAACTTAGAATAATATATTTATAAATCATTAAGTGATTTTGTATTAAGTGATAAGTCAAAAAATGTTACCTTTTTTTTTTAAATGGTTTTTGGGTGATTTTAAGTAATTTGATCACTTAAAAAAACAAACAAAAATCTCTTAAATAACCAAATTAAGCATCATTAAGTGTTAAGTGCAAAAAACAAACAACCCCTAACTTTTTTTGCACTTAACACTTAATGGTGCTGAATTTGGCTAATTAAGATATTTTTGTTTGTTTTTTTAAGTGGTCAAACCACTTAAAACCACCCAAAAATCACTTAAAAAAAAAGTAACATTTTTTTACTTTTCACTTAATACAAAATCACTTAATGATTTATAAATATATTATTCCAAGTTTATCCTTCCTAAAATAATATGTTTCCAAGTTTGTTTTAGTTTTATATTATAAAAATTTCTTTTAATACTTTAACAAACAACATTGAAAAATAAAAACCATAAGCATCTCAACATCAATTTTTTTTTTATAACTGGATTACTATATTTCTCTAATTAAATTCTGGTAAAAATCTTTATTGATAAAATATTTATGCAACAACTCAAAGACCAAATTACAAATCAATTTGTTTAAGTATTTGATTATTCTTATTTAATTATATCAGAAAATATATATTACTTTACAATTTCAATTTTCGTTGTAATAGTAATTTAATTTAAAACCATTTTATTTATTTTTATTTGAATATATAAATTTAATTGACTCTACTATTTTAATTAATCTTATTTTAATTATGAATAAAAATACTATATATATAAGTTATAATTTTAACTTTTGTTATAATAGTAATTCAATTTAAGATTATTTTGTTTATTTTTATTTGAACATATAAACTTAATTGATTCTACTATAATAATTAATCTTATTTTAATTATGAATAAAAATATTATATATATAAATGTTTTAATATTTGTTAAATAATTTATTACAATTGTTTGTATCATATTAAATAAAATTACACAACAATTAATAGTAAAAGGATATAAATGTCAAATTACTAGTAATCAGATAATTTTAACTTTAAAAAACAAACAAAATTATTATACATTCAAAGGTAAGAAAAGAAAAAACAAACATGTTAATCAGATTTCAGATTTCAGTCACTATTCAGCTTTCAGTCTTCAGCAGCACTATTCAGTCTTCAGATAAAAAAACAAACGACCCCTTAATTTTTTCAGTTGTTTTTTGGTAGTTTTAAGTGGTTTGACCACTTAAAAAAACAAACGAAAATATCTTAATAGGTACAATTCAGCACTATTAAATATTAAGTGGAAAAAATAAACAGCCCCTAAGTGATACTGTATTAAGTGAAAAGTAAAAAAATGTTTTTTTTCAGTGATTTTTGGGTGGTTTTAAGTGGTATGATCATTTAACAAAACAAACAAAAATCTCTTAATTGACATAATTCAACACTATTAAGTGTTAAGTGTAAAAAACAAACAATCTCTTTTTGAAACCTTAGATAATGAGAGTTTGAGTTATCTAAATATCGTCATTTTTGTGCAATTTCGCCAAATCCCATAAGAGGTTTGTGCAATTTGCCCTTATTATCACCATTGTACATATTTCTATAAGTGGCTGAACACCATTAATATTACATTTTTTATTTTTTTACGTTGTAATCAATCCAATAGCTATAATTTATGTATAATATTAATGGTTGAAAAAGAGAACCAAACTTTTTTTTTTATGATTAGGACTAAACCAAAGTTCAATTCAGAACAACGATGATTGATGTTGAGACACAGTCTGGGGATCAGCTACTATGAATGAAAGGAAATAGCCCCTACTTAAGAGAGGGAGGAGGGAAGACCAACATAATTGGGGAGAAAACCCACATTTCACGGAAAAAGTGTCGAACCTACGACCTCTTAAAAAGAAAGGAGAAGGCAAATGCAGCACTTACCACTGAGCTACTATTTCATTGACTTTGAACAATTCTTTTTACGTCAAAGAAGTTGTGTTTATGCAATTCAAAATTTTTTAAACTTATTGAAACCAATAACTACTTTTGCCTCAAAAATAAAAAAAGGTTGATCATCACGAGAACATTGAAAGAATTAGAGCATCTCCAATGCAAGTATGGATTGTGAAAAAATGGAGTGCCACATAGGATAAATTGATAGAGTGTTAAAATTAAGCTCTCCAATGCAAACTTCTATAACCACTATCAAGCTGACGTGGCAAAAAAAAAAATAGAGGCTGTCAACCTCAATGTCTATTTCTAGAGAGCCTCCTTGACAGCCATGTCAGCAATAAATAATTAAAACTTCCATAAAATAATATTTTATAATAATTTACTTTAATGATATATTATTCTTTGACTATTCATTATTGAAATGAATAGACTAGCATTGGAGAGTCCTTTTAAAGTTGGGTGTCTATCAATTCATTTTTATGCCACATAGGATGCACATTTCCTTGACATTGATGATGTGTCCATTTTTTTTAAAAAACAATCCATATTTGCATTGGAGATGCTCTTATAAACATAGATTGAAGTGTTATTCCATTAAAATATAAAGAAATATCTTATTGAAAATTATACGTGGGACTATGTGTCTAGTATGCATTTACTATTTGGTTAATGGTTAGATATTAAAATGTGGACTTAAGATTTTTTATTTATCTTTTTTATTTTTTCCATTTAGTATTTTACGTTCAATTAAATTTTGTGATACTCTTTTAGAAAACTATTATAATAAATTCGAAATTACGGATCATATAACATGACTTGAACACCAATCTCAATGATCTAGATATTAATTTTTTTTTTAGGAATGTGACTAATCAAGAGACTACCATGATTTATCGGGATAAAAATACTAGTAGCACAGTCCGAAAAACTATTTTCAGATATAAGGGATTCACCCATAAAAAGGTGAGGGAGAGAGTCATACGAGGGTGAGGACAATCTACACATAAGATAGGAGAACAAATTCATTAGCTTACTTTGAATGTTGAACCTTGCCATTGGCAAGGGGTAACTGATGTCTATACCAACGACGCTAGCAACCAAACTACGATCTAGATATGAAATATATATCATTAAATTAATCACGTTTATAATTTTTTATGATATTAATTGTTAATATGAAATTTACTATATTGAGAAGAATGTATCAAAAAACATTGTCTTGACTCCTGCCTGTATCGAAAATTCAAACTTAAAACTATTTGATAGAAATAGAATGACATATTAAGGACAAATTAATCACCACACAACAATTTTGATGAAAAATTTAGGATATTTTTCTTCGATATGATGGATTCATACTGTAGATAAGTTTGGATGAGTTTCCACTTATTCCTAATTTAGAAAATGATAAATTCTGTTTGATGTCTTTATCACAAGCTTTGGTTGTATAATAAATATAGAATAGACATATTAGAATTTAATTACCTTACTGATTAACTAACCTTACTCGTCAATTACAATAATTGAATTAGTTTTAATAACCACCCTTATAACTAATCCAATTAATATAATTGACAAGTAAGATTACCAAATATGTAAGGTTGCCAAACTTAATGTATTATTTATGTCTAAATTAATATCATGATTCATAACCAATTTGATGACAAGGTAAACAAAGATTTGACATTTACACTATCATTTTAGTAGGTGTTTTTGTTCCATGATCTCTAAAATTAATTTGTTAATCTCATTAATCTGTATCATCTAAATACGAACACACGTCTTATCATACATGTTTATTAATTCGTTCATTATTCATATTGTGAGAGTTGATTCTTCTATTATTATATGAATAGTTTTTTCAACTATACATACAAAATAATAATAAATAAAGCAAATACGATTAATGTGTTTATTTTTAACAAATAATTTAATATGATTATATGTTTGAAAATTAACAAGATAATTTTTTCCAAATCATAATAATATAATTTAGCATGAACTGATGAAAGTTGAGATGTTTTGATGCTAAATTCAAAAATAAAAATAACTTATCAACAATCAAATAAATGATATACTAATTTAAATTATATGAAAATTGCTTGACATTTTAAGGTATTCCATTATGAATTTTATGGTGAAGATAAATTAGTTACCATATTACTTGACTTAATTTTGTTGTGCTAATTTTTTTAGTTGTGAATTACTTAAAATTTTGTTCGAATTCACTATCTTAGATAACATACGAGTTGTGATTAATATGATTTTTCTCATCATTTCAAAATATGATATCAACCGCTCGTATCCTATACCATTGATTCACATTCTTATTTAACGTACAAGTTGTAATTAACATGATTATTCACATCATTTTATATATTACATGGTATCAACAACTCACTCGTACTTGTATCGTTTGTTCATACTCTTAGACAGCATTCGAGTTGTAATTAATATCATCCTTCCCATCCATTCCATATTCTACATATATTAACCACTCGTATCCAACATCATTTGTTTATACTCTTAGGTAGGGGTGGACGTTTTCGGGTTCGGGTTGGGTTGAGTTGAAAATCTCTCAACCCAACATGGATTGGGTTAAAAATTTTTAACCTAACCCAATCCAATAAATTCTTCAACTCAACCCAATAATAATTGGGTTAATTTATGTTAAGTTGATCAGGTTGGATTTAATCTATTACGAAGACATAAAATGTTTAGTTAATAATTCTTATAGTCTTAACAATTTGATTACAAATAAAATGGATACAAATAAATATTCAATGATTAAAAATAAAAGATTTAATCCACCACGTAGACTATTCTTGATCTTCATCTCTAACAAGTATGTTTTTAGAAAAAAAAAAAAACTTGGATTTAGAATTAGAAATTGACATTTATCGGGTTGGGTTGAGTTAAAATTTTTTTTAACCCAACCCATCTCAATTTTTTTAAAGATATAACCCAACCCAACTTGATAAAAAGTGGTCGGGTTGGATTAGAGATGTCCACCCCTACTCTTAAGGTACAAGTTGTAATTAATATTATTCTTCTCATGATTTCATATTTTTTATAACATCAACAGTTCATATCCAATATTATTTATTCACACTCTTATGTAGATTATAATTTATATCATTATTCCTATCATTTCATATTTTACATGATATTAATAGCTTATATCCAATATTACCTATTCACACTCTTACATGGCATAGAGATTATAATTAATAGCATACAAATTATAATTAACATAATTATTTCCATCATTTTCATATTTTGCATGATATCAATAACTAGTACCTAATATCATTTATTCATATTTTATATACCATACGAGTTGTAATTAACATCATTCCCTCCATCATTTTCATATTTTGCAGGATCTCAACAACTCATCTCCAGTATTATCTGTCCATACTTTTATATAACATACTAGTTGTAATTAATATCATTCTCCCCATAATTTTCATATATTTTACATGATATGAACAACTTGTATTACATATCCAATAGCATCAGTTCACACTCTTATATAACATACGAGTTGTAATTAACATCCTTCTTCCCATCATTTCATATTTTACAAAATATCAACGGCTTGTATTAATGCCATATAGTTAATTGTTGTGACATTACCCCATATGAGTATGACACTTCCCATTAATTAAAAAAAAAATCCATTAATTACCTAATTAAGAAAAACCTAAAAATCTTCTAATCTTTCTAAAGTCACCATCAAAATGTCCTTATAAAGATTTTCTTATTATCTAGAACTTCCAAAGCTTAAAATAGAAAAAAACAACAGGAAAATTACCCATAACTACCTATAAATTTGATACTCACAGACGCATACAATTTTTTGATTTTTTTACAATGTCCTCCCATGACTAATGGGTTGGCTGGATTTGATCATAATGTGATCACTTTGACAATTTAAAAGGGGTCGAAAGACAAAATTGCCCCTAAGTACTATCAACTTATTATGTGTTAATTTTGCAGTCAAATAAAATTACTAATATGCCCTTGGTATAAAAAGGGAAATAAAAATTAAATTTAATAAAAATATTTTTAATAAGATTCCATCATCTATTCGAAGATGAACAGTAGAGATTAATTTGAGAAAAAATTTAAAAACATTAAATAAAAATTTAAAATTTAATTAAAACAATTTTTAATTAAAAAAACACAAAAGCCCAATCATTGTCACTATCCTCTCCCTCTCTCTCTTATTCTTCTCTTTTTTCCAACTAGTCACTATCTCTCTTTTATCTCTTATTTTTCTTATTTTCTTCTTTTTTCTAATTGATCCTAGATCTAGGTTCGAATGATTTGAATCCTGGGTTTCGAGAATCATTCGAATGATTTTCGAACCCGGTTGAGTTTAAATGATTTGAACCCAATTCTTGGTTCGAGAATCATTTGAACCCAAGTTCTAGGTTTAAATGATTATCGAAACCAGAACCCAGGGTTAGAATCATTAGAACCCAGTTAGGTTGTTTTTTTTTTTTTTTTTGTTTTAGGGTTGACTATAAGTTGTTTTAAGGTATTTTTGGTGATGAAGCATTGGGTTTTGTTGATTGATTGATGATGATGATTTTGAATTGGTGATTGATATTGATGGTTTTACTGGATTGATGATGATTTTTATTGAAGATTAAAGGGAGAGGAGATCAAAGATGATTTCTAACGGAGGTTTTTTGGGATTGAATATGATTTTGATTGAATATGAGAGGGAGGAGAGATTAAAGATAATTTCCAACGAAGGTTTTTTGGGATTGAAGATGATTTTCAAATTCTTCAAGCTGTTCTTCATTCCCATCTGGTTTTGATCTCCACTGTTAATGGAGAGTATATAAATGGCTGGATCCCCACCAATGTTATTATTATTATTTTTTTATATTTTCTTTAATTTTTTAGTTTTTGTTTTATTTGAAGATGAAGATCTTCATATTTTATTTTTTCATTTTTTAATTTATTTATTTTTTAAAATTTTTGGATTTTAAATTTTTTTCTCAAATTAATCTCCACCACCCATGGAGATTTGATTAAAAAAAAAATTTATTAAATTTTTATTTCCCTTTTCATGTTAAGGACATATTGGTAATTTTATTTGGCTCAAAATCATTGCACAACAAGTTGATTGTACTCAAGGGCAATTTTGTCTTTCAACCCCTTTTAAATGGTCAAAGGGACCATATCATGGTCAAATCCAGTCAACCCCCTAGTCAGGGGAGGACGTTGTAAAAAAAATCAAAAGTTGTACGCATATGTGAATATCAAATTTTCATGTAGTTGTGGGTAATTTTCCCAAAATACAACACTAATCGGGACCCACTAATGACTCACCATAAAATCACAATCAACAAACAACGGCTCTGATCTTATCCGGACACAGACGTGAACAGCGATCAAACGCTCCACATCACATACACAGACAATAGCGTGACTCAGGAGTCAGGAGCGAGCGTGTTAAAACTTAAAAGGGAGCTAAAAAGCAAGAAAAATCTCGACTCCTGCCAGATCTCGCCACGTGGACCCAGCTCGTATAATCGGATGCAAACCTATTTATATTCCACTCTTTATTCATCTTTTCTCGTCCGCCCCTCTCCCTCTCTCTCTCTCTCTCTCTCATCTCCGATCTTCTCTTTCTCTCACTCGACAAAAACATCTTCATAAAAAAAATAAAAATCCTTCAAAACCCTAAAAAATCAAAATAAAAAACCAAAAAAGGGAAAAAAAAATCCTCTCATGCTGCCATAAGTTTCGAATTAGTTCGGATTCGGAGCTTTTGAATCGGGCGAGTCGGGAGATTTCGGGTCGGGAGAATCTGTTGAATTCGAAAAAGGAGGAATGGCGACATCGACGACTACGACGACGAGCTCCGTTTACATTCGCGTCATCGAAGACGTCATCAATAAGGTCCGTGAAGAGTTCGTTACCGCTAACGGCCCTGGCGAGAGTGTTCTGAGCGAGCTTCAAGGAGTAATTTCTCTCTTTCTCTGATGAATTTCGTTTTCTGATTTTTTTTTTTTTTAATTTTTGAATTTTTATTCTGTTTTAAGTCTCGAAGATTGGATTCTTCGTCGTTTTAGAGATTGGTGCTGTTGTTTAATTGAGAAATTGGTGGTTTGGTCGGATCTGATGCGTTCTAGGGTTTTTAAATGGTTTGATTTTGTTGTTTTGTGTTGGAGTTGTAGTGGAGCTAATTGGTGTTTATTTGTTGGGTTGCGTTGTGTTTAGATATGGGAAATGAAGATGATGCAAGCTGGAGTTGTGTGTGGTCAGATAGATAGGTCATCGGCGCCGAAGCAAACTACACCTGGTAGTGCTATAACTCCGGTTCATGATCTTAATGTACCTTATGAAGGGACGGAGGAGTACGAAACTCCCACGGCCGAGATACTCTTTCCTCCGGTACGTGTTTCTTGCAGTTGGGTAGTTGAATTTTGGATTTTGATGTTGGTAATTGATTATACTGTGAATGAATGTTTGAAGTGATTTGCTACTGTCGAGATAGGTATTTTAAGATGTTGCCTGCTTGGATAGTTGAAGTGGGTTTTCTTAGAACATTGTTTAGTCGGTGCTAATTTTGAAATAATTAGGGAGTTAAATTGTGTTGGTGGCTCCAGTGAGTGTTTCTTTCAGTTGGGTATTTGAATGTTGGATTTTGATGTTGGTATTTGATCATGTGGCTCTGTGTGTGAATTTTTGAGTTTGTAACATAGGTGATTTTAACATCATGTTACTTGGATAGTTGAAGTGGGTTTTCTGTTGGTTTTGGATTGTTGGAGTTGGAGGTGGGTTTTTCTTGAATTATTGTCGCCGAGACAGCACTGATGTGTGAGTTAAATTCTATTCATTTTTGGGACTCTAGACTTTGGATATGAGTTTTTTAATTGGTTGCAGACACCATTGCAAACTCCCATTCAGACACCATTGCCTGGAAGCACACCGTTACCTGCAAGCACACCATTACCTGCAAGCACTCCGTTGCCAGGGACTGCAGAGAACTCCTCGTATAACATTCCTACTGGATCTAGTGACTATCCTACTCCCACAAGTGATACCGGTGGCAATAGTGACGTGAAAGGTGGAAATGGAAGACCTATCTCATACATGGTAGGCACAGCCTCATCGATGCCGCTATGTTTATTGGTTATTGTTTTGGAAGTTTTTTATTCCGATTTTCTCTAATTATCGAGTCTACTTGCATGTTTTATTTCTTTGTTGTCATGGACGCCGTCATCAATACCGGTATGTTTATCGGTCATTGTTTTGGAAGTTGTTAGTTGAGATTTTCTCTAATAATTTGTTCTATTTGTGCGTTTTATTCCTTTGTTGTCATGTACAGCGTCATCAATACCAGTATGTATATTGGTTATTGTTTTGGAGGTTTCAGTGTGCATTTTATTTAATTATTGAGTCTATTTACTCATTTTCTTTCTTCATCATTAAAATTTGGTTTCTTGGAATATTCTTTGGGGTCTTCATCTACCTGCTAGGTATTTGCTTAAGTAATTTTAGTTTTATGGATTGCTTATGTAATGCAGTTAATGATCTATTTTTGTTGTTTTGGCACAGCCACCTCCACCTTCTCCTTGGATGAATCAGAGGCCCCCATTAAGTGTTGATGTTAATGTTGGTATGTTCTTGTATGTTGAGAGAGAATTTTGTTATTACTTTTGATGGTTATTTAGTTATAAATGCTTTCTTCTTGTAGCTTACGTGGAAGGGCGGGATGAGGTGGATAGAGGAACCTCTCATCAACCCCTGACACAGGTAATTTTTGTTATCAGTTCATACTGAAATTGAGAATGATGTATGAATTTTGATCAAAGAGTTCAGGATGACAAAGGTTTCTGGGCCTTTATCTTTCTGAAAAGGGTTTCATGAATATTCTGCCTTCCCATCTAAATTGATATGGTACTGTTGCCACTGAAGTTGGTTATCAGTTTTAATGTTGGAGAGAATTCCAGGACTTTTTCATGATATCTTCTGGAAAGCGAAAACGTGAAGACTTCCCTCCACAATACCAAAATGGTGGATATAACATACCCCAGCAAGATGGAGCTGGAGACGCGACATCTGAGGTTTTCCAGCTTGAGGTTTGTTTTTTAATATCCTTTGTTATTGATATCTGGTGCCCTGAATTTATAAAGTAAAGCTCTTATAAGCTTGATGCATGTGCCGCCAGATATATATATTTTTTTTCCAAAAAACTCTATACCATTAAGGTTATTTTATATTTCAAATACGGAATTTTTATGAGCCATAAAAGTTCTCATCTTGGGTTTCAAGATGATAGATTTAGTAGAGCAACACACTTTATGTTTGAGATGGCTTTACCACTAAAGCCTCTCGGCTCTTTTCTGAGGATTATTTTTTTGAAGCTAAAGTCTATTCATCTTTTCATCTCTTATTTTATTTATTATTATTCTCTAGGACATCAGGAAGTTAAGGCATCTAATAGGGAAGCAAATATGTATGTATTCTTATTATGTTGTAATTGTATTATCTTTTATTTGGAAGGAGCAACATATTAAGTTCCTGGATCTTCTAGTTCCAAGATATGATGGTTTTAGTATTATACTGCTGTCATATTTTCACTTGATACTTTGATGTTTGTATTTTATGCTAAGAGAAGGGCTTGCCTATCTGATTTTACCTTTTACAAAAACACTAATTTCACATATACACTCACAATTTATGTCCTTCGCTGCAAATTTTTAGTTGCATGATTTCCACAATGGCTTGAATTTTTGTTCTCCCAGCATAATTTATGTGGAAGGAATGTGTTTTCTGCTTCTAGTTGGCTTTGGAAACCTCATAATCGTGATGTATCATTCTGCACCAATACAAAACAGCTCTAGAATTGCATCTCACTTTGACCTTTAAGAAATAGAGCCCTCTTTCTTGAAATTGTGGAATATGTCAAACTTCAAATCTTGTGACATAAAAGTAAATGTACTATCTTAATAAATCTTGGCTCTTCTGTTTAACAAATAAAAATTCTCCTTTCATTCTTGGTATGGAGCATTTATATCTACCTTTGTGCCACTGTATTGGAGTGTGCAATTACTGATTAGGTCTGATACAGTTGATGAGTTTTGATGCTTGACGTAGCAAACCCTCATGGAATGTTTTGAATGCAACTGTTCTTCATCTTTGTCACACATATAGACATATCTTGATTTCTTGTGTCTCGAAATAATTTGATGGTTATTCTCCAGGTAAGCCAAAAGAGTGATTTCCCTGGTCGACGTGAGACAGTCACCCCTGCAGATAACGGGATCTCAGCACATATGTCGAGGTCATCTTTGAAGATTCCTCAACTGGATGGGCCTATTCCTGATCCCTATGATGATGAGCTTTCTACTCCTAATGTAAGTATTGTAATATCTCTAATGTTTAGACTTTGAAATCTGAAAATCCTAACAATTTGTCCGTGTCTTGTGTAAGCCATAATAGCACTTTCAGCATTTTATCCACTGTTATTTTGGTGGCAGTGGCAAAAATTTGCGGTGGAAATAGCAATACCCTTGCTAAAATTAAAAAAATTTGCTGTGGAAATATCGATACCCTTGCTAAAATTAATGGTCTAGGCCTTTTATATTTTGACTGATATATAAGGTGCATACTCTATGTGATGTTGTAATATTCTTAGTTTCGACCACCAATTTTTTTTTTTTTTTTTTTGAAACTGTGGCTTATTTGACTGCCATTTTGCCGATTTAATTTACGTACATATGTACATAAATCAAGTCGGTAAAATGGTGGTATACATATACATAAATCAAGTTGGCAAAATGGTGGTCAAATAAGCCACCATTGATATTGAAATATTCTTAGTTTTGATAAATTTTTACCCTCTTTAAAGTAGGTTGATTTGATATAATGATTGATAATATGGTTTCTGTATGCTTGTGCGCGTGCTCGCGCGCGCATGTGTAAATAGAGTAATTTATATGTCCTTAAGAATGAGTGGATCATCCTATTGGGTGATTGCTGATATTGTTCTTACTATATATACTGAATGCATGTAAAAAAAAAAAAAGGGATTTTAACTCTTAAAAGTAGCCAGTCCTACACCCTTCTTTCTCTCTCTCTCTCTCTCTCTCTCTCCCTCCCTCCCTCCCTCTCCTCCCTCTCCTCCTACATGCATTTGCACTTTGAATATGATATCTCAATTGGCTCACGATTTGTGTTTTCTTTGGTGTCTCCTTCATCTTGAAGATCTACAACTATCAAGGAGTTGTCAGTGAAGACTACAACATTGTGCAAACACCTGCTCCCAATGGTAATCTAATGGATGTGTTAAAGGCTAACTTCTTCTCTCTCTCTTTTTTTTTTTTTAGTTTAAAAGTGGATAAATTTGGTGTGTCATAATCTCTCATTCTCATTTTCTCTCTGGCTTCAATCTATCTCTAGACCTACAGGCTAGTACTCCTGCAGTTGTTGCTCAAAATGATGCTATAGATGATGATGAGGATGAGCCGCTGAACGAAAATGACGACGATGATTTGGATGATGTGGAACAAGGAGATGAGCTGAACACACAGCATTTGGTCTTGGCCCAGTTTGACAAGGTATTGTCCACTGTTTTGGTGGATGCGATAATGTTATCTGAATATGGAAGTAAATTATTGTCATTTTATTAATGATCTGATCACACCTTGCCTCATTATTGGGTAGGTGACTCGTACAAAGAGCAAGTGGAAATGTGCGTTGAAGGATGGCATTATGCATATAAATGATAAAGATATTCTCTTTAACAAGGTGTGCATATATCCATTAGAATTGGATATTTTTCTTTTAACACATTATGTTCCACCGTCATCATGAAATTGAAGTTTTTACTTAAGAGGCATCTTGTCCTCTGCAGGCAACAGGAGAATTCGAGTTCTGATGTGTGTCGGAGATGAGCTGGTTTCTCCATCGAAGAAGTGGCATATGGTCTAGCGAGCAAATCTGTGGTGTTTCCGTAATTTTTGGTTTAATTATTATTGAAGGAGAGGTGGAGAGGGAAGGGAGTGAGATGCTTGATCTAGTTATTAAGACTTGTTGAATTTGTTGGCCTATGTATATAAGAGGAGAACTTTTTTGGCCTTAAAATTAAAAAAAAAGAAAAAAAAAAAGAGTAGATGGCTACCGAGTTTCCTGAGTTCTTACAACTTCTCTAATGGAATCTGTAATTCCATTTCTGCCGTATGCTTGAGACATTTTGGTTAATTTACAAATAGCGATGCTTGTTTATTTATGCCTAATCTTGTTTGTCATTGTTTTGCCCCTCTTTCAATTGCTGTTGGTACTTTAACGATAGATTAAAGATGCAGATTTTCCTGTGAGCAATGAACAAAATGAAGTGTTTGGGTTTTTATTCTGTTATATAAAAATTACAAAATAAAGGTTCATTTGGGTCAACATCAGCCCCACACTAATGTAAGTTTTTCTGTGTTATGTTGCATCCCTTATTGGCCAGCCAGAGAAGTATATGACGTATAGCTGCAGCTCTCAATGTCAATTGTTTCTTTAGGAAATTGGAAGAATATCACTGACGCACAAACTTGAACTAATTTGTTGGTTTTTTTTTTTTTTTTTTTTTTTTTTTAAAGTCAGCGGCACTCTATTGTTTTGCTAATAAGCGTTCAAGTTCTCTCTTCATCAAAGTTTTCTCCCTTCACTTTTACATCCCCATTTTGTAATGTAATGATATGCTTTATTTTCGGCGGAAAACAATACCAAAAACTGCAAAAAAAGAGAAGAAATTGAGGGAGAAGTCACGTATTCTTTACTCAAATGTAAACATATAATTTTATTTTTCACAAAGTGAGAAATTTTTATTTTTATTTATTTTTATTTATTTTTTATTTCCTGATACCATTAACACGATTTGGATAATTACTTTTAAAAATTGGGAGAGGTTACCCACATCTTCATGGATATTATACAAGGAAGAGACATTAATTTTTGTACTTGAACCCGTGACTTTGATGTCAAAGGTAGGGATGAGGCCATGAGGGTGGCTATCACTATACCACCCCACTTGGAGCACAAAATGAGATTGATGGTGTGTTTGTTTCATTAATTGGAGAATGAGAATGAGAAATGAAATTAATTGATGATGTTTATTTATTTAAAATTCATTTTGTATTAGGAATGAAAGTATGAACTCCACATCAATTTAAGATTGTGGAATAGGAATCTCATTTCCTCCAATCCATTTGAGAATCCTATTCTCATTCTCTTTATCAAGATGAAAAATCTCTTATACCATTCTTTAAAAAATAAGGAAAAATATATTTTATTTGATATTAAAAAAAAACTATATATTATAATAAAAAACTACACACTATTAAAATAATATGCATTTTTTTAATTATAATATGCAGTTTTTTATTTGATATTTAAAAAAAAAAAACTGCATATTATATAAAAAAATTTGTACACTAGGTTAGTGGACTATTAAAATAATATATATATTTTTTATTATAATATATAGTTTTTTATTTGATATTAAAAAAAAACTGCATATTATAATAAAAAACTACACACTATTATAATTAATCCATAATTTTTATTAAGGACATTTTTCTAACTTACAAATTATTAATTTTGATTCCAAAGCAAAGTAAACAGTTTAATTGGAATACTGCTCATTTTGATTTTGATTCTTGTAGTTAAAGTAAATAACTTATTCTAGTTTCAATATTTCATTTCGATTCCAAATTATTTCGATTTTTTCAAATAAAGTATATGCATCATATATGTGAAAATTTGTACCCAGTAATATAAATTTACATAGTTACACTCCCACCATCTAAAGATTTGATCTAAGGATGCAAAAATGAAAATAAATCTCCAAGTGGATAAGAAATTTAGATCCCAAATTTATCAACAAACATCTAAATAGCAAAACTGTTAAAATCTACACTTCAATCTCTTAAAGTAACACAATTTCAAGAATAAAAATTGAATAATTATAAAAGACAAAAAAAAATTGTCATCAAGCATCATTAACCAACAAACATTTTGATTGAAAAAAAGTAAAAAATATTGACGGGTCAGTGTAACCAGGCACCGCCGGATGCTGCCACCCTCCTCCTCCTGCCGCTGTTGGTCTGCCCTTATCACCGCCACCCTGCTCATCATTTCCACTTTTGGACTCCTCCGCCGCCTCCACCAGCGGCAACGGCTTCGGGGACACCACAAGCGGAGACAGCAAAGGAATCACCGGTAAAGATGATGATGAAGCAGAAGAAGCAGCAGCAGCAATATTAGCATTATTCCCAGACAGGTTCCCTCCAGCGTGAACCAGCTGAAGAGACGACGGCGCGTGCTTCTGCAACCTGGTGGGTGGCCTCCCCAGTTTGGTCTTGGTCTTGGTGGCCACATCATTAACTTGTCTTTGATACAAAATGTTGTCACTATTATCCTCCATTTTCACAACACAACAAAACAAAAAAAGTTGACAAGAATTGCAGAGAAAAGAGTTAAAATACTGGGAGGATCAGAACTAAAAACAACTAAAAAGGGATGGCGATGGATGGTCAATCAAATCAATAAATTAACAATATCATTTTATTTATTAATAATAATAAGGAAAGCACACTAACCACATTTTTTTTTTCTCTCACCAACGGTCATTTTTCTTCAAATTATTACACGTTGGTTTTTTGTTTTTTATTTTTAATATTTTAAAATTTTGTTTTTGGATGTTATGGATGGTGGGTAGTTTTTGTAGGCGGGTTTATCCTTTCATGGTCAAAGATCGAAATTTGTTATGCGTGTGAGTGTGTGTTTCAAATTTCGAGTTGATGATTTATTTTTAGGTGGATTGAGAGATGTGAGAGGTGGCAGTGCATGGTGTCACAATCTCTGGTGGTTTGTGAAAATGGGAAATCTACAGGTAATATCACGTGTGGGTGTGTTGGTTTCATTTGCGTTGGTCAATGATGGGCAACAATGACAATTGAAACAAATGAGCGTTTTTATCATTTTAACATGGTTTTAGGAGAGGGGCTGTAAAGGATGGTTTTGGGTTGAAAGTGCTTTTAAACATGTGTTTGATAAGCATTGGTGTAGTAATTTGTTTAAGAGTGTACTTAAAATTACGTCGTGTTAGAGAACATCTTTACAAACACACATTTTTTGATTTTAAACTCATTAAAATTATACAATTTTGTTTACTTTAAACCTACTCCAAAGCATACAGATAAATAAAAGCATTTTCCCTCTTTATATATATATATATATATAGAAAAAAATTCTTAATTCCACAAAACTTATCCATATTAACATCTTGAAATGTTAATAAGGAGAAATTTTTCTTTATTTGTTTTCTCATGAATGAAGATCGAAATCTCAAACCCAAATGGAAATTGACACTACAACCAAAATCAAATCCCATCAATTAAAATCACTTTAATTAATGATGTAAAAAGCATTCTAATGATTCCTGAATTGCAAATCAACTTTAACATGATAAAATATTTCACATCACATATATTGAAACATATATAATCATCTTACACTTTAAAATTGAAATATATTTACTTTTTACTATATTGTAAAAAATAACGATATGATTTAAATCCTTAGGATGGAAATAGATACTCAGCCATTATTTCTACAAGTCGGATTGCGAGATATATTCACATTCGTTGATAAGAACCTCGGGTCCAGAATCATGTCGGCCAACCATCAAGTCAAAATCCAAACAAAAATATCAAAAACTTGATAACGCAACATAAGACCGACAAAACAGACCAAACACAAGATAATAATAACAACAATAACAGCGGGAACTCTTGAACTGTCAACCGTCTGATCACACACACGCTCTCTCCATGGCCTGCAGTGGCTCACTTCGACCTCTGTTGACTTTCTCTCTCTCTCACTCACAGTCAAGCCACCCCAAGAAGCCAAACTCCCTCTTCTTCCCATCTTCAAAATCCGTCTCTCATTTCGAGGCCAAGAAGAACCACCCCATTTCTTCAAAGCCATTGTTGGTGATCTCTAGGGACAAACCAGGATTCACTGTTGGTTACTTCATTGGTTTCTCTTTTGGTGTTTGTCTTAGATTGGTGTTTTGACTGTTTTGTCATCTGTGGACAGGTTGGAGCTAAGAGAGAGCTCTCATCTACAGGTGATGACTCGCTTATATCTGACGCAACCTACCAGGAGGCTTTTTCTTGGTCTTCTTTGATTCTCCCGTAAGTAATATTCGAGTGTTTTGATATAATGCGTGTCTTGATGAAATTGATGGTAATTAATTATGTGCTTGTTAGTCTTTGTTTGAGTGTCTATCTGATCTGTTGTTTGTTGTATATATATGATTGTTGTAGTACTTGTTGAAGTAATTCAATCATGTTGCATAATCATCAGGTTTTTGTTCCCTGCTTTGGGAGGATTGTTATTTGGGTATGACATTGGTGCCACATCCGGTGCTACAATCTCATTGCAGGTGTTCTTTTTTATATTACAGTTGTTGTTTCTCATCATAGTGCACGTTACGATTTAATTGAATGTAATTGCACAGTCAGCTGAGCTTAGTGGCACAACTTGGTTCAACCTTTCGGCCGTTCAGCTTGGTCTTGTGGTAAGTTGGTGTCTCGAACTTGAATGAACTTCTGTTTCGTTTGTTGGTTGTATCCTGCTGTTTGTTTCTACCAATTATGTATGAATTCATGGTTTATGTCATGTTGCCTTGAATGTAGGTTAGTGGTTCCCTTTATGGAGCTCTTCTTGGATCCATTATTGTCTATCCAATTGCAGATTTCCTTGGTAAGTCTGTTGCCTATTTTCTTTATAGAAATTTGGAGGTTACCTGTGAATCATCCTCATTGATTGTTGAAATTGATTAATGAAGGAAGAAGGCGGGAACTTATCACGGCTGCCACTCTGTATTTGCTTGGTGGTGTTATCACTGCCTATGCTCCAGGTCTTGGTGTTCTCTTAGTAGGACGGTTACTATATGGTCTTGGTATTGGCTTGGTGAGTTTCTTGAATTTTATGATCACCTGTTTTTTCGGTATAGTTACCTGATTTTTTTTTATGTGCTTTATCGTGTTATAAGCATTTCTCTGATGATTTATTTGACAGGCCATGCATGGGGCTCCTCTGTACATTGCAGAAACTTGCCCGTCGAAGATTCGCGGAACTCTAATATCTCTAAAGGAGCTCTTCATAGTTTTGGGAATTTTGGTAAATTTAAAAGGTTTTATGCTCTATATTTACATTCTTTAAGCTGTAATGAGTAGAGGTGTAATGATCTTATTTGCAGTTGGGTTACTTTGTCGGAAGCTTCCAAATTAATGCAATTGGAGGATGGCGTTATATGTATGGGCTTAGTGCCCCTATTGCTTTGTTAATGGGACTAGGAATGTGGAGTCTTCCACCGTCTCCACGCTGGTTACTTCTCAGGGCAGTTCAAGGTAAAGCATCCTTGCAAGAGTACAAAGAAAAGGCCATCATTGCCCTAAGCAAACTCAGGGGCCGACCCCCTGGTGACAACCTGTCTGAGAGGCAAATAGGGGATACCCTTCTATCAGTGAAGTCTACCTACACTGACCAGAAATCTGAAGGAAGTTTATTGGAGGTTTTTCAAGGACCAAGTTTGAAAGCCTTCATAATTGGTGGAGGTTTGGTCCTTTTCCAACAGGTGCTTCTTCCTCTTTTCTGTTGAGAGCTACTTTCTTTACGTTCCTTGTTATTCTATTGTCTCTTCTACCAAAAAACATGTAATTGGATAGAACAAGGAATTATGCTGTCTGGCTGGCTTACCATCTGATTGTGACAGATAACTGGACAACCAAGTGTTCTGTATTATGCAGGTCCAATTCTTCAGGTACCTGATTAGTACTTCTGTATGTTTTATTTAGTGAAGTGGAAAGTATCCTTTTATGTCAGTTTCAGATAACCATGTAATATAATTTTATAATGATAATTCTTTAGAGTGCTGGATTCTCTGCTGCTGCTGATGCTACCCGCGTTTCTGTTGTAATTGGTTTGTTCAAGGTACTCTCAAAATCTTATCATATATCGTTTATAGTCAACAATTGACAGTCCCTGTCATGTGATTCTCTTTTGGGGCCACTTAACGTCTGTTCTTGATTGATCCTCGTCCAGCTATTGATGACATGGATAGCTGTCATAAAAGTTGATGATCTTGGAAGAAGACCCTTACTGATTGGAGGTGTCAGTGGGCTTGTATGCATCCCATCCTCTCTCTAATGATTATCTTTGTGCAGTTCTAGATTCTCTTATACTTGGGGTCTAAACACAACTGATGGTTATTTTGCTTTGTTTCACAGGCTCTTTCCCTGCTGCTGCTTTCAGCATATTACAAAATATTAGGAGGTTTTCCCCTTGTTGCTGTTGCGGCTTTGCTTCTCTATGTTGGTTGCTACCAGGTCAGTATCGTCATTTGCTTTTTGGCAATTAAGTTGGATGGCACACCACTGTTTTAAAACTATAAATTTCATGTTCAAAGAAGAAGACTTCATATAATGTAAACGTAGGACACAAGTTTCTTGTCCATAAGATTGAAAAGGTTATATTCTGACATAACTGGCATTTCAGATATCATTCGGGCCTATCAGTTGGCTAATGGTTTCAGAGATTTTCCCGCTTAGTACAAGAGGAAAAGGCATTAGTCTAGCAGTTCTTACCAACTTTGGTTCAAATGCTATTGTGACCTTTGCATTCTCACCATTGAAGGTATTTATTCCAATTCTAACAATCTATTCCTAACAAAGATAGTTTCTTATCTTTATTTGACTGGTTTTGTGGCGATCTGCAATAAACTTGCTAATTCTGCAGGAGTTGCTGGGAGCAGAGAACCTTTTCCTTCTTTTTGGGGCCATTGCTTTGTTATCAGTCCTATTTGTAGTACTTATTGTCCCAGAAACCAAAGGGTTAAGCTTGGAAGAGATTGAGTCCAAAATCTTGAAGTGAAAGCTCTAGGTGCCTGTATATACCAAAGGTTATGTTAGTTTATTTACATGCAACTTAGTGTGGTATTGAAAGGTTAATTGTATGTAACATCTTAATTTGATCTGTTGTATAAATATTTAAATACTCATTTCCTATCAAATTTAACAAAAGTGGATGGATAGATTTGATTTTAAGATGATCAATAGCATAAGAGTGACATCAATGATCAGCTAATTGTCGTTATAGTGTAAGCCCTATTTTGTGTTGGAATTGGTGATGAAATATGAGGGGTTTGAATGCAGCTTCAATTAAAATTTAAGTTGTTACAGTTTCTAGGATTTTTTATACAAGTGAAGTGAGTTATAAAAACGGCTGTAAAATTTTTATTCATTTCTACATCAGTTTTTGTTTCATTGTGTGTAACTTGTAAGAAAGAAGATCTTCAGCACAGTTTTTGTCAAAAAATTATATAAAATGTTGTTTTCCATAGCTTTCATGAAAGGTTATTTAAAATTTTTCACTGCTTACTGTGAGATGACAGAAGCCATGCCATGGTCACTAACATTAACCAACTAAGAAACCATAGCAAACACAAAACTTGTGGAAAAAGAAAAAGAAAGAGACTGAGAAGAAGATGTATCGAATTTATACATAGAAAGCACGGCCTTGTAGCAGTGCCACACTGTTGGTCTGCTGCAACAGACAATTGCTGTCCAGATGCAAATTAGCTCTATCAAAACCATGGTAGATGAAATGCTTATCATCTTGAGCAAAGGCCAAGATAACCAATGACACACTAAAAAGTGTACAAAAAGTAAGCCAGGAGTTGCACCAATTGAATACATCAGAAACTAAACTTCTAATCACAAACAGAGATGTTTAAACCTGTTAATTAATCGCAACCTCCTCAAAAGTAAATTATGACATACTATCTTTAACAAAATAATGTTTCAAAAACTTTAGCAGATGCCTTTTTTTTTTTTTTTTTGGTAGCTTAACAAAAATCATGACAATTCTTAGAGAAGTAAGACAACTGCAATGTCTTGTGTTCAGTTGGTTCTAATTTAAGGAGACTACTATGATGTACACAATGTTTCTGGTTCTTTGCAAACTGCTAGTTGATGTGCATCTTCAAATAAAAACAAGTTTATTGTTTACAAAATACAACGTTAAGTTAAAGAAACATTCTAGTATTAAATTTAGTTCGCAGCAAGATAGGGATACGATGCTCATCATATTTTCCCTGCAATCTATTCTGCTCTCCTTCTCCACTGTCAAACTAGCCATAGACTTCATCTTTCCATTGATTGCCCCGAGTCTTGGGGAAAAGATACGAGACATAAGAATGAAATTGTCTAAAGCAACAAACAAATCAGCTTGAATTGGAGCTTTAGCAGAAGCGTAGAATTCTTCAATGAGCTACATGTTCAACACCAATGTATATGACTAAGAGACATCGCATGACAATTTAAAGTTTATAATTTACAGAATAAAGTATAGAGTTTGAGAAGAAATCTGGATCAAAAGTTGAAATTGAACACGAGAGAATCAGATGGGTAAGAATAAGAGTTTTAATATCACAGAAAGTAATTCTACAATGAATTACATGTTCAACAACACAAATGTGAAAGAGGTAGTGGATGATCCTTGAAACTTAAAACTTCTATGCCTTAGAACTCTGGAGTCGATTGCTGCATTTATTGTTTCCGCGTAAAGATAATTCTAGATGATTCAACAGTCTGAATTCTTACTCAGGAATGCACAAGTCACTTGAAAATCTGCTGATTCAACGACCAACTCTCAAGATTGAAGCAGTAGAAATGGTGCCAGCTGACCTACTGTCAAACAAAGAGGGAAATGACATAGTATTAGAAGCTTCATCACCAGCTGAGAACACAGCTTTCACGGTGCTATCTTGTGGTATATCTGGCAACTTGACATCACCATCCAGATACTGCATAACCTCCCTCATGCTAGGTCTTGCTGCTGGGTTAGGATGTGAACAGTACAATCCTAATTTCAGAACCAGCTGCATCTGCTCCGCTGCATAAGAACCTTCCAATTCCAGATCACTAGCATCAAGAATAGCTCCTCTATACCAGCAATCAATAACCCAATCAACCAAATTTGCTTGCTCAGGCAAGCCCTTTTGGTCTATACGCCTTCTTCCGCAAGCCACTTCAAGGATAGAAACCCCAAAAGCAAATACATCGGAGCCGGTAGTCCCCTTTCCAGTTTTATAAAGCTCTGGAGCCATATAAACTGGTGTTCCAGCCAAAATCGTTGTTTCTGGATTGCTACCATGATCGTACAACCTAGCGAGACCAAAATCTCCCAACTTACCATTTAGATTGGCATCTAAAAGAACATTACCGGGTTTTATATCTCTGTGTATAACCACTTGTTCCCACTCTTCATGGAGGTAAAGAAGGCCGGAAGCTACTCCTCTGATAATTTGGAACCGCTGAAACCAATTAAGGCTTGATCTTTTATTGCTATATAGAATCTTATCAAGGCTTCCATTAGGCATATAATCATATACCAACAGAAGTTCTCCCTTTCGCCTGCAGTAGCCATGGAGTCGCACCAAGTTTCGGTGCCTGAGCTTTCCCATGCTTACTATCTCAGCCACGAATTCCTTCATGCGTTGTTCTGAGTTATGGGAGACTCTCTTGACAGCAATTTCTAAATTAGAAGAAGGAAGTATGCCTTTGTAAACCTTACCAAAACCGCCTTTTCCGATTAATTCTCTGTCTTTAAAACCTTTGGCTGCTTTGTATAGAGTCTTGTAGGAGAATCTTTGAGGAGCATATTCTTTTTCCCAGTCTTCATATACTTCTTCATATTGTTTCTTCCTTAGCAAGTAAAGAGCTCCACCTATTGTTGTCAGCACAACAACTAGAGCTACAATTGAGACAATGATCATTATTTTTGGTAACTGACTTGCCTTTGCAGGTCTGGGAATTGAAGGAAGTGACGGAAGCTTTGAAATATCAAGGTTTTGTGCTGCTCGTCCACTTGTGCTAAAGCTCCAGCCAAGAAGATAGTGGTTAGTTATAAGTTGACCGGTTGATGCTGCAATACTAACATACATGGTGTCTAAGAGAATTTGCGAAAGATCAAGGCGAGTAGACAAGAGGGGCCTGCTCGGTTTTCTTGGGATGGTGATTGGAGCTAGTGTTACATTAAGTAATTTTTCTTTGCCGCTGTAATCTATCCAAATCTGCATTGGATCTCCACTTTTAAGATCCAATCTCCTACACTTTCCTTCTGACTCAGAATAATAAGCTGCTGGAGCAGCTTCAATAGACTCCAAGGAGTTCACATCGATTCCCACATGATTACCATCTATATCATTGAATTCCATGTTTTGAAAAGTATCAAGCTCAACCGCAAATATGTGGTTTTCAGGGTTGCCGTTGTTTGTTCTATTGAATAAACCTAGATTTTGAGATGATGTGGCAACACGACTATAGTCCATAGATGGTGAGATGACAAAAGACATGCCATGACCAGAAGGAAGATTTTCTTGAGGCACCATTGCAAATACGAAATTCGTGGAAAATGAAAGTGATTGAGAGGAAGATAAGTTGGATTTCATCGGGGATGAATAGAAGGCATAACCTGTATTAAAACCTATGTTGGAACCGCTGGTAAGCTGCAATAAACCACTCCGGAGGATGTATGCTGGTCCATCTCCAGCCAGACTCAGGTTGGCTTGACGAAAACCATTATAGACGAAGTGGAGGTTTTCATCTTGAGCCAAGGCCAATGAGAAGGTGATCGATGTTAACATCAACACCTCCCATATATGAAGTGATTCAAGACTGTGAGCTGCAGCCATTAACAAATTATGATCAAGATGAATTCTCTTTAGGTCGATGATAGGCATGTGGATACTGTGTATGAATAATGTCTGCTATGTTTTCGTTGGTTTCATATTGCAATCATATAGGGGTGGTAGGATGAGCAAAAGTCTCCTCCAAGGGCAATTTCCATTTCATGGTTCTATCAAACATCTTCTATCATGACTCTGTCGTGTAACAAAGTTTACTATGTGATATGATTGTGACAGAGATACATATGCATCTGTTGCTTGGAAAATTCTCTCAACTTTAGTTAACTTCACAGAAGTTGGTACGTGGATGAGTTCTTACACCGTGTAGGAAGATTAATTATAATAGTAATTACAAAAACATATTTTAAAAAAATAAGCTAAATGTTTTAAAATGCTTTCACGGTTTCATGTAATATATATACATATATAATATATATATTTATATATGTATAAATATGCACATTTTACAATAGACTTGAGGTATTAATAGATACACTTGACAAAAAAAATTAAGTAATTACATTCTAAAATTATTGATTATAATTTATTATATCTGATTACAATTAAACGTGTCTGTTATAATTAGAAAATATAATTCTGTTTATTGATTGTTGTAAATATGATTTATCTCATTAATTGTAATAAGATATAATAAATTACAATAAACAATTTTAAAATGTAATAACTTTTTTTTGGTTAATTATATTGATACTCCAAGTGTACCAATAAGACCTATATATATATATATATATATATATATATATAAAAGGATCGACAACCCCTACAAATTACACAATTTCTTACACAAATTGTTGATACAAATTATTGACTTTTGGATTTGAACGAGATAGATGACTAAGATGCACTTATATTAAATCTAATTTAAAGAGCATATTTTCTTAATGAAAGAAGAAAAAGAATGTATTACATAAGAGAGAGAAAAGAAAACTTATTTATTTAGGATGTATAATTGTGTACATATTTAAAGATATAAATGTATCTTAACCATCAATCTTATTCAAATTTAAAGGTCAATATAACAAAATATAAAGATTGAAAGAATTTCCACGGATCAGAATATTGCAAATCCAATGACTAAGCCACTTCCCCAGAAGAAATTTGATGCTCATGTAAACACCTTTGGTATTAGATATATTGGTGATTAGATCTAGTGCAAGTGGGAGTATGTTAGTGATGTGCTCTAGAACCAATCAACCTTAAGTTGTATTTATGCATATTTCATTTAATAAAATGACAATATTATTATTCAATTTATATTCTTATATTCAACTGCGTAATAAAGTCCATAGTACATATAACACAATGTAAAGGAAATCGTGAAATAATTTATGATATGAGATTCCTGTTACATGCAAATATGTTTATAGTTAAATATCCCTAGTCATAGTATTAATGAGACAGGACATCATTAGTACGGATAGATTAACATGTGTTATACTCCTTAATTGGATCGAACAGTAGTTCTTATAAGCTGAAGGCATATGAGATGCCTAGAGTAAAAATGTGGATGCTTGTTTAGAATGAGTACATTAGATGACCTGATTGTAAGATGATCACATGGATAGTTTTATGTTAGTGATCTCATCTTAACATAGCAGTAGGTGCAAGTATTATTTGACATGAGATCTTCAAAATACACTGAGTATCGATTGTCGTCCTTTAATGCCATTCCTTGTTGACTCGGAAAGTTGACTCGTAAGGTGGTATTTAGGTTAGACATGAGCCACTTGAGTGATCAATAAAAGATTCGTCACTTCTCATAGTAGAAAAAGATATCTCACGACCTTTTGAAAAAATTGTTATTTCAGGAATCTTTGGCCAGAGTGATCGTACTAGTGGAAAAGTCTCCCAAGATAAGTAATTGGGAATAACGGATTTTAGGAACAAAAACTAATAAATTCGGGCTAAACATTACTTAATCATTCTGGTGAGAGTTGACACATAGTCCATACTCATAACCGAATGAGATATGTTATAATGAAAGGATGAATTGCACGGTAATTGTCTATGGAAAGGTATTGTTCTAATCATGGATAATTCTGGGCATTTGGGTGGTCATGATACATTGTTAGATACCAATCTTGATCTACTCAAAATCAATTAGTTGATTGGTGAATCAAGGATTAAATAAAAAAGATTTAATTTAATCTAATCCTAATTTGATTAGGATTATAATTCATTCCGGGTTACCAACGTGTTCAGATACCTAATGAGTCACACACTTAAGCAACTCGATGCACAGTATAAAATGACTATTCAATAGGATTTAATATATTAACATGAAATGTTAGTATTAATGATGATAAAATAAAATAATGACCAATTTATTTTATTAGAATCAATTTAATTTAATTGAATTAAATTAAAATTGGGCCTAAAACTAATGAGTTAGACGAATTCCTAATGAGCTTAGATTAGGGTTTCTTTTATTTTTCTTTGCTCAAAAGAATGACTAGATTGCCTATAAATACTTATGTGATGGGACAGTAATTGACAATCTCTCTTAGAAAAAATTAGGGCAAAACAAGAAGCTCTCAATATCCCACATAGCCAACCACCTTGACTAGCATTTAGGGTATTCGGCCATCGCTATCTCCAATTGGGTTTTTGAATATTGTATTGCTGTGTGGATACCTTAGAAACGATTCTACGCTTGGATCGCTAGTGGATTAGATCATACGAGAAGGGAAGAAGTCGCCAATGAATGTATGATTTCAATAAAACACTCTATATATATTTAATTGTATTGGTTTTAAACTAATTTAGAATAATCCAACTTGGGTTTTTTATTTTTGTTTGCTGTAAATTTTTGTTTTTCCGCTGTGCTATGATGTATAAGATGCATACCTAGATATATATATATATATATAGAATAATTTTATATATATATAGAATAATTTTATCATCAATATTTCATAACTTTATAAAGTTAGCACGAACAAATAATTTATCAATTGCATTTGAATTAAATATGAGAGATAATTTATTTTAGGAGAGATAATGTAATTGATGAATTTGATTGGTTAGTCCTAACTTTTTAAAATTAAGAAGTACTAATGATAAAAGTAATATATATGTATCAGTGTTTTTACAATCAGTAGCTCATAACTTTAAAAAGTTAAGAAGAATTAATCAAATTCATCGATTGCATTTGAATTAAATAGGAGAGAGAATGCAATGGATGGATTTAATTGGCTCGTCTTAATTTTTTAAAGTTAAGAGATATTGATAGTAAAAACATTGATATATATATGTGTGTGTGTGTGTGTGTGTGTGTGTGTAGGGGCAGAATTGAGAACATAAGTTTTGACATAAATTTTTGATACAATTTATTGATCATTATATGATAATATTTCAATGGTTTAAATCTAATAATACCTTTACATTAAAATTAATTATACACTTTGACATTAATGTGTTTACTCTACTTTCTCTTTATTATTATACCATTTCTTATTTCTTCAATTAATATTAAAAACTCATAAATTATTATAAACACTATTATAGTCGAATTTTAATATATATGAAAATTACTTTTTGTGGTTAAATTTGTATATAACTTTGAATAAAATTACTAAAAAAAAATAGATTTCAAACTATATGAAATAATTAATTATCTTGAAAAAACAGTTTTAAAATGACATTCTTTATGAAGATTTTAAAATGACATTTATTAAACATGCTTTTATATGGTTTTTTTTTTTTTTTCACTGCAACCTTTGAAACAAATAATTATCAAATAATTACAGTTTATATATATATATATGTATTTTATTTATTTATTTATTTTCTCTAATAATTACAGTAATTGCATCTTTACTTTTTTTTATACACAAATTACCTTTTACATAGGCCTTTGAAACATAAAAGAATTATATTCTTCAAATAAATGTGAGTTTACGTAAATTTATTTTCTTTTAAAATATTCACAAATTAAACTATTCTTAAAAGAGATATGCAAAACCCCTCCAAGATTTAAATTATTTTGCAAGATAATTCTATATTTTCAAATTTATTGAATATTCTCTTATTGTATGTATGTCAAAACCACTCTAAAATTTTAAAATTTAGTTATAGAAATAGTTAATTTCATACCAAATACCCATTCTCATATAAGGCTCTAAGTGATCAATTTTCACATTAAAAAGAAGAAATAAGATCTAGCTAATAAAGAAATTGTAAAGATAAGACAAAAAGTGAGATAAAAAAATATGGATAAATCAAACATGAAAAAATAAAGGTAAAAATAATATAATTTGAAAATGAATAAAAAAAAAGATGCAATAACTTCTTAATTAGTGGGAAGAATATTAATTGATTTTTTTTTTGAAAGAAATTGATGAGTTTTTAATATTAATTAGAAAGATGAGAGATAGTGTAATCATGAAGAGAGAATAATAAACAGTGTAATAATGAAGAGAGAACAATAAACACATTTATGTATCGTGTAGAATTAAGTTTAATATAAAAGTGTAAGTAGATCTAATATATTAAATTCATTATAATCATTAATTTAAAATTTATGTTCTCCGATCATACCTCATGTATATAATGTTTTTATAATTAAGTCTATCTGATTTTAAAAAGTAAAGACTAATCAATCAAATTCATCGTTTGTATTTGAATTAAATAAAAAAAATAATATAATGAATAAATTTTAATTGATTGGTTTTTATATATTAAAATTAAGTGTACATGATTCTAAAAGCCATATATATATATATATATTTATATATTCAAACGTGGTCGTGTAGACCCAACAATACCGACTGACCTTTTGAAATTTCCAAGCCTCTTGAAGATACGTGTGGACCCAATAATAGCTACTAACCTTTTGAAATTTCCAAGCCTCTTGAGTATATCTGTGCACCCAACAATTGCTACCAGCCTTTTGAAATTTCCAAGCCTCCTGAATTTCACTGCCCCATGGACCTTACCCAGTCAACAATACCTATACATAGAAGGCAACTAACCATCCAAGTCGAAGAAGAAAGTAAATGACATAAATTTTTGGACTAAAGATTAGTCTAATATGAGAATAAAAATTAGCCTGATATGGTCCATATTAACTGTACACGTCAAATATGTACGCATGAGTGATGGTGGTTTGAAAATTCAATCAAGTTTTTTAGCCCTTGCTATCTTTCATTTCATGTCCTTATCAGAGAGACAATAAACAAAAGTTTTGGTCCCTAAAGTCTCATGTTTGTGCTTCGATGAAAGCTTGCCACGTGAATGTTCTTCCATTCAAAGTATGGTTGAATTGATTTAAAAGTCACTTTCATTAATATGGATACTCGATGAGAGTACATATATATATATATGAACAAAAAATACACGATACATTGATGTATCAAAATTTTTCTATGGGAGTGGATGATACAAGTGTAGGGGTGCCCTAAGGACATGACTGTACCCATTTGAACCCCTTATTTTTTAAATATCACTTGTAATAAAAGCGATTCGTGGATAAGCTACTTTTAAATTTAGATTTAGATTAATAGACTTAAAAGATTAATTTTTTATGGTAAATGTTTAGGTAAACAATGTACAAAGTACTAAGAAATAAATGTTTTAATGGTATTGAAATGAGGCACTTGAACCAATTAAGATTCTCTAAAGAAAAGTTCGAGTTTATTCAAAGTAAATTCCTCACATCCACACACTGAAAGTCGTGAATTCAAATTATATATCGTTCTTTCAATTTCCAATTGTATTAAAACAATTAAAAATTTTAATTATTTTCAGAAAATATTTATTATAAATTTGTTTCAACTATGAGCCTATTCCTCATAATGGCCTGTAGACCAAGCCCAGATGTTGAAAATTGTAAGTCCAAAACTCATGAGAGCGTTGCACCCACACCAACCATGAACACCACTCAAGCCCAAAATCGCAGAGAATCGAGCGTCATTTCCATCATCGTTTTCGATCAATGCGTCCGCCATTGAAGGAAGTCAACTCCTCCACAGACAGAGGCTCGACGGCCGTTGAACCAAGTCGAGACAGCTCGCAAAAAGAACTCTTTGCGGTCCGTGGCTACAAGACAACCAATGACAAACAAAAAACTGTACAAAAATAAAGTAAGCCAGGAGTTGCACCCATTGAATACATCAGAAACTAAACTTCTAATCACAAAGAGAGATGTTTAAGCCTGTTAACTAATCTCAAACTCCTCAAAAGTAAATTTTCTTTCTCTGAATAAACAAATAATTTAAACTATGAAAATTTTCCCAATTTTAGTATGCAGTGGTACCTTGACGCAAGTGAGCTCAAGATTTAAGTCTTGTTGTTCATATTTGTGAAGTATTGATACCAAAAAATAGACCAACGAATCAAGATCTATCTCCTTGAGTATCTAAGTTGTGGAGTGTCTGCAAAAGAAAAAAGACAAAAGGTTAGAGGTGTCGACATGATGGCCGACGATAACCCTCCAACACCCAAGTTAGTCTTGGTTGTTTTATTGTGAAAAGAATATATCAAGTGTTTAAGGTTTCAAAGTGGGAGTTTCCAAATTTTCTGGTTCCCTCTTACCTAGAAGGAAGTCCTCTTATATAAGCCTCTAGTTAGCTAGACCATCTTGGACATAAGTCAACTACATTACCATTAAGCTGATTTTATCGTTATATGGCTCAACTTTGAATACCATATTGAGTGATCCATTGTCAAAGCTGGTTTGATTTACTTATGAGGCGCTGACTTGTCTAGAAGGACTTGCTTGAAGCGTTTTTGACTCACTGAGTGTCTCCGAGGACTAGTTTGGCTTCATGGGCTTCTATATAACACGCCGAATTGTCACTTAACATGCATTTTACACGTTGTGTGTCTGTTAGGCTGAATTGTCTCTAATGGTCCATTAAATGACAACAAAATAATGTCCCTATGCATCCTCACAAGTGAAGGATTCTTACTTCGAGCAAAGATGAGGCCTTAGATTGGATTATATTAGAGAATGAGGCCTTGATCTTGATTTCAGAAGAGAATGAGGCATCGATATTTATTTTAGAGAGGATGGGCATTGAACTGGATTTTAGAAAAGTTATAAGCCCTCGAACTTAGTTTTAGAGAAGGATGAGACCTTACACTTGGTTTTACAAGGGGATGAGGCCTCAATCATGATTTCAAGAGAGGATGAGACCTTGCACTTGGTTTTGCAAGGGGATGAGGACTCAATCTTGATTTCAAGAGAGGATGAGACCTTGCGCTTGGTTTTGCAAGGGGATGGGGCCTCAATCTTGATCCAAGGCTCGCTTCGATAGGCTAATCTTAGTGGAAGACATTGTCAAGTGGAGAGTTTGGTTAGAGCAGTACATCTGTTAAAAAATAAAGCAAGTGTCTTAAGATGAGCTTAACGAGAATAAAAATCTCGTGTAGAACAAAAGGGTAAAAACTCGTTTGATTCTGAATTTTAATATGAATACGAACCGTGAAAACGTGGTCTATCAATCCTTTAGACATTCAAAATTTTAAGCTAGAGATGTCAGAAAAGTTACTACAAGGATAACTGGTTTGTAGTAGCCAAGCTTTCATACCGAAGTTGCTAGAGGATGAAGCTTCAAATTAGATTACTAGTGGATGAGGTCTTGGACTTAATTTTAAGGGAGGGTATGGCCTCGCACTTATTTTATAAGAGGATGGGGTTATTTTATAAGAGGATGAGGCCTTGATCTTGATTTCAAGAGAGGATGAAGCCTCAATTTTAGGAGAGGATGAGACATTATTGAACTTGATTTTAGTAAAAGATGAGGCCTCAAACTATTTTTTAGATAAAGATGAGTGATTGTGCCTAAAATATCACCTTTGATTAAGCAGTTATTATAGCATAACTTTAAAGTATCGATCCTACAGAAAAGTAAATAATAAAAAGAATTCAAAATAGTAAAATAAAATAAAATAAAATAATAGACAATATATAGAGAACAATTGAAAGAAGAATTATTCAAGAATTTTTAAATGAATAATAAAATATATATATATATATAAATATAACAACCAATAAAGAGAATAATAAGGTTTTGAGGGTCACTTAATTGTTTATTTTACCGTTACCAAGTTTGATTTTCAATCACTACTCAATTGTATGTTTCACATCCCAAACAAACAATTGAAAAATATAGATTTGAAGATCAAATAAAAATACAATGATAATTACAAAACTCTTTATATTTAAGAACAAACTCATATATAATTTATAGATTATTTAAGAACGATAATATATTAAATTGGCAATATTACAGTCGAAAATTAATTTATAAATCTATTAATTCAGAAACTATAATTTTAAAGTAAACCACATATAAAAAAAGAGTTTATTAAATTTATATTGTAAAATATAATTTCTGAATTAAATTTTTAAAAAGAGTTTAATATAGTCATCAAAGAACTTGAAAATCAAACTTGAATAACGGTAACTTTATCATTAAGATCATCCCTCAGTTTTACTTTAATTTTAGTCTAATTTACTCATTATTTCATAAGTTCTATAGAGAAAATAGGTAAATAAAATAGCAAGATTTTTTCACTAAAAAACTTTGATATATATATTTTTCTAAACTGGTTCTCCTTTTGCTATCTGCTTGACACCCTATTTATAGGAGCAAAAAGCTGCCTCTCCAGAAAATCTGGTTCATAGGAACAGCTGACTTTCAAAATTCAAAATTTAATTTTGAAATTTAAATAAAATAATTTTGGTCAAAACCTTTCCATCCATAGCATAATTTTGTTCACAATTCTGCCTTTTTCATCACCTTGAATATATATATATATATATATTTTTTTTAATTTTGAAAACCGAATCATAGGTCAACTCATCTGCAAAATCACTCGGCCACTTCTTAACTTTTGGAAACCAAATCAAATTTCAATTATCACCACAAATCACTCTTATCAAATTTCAACTCATCCCAAAAATCACTCTGCCACTTCCCAGATTTGAGAGACAAGTAGAATGTCAACCCATCCCCACAAATCACTCCATCAACCCTCTCTTAACTAGCTTGTCAAATTTGAAAATCAAATAACCTCTCAATCTTCTGCCTAAATATCTGAAATCAATCAAACCATAAGCTGATCTCTGATAACGCTTGCAAAATCGGCGGCCTTCGAAAATGAACAAGAAACCATAGTTTTGACAGCCACAAAAATGGAGAGTGCAGCGATGACTTCAAGTTTGGAGGAGATAATTGCAGGTCCGGCATCCTTGGAGAAGAAGAACACTAGCAGCGACAGGTCCATGGAGATGAAGAAAATGATTTCAGCGATGGGAGTTTGACAGGAGGTGCGACGACAGCAGAAACTTGGAGAGAAAAGACTGGCCTGAGCGACAACTGCTAGCCAGAAAAGAAAGTGGCAGGTCTGGAGAGCAGAATGACGGTGGCCATGGTAAACAGGAGAAGAATAGGAGCTGTATGTGGAGGCTGCATCTGACACAGAAGAAGACATGTTCAGTCTCTGAATTATGTTTGACTTAGGCTTAGTTTTGGGGCTTTTGAAATTTTTCTGAAAATCACCAAAAGCCCAACAAATATAAGTACTTTTCAAGTCAAAAACATCGACCTTATGGACATAAAAATACACTAAATCCAAATAACCAAACTTTTTACATTTGTAAAAATAATTAACTAAAAATGGTTCATTAAACAATATTATCTGACAAATGCAATCAATTTTCTATTATTAAAAGTGTATTTTATGCATTATTCATAAGCCCCAACCAGCTTATTGCTTGTCCCTTTGCAATCCAAGTGTAAACAAGATATAAAACTTGAATTAAGCCATAACCTTCTTACCACAACCCGCAATGCATATAGCTTTTAAAAAATTCAAACATGTGAAAGCTTCAACTCCATATCCTTACAAGTGAAAGTATCTATATAAATGGAGGGGATTTCACTTATGGAGTTGAAAAAAACAGAGAAACACTCAAATGGATGGAAAATTTTTTAGGACAAACAAATGAATGAACATTGATCAATTGATAGAAAAGTTAACTATTCAGAATTATTCATTTCTTCTACAAAGTTTTGCTTCAAGATTTTAATGATCAACCTAAATAGAGCTTGATGATAGAAAAAAATAAAATAAAATAAAAATAATCCCTAAAGGAAGAATTGTCTTCTAAACTGATGGAAGATTTTATTTGAATTGAATCAACAACTTCTCTTTTTTTTTTACCATCATTTCTTCAGAGTTTTTTTTTTTTTTTTTTTTTTTTTTTTTTTTTTTGAATAAGCACAAAAATACAGAGCTTCTCACGTAATATATAGTTTCTCATAGCAAACACAATTTCTAAAGGCTCAATGGTATTTTTTTTACCAATATCTCTTAAAGCATATTCAATAAATCAAGAATGACAATCTAAACAGTAACTTAATCAGTTCAAAAGATTAATGAAAGTCCATAAATTGTTTTCTCAATTTCTCTACTCACTCACAAAAAATGTGTGAGATTAGAAAAATATGCACTTAAACATATATGCATTGAACATTCATCTTAGCACAAAGCTTTGCACATGAAATATAAACCAGTTTAAATAAGAATTACAGTAAAATAGTCAATCAACTAGTTTTGTTTTGTGATTTTTTTTTTTTCTAAAAACCATATGCAACATGAATATACACAAGCCACCACCCCTAACCTAAATCTAACAGTGTCCTCATTGTCATAAACAGATGGGAAAATAAAAGAACAAAGGACACTTTAATGACACTTCATTGAGAGGCAACCAAATTAGCATAAGGCTAAGGATTAAAAAATAAAATAAAATAAAACAAAACAAACTAAACTAAAGAAAAACAAAGCAAACTAAAAATAAATAACAAGCAAGAAAAAAATAGTATCGAAAGATACAACCTGATCAGTTATATTAAACAGCAGCCACTAAAGTGAGCTCCTTAGGTTGGACTATTCTCTCCACAAAATGTTTCGACCATTGTCCATTTACTCAGAGAATTCTCCCATCGGTTAGGTCTTAAACCTCAACAACACCATTGGGAAAAACATGCTTCACCAAAAATGGACCAGTTATCTAGATCTCAACTTTCCAGGGTGAAGATGCAATCGGGAGTCATAAAAATACACCCGTTGGTTTGGTTCAAAAATCTTTCTTAGGATCTACTTGTCATGAGTTGCTTTCAGTTTGACTTTGTAAATCCTGGAATTATCATATGCATTATTTCTCAACTCTTCTATCTCTGATAGTTGTAACTTTCTTTGAAAACTTGCAACATTTAAATCAAAGTTAAGAGCCTTAATAGCTCAGTAAGCTTTATGCTCTAACTCCATAGCCAGATAACACACTTTTCCAAAAAAGGTCGGTATGGAGACATTCTAAGGGTTATCTTGTAAGCAATGTGGTGTGCCCAAATTGCATTATTATTTCATGTTTCTACAATGAACTTTCAACTTTTATTTATAATGTGAGGTGTTACAGAGTACAATAAAAATAGGAAAGAATTTTATATTAATTATATTTTCAAAACCGCGTTCATCGATTTAGAGATAGATTCCATTGAAATAAGAGTTTGATTTTATCTCTAATTTTGGCAGTTGACACTTCCTCAAATTAAACTGTTACTTTTTTGGAAAAATTCCTTTAATGAGCACTTCGATTTGTGAGCTAGATCTTACTCTAGGCGACTTAGAGCTGAGCATAAAGCAACCTTGATCATGGTTGACTAGCGATCTGAGAATCACAATCAGTGAACTGAGAACTTGTTTATATGAGGTGGATGTTAGCGGATTGAGCTTTCGTTAATTGGGTCAATTCGTTGGACTTTTATCAACCCACTGTATAAGCCCCAAATATACCCACAATATCAGTTGCAACAGACGTGCTGTCCAGATGCCAATTAGCTCTATCAAAACCATGGTAGATGAAGTGCTTATCATCTTGAGCAAAGGCCAAGAGAACCAATGACACTAAAAACTGTGCAAAAAGTAAGCCAGGAGTTGTACCCATTGAATACATCAGAAACTAAACTTCTAATCACAAAGAGAGATGTTTAAACCTGTTAACTAATCTCAACCTCCTCAAAAGTAAATCATGACATGCTGTCTTTAACAAAATAATGTTTCAAAAACCATATCAGATGCTTTTTATTATTATTATTATTTTTTGGTAGCTTAACAATAATTATGGCAATTCTTAGAGAAGTAAGATAATTGCAATGTCTTGTGTTCAGCTGGTTCTAATTTAAGGAGACTACTATGATGTACACAATGTTTCTGGTTCTTTGCAAACTGCTAGTTGATGTATATCTTCACATAAAAACAAGTTTATTGTTTACAAAATACAACGTTAAGTTGAAGAAACATTCTGGTGTTAAATTTAGTTCGCAGCAAGATAGGGATACAGTACTCATCATATGCTCTGCAATCTTTTCTGCTCCCCTTCTTCACTTTCAAACTAGCCATAGACTTCATCTTTACCTTGATTGCCCTGAGTCTTGGAGAAAAGATACGAGACATACGAATGAAATTGTCTAAAGCAACTAACGGATCAGCTTGAAGCAGAGTTTTAGCAGATGCAGAGAATTCTTCAATGAGCTACATGTTCAACACCAATGTAAATGACTAAGACATTGCATGACAATTTAAAAGTTTATCATTTACAGAGTAAAGTTTAGAGTTTGAGCAGAATTCAGGATAAAAATTTGAAATTCAACACAAGAGAGAAAATCAGATGAGTAAGAAAAAGAGTTTATATACCACAGAAAGTAATCCTACAAAGAATTACATGTTCAACAACTCAAATGTAAAAGAGGCATTGGATGATACTTGAAACTTAAAACTTCTATGCCTTAGAACTCTGGAGTCGATTGCTGCATATATTTTTTAAAGATAATTCTAGATGATTCCACAGTCTGAATTCTTACTCAGGAATGCACAAGTCACTTGAAAATCTGCTGATTCAACGACCAACTCTCAAGATTGAAGCAGTAGAAACGGTGCCAGCAGACCTACTGTCAAATAAAGAGGGAAATAACATAGTATTAGAAGCTTCATCACTTGCTGAGAACACAGCCTTCACGGTGCTATCTTGTGGTATATCTGGCAACTTGACATCACCATCCAGATACTGCATAACCTCCCTCATGCTAGGTCTTGCTGCTGGTTTAGGATGTGAGCAGTACAATCCTAATTTCAGAACCAGCTCCATCTGCTCCGCTGCATAAGAACCTTCCAATTCCGGATCACTAGCATCAAGAATAGCTCCTCCATACCAGCAGTCAATAACCCAATCAACCAAATTTGCTTGCTCAGGCAAGCCCTTTTGGTCTATACGCCTTCTTCCGCAAGCCACTTCAAGGATAGAAACCCCAAAAGCGAACACATCGGAGCAGGTAGTCCCCTTTCCAGTTTTATAAAGCTCTGGAGCCATATAAACTGGAGTTCCAGCCAAAATCGTTGTTTCTGGATTGCTACCATGATCGTACAACCTAGCGAGACCAAAATCTCCCAACTTACCATTTAGATTGGCATCTAAAAGGACATTACCGGGTTTTACATCTCTATGTATAACCACTTGTTCCCACTCTTCATGGAGGTAAAGAAGGCCGGAAGCTACCCCTCTGATAATTTGGAATCGTTGAAACCAATTAAGGCTTGATCTTTTATTGCTATATAGAAACTTATCAAGGCTTCCATTAGGCATATAATCATAGACCAACAGAAGTTCTCCCTTTCGCCTGCAGTAGCCATGGAGTCGCACCAAGTTTCGGTGCCTGAGCTTTCCCATGCTTACTATCTCAGCCACGAATTCCTTCATGCGTTGTTCTGAGTTATGGGAGACTTTTTTGACAGCAATTTCTAAATTAGAAGAAGGAATTACGCCTTTGTAAACCTTACCAAAACCGCCTTTTCCAATTAGTTCTCCGTCTTTAAAACCTTTGGTTGCTTTGTATAGAGCCTTGTAAGAGAATCTTTGAGGACCATATTCTTTTTCCCAGTCTTCATATACTTCTTCATATTGTTTCTTCCTTAGCAAGTAAACAGCTCCAAATATTGTTGTCAGCACAACCACTAGTGCTACAATTGAAACAATAATAATTATTTTTGGTAACTCACTTGCCTTTGCAGGTCTGAGAATTGAAGGAAGTGACGGAAGCTTTGAAATATCAAGGTTTTGTGCTTGTCCACTTCTGCTGAAGCTCCAGCCAAGAATATAGTGGTTAGTTACACGTGTACCAGTTGATGCTGCAAAACCAACATACATGACATCTAAGAGAACTTTAGAAAGATCAAGGCGAGTTGACAAGAGAGGCCTGCTTGGTTTTTGTGGGATGGTGATTGGAGCTAGTGTTACATTAAGTATTTTTTCTATGCCGCTGTAATCTATCCAAATCTGCATTGGATCTCCACTTTTAAGAAACAAACTTTTGTTCTTTCCTTCTGACTCAGAATAATAAGCTGCTGGAGCAGATTCGATAGACACCAAGGAGTTCACATCGATTCCCACGTGATTATCATCTATATCATTGAATTCCGAGTGTTTAGAAGTATCAAGCTCAACCGCAAATATATGATTTTCAGGGTTGCCACCGTTTGATCTATTGAACAAACCTAGATATTGACCAGGTGCACCACCACTACTGAAGTCCATAGATGGTGAGATGACAAAAGATATGCCATGACCAGAAAGAAGATTTTCCTCAGGCACCATTGCAAATACAAAATTTGTGGAAAATGAAAGTGATTGAGAGGAAGACAAGTTGAATTTGATCGGGGATGAATAGAAGGCATAACCATTATTAAAGCCTGTGTTGGAACCGCTGGTTAGCTGCAATAAACCATTCCGGAGGATGTATGCTGGTCCATCTCCATCCACCCTCAGGTTGCTAGCACGAAAACCATTATAGACGAAGTGGAGCTTTTCATCTTGAGCCAAGGCCAATGAAAAGGTGATCAATGTTAATATCAACACCTCCCTTACGTGAATTGATTCAAGACTGTGAGCTGCAGCCATTAACAAATTATGATCAAGATGAATTCTCTCGGGTTGAAGATAGGTATTAGGAATTTTTTTTTTTGAAGAAAAAGATAGGCATTAGGATACGGTGTATGAATAATGTCCACTATGTTTTCATTGGTTTCATACTGCGATGTATATATATATATACGTGTATATATATAAGTAATTCTTTTTTTTTTTAATCACATTATATAATTGAGATTGATCCAAAAAATAATTTGGATCAAATAAAATTATTATATATTGAACGTGCGGCCTAAAGAGAAGGCTCATAGGTGGAAAGAAACGATCAACACATAGATGAGGGACTATCCTCAAATAGGAGGGAGAGAGAAAATCTTATCTTATTTTATAATGAAAATGTAGGTACGTTTATCGAACTCATAACTTGATAATAAGTAGTGTGTAAGGTTTATCATTGAACTGATACCTCAAACCTATATATAGAGTAATTTTACCATCCATACCTTATAACTTTTTAAAATTAAGATAAATTAATTATATTCATATATTACATTTGAATTAAATAGAAAAAAAAAATTATTTTAAAAAAATATATATAATAGATGGATTTAATTAATTCGTCATAAATTTTTAAAATTAAAAAATATTAATAATAAAAGTAACATGTATATGGTCAAGATCTATGGGCTCTTAAAAATTATATTTAAGAGTCTCATTCAAATCCAGAAAAATGTATAAAAATTGGTGTAATTTTTAAGGGCGGCTCGTATGAACATTCAAACGTGTAGACCAGTAATACTTGGCTCACATTTTGAAATTTCCAAGCCTCGTGAACATACGTGTGGAACTAACAACAGCCGTTTGCCTTTTGAAATTTCCGAGCCTCTTGAATATACGTGTGGACCCAACAGTACCTACTCACCTTTTGAAATTTCCAAGCCTCTTGAACTTCACTCGCCCATGGATCCCCACTCAGTCACCAATATCTACACACAGAAGACAATTGAGAATTGACCATATAAGTAAAAGAAAAAGTCAATGACACAAAATTTTTGGACTAAAAGTTAGTATAATATGAGAATAAAAGTTAGCCTGAAAATCGTGAATTCAAATTATATATGGTTCTTCCAATTCCCAAATTAAATTTAAAAAAAATTTAAAAATTTAAAATATTTTTAGAAAACAAGGTCAAATTCTTTTTTATTAAAAAACAAAAGAAAAAAATTTGTTTTTACCTATTTTTTATGAAAATTTATTTTTAACCCTTAAACAAATTATTTTCATTTTATACTCAAATTTATCAAATTACCCTTAAGTCAAAATTTTTAAAATATAGAATTTAAACTCGATACTAAATTTTATGAGATCATAAAACTCGATACCAGATTTTGTGGCCTCACATAATCTAGTACTGGGTTTCATAGGATCACAAAATTCAGTCGTCGTTTTTTATGTTACATCTTATCGGAAATCTCTATTTTCAAGCAAAATCCAATCAAATTAAATCATAAACATTACTACTTACCATCTAAAATACTAAAAAAATTTAAAAAATCACAAAAAACTTAAAAAATACCAACAAAACTCAAACTAATACAAATAAAGCTAAATATCGCATACTATGAGTAATAAAAGAGGAGAACAAAGTAGACAAAGATGATTTGAGTAAAATGGGTATAGATTGTAATTAATTTATTTGAACAATTAATTTTTTAAAAATGGTGGGTATAAACGGATTTACAACTTTTAAAATTGGTAATTTTTGTTTTTTGTTTTTTTTTGGCATTTAATATTTATAGATTTGTTTCAACTATGGGCCTATTCCTCGTAATGGGCCTTAGACCTAGCCCAAATGAAGAAAAATTATCAGTCCAAAACTCTTGACGGTATTGCTCGCACACCAACCGTGAACATCAATCAAGCCCAAAATTGCAGAGAATCGAGAGTCATTTCCATCATCGTTTTCCATCAATTCGTCCGCCATTGAAGGAAGTCAATTTCTCCACTGTCGACAGATAGAACAGCTAAAGGCTCGACCGCCGTAGAACCAAGTCGGAACAGCCCGGAAAAAGAACTCTTTTTGGTCCGTAGCTACAAGGTACGAGATAACCCTAAAGATATTGATACTAATGTAGCTTAGGTTTGACTTTTGAGCACGGTCGTTGAACATGATCACACTCACACACACATACACAGTCGTCCCTGACTCGATCGGTTCATCTTGACTCGACGGCCTGTTGCGAAGGGAACAGAAGCTAGGGTTTTGAATGTAATCCTTGAAAATTTAACCTAATTTAGGGTTTTGGGTAGTTGGAAATTTGGTCTTGGTATTCGGGTAAATGAAATGGGATTCAAAGATTGGATTTTGAAATTATTGGAAAGCATCGAGTCAACTTTGATCCGATGGTGGCTTGAATAAGTCAACTTGACTCGTTGATGAGCCTATTGAGGTGACTCGATGGGTTCATTTTGTGTACCTTTCTGGGTAATCAGGTCAGCATAACATGTTTAAATTTTCTGCACAGAAATGCGTGATTAAATATGTTAATTTGAATTTGTAGTTTGACTAGTTAGGGATGGCCAAGAGATGGAAAGAGTGTTTGAAAACGAAACCGTGTGACTTTTATGAAGCAAAAGTCACTTGTCACTCTCATTGGAGGACTATTGATATGATTAGAAGGCGGCTCAATCCTCGGCAGCTGAAGAAGTTTGAAGAGATGTGTTTTGGACATTTTTTAAGGGTTCATAATTTACAGTTTTCCGGACAATTATGTCACCATCTTCTTTTGAGGGAGGTGGATATTAAAGGGGCATCTTCACAAGAGATGTGGTTTTTGATTGGTTCTGATATAATTAGATTTTCGAAGGTTGAATTTGGTTTGGTTACTGGGCTTAAATTTGGGAAAAACAAGGAAACTCCCCACCAGATATCGAAAAGACTTGGGCAGCGGATACGTCAGGTCCATTTTAATGATGCGAAGAAAATTTTTGTTGAAACCTTGGAGGCATACTATAATACTTATGTACCAAAAGATGAAGAAGATGATGAGGTTCTAAAGCTAGCTCTTCTACTGTTTTTGGAGGTTACTTTACTTGGGAAGGATAAAAGGACGCAAATAGACTATTTCTGCATGCAATTAGTGGATGACTTGGATGCATTCAATGAGTTTCCATGGGGTACTTTTATTTTTGCTCGGACAATTCATTCGCTTTCTACTTGTTGCAAAGATCGTGCTGATAGGTTTAAGGAGAGACAAGAAAAGAATCCCAGACACAAGGAAGAAAGATACAACATATATGGGTTCATATTTTCTTTTCAGGCGAGTTTAGTTTTCATTAAACTATGTAGTTTTTTATTGGAATTTTATATTTGATTACAACTATGAAGTTAATTATGCTCTTATTGGTCATATATTAATGTTTATTTTCTTTGAGCAAACAGGTATGGGCCTTTGAAGCGATATTATCATTAGAGGCAAAGAAACATGCTGTGCGTATATCTAATGACATCCCTCGAATTTTGTCTTGGGAAGCTTCAACAACACCTAACTATGAAGACTTAAGGAAGGAAATTTTTGCAAAAAAAGTTGTAAGTATCAATGTCAAACGTTTTATTTCTAATTTTTATTTATTTTACTAATATAAAGTTAATTTTATTTTGTACTATTGTTTTCAATGCGATATTGCAGGTTTCAACATTGCGTGTTCTCATTCCAACAGATGAGGAGAGACAACAGCCATACTTTGCTGATTTGCTTTATGAGGATGTTCCATTGCCAGCTGAGCTCGAGCCAGCTGACCTGTATGAGACTGCATATGAGACTGATGCTATTGGTGAGGACAATGATGGTGGCGATGATGTTGAGGCTACACAGACTGATGAGGCTGCAGAGGTGGGAGATGGTGGTGATGTTGAGGCCCATGAAACTGCCCTTGTGGTTAGAAAGGCACCACGTAAGATTGGACAGCGAGCCTGCCTTGCATCTGCTACTACTTCCTATGCGGTACGCTTACTGGTGAAGTGAACTCTGTGACTACAGCTACTATAAGTTATGTGGCTTTTCACATTGTAAATACCTTCAATATCTGAATACGTGCAGTCACCTTCTTTGGTGAAAAGAGTTGATGAGCTGAGCTCTGACATTAAAAATCTAAGGTCAGAGATGATCATCAGACATGAGGAGATAAGTTCCCAGTTGAAGTCTTTTCAAGACAAGATGATTCTCGAGATCCAAGGTCTAAGGTCAGAGATAATCACCAGACATGAGAGTGTTATTAAGGTATTTCGAGTTATTTTAAATTTGTTAATTTATATATATAAATATAAATATATTTATTTATATTTATATTGATGATGACTAATTTCATAGTAATTCTCTTTGTTCAGGAGGATGATCAAGGTGTTAAAGGCGCTAAGGAAGGAGACTGTACAGTGAGGGATCATCCAGTTGAGATAGGTTCTGACGCAGGTTCACATGACCCTGATGCAAGTATTCTTCAACTTGATAAACAACCTAAGGGCATTGTCAAAGTTCAAAGGAACCGCAAGCGGTCTGCATATGCTTTAAGCCCATTTATTGACTCGATGAGTAGGAAACAGAAGAAATAGGAGATGCAGAATCTCGATAAATTACATTTGACACCCTTGACTTACAGTTCGACCAATCAGTGGACCCTGTATATTTTTGTTTCCATATGGGATTATGAAAAGATAGAGAGCTCTCTAGGCAGCCAGAAATTTTCGATCTGGTTGACTATAATGGGTCCTGAGCATGATGGACTGGGTTGATGGCCTTACCGCTATTGGTGCCCACAACCCAGGGATGGGCATGGACATTGTAAGTAGTTGTCCAGTATGTTATATATTGTATTGTATAGTATGATTTATAGTCCTTTTAAGATAATAGTTGAGTACATAAGTTACTTTTTAATCTCTGCTATCAGTTTATTCTGACTTTTGCATTCCATTTCTTACAATCTCCTCTCTCGAATGGAATAAGATTGGAAGCTTGTAATCAGAATCTGTATTGATGAAATCCTGCGTGATATTACCGGTAAACAAGTGTATCGGATTTGTCTGGATTTCCAATTCCTATTTAAAATATTATTTCCTTATTTTAGACTTTAATAGTATTTCCTTTTATAGTTGGATTGATTTTCTTTCAGTTTTTTACTTCCTTAAGTTGTTTGAATTGATTTCCTTTTAAGTTTTGGATTTATTTCCTTATAGGAAGTAATTTTGTAATCTAATTCTAAAGGGCCAATTTACCCATTCTATAGGTTGGTTGGTTTGTTATCTATTATTAGATTAGGGTTAGGTCATTATGTGATATGATCCATTTTGTGGGTTGATTGGTTCATCATCTAACCTAACGTGTGATGCAAGTTAGAGCGATTACGGCTTATTGTTAGTCAACCATTACATTGTGTCCTTTACACAATGTTTAAACAATATCCTTGTAAGATAGAATAGGACTGAGTTCTCCCAATATAATATGCTGAACCGTTACAACATAACTGGTATTTCTTGATCATGAGCAATTAAGTTACAACATTTCCACATAGCTATTTTAACAATGATATAGAACTATCTAACCTTGTTTTTACAGAAATACTGTATCAGTGTTCTAAATTTACAGCTGAAACGTTTAACTTAAATCTTCTATCATAATGGATAGACTGTTTTTTTATTCAGCGACCTGAAACGAGTATTGAATCAACAGTGGACATAGTTTGTGAAGTACTTCCGAACAATGAAGAAAATGAAACTGCACAATCAGAAGCTTCATTAGTTGCTGTGAATGCGCCAATCACATTGCTATCAGGTGGAATATCTGGGAACTTGGCATCACCATCTAGATACTGCATCACTTGCCTCATACTAGGCCTCATTGTTGGGTTAGGGTGTGAACAAAACAAGCCTAGCTTCAGAATCAATTCCATTTGCTCCTCTGCGTATATACCTTCCAATCTCGGATCACTAGCATCAAGGATAGATCCTTTTTTCCAGCACTCAATCACCCAATCTACCAAATCTAACTCTCCAGGCTCAATAGGCCTCCGTCCACAGGTTATTTCAAGCATAAAAGCTCCAAAAGCAAATACATCTGCGCTAGTAGTTGCTTTTCCTGTTCTAAGAAGCTCTGGAGCCAGATAACCTACAGTTCCCACCAGGTTGGTGGTTTGTAGATCACTGCCATGATCATAGAGTTTAGCAAGGCCGAAATCTCCTAATTTTCCATTTAGATCAGCATCTAAAAGAACATTAGCAGGCTTTATATCTCTATGAAGAACCACTTGCTCCCATTCTTCATGGAGGTAAAGAAGGCCACAAGTTACTCCTCGAAGAATTCTTATTCGCTGAAACCAATTCAGATTTGGTCTCATACTACCATATAAAATTTTGTCAAGGCTACCATTAGGCATGTAATCATATACCAACATAAGCTCTCCTTTTCGCCTGCAGTAGCCCCGGAGTCGCACCAAGTTCCTATGCCTTAGCCTTCCCATGCTTACAATCTCAGCCACAAACTGCTTCATCCATTGTCCCGAATTATGAGTGACCCTTTTGATCGCAATTTGTTCATTGGAAGGAAGTACACCTTTATAAACCTTTCCAAAACCGCCTTGCCCTATAACCTCTTTGTCCTTGAAACCATTTGTTGCTTTGTAGAGAGTCTTGTAAGAGATTCTATGAGGACCGTATTCTCTTTCCCAGTCTTCATATACTTCTGCATATTTCTTCTTCCTCACAAAGTAAACAGCTCCAACAACTACTATAAACATCACCACCACAACTACAACCAAACCAATCATCATTGGATCATTTTTCTTACTCGTTTTTCTTCGTGGGGGAGGTGGAGGAAGCTTTGAAATATCGAGATCTTGTGCTTCTCCACTTCTGCTGAAGCTCCATCCCAGAACATAATGGCCACTCCTACGTGTACCGGTAGCTGCAGAGAATCCAACATACATTGAGTCTAAGAAAATCTTAGAAAGATCTATGGATGTTGACAGGAGAGGCCTGCTTGGTTTTGGAAATCTGATCGGAGCTAGTGTCACGTTGAGTAACTTTTCAACTCCATTGTAGTCAATCCACATCTGCATTGGATCTCCACTTTCTAGCATCAAGCTTTTGTTCTTGCTTTCTCTATCAGAAAAATATGCTGCTGTAGCAGAATCATTGGAAATCACGCTGTTCACATCAATCCCCACATGATTTCCATCAATATCTTCAAACTCGGGACTGTCTACAGTATCGAGCTCAACAGCTAAGATGTGATTTGTAGGCTGGCCATTGGTTGAGGAATTAAAGAGTCCAAGAGATGAACCTGCAGAAGCTCTGGTGAAGTCCAAAGATGGTGAGAAGACAAAAGCCATGCCGTTGCCACCAAAATTAGGCATTGATGAAACCAATGCAAACACAAACTGTATTGAAAAAGAAGGAGATTGAGAAGAAGACGTATTGAACTTGATCGGATATGGATGGAAACCATAGCCGGTTTTCAGCTCAGAGAAGTTAGTTAGCTGCAACAGGCCATTGGGAAAAACTCTTGCTAGTCCATCCAGATGCAGTTTCCTTCCGTTGAAGCCATTGTAGATGAATCGGTTTTCATCTTGTGCAAAGGTAATGGAAATCAAAGACACAGATAAAGCTAAACAAAAACAAACTGTTCTAAGAGCTGCAGGCATGGAAGAAAGCATTTAGTAGTATGTTTTTGTAGGATAGAGATGTTTAGGTGTCTTTCCCAATCTGAGACTCTTGATTTATTAACCTTCCAACTGTTTTAAGTCTCTAAATCTTTGTTCAGAATCTTTGTATAAAACAAATAATTAATCAAGTTGACCCTTAAACAATGGGACACGTTGTGGCCCAAGATATTAACTAAAACAACCAGTTCAAATTTCTGACTGTTGATACCCTTCTGCAAGAACGGTAAAAATAATCACCAGGTCAACACATGATGATGGGGATCAATAAGTCAACATGGATTCAATACTTTCCTAAATTATAGGATACCAAAAGTTGAAATGTGGTGTTTCCACCTTTTTGGCACCAAATAGGTTCATGAACGAAGAAGATCATGTTAAACATGAAGGTTGTTTCATTTCACACAAAATGTGGCCTACTACTGCCCCTCCATGAACATTTATTTATATATATATACAAACTGATTAATTGAAAGCAGTGGAACATGTTACTCTGCTCTAATTTTTAACTCAACATCGTGAAGATACCTCCCTCTCTTTGCTCTTTCTTTTACGTCTTTTTTTTGTACTCAACTTATGTCTGTTAGTTATTTTAAAAGAGGAGGCTGTTACTGATAAGTGTTTTTGTAGCCAACATGAATTGAAGTCTCAAGATGATAAGAAAAGTGGGGATTAAAATATTGACATACTTGCCAGGCTTATTAAACTTCTCACCTAACACATATATAATAGCGAATGGCTATAGATGGCTCTATTATAATATATGCATGATCCAGGAGTTGACAAAAGCCAACCAGGATGTCCCCGCATAAAGGTCATATTATATGTAGACATGACCACGGTTCGGTTCGAACCGTGCGGTTCGAACCGAACCGTAACTGTAGAACCGGAACCATAACATAAGGTTCTGGTTCCGGTTCGGAACCGAACCGGAACCGTCACTGTAGCGGTTCCGGTTCCGGTTCTTTGAAAATTAAAACCGGAACCGCCGGTTCAAGAACCGGCGGAACCGGAACCGACTTGAACCGGCGGTTCCGGTTCGGTTCCGGTTCTTAAATAAATAAATAAATAATAATAATAATAATAAAAACCGTTGGGGTCTATAAATTATAATTTTTAGTTTATTGTTAGCACTTAACAGTTTTAAATTCTTATTTTATTATTTTTAAATTTCAAATTATCAACCTATAATATTTATAAATTTCAAAATTTTAATTTATAATATTTTTTAACTTAAATTTTGATTTCAATTTATATTTTTAAATCTAAATTTTTAATTTATTAGTTATTATTTTTAAATATTAAATTTTCAATTTATTATTATTAAATTATTTCAATGGCTAAAGAGTGACTGAGTGAGTGACGTACTGATGTGAGTCAGTGAGGGACTGAGGGTAAATCAGTAAATGGATAATCCGTAATGAATTTTATAAATTAAAGCTAATTGTGATTTGTGATTGTGAGTATTGGTCTTCAAATAATTAAATTTTTTATTTCATTTGTGTATCAGTGTATCCGCCTATCCGGTATCGATTTATTTTTTAATTTTAAAATATATTTTAATATTACTTTTTAAATTTCAAATTGTCATTTTAAAAAAAGGTTCCAGAACCGGAACCGAAACCGTTATAGAACCGAAACCGGAACCGGAACCTGAACCGTTATAGAACCGTCGGTTCCAGAACCGAACCGGAACCGTGTTATTTCGGTTAAGGTTCCGGTTCTAGCTTTTTTAGAACCGGAACCGTCGGTTCGGAACCGGAACCGGAACCGAACCGAACCGTGGTCATGTCTAATTATATGCAGTATTTTAATATAATATTTTTATTAATAACTGATATAGAATAAGTGTTACCTGTCGTGGTCATGGAAGTTGTCACTTTTGTACATATTATAGATCACATCAACCCTAAGTTAAGATCCAGGGACTCAGCCTTGAGAACTCACACATCATAATCTTGGGTTGTGGTCCATCTTTCCTACCATGGTGGAACTAGCTCACAAGTAAGTATGCTTGATTGGTGTTAAAATAACAGTTTTCAAATAATACCTATCTAGTTAATTAACAAAACAAAAGACTATTTCAAACATATTAGATAGATATGAAAAATCTGTTTGAACATTTATTGTTGGAGAAAATTCAAGAATGGTGTGTACCTGTTTGACTAGTGTTAAGATACCAATTCTCAAATAGTACCTATCTAGCTAATTAACAAAACAAAAGGAGAAAAAAAAAACAAAAACAAAAACAAAAATAAAAACAAAAGAAAAGACATTTCAAACATATTAAATAGATATGGAAAATCTGTTAGAACATTTATTGTTGGAGAAAATTCAAGAATGGTGTGTACCTTATATTGAGACCTACCGAGTTGAACTGAAATTTTCATCTTACTTTCATTTGCATCTAATGGAATACTTGCCAAATAAAAATCACTGTAGTGCTAGTTTTGTGACTTCAATGCACTTTATAAATGTTGTTTTCCTTAAAACACGATTTGTCCCATCAATCTACTGATGCACCAGGTTAAGCAAATACGTCTTCAAGACACAATGATGTTGGGTGTTTAATATCGTTGTGCATTAACAACTTAAACCATGGAGACCTTTGATGATGAGCCTGTTAAGATATAGTAATCCGTCACTGCAGTTAATAGAACATTGGTTTGTTTATACAAGAAAACAATTTAATAAAATGTGTTTATTTATGTGAGAAAATGAGGGAGATAACACTTTGACCAAACTCTCCAAATTGGTCAAATTTTGGTGTAGGAAATAATTGAAATGGGTGACCTATTTATAATATGTTTTGCACCATTTCATGAAAAGTTGCAATTATTCATTATGACTTTTCATTTGGAATTGTTTTAAAACCAAACTATTGGATCCATGTTACAATCTTTACTTTTAATTAGACAGTTCAGATTGTACCTCTTTATAAGAGTTACACTCCTAGATAATAAGTTGCAACATTCCATCATGACTTTTTATTTCAAATAAATTTGAATCTAACCATTGGATCAATATTATGACTTCCACATTTGATCCTATGGTTTTGGTCACATCAGTCCATAAAGGTCATATCTTTATATAAAATCAAATATTATGATAAAAGTTATACCATTTGATCATACATTTTGATCAAATTAACAATTCTCATTTAATCATCAGACCAAATCATATAATGTGATTAGAGGTGGATACGGTTCAATTTGGTAAAAAATGAACCGAATCGAAAAAATATCGATTTTCAAAATAGAAAATCGAACCGAATCGAGTCGACTTAGATCAATTTAGGTCATATCGGTTCGGGCGTTGAAAATGGGCCTCTAATTACTTATTAGACTGATTTTATAATTCAATTTTTTATTCAATTGAGTTGATTTAAAAGTTTAATTTTAATTCAATTGGGTTGATATTAAAGTTCAATTTTAATACAATCCAAAGCTTTAAAATATGAGTGACGGTGTTTCCATCCCTTAAATATTGTATGTACACCCCTTTTATACACAGACCACATTAAATATTATTTTAAAAGATTATTATTTACAAGGTTAATTACACTAATATTTCTCAAGTATCTTGAAATTGTATTCAATGACAACTTCAATATTTATTGCACTAACATACTCTGAAAAATGTTGACTACCATAAAAACTAATTATTGACTAACTATTTATTGTGAAAAATAAAAAATGCCCTTAGTATATAATTTATTATTTTATTATTAATTATGATATTTTATTTGGAAAAATTGTTATATATATATTTATATAATAAAAAATTAATAAAACCATATCATAACTATAATTTAGGAGCAAAAATTTCTTTGTGAAATCATTGTTGTTTCTTTGTCTAGGAAAATATTTGGACAAACAACAAAGCATAATTATTTTAAAGGATCTCTCTAGTCATAATGGCAACAAAGATCATGAGACGCGTTGTGCGATATAAGAAAGATCAGTTAAGCTATATGTGGGGTTTGATAAGTATGTTCGATTTCTACTATGTTCGATCTGCATAAAAATTGATTTCACATAGAAGATGTGCAAAACATGCAGATGGTAAGAACTCTTCCTATATAAACTTAGAAAATTTTCTCTATATCACAAACAAAGTTTCTCATTGAGTGGTGATATGATTTGTGATACACAGATAGTTTTTATTTTGCTACTGTTTAATTTTGTTTAAGAAGTTAATTTTGGAAGCAATTATGCTTATGTTTGGATATGTTTGTTTTGGCGTTATGATAGGCAAGGTATTCTACTTAGATGTGCTGATTTAGAATTTGCATTTGCTTCTCTTATTTGTTGAGTTTTTTTTTTGTCCTATATAGATGCTAAAAATGAAAAATAAAAAATAAGCCTATTGATGTTCAATGAAAATTTTCAACAGGTATCGTCAACTTGCACAAATTCTTTAATCCTTTCGCTCCTCTTATATTTTGAACTTTAGGGCATTACTACCTAAATTATAATTATGATATGATTTTTTATTAATTTTTTGTTATATAAATGTATAGAGCAAAATACACAAAATCCCTCACAGGTAAGACCTAAATCAGCTATAATTAAAGATTGAGTTTAATAACACAATACCCCCGAGTCAACAGTATCTGTTAGGCAACTCTCAGTTGATCAAGGGTAATTTCGTCATTTATTAATAACAAAAATTATTAAAAAATTATTAAAACCATTTTTCCAAAACTCTCTCTCTGTCACTCCCACATCCTCCGCCTCTACCTGATCTCCACCTTCTTCTTCTTTTTCTTCTTCTTCTTCTTCTTCTTCTTCTTTTCTCCCTGATTTGGGTTCGTGGAACCCAGATCAGATCTGGGTTTGAACGACGTGAACCCAGATCAGATCTGGGTTCGTCGTCACGAACCCAGATCAGATCTGGGTTCGCGTCGATCTGATCTTCCTAGATGACGAACCCAGATCGATCTGTTCGGCGTGGTTCGCCGAACCCAGATCTGGGTTCGTCATGGTTGGACAAACCCAGACGTGGTTCGACAAACCCAAATCTGGGTTCGTCTGGGTTCGAATCCAGACAACCCAGATCTGTTTGAAGATGATGTCTGGATATGTTTGGATGTGTTTAAAGATGATATCTGGATGAGTTTATCTGGGTTTGAAGAAGATGATTGATAATGTGTTTGGATTTTTGCAGATGATTAATGATATGTTTGGGTTTTTACATATTGATGTGGGTTTTTGCAGGTAGTGGCCATTTATGTCTGGATGCAGATTAATGTTTGGGAGATGAAAGTTTCTGGATGAGTAGAAACCTTCATAGCCTTCTGGATGAAGATGAAGGGTTTGGAAGATTGCAGAGATTGAGTGTTTTAAATTTTAAAAGAAAAAAAATTAATTTTAAAAATGGAGGGCATTTACGTCTTTATATTTTAAATTAAAGTTGACCGTCAATTTTAACACATTTTGACCGTTAAACTGGGGTTATTGTGTTATTAAACTCAATCTTTAACTATAACTGTATTTAGGTCTTACCTGAGGGGAGTTTTGTGTATTTTGCTCAAATGTATATACAATTTTTTTCAAAAATATATATAGTAAATAAAATAAAATAAAATATATTAAGGGTATTTTTGACTTATTAATAATAAATGATTAGTCAGTAGTTTGTTTTAATAATGGTCAAAACTTTTTAGGGTAGGTTAGTGCGATAAACATTAAAATTGTCATTGAATGCAATTTTAAGATATTCAAAGAATATTAATATAATTAATCAAATAATTAATAATATTTTAAAATAACCTTTAATGAAGTGTGTATACAAAAGGGTTGTACATACAAATATTAACAAATATTTGAAGGGTGTAATCATTGCCACTCGCAAAATATTTCTTCTCAATCATGGTTTAGTAAATCTATAATCCAAAAAATGTTGAATTCTGTGATTATATATGACGTATTGACAACTGCTCGGCTAAAAGAACCAGTCTATGCGTAACGACTTGGATTCTTCTTTCTACAGTACACCAAACTTCTCCAATTCTTCTCTCTTCAATACTTTCTCCTCTTTCAATTTTTTGAAAAGTCAAAATCCATCCTAATCTATCAAACAAATGTCATAACATTCAAAGCCGTCCATCAGTGACTACATCATAACAAACATAGCTCCTTAAGTTCCAATTTTCCTCTGCCTGTCAGTCCAATTAGTCAACCAATCCACAAAAATCAAACGTAAAAACAAAATAAAATACAAACAACATCTGTTTGATTCTCAGGAAAATTCTCATATCAATGACCAAAAACAAGCTTCAAACAAAGCTTTGAATTCCAATTATTGCATTGCAATCAAACTTAAACAAAATTCAAAATCCCTAGACAAAAATTGAAATTGATAAATAAAAATGGATACAAGAACATGAAAGAGCTATCTTGTGAAGCCAATTCAAAAGAGCCTCCCACAAGTCCATTGATGAAGAGAGTCTTATTTTTAATGTCCAGTTTGGTTTTTGGATCAATTGGTTTTTTCAATCCAAAATCGAACTGAAACCTATTTGGTTTTTGACATAAAAAACCAAACCGAACCGAATACAAGTTGAAAATTAACATTTTCAGTTCTGTTCTGTTTGGTTTAGGCCAATTTTGAAAATAATTCCAAAAATCCCCCACCATTTCAAAAGCAATGCAATTTTGAAAATGTCTAGCACAGGCTAGGAAAATCTTATGCATGAATGAAAGTGTCTCTCAATTGAATATTTCACTTAGTTAAGGTGGTATAAGTAGGCACGTTTTAAACCAGTAAGTTTATTTGAGTAACTAGATATATTCCACGCATAATCTTTCAATATCTTTAGTGTTCAAATTCATTGACGTGTGTGGAGACCTTGTGTCTATATCTTAAATTTTTAAGAGCATTTTAGTAACCGGCCAAGTTACGTAGAGGACAGCATCATCCTCGACACTCGTGTGGACATTACAAGAAATGCCTCTGCAAAAGCATTCCAATAGAAAATTGGTTATAAGTCCATTAAAAGCTAGTAAAATATTGTAGTGCTTGCAATCACAACATATCCTTCACTGGTTTGGATGTTCTGGTTTTTCTTTTATCGAATTCCTCAGGTTCTAAAGAAAGGGATTTCTTCAATTTTACATTCAGTGCTTGATCACTGTAATTCATTTGTAGGGAAAATAAAGTGATGAAAAAGAAGCACTAATTGAATGACCTCAACAGCTGTGAATAAATTTCAACTAGATGGTACTGGCAAAGGATTATAAAGTTAACTGCTAATGGATGCATTAAACTTTGCTACTTTATGGAGGCAAGAAAACAAATGAGATAGATGGTTATCTATATACGCAGAGAGTGAAAGGGATAATGACCAGAGACAGAACAAAAGAAGCCTGAACATTGGTATCTAAATTACTAAGTTCTTCCAATATTATTTGCTGAACCGTTACAACATAGCTATTTCTTGATCATGAGCAATTAAGTTACAGAATTTCTAAATAGCTATTTTAACGTTGATATGGAACCATCTAACCTTGTTTTTGCAAACTGTTATAGTAGAATAGATGTTTATGAGCCCTGAAAATCAAATAACTTTACAGAAATACTGTGTCAAGTCTAATTGGAATATAAAGTACAAACCAGAGTTCTAAATTTAAAGCTAGTTACAGAAACAATACATGTCAAATTCCTAGAAACATTTAACTTAAATCTCCTATCATAATGGGTAGACTGTTTTTTGGTTCAGCGACCTGAAATGAGTATTGAATCAATGGTGGACATGGTTTGCAAAGCAGTACTTTCGAACAATGAAGAAAATGAAACCGCAATATCATAAGCTTCATTAGCTGTTGTGAATGCACCAATCACATTGCTATCCGGTGAAATATCTGGAAACATAGCATCACCATCTAGGTACTGCATCACCTGCCTCATACTAGGCCTCATTGTTGGGTTAGGGTGTGAACAAAACAAGCCTAGTTTCAGAATCAACTCCATTTGCATCTCTGCGTATATACCTTCCAATCTCGGATCACTAGCATCAAGGATAGATCCTTTTATCCAGCACTCAATCACCCAATTGACCAAATCTAACTCTCCAGACTCTATAGGCCTCCGTCCACAGGCTATTTCAAGCATAAAAACCCCGAAAGCAAACACATCTGTGCCAGTAGTTGCTTTTCCAGTTCTAAGAAGTTCTGGAGCCAGATAACCGACAGTTCCCACCAGGCTGGTGGTTTGAAGATCACTACCATGATCATAGAGTCTCGCAAGGCCAAAATCTCCTACTCTTCCATTTAGATCAGCATCTAAAAGAACATTAGCAGGCTTTATATCTCTATGAAGAATCACTTGCTCCCATTCTTCATGGAGGTAAAGAAGGCCACAACCTACCCCTCGAAGAATTCTTATTCGCTGAAACCAATTCAGATTGGGCCTCATACTACCATATAAAATTTTGTCAAGGCTACCATTAGGCATGTAATCATATACCAACATAAGCTCTCCTTTTCGCCTGCAGTAGCCCCGGAGTCGCACCAAGTTCCTATGCCTTAGCCTTCCCATGCTTACAATCTCTGCCACAAACTGCTTCATCCCTTGTCCTGAATTATGAGTGACCCTTTTGATGGCGATTTGTTCATTAGAAGGAAGTACACCTTTATAAACCTTTCCAAAACCGCCTTGCCCTATAACCTCTGTGTCCTTGAAACCATTTGTTGCTTTGTAGAGATTCTTGTAAGAGAATCTGCGAGGACCGTATTCTCTTTCCCAGTCTTCATATACTTCTGCATATTTCTTCTTCCTCACAAAGTAAACAGCTCCAACAACTACTATAAACATCACCACCACAACTACAACCAAACCAATCATCATTGGATCATTTTTCTTACTCGTTTTTCTTCGTGGGGGAGGTGGAGGAAGCTTTGAAATATCGAGATCTTGTGCTTCTCCACTTCTGCTGAAGCTCCATCCCAGAACATAATGGCCACTCCTCCGTGTACCGGTAGCTGCAGAGAATCCAACATACATTGAGTCTAAGAAAATCTTAGAAAGATCTATGGATGTTGACAGGAGAGGCCTGCTTGGTTTTGGAAATCTGATCGGAGCTAGTGTCACGTTGAGTAACTTTTCAGCTCCATTGTAGTCAATCCACATCTGCATTGGATCTCCACTTTCTAGCATCAAGCTTTTGTTCTTGCTTTCTCTATCAGAAAAATATGCTGCCGTAGCAGAATCATTGGAAATCACGCTGTTCACATCAATCCCCACATGATTTCCATCAATATCTTCAAACTCGGGACTGTCTACAGTATCGAGCTCAACAGCTAAGATGTGATTTGTAGGCTGGCCTTTGGTTGAGGAATTAACGAGTCCAAGAGATGAACCTGCAGAAGCTCTGGCGAAGTCCAAAGATGGTGAGAAGACAAAAGCCATACCGTTGCCACCAAAATTAGGCATTGATGAAACCAATGAAAACACAAACTGTGTTGAAAAAGAAGGAGATTGAGAAGAAGACATATTGAACTTGATCGGATATGGATGGAAACCATAACCAGTTTTCAGCTCAGAGAAGTCAGTTAGCTGCAACAGGCCATTGGGAAAAACTCTTGCTAGTCCATCCAGATGCAGTTTCCTTCCGTTGAAGCCATTGTAGATGAATCGGTTTTCATCTTGTGCAAAGGTAATGGAAATCAAAGACACAGATAAAACTAAACAAAAACAAACTGTTCTAAGAGCTGCAGCCATGGAAGAAAGCATTTAGTAGTATGTTTTTGTAGGATAGAGATGTTTAGGTGTCTTTCCCAATCTGAGACTCTTGATTTATTAACATTCCAACTGTTTTAAGTCTCTAAGTCTTTGTTCAGAATCTTCGTATAGTTGACCCTTAAACAATGGGTCACGTTGTGGCCCAAGATATTAACTAAAACAACCAGTTCAAATTTCTGACTGTTGATCTTCTGCAAGAACGGTAAAAATAATCACCAGGTAAACACATGATGATGGGGATCAATAATTTAACATGGATTCAATACTTTCCTATATTATAGGATACCAAAAGTTGAAATGTGGTGTTTCCACCTTTTTGGCACCAATTAGATTCATGAACGAAGATCATGTTAAACGTGAAGGTTGTTTCATTTCACGAAAGGTTACAAAATGTGGCCTACTACTGCTCCTCCAAGCACATTTATTTATATATATACAGATTGATTAATTAACAGCAGTGGAATATGTTATTCTGCTCTAATTTTTAACTCAACATTGTGAAGATACCCTCTCTTTTGTTGTTTTCTTTTACGTCTCTTTTTTATAGTCAACTTAAGTCTGCTAGTTATTTTCAAAGAGGAGGCTGTTACTGATATGTGTTTTTGTTTGACTAATGCAGGAAAGTCCAACTCCTTTTGCTTTCAACATGAATTGAAGTATCAAGATGACATGAACATTGGGTATTAAAAAATTGACATACTTGCCAGGCTTATTATTCTTCTCACCTAACATATATATATATATATATATATAAAATGAATGGTTCTATTATTATATATGCATGATCCAGGAGTTGACAAAAGCCAACCAGGATGTCCAGACATAGGTCATATGTTATGCAGTACTTTAAAATATAATATCCTTATCAATAACTAATAAAGATACAGTATTCAAAACTAACATAAATATAAAATGATTTCATCTATCAACAACAGTTCTATATAACTCTTAATTTTTTTACTTATTCTCTCAATAGACTTAACCTAACTGCTAGAAATTTTGTCAAGATGATGCAAAGAACGACAAAATACAATTATCAGATTATTCTAATTCTGCTCATATTAGAACTGGTGAAGTCCAGTTATATTTTCTGGCAAGGTAACATTTCCATCCGAATATTGCACCACTTGCCTCTTCCATGGCTTAGCAGCAAATCCTACTCCATTTCCTCCAACACTATGGAATGTAGGATCACTCTCGTGCGTTCACAAGAATGTTTCCTCCTTTCAAACAAGATGATCATACACCAAGAGAAGATCTCCCCTTAGCAGGCAATAGCCTGAAGTTGAATCAAGATCTACTTAAAAACAAATTCCTTCATTCCATTGTTTGAATCTACATAAAAAGAAACATATGCATTTTGCCCCACCAAATATATACAACTGGTTGTTTTCCACTGTCAAGCAATCCACAATGTATGAAATTATTTCTAAAAAAAACTATACGATCTTATTCATCAGAGAAAAGCAGAGTTTTACTAGAGTAATGATACAAAAGATGATAAAAAGGACTTACAAATTCCCGCAACTGCTTAACTGGTTTGCATATTTCATTACTGGCTGTCAGTTGTCCTAGCGAGCAACCATTGAATCCCACGTTGCTGATTCAGCGACCAGCTATGAGGAGTGAATCAGTGGTAGCAGACATGGCTTGAGAAGTACTACTACTTTCAAACAATGAGGAAAACGGTGTCATCTTAGAAGCTTCATTGTAACTTGCTATGAATGCATCAAGTAAATTGCTATTAGGTGAGATATCTGGAAACTTAGCATCACCATCTAGATACTGCGTCACATGCCTCATGCTAGGCCTGACTGCAGGGTTTGGGTGTGAACAAAACAGGCCTAGCTTCAGAACTAACTCCATTTGCTCCCCAACATAAAGACCTTCCAATCTTGGATCACTAGCATCAAGGATAGATCCTTTGTTCCAGCATTCAATGACCCAATCAACCAAATCTTCCTTTCCAAGTTCAATAGGCCTCCTTCCACAAGCCACCTCAAGCATAAAAGCCCCAAAAGCATATACATCCGTTTTAGTTGTTGCCTGTCCAGTTCTAACAAGCTCTGGGGCCAGATAGCCTACGGTCCCTACTAGATGTGTAGTTTGTGGGATGCTGTCATGATCATATAGCCTAGCAAGGCCGAAATCTCCTAATTTTCCATTAAGATCAGCATCTAAAAGAACATTACCAGATTTTATATCTCTGTGTAGAACAATTTGTTCCCAGTCTTCATGGAGGTAAAGAAGGCCACAAGCCACTCCTCTCAGAACTCTAATGCGCTGAAACCAATTAAGATTCGGTCTTATATTGCTATATAAAACTTTGTCAAGGCTTCCATTAGGCATATAATCATAGACCAATAGAAGTTCTGCCTTTCGCCTGCAATAGCCACGAAGTTGGACCAAGTTTCTATGCCTTAACCTTCCCATGCTTACAATCTCGGACACAAATTGCTGCATCCCTTGTTTCCCTAAATCATGTGAGACTTTCTTGATAGCAACCTCATCTGAAGATGGTAGTACACCTCTATAAACCTTCCCAAAACCTCCTTCTCCAACTATTTCAGTGTCTCTGAAACCTTTGGTTGCTTTGTAGAGAGCCTTATAGGAGAATCTATGAGGACTATATTCTCTTTCCCAGTCTTCATATACTTCCTCATACTTCTTCTTTCTCACAAGGTAAACAGCTCCACCGACTGTTATCAACACAAGAACCACTGCTACAACCACAACAATAAGCATCGCTACTGACATCGGACTTCCTTTCCTGGGAAGTGAAGGAGTTGGAGGAACTGGAGGAAGCTTTGTGACATCAAGGCTTTCTGTTTTCCCACTTCTACTGAAGCTCCATCCAAGAACATAATGGTAACTTCTAATTGCACCAGTTGCTGCAGTGAAACCAACATACATAGTCTGCTTAAGAACCTGAGAAAGATCAATACGATCTGACAAGAGAGGCTTACTAGGCTTTGTTCGGATTGATATTGGAGCTATGGTTACATTGAGTAACATTTCCGCACCATCATAATCTATCCAAATCTGTATTGGTTTCCCACTTATGAGCATCAAGCTTATGTTCTTCCCTTCTTCCTCAGAAAAATAACTTGCAGTAGCAGAAGCATTAGAGGTCATGCTGTTCACATCTATCCCCACATGATTGTCATCTATATCATTGAATTCAGGGCTACCTACAGTATCAAGCTCAACTGCCAAGACATGGTTTGTCGGCTGGCCATTGTTTGAACTATTAAGTAGTCCTAAATATGCTGTTGCAGTTGCTCCACTGAAGTCCATAGAGGGTGAGATGACAAAAGTCATACCATGACCACTAAAATTTAGTAGCTGTGGCACAATGGCAAACACAAAACATGTTGAGAACACAAGTGACTTAGAGGAAGATATGTTGAAGTTGATTGGTAAGGGGTAGAAAGCATATCCTCTTTGCCTCTCATTAGTGTTGGTTAGCTGCAACAGACCATTGGAGTGGACAGTTGCATTTCCATCCAGATGAAGGTTAGCTCCATGGAAACCATTATAGACAAACTGGCTCCCATCTTGAGCCAATGCAAATGTAGTGACAAACAGGATGAGAACCATCCAAAAATTAAGTGATCTAAGAGCTGCTGCAGCCATTGAAAAAGCAATACCAAACCAAGCAAGTTTGGTTGTTGCAATTTGCTAAGGCCAAAAAAGAGAGAAGATTATCTTGTTTATCAATCTCTGCTTCTGATAAGTTAAGTGGTCAATTCTGGATCTAAAGAGATGTCTCTTGTGAAGACAGATGGTTGATCAAGTTTGACCGAGAGAAAGGAAGAGTCAATTGAATGTACATGACTTCTTGTGGTGGCATGAATTTATGAACTAATAACTAATGTAGGCCATACTCCTTTTGACTTTTTTGATTCTGTTTTTCAACTAAAACGTGTTGCTGACAATCGTGTTTCATCTTTAGAAATAGGTCATTGCAAAACATATAATCAAGCTATGTACATGATCCGATGTTCACGGTGAGAACTGGCATTTAGTCCACTATCAAGTGATTGTTTACACACTCTTAATTTAGCCCCCTCTCTTTTATCTCATAACTAGTGTAGTGATCAGCCCCCTGCCTTTTATCTTGTAACTAGTGTAATGATCATTAGTCACCATGATAATCGTTTGTCCACATGGATTTTGGCTTTACCTTGAAGAGATGTGATGGAGGTAGGGTGTTATCGTGTCTTTCTTGAATCATAAGTCTATAAGATAGTGTCCTTATAGGTGTTTTAGTTATAAACCAAGATATTGCTTCTCCTAAATGAATAAGGAAATTAAACTTTTTTAAACAAAACTAGAAACAAATTTTCTAAAAGAAAATTGGAAACAACTTGACCTGTATGTATAGTCGGAGCACCATATTGGTGATTCAAATTTCACAATCCAACAATTACAATATTGACAAACGGTAGCTGTAATAGAGTTGAAAGAGGTCTAGGAGCATGGCCTACATAATTTGCTAGGTGGTAAGTTAATGTCATTACAACAAGAAGTCATTTATTTCACAATAGATGAAAGCATTTACTTCACAAAGAAATGGGCAAATGAAGTCCAACAGAGACTTGTACCTGTAAAACGTGCATGTGATTTACTATAGTTTCTGAGGCTAAATTTGTGTGTCATGTGATGTTACGTTTCATTTGGAACCACGATGCACAACCAAAGGCTTGGTACTTCTGTCTGTAAGTAAACCCCCCCAGTCCATTTCAATTTTCAAGAGACTGGACACGCTGGCTCCGACTGGAATTTTTTGATTTATTTACTGTTCGGATCTGGTCAGCGTCGGATTATGAAAATGTCCAATTACAAGTTTTGATTATATTGTCCTCGAGTCAGTTTAGGCTTTAATTGGATTTAAGCCTAAATCAACTTTATTAAAAAATAAAAAAATAAAAACAATACAATTTTTTAAATTTCTTTTCATGGTACTTGAATTTTGTATTCATATTGAAATCGGATCAAAATTCTTTTGTTTTCTATTTAAAAAAAAATTCTTTTGTTTTTTAACGATTTCAATGATGGATTCTAACAATGTTCAAAATGGATTAAAATGCTTGGCTGAAATGGATTTGGACTATATAAAATTGAATTTGGATTAGATTGGATCCCATTAGCCCTTTCGCCACCTCTAGAGATAGGAGTAAGGATATTTCTACCCCTCAAATATTCCACGTACACCCTTTTTGCTTGTACACCTCACAAAAATATTAAAAATTTTTAATTTGTTTTTAAACTTCACTTAATAAACGAAGTACCATCTCCTCTTAATTTTATTGTATACATTTTTAAAAGTGCATCTTATCCATATCTATTTAATTATTTATTTAATTTTTATAAGTATTAACTTTTATTTTAGTCTTTGAAGACTACAGGCCATAACAATTCCGTTGTTCAGCTGCCCAAGCAACCGCACGGACTTCCCTACCAAAGTCCTTCTAGGTAGAAAAGACGGTCTGTGCAGAGACAAGATAACATATAATAAGTATAAAATATTGGAAGTGTCGTGAAGTTTCTGGATGATATTATAATAATATATTATTTAAAGTCGGTCATAACCGACTCTATTTTGGTCTATATATATGTGTAACGCCTTAATGTAATAATACATATATTTCTGCTTTCTTTTATATGCTTTTCTGGCTTCTCATCTCTCTCTTTCATTTTTATTGTTTCCTGTTCACTTTATTATTTTGTTTTTCTCTCGTCTCTCTCTCCTGCTATTACTTTTGCTTTCAAAATTTGTCACAAGTCCCTGGTAAATTCTCTTTAAGCCCCTGATGATTATTAATTTTATTATATTCATTTATTTTAATTATATAACACGTTATCAGCACGATCTTGAACCTGAAGTTCTTGATATTCTGACTCAATATATGTACGGCTCTGCCGACTCAATATATGTACGGCTCTGCCGACTCAAATAATGTACGGCTCTGCCGACTCAATCAATGTACGGCTCTGCCGACTCAATTATTATTATCATGCATTACAGATCTAACTATTTAATTTTATTTATTTACTTATTGTTACGTACTATATGTGCAGCTCTGTTATTATTATTTACTATTTTTATTATGTATTTCATGCACGGCTATGCCGGCTCAATTTATGTATTTTATTCTCTCAAATTTATAATGTAATAAAACCTGAAGTTCTGGATTTTAATCAATAGAATCTGAAGTTCTAAATATTTATTGTTAAAACCTGAAGTTATTATTTTTGACCTGAAGTTCTAAAAATATAAATGAAATTTTTGGCAACCTGAAGTTTCAAATATATCATTTTGATTATGTCACTAATTGTGATATTTTATGTATATAGTCATGTCAAATATTGCAAAACCAGAATTTGCTCTACTGGATATATCAAGAAATAATTATCTTTCATGGATCCTTGATGTAGAGCTGTATCTGCAGTCCAAGGGCTTAGTTGATACAATTAGAGATAATAATGAAACATCTCTACAGGATAAAGCAACTGCAATGATCTTTATCCGTCGCCATTTACATGAGAGCCTGAAGACTCAATACCTCACAATTAAAGATCCACTGACTTTGTGGAAAAATTTAAAGGACAGGTATGACCATCAGAAAACCGTCGTCCTCCCAGAGCCCGGCATGAGTGGAGTAATTTAAGACTCCAAGATTTCAAATCAGTCGCTGATTATAATTCTGCCATGTTTAAGATAACCTCACAGCTGAACTTGTGTGGTGAAATACTGACTGATGCAGATCTGTTGGAAAAGACATATACTACTTTCCATGCATCTAATGTGCTCCTGCAGCAGCAATATAGAGAACGCAGGTTTACAAAATACTCTGAATTAATCTCATGTCTCTTAGTGGCAGAACAAAATAATGAGCTTCTGATGAAAAATCATGAACTCCGCCCAGCTGGCGCAGTTGCACTTCCAGAAGTAAATGCTAGCACAAGTAAAGGCCGTGGGCGTGGACATGAACGCGAACGTGGTAATCATGGTCGTGGTGGGTATAAATTTTCAGGTAATCGAAACCAGAAAAACATCTCTCAAAAGTGGAATGTTTATAATGCTAAACATAACAAGGGCAAAAATGTAGAGAAACATGCCCCTAAAAATTATGAAGATGTTTGTTTCAGATGTGGTATGTCTGGACACTGGTCTCGTACCTGTTGTACGACTAAGCATTTGGTTGATCTATATCAAACCTCTGTAAAGGGGAAGGAAAAGAAAATTGATACAAAATTTGCAGATCAAAGTGATGATCCTGTAGATATCACAAGCCTGGAATTATCGGATTTTCTTGATAATGCGGATGGAAAAGTGGATTACTCAATTGGTGATGGAGATATCCATACCAATTAGAAAGTTGCCTAGTTAATATAGTCATATTAACTTTTGTTATGTTAGTACATATTTTTGTAATCTTCCAGAAGTAAGATAATTTATTTTGCTTTATATGATGTACTAACATATGATTTATCTGATGAAAAACGGATATGGATGAATTATCTATTCTCAAAAAGGAAGGTGCAGATATATGTATTGTCGACAGTGCAACAACACATACTATTCTTCAGAATAAGAAATATTTCTCAAATTTGACAGTAACCAAAGTCAAGGTAAATACTATATCAGGTCCTGCAGATCTGGTTGAAGGTTCTGGAAGAGCCATAATCTTATTGAGAAATGGTACTAAATTATATATAAATGGTGCATTATACTCTAGTAGATCTAGAAGAAATCTACTCAGTTTCAAAGATATACGTAGTAACAGATATCATATTGAAACTATAAATGAGAAGAATGTTGAATATTTATGCATTACTAAAATTATCCCAGGCCAGAAGCTAATTGTAGAAAAACTCAGAGTTTTCTCATCTGGGTTGTATTATATAATTATGAGATCAATTGAAACTTATGTAGTTTCAAGCCAGAAGCTGTTTAAACCAATAACATTTCAACTTTGGCATGACCGTCTTGGTCATCCAGGATCTACGATGATGCGTAGAATCATTGAAAATTCTCATGGGCACCCATTGAAGAACCTGAAGATTCTATTATCCAATGACAATATATGCACTGTCTGTTCACAAGGAAAATTGGTAATTAAACCGTCTATTTCTAAGGTTGGTTTTGAATCTCCATCTTTCCTGCAAAGAATACAAGGAGATATATGTGGACCCATTCATCCACCCAGTGGACCATTCCGTTATTTTATGGTATTAATTGATGCATCAGCAAGGTGGTCATATGTATGTTTATTATCCAGTCGTAACATTGCTTTTGCTAGATTGCTTGCTCAAATCATTAGACTCCGAGCACAATTTCCAGATTATCCAATCAAGAGTATACGACTAGATAATGCTGGTGAGTTTACATCAAAAAACATTTGATGATTATTGCACATCAATCGGAATTGATGTTGAACATCCAGTCCCACATGTACATACCCAGAATGGTCTAGCAGAATCATTCATCAAACGTATCCAGGTGATTGCTAGAACTTTATTGTTACAAACCAAATTACCGGTTTCTGCTTGGGGACATGCTGTTTTACATGCAGCAACATTGATTCGACTAAAGCCTGCAGCTTATCACCAGTACTCTCTATTACAACTTGTACTTGGGCACCAACCTGATATTTCTCATTTACGTATTTTTGGTTGTGCCGTACAGGTCCCTATTTCTCCTCCTCAAAGAACCAAAATGGGACCCCAACGTCGTTTGGGAATATATGTTGGTTTTAATTCACCTTCAATTATCAGATATCTTGAACCATTGACAGATGATCTTTTTACTGCCCGTTTTGCAGATTGTCATTTTGACGAGACAACTTTCCCACCATTAGGGGGAGGAAAAATTTCTCCTGAAGAGAAGCACAAGAAAAATGTAACTATTGGAGAGAAAAATGAGCTATCATGGAATGTGACAACAATATCTCATTTGGATCCTCGTACTACCCAATGTGAAAGTGAGATACGAAGAATAGTTAATCTTCAGATGATTGCGAATCAGTTGCCAGATGCATTTACTGATGCTGCTAAAGTGACAAAATCACACATACCAGCTGCCAATACACCAGCTAGAATAATTGTTCCTGTAGAACAATGTAATCAGAACGCAGCAAATGAATCATCTACTGCACGCCAGAAGCGTGGTAGACCAATGAGCTCAAAAGATAGTATTCCCCGAAAACGGAGAATGAAAAATTCTGATTCTTCTGAAAATAATACTCAAGTTACAAAATCCATTATCTCTGAAAGATCAACTCCAGAAGAGTTGCTAATCCCTGAAGAGACTAAAACCCACAAAGAGGTACAAACAATTGATGAGCCACAAAATTCTGAAAATCAAGAAATTTCAATCAATTGTGCCGAAGATATGTGGAATCGTAATGAAATAATCATCGATGATATATTTTCATATACAGTAGCTTTGACAGTTATGAACGATGATTATGAACCACATACTGTTAATGAATGTAGACAAAGACACGATTGGCTTGAATGGAAAAATGCAATTCAAACAGAATTAAGTTCCTTAGCCAAACGTAAAGTCTTTGGACCTGTAGTCCAAACGCCTGAAAATGTCAAACCTGTTGGATACAAATGGGTATTTGTACGGAAACGTAATGAAAAGAATGAAATTGTAAGACATAAAGCAAGGCACAAGGTTTCTCGCAGAGACCAGGGATTGATTATGATGAGACGTATTCACCAGTGATGGATACAATTACTTTTAGATTCTTGATCAGTTTAGCAGTCTCAGAAGGACTCGAAATGCGGCTTATGGACGTAGTGACAGCATATTTATATGGGTCACTTGATACTAATATCTATATGAAAATTCCTGAAGGATTTAAAATGTCTGAAGCATTTTTCAGGGGGAGTATATTAAATCAATGTGGACATATGTGCACTGCACTCTTTTTTCCTTCGATCAGGTTTTATCCCACTGGGTTTTCCTGACAAGATTTTTAATGAGGTAGTCATTTTAAGCACATCCAAATATTATTAAATCCAGAAGATTATAATATTTTAGATCCAGCAGATCATAAAAATATCTTTTGTTTAGATTTTGAGTTTTTATTGGTAAAAACTTTTAAATATATTATAATAGTATCATCCAAGGGGGAGTGTTATGAAGTTTCTACATGATATTATAATAATATATTATTTAAAGTCGGTCATAACCGACTCTATTTTGGTCTATATATATGTGTAACGCCTTAATGTAATAATACATATATTTCTGCTTTCTTTTATATGTTTTTCTGGCTTCTCATCTCTCTCTTTCATTTTTATTGTTTCCTGTCACTTTATTATTTTGTTTTTCTCTCGTTTCTCTCTCCTGCTATTACTTTTGCTTTCAAAATTTATCACAAGTCCCTGATAAATTCTCTTTAAGTCCCTGATGATTATTAATTTTATTATATTCATTTATTTTAATTTTATAACAGGAAGATATATAATTCAAGCATTAGAGTAACCAAAACAGCACGAGAGGCTGGTGCAATTGACAACTTTAATCCTTGAATATTTTATAATTGACTGGTTTTGGAGAAAGTTGTCACTAATTTGACAGTGTGTGGCTGTGTGCAACTTTCTCTAAACACCAACAGAGGCTAGTGTAAGGAGAAGGGAGCTTCAAATTACAATATAAACTAAAACTTATCATACAAAGTTCTTCATATATACTCTTTTCAACTAATAAACATACATCTTTTTATACAACAAATATACTATTAGTATTTAGAAAAAAAGTTGAGTTTTGAAAGGGTAAAAAAGGTTTATAATATAAGTGATATTTTAATTAATAATTTATAAATATAAATATAAAATATTTATTATTTTAGTAATTTCATTCGAGGATAATATTAGATATTAAAAAAATAAATGCTAATATAGGGTTTGGATACAATTTTTGAATAGAGGTAAAACAAATTTTGTTGTGTACGAAGGTTTTGGTTTTGCAGCAACTTGTGTGAGACTGTGAACTTCATCTTTTGTTAGTAAATCTCTTCTAATGTCTTTACTATTCAATGTGTGCAAATTAATGACCGAAACTCGTAATTCTTTTGCTTGCTTTATAAATTTTTCTTGTACGGTTGAGGTCGTCAGAATAATTAAAAATGTACTTTTCTCCAGCTAGCAAACCACACTTCATCCACCCTATATGCAGTAACATTAATATCCTGAAAAAAAGGAGAAATACAATAAATGTCGGCTGTCATGGTCCTGGAAGTTGTCACTTATTGCACACATCAGTGTTTAATTATTCTTCTCATCACCTTAAACATTGAGGACCAGAAATTGAGCTTTCATTAGTTGCATCATTCAGATTGGTTTGAAGAGGACTACACATGAATATTCCCTTTTAATTCTTTGATCATTTTATTTTCTTTTGTTGTTTTAACAATAGAGTATTTTCTTTTATTAGACACACTCAGCTATGTCCTCATCTACGCCAGTCGTGCTCCTGATGCTTGTGAATCCACCATATAAGAGAAGACTTTTTTTTTTTTTTTTTTAAAAAAAAAAGAAAATTGAAAAAAATAATTTGAGTCGGTTTTGTTGGGGTTTTATATTTTTTGTGGATTGTTTGTGATTTCGCGTGTTTAGATGGTTAATTATGAGGTTTTGATTATCGGGCTTATCCCGAAGGGCTGGGCCCTTAATTATGAACCCTTTTGGTGGATAACCTGGGGTTGCTTTCATCAGGTCAGGCCCATAAGTGCCATTCCTTGGGGTCGCTTCCATCAAGTCAACTATGGGCCTCAAAATTGGGGGGGTTCATCTTCATGGAGCTATTTCCATTCCAAACGCGTTCTTTGATTATTTTATTTCCTTTAGGTGTTTTAGCTCTGATTACTAAGTTATGAAATGCACGTTTGTGATGGGGAGATCCACCATGTATATTTATGTACATGTGTCGGATGTATTGTTCGTATAATAGGAGTAAATTTTTGGATTGAACAAGTAATATTTAATGTTAACAAGTTTCAATATATTTCTTACCAATCATGTCAGATTACTTTGTAATTGTACAAAAAAAAAATTACGTTTTTTTTAACGGAATACGTATGACTCCGATAAAAAGATATATAAAACAGATACTTGTAAGATACTAAGATGCAATGTTTTTCTTAGAACTAGGAATAAAAGGTATTGTACTTAATCATTGCAGTTTGTACCAAATCAATCTTGATTCTATTCAATTCTATCATGATACAATAGTTTACATACGTTAATTATAAAGAAGTTTAAATAATATATAAAAAAAAAAAAAAAAAAAAACAACCTTTAATACGCTATTCAAACATGGTCACGGGGATAACCTGATGGTTACCACTCTATTCCACCAATTTTGACACACAAATGTTAGTGAACTTGTGCGATTACAAGTGTTTGATAGAAATACTAAACTATTTGATGAAATGCCTCCATGAAGCCTCTGTTACTAAGCTTCACATCAGTGAAGATAAGTTGAAGAGTTGTACTGTTTATGCATAAAAGATTATGTGTAAAACAGAAAACTAACTTCTCTAGATTTCAAGAATAGCTTAAAAGAATTGTACAGATAAGCTGCCAGGTCAGCTTCTCCTGTCAACCTGGGATAACTAACTAGCAGAATAGTCAACTGGGGCTGCTTCAATTCCTCAGCAATCTCTCTTCAATGATTGATTGACTTGATGCTGAGTGATGATGTGCTGCTGTAGGATAAGAGACTGAGGGTGAATGCATTGTATAAGGATTCTCTTGATTAGAGGCTGATGTAAGGAAAGGACAGAATGCAATCAGTGGACTCTTCAAGGGCCAATTGTGATCACATTAGAATGGTAAATGACTAGTTATATCTCCAGCTAGCAATGTGACATCAGTTCCATCCAAACTTGCATCTTGCACAGCCTAGATGTATAACACTGTCTAGAATTGCCTCTTTTCTAGCAAAATGAGTGTCATAAACCAAGAGAAATTCTTTCCTGAGAAAGAAATAGCCCTGAACTTGCATCGAATCATTCCACTTCATTCCTGAATCCAGATAAGAGAATCTCCTAGGATCACACTGCTGCTGTTGGTATATGAGGATCTCTTCTGGTTATGTCAGCATTACCAGAATTTGCTACATCCACTAAATTTATTGTTAGGAATGTAAGAAATATATGTCTTTTCTCCCTAGATTTGTCCTTAAGCTGAAGCCATGAAGTATAAATTGAAAACACTGGACTCTATACTTCAATCTATGAATCAATTCATGAGTATAAGAATAGAAATTTATTTATGTCAGCTCACCTCAAAATACATTGTTGAACAAATCTATAAATTTGAATTGTTCAGAAATATTAGGCAATCCGCAACATCTCCTGACTACTATTATTGACACATCTTCTGGCTTCTTCTCTCTTCAAATTAGACTGAGGCCTTGTATACAATGATTATTATGAAGAATATGCCTATTGAATGGAAAATTACTGATTCAGCAACCTGATACAAGGATTGAATCCATGGTAGACATGTTCTGAGAAGAACTAATACTTTCGAACAATGACATCACAGTGCTAGAAGTTTCATTATAACTTGCTCCGAATGCATCAAGTAACTCGCTATTAGGTGAGATATCTGGAAACTTAGCATCACCATCCAGATACTGCGTCACATGCCTCATGCTGGGCCTAGCTGCCGGGTTTGGGTGTGAACAAAACAGGCCTAGCTTCAGAACTAACTCCATTTGCTCCTCTACATAAACACCTTCCAATCTTGGATCACTAGCATCAAGAATAGCTCCTTTTTTCCAGCACTCAATGACCCAATCAACCAAATCTTCACTTCCAAATTCAACAGGCCTCCTTCCACACGCCACCTCAAGCATAAGAACCCCAAAAGCAAATACATCACAGCTAGTTGTTGCCTGTCCAGTTCTTACAAGCTCTGGAGCCAGATAACCTACAGTTCCTACTATATGTGTAGTTTGTGGAGTGCTGTCATGTTCATGTAGCCTAGCAAGGCCAAAATCTCCTAATTTTCCATTTAGATCAGCATCTAAAAGAACATTAGCGGGTTTTATATCTCTGTGTAGAACAACTTGTTCCCAGTCTTCATGGAGGTAAAGCAGGCCACAAGACACTCCTCTCAGGATTTTAATGCGCTGAAACCAATTAAGATTTGGTCTTCTATTGCTGTGTAAAACTTTGTCAAGGCTTCCATTAGGCATGTATTCATAAACCAATAGAAGCTCTCTCTTTCGCCTGCAATAGCCTCGAAGTTGGACCAAGTTCCTATGCCTTAACCTTCCCATGCTTACAATCTCAGACACAAATTGCTTCATCCCTTGATTCCCCGAGTCATGGGAAACTTTTTTGACAGCAACTTGTATATCAGGAGACTGTAAAACACCTCTATAAACCTTTCCAAAACCTCCTTGTCCAATAATTTCATTGTCATTGAAACCTTCGGTTGCTTTGTAGAGAGCCTTATAGGAGAACCTATGAGGACTATATTCTCTTTCCCAGTCTTCATATACTTCCTCATATTTCTTCTTTCTCACAATGTATACAGCTCCCCCGACAGTTATCAGCACAAGCACTACTGCAACAACAACAATAATAATCATTACTTTCGGTTTCTGACTTCCTTTGCTAGGAAGTGGAGGAGGTGGAGGAATTGGAGGAAGCTTTGTGACATCAAGGCTTTCTGTTTTTCCACTTCTACTGAAGCTCCATCCGAGAACATAATGGTAACTTGAAATTGCACCAGTTGCTGCAGTGAAACCAACATACATAGACTCCAAGAGAATCTGAGAAAGATCAATACGTTTTGACAAGAGAGGCCTGCTAGGCTTTGGGATTGATATTGGAGCTAGTGTTACATTGAGTAACATTTCAGCACCATTGTAGTCTATCCATATCTGTATTGGTTTTCCACTTATGAGCATCAAGCTTATGTTCTTCCCTTCTTCCTCAGAATAATAAGTTGCTGTAGCAGAATCAATTGACATCAGGTCGTTCACATCAATTCCCACATGATTTCCATCTATATCACCGAATTCAGGGCTCTGGACAGTGTCAAGTTCAACTGCTAAGACATGGTTTGTTTGCAGGCCGTTGTTTGATCTATTGAAGAGTCCTAAAAATGAAGTTTCAACAGCTTCACTGAAGTCCATCGACGGTGAGATGACGAAAGTCATACCATGTCCACTAAAATTAAGTGCTTCTGGTACAATGGCAAATACAAAACAAGTGGAAAACAAAAGAGACTCGGAGGAAGAAGTGTTGAATTTGATAGGAAATGGATGGAAAGCATATCCTCTTTGTCGATCAGAAGTGTTGGTCAGCTGCAGTAGACCATCGGGGTAGATAGTTGCACTTCTATCCAGATGCAGTTTAGCTTCACGGAAGCCATTATAGATAAAATGGTTTCCATCTTGAGACAAGGCTAATGTAATGGAAAACAGAATGAAAGCTATCCATAAATGAAGTGATCTAAGAGCTGAAGCAGGCATTGAAAATACAAGGGAAGTTTGCTAATTACAACTGCCAAAGAAAAAAGATTTTCCTGTTAATCTAATCTCAACTCCTGAAAGGATACTTCATTTGTCAAGAAGCATTGTTGATCAAGCTGTCCTTGAAAGAGAGAGACAGCTAATGACATGATGTTGAGGTGACGCGAGTTTATGAACTTTCAACAGGTGTAGGCCACACTCATGTACTCTTTGGCTTATATCATTTTCTTCAAATTGGGTGAAAGTATTTATTTCACCAAGAGAGAAGCAAATATGCTTCTTGGCTCATTAGATTCAAATGAAGTAGCCTACTGAGATTGAACATGCTAAATTTGTGTTATGTAATTTACCATTCATTTAAAACCATGAAGCATAATAAAGGCTTGGTACATCTATAAATGCCCCCATGCTTTCTAAGAGAAGAATTCTAGAGTCAAGCGTAAGAGTTAGTATGTACAAATGTTTTGGATTTGAAGCCCTTTTGTGATATCTTCTAGCATCTTCACCTATGAACAAATGATTACTGCACTGAACCACATAATTCCTTTGTATGCTTTGTGAAATTTTTCCTCATTCAGCAGAGGTTTTCCCAAAAAAAAAAAAAAGGACAAAAATTTAATTTTCCTAGCAAACCGCACCCCACCAACCCCATGCAACGACGGTCTAACACAAATGTCTTGAACAAAAACTGAAATATTGTCATGTTGCCTGTCATGGTCCTGGAAGTTGTCACTTGTCACTTTGTACAAGTAAGAGTTTATTAGTCTCCTCATCCCGTGAATATGGACCAGAAATTGAGCTTTCATTATCTACAGTAGTCATATTGAATTTTTTTTCACATTTTCATAAATTCATAGTCTATCCATTTTATTTATCTTAAATGTATAACAACAAGGAGGATTCATCACGGCATTGAAAGTTGTTCATATCAACTAAAACTTGATCATATTAATCTTATACTGTTGCAATTAGAAATTTTTTCTGGATACTCTAGAAAGAAAAATGTATTTTGTGTGTATCACGTATCAACTTCAAGTGTTAAATACTATAGTTGAGTAATTTCCTATCAGTTTAAAGTTGTTAGGTCTGATGGTAACTAATATAGTATCAGAGTTTGGAGATGTTTGTTCAAACCCTTTTTCCCCCTTTTTTTTTTCGAATTCTTATTACAGATTTTATAACAGTAAAGAGTGTTTAGCATATGTCCGATATCTGTCAACGTTATACGTGAGAAGATGTGCCACGTGTCAACCTCAAGTTTTAAATATTATAATTGAACTATTTCCTATCAGTTTAAGGTCACGTGTCAACCTCAAGTTTTAAATGCTATAATTGAGCATTTTTTTTTATCAGTTTAAGCTTTTAAATCTAGTGGTACCTAACAGTGTTATATTTATAAATTTAATTAGTCAAAGATAGGTAGCAAAGAAGTTTATTATAATTGAATCATTTCCTATCAGTTTAAGTGGACGTGTCATGTGTCAACTTCAAATTTTAAATACTATAATAGAACTATTTTCTATCAGTTTAAGTTTTTAGGTCCGGTGATAACTAACTGTTCTATTTATAACTTTAATTAGTCAAAGATAGTAGCAAAGGAGTGATGATCCGTGCTTCAAGGAGATATATTTTGATGAAAAAAAAAAAACATTTTGCGTTAGGTTCTGCCGATACTTTATAACTATCACTTATGTCTATTGCTTGTATTATAAAGCTGTAAATGAAAGAAAATGTGATATTCTTTGCTGCATTTTTTTCTGTTTTCGCTATACTCCAGCAATAGCTTGTTTTTGCAACATATATGCATATCTAACCTTCATAATTCCTGATCAATATCATGAAGAGAATCTATTTCACTCTTAAGAATTCTCTACCAAACCAATCTTGATTCTCTTCAGTCCTATCACTGTTTTATTTGGTTTGTTGCTACATCACTGAGACAGAGCTAATACTGATTTCAGGAATAGATAGTGCTAGAAAGAAAACTAAACTCTCTAGAGTTTCAGGAATAGCTTAATAGAACTGTACACTTAAGATGCCAGGTCAGTTTCTCATAATAACCTAGAATTATTAACCAGCAGAATAGTCAACTATTGTCAACTGGGGCATCTTCACTTCTTCACACACTAATTTGAGATTTTTTTCTAGATACTCTGGAAAGAAAAATGTATATTGTGTATGTTGTTTATAGTCAAAGATTAGGTAGCAAAGGAATGATGGTCCTTGCTTTAAGCAAATATGTTTAGACGAGGTAAAAGAAAAAGAAAAAAAACCATTTTGTGTTAGGTACTGCCCATACATTGCACCTTGTTGAGATTAAAAGTTTTCTAAGAGACTCCATAGCTGTTGTTGTTTTCTGGAGCTGGTGCTCAATGGATCCTGTTTTCTTATGGTTCAAGCTGCTGGAGGATGCTTGCTGTTTTTGGTCATTTTCAGTTTATGGTTTATTTGTTATGTTATGGTTTTTGTTTAATTAGCTACAAATGGTTTAAGTTGTATTAGTTATAGCTAACTTGTTTCAGTCACCAATGTTTGTGGTGTTAGGTGAAGTTTTCTGTCTTTGATGGTTTTTTTCATATCAGCAGGTATGGGTTGGAGTATTCTGTTCTGACAGCCATGCTTAGCTGTCTTTCACTCATGTATCTGTATAAATCTTTTTAATTAAAAATTTGCAGTGTATGTTTAAGAACACACATCCAAGAACTTCTATGTTTTCTCTTATTATGGTTTGATGTTTTATGGATGTTTAGAGTTCAAAATTGACAACAGTGGTATCAGAGCTGTCTTCTTTGAGGATCTGTGAGGTTTGTTTTCAATTTCTTTGAGAGTTTAGTGAGGTCTAAACACTTGGGAGTGAGAGACAAACACATATGAGTGAAAGCATGGCTACATCAAGTAATGCTACCCTTAATGTGCCTCAATTTTCTGGGGAAAATTATCAGATATGGACTGTCAAAATGAAGTCCTATTTGAAAGCATTTGGTTTATGGGATTATGTTAATGAAGACAAGCAAGTTCCTCCTCTAAGAGCTAACCCAACAATAGCTCAAATGAAACAACATGAAGAAGAGAAGATGAAGAGGGACAAGGCTGTTACATGTCTACATTCAGCTTTGTCAGATTCAGTCTTCACAACCATTATGCATCTTGACACTGCAAAGTTGATATGGGATGAGTTAAAAGAGAGGTTCGAAGGTAGTGAAAGGGTGAGATCAGTCAAGCTGCTGACTCTCAAAAGAGAGTTTGAAATGTTAAGAATGAAGGAAGGAGAAACTGTCAAAGATTATTCATCGAAGCTGTCAGAGTTGGTGAATCAAATGAGGCTCTATGGTGATGTTATTGAAACCACAAAGTTGTGGAAAAGATGCTGGTGAGTTTACCAGATAAATTTGAATCAAAAGTAGCTGCTATCGAAGAGTCTTGTGATCTCAAGGCTTTGACAGTTTCTGAGATGGTTAGCAAATTACAAGCCCAAGAGCAGAGGCTTGCTATAAAAGTTGGTGATGAAATGGAGGGTGCTTTCCAAGCCAGACACAAAAGGAATCAACCTTTCAAAAAGGATCAAAAGAAACAAGGTTTTGGTCCTAGAAATGGTGATAAAAAAGGAAAAGAAAAGCTTGACAGTAACCTTGCAGAAGCTGGTGTAAGGAACAAGTTTCCATCTTGTTCTACATGTAAAAGAACAAATCATCTTTCAAAAGATTGTTGGTATAAAGGGAAGCCACAAATTCAGTGCAATTATTGCAAGAAATGGGGACACAAAGAGAGCTATTGTAGAGCCAAGCCAAATCAGCAAACAAAACAGCCTGCACAACAAGCAAATTACACTGATGAACAGATCCCAGATGATCATCTATTCATGGTGGCTCAAGTTTGCAATGTAGCCTCAAATGAAGTGTGGTATGTAGACAGTGGGTGTACAAGTCATATGGCCAAGGATGAAAGCTTATTTTCCTCTCTTAACAAAACTGACAGAACAAAAGTCAAGCTAGGCAATGGTAATGTGGTACAGGCTGCAGGAAGAGGAAATGTTCTGATTCACACAAATTCAGGTACTAAAGTTATTCATGATGTGTTATTCATACCTGATTTAGATCAAAACTTATTAAGTGTGGCTCAGTTATTGAAGAGAGGATACTCATTGTCATTCAAAGATGATTGTTGTGTTATTGTTGATTGTTATGATGTAGAAGTTGCTAGGATTAAAATGCTAGGTAACAGCTTCCCAGTAAATTTTAGACAAGTCAAGCATGCTGCCTTATTATCCAAGCATGATAATTCAATTATATGGCACAAAAGGTTAGGCCACTTCAATGTAAATGCACTGGATTATGTACAAAAACATAACATGGTGGAAGACTTGCCTGAAATTAGTAGAATTGAAGATGTTTGTGATGCATGTCAGTATGGAAAAATGCATAGAAAGCCATTTCCAGCAGCAAATGTAGCCAGAGCTAAAAATAAACTAGAATTGGTCCACACTGATTTATGTGGTCCAATGAGCATACCCTCATTGAATCAAAGTCTGTATTTTTTATTGTTTATTGATGACTTTACAAGGATGACATGGGTGTATTTCTTGGCCAACAAAGCTCAGACTTTTGATGTATTTAAGAAGTTTAAAAACATGGCTGAAGTGGAAAGTGGATGCAAGCTTAAGGTGCTCAGATCAGATAATGGCCGAGAGTATACCTCTAACAGATTTAATGCATTCTGTGAAGACATGGGAATCAAGCATCAACTCACTGTTCCTTATACTCCACAGCAAAATGGGGTCTCGGAGAGAAAGAATAGAACAGTAATGGAGATGGCTAGAAGCTTGATTGCAGAGAAGAAATTGCCCAAATCCTTCTGGGCAGAAGCTGTCCATACATCAGTATATATCTTGAATAGGCTTGCCACCAAAGCTGTTCAAGGTATGACACCATTGGAGGCTTGGACTAGTCTAAAACCCTCAATGAAGCATATCAAAGTCTTTGGTTCAATTTGCTATGCTCATGTAGCTGATGTGAAGAGAACAAAACTTGATGAGAAAGCTCAATTGGGAATTTTCATTGGTTATGCAGTGAGTTCAAAAGGTTATAGGGTGTATAATGTTCAAACAAACAAGATTTTGGTGAGTAGAGATGTGCAGTTTGATGAAGGAGCTCACTGGAATTGGGAAAACAAGCAAGTACAGAGAGATAACAGAGGGATTCAGCTTGAGATGGAGCCTATACAAGCTGAAAAAAATGGTCAGAATTTAAATGATGATGTAGAAGCTGATGATGATTTGACAGCTGAGTCTGATTCTCCTATTTTGAAGACAAAATCCTTAGCTGAAATTTATGAGAGATGTAATGTTATGGTGAATGAACCTTCCAGCTATGAGGAAGCTTCAAAGATGGAAGAATGGAGGATTGCAATGAAGGAGGAGTTAAAAATGATTGCAAAAAATGAAACGTGGCAGCTTGTTCCTAGACCAAGTAACAGAAAGGTTATTGATGTTAAATGGGTTTATAGAACCAAATTGAATCCAAATGGTTCCATAAACAAGTACAAAGCTAGGCTAGTGGTGAAAGGGTATACACAAGTTACAGGAGTTGATTTTGGAGACACGTTTGCTCCTGTGGCAAGACATGAAACGATCAGGTTGCTAGCTGCCTTATCTGCTCAACATGAATGGAAGTTGTATCATCTTGATGTTAAGTCAGCATTCCTTAATGGAAATCTACTTGAAGAAATTTATGTGGAGCAGCCACCAGGTTATGTGATTTCTAGGCATGAAAGTGATGTTTATAGGCTTCACAAAGCCTTATATGGTTTGAAGCAGGCCCCTAGGGCCTGGTATAGTAGAATTGATACTCATTTTCTGCAAAATGGTTTCAAAAGGAGTCCAAATGAAGCTACCTTGTATGTTAAAACTGATGCGAATGGCAACAAGATCATTGTCTCCTTGTATGTTGATGACTTACTAGTTACTGGTAATGATGGTGATGGTATTATCAAGTTTAAAGAAAGTATGCTCAAGGAATTTGAGATGACAGATTTGGGCGTAATGAATTACTTCCTTGGAATGGAAGTGCATCAACTCAATGATGGCATTTTTCTGTCACAAAGGAAGTATGCCATGGATGTATTGAGGAAGTTCAAGATGGAAAGCTGCAAGCCTGTTTCAACACCTCTTGCAGTCAATGAAAAACTCACCAAGTCAGATGGTGATGCAAAGGCTGATGAATCAACTTATAGAAGTCTGGTTGGGAGTTTATTGTATCTGACAGCAACTAGACCTGACTTGATGTATCCTTCTAGTCTTCTTTCAAGATTTATGCACTCTCCCAGCCTTACTCACTTTGGAGTTGGGAAGAGGATCTTGAGATACTTGAAAGGGACTTTAGACCTAGGCATTTGGTATGAAAAATCTGATGGGGAATTGATTGGATATGTGGACAGTGACTGGGCAGGGTCTCTTGATGATTCTAAAAGCACAACTGGGTACATTTTTTCTCTTGGAAGTGGAGCATTCTCCTGGAATTCCAAGAAGCAAGAAATCGTAGCTCAGTCAACAGCAGAAGCAGAATATGTAGCTGCAGCAGCAGCAACTAATCAAGCAATTTGGATCCGAAAAGTCCTTGCTGATTTAAACTTTATTCAAGCTAAGCCTACTGTATTATGGTGTGATAATGTTTCAGCTATTTCGATGGCAAAAAATCCTGTTCAACATGGAAGAACCAAGCATATCAATGTGAAGTTCCATGCCATTCGAGAGGCTGAAAGAGATGGAGAAGTGAAATTGGTTTATTGCAGAACTGAGGAACAAGTGGCTGATATACTCACTAAAGCACTTGGCTATGGTCAGTTTAATGTCTTAAGGGCAAAGCTTGGAGTCTCCAAGAAAAATTTTAAGGAGGAGTGTTGAGATTAAAAGTTTTCTAAGAGACTCCATAGCTGTTGTTGTTTTCTGGAGCTGGTGCTCAATGGATCCTGTTTTCTTATGGTTCAAGCTGCTGGAGGATGCTTGCTGTTTTTGGTCATTTTCAGTTTATGGTTTATTTGTTATGTTATGGTTTTTGTTTAATTAGCTACAAATGGTTTAAGTTGTATTAGTTATAGCTAACTTGTTTCAGTCACCAATGTTTGTGGTGTTAGGTGAAGTTTTCTGTCTTTGATGGTTTTTTTCATATCAGCAGGTATGGGTTGGAGTATTCTGTTCTGACAGCCATGCTTAGCTGTCTTTCACTCATGTATCTGTATAAATCTTTTTAATTAAAAATTTGCAGTGTATGTTTAAGAACACACATCCAAGAACTTCTATGTTTTCTCTTATTATGGTTTGATGTTTTATGGATGTTTAGAGTTCAAAATTGACAACACACCTGTTACCTGTGTCCATTGCTTGTAACATAAAACTGTAAATGAATGAAACCGCATGAAACTATGATGATCTTTACATTATCTTTTTTTACTATTTTCTCTAAACTGCACTGGACACTAACACTTCAATCTATGAATCAATACATAAGTACAAGAATAGAATTTTATTTATGTCAGCCCACCAAAGAAATTATAATATATAAACCTGGTTGTTTTGGACTGTCAAGCAATCCACAATGTAAGTATGGAAAAACTTTTTGTAAAAACTATAGGATCTTATTCATCAGAGAAAAGCAGAGTTTTACTAGAATAATGATACAAAAGATTACAAAAAGGACTTACAAATTCACACTACTTAACTGTTTTGCCATATTTCATTACTTCTTGTCAGTGGTCCTAGAGAGCAACATTGAATCCCGTGTTGCTGGTTCAGCGACCTCCTTCAAGGAGTGAATCAGTGGTAGCAGACATGGCTTGAGAAGAAATACCACTTTCAAACAATGAAGAAAATGGTGTCATCTTAGAAGGTTCATTATAACTTGCTCTGAATGCTTCAAGTAACTCGCTATCAGGTGAGATATCTGGAAACCTAGCATCACCATCCAGATACTGCGTCACATGCCTCATGCCAGGCCTGGCTGCTGGATTTGGGTGTGAACAAAACAGGCCTAGCTTCAGAACTAACTCCATTTGCTCCCCAACATAAACACCGTCCAATCTTGGATCACTAGCATCAAGAATAGATCCTTTGTTCCAGCATTCAATGACCCAATCAACCAAGTCTTCCTTTCCAAGTTCTATAGGCCTCCTTCCACAAGCCACCTCAAGCATAAAAGCCCCAAAAGCATATACATCTGTATTAGTTGTTGCCTGTCCAGTTCTAACAAGCTCTGGAGCCAGGTAGCCTACAGTCCCTACTAGATGTGTAGTTTGTGGGATGCTGTCATGATCATATAGCCTAGCAAGACCGAAATCTCCTAATTTTCCATTTAGATCAGCATCTAAAAGGACATTGGCGGGTTTTATATCTCTGTGTAGAACAACTTGCTCCCAGTCTTCATGGAGATAAAGTAAGCCACAAGCCACTCCTCTCAGAATACGAATGCGCTGAAACCAATTAAGATTCGGTCTTATATTGCTATATAAAGCTTTGTCAAGGCTTCCATTAGGCATATAATCATAGACCAATAGAAGTTCTCCCTTTCGCCTGCAATAGCCGCGAAGTTGGACCAAGTTCCTATGCCTTAACCTCCCCATGCTTACAATCTCCGACACAAATTGCTGCATCACTTGTTTCCTTGAATTATGAGAGACCTTCTTGACAGCAACTTCATCTGAAGATGGTAGTACACCTCTATAAACCTTTCCAAAACCTCCTTCTCCAATAATTTCACTGTCTTTGAAACCTTTGGTTGCTTTGTAGAGAGCCTTATAGGAGAACCTATGAGGACTATATTCTCGTTCCCAGTCTTCATATACTTCCTCATACTTCTTCTTTCTCACAATGTAAACAGCTCCACCAACTGTTATCAGCGCAAGAACCATTGCTACAACCAGAAGAATAAGCATCACTTCTGATATCAGACTTCCTTTCCTGGAAAGTGCAGGAGGTGAAGGAAGTGGAGGAAGCTTTGTAACATCGAGGCTTTCTGCTTTTCCACTTCTACTGAAGCTCCATCCAAGAACATAATGGTAACTTCTAAGTACACCAGTTGCTGCAGTGAAACCAACATACATAGTCTGCTGAAGAACGTGAGAAAGATCAATACGATCTGACAAGAGAGGCTTACTAGGCTTTGTTCGGATTGATATTGGAGCCATGGTTACATTGAGTAACATTTCAGCACCATCATAATCTATCCAAATCTGTATTGGTTTCCCACTTCTGAGCATCAAGCTTATGTTCTTCCCTTCTTTCTCAGAAAAATAACTTGCAGTAGCAGAAGCATTAGAGGTCATGCTGTTCACATCTATCCCCACATGATTGTCATCTATATCATTGAATTCAGGGCTACCTTGAGTATCAAGTTCAACTGCCAAGACATGGTTTGTTGGCTGGCCATCGTTTGAACTATTAAATAGTCCTAAATATGCTATTGCAGTTGCTCCACTGAAGTCCATAGATGGTGAGATGACAAAAGTCATACCATGACCACTAAAATTTAGTAGCTGTGGCACAATGGCAAACACAAAACATGTGGAGAACAAAAGTGACTTAGAGGAAGATATGTTGAGGTTGATTGGTAAGGAGTAGAAAGCATATCCTTTTTGCCTCTCAAAAGTAATGTTGGTTAGCTGCAATAGACCACTGGGGAGGACAGTTGCATTTCCATCCAGATGAAGGTTAGCTCCACGGAAACCATTATAGATAAACTGGCTTCCATCTTGAGCCAATGCTAATGTAGTGACAAACAGAATGAGAACCATCCAAAAATGAAGTGATCTAAGAGCTGATGCAGTCATTGAAACAACAAAACAAAACCAACGAAGTTTGGTTATTGCAATTTGGCAAGGCCAAAGAGAGAAGATTATGTTTTTTATCAATCTCTGCTTCTGACAATTAAAGTGTTCAATTCTGATTCTAAAGAGATATCTCTTGTGAAGTTACACAAGGTTGATCAAGGTTGATCAAGTTTGACCAAGAGAAAGAGTCAATTGAATTTATAAACTACTAATTAATGTAGGCCATACTCCTGAACATCTCTGTTTTTCAACTAAGACATGTTGCTGACAATCGTGCTGTTTCAGAAACGGGCCATTACAAAGCATATAATCAAACACAAAATTCTTACTGACTTTGGCTACCTTACCCAACATGTAAGGTTACCCATCAATTATAATCCTCATATTAGCTTGAATAATTACCTTGCGACTAATCAAATGACTATAATTAATGGGTAACTTTACATATTGGGTAAAGTAGTCAAAACCATTTCACAATCTCTCAATTTACTCTCCATCTTTTTTTAGATTTAAAAAAGCCTAAATACAATTGATGAAATATAAAATCCTTAGGTTTCGTTTAGTGTGTGAGATTGGATAGGATACGATAAGACAAAATTGAATAGGATGAGATAATATATGATTGGATGAGATTACAATAGTACTGTTTGGTATAATTAGGATTGGATTTGCTTAGATTTGACTAAATTAATATAATATTTATATAAATTGATTTTTGAAAAAAAATTAAATATATAATTATAAAATATTTTATATTTTAATACATAAAATATAAATAAAAATAAATCACAATGAATGGATTTGAAAAACCCACCACTTTGAATGGACTCTCAAATCTCTTTCATTTGAGATTTAAAAAATGTTGGCTGGTGGGCTTAAGAGATTGCTTTCCCTTTCTCTTGTGGTCTAAACACAGATAATGGTTGGACTGAAATTTTTTTTCTAATTCCAACTAATTGCCCTACCAAACGTGCCCTTAGACCTCATTTGGTACGTGGAATTGGATTGAATTATTTTTATGAGATTGAATTGGATTGGACATGATAGGATTGGATTGGATAAATTAGTGCCGTGATGTATTTGGTACATAATGAGATTAGATAAATTAGTATTATGATGTGTTTGGTGTAATATGGAATTGGATAAAATAAATTTTAAATAATTTAATTATTTTTAAAAGTAAACAAATCTATTTTCAATTATTTTTAATCTGAAATAAAATTTTTTAATTAATATAAAAAAGGATTTTTTATAAACATATTAAATTAAATATATCATATACTAAAAATATTTAAATTAATTTGAAAAATAATATAAAATACCAAATTATATTTGTTGACGTATAAAATCAGTCAACTAAGTTCTTCAAGCTCAACACTGTAAGGATAACGGATATAGCATAAAAGAATAAATATTAGGAGTAAAGGAGAGAAAGGTAGAGTATTGGACAAGAATGTATTTAAGTGGTTCGGCTAGCTTTGCCTACGTCCACTGTTGATCACTCAGTATTTTGACAGAGTAACAACCAGTTTTTCTAAGTGTTTCACTCTTAGGTTACATTGAAGAAGCTTCTCCTATTTATAGAAGGAGAAGAGCTACAACGATAAGTAAAGAGTTAAAACAAAATGATTACTGCAGTTAATGCACCTGACTTAATTTTAATGCAGCCGGATTGCCTTAAATGCTAGAGACAGGTGGGAGATTTCTGTGACTAACTCACGTGGGTTAGGTATGGTTTTCTGTAATCCGAACAGTAATCTCTGACAAGTTTGGTGTGCAAGGCAAGTAATGTTATGACCTGACACGATCTGAAGCGAAGTGGGAGTCTGGGCGGACTGGAGTGCATGAAAAGGAGTAAAGAATGACTAACAGCTTCAGTCTCGTAATGATAAAGTATGAGCAGATTGTGAGATTCCTCTGGCGAGGTGCGCTCTGCGGACTCCGCACTGCGCCCCATAGGGGACGAACTCAACTTCATTACCAGCTTCTGAGCCGTTCCTATGTTGTAAGCTTTACGTTCGTATGAATCCCCACTTCGCACCAGTCTTCTGAACATACTTCAAGCTGCGAGGTCGCTAGGGTATATGACTATTCACTTCTTCAGATGGGTTGGTTGTAATCGGGCCTGGCCCAGTTGGGTCAGGGACTTGGGCTTTTATCAATCCATCAAGTATGTCACAAAATACCCACAACAATATTTTATAAGTAAATATAACTATATAAAATCAATTTTAGAGAAAATAATATTTATTTTATAATTAATTTAAAAGAATATTATATTAAAGAAATATTTAATAAATATGTTAACTTAATTTTTAAATAAATAATTTAATTTAACATGATATTGGAAAAAAATGTAAAACAAAATGATGAAAAAAAAGAAGAAGAAGAAGAAGAAGAAGAAAACAACTTTGAAAGAAAGGCTGAAGCGAAAAACAAAAAAAAACAAAAAAATAAAAAACCCTAATGTAAAAGCAAAAATAAAAATAGTATGAGATTATTTTATCCCAGTTATTGTGCTAAGTTAAATTTAACCCACTACAGTAGCATAAAACAAAAGAGCATGAGATTATTTTTTCAATCTTATGCTTTCATCAAACATGGGTTTGGACTGGAAGTTATCCAAGCCAATATAACAATCAAGGCCTCCTTAGGGTCAAACCAAAATATTGCTACTCCTAAATGAATAAGGAAATTAAAGTTATTTTAACAAAACTAGAAACTAATTTTTTAAAATAAAATTGGAAACAACTTGACCCTGTATGTATAGTCATAGCGCCATAGTGGTGATTCGGATGTCATAGTCCAACAATTACAATATTAGAGAACGATAGCGAGTCTAGAGTTGAACAAGTTCTAGGAGAATTAATGGTCTACATTAGTTCGTAGTTGATAAGTTAATGTCATTACAAGTGGAAGTCAATTATTTCATAATTGATGAAAGCATTTACTTCACCAAAAAATGGACAAATGATATGTTGTTGATAATTCAAAAATCGGTTTGCACCTTAGATCAAGAGTTGTCAAATTGAACCAAAATCTTCTTCATACTTTCATTAATTTATATTTAATGAAATACCTATAAAATGAAAATTATTGTAGTGCTAGCCTTGTGGCTTCAAGGCACATTATAATTGTCGCTTTCTTTAAGACATTATTTACCTCCACCAATCAAATAATGCACCAAGTTAAGCAAATATTCCTCTAAAATATGATGAAGCCGGATGTTTAATATCATTATGCACTAATGATTTAAACCATGAAATCCTTTGATAACAAGTCTATCAAGATATAATATTCTATCACAACAATTAATAGAATACCGGTTTATCTATGCAAGAAAATAATAGGATAAAATGTGTTTATTTATGTGAGAAAAAGAGGGAGATAACACTTTGGTTAAATTTTGATGTAGGGAATGAATGAAATGGGTGGCCTACTTATAATATGCTTTGCACCTTTCATGATAAATTGCAACCATTCATGATGACTTTCCATTTTGATATATATTTTTTTAAATCCAAACTATTATATCCATCTTGCAACCTTCACTTTTAATCTAACAGATCGTACCACTTTATAAGAGTTACTACCCTTGATAAAAGTTACTTCTTTTGACAACAGTCATAACTTTTGATCAATCCTCCTAGAAGCTTGATTAATTCTTCTGGAACCTTTTATTACATTATAACATATAATGTGTTACATTTATTTTGAAAATAATTCCAACATGAAGTCCAACAGAGACTAGAACATGCAAAACATGCATGTGATTTACTATAGTTTTGGAGGCTAAATTTGGGTGTCATGCTACCTCACTTTTCGTTTGGAACCATGACGCACGATCAAAGGCTTGGTGCTTCTATAAGTACCGTAGTGCATTTCAATCTTCAGGAGACCAAACACGCTAGTTCCATCTGAAACTTTTTGATTTATTTAGGTGGTGTTTTTTTTTTATTTTTTTGTTTTCAATCTTATTAGCATTTAATTTAAGTAAGATTTGAATAAGACTTTATATTTAAGATTTTGTAACTTGTTTGTTTTTTATTTTGATATGGCTTATTGATATCTTAGGATTAGTATCTTTACCATTCCAACTTTTCATTATTATATTATTAAACAAAATTCTAATATTAAGTTAAACTTAACTTCATAAGTATAAATTTTAAACTTTAATTATTTAAATTAATTAAAAATAATAAATTTAATATTAGGTTTTATTAAAAAAAATATTTTTAATATAATTTAAAAACTTTAAAAAAAGAATTCAAGTCGACCTCCTTTATTTTCATTATGGTAGGAGGCTGACGGCCTCCTACAAATGGTTGGAGGCTATTGATGGTCTCCTACAATAGTATGGTGGCCGCTGGCAACCTTCATATTTGAATAAAATAAAAAAAATAATAAAAAATAAAATAGAGAATGGAGGATGTCAAGAGGTCGACCTCTTCCATTCTCTCTATGATAGGAGGTTGACAACCTCCTATAAATAGATGAAGGCTACGACGACCTCTTGCAATAGTATGGAAGCCGTTGGTAGCCTTCACAGACAAAAGAGGCTACGGCCTCCGTTCCAAATCGAAGGGAGGAGGCCTCCTCCTATTCTAAATTGGTGACCAGTAGTGATAATTGCTAGTCTAAGGATCAGTTATTAGTTAGGGTTAGAAAAAAGGTTTATTTTTTATTTTATTTTATTTCATTTTTTTTAATTATGGGTTACAAATAAGGTTTGATTATTAGAGATATCTTGGTAATAATATAATAATAAGGGGTTAATTTGGGAAATCAATGTATATTTATTCATAATTTTTTTTTTTTCATTAAGATGTAAGTGAGAAATTTTGATTTTTTTAAATAAGATTTTTTTTTTTTAACTTAAATTAAGATACAATGAAATAAGACTTATTAGGAAAAAAATGGCCCCTTATTGTTCGATCAGATTAGATTATGAAAATGTCCAATTTCAAGTTTTGATTAGATTGGCTTTGAATCAGATTAGGTTTTGATTGGATTTAAGCCTAAATCAACTTTACTTAAATAATTAAAAAATATATACCAATTTTCAAAATTTTTTTATAGCACTGGAATTTCGGATTCATATTGAAATCAGATAATAATTCATTTGTTTCTTTTAAGAATTTCAATAATGGATTTTGACAATGTTCAAAATGGATAAATATGCTCGGCTGAAATGGAATTGGACTATACGAAATTGAATTTGGATTGATTGAATTGGATCCCTTTAGCCCTTTCGCCACCTATAGAGATCAAACAAATTTTGTTTTGTACTACGGTTTTGGGTTTGCAGCAATTTATGTGAGGTTGTGAACTTCGTCTTTTGCTTATAAATCTCTTCTAATGTCCTTACTCTTCACATATATACAAATTATTGACCGAAACAAGTAATTCTTCTGTTTGTTTTATTCAGGATAATTAAAAATGTTATTTTCTCATGCTAGCAAACCACTCTTCATCCGCCCTATATGCGGTAACGTTAACATCCTGAAAAAAAGGAAAAATACAATATATATTGGCTGTCGTGGTCTTGGTAGTTGCACTCATTACATCAGAGTTTAATTTTTCTACTCATCACCTTAAATATATGAGGACCAGAAATTGAGCTTTCACTATTTACGTAATTCAGATTGGTTTGAAAAAGACAACACAAAAATATTCCCTTTTCATTCGGTTGATGCAAGGATTCAACCTGCACACTGAGTAAAAAATAGTTATAGAAGATACCAAATGGGTTCGTGGTTCGTTGCTCGGGTCCCCTTTTGGGTGATGAAAAGTAAACTCCTAATGGCTGGTGTCCTTCGACTATCTAGCCAACAAAGAAAGGGAGGTCAGGGGATCGTTGGTAGTTTACCGGTAAAAATCTTTGATGCTTAGGTTAGTGGATAAATTGAATGAGAACCTTAAATAACAAAGGCGAGAAATTGAAAGGGAAAAGATCTTGGGGTTCAAATCTCTTCTCCTAAAACCCAATACTTTTAAAGAAATCTCTCGAAAAGTCTCTTCACACATCAGCGTATTTTTAAGTATTGGAAATGACTTACCTTTTCTTATAGAATAGCGCCCATATATATAACCCCTATGCTTAGTTTTTTTTTTTTTTTAAATTATTGAGATTGGTTTAGAGGATCACCGAGATCAAGCGGAATGAGATATTTGTAACAAGACACAAAAAGCAGCTTCTATATGGAAGAGATTGACCTATACAATGTAGAAAAAGGCAACCATATAAAAACTGCACTGCTGAATGTCCAACCCAAATTCACAGAGAACATGAGGGCTGCCAACTATTTTGGGCCTAGGTTGCTTCCATCAAGTCCAGCCCATTTGCTAATAGGTCTCAAATTTTGTTGTCCATCCAAATGGAACTCTTTGATTATTTTATTTTCTTTTGTGGTTTTAGCTTTAGAATTACTGACTTTTGAAATACACAATTGTGATGGAGAGATCCACCATGGATATTTATGTACATGTGTCGGAACTCGGATGTTATCCTCGGTATGAGAGTAAACTTTTGGATCGAATAAAGAGTATTTATTTTGACGAATTTCAATATGTTTCTTACCATTAGTGACAGCTTACATTATAATTATATACGAAAAAAGTTATAATTTATAATTTTTTTTAGCGGAATACGTATGATTTTGATACAAAGATTATCTAAAATAGATATTTGTAAGATGCAATGCTCCTCTTAGAACTAGAAATAAAAGGGACTCTACTTGATAATTGTAGTCTCTACCAAACCAATCTTTTATTTTATTTCGTTTATTTATTTTTTATTTCTAGGACTGATCATGGATTATCAGACCAATCAGGATATAACATTAATGACACAGTCCAGAAAACTGCTCTTATACAAGAGGAATTCGTCCGCACGAAGATGAGAGAATAGTCTACATATAGGTGGGAAAACTATCCATACAAATTGGTGAGCAACGTTACTATGAGATGTAAAACACACATGAAGAGGCACGGGGGCAGTGGCTTTTAACCAAAGGTGCCAATAGCCGACTACTCTACCAAACCAACCTTGATGCTATTCCTATTCAATTTTATTATGATATAATATATGTTTGTACACATTAATTATGAGGTAGTTAAAATAATATTTAAAAAAAAAAAAAAAAACCAACCTTTAATACGCTATTCAAACATGGTCACGGGGATAGCCTGATGGTTACCACACTGTTCAGCCAATGTTGATACGCAAATGTTATTGAACTTGTGCGATTACTAGTGTTCGATAGAAATACTAAACTATTTGATGAAATGCCTCAATGAAGTTTCTGCTACTAAGCTTCACATTAGTGAAGGTAAATTGAAGAGTTGTACTATTTATGCGTGGAAGAGCAAGTCACAGAAAAGTAACTTCTCTAGATTTCAAGCATAACTTAAAAGAATTGTATACATAAGCTGCCAGGTCAGCTTCTCCTATCAACCTGGAATAACTAACAAGCAGAATAGTCAACTGGGGCTGCTTCACTTCCTCAGCAATCTCTCTTCGACGATTGATTGACTCGGTGCGGAGTGATGATGTGCTGGTGTAGGATAAGAGACAGAGGGTGAATGCATTGTATAAGGATTCTCTTGATTAGAGGCTGGTGTTAAGGAAACGACAGAATGCAATCAGTGGACTCTTCAAGGGCCAATTGTTATCACATTAGAATTGGTAAGGCCTCCTTTTATCTTCAGCTAGCAATGTGACATTAGTTCAATCCAAACTTGCCTCTTGCACAGCCTAGTTGTACATGTTAGACTTCGAGATTTTTTCTAGATACTCTAGAAAGAAAAATGTATATTCTGTGTTTTCTTTGTAAGTCTGGTTAGCAAAGAATGATGATCCTTGCTTTAAGGAAATATGTCTTGATGAAGTTAAAAAAAAAAAAAAAAAACATTTTGTGTTAGGTACTGCCAACACTTTGTACCTGTTACATGTGTCCATTGCTTGTAATATAAAACTGCAAATGAATGAAAATATGATGATTACAGTATTTTTTTTTTCTATTTTCTCTAAACTGTAAATAAATCGAAAATGCTGGACACTAACACTGTCTCTTCAATCTATGAATCAATACATAAGTGAAAGAATAGAAATTTATTTTTGTCAGTCCACCTAAGATATTATAAACAAATATATGAACCTAGTTGTTTTGGACTGTCAAGCAATTCATAATATAAATATGGATTTTTTTTTAAAAAAAAAAAAAAAAAAACTATAGGATCTTATTCATCAGAGAAAAGCAGAGTTTTACTAGAATAATGATACAAAAGATGATAAAAAGGGCTTACAAATTCACACAACTACTTGACTGTTTTGCCATATTTCATTACTTGCTGTCAGTGGTCCTAGCGAGCAACCATTGAATCCCGTGTTGCTGATTCAGCGACCTCCTTCAAGGATTGAATCCATGGTAGCAGACATGGCTTGAGAAGAAATACCACTTTCAAACAATGAAGAAAATGATGTCATCTTAGAAGGTTCATTATAACTTGCTCTGAATGCATCAAGTAACTCGCTATCAGCTGAGATATCTGGAAACCTAGCATCACCATCCAGATACTGCGTCACATGCCTCATGCCAGGCCTGGCTGCTGGGTTTGGGTGTGAACAAAACAGGCCTAGCGTAAGAACTAACTCCATTTGCTCCCCAACATAAACACCTTCCAATCTTGGATCACTAGCATCAATAATAGATCCTTTGTTCCAGCATTCAATGACCCAATCAACCAAATCTTCCTTTCCAAGCTCCATAGGCCTCCTTCCACAAGCCACCTCAAGCATAAAAGCCCCAAAAGCATATACATCTGTATTAGTTGTTGCCTGTCCAGTTCTAACAAGCTCTGGAGCCAGGTAGCCTACAGTCCCTACGAGATGTGTAGTTTGTGGGATGCTGTCATGATCATATAGCCTAGCAAGGCCGAAATCTCCTAATTTTCCATTTAGATCAGCATCTAAAAGAACATTAGCGGGTTTTATATCTCTGTGTAGAACAACTTGCTCCCAGTCTTCATGGAGATAAAGTAAGCCACAAGCCACTCCTCTCAGAATATGAATGCGTTGAAACCAATTAAGATTCCGTCTTAGATTGCTATATAAAGCTTTGTCAAGGCTTCCATTAGGCATATAATCATAAATCAATAGAAGTTCTCCCTTTCGCCTACAATAGCCGCGAAGTTGGACCAAGTTCCTATGCCTTAACCTTCCCATGCTTACAATCTCAGACACAAATTGCTTCATCCCATGTTTCCCCGAGTCATGGGAAACTTTCTTGACAGCAACTTGTATATCAGGAGACTGTAAAACACCTCTATAAACCTTTCCAAAACCTCCTTGTCCAATAATTTGATTGTCATTGAAACCTTTGGTTGCTTTGTAGAGAGCCTTATAGGAGAACCTATGAGGACTATATTCTCTTTCCCAGTCTTCATATACTTCCTCATATTTCTTCTTTCTCACAATGTATACAGCTCCCCCGACAGTTATCAGCACAAGCACTACTGCAACAACAACAATAATAATCATTACTTTCGGTTTCTGACTTCCTTTGCTAGGAAGTGGAGGAGGTGGAGGAAGTGGAGGAAGCTTTGTGACATCAAGGCTTTCTGCTTTTCCACTTCTACTGAAGCTCCATCCAAGAACATAATGGTAACTTCTAAGTAAACCAGTTGCTGCAGTGAAACCAACATACATAGACTCCAAGAGAATCTGAGAAAGATCAATACGTTTTGACAAGAGAGGCCTGCTAGGCTTTGGGATTGATAGTGGAGCTATTGTTACATTGAGTAACATTTCAGCACCATTGTAGTCTATCCATATCTGCATTGGTTTTCCACTCATGAGCATCAAACTTATGTTCTTCCCTTCTTCCTCAGAATAATAAGTTGCTGTAGCAGAATCAATTGACATCGGGTCGTTCACATCAATTCCCACATGATTTCCATCTATATCACTGAATTGACGGCTTCGTACAGTATCAAGTTCAACTGCCAAGACATCGTTTGTTGGCAGGCCATTGTTTGATACATTGAAGAGTCCTAAATAAGAAGCTTCAAGAGCTTCACTGAAGTCCGTAGACGGTGAGATGACAAAAGTCATACCATGGCCATTAACATAAAGTGCTGCCGGTACAATGGCAAATACAAAACATGTGGAAAACAAAAGAGACTCGGAGGAAGAAGTGTTGAATTTGATTGGAAATGGATGGAAAGCATATCCTCTTTGTTGATCAGAAGTGTTGGTTAGCTGCAATAGACCATTGGGGTAAATAGTGGCACTTCTATCCAGATGGAGTTTAGCTTCATGGAAGCCATTATAGATAAACCGGTTTCCATCTTGAGACATGGCTAATGTAATGGAAAATAGAATGAAAGCTATCCATAAATGAAGTGATTTAAGATCTGAAGCAGGCATTGTATACACAAGGAGGTTTGCTAATTACAATGGCCAAAGAAAGAAGATTTGCCTGTTAATCTAATCTCAACTCCTGATAAGTCAAAATTTAAAGAAGCATTGTTGATCAAGTTGTCCTCGAAAGAGAGAGACAACTAATGACATACTGTTGAGGTGACATGACTTTATGAACTCTTTCAATTTTTTTTGAAAAAGATGAACTCTTTCAATTCTGGCTTAGCTCATTTTCTTCGAATTAGGTGAAAGCATTTATTTCACCAAGAGAGAAGCAAATATGCTTCTTGTCTCGTTAGATTCAGATGAAGTAGTCTACTAAGATTGAACACGCTAAATTTGTGTTATTTAATTTACCATTCATTTAAAAGTAAAACCATGAAGCATAATAAAGGCTTGGTACATCTATAAATGCTCCCATGCATTTTAAGAGAAGAAATACAAGAGCCAAGTGTAAGAGTTAATACAAATTTGGTATGTACAAATGTTTTGGATTTGAAGCCCTTTGTGACATCTTCCAGTATCTTCACCTATCAACAAATGATCACTGCACTGAACCACATAATTTTCAAAATATTCTTACATGCGCATAGTGACAAGTGACAACTTCCAGGACCATGACAGGTGACATGACAATATTTCAGTTTTTGTTCAAGACATTTGTGTTAGACCGTTAGTGCATGGGGTTAGTCAAGTGCGGTGTGCTAGGAAAATTCAGTCTCCTCAGTCCTCATCACCTTGAATAATAAGGACCGGAAATTGAGCTTTCATTATCTACAGGTTTAATATTGAAATTTTTTCACATTTTCATAAATTCATAGTCTAATCATTTGATTTCATCTTAAAATGTTGTATAACAAGGATTGATCACGACATTGAAAATTGTTCATATCAACTAAAACTTGATCATATTATTATATATATGTTTATCTAAATTCTTGATCAAAGTCATGAATACAATCTAATTTACTCTTAAGTGTTCTCTACCAAACCAATCTTAATTCTCTTCAATCCTACCGTGTCGTGTTATCGTGTTTGTTTCTACATCACTGAGAGATAGCTAATACTGATTTTAGGAATAAATATTGCTAAAAGGAAAACTAACCTCTCTAGAGTTTCAATAATTGCTTTATAAAATTGTACATATAATCATTTAGATCTCACTTCTTTTCATACCAAATCTCGAGGGCTACTCTTTGGATGAAAATTAACCAATGAAAAATAAGTCAATAGATAAACTACAAATGCCAAGGGCCAAAGTTTAATATAGGGTCCCAAGGTAAAGATCATGACCTAAGGTTATGAACCAATGCCCGAAGTCCTCAGACCCAGAAGCTAACTTTTACTAGCATTTGGGTTCCACCTTGAAGTGAAGTAACAATAAAGGAGCTCACTCTGGTGGGGAATGCTAGCAAAGGGCTCTTGGCAAAGGGATTGCTTAGACCCCATTTGGCATGCAAAATTGGATTATATTATTTTTATGGGATTAGACGAAATTGGATAGGATTAAATTAAATTGAATAAATTAGTACTATGATATATTTGGTGGAGTATGAGATTGGATAAATTAGTGTTGTAATATATTTGATGGAATATGAGATTGGATAAAATCAATTTTAAATATTAAAAAAAAATCAATTTTAAATAATTAAATTACACGCATATAGACACCCCAAACCCACTGTGCACCAAACCCATCACTCTCACCAACCCATCATCCGACCCACTAGACCCTGCGGTCGTCTTCGTCTGGTGTCCACTCTCGTCAGTCTCCTTTCTCCTTCACTCTCGCCGCTCTACCCACTCTCCTTTCTCCTCCACTTTGGCCATCGTTGCCTCTATTACCCCGTTGCTCAGTATAGTTGTATTTTGCACTGAGCTGAGGGCCCTACGTGTCAAGAAAGCTACCTTTGTATCAATAGAGTGACAAAATACCTAGAGGTGTCAGCCTACTTAGAAGTGTTAACATTACAGGGGTTAGACATGGCAGATCAAAAAGAGACAAAACCAGAGGAAACATCAATAGCAAGGGACAAAATTAGAGGAATTCTTTGTTGCTATCTTGATCAAAAATCAACCTGCAGAATTTTATTATCCAATTTGACAACCCAAACCAGCCTTGTGATCCGCCCAAAACAGTCAGCAAAATTCGCCAAAAACTGCACAAAAGAACAACTAAGGAAACCTGCACGAAATAGCATAAACAAAATAGCAAAAATTGCAGATAAATGGCTTCAAGGCGCGTAATAAAATCATTTTTCTTAAGACGTTATTCGCCTTCACTAATTCTGTGATGCTTGCGAATAGGCCTCTAGAATATAATGAAACCTTTTGTTTGTCTACGATATGCACTAACGAAGACAAACCAGAACACTGTCGAATGATAAAGTCTATTGCTAACAATTTTCTACATCTCTCCAAAAAGTAGAATATTGTTTATTTTGTTTGTGAGAAACAAAGAATATTTTGGAAGAAAAGAATGAAAGATATCTTAAAGATCCTTGTATTGATTATGGCATTCACATATGTATAGATTTATAATGGACACAACATTTTAACGGACATAATTTTTTGCAAAATAATGTGTCTTTTCATTTTGAAAATTTAATTTAACAGATACAACTTTTTACAAAATAATGTCTTTTCATTTTCAAAATTTAATTTAACAGACACAACTTTTTATAAAACAATATGTCTTTTCATTTTCAAATTTTCAAATTTAATGTATTTTAAAAATTTCTCTAACAGTCTTGACTAATAAGAAGGGGAGATGTAAAAGCAGCAAAACCTAGCAAGGAGGTTATATATAAAGATTCTAGAAAATCCATAAAGCTCTCTAAGAGGTTTTTTTTTTTCCTATATCCAGGGGAACTCAACCCTTTCTTATCTACTAGAGTTATATCTTCACTACACCTACCCATATGATGGGTTTTGAAGAAATATTGTAAACCTTTACTCATTAAGGAAACCTTATTTTATCTCAAAAAATATAGCAAAACCAAATCAACTCTTCGGGCTTCTGAGCGTTTGTATTACCTAAGTCAAGCATTCATGCCTTTTTTGGTTAAAGGGAACCAAAAAGTCCGTTAGTCAATCTCCTGCTAGGATCTCTATCAAATGGAAAAGGGAAGTATACCTCAATCTCCATTATTTTCGTATACTTATATCATATTTATTCTTCCTAGGAAGTTGTTTTCGTCCATCCTATTTGATTTGAGTGTTAGAGGGTCTTTGTTGGCAAACCTGCTAATGACCCTAACGATTTTCTTTGTCTCGTAGGTGCTTACAGACCTAAGGCTCACTGGTGGCTGTAGAGCTGAGATCTACCCTATTCCCTAAGGGTCAGTATTTGTCAAGTTAGATTGGATTAGGTTGAAAATCTTCTAGCCCAATATAAATTGGAATGAAAATTTTTAAACACAAATTAACCCAACCCAATATAATTTTTCAACCTAACCCAATTGGGGGTGGGCATTTTCGGGTTCGGGTTGGGTTGAGTTGAAAATCTTTCAACCCAACATAGGTTGGGTTAAAAATTTTTCAACTCAATCCAACTCAATAAATTCTTCAACGCAATGCAACCCAACCCAATTCAATAATAATCGGGTTGATTTATGTTAAGTTGATGAGGTTAGATTTAATCCACTACGAAGACATAAAAAATTTAGTTAGTACCTCTTATAGTTTTAGTAATTTGATTACAAATAAAATGAATACAAATAAATATTCAATGATTAAAAATAAAAGATTTAATCCACCACATAGACTATTCTTGATTTTCATATCTAGCAAATGTGCTTTTAGAAAAAAAAGAAAAACTTGGATTTAGAATTAAGAATGAATATTTGTCGGGTTGGGTTGGGTTAAAAATTTTTCGACCCAACCCAACCTGATAAAAAGTGGTCAAGTTGGGTTGGATAGGTCGGGCTAGGTTAGAGATGTCCACTCCTAAACCCAATTCAACCCAACTTAGTTAGGTTGGGTTAATCGAGTTGGATATTAGTTGAAATATCGAAAAGTTTCTATTGATTACAAATAACATTCATAATATTACATTATCACATATAAATTCAAACATTACAAACAATGATTATAAATAAATATTCAATTTATAAAACAAGTACAAATAAAGATAATCAATAAAGTAATTATAAACAAAAGTTTAACTCATTAAATGTTACAATCAAAATGTTAATATGTGAAACACAAAGGCAAAAAATAAAAATAAAAACACTAAAAGCTTATGCAGCTGTCATTGATCTTCATCTTTAGCAAGTACTCTTTTAGAAAGATGAGAAAATATTGAATTTAGAACTAAAGATGGACGTTTGTCGAGTCGGGTCTGATTGGGTTGGGTTGGGTTGAATTAAAGATTTTTTGACCCAACCCAACCCAACTTAATAAAAAATGGTCAGGTTGGATTGGGTCTGTCAAATTGGGTTGAGAAGCTCTCTTGGTAGTAGTAGACTTTACTTCATTCCTAGGATTCAATCTTGAGAGGCTTTCTTGGAATTCAGCAATTATATGGAATATAGTAATACTCCGCTAAACTTTTTTTTTCCATTGTTTTCTAAAGATCCTGTTTCTTGATAGGACAATCTTTTAGGATGACATTCCTATTCTTGGTATGCAAATATCTCTTCTGGTTATGTAGCACCATTTGAAGTTGTCTCTAGAGCAGAAGCAATGGAGTCTCAAAAAATCAAAGACACTGGACTCTCTAATTACATAGAGGAGATGAACATATTCCGTGTATTACTAAATCTATGGATCAACACATAATTAAGCATGAAAACAGAAATTTATCAATATCAATCCACCTGAGAATACTTATACAAACATATACATTTAAATTGTTTAAAATTATCAAGCAATTTACAACACAAGTATGCAAAACCTTCTAAAAGGGAAAACTGTAGGTTCTTGTTCTTCCCAAAAGAAAACTACATAAAAGATAACAAACAAGTTTTAGATATTGAATCAATTCCTGTTTGGACACATCTTTTGACTACTATTAGTGAAGCTTCAATGAAGCTAGCTTTACTTGTACATACCTGATCGTCGCAATATTTTCTCCTTTGTTCTTTTTCTTCAAATTAGCCTTAGGCCTCATACATCATGAACATTTTGAAGAACTTGCCAATTGAATGCGAAATTGCTGATTTAACGACCGACTACAAGGATTGAATCAACTGTAGACATGGTGTGAGATGAACTACTACTTCCAAACAATGAAGGAAATGTCATTGCAGTATTAGAAGCTTCATTATAATTTGCTTTGAATGCAACAAGTAAATCGTTATTATGCGCAATATCTGGAAACTTAGTATCACCATCTAGAAATTGCATCGCCTGCCTCATGCTTGGCCTGGTTGCTGGGTTTGGATGTGAACAAAACAGGCCTAGTTTCAAAACCAGCTCCATTTGCTCTTCCACATAAAGACCTTCCAATTTTGGATCACAAACATCGTGAATAGCTCCTCTATTCCAGCTATCAATTACCCAATCAACCAAATCTGCTTTTCCGGGTTCTATAGGCTTCCTTCCACAAGCCATCTCAAGCATACATATCCCGAAAGCAAATACATCTGTGCTAGTTGTTGCCTTTCCTGTTCTAAGGAGCTCTGGAGCCAGATAGCCTACAGTTCCAACCAGGTTTGTCGTTCCTGGAATGCTACCATGATCATGTAGCCTAGCAAGACCAAAATCTCCTAAATTCCCGTTTAAGTCATCATCTAATAGAATATTAGCAGGTTTTATATCTCTATGTAGAACAACTTGTTCCCAATCTTCATGAAGGTAAAGAAGGCCAGAAGCCACGCCTCTAAGAATTCGAACACGCTGAAACCAATTAAGATTTGGCCTTGTATTGCTGTATAAAACTTTGTCAAGGCTGCTATTACTCATATACTCATAAACCAATAGAAGTTCTCCTCTTCGCCTGCAATAGCCCCGGAGTTGGACCAAATTCCTATGCCTTAGCCTTCCCATGCTTACAATCTCAGCCACGAATTGCTTCATTGCTTGCTCCCCCGAATCATGAGAGACTCTCTTCACAGCAATATGATCAGAAGATGGTAGTAGACCTCTATACACCTTTCCAAAACCTCCTTCTCCAATTAGTTCTTTGTCTTTGAAACCTCTGGTTGCTTTGTAGAGAATCTTATAGGAGAACCTATGAGGACCATATTCTCTTTCCCATTCTTCATATACTTCTTCATATTTCTTCTTCTTCACAATGTAAACAGCTCCAACTATTGTTATCAGCACAACTACAAATGCTACAACCGAAACAATAATAATTGAATTTGGTTTCTGACCTCCTTTCCTGGATTGTGTAGCAAGTGAGGGAGGTGGAGGAAGTGAAGGGAGCTTTGAGAGATCAATAGTATCTGCTTTTCCACTTCTGTTGAAGCTCCATCCAAGAACATAATGAGCATTTGCAATTGTGCCGGTTGATGCAGTGAAACCAACATACATAGACTCAAAGAAAATTTGAGAAAGATCAATGACCGTTGACAGGAGAGGCCTGCTTGGCTTTGGAAGAGAAATAGGAGCTAGTGTTACATTGAGTAAGTTTTCAGCGCCATTATAGTCTATCCAAATCTGTGTGAGATCTCCACTTACAAGCTTCAAGCTCTTATTCTTCCCTTCATGATCAGCAAAATATGTTACTAGAGCAGAATCATTAGATATGAGGCTGTTCACATCAATGCCCACATGCTCTCCATCTAAATCATTAAATTCAGGGCTAACAACAGTATCAAGCTCAACCGCCAAGACGTGGTTTGTAGGCAGGCCATTGCTTGATATATTGAAGAGTCCTAAATATGCAGTTGCAGTAGCTTCACTGAAGTCCATAGTTGGTGAGATAACAAAACACATACCATGACCACTAAAATTAAGTGGCCCTGGCACCAGAGCAAATACAAAATACGTGGAAAATGAAAGCGGCTGAGAGGAAGACATGTTGAATTTGACTGGAGATGGATAGAAAGCATATCCTTTTTGTCTCTCAGATGAGTTGGTTAGCTGCAATAGACCATTGGGGTGGACAGTTGCATTTGCACCTAGATGCAGTTTAGCTTCATGGAAGCCATTATAAATAAACTGGTTTTCATCTTGAGCCAAGGCTAATGTAATGAAGAAGAGAACACAAATTGTTCTAAGAGCTACAGCCATTGTAAAACCAAGGAAGGCAAAGAGAGAAAGAGTTGCCTGTTTATTAATGTCAACTCCTGGCAAGTTAATTTTCTATTCTGAAGATACCCTTTCTGACTTGGATTTTTAAGTTTAAATATCAATTATCATTCATCAGCAATTACAAAAAAAAAAAAAAAAAATGGCTTGTGAAGCTGACCCTGAAAGAGGGGGTCAACTTCTGACCAAAGAAAATAACCCCTTCAAATTTCCAATTCAAGGGTCTATTCTCAGAAACTTTCTTGTTTTTTAACATCTTCCAGTGGAATGCAAGGTGAAAAATGATAGGAATGGGTAGTGGGAACCTGAACTCACATCAGCAGGTACTAACAAATTTCTGCAGGCCAATATTAGTGACCGAAATGATTGTTTTAGTAATTAAATTTTATCAAAAGGAGGAAAATTTATACGTTCTTGATTGTTGTTTAGTTTTTTTTTTTTTTTTTTTTTCTGCTTCTCAAATTGACTATAAGATTTCATGAGAATATGTGCAGCGGCTGGCCCTGAGCATGTACCGGAGGTACGACCGCCTCTGGTCTCCAACCTTTGGGGCTTTAAATTTTATAAATTTCCATTTTTTTTAATAATTAGTTTGTAAAATAAATATATTATTAATATTTCAAATAAGGTATGAAAGACTTAAATTAGTTTTTGTGGTCAAGGGGTCTCTAAGTTGGTGGTTTCCAACCCAAATTCAACTCTGAATTTTTTGTTTCTTTTTTTATAAAGAGCAAATTACAATTTAGCTACCCGGTTAAAACGCTTTCTCAGGCGGAGCAAATGTTTCCATGTTATTACAATTTACCCCCCCACCGTTAGTAAGATTCGTTACATTTGACGGTCAACGGTATCAAAACATTAAAAAGACGAAATTGCCCTTTGACCGGAGTTGACTAATTGACCAAATAAAACTTGGTCAACTCATCAGTCTCTCTGCTGTTTTCTCTCTTCCTCTCCTTCTTCTTCTTTCTCCTCTTCTTCCGCTTCTTCTTCTTCTTCCCTTCCGCTTCTTCTTCTTCTGTTATTTTGGATTCGCTGACAAACATTCTCTCTTCCTCTCATTCTTCTTCTTCTTCTCCTCTTCTTCTTCCCTTCCGCTTCTTCTTCTTCTGTTATTCTGGGTTCGACGACCCAGATCTGGGTTCGTCGAACCCAGCTGGGTTCGCTGACGAACCCAGATCTGGGTTCCAGCGAACCCAGCTGGGTTCGTTGACGAACCCAGATCTGGGTTTCAAGAACCCAGATCTGGGTTCCAGCGAACCCAGCTGGGTTCGTTGACGAACCCAGATCTGGGTTCGTCAACGAACCCAGCTGGGTTCGCTGGAACCCAGATCTGGGTTCGTTAGCGAACCCAGCTGGGTTCGCTGACGAACCCAGATCTGGGTTCCAGCGAACCCAGCTGGGTTCGTTGACGAACCCAGATCTGGGTTCCAGGAACCCAGATCTGGGTTCCTGTCGCTGACGAACCCAACTGGGTTCGTCTGAAACCCAGATCTGGGTTCGTCAGCGAACCCAGCTGGGTTCGCTGACGAACCCAGATCTGGGTTCCTGTCGCTCACGAACCCAGTGACCCAACTGGGTTCGTGACGAACCTGTCAGGCTGGGTTCACGAATCTGGGTTCGCTCGTGAACCCAGATTTGAATCCAGATATATATATATATATTTCAGTTTGATTGATGGTTTTGATTTTAGATGATGTTGGGTTTGATGGTTTTGTGAGAGATTGATAATGTTGGGTTTGATCAATGATGTTTGAGGTATTTTTTGGGTTTTCAGGAGTGGATTATGATGTTGGCTAGTTGATTGATGATGTCTGGGATCATTTTTTGGATTTTCAGTAATCCGTTGAACTGATTGGGATTATAATGTTGAACTGATTGGGATTATAATGTTGATGAGTTTGAACGGGATGATTTTGAACTGATTGGGTTTCAACAAATGTTTAATTTTTATTTATTTTATTTTATTGTTAATATATATCAAAAGACAATTTTACCCCTCTCTCAGTTAAGTATAACTGGATTCATTAACGGTGGGGGGGTAAATTGTAATAACATGGAAACATTTGCTCCGCCTGAGAAAGCGTTTTAACCGGGTAGCTAAATTGTAATTTGCTCTTTTATAAATAAAGGAAGGATGTTTGGAGGTTCGAACCATTGGCCTGAATGGTCATAGAAAACACTTTGGCCACTTGGTGACCAATTATGTTGATTATTTTTGTTGATAATAAATATTTGTAAAATATAAAGGGTCTTAAAACTAATAAATTGATGTTTTATGAATTCTTTGGTATGTATAGATAAATTTTGTTAATAAGTTCTAATGAATTTTTTTTATCATTAAATAAATGTATTTGTCTTATATGAATATATTTGTCTTATGATATCATTTTTTTCATTTTTTTTAATAAAATTTTTATATACACACAAAAAATATGGTAAAATAGGTTTTTTACATATATAGTTTTTTTAAAAAATTATCTATATGAATAAAGAGAACCATTTTAAGTTTTCATACTGGATCTCTAAAATGTCAAGACTAGCCCTGAATATGCAGATATATATTCTTCAGACCTTTTCACTGTTTAAACAATGCAATGATATGTTAGTGATTCTGCTTGCAAGTCTTGAATTTATAAGATGACATAGGGATGACAAAATATAGGATGGGAACATTTTAGTCCTTCAAGCACTGTTAGTATTCCTCACCTAACTTAGTGATTTGATTTATTGTAATGGTTGAATGATTCTTGGAATATATTCCAACCGTATAGTTTAACAAGTAGGCAGTATTTTTTGCTGTTATGTATGGTATCCTCAACCACCACAGTCATCTAGTATAATATCAACTTGTTACCCATTGCAAAATGAAATATCAGGCTTTTATATAATTTTGAGTCTTGGTTGTTAGCTCTTGTCACTCACATCATATAGACAAGTCACACATACAAGTCATCTTACATCACCCCTTAGTTAACAACCTGATTTCTTGCCAACGGTCCACTTGAAAGTTCTATATGTTACCATTCATTTAAACCTTGAATTCTCAAACGTAGGATGAATCCAACGGCTACTTGATTTTATGCCTTTTTGTGTTTCTTTTGTCTATATAAATAAATTTGACCTCTGTGTCTAATTGGCTGTTTGTTACTTAATTTATATGGTGATGGGTTTATCAGCCTCCCTGAGAATAAGATGAGATCATATGGAATTATATATCATCAGAAATGTTTATTCATCAATACAGCTCTAGTCAGCATCAGAATAAATTTACATCATAATATTGGAAGTTCAATCACACCTACCTCTGTCCATGGCCAAACTTGTTGCCCAAGTATGTCATGTTTAATTGGTCTTCAGTGTAAACTATCTCTTTCTATTACCCCATCAAGCATTGGTCATTTAGAGGCTGGTCACATAACTGGCACATTGATACCAAGAAAGAGTGACACAAGAAAACTAAAAGATAAATATAAGAAAGCAAAGAACTTGCGTCACATCCCACATCACCAGAAAGTAAAGTTCTAGTATTTAAGTCTCGGATTCTGTAACCTTCATGAGGTTGCCTGAAGCCAATATTGACTTGTCTCTTGGAACTATAATTCTTTACTTCATTGACAAAATTTGGAAATTGTGATAGTAATTACAGCAGCAGAATGACCATGCAATAATTAATCAATTTCAACAAAATGGTCAAGAACTGTCACAACTTATACAGAACGTGACAGTGTAGCATGGCCTGAAAAACCATTGAAACTGTAACACCCTGCTTAAACCCAAGATATTATCTTTGGCTAAGCAGTTTAGGTATTGATCCCACAAAAAAGTAAAGTAACAAGAAATGTTATGGTAAAATTAAGGAGAGAAATATTTTTGTTTGAGAATTTTAAACATAAATGAATGAAACAAACTATAAAAAATGATAACAACCAATAAAGAATACAGCAAGATTGATTAGCGCATAAAAATATACTTTTAATTTTAAGAAATCCATTGCATATGTCGAAATATATTTGTTTAATGAAACTTTTTATTTAATTATTTTTATGAATGTAATTAGTTCACTCACTTTGATTTAGTGTACTTTTATACTCACAAAATTGATAATTTTGTTATGATTTATGGGTAATATATTTTGAGCTTATGGTGTATTTCAGTAAACAGAATCAAGTAGCCCAATTCAAGAGCATCAGGCCGAAGTTAACAGGTCCACCAGCTAAAACTAAGTCAAAGTAAAACTGCAACTGAAGCATGTTCATCAGCCGCAGTCGAACCTGCTGCTGCAACTGTCATGGTCGACTGAAGCATGTTCATCAAGCGTCGGCTGAAGCAAGTTCATCAAGCGTCTAATGCTCTGTTCTTGATCAGCTCTGTTCTTCATCAATCGCCGCCACTCAATCCTCTCATTGTCATGGCCGCTGCCGCTGCAATTCTCTCTTTCATTGATGCTGCCGCTGCAACAGTTCTTCTTCTTCAACTCGAAGCTGCCGAACCAGCAGCTTTCATCTCCAGACCGTCGTAGCATCAAGTTTTCTTTGTGCAAATTAGTACGGGGTTTCTACACTATATCCGATAGATATCTCTAGTACCCAATTAATATATCACTCAAAGTACCCTATTAATACACGATTAAAGTTGGACCAATTGGAAATATAGACATTTTTTAGATCACATTGCATGTAATGTCTATGCGACGCAACCATGCTCCATTTACGTCATTAAATATATCGGTATGATGACCATTGATGAGTCTAGTTAGGAATGTACGTAACAAAGATCGCTCTGATCTCATGCTAATATACTAGATGGATCAGGTTATAATTAATGATATATTTCAAAATGGATCATTTTTCAGTGTGCACTCAAGACTATATAATATAATTCTTTTATAAAACATATGTAGCCCAAGTGGGAGATATTGTTGGAATTTTTATGATTTCTTATTATGGACTTACATATTAAATAACAATTATATTATAGAGATTCTAATTTAGATTTATATATAAAGAGACATTATAAGGGTTGTGATTCCCAAGTCAAATAAATATATATATATATATATATATATTTGCTCTTCTTTCTCCTTCCCAATTAAGGGGAAAAAAAAAATCCATAACATATTTTAAAGAGATTTGATCATGGATACAAATATGTTTTCTCTATAATAATTCTTTATAAATCATTCTCTAATTTTTCAACATGGATGCAGATATGTTTTCTCTAAAATAATTCTGAATGATTTAACGTGAGATTTGGATTTTGGTGTTGATTTTCATCTATTAAAGTTTTCTCTAACAAAAATCAAACTTGGTAACAGTAGTTGTTCATTTTATTGGTTATTATTATTATTTTATAGTTTGTTTCATTCATTATCTATTTTAAATTCTCAAGAAATTCTCCCCTTCTATTTTTCTTCATTATTTTTCTAAAAAATCTTATTGTTTTAATAATATTTCTTGTTATTTAACTTCTTTATGAGATCGATATCTAAAAACTATACTATGATAACTGCTTAGTCGAAAGTAATATTTTGGGTTTAAGCAAATAATTTAAAAGTCGCTTGATTGTTTATTTTACATATTGTTACCAAGTGTGATTCCTAATTACTACTCAATTGTATGTTTCACCTTCCAAATAAATGATTGATAAATAGGGATTTGATCAATTGAAAAACAGTGATATTCGTAAAAACTCTATCCATGTAAGGACAAATTCGGATCTATTTGTTAAATTATCTAAGAACGATAATATATCAAACTGACAATATTACAGTCGAAAATCAATTTATAAATATATCAATCCGGTTATAGGGTTGGTTTTTAGGCGGATGATTAAGGCTTATAGATGATGGTGTTTGGGTTTTACAAGTGGTGGAGACCTAGATTAAAAAATCTAGGTCTCCCTCCCAAGACAGAGGGTTAAAAGTTTAGGTCTCCATTACATGAGGGAAACCTAAATTTCCAAGTCTTTGTCATGCAATGGAGATCCAGATTGTCAATGGAGGTCCTGGTCGGGATATCCATCAGCAATGGGGATTTTGGATCTCTATCTCTATAGAGATGAAGATGGGTGAAGATCCCATCTCTTGATTTTTTTTTTTTTTTTTAAGTATTTTTTAAAAAAAATATTTTAAATTAATTTATACTATCTATCATAGAGATTAAAGTTTTTTTTTTTTCCTCTTTCAAAATATTTTTTATTTTTTAATAATTTTTTTTTTCTTTAAATTATTTTAACTCAAAGTCTTGGTCAACCACTCACCGGTTAAGTTTAACCATGTTGACCAATAAAATGGAGGCTTTGTGTTAGTTAAAGGTACATTTGTTTCCGTGTGTACAAAGTTACACCTCATGAGAGTTTAGTGTAATTCCTTCTTTAAAAAATTGTTGTGCAGGTTTTGTTGTATTAGAACGCCGCAACTTATGCAAGAAAACATGAGAGAGCAGAAATGGACAAGAAAATCATTCCAAACACTGGACAAGCTAGCTTTCAAGAACAAACTCAACTTTATTTTTTCTTTGTTGCACATGTCATATTATAAACTAAAGATCTAAACAATAATATATGATATTCAAGAAAGTAATCAATTATGTTCAGTTTGGGACCGACATTTTTTTTTCTGCTAAATATGTTAATGTTTTATGAGCCAAAAAACAAAAAAGCAAGATTATCTAACAGAAAAGCCTTTCATTCATACCTGGAATACAAGCTGTAATATGTGTACCATGATTGGACCACAGAAAGCACCCATCGACTGAAAATTCAACGACCTTCAACAAGGATTGAATCAATGGTAGACATGGTTTGAGCAGAACTATGGCGCAACAATGAAGGAGATGACATGAGGTTGTCACAACTTCCATTCGTTTCCCTAAAGAAATCAATCACTTCATCAGGTGGTATATCTGGCAATTTTGCATCACCATCCAGACACTGCATCACCTGCCTCATGCTAGGCCTAGCTGTTGGGTTAGGATGTGAACAAAATAGGCCTAGTTTCAGCACCAGCTCCATTTGATCCTCTGCATAAATACCTTCCAATCTTGGATCGCTAGCATCAAGAATAGCTCCTCTTCTCCAGCAATCAACAACGTATCCGTCTTGTTCCATAGGCCTCTTTCCACATGCTACCTCAAGCACGGAAACTCCAAAAGCGTATACATCCGTGTTAGTCGTTGCCTTTCCAATTCTAAGAAGCTCTGGGGCCATATAACCAAGAGTTCCGACAATTTTAGTTGTTTGTGAATCGCTACCATGATCATATAACTTAGCAAGGCCAAAATCTGCTAACTTCCCATTTAGATCAGCATCTAAAAGAACATTACCAGGTTTTATGTCTCTATGCAGAACAACTTGTTCCCACTCTTCATGGAGGTAGAAAAGAGCGGAAGCTACTCCTCTGAGAATCTGAAATCGTTGAAACCAACCAAGGTTTTGTTTGTTATTGCTGTATAGACGTTTGTCGAGGCTTCCATTAGGCATATAATCATAGACCAATAGCAATTCTCCTTTTCGTCTGCAATAGCCACGGAGTTGCACCAAGTTTCTGTGCCTTAGCGTTCCCAAGCTTACAATCTCAGTCACAAACTCCTTCATCCCTTGTTTGGAATCATGAGACACTCTCTTGACTGCAATTCGCTCATTAGAAGATGGCAATACACCTCCATAGACCTTCCCAAAACCTCCTTTTCCAATGAGCTCTTTGTCCTTGAAACCTTTGGTTGCTTTGTAAAGAGTCTTATACGAGAACCTATGAGGACCATATTCTCTTTCCCACTCTTCATATACTTCCTCATATTTCTTCTTCCTCACAACGTAACCAGCTCCACCAACTGTTGTCAGTAGAACCACTACTACTACAACCGGAACAAGAATCATTAATTGTAGTCTCTGGTTTCCTTTCCTGGATAGTGAAGGTGCAAGAGGCGGTAAAGGAGCTGCTGGAACTGGAGGAAGCTTTGAAATGTCAACATTCTCCGCTTTTCCACCTCTGTTGAAGCTCCATCCAAGAACATAATGATCACTTGTGACTGTACTACCAGTTGCTGCAGTGAAACCAACATACATAGACTCCAAGACAATTTGAGAAAGATCAATAGCTGTTGACAAGAGAGGCCTGCTTGGCTTTGGGATTGAGATTGGAGCCAGTGTGACATTTAGTAACTTTTCTGCTTCATTGTAGTCAATCCAAATCTGCATTTCTTCTCCACTGTCTAGCTCCAAAGTTATGTTCCTCCCTTCTTTATCTGAAAAATAAGTTGCTGTAGCTGATCCATTCGAAATCACATTGTTGACATCAATTCCCACATGGTTTCCATCTACATCATTGAATCCAAGGTTTTGTTCGGTATCAAGCTCAACCGCCAAGATGTGATTAGCAGAATTGCCTTTTTTTGAAGAATCAAGAAATCCTAAATATGGACCTCCTGTAGCATCACTCAAATTCATAGACGGTGCGATGACAAAGGCCATGCCATTGCCACTAAAATTCTGAAACTTTGGCACAATAGCAAACACGAAGTTTGTCGAAAATGAAAGAGACTGAGAGGAGGAAGATGTATTGAATTTCAATGGAATGTTATAAAAAGCATAGCCTTTAGTTAACTGAGAAGAGTCCGTCAGCTGCAACAGACCATTAGATTGGACATTTGCAATTCCACCCAGATGCAGTTTCTCTTCATTGAAGCCATTGAAGATAAACTGGTCCTCAGCTTGAGCCAAGACTGCTACAAACACGAACAACGCTATGCTGAGAACCATGCAAACATCAAGTAATGCATAAACTGCAGCCATTGAAAAGGAAGCAAGACTGAACAGGTTCTTGCTTGTGTAATTACAAGTAGTTTTAAGTTTCTCGGAAATGTATTTTATATTTGTTGTAGAGATCAATGAGAGATTGTGTGAATACATTATACATAGTCGTGACAGTGATGATAATAGTAATAACATTTCCAATTAAGGGTCTAAAGTTCTAACGTTTCACGTCATCCTCCAGACTAACTAGACATCATTTTTTTCCACAGATGGTACAAACACATCAGCAGAATTTTTTAGTATTCTATCAAACAGTGTGCAAAATCTTCTTTCATTGTCAGTTAAGAATTAGGATGCATTGGGTGCTTGCCGTTAGACAGTCATTCCACATCGATTGAAAAAGTGAGTTTGTATTGATTTATAAGTTAAAGATAAACCTTCACTCATGAGTTAGTTTTTATGGTGAACTTAGACCCAAAAGCCTTTTTTGACGTAGTGTCAAAACTAGGCGGTTTCTAGGTGCAAGTGCTGCTGAGTGGGCGCGTTGTATACGAGGGAGCGTGTTAGATAGTCCTATACACCAGATTATAAACAAGAGTGTCCAACTTGTGCATGTTCTTACACGCATTAGAAATGCCAATCACAAAACAGTATTAAATAATCAAAATGACAAAAGGATGTGGCATGCAGCTTTCAATAATAAAATCATCTGCATTTTGCAAATTTCATACACTTTATTATAAACTACTGATCTGAACAAGGACTAATTGTGTTGAAGAAGGTGATTTATTATGATATGCATGACGTATGTATGTGTTATCTTTTTTGGTCAATCTAGACACAATTGGTTTTATTAATGGTCAAAACCCACAACCTAAGTTCTGTCGGTTCTGTCGGTTTTGAATCCATTTTCTTGTTTCATTTGGCTAGAATTATTGCATTTTACATTAAAGACAAGGAATCAAAAATTTGGAAATGCAAGACCATAACATATATATTTTTAGAAGAATTTGGAAAATGATTTCAGCAACGTTTCCTAATGGAAAACATTTCATTTAAACGCATATTTTGAAAATGTTTGGTGTTTATTGTGAAGACGTTTCAATTTGTCAAAGAACTTTTAGAAAAAAGTGTTTCAAAATAAATAAATAAATATATATATATATTTATATTGTGTGTCAGTGGAGATCGTTTCTTTAAAATCGTTTTTCGATTACATTCCCCAAATGAGTGATGTTTTGACACTTCAATTCTTACATATTGATGAATATATCATAACTGATGATGGGATACACATTATGATATATTTTTTTTAAAGCTTACTTCAGAGAGTTAAAGATATGTCAAGATTTGCTCAAATCAATCGTTACTCGCACAATTAGGTTATTCTATAATGTTGTGCACATTAAAAATAATTTACTTCAATCATAAAATATATTCATTCATCAATACATCATTCTTTGGGATATAAATTTTAATGTCTAGCATTAGCTCTATTACTCTCTTCATGGGAACAATATTGAAGGTCTTCAAAAATGACTTTTATAAACATTTTTTAGAAAAGGAATTTTAAAAACAATTTGCAGAGAGTGGCTCTGAAAACATTTGTAGGTCTTAGATACTCCTCACGTTTTCTGAATAGTATTCCAAAATGTCTTTGAAAGGTTTTTTTAAAACATTTTTCTATCGATCTGCCAACATTCTTTGAAATCGTTGTAAAGACACCATAAAAAAAAGATAAATCCATTAAAAATGTAAAATTGAGTTCCTTTATTTACAAATGAAGGAATCGATCAACATAAATAACAACTTATATATACATGGTAAAAATTCAAAATTAGCCTTATATCAAGGGCTCTTATTCTCATAGAAGTATGTATTGACAAAAATAATAAACTATTAAAAATCAATAAAGATAACTAGAGGCCCTAGTTAAAAATTCAAGTTCAACAACATTGAGTACAGAAGCTAACATACTAGATTACAAAGCAGCACAACTGCTTCAACTGTTATTTGTCACACCTCCTGACTTTGGTGTGGCATGTGTTTCTGACCAGGATCCATAATAATCAACGACCGTCGAAGAGGACTGAGTCAGAGTTGGACATGGTTTGAGAAGTATTACCTTCTAACAGTGAAGAAAATGACACCACATTACTAGTACTAGAAGAACCTTCATTGTTAGGCCTGAATATGCCAATCACATCAGTATCAGGTGGAATATCAGGAAACTGAGAATCACCACCTAGATACTGCATCACCTGCCTCATGCTAGGCCTCATTGCTGGATCAGGGTGTGTACAAAACAAGCCTAGTTTCAGAACCAACTCCATTTGCTCCTCCACATAAATACCCTCCAATCTATGATCACAAACATCAAGAATAGCTCCTCTGTTCCAACAATCAATGACTATATAAACCAAATCTACCTTTGGAGGCTCAATAGGCCTCCTTCCACATGCCACCTCAAGCATAAATGACCCAAAAGCAAACACATCCGTTCTAGTTGTTGCCTGTCCAGTTCTAAGAAGCTCTGGAGCCAGATAGCCCACAGTTCCTACCACATTAGTTGTTTGTGGAAGACTATCATGATCATATAACCTGGCGAGACCAAAATCTCCTAACTTTGCATTTAATTCAGCGTCTAAAAGGACGTTACCTGGTTTTATATCTCTATGTAGGACAACTTGTTCCCACTCATCGTGGAGATAGAGGAGACCAGAAGCAACCCCTCTAATAATTTGAAATCTCTGAAACCAATTAAGGTTTGGTGTGATATTGCTATACAGAACTTTGTCAAGGCTCCCATTAGGCATGAAATCATAGGCTAATAGAAGTTCTCCTTTTCGCCTGCAATAGCCGCGGAGTTGCACCAAGTTTCTGTGCCTTAGTCTTCCCATGCTTGCAATCTCAGCCACGAACTGTTTCATCCCATCTCCCGAATCATGAGAAACTCTCTTGACTGCAACTTGTACATCAGAAGATGGCAGTACACCTTTATAAACCTTCCCAAAACCGCCTTGTCCAATAAGGTCTGTGAAACCTTTGGTTGCTTTGTGGAGATTCTTATAGGAGATTCTTTGAGGACCATATTCCTTTTCCCAGTCTTCATATACTTCTTCATATTTCTCCTTCCTCACAATGTAAACAGCTACACCAGCGATCATCAATACAACAGCTACCGCTACAACTACAACAATAATAATTGTTTTTTGTAGGTTATTATTACTTGTTTTCCTGGGTGGGGGAGCTGGAGGAAGCTGTGTAATAACAAGGTCTTGTGCTTCTCCAGTTTTGTTGAAGCTCCATCCAAGAACATAGTGATCACTAGCACGTGTCCCACTTGCTGCAGAGAAACCAACATACATAGAATCCAAGAAAATTTGAGAAAGATCGATGAATGTTGACAAAAGAGGCTTGTTTGGTTTTCGAATTCCAAGAGGAGCTAGTGTTACATTGAGCAACTTTTCACTTCCATTGTAGTGTATCCAAACCTTCATTGCTTCTCCACTTTCCAACTCCAAGCTTATATTCTTTCCTTCTGTGTCAGAAAAATAAGATGCATTGGCTGAATCATTAGAGATCAGGTTGTTCACATCAATTCCCACATGATTGCCACTGATATCTTCAAATTCAGGGGTGACCACAGTATCAAGTTCAACCGCCAATATGTGGTTTGCAGCCTGGCCATTGTTTGTAGCGTTGAAGAGTCCCAAGTATGAGGCTGGAACAGCTTCACTGAAGTCCATAGACGGTGCAAAGACAAAAGCCATCCCATGGCCACCAAAATAAGCTGCTTCATCAATTATTGAAAATACGAAATTGGTGGAAAATGAAAGAGATTGAGAGGAAGATGTGTTAAATTTGATTGGTGTCGGATGGAAAGCATGACCATGGTTGAGGTCCGAAATGTTGGTCAGCTGCAACAGGCCATTTTGATGAATTCTGGCAAATCCATCCATATGAAGTTGGCCTTCATGGAAACCTTTGTAGATGAAGTAGTCATTATCTTGAGCTGACACTAACGAAATCCAGCATAAGATGAAAGTTATCCGAAAAAAATATGATCGAAGAGCTGCAGCCATTGAGGACATGAAAAATTAGTTTATTGTTCACCAAAAGAGAGCTTTTGCTAGTTTAAATAAATTTTTTAAAGTCTGACCCAATAAGATAAGATTAAATGTCATTTTCCTCTGAAATATTTGTCAAGAGGCACAACGGTGTCAACTTGTGAATTCTTAAAATGTGCATTCACAGTTAGAAAGGTCTTGGACGCGCAGCGGTATCTAACATCCTCTCTCTCACTCTCCCTCGCGCGCAGGGTCTTGGATTCGCAGCCTAGACATACCCTGAACCATACCTTCTCAACCGATGCCGCCCTCCCTCACCCTGTGCCCTTCACCCATGACCCTGGGTAGACATATACATTTTCAATTGATGTGGGACTATTTAACACCCTCCCTCGTGCACCAGCCTAACCCATTGTTGAAAGTGTCCAATTCTAATACCATGTCAGAAATGTATTGAATGTAACTCTAGTGTAAAAACTAGCTTAAGAGTAGAGATTGACCCTTACCTTATAAACCATACAAATTCACCTTCTCAACAAACATGGAACCATCAAAGAGGTTCTACTTGGAAATTTCTGCAGGCCAATATCTAACCAATGTGTTGGTAAAATTTCATATTCAAGGGAACATTGCATACTATCCTTCTTTTCATTTTTAACTTCTCAAGATGCGTCAATTCTTCTGGTGACTAGGATTCTGGATGTATTGTTGTTTGAATAACCAATGCATGCATTGAAATGGAAAACATGTTGCTGTCAGTCATTCTAAGAGTTGAATGAGTCCAAGAGCTTATAAATTCAAGCAATAATGTCAATTCAGAAGGCTACAATTTATGTATTAAATATATTCTTAACAGGCGCTGATGTTTATTGACATTTAATGCATCACTGCGACCACCAGGCAAGTTAAATATGCAGCTTATCCTACATATCTCCCAAGTCCAAATTTTGGCCACCATTGAACTTTGTTCAATTATTGGGACTAATAAATTGAAAACCAGTTGCACCTTCATTAGGAATGCCAACGAATCGGGATTGAACAGATTTGCTCAAACTCGCACCCGAACTTCTAAAGAAATTTTACACCACAGTCGCAGACCTGTAATATGTAAAAAGATAGATATATATATATATATATATATACCCAAAATTTTGTAAAGCGTTTGCCTCCAATATCATTTAATAACCACAAATGATATAATTTCTAAATCCTAGCAATGCTATCAACCATAAAATAAAATAAAACTGAATAATTCAATTTAAAGTTTAATATTTAACATGATAATTTATAATAAATGGCATAATTTAAATCCAAATAAAACCAAAAATATGCCAAAATATTGTCCAAAGCACATAACAAATTATCCAAACAACATAACAATTAACAAAAGTACAAAAGATGTAGCCATCCACACTTCCAAGTTCCATGTCAAGATGTCAACATGTCATCCCTAATTACCCTCCACAAATTAATAATTTTTTTTTTTTTTAATGTTGTGGGTTCATGGGTGCAGGTGCGGATTTTTGTTTCGCACCCACACTCCATACCTGAACCTTCAGGTGTGGAATTTCACATCCACACCCTCCCCACAAACCTATTTTATGAAATCCATATCTGCCCATTGCGGTAAAAATCCATAGGTTCGCAGATTCACGAGTGGAATTGTTATCCCTAATCTCCATACAAATTTATTTCATGCATATCTACATAACATATTGGCTGATACAGGGTACTCCTCAAGAAATTCATTGAAAGTTGCTCCTTGACTCTTGGGAGTCTCTCATTTTCGCTTTGCTTTATATAATTTCAGTTGTTTCATAGTATTATAGGCCTTACTTTTAATAACATTAACGCTCTAGGGTCTCATTCTTGGAAATTTATATTTTGAAAACAAAGAAATTGCATTTTTTTTTTTTTTCTGATGCATACATTGGACCTGTAACTGATTATATTTTTGTTGTTTTAACTTTCACTTGGTGAGGCGGTTATCTGTCACCTTCATAATATTAGAAATGTGCATGAATCAGATGAATAGACGGTCTTGTCAGCATCAGAATCCATATACATCTAATTTTCCAAGTTCCATCCGCCCTCTATCTGCAGGGACAATTTTTAACTGCTACCTGTCAAGTTTGATTGGTCATCAACTAACACTATTTTTTGCCATGAAACCATCAATTGCATTGATAATTCAAAGGCTGCTGTTGAGAATTGCTACTTTGCTGGGCAAGATATTTGTTGAAGTACTACAATTGGCGAGCTGCTCTCCATTCACGATTCCAAATGGCATGTGCATGGAAAGTTGCTCTTGTCCATTAAAGTCTTCAACTACACAACTTTCATATGTGTCACCAAAGCCAAAGATCCAAAACTCCTCAGATATGGAATCCAAGATGAAAAAAGTGATGTATACGATTGAAACAAATGCACACGTATTTATTTCCGGTAAAAGATCGATCCCTTCTACTAAGATCTATAATGATGTCAATGAAATTCAAAGAACATCATTGATTTTTTTGTGAATTCTTATATATAATGATAAGAATAATGAAACATTCTTATTTCGTAAATTTATCGATTTGGATGACACTCCAAGAAACGAACCTTGCTGAGCAAGTTTCAACTGGTAAGTTTACCAAAAACTAGATTGTGCCTGAAAGCTGTTTAGATGGGTGTTATCTGGTCAAAGGCGGACCCACCATGAGATTACGTGGGTCACTTGCCTCATTTCAACTTTTGGGAAGAAGTTTTGGTTTGTTTTATATTTTTTGCTTTTCTTTATTATTTTAATTCTAATTTTTTTTTTTTTTTTTACATTTCTCATACCTATTTTTTCTTTGATAATCCTAATGTTTTTCCACTTCTAATCAGTTAACGTTTTCCATTTTACAATTACATGTTATCTCCTGTATAAATACTATTTACTTCAACTTTTGGTGGGTCACACAAACTCCATGGCAATTTACAATTTTGTTGAACAACTTTTTTTTTTTGCCTCTTCATCCTTATTTAGTATCTCTTTATCTTCACTTGGTATCTTGTCACTTACAAAGTTGGCCTAATAAATTATTACTTTCTTTAATTAATTTATTTTTAATAATTTAAATTTAACATACATTGTAAGCCCTCATCCAGACTTATTGTTTTATGGTATTAAAAATCTTCAAATTGAGTTACGGTCGAATCATAGGTTTCCCTTAGTGTTATTTGAAGTTTATTATAATTTCGTATCGCAAGTCGGATGTCGTTTGGCTGCCCACCCCGGTACGAATACAAGACGGTTAGGAATGAAGTATTCATTAATCATGTAAGGTGAGCTCACATGATAAAGTGGAGATACTTTATCTCAACCAATAGGAAGCAAGATAAGTGACAAATCCCATAGTTTAATATTAATTACATATATGCATAAATTAGTTGTCATGCATTAATGATTAAAGAATTATTTCAATTTCATGAGTTACCAAATTACCCTTAGATGGACAAGTCTCCATGTCATGAATAGTAGAGCTATTTTAGTCCTAGTAAGTGAGCAAAATAAATAAAATAAAGAAAGCATGACAATTAAGCCACCATTCACGCCAAAAACAAGAAGCAAAAGTGAAACAAAAGTTATGTTAGACAAAAGAGAGAGTGACGGCAATAAAAAGCAAAAGAGGGCATCAATGTCATTTCCATAAAAGTCACACCTATATATATGACACTTAGCAATTTTTAAAAGCAAAAACACAACAAATAAGTGGCAGAAACCGTGAGTTGAAAAAGAGAGAGTGGTGGGACGCCAAAGGAAGAGAGACCAAGGAAGAAGACCAAAAGTTGCACAACTCATTTTTGAAGCTTTAGGTCTCATTTTCAAGCAAACCCAAGCTAGGAGGATAAAACCCAAGCTAGCACAAAGTAAGTTACCATCACTTTCTTTAAATTTGATGATAGTTGGATGTATGAAAATGTTGATGGATTGAGTTTTTCTTGTGAAATTGTTGGTGGGATTTTGAGGTAGATTTATGCTTTAGTGATAGGTATGTGATATGGAGACTTAAATTATAAGTTAGAGGGCTTGAATGACAAGTTAGGAATTATGTAGAGAAAACCCTAACTTGTGAATTAAGTGAGTAAAGAGCTAAATACATTATCAATCACTTGTTGGTTAAAGGATTGAAGGAAATGTAACATGAAAAACTTGAAAGAATGACATATGAGTGTTTGGTATGTATGTCATGGCAAATGAAGGGGTGTGTGATCCCATTGTATTCCCATTCTTTTAAGCTTTAAATTATGCATATTTAATGTCACAAAAGTCTTTAGAGAAGTTAGAAATTTAAAGGGAAGAGCATAGGATTTAAAAGAAACAACATAAAAGCAAATTGAAAAAAACCCGAGGTGAAAGAGGGGTCCTGGTAAGACCTGACCTATTCTAGCTTATTTGAGGTTGTTCTACACCTCAAATGATGCCTAAGAATGATATAAAACCATAGAAATTGGAATGGGATCGATCCGATAAAAATTGACGAAGTTATAGCCAAAATAGTGGGCGTAGGAAACCGAGATGTGTAATAGCGATGCAAATGCATTCGTTGATGCCCAAAATAGATGTATTCTGTCATAATTAGGTAAAAGAACCTTAGATACGAAAGAAAAATCATCGTCGCTTGTCCGATGTAAAAACTCGCTTTGAAAAGTGCCCAAAATGGGGCGTTTTGCCTAGGTTGACATAGCAAACGATGGAGTTTCTCGACGAAACTTTACGGGCGACTTAGTTATGTGATAAGGAGACGCTAGGAAAAGGAACGGAGGTGAAACCATGGCTGGTTTCAATTCTGTTTTTCGTGGTCAACGGTATAGTTAAAAAAGTTGACTTTTTGTTTTAAGCTTTCGGAGACCAAACGAAACATATGGGGATGATTCTAGGGCTCTAGAAGTAAGACTTTTACAAAGAAACCAAATTTTGAGAGCCTCGGTCGAGTCAAAAATCGAGTTGGGAAAGTGTGGTGTAGTGAGTTTTCAATATATTGAAAACTCTATTTTTATTAGTTTTAGCTATGAAAGTGAGTAAGTTATAACGAGACTATTATGTGTAGGTGACGATCACGCGGACGAGACGCGAGAGGCTCGTTGAGGCATTGAGAGCGTTGGGATCGAGGTAAGTGTCCTTCACTTCACTTACATCTAGTTGATTTCCATTTATATGACAATGATAAAATATATTGTTTCAAAGAGTTTTGCAAAATGGTTTTCCAAAATCATAAGTTTTATGTTGAGTAATGAGTTATGCCTAGAATCTAGAAATGAGATTCGAAGGCGAAAGTAAGTTGCAAAAAGGTTTAAAAGTAAAGCAAAATAAAGTTGAATTAAGACCCGTGTGCATGTTGTGATATTAGCATCTTGGCACTACGCGGCGAGGTAGAAAATTCCGCTCATAGTTGTCAAGGTTGATAGCAATGTGATACGATGTAGAAAATTCCGTATCTAATTGCAAGTGATGAGTAAATTGCACTACAATATGCGATGTAGAAAATTCCGCATGTAGTTGCATAAAGTATAAGCTATTGGCACTACAACGGCGATGTAGAAAATTCTGCGTTGTGGTTACCTAGAGTTGAGAAAGTTTGCCCTACGTCGCGATGTAGCAAATTCCGTGCGTAGTGGCTTTGCACATGGTTGTCTTATGAGAAATGGTTTTCAAAAGAAAAAAAAATAAAATCGATTATTTTCTAAGTAATGTCTATGCGGAGTTATACCTTTATATATATATTGCCTAACCTCTCTTTGTTTTGTGTAGCTTGTATACTTTAGTAGACATTGGCACGGACGCTCTTGCATCAAAGATATTATTTTGATTAACTTTAGGTGGGGAAAATAATGAGACGAAATATATGGATGTTAATGTAATTTGACATTGTGTACATGTATATATATTGAATCAAATAATTATGTGTTGACATGAGATACTTGACGGATTATAAATCATAGTTTGATATGTATATATAAATGAGCCATTACACTTGATATGCACATATTGCACAAGGCACAAGTTTCATAGAAGTATGAGTTGTTAGACCGTTAATTACGTATATGAATTATGTTTGTAAAAGAATTGCATGTTTGTGAAATGAATGAAAAATGCATGTTTGAGATTGAAAGAAGTTGGACGGTGATCAAAATAGTTCGAAGTGTATTTCTTATGCAGGTTGATTTTGGAAATGTTAAACTTACAGCTGTTATGCTGTCCGATTTTTATAAAATTAGTTTTCAATCAAACGCGAAAAATTCACATCGTTTCAACTATATTAAAAGAAAATAAAAATTTTTAAGCCTAAAACGAGTAAACCGGTTAAGTAAAGTAAAGGGTTTCGCTTCCCGGATTTCTCCAATCCGACAAGTCGGGTTCGGGGAGTCCGTTGAAGTGCCCGGTGGGGCCCTCTAGATAAGAGCCTAGAGAAGGTCTGGTTTGGGTCCTGTCATACATCCCATCAATAAATCCTAAAATCTTAAACTTTAAATTATTATATTAAAATTATCCATATATCGTCATGATTCAACCTTTTTTGTATTTATTTTCTTTTACTTTATAGTTCTCTTTATTTAGAATCAACAAAAATTATCAGGTTGAAAAATTGGTTGAGAGAAAAATAGATAAGCTTTTTTTCATTAGTTTTCTTACTCTTGACATTAGCATTATTACCACATATTGTAACTGCTACAATTGAAAAAGTATTTTTTGCAGTGAATATTTTGAAAACTGAACTATATAATCGAATGAGAGATTAATGGTCAAATGATAAATAATTTGTGTATGTAAAAAAGATATTTTTAACAAAATTAATAGAGAAGTTATCATGGAACGATTTCAAGATATCAAATCTCATCGAGAAAAATTATAAGTTGATGTGGTTTGTGTTATTTTTCTTTTATTTTTATTTATTTTAATGATTTCATTAAAATTTTTAAGCTTAAGACTACTTATTTTACTAAAGTATGATGTATAAACCATGTCATATTATCAAACTTTATTTTACATAAAAATATTATACATTTAATGTTATGCTAATTTTCGATATTTTTATTATTTTATTCATGTGTCTCTCCTTCTAACAATTTTATGAGGCCGCCACTATGTCTGGTACTATTAATCCTTAGTTTCTTTCTTGTGAATTACTTTAGCATGACCCAACTAGTCTTCTATAAAGACATTTGGAATCATGAAGCAATGAATGGTAGGCACAATTTGAAATTTAGATGGCAGCAAAAGAAGATTATTGATGACAAAGAGGAGGCTAATATGACAACAAAGAATTGTAGTTATCTGATCCCTCACAAAAACATAAAGTCAAGACAAACTTAAGGGTTGATCAACTTAGACCAAGTATCTTTGCTCCATTTTCTGAATCTGAAATTTGCTCCATCATCAGGCATTCGTTTCTCAGTAGATACCTTTTCTTGACAAGTTTAAGCTTTCAGGTACAAAATATCTAATAATATGTTACCGAAACTATTTTACCAAGGAGTCGTAGATTTAAATCCCCTTTTAAGCTTTTGCTTGTAGTAGTTACCTAATAAAATCCTCCGGGATAAGCTTGTCTTTAGCCTGTTCAATGGGTAGTGGTGATGGAAACTGCCACATCAGTATATCAGCCCTCGAGACCAGAAAATATTACAGAATACAATAGCATGTCTAAGATTAAGTAGAATAGTTACAAAAAAATAACCAAAAGCATTACATTTGGGATGATCTGTCCGGAGGACGTACAAATTGCATGCAAAGTTGTTTATTTAACAACCAACTGTGAGAATTGAATCAGTGGTACACAGTGTGTGAGAAGAATTACTTTTAAACAATGAAGAAAGGAAACCGCGAAATCTGAAGCTTCATTACTTGAACTAATCACATTATCAGATAAAATATCTGGAAAATTAACATCACCATCCAGATACTGTATCACTTGCCTCATGCAAGGCCTAAATGCTGGGTTAGGATGTGAACAAAACTGGCCTAGTTTCAGAACCAACTCCATCTGCTCCTCAGCAAAAAGACCTTCCAACCTTGGATTACAAGCATCCAGAATAGCTCCTCTATTCCAGCAATCAATCTCCCAATCAACCATAGGCAATTCGTCATGGTCTGTAGGTCTTCTTTTGCAAGCCATGTCTAGCATAAAAGCCCCAAAAGCATAAATGCCCCAATCACCCAATCAACGACCGTAGAAGAGAACTGAATTAGAGGTGGACATGGTTTGGAAACTGTTACCTTCTAACAGTGAAGAAAATGACCCCACATTACTAGTACTGGAAGAAGCTTCATTGCTAGGTCTGAATATGTCAACCACATTAGTATTACGTGGAATATCAGGAAACTCAGCATCACCATCTAGATACCGCATCACCTGCCTCATGCTAGGCCTCATTGCTGGATCAGGGTGTGTACAAAACAGGCCTAGTTTCAGAACCAACTCCATTTGCTCCTCCACATAAACACCCTCCAATCTATGATCACTAACGTCAAGAATAGCTCCTCCGTTCCAGCATTCAATGACTATATAAACCAAATCTACCTTTGGAGGCTGAATAGGCCTCCTTCCACATGCCACCTCAAGCATAAATGCCCCAAAAGCAAACACATCTGTTCTAGTTGTTGCTTGTCCAGTTCTTAGAAGCTCTGGAGCCAGATAGCCCACAGTTCCTACCACATGAGTTGTTTGTGGAAGACTATCGTGATCATATAACCTGGCGAGGCCAAAATCACCTAGCTTTCCATTTAATTCAGCGTCTAAAAGGACATTACCTGGTTTTATATCTCTATGTAGGACAACTTGTTCCCACTCTTCATGGAGGTAAAGAAGGCCAGAAGCAACCCCTCTAAGAATTCGAAATCTCTGAAACCAATTGAGGTTTGGTGTGACATTGCTATATAGAACTTTGTCTAGACTCCCATTGGGCATGAAATCATAGGCTAATAGAAGTTCTCCTTTTCGCCTGCAATAGCCACGTAGTTGCACCAAGTTTCTGTGCCTTAATCTTCCCATGCTTACAATCTCAGCCACGAACTGTTTCATCCCTTCTCCCGAATCATGAGAAACTCTCTTGACTGCAACTTGTACATCAGAAGATGGCAGCACACCCTTATACACCTTCCCAAAACCGCCTTTTCCAATAAGGTCTGTGAAACCTTTGGTTGCTGTGTGGAGATTCTTATAGGAGATTCTTTGAGGACCATATTCCCTTTCCCAGTCTTCATATATTTCTTCATATTTCTTCTTCCTCACAATGTAAACGGCTACACCAGCGATCATCAATACAACAGCTACTGCTACAACGATAAGAATAATAATTGCGTTTTGTAGGTTACTACCTGTTTTCCTGGGTGGGGGAGCTGGAGGAAGCTGTGAAATATCAAGGTCTTGTGCTTCTCCAGTTGTGTTGAAGCTCCATCCAAGAACATAGTGATCACTAGCACGCGTCCCAGTTGCTGCAGAGAAACCAACATACATAGAATCCAAGAAAATTTGAGAAAGATCGATAAATGTTGACAAAAGAGGCCTGGTTGGTTTTCGAATTCCAAGAGGAGCTAGTGTTACATTGAGTAACTTTTTACCTCCATAGTAGTCTATCCAAACCTGCATTGCTTTTCCACTTCCAAGATCCAAGCTTTTGTTCTTCCCGTCAGCATCAGAAAAATAAGTTGCTTTGGCTGAATCATTAGAGAGCAGGCTGTTCACATCAATTCCCACATGATTGCCATTGATGTCTTTAAATTCAGGGGTGACCACAGTATCAAGTTCAACCGCCAATATATGGTTTGTAGGCTGGCCAACGTTTGTAGCATTGAAGAGTCCCAAGTATGCAGCTGAAACAGCATCACTGAAGTCCATAGACGATGCAACGACAAAAGCCATCCCATGGCCTCCAAAATTAGCCATTTCTGCAACCATTGAAAATACAAAATTGGTGGAAAATGAGAGAGATTGAGAGGAAGATGTGTTAAATTTGATTGGTGTTGGATGGAAAGCATGACCAACGTTGAGGTCTGAAATGTTGGTCAGCTGCAGTTGGCCATTTCGACGAATTCTAGCAGATCCATCCATATGCAGCGTGGCTTCATCAAAACCATTGTAGATGAATTGGCCATTATCTTGAGCTGACACTAAGCAAATCCAGCATAAGACGAAAGTTATCCGAAAATAATGTGATCGAAGAGCTGCAGCCATTGAGGAGATCAAAAAACTAGTTTGCTGTCTAGCAAAAGAGAGTTTTTGCTGATTTAAATAAATTTTTCAAGTCTGACTCAATAATATAAGCTTGAATGTCATTTTCCTCTGAAATGTTTGTAAAGAGGCATGATAGTGTCAACTTGTGCCTTCTTCAAATGCCCATTTCACATTTCCAATTTAAGATCCTAATAATATGAATTGTGTATTCTCAGTATTCAGCTCGTGTTATGCAGTTCCACTTTGAAATTTGTGCAGGCCAATATCTACGCAATGACCTGGCAAAATTTCATATTCAAGGGAACGTTATATACTATCCTTCTTTGTCTTTATTTACCTCTCAAGATGCAAGACGGTGTCAATTCTTCTGAGATTATGACTCTGGTTGTATTATTGTTTGAATAACCAATAATATGCTTTTGCTTTCAGCATTCATTGAAATGGAAAACATGTTGCTGTTCGTCATTGTAAGAGTTGAATCCAAGAGCTGATAAATTCAAACAATGCTGTCAATTCTGAAGGCTATATTATATATATATATATATATATCCTTGAATAAATTATAATTTAATTTATTGATTTGAAAATAATTATAGATAGAGTCATATTTTACAGTTAATTACAATTTAATTTATTACCGTTAGGAAATCTCTATTAAAATTAACTGAGGTAGGGTAAAATAATCTTTAGAATTTATTTTTATTTTTTAAAAATAAATTATAAAACTTTAAACTAAATTAAATAAAAAATTTAAAAAAAAAAAAAAAAAACCTAATAATCAAAATCATCCTCTCACTCTCTAGTCTTCTTCTTTTTCTTCTTTAAACTCAAATGATTTTTCTTCTTCTTTCTCTTCAACAAACCCAACATCCTCGATCAAACCTAACATCATCTATCTCTCACAAAACAAAACATCAATCCAAAACCATCATCAAGTCGAAACAAAACAAAAAACCCATCCCAGAAATTAATTCATAAACAAAGACAACGAAAAAGAAAGCTCGAGTGAAGGAGGAGAAAAAAAGAGAGGTGGAGAGGAAACAGGGGAGTAGGACGAGAAGGTGGCGAGCACGACGGAGGAGAGCGACGAATGGCGGCTAGGGTTTTGTGATGTGTGAATTGGTGTGAAGCGGAATGGGTGGGAGGAGAAGCTAATAGATGCGATGGAAGGAAGCGAGTGATGGACGGCAACGGGTTTGTGAGATGTGAATTGGTAGGGTTTGGGCATAGCTAGAGCTTGTGACGTGTGGTGTGAACTGGTTTGGTTGAGCTGTGATGTGGGGGTTTATATATTTTCAAACTTTTTTTTTTTAATCTCTTCTGTAATTTAATTATTGAAGATCTGATCTTCAACAGGTGAAGATGGTTTTGCGGGAAGTGAGTTTTTGTGTTGTGTTGATGTGTCTGTGTTAAGGTGTTCGGTGAAATGCTTGTAAGAAGCTAATGTTTTTGTGTTGGTGTTGAAGATGATTTGTTGATGATTTTCTAGATGGGGAAAAAGAAGTGGATAGGAAAGAAGAAGAAGAAGAAGAATAAGCAACATTGAAGAGATTGAGTTTTTTTTTTTTTTTTTGTGGGTTACAAAGATTTTCTTTTTTTTTTTCAATTTTTTTAAAAATAAAAATTATGATGAAATTCTTATTTAATTATTATTATTTATTTTTTTAATTTTTAATTTTTTTAAAAATAATTTAAAAATGAGATTATTTTTTATCTTTTTGACGGTTCACGATTAATTGAATTTTTTAATGATAATTATAATAAATAACAAAATATGATTACGTTTGTAATTTTTTCAAAGAGATAAACTAAATTATAATTTACCCATATTCACTGAAATTTGATTTGACTTTTAATGCATCATTGCAAACACCAGGCAAGTCAAATACACAACTTATACTACGTACCTCCCAATTTTCGTCTCCATTTAACTTTGATCAATTATTGGGACTAACAAATTGGAAGTCAGTTGCATCTCTATACAAATTAATGTCAATGCATATCTACATAACAGATTGACTGATATGGGATAATCCTCCTCAAGAAATTCATTGAAAGTTGCTCCTTGATTTCGGAGTCTCTCAGTTTCATTTTACACAATTTCAGTTGTTTCGTAGTATTATATGCCTTACTTTTAATAATATAACTATCTAAGGATCCCCCTCTTGGAGATTTAATTTTTAAAAACAAAGAAATTGCATTTTTTTTTTTTTCGTTTCTTTTTTCTGATGCAAACATTGGACCTGGAACTGATTATATTTTGGTTGTTTCAAGTTTCACTTGGTGAGGGGGTTATCTGTCACCTTCATAATAATAGAAATGTGAATGAATCAGATGAATAGATGGTCTAGTCAGCATCAGAATCCATATACATTTGATAATCCAAGCTCCATCCCCCCTCTCTCTCCATGGACAATTTTAACTGCTCTAGTCCATTCAAGATTCCAAAAATGGCATGTGGAAAGTTGCTCTTGTCCATTAAAGTCTTCAACCGAACAGCTTTCATATGTGTTACCAAGGCCTAGGATCCAAAACTCCTTAGGCATGGAATCCAAGATGAAAAAAAGTGATATATAAGACTCAAACATATACACACATATTTATTTATGGTAAAAGATCCCTTACATTAAAATCTATAATGATCTTAATGAAATTCAAAGAACGTTAATGATTTTTTTGTGAATTGTTATATATAATGATAAGATTAATGAGACATTCTTGGTTTGTGAATTTGGTGATTTGGGTAACACTCCAAGGAACGAGCCTAAAATATGATTTTTCAAAGCATAATATTTGTTTTATTTGTTTATGATTTTTCGAAATGTAATGTTTGTCTCGTAGATCCTAAAATAAAAGGTGGACTTGTGTCTTAGAAAATGACCTCTTCACAATTCCAATGCAAGGTTCCAATTATGGTATTCATTATTATTTACATATTCGAACTAAAATTTGAGCCTGTTATTATTGCTGCAATATTTGAGTTTTGTTGTAAATTTATTGATAATCATTATATTAAATATTAAAATATTGATAAAAATTGAAGCCAATTTTAATTGGCTTAGATGGGAGATGACACCAATTTTTTTATAGATAAAATTGTGAGGCAATGAAACATGGTCTTTATATTCACTTTGTAATTGAAAATATAATTTTTCTCTCAAGTCCAAACCCCAATATTAATAAAATTCTTTCCTCTTCCCTTATTACTTCCAAATTTAGTTATTTATTTTTTTTTTTTATTCATATGTTATCAATTTTAGACATTCTTCTACTTCTACTCCTTCTCCATTTTAGTTTATTGTTTTATAACGAGTTTCACTTTAAAAGAGGGGTGTTATCTGTAGCCTTGATGAAATTAGAATGCGTGAATGGATTTGTGGTAAGCAGCATACATGAGTTAACAGAAAGTCAACGGCAATAGCAGAATCCGTTGACATCACATAATTTTATCCTAAGTTTCCTGCCACTTTCCTCTCTGTTGCTAATCTCACAGTAGCTACTAATGAAGTTGAAATTTTCAAATGGAGTAATACTTTTATTGTGATTAGTTGTAACTTGTTAAACAGAAACTACTTCAGCAGTTCTGAAACTGAAGTGCTTGAAACTCTACATCCGACATAAGATGGACTCATATTTATTGAAATTTGCTCCCATCCAAACCATCATCACACATTCTTGAACGAATTATGTTACTGGCATTGAATTATTGCATCTGATACTTAGTTGTATGGTCAAGATTAACTATTGAATTTAACGTCTCGGTAATTTTGTATGAACAATATTAACTCAGATTCATTACTAACCCATCATTTATGTGTAATCAGATAAAAATTAAGAAAGAAAGACTCAAAACCTTTGTCTCATCGTAAGTTGCGCATTTCAAAACTTAAGAGCTGCAAAAGTAGATTATTGATGACAAAAATGAGGTTGACATAAGATACAATGAAACGTGGTCGAGTATGAGTCATAGGACCTTCCAAACTAGTTATCAATACATAGAACTTGTACACTAGGATTAAGTTTTACTTATCAGCAAGCTCAATTCTTCTTTCAGTTGGCTTGGAGTATTCTTCCATGAGTTTCTTCTTCAACAACTGCAACGTGAAAAGATCGTAGGAGAGATTAATTTATTTGTAACAAGATTTAAGAGAATAAAATGTGAAAAGCAATAAGAACCCTGTTCAGGAAATTGAAGTAGCTCACCATCATATGCATTTGTAGAGACAGGAATATTATTATGTGAATGTGTGGCTGAATGTGCTAATGAAGATTGGGAAGGCTCTTCGCTCCAAATCAAAGAACTTACAGCCCCCTTCACCTTGTCCACCACAGTACCTTCGCGAGGACTTCTCCTTGGACTCATTGCATCAGTAATCACCTGAGAAAGTGCTTTCTCATCTTCCCCTGGCTCAAACTTGTTCAATATATACTCCTTCACAGAAACACCTTTATCCCATATTTGCGCAGTTGGACTAGTCTGTTTCTGATCAGTCACAACAACAGCTGCTTTCTTGTCAGTTTCCGGATCAGCAGGTGGGGATGAAACAGTAAGGCTGTGAATCCTTGACGTGATTGCTTGAGTTGCATCTGACATTGTTGCATATGCTGGAGCCAGCTTCTCAGTTACAGTTTCAGTTAGTGTCTTGTGAGGAGAAATAGGCTTCTCACTTTGTTGTCCAACACTAGACTTCTCATTTGCTGTTTGTCCAATGCCAGGCTTGTTATTTTCTGGTCCAATACATTGGTTGACAAGGTTTGATAAAACATGACTCTCCGAGATCACAGGATCTGCCCTAGGATGCTGCCTCGCATACTCCTTATACCCTTCAGGTGCTAGCTCCGATTCATACACTAAAAATAAATTGAAAATATGAAATAATTAAAAGATATCACCAAATTATAAAGAATAGATAATATTAAACTCTTAACACACCTTTCACATACAAAATAGAAAAATCAAAAACGATAGTATTAACCTGTAACAATTAAGAGACACTACTCTGATTTTGTGTTAAATTAATGCTTGATCCAAACTCTTTCACGTTATTTGATTAGACCATTAGTGATCATTTGTATTAAAAGTACTATAATTATATTACTTGGGGCTCCCAGATACTCAGCATCTTCTTCTTCCTCATCATCTTCCAAGCTAACTCCCCACGAGGGCGTGCTGTTACCGTCCTCACTATGCTTCTTCTTGCTGAGGCTGTGCCGAAGTTTCTTTGCCGTCTCCTTAACCTTTGTAAGAACTGATTTCTTTTGATGGTGGCTGTGCTCTTCTTCAAGGTCAAACTCTTTTCTGTACACAGGTGAGCCGTGAGGTGACCTCTTTGAAGAATCACCAGCTGTAAACACATTGATCATTGTTAGAACAAAAACCATGATCCAATGCATAACATTTTCAATGGCTACAAGTTCAAAAGAGACTCATTTACAGTTTAAATGATAGTATTTTCCATTAAATGTCCGTTTTAAAAAAATAAATAAATAAGTTGTGGAAAGTCATATTTAATCTCACATCAAAACCAACCTCGGAAAAGGTGATTAAAATTAAATACAATTTTAAAACTATGTAAATGGAGGATCATCATATATGAGGCTTCTTTTTACATTATTACCAAGTAATTGTTCTATAGTTGGGGAGATTGGAGTTCTAGGACTGTCATGTCTCTGCTGACCATCAAGTTGAAGCAATTTTCCAGTTCTTGATTGAGGGGAGCCTCTCATTGCTGCTACTTTGATATATCTCTATGTTGGTGTCTTTTTATTTCAACAAGCAAATAAAGGGAAATTTAAGGGAAAAAATAATGGTCAAGCAATAATTTTCCGGGGTTTTCTCTTGCACAGTAAATAAGTGCCACAATTTGAACAGACACAATGCTGCTGGTATGTTTGTGGGCTCCATCTTTACACGTGATATGATTTATTGCCATTTGCAAGTCATTAGGGACTTTTCACCTTAATATTAGTTTGACCAGGTCTGTATCAACCATTTCTCCTCTTCTTCAGCCTCATGTCCTGGGATAGAATTTCCCTAACATTAATATATTTGGACTAAAACATTAGTCAACATTAAACTAGACTTTATTATAAAATAAGAATATATCATATTTAATTAAATGACTCTTTTGTCAAATCAAAATACAAATTTCCACCACGATGTTGTTTTTTGACTTGACTGATTATTAACTCTCAATCCAGATAATATTTTTGTATCCAAATACTAACTCAAGCTGCTACCATAGTAACTAAAATTGAAATTGTAAGTGAATATTTATGTGGAGATAGAGACCACATCTCATACAATAAGAGATAATATTTTTGTATACGAATACAAACCCAAGCTGATACCACTGAAACTGAAACTAAACTAACACATAGACTCGAGGGCACTCAATGGAGCCAAAGAAACTGGCAGCCTCAAGCATCTGGCGGTTCAGCGGCTGCATTGGAAGGTGCGGCAGCGGATTGAGCCGGCGTCAGTTGTGCACTCGACGCATGAAGGCTGAGCACACAACTGGACATGAATGGCCGATTGCAAAGCCCGCAAGGATGACAGCAAAAGGGTGTTCTCGGCGGCAATGTGATTGCAGTCGGGGAAGCAAGGAAAACTCCTAGTGCACTAGTCAAACGTAACTGAAATTAGAATTGTAAGTGATTAGTGAAATAAGAAATTTTATTAGATAATACTTATGTGAAGATAGAAGTTATGAATGTTTTCAAATTCAATAGGATTAATGAAAATAAAATCAACTTAAAATTATCACCTTATCTCTTAACTTACTCTCACACTTTAAATCTTTGTGGCTCTGTGAGCATTTTAATTTCCTCCAAAACCTTAAATATCAAGGAAGAGAAAACCAAATGTGTACACTTATTAGAAAATGATTTCAATAGAAATTAAATTTGAAATGGAAGGAGGTAAATTATATATTACATTAAAGAGGCGACTTGTATATAAATAGGTCAATTGTGGAGTAAATTGAATTTATTGGAAGGTGTATCATGAGTTTTCAATGCATTAACTGGAAGGTGTATTATGAGTTTTAAACCCAATAATGTAATATGAATTCTCATGATCTTTTGCTGAAAATTATTATGTATTTAGAGAATCACAAAAGTTAATTTGCTTGGGAAATTAGTTAATGTTTTGTCGAGATCTCCAGCGCTATTTGAATTCTGCTAGCTAATAAATAATTATTACAAAACCACAGATTAGTTGATTTGGCTTAGTTGTAAAATTAGTAGCAAATTTGTAAGACAATGAACACTTTGTGAAGGCACAGAATCAATTAATTTTATTTAAAAAACACTATATACAGTACAACAACTCAAACTTAGGACATTGTTAAAGTGCAATTAAACAATATAAAAGATGGAATTAAAAATGTTAATAGACCAATAGGAACGAGTTAGGTTCCTCCATTCTCATCCTCGTTCCTTAACCCCTATTTTCCTTTGATCTCCTATCCCTACTTTAACCGTCCATAAGAAAATTTGAAGTGTACTGATACAAAAAAATCAACCTTTAACACATTAACCTATTTTGAGTCTTTTGACTTAAATATTAGTTAAGATCAACTTAAAATGTCTAATTAAATGGTTCATTTAATCAAATCAAAGGACAAATTCCTTCCAAGAGATCCTTTTATTACAAGGACATCGGCTTAAAAAGAAAGAGAAAAGAGAATGATGATTATGTGCAGTATATGCCATTTGATGCCATTGTTGACAGGGCATGAAAATATGGACAACTTGCTCAAGGACAACCTTGTTTTAGACCTCTAATCTGATACCACCCAAATAAGCTCATTTAGGATGTACAATCTTTCACCGATCCATGATTTTGAGTCGGTGAAGACATGATGTGAACCAATTTAGAAGCCAATCACAGTGAAATGTCCCATAATCTACTACCACCCAAATTAGCTCTAAATTTCTCTCATGTTTTTGAAAAAGAGCATCCCAGAGCAGCTGTCAATTGTCATTCTCTTTGTTAATTCAAACCCAACTATTAGCAGGCTTCTTCCTCATTCCTCTATCATACAGCAGCGAGTGAATGCCTACTGCATCATTCTGATACCCTGTCATGGTCAGTAAATTCGAGAGCAACACATAAGTTGCAGGATCACTAGGCCATAACTCGAGAAGCTTTTCTGCAGAACGTAAAGCAATTTCTCTATTGCCATGAATTTGACAAGCACTAAGCAGCGCCTTGGAGATTGACGGTCCTGGAGCTACAGGCAAGTTATTGATAAAGGATTCTGCTTGATTAAGATACCCAGCTCAGCCAAAAAGATCTACAACTGCAGCATAATGCTCTACTCTAGGGGGTGCTAGTGAATCATCAGTTTGTAACAAGTTAAAATACTCAAGTCCTTTATCAATAAAACCAGCATGACTACAAGCAGATATAATGGCAAGGAATGTAGTTCCATCTGGTTTGACCTTGGAGTTTCGCATTTCTTCAAACAACTCCACAGCCTCCCTGCCATAACCATGATGAGCATATCCTGATAGCAATGAATTCCACGAGACGACATCATGTTCATCCATTGATAAAAACACTGTCTTGGAATCTTTGATGGCACCAGATTTTGCATACAAGGAAACAGGTCCATTTTGAATGAATACATTTGAACCATACCCTGTTTTGAAAACAAAGGCATGTGTTTGCCTCCCCTCTTTGAGACCTGAAATCACTCCTATTCCTCCGACAACACTTGTTAACGTAAAGTAGTCTATATCAATCTCCATCTGCCTCATTTCAGAGAAGCATTTGAGGGCTTGCTCACCACTCCCCAAATTGCAGAACCCAGCAATGACAGCATTCCAGGAGATTCGGTCCCATCTGGTGACGCCCAAACACACCTTCTTAAACTCCTCCAAACTACAACCACATTTTGAATACACAATCACAACGGTGACCCCTATATACACATTACCCTCGAAACCTTCTCGGATCACAAAACAATGAATTTGTTTGCAACAACTCAAATACTTCAAACTAGAAAACGAGCTCAACAAACTATTATACGTTATGCAACTCAATCTAAGGCCTAAACACATCATTTCCCTAACTAAAACCATGGCCTCATCAGGCAGCGAATTCTGGGCATACCCACTAACCATAGTAGTCCAAGTAACAACATTCCTTTCCTGCATTTGATCAAAAACCCATCTCGCCTCCTCGACGCAGCAACATTTAGAGTACATATCCACCAATTCCGTCCCAACCACAACATTACAACCAAACCCCATTTTCAAACTCAGACAATGATCCTGAGCCCCAATTCCTCCATCTTCCAACTGCGAGCAGCAAACCAAAACAGTCGAAACACTAACAGGCGTGGGCCCCACCCCGGCTTTCAACATCATGGCGAAAAACTCCACCGCAGTTACTGCTGACGCCAAAAATCAAACAATTCCAAGCCACGGCATTTCTCTCACGCATTTCATCGAACACCTTCTGCGAACTCACGTTTCCCCGAATTTTCCTTATACGTCAACCAGAGCAGTGGATAAATAGAGATTCGAAGCCAGACCCAGTTTGAGAACGACCGAGTGGACTTGAACTGCGACGTCAAGCGACGCCGTTTTCGCGCAGGACGATATGATTCTGTTGAGCAAATATGGGGTGTTGTGTTGCGGTTACCCATTTTTATTTTGTTGCTGCAACTGAGAAATGAGACTTGGATTGATTGGGTTCGATGACATCCCGTTGAAAGTAAAGGTTTTGGTGGAAGGAGACAAAATCGTGATCTGGGTCAGTGGTGTTTCGTGGGCTCGAAGTTGTTATGGAGCGGGAAAGGAACTGATTGGCAGTTACTGTGGCTCTATGTAGGGTGCATGGTAAGTGTGAAGTAGGGAATCGCAGGGTCATTATATCGCCATTTTCTTTTTCTTTTTCTTTTTCTTTTTCTTTTTCTTTTTCTTTTTCTTTTGTTGACTACCACTTACACTAACGGTGTATTTACTTCACTTAAAGGAATCGAAATGATCTAAAATCAAAATGATTTGAAATCGGAATGTAGTATCAGAATCAAAATAAGTTGTTTACTTCAACTGCAGGAATCGAAATCGGAATCAATAGTATTCTCATTAAGATGTTTACTTTACTTTGGAATCGTAATTAATTAATTATAAATTATAAAAATAACTTTAATTAAATGGATTAATTATAATAGTGTGTAGTTTTTTATTACAATATACATTTTTTTTAATATCAAATAAAAAATTATACATTATAATTAAAAAAAAAATTATATATTATTTTAATGGTCCATTATGATAATTAAACAATTGGTGATGAAAAATAAATGATGTACATTTTTTTATTATAATATGTAGTTTTTTTTTTTAATATCAAATAAAAAATGGTACATTACAATAAAAAAAAAAGTTACATATTATTTTAATAATTCACTATAATAATTAAGAAATTGATGATGAAAAATAAATAGTGTACAATTTTTTATTATAATATGCAGTTTTTTTTTTTAATATAAAATAAAATTGATTTTTTTTAAAAAAAATTAAATAAGGGTATAAGGGACTTTTTGTCTTGGTAAAAAGAATGAGAATGAGAATGAGAATGAGAATGAGAATGAGATTCCCAAGTAGGTTGGGGGGAATGAGATTCTCATTCCACAACCCCAAATTGATGCGAGACCCACATTTCATTTCCATTACGGAATGAATTTTAAATAAGTAAACACTATCAATCAATCTCATTCCCCATTCTCATTCCTCAATCTATGAAGTAAACACACCCCATGGATTAAAGAATGAGAATGGGGAATGAGATTTATTGATAGTATTTATTTGCTTAAAATTCATTCTGTAATGGAAATAAAAATGTGGGTCCCGCATCAATTTGGGGTTATATAATGGAAATCTCATTCCCCTAATTTACTTGGAAATCTCATTCCCCTAATTTACTTGGAAATCTCATTCTCGTTCCCATTTTTATTCTCTTTGTCAAGACGAAAAGTCCTTTATACCCTTATTTAAAAAATAAAAAAAAAAATCAATTTTATTTGATATTAAAAAAAATTGTATATTATAATAAAAAACTGTACATCATTTGTTTTTCATAACCAATTTCTTAATTATCAAGTAAACTATTAAAATAATATACAATTTATTTTTTAATTGTAATGTACGATTTTTTATTTGATATTAAAAAAAAAAAAAACTATATATTATATTAAAAACCAATGTTCAAAAACTTGTGACTCGCTACTCGACTGGTGACCCAACGAGCAATGAGTAATCAGTAACTCGGCGAGTAATCGGGGAGTACTTGGAGAGCACTGTTTAGGGGGGAAATTATTAGTTTTGAAACATGAAAGCGTAAATTGATATTTCAAAAAACATGAGGGCCTATCACCAAACTTTCCCTACCATATGTAAAACCACCCCACATTCCAATAACCCACACCCGATCCATTTCAAATCCTCAGCCTCACTTTTTCTCTCTGTCTCCTTTCTGCTCTGTCTCCCTTCTCCTCTCTCATCTCTCAACTTTCTCTAAAATCGTTATCGTCATCACCGTTAAAGGGAGACATCGCTGTCGCCTCTTTGACATCATCAACTGTCGTCATCACTGAAACTGAAGCAAATCTCTCTAAAATGGCCGAGGTTGACATGGAGAGGTTCCAGTGGCGCCTGTGGCGGTCGAGTGACGGCGAGGATGAGCGACGGCATTGCAGCAACTGGTGATAGGTAAGCAAGCCGATTTGGGTTCGATTAAGGGTTGGGGTTTGGTCTTGGTGTGGTGAACTGGTGATTGGATTTAGGGTTTGGGGTGGGGATTTGGTGTAGTGACTAGTGAGTGATTAGGGTTTATTGTTGAAGTCTAGTTGGGATATTGATGTGGTATGGGAGATTGTTGAACTAGTGACTGGTTTTTTTAAGTTTTGTTGTGAGTTTGGTGACCGGGTTTCAAGCTAACTTTGTTGAGTTTGGTCGCCAAGTTGGACCGAGTTGGCAAGTGTTCAGTCAAACTCGGTCCAGCGCGGTGAATACTCGTTGTCAGCGAGTACAGCCACCGATTTAGGCTTCTCGGATCAGCTACTAGCCAAGCAGCGATTTCTCGGCGAGAAATCGGCCAACTCGGTCGAGTTTTTAAACAATGTTAAAAATTGTACATCATTTGTTTTTTATCACCAATTTCTTAATTATTATAGTGACTATTAAAATAATATGCAGTTTTTTTTTAATTGTAATATACAATTTTTTATTTGATATTAAAAAAAAACTACACACTATTATAATTAATTCATTTAATTAAGGTTATTTTTATAAGTTATAATTAATCATTCCGATTCCAAAATAAAGTAAACACCTCAATGGGAATATTACTAATTTCGATTCTGATTTCTGTAGTTGAAGTAAACAACTTATTCTAATTCCAATACTTAATTCCGATTTTAAGTCATTCCGATTCCTCTAAGTGAAGTAAATGCACCATTGAAAGTGACGGTAAATGTGACTATAATTAATTAGTTAATTAATTAAATTCAACATAATTTTTAATTTTTTTTAAATGAAAATTTAATTAAGATTATACATTAATACTAACTAGCTAAATCAAAGAGGGAGGGTTGAAGGCCTCAGTTTTTACTAAGAGGTCAGATGTAATTATTATTAGGTAATATCCACGATCATATGTTACTACAAATTTATAATTATTGATTTATACAATAATGTAAATGTAAAAGAAATGTAAGGTGTAATTTTGAACATATAAAAATAAATTGTTAATTATTATGTCACATATTATGGGGGTATCTACTACCCTATCAAATCTAAGATGCACAAAAGGTAATGAGAAGGTGTTGTTCTAAACTTCTAATGATGTATTTTTTATATTTTAAATATTAGAATTATGAGATAAAATTATATTTCGTTTTTGTAAATTCTAAATTTCAATAATTCCGATGGTTCAAAAAACATGTATACTAATATATAACTGGTTGCAAATATAACATATTGATAACGATAGAGTCAAAAAGTAAAATCATCTATCTGAGTATTGTAATATATTATGATTTTGATTTTACACTAAGCTCACTCTTATACATATAATCTAATAAATATGTTTAAATTTGTTAATAAATCCTTCAATGTATAGATCTTGAAATGACAAGGTTAGTCGTGATACAGGTTGCATTTTAATTATTGTGATGTCCATCACAGTCATGTTTGGAGTTAAGGTATATCCTATTGTTTATATGGGATTATTGGTTTATTTTATTAATGTCCTTGGATGAGTAACTTAAAATGTACTGAATGATTAGTTGTCTAATTTAATCATTCATTTCAAATATATTCACAGTATAGTTTCAACTATGTTAGTTTTTCTGTGGTGAAGTGTGAAGTGTAAAGCCAGGAACCTGAAACATCATGAAACGTTCTCAAGAGAGTGGATTTTCAATACTTACTCCAAACTTCAGTTTTTGGTTACTGTTATTCTTGATTTTTTAGTAATATAAATAAAAATCAAAACAAACAACACTCTCTCACATGAATTACTCTTTTTATTTTATGATTGACACAAAGAAGACTAGGGATTTATCAAAATTAAATGATAAAATACTTAAAAGAACAATTATCAAAAAAAAAAAAAAATGACAATAATTTTCGAAGTTCCAATGATTCCCAAGTGGTATAGTGACGCCATCTCTACCAATCTAGCTTTTAAAAAAAACAAAAGGGTACAGTTGAAGCATCCTAACCCATAAATTATAAATAAATTTATTATTTAATATGAGTAGAGCTCTTCCGTATCATGAAAATAGAATTTCAGGTTATACATTAGTATTTTATCTCAATTAAATCTTAATACATACTTGATCTAGTGTTGGGAGATAAAAAATAAAATGTCAAATTATATTATCACATGCATGTAAATCCAATAATTAAAAAAAAAAAGGTCAAATTATATTATCACGTGCTAATAAATTCAATAATACGAATAGATAGTCACTTGGTTGCTGGCACTGTTGGTTGGCGCCAGCAACCCCCATGCCTCCCTTTGTAAGAGGCATGGGTTCGACACCTCTCCCCAATATCCAAAAATTTATATATATCATATAATAATATTAATATACTATATCTTTGATCTCTCATCATATACGTGGGTTGATCTTCCATTTTTGTGTGTGATTCTTCCACCCGTCTCTGGGTGTGTAGATCCCTCCTAATTGAGAGTCATCATTCGTACCGTACTTTAATATCCTATCTCGATTGATCCTGATCATTCTTTATATCCGTTCTGACTATGGTTCATGTACTAAATAATAATAATAATAATAATAATAATACGAATAGATAACTTCAAATGTCCAACGTATTGTGAAAGTTCTGGATGATATTATAATAATATATTATTTAAAGTCGGTCATAACCGACTCTATTTTTGTCTATATATACGTGTGTAACGCATCAATGAAAAGATATAAATTTTTGCCTTCTAATTTTATATTCTCTCTCTCTCCCTTTATTGCTTTTGTTTTCTTTATTAAATTTATTATTTTATTTGTTTCTCTCGCCTCTCTATCTCTCCGTTATCTCCTGCTATTACTTTTGCTTGTCAAATATCAGCTCAAATCCCTGGTAAATTCTCTTTAAGCCCCTGATAACTATTAATTTTATTATATTCATTTATTTTAATTTTATAACACGTTATCAGCACGATCTTGAACCTGAAGTTCTTGATATTCTGACTTTAACTCTAACTGAGAAGTTTGGCTATGCCGACTCAATCAATGTACGGCTCTGTCGACTCAATAAATGTACGGCTCTGCCGACTCAATCAATGTACGGCTTTGCCGACTCAACCAATGTACGGCTCTACCGACTCAATTATTATTATTATGCATTACAGATCTAACTATTTAATTTTATTTATTTACTTATTGTTACATACTATATGTGCAGCTCTGTTATTATTATTTACTATTTTTATTATATATTTCATGCACGGCTATGCCAGCTCAATATATTATTAATTAATTGATTTGTTATCTCTGTTATATATTTATATTTTATGTATTTTATTCTCTTAAATTTATAATGTACTAGAACCTGAAGTTCTGGATTTTAATCAATGGAATCTGGAGTTCTAAATATTTATTGTTAAAACCTGAAGTTATTATTTTTGACCTGAAGTTCTAAAAATATAAATGAAATTTTTGGCAACCTGAAGTTTCAAATATATCATTTTGATTATGTCACTAATTGTGATATTTTATGTGTATAGTCATGTCAAATATCGCAAAACCAGAATTTGCTCTACTGGATATATCAGGAAATAATTATCTTTCATGGATCCTTGATGTAGAGCTGTATCTGCAGTCTAAGGGCTTAGCTGATACAATTAGAGATAATAATGAAACATCTCTACAGGATAAAGCAACTGCAATGATCTTTATCCGCCGTCATTTACATGAGAGCCTGAAGACTCAATACCTCACAATTAAAGATCCACTGACTTTGTGAAAAAATTTAAAAGATAGGTATGACCATCAGAAAACCGTCGTCCTCCCAGAGCCCGGCATGAGTGGAATAATTTAAGACTCCAAGATTTCAAATCAGTCGCTGATTATAATTCTGCCCTGTTTAAGATAACCTCACAGCTGAACTTGTGTGGTGAAATACTGACTGATGCAGATCTATTGGAAAAGACATGTACTACTTTCCATGCATCTAATGTGCTCCTGCAGCAGCAATATAGAGAACGCAGGTTTAAAAAATACTCTGAATTAATCTCATGTCTCTTAGTGGCAGAACAAAATAATGAGCTTCTGATGAAAAATCATGAACTCTACCCTGCTGGCGCAGTTGCACTTCCAGAAGCAAATGCTAGCACAAGTAAAGGTCGTGGACATGGACATGGACGCGAACGTGGTAATCATGGTCGTGGTGGGTATAAATTTTCAGGTAATCCAAACCAGAAAAACATCTCTCAAAAGTGGAATGTTTATAATGCTAAACATAATAAGGGCAAAAATGCAGAGAAAAAGGCCCCTAAAAATTATGAAGATGTTTGTTTCAGATGTGGTATGTCTGGACACTGGTCTCGTACCTGTCGTACGACTAAGCATTTGGTTGATATGTATCAAGCCTCTGTAAAGGGGAAGGAAAAGAAAATTGATACAAATTTTGCAGATCAAAGTGATGATCCTGTAGATATCACAAGCCTGGAATTATCGGATTTTCTTGATAATGCGGATGGAAAAGTGGATTACTCAATTGGTGATGGAGATATCCATACCAATTAGAAAGTTGCCTAGTTAATATAGTCATATTAACTTTTGTTATGTTAGTACATATTTTTGTAATCTTCCAGAAGTAAGATAACTTATTTTGCTTTATATTTTGTTATCAATGATGTACTAACATATGGTTTATCTGATGAAAGACGGATATGGATGAATTATCTATTCTCAAAAAGGAAGGTGCAGATATATGTATTGTTGACAGTGCAACAACACATACTATTCTTCAGAATAAGAAATATTTTTCAAATTTGACAGTAGACAAAACCAAGGTAAATACTATATCAGGTCCTGCAGATCTGGTTGAAGGTTCTGGAAGAGCCATAATCTTATTGACAAATGGTACTAAATTATATATAAATGGTGCATTATACTCTAGTAGATCTAGAAGAAATCTACTCAGTTTCAAAGATATACGTAGTAACGGATATCATATTGAAACTACAAATGAGAAGAATGTTGAATATTTATGCATTACTAAAATTATCTCAGGCCAGAAGCTAATTGTAGAAAAACTCATAGCTTTCTCATCTGGGTTGTATTATACAATTATGAGATCAATTGAAACTTATGTAGTTTCAAGCCAGAAGCTGTTTAAACCAATAACATTTCGACTTTGGCATGACCGTCTTGGTCATCCAGGATCTACGATGATACGTAGAATCATTGAAAATTCTTATGGGCACCCATTAAAGAACCTGAAGATTCTATTATCCAATGACAATATATGTACTGTCTGTTCACAAGAAAAATTTCTCCTGAAGAGAAGCACAAGAAAAATGTCACTATTGGAGAGAAAAATGAGCTGTCATGGAATGTGACAATAATATCTCATTTGGATCCTCGTACTACCCAATGTGAAAGTGAGGTACGAAGAATAGTTAATCTTCAGATAATTGCGAATCAGTTGCCAGATGCATTTACTGATGCTGCTAAAGTGACAAAATCACACATACCAGCTGCCAATACACCAGCTAGAATAATTGTTCCTGTAGAACAATGTAATCAGAACGCAGCAAATGAATCATCTACTGCACGCCAGAAGCGTGGTAGACCAATGAGCTCAAAAGATAGTATTCCCCGGAGAATGAAAAATTCTGATTCTTCTGAAAATAATACTCAAGCTACAAAATCCATTATCTCTGAAAAATCAACTCCAGAAGAGTTGCCAATCCCTGAAGAGACTAAAACCCCCAAAGAGGTACAAACAATTGATGAGTCACAAAATTCTGAAAATCAAGAAATTTCAATCAATTGTGCCGAAGGTATGTGGAATCATAATGAAATAATCATCGATGATATATTTTCATATACAGTAGCTTTGACAGTTATGAACGATAATTATGAACCACATACTGTTAATGAATGTAAACAAAGACACGATTGGCCTGAATGGAAAAATGGAATTCAAGCAGAACTAAGTTCCTTAGCCAAACATAAAGTCTTTGGACCTGTAGTCCAAACGCCTGAAAATGTCAAACCTGTTGGATACAAATGGGTATTTGTACGGAAACGTAATGAAAAGAATGAAATTGTAAGACATAAAGCAAGGCTTGTTGCACAAGGTTTCTCGCAGAGACCAGGGATTGATTATGATGAGACGTAATCACCAGTGATGGATACAATTACTTTTAGATTCTTGATCAGTTTAGCAGTCTTAGAAGGACTCGAAATGCGGCTTATGGACGTAGTGACAGCATATTTATATGTGTCACTTAATACTAATATCTATATGAAAATCCCTGAAGGATTTAAAATGTCTGAAGCATTTTTCAGGGGGAGTATATTAAATCAATGTAGATATATGTGCACTGTACTCTTTTTCCCTTCGATCAGGTTTTATCCCACTGGGTTTTCCTGACAAGGTTTTTAATGAGGTAGTCATTTTAAGCACATCCAAATATTATTAAATCCAGAATATTATAATATTTTAGATCCAACAGATCATAAAATATCTTTTATTTAGATTTTGAGTTTTTATTGGTAGAAACTTTTAAATGTATTATAATAATATCATCCAAGGGAGAGTATTGTGAAAGTTCTGGATGATATTATAATAATATATTATTTAAAGTCGGTCATAACCGACTCTGTTTTTGCCTATATATACATGTGTAACGCATCAATGAAAAGATATATATTTTTGCCTTCTAATTTTATATTCTCTCTCTCCCTTTATTGCTTTTGTTTTCTTTATTAAATTTATTATTTTATTTGTTTCTCTCGTCTCTCTATCTCTATGTTATCTCCTGCTATTACTTTTGCTCGTCAAATATCAGCTCAAATCCCAAGTAAATTCTCTTTAAGCCCCTTATAACTATTAATTATATTATATTTATTTATTTTAATTTTATAACACAACGATCAAAATAACAAATTGGGATCCAAATCCGAGGAAGGGTGCACCGCTTTGGGCTCCAATGTTTTCCCTAAACCCCACCCTTTGACCTAAAACCCAATTTTTGATAAATCAATCGTCTCTCTCCTCTATCTCAACTCTCTCTCGAAAACAATGTCCTCCTTCGCCGCTCCCACCCACCTCCTCCCCGCCACCGCCTCCGCCTCTGTCTCTCGCCGTAGACTCCACTCGACGCGCCCTTCTTCTTCCCTGCCCCCACGCGCTTCCTCTCTACAATGCAACAGTAGTCTCTCCTCGCAAAACCCTAACAACAACAACAGTAAACGCGAAAAAAAAAACTTCCTTAAATCTCTCTCCAAACCGCTAACCATCTCCTCCTCCGCCGCCGCCGCCGCCACTCTCGTCCTCCGCCTCACTCCCTTCCTCGACGGCTCCGACGGCGGGAATGCCGGTGGATTCGGCGGTGGTGGAGGAGGAGGAGGCGGAGACGGCGGCGGTGATTTCGGATTCTGGAAGAAAGTCTTCGGTCCAGAACCAGCTTTCGCCGACGAAGACAACGACGGACAAGACTGGGACTCACACGGACTTCCAGCGAACATCGTCGTCCAGCTAAGCAAACTAAGTGGATTCAAAAGATACAAGCTTTCAGAGATCCTCTTCTTCGATCGCCGCCGCGGCGTGACGGTGGGGACGGAGGACTCGTTCTTCGAGATGGTGTCGGTCCGTCCAGGCGGCGTGTACACGAAGACACAGCTGGCGAAGGAGCTAGAAACCCTAGCAACGTGTGGAATGTTCGAGAAGGTGGACATGGAAAGCAAAACGAAAGCGGACGGGACGGTAGCGTTAACAATCTCCTTCCTCGAAAGCACGTGGGAGTCAGCTGACAGGTTCAAATGCATAAACGTGGGGATGATGACGCAATCAAAGCCGATAGAGATGGACCCAGACATGACGGACAAGGAGAAGATGGAGTACTACATGAGCCAGGAGAAGGATTATCAGCGGAGGATACAAAAGGCCCGGCCTTGCTTGCTGCCCAAGTCAGTGAAAGGGGAGATTTTGCAGATGTTGAAGGATAATGGGACTGTTAGTGCTAGGTTGTTGCAGAGGATTAGGGATAGGGTGCAGAAATGGTACCATGATGAGGGGTATGCATGTGCCCAGGTTGTTAATTTCGGGAACTTGAATACGGATGAGGTGGTTTGTGAGGTTGTGGAAGGGGATATTACTCAGTTGGTTGTGCAGTTTCAGGATAAGCTTGGAAATGTGGTTGAAGGGAATACCCAGTTGGCTCTTGTCAAGAGAGAGTTGCCTAAGCAGGTATATTTTTTATGGGATCTCTTCATTTTCACTTGTTTTAGACTTAGTGTAGTGTTATTTGTAAATATATATGTATATAGTTTGTATTGGATTGATGGGTAATGATTGCTTTTTAAAATGTAGTATTAATTGATTGTTGCTGGTTTAGATGTATAGGTTCATGCTTTTGACGAAGAATGGGTTGGTTATTCAGGTTTTAGTTTTAGACTTGCATTGATAATTGCTTTTAATGGGTTATCGGTTGTGGATTCACTTGTGTGCTTTGGTATTTGGATTGTGATTGGTTGTTGATTTATATGTAGGTAGGTTGGAGTGTGGGATGTGGTTTGTGGTTGTTTGATTAACGTTTGATTTGGGGTTACAGCTTCGACAAGGGAATGTTTTTAATATAGAAGCTGGGAAGCAAGCTCTGCGGAACATAAACTCGTTGGCGTTGTTTTCGAATATTGAGGTGAACCCCCGCCCTGATGAGAAGAATGAGGGAGGAATTATTGTTGAGATCAAGCTTAAAGAACTGGATCAGAAATCAGCTGAAGTCAGTACTGAGTGGAGTCTTGTTCCTGGACGTGGTGGACGCCCTACATTTGTATGTATATCATATGTTATGTCTCTGTAGTCTCAATGTTGATTTAAATTTTGGTTTATGTGTCAAATTATGACTAATTGTTATTTTTGTTGACGTATATTATCTGTTCAGGCTTCACTTCAGCCTGGTGGAACTGTTTCTTTTGAACACCGGAATCTCAAAGGGCTTAATAGATCCATAATGGGTTCAGTGACCACCAGCAATTTCTTAAATCCTCAGGTAATTTTTTCAGATGGTCTTTTAACTTCCCCTCCTTTTGATGTTTGTTATTATCTCATTGTTTGTATCATTGAACAATCCTGTTCATTTTATCTTCAGGATGATCTTGCTTTTAAGCTTGAGTATGTGCATCCGTATTTGGATGGTGTATATAATCCTCGTAACCGTACATTGAAGACTAGCTGCTTCAACAGTCGGAAACTAAGTCCAGTCTTCACTGGTGGCCCAGGAGTTGATGAAGTCCCTCCTATTTGGGTGGATCGAGCTGGTGTCAAAGCTAATATTACCGAGGTTATTTTTGAGCCCCACTTTTGGATTTCTTATGTCGGTATCATTTCTGTTTGTAGTCTGATTGATGTGCTTTGAGCAGAATTTCACCCGGCAAAGCAAATTTACTTATGGTCTTGTGATGGAGGAGATAACAACACGCGATGAAAGCAGTCATATCTCTCCAAACGGTCAAAGGGTGTTGCCAAGTGGGGGGATTAGTGCTGATGGACCCCCGACCACCCTCAGTGGTACTGGTATTGACAGAATGACATTTTTACAGGCAAATATCACGCGTGACAACACCAAGTTCATAAATGGAGCTATAGTTGGTGAGAGGAATGTATTTCAGGTGAGCTCATTTTTCTCATTATTGACATTAGTGAATATTTTCTGTTATCTAAGCATCAAGTTTTTTGGGGTGAAAATTCATAGTCTTGCCTCCAAACCACATGTGCCTTGTTTGTGTGACTTTCTTCTTTGCTTGATTATTTTCGTTAGGTGGACCAAGGCCTTGGTATCGGAAGCAAGTTTCCATTCTTTAACCGCCACCAACTGACATTGACCCGATTCTTCCAATTGAAGCAAGTAGAGGAAGGAGCTAATAAACCACCACCACCTGTTCTAGTACTTCATGGCCACTATGGAGGTTGTGTGGGTGACCTTCCAAGTTATGATGCTTTTACACTTGGAGGTCCCTATTCTGTGAGGGGTTACAACATGGGTGAGTTAGGTGCAGCCAGAAACATTCTCGAGGTGAGATTTACAGGAAAACAATTTTTGCTTTTGATGAACCATTTAAATAGTTGTTTATACGGGAAACAATTGTTTATAGATCAAAAATATGATTCTCTAACATAGAATGGTTTTAACATCTGCCTGTTGCAGCTTGGAGCTGAGATCCGGATACCTGTGAGAAATACACACGTGTATGCATTTGCAGAGCATGGTAACGATCTAGGAAGTTCAAAGGATGTCAAGGGGAATCCAACAGAGGTCTATAGGCGAATGGGTCATGGTTCATCATATGGTGTTGGTGTCAAGCTAGGTCTAGTGCGAGCTGAGTATGCTGTTGATCACAACACTGGAACTGGTGCATTGTTCTTCCGGTTTGGAGAAAGATACTGAATTGCTAATAGGTTTCATAGTTTTGCTCAGTACAGTCGGCCAATAGGTTTTCAACAAGTGTAAGAGCTATGCGTATCTATTGTGATGCTTAGACCTGGTTAGATAATGTAAATCTGATGAGGGGCTTTCTTGATTTTAAAAATAAATTTTTATTATTTGTGCTTTATGCCTAAATTTAGCTAGAGCTAAGAGACACTAAGAAGATTGTGATGCTGGATTCTCTGTGTACTTCCGGCTTGCCTTGTTTAAATATTTGGATCTGTAAAATCCCTGAATTTTTTTTCTTAGTTATGATGTTTATGTATCCATCATTTTTGGCCTAAACCTTGAAATCATAACCGTCTTCTTGTTTGAATTTTCTGTTTTTTATGAGGCTAGATTCAAGTGTCCTCTCAATTATTCTATCAGATGCAAATTTTGATGCACACTGCTCAGTATCAATGTCTTTGGTAGAATTTGAAATTCAATCAGAGGTCTAGAAAATTTAAGGTAAACAACATAGTTAGAGCAGATTAGGAGCCAACAAAATCAAACCATGATTTCATTGATACCATGTATCCATAACACTATCCTATGCCAAGATCCAAAAACCAGTTAAAGAGGAAAACGAAAGAGAATTATTGAATTAAGAAGACTTTCATGGATATACCTTTAAAACCTTTGTCAAAGAATCAATGGTTATCAGATCACAAAAAAAGAAAATATTGCTCGAGACAACAGTATGTACAAGCTCATGTCTTACATGAGTCCTCATTTTTGGAGCTCTTAACTACATCTTTGGCAGCTGCTATAACATTACCATACCCAAAAAATGCATTTACACTTCCCTCAGGGCTCAGATTTGTTTGATTACTGCAATTAGCACAAAGCAATCCTCGCACCAAGTGGAGGGTAACACTTCCATCATCTTTTATATCCTCAAACAAGCCTTCGCGTAATTCACCCTTTGAGATGCTAGAACTGAACATGTGGGACATTGTTAGGCCTTAGCTGCCAATATCTTGCAATAAAGAATGAATACAGAGTCGTAACTTTTGGCTACAAACCCAGTTCCCTTTTCAACTTTGCAAGAGTAGCTTCTATCTCATCAATGTTATCCTCAATGCTGCTACCTTTGCCAGGTTCATTTTGCATGCTGCTTTTCGTTCTATCTGTTGTAGAACTGTTAAATGGATTGCCTTTTCCGGGCACTTCATCACCCTTATTTGCTTCAGTTTCTTGATCAGTGATGTTGAGCTCCTTCTCTAGAAATTCGACGAATTCTTCCCCAATTTCCTGTCAAAAGGAGATTCACATAGTAAGATAAAAGACTGTTTTCTTGGGCTGGTCTGTTATAGGTCATGCAAGTTTCTATGAAAACACTCATATGTTTTCCTTTTTAAGTTTCCATAAGTCAATTGAATTACGCCCAAAGACAATAATGCCATACCGCCAATTCCTCCCATAGGCTCTTTGGCTTCCCTTGTGAAGAAGCACTTGCCTCCCAGTTCCGAAATTCTTCTTGAAGATCCTTAAAGAAGTCCTCTGTAACACCATATATAGACTTAGAAGCATTATAAACACATCAATTGTAGTTACAATGTAAGGAAGGAACAAAAATAAATTCCACACAAAACTTTGAAATTAGGCACATTAACTTTTATGGCCATTTTGACATTCAGAGAGAGTATAAAGCTACCTAGTGTTATTTGAACATCCTTCACAAAATTACCTGCAGCATAAAGTTGTTTAAGTATAAGAAAATACGTAAATGAAGCTGACTCCCATAAAGACAGCAGAATAAGGTCAGAAAATTTTTTTCCTTGGCAGTTTTGTGGCTTTGTCACTAGGTAAAGCCAGGAAAGACAATTTCGAGGGTATAAAAGGAACCGCATGACAGGGCAACAACACTGCCATGGCCTGATAAAGAACAGATATATGCACATGAATAACATGATGGTTGGTCTTACTAAGGGAAGAACAGCAGGATAATCAAATTATTTCCTCTTTTTGCATTTTTTTTATGGGATCTCTGGTGTATCATAGATTGGTCCAACTCAGTGACGTAAATATTCACTCCATCTTGACATTCTTTTTAACCAATGTTTAAGCGGACAGTATAATCAGTGTAATGGTTGGAAGAACAAAGAAATACGATTGATCAACTAGAACGATTGGTCTCCTGCATTGAAAGACCTTAACAGCATGTCACCATGTCAACAACATACTGCCATCTCACTGACAGAAGATCACAGTTTCTATAGGGAAATAGCCCAATGACCAACCCATAAACTAATCAAAGAACGAGCATTAAAGTAGACAGATTCCAATAGTGTTAACACTAGTAAGCATATAAGAGCAAATCAGATTTCACAGGCTTATAAGTTTTACCAAATCCGTAGAATTCCTCCTCCTCTTGGGTAGTCTGGCTTCTGCCTCTTTGAGAATTAGAGTAAGAAAAATCCGATGAGCGATTTCCATATTCATATTTCCTCCTAGAATCAGATTTCAACAATGTATTGTATGCATGCTTAATCCTCATAAATTTCTCCTGAGCATTTGCCTGCCATAAAAATTAAACGCACAAGTTATGTACACAAGAACTAAAACCACAGATTAGAAAAACACATATCAGCTTTGATTGTTTACACATCCATTGAAAAGAAAACTTCTGCCATAGCTACAGAAGTCACCACTTATTCCATTATTTATTACTGTTGCTAGTGACACTACATACAACTTCAATGGAGGGCATTGTGTAAATAATTTCTTTACCATCTGCAAAAATTTGATGCTCATTTAAAATCTTGAATAAAGAACAGATTTTGCATTCACGAAAGTTTACATATCCAAAAAAAATCACTGAACCTACACTCACAATCTCAAATTCAGTCAATATTTATAAAACAGATTCAGTTTCTCAGCTAATTGTATAAAACCAAACATACCCACTATATCATTTTATAATTAGAGCTAAACCCACCTAAAATTTTCACAAACTAAGACAAAAAACACACAAATAGTTTCACAAGATTGAGAACTTTAACCACCAAAACCACTTCAAAGTCGTCTACTTTAAGCTAAATCTACCAACAATCAAAAAAGAAAAATCAAAACTTTGACAAAATTAAATGAAATCAAATAACTATCAACTAAATACCTCCTTATTGACATCAGGGTGGTACTTCAAAGCAAGTTTCCGATAAGCCCTTTTGATTTCATCAGGAGTTGCAGCCGGAGACACACCCAAAACCTCATAAGGAGACTCCCTACGACTTGCCCTCAAAAGGGTATGAAGATTTCTTCTTCTTGGTCTATTGAAACTCCCAAAACTTGTTGAACAAGTGTGTGGAGCGAACAGGAGGGGGCCAAAACCGCCCCCTCCATAGCTGCAACTGGTGTGTGTGGTGAAGTTTGTTTCGTTTGGGAAGTGAAAAAGAGATCTTGAGAGGAGGTAGGGGAGAGAAACAAGGGTGCTGGTGTGTGGTGTTGGAGATAGAGTCAATCCACCATGCATGTTCAACAACTGAAACCCCGTATGGTACGGTATGTGATGTTGTTTTGTCTATTCCTGTTGAGACCGATTCGGTTATATTGTTGTGCCGGTTTTTAAGATAACCAAAAAAAGTGGGAATCTTTTGCCTTGTACTTCGCACACTGGTTTTAAGTTTAACTGCTTTCCGACCTGTCTTTGATTTGTTATGTTATTACATTATATAAATCTTTAGAGGAGAATGGATCATATGATGTTGCGTGGCCAGTGGCCTTTCAAGGGGTATTTTATTTTATTTTAATTTTTTTTAAAGAGTAATCAAGGATTAAGTTTTAATCAACAGTTAAAATCTTTCCATTTTCATTTTTAAACGTCATAATATTTAAATATTATTATTAATCTACACCTTGTAATAGAATGATTGAATACTTCACTTTATCTTAAAAGGTTAAAAATTTTAAATCTCGCTCTTATCCTAAAACATAAGATGTTGATAGTTTTGTTTGAATTTAATCTCTCTTTCTTCATCATTAAATATATATATAATTAATTACTTTGTATTTTTCTCAATTTTTTAATAATTTATCTATTTTTAACTGTTATAATATATTCAATATTTGAGAAAAATTATAACAACCTCGAAGTCCTATCACCATAACTTGAATGGTATGAATAGAAGATACATAATACATGATCAACTTCTTTAATTTTTAATATAAAAAATTATCAAAATTTATCGAGATCGATCATTGATAGTGCAGTCCGGATGATTATTTTCATAATCATGAGATGAATACTTATACAAGAAAAAACATACATTCATATATAGTGTTTTAATAAAACAAAAATATGACTTAAATCTTTAATCTCTTTAGATCAATAGAGATGTATTCAACCGAGGTATTAAGGGTTGATGGTTACATGATTAACTGTTAATCATTGAAGATTTTAAGTTCAACAAATTATGGTTGAGTTTCACTGACTCTTTCTTGTTCACGCCCCACACTTTTTTCTTTATAAAGTCTTGACACTGGTTGAATGAAGAATTCATCAGGATTTAGTTAATCTAAATAAGAAAGACTATCTTCTCTTCTCTTTCACTTCCCTCCCCAGTCAACTGAAAACCATATAGTAGTGGATCAGGGGATCCACCTAGACATCATCCATGGCTCCACCATCCAAACTTTGTTTGAGCACCAGCTTTTCATTTTCCTTTCCTTCCCCTTCCACTGTAAAAGACCCCTTCAAGCTTAAAAATTTCAACCTCCCAATGACATATATGGCCGGTGAATCTATGACTTCAGAGCTTGTATGTACACTGTTCGATAAAAGTGCTAGACGAATTGGTGTTTTGACAACTGATTCCAGAAACATTGGATATGTAACTGATGGTGAAAAAGGTGTTGTTAAAAATAGTTTTTTAACTAGTAATGATACCTTCCATGACGATGGTAGTGACAATTTGAGTACTAATAACATGCCCAATACGTGTTCTTCTTCAGTGAGTTTATTAGATAAGCGATCTGTGATTAAAGTTTTAAGCTTTTGTAGCAATGAAAGGTGTCTTGAACTGGGAAGAAGAACCCATGCTTTGATTATAAAGAGTGGAGTTGGAGTGGATCAGTTTGTAGGTACTAGTCTTGTTGATATGTATGCTAAATGTGGAGATATGGGCAGTGCTGTTAGGTTGGTTAATGGAATGTCTTGTCTTGATGTTGCTTCTTGCAATTGCTTGATATCTGGGTATGCGAAAAATGGGTTGTTTGATGAAGCTTTTAGTTACTTCAGGAAGATTGATGATATGGGTATCAAGCCAAGCCATTATACGTACTCAATAATGGTAGCGGTTTGTGGCAGTCTTTTAGCTGTTAAAGAAGGGAAACAACTTCATGGTCAAATTGTGAAGATGCAATATTTATCTGATACAGCTGTGGGTAATGCACTTTTGACAATGTATAGCAAGTTTGGGATAATGGAGGATGCTGAATCTTTGTTTATGCATCTTGTTGAGAGAAATGTGGTTTCATGGTCTGCAATTATTAATGGATTTAAGCAGCATAGAGATTTTGAGAAGGCTTTAAGGATGATTTGCTTGATGAGAGAGGATGGTATTGATCCAAATGAATACACATATTCCATTGCTCTTGCATCTTGTGCAAGTATGAAGAATCTTGATATTGGTCGCATGTTTCATGCTCAAGTTCTGAAAAAGGGAATGGCTTTGGGTGATTTTGTGGCAACTACGATTGTAGACATGTATTCAGGACTTGGAGAGGTTGGGAATGCTGAAAAACAGCTTAACGAGATGGGAAAATCAGCTTCTAGTGCATCATGGAATGCATATGTAGCAGGATTTGTCCACAATGAGAAAGCAGAGGAGGCTATAGAGGCTTTTGCCAATATGGTTAAGAATGATGAAGCATGTGATGAGTTTACATATTCAATTATATTGAAAGCTTGTTCTTTGTTGCCGTCGTTTGCAACTTGTGAGCAGATCCATTCTCAGATGATTAAAACCAAGTATGAATTGGATATGCATGTAGGGAGCTCACTGATAGAAGCTTATAATAAATGTGGAAGTGTGGAAGATGCAGAGAGGGTTTTCAGTCGGATGCCAACAGCAGACGTGGTGTCATGGAATTCAATGATCAAAGCATACTCACAAAATGGCCATTCGATGAAAGCTCTAGCTTTGTTTCAGAGGATGATTGAGAAAGGAATTAGGCCAACCAATTCTACTTTCTTGGCCATTCTTTCTGCCTGTAGCCACTCAGGCTTAGTTCATGAAGGCCAGAAATTATTTGAGTCGATGATAACAGATTATGATATCTTACCAGAAGAGACACACTATAGCTGCATGGTTGACTTGCTGGGAAGAGCTGGACAGCTCGAAAATGCATTTTATTTCATAAACAACCTGCCCATCAAGCCTACTGCCCCAATGTGGAGACCTCTACTTGCAGCCTGCCGGTGCCACAACAACCTCCAAATGGCAGAATTCATTGCCAAGCAAATACTAGAATTGGACCCTATCGATGCAACAGTGTACGTTACCCTCTCAAATATGTACACTGAAGCCAAGCAGTCTACTAATGCAGAAAACCAAAGAAAGCTAATGACAATAAAGAACGTTGCCAAGGAACCAGGATGTAGCTGGATTGAAGCAAACAACAGGATTTACCACTTCTTTTCTCACGACAAATCATGCCCCGAAATGACAAGAGTTTATCAGAAACTGAAGCAAGTAATGCAACAAATGGAAAACAAAGGACTTACACTCAATGCAAAGGAGGACAATGTGGCTTCATATCATAGTGAAAAACTTGCAGTTTGTTTTGGCCTCATAAGCTTGCCTGCCGGAAAACAGATTCGGGTTTTCAAAAACCTCAGAATTTGCCCAGATTGTCATTCTTTCATGAAGCACCTATCGACAATTGTTGAGAAAGAAATTGTGTTGAGGGACAATTATCGTTTCCATCACTTCAAGCAGGGTTGCTGCTCATGTGGTGATTTCTGGTAGTAACATTCATTTTGGACACATTGCTCTATCACTGATTGTCTGCTATTGTTTTTCAGATTTGACCATTCTGATGATCTAGTATAGAATCAGGCAGGCTCACTAAATTGTAAACTGAAGGTATAACAATGTATGAGATTATCCATCTGTTGGAAATATATCAAATAATTTCTGTTTTTGACATCACAATACCCTAAAACCTTACTTTTTTCCAATCTATTAAACTAAAAATTTTCTTTTACAGTTCCCATATCGGTAAAAGCAATTTTTTTAAAAAAAAGTCACTTTTAAAGTAAATTTTTATGGATGGTATCCTTAAGTCATGCTAACTTAAACTGGTTAATATCTACTTGGTTGAATCCAAGATAATAATAATAATAATAATATTAAATTATCAAAATATTTTACCCAGAATCATGCTCCAATTATATAAAATGTGAGTTATAACTAACAATATCGATTTTTTTTTAATTTGATAACAAGAATTCTCTTAATCCACTTAACAAATCCAAGTTTAAAATGAGAGCTTCAAATAAACTCCACAACTTTTAAGAAGTGGCAAACTATAGTCTTTGATTTTGCAAATATCGATGAATTTGAACTTTAAATCTCATAATTTTTGGTTTTGTAAATGTCGATGAATTTGAACCTTAAATCTTATAGGAACAAACCATAGATCTAAATGCGTGACTAACCTCATAAGTATTTGACCCATAACATTTTCTCATAGAACGACTCACATTTCATATAAATTTGTATTATAAAAAATCCCACCATTGTTGAGTTACTTTTTATGCTATGGGGATGCTAATAAGGCAACTAATTGGCTGACAAAAAGAGCTCTCGGTATAACGATGGAGGATATGGTTTTGTCTGCTGCGCCTCCAAAGTTGGAGTTCCTCCTCAGCACTGATTATTAGAGGGCTCGGGCTCTCTATTGGTTTTTTCTTTCACTTCTGGGCTTCTGCCCGCTTTTGTACCAAAAAATGGGAACGATTTGTGTGTCACTGATTTTGCATCTTCCATCTCATATCTGTATCCTTCTTAATATTTTTTAATTTACTACTCATAAACTGTCTTCTAACTGGAACTGTCTGGTCTTTTTTCCCGCGTGTAGGAATCTTCTTCCCTGCAATGACAATGAATCCTCTCATCCACCCTTCACTCAAAACATTACCATCTGTAGACTACACTCAACTTCTGCTAGTCTACATTCGAAATCGAGCATTACACCCTGGAAAAATACTCCACGCCCACCTCATCACCACTGGTCTAGCTCGTTTCACTCATTTTGCCTCCAAGCTCATGCCTTTCTACGTTGAATGTCAAAAAATAGCCTACGCTCGCAAACTGTTCGACGAAATGCCTGAGACAAATACCCACCGTTGGATCAGCCTCACTGGAGCCTACGCTCGACGTGGGTATCATCAGGAAGCCTTGGAGGTCTTCCATCGCATGCAATGCCAACGCCTCAGACCCAATAAGTTCGTGATCCCTAGCGTCTTGAAAGCATGTGGGCACGTGTTTGATGTTGAAACTGGTGGGAAGATACATTGTGTGGTGTTGAGGCATTGGTTTGAAAAGGATGCCTTTGTTGTTACTGCGTTGATTGATATGTACTCCAAATGTGGGAACATTGAGAAGGCGAAAAGGGTGTTTGATGGGATGGTGGAGAAGGATTTGGTGGCGCTTAACGCGCTTGTTTCAGGGTACACTCAATGTGGGCTTGTGAGTGAAGTGTTGAGGTTGGTGGAGGAAGCGAAAAGGTTTGGAGTAGTGCCTAATGTTGTTACTTGGAATACGTTGATTGCGGGGTTTTCGCAAGAGGGTGATGGAGATATGGTTGCGAAGGTTTTCGAATTAATGCACGTAGATGGGGTTGAGCCTGATGTGGTGTCTTGGACTTCGGTTTTGTCTGGGTTGGTGCAGAATTTTCAGAATGATGAAGCGTTTGATGCGTTCAAGCAGATGTTGGTTCAAAGGTTGGTTCCAAGTTCAGTTACAATCAGTAGTATCTTGCCTGCTTGTGCAACTGTGGCGAATGTAGGGCGTGGGAAGGAGATTCATGGTTATGCAGTGGTGATTGGGGTGGAAGATGATGTGTATGTGAGGAGTGCTCTTGTTGACATGTATTCAAAATGTGGTTTTATATCTGCAGCCAAGACATTGTTTTATAATATGACTGAGAGGAATACTGTCACTTGGAATTCAATGATTTTTGGATGTGCAAATCATGGCTATTGTAACGAAGCAATTGAGCTTTTCAACCAGATGGAGGAGGGAAAGAAGCTCGATCACTTGAGTTTCACTGCGGTTCTTACTGCTTGTAGCCATGCTGGATTGGTAGAACTTGGACATAGTCTATTCCGAAAGATGCAAGAGACATACAAGATGATGCCAAGATTAGAGCATTTTGCATGTATGGTGGACCTTCTCGGTCGAGCAGGAAGACTCGCAGAGGCATATCATTTGATCAAGACAATGCCTGCTCAACCTGATTTGTTTGTCTGGGGAGCGTTCTTAGGAGCATGTAAGAACCATGGCAACATAGAACTTGCTGAGATAGCAGCTAAGCGTTTGTCAGAGTTAGAGCCTGGTAATGCAGCAAATAACTTACTGTTGACGAACTTATATGCCGATGCTGGCAGTTGGAACAATGTTACAAGATTAAAAAAGATGACGAAGAAAAAGAAACTGAGGAAATTTGCAGGTTGTAGTTGGATAGAGGCTGCCTGATATGCAAGCTGGATTTCTCAATATAATTGCCTACTCGGAACTAGAAGTTCACCGTTACTACCATTGGTAGCACCAGACCTTCGGTTGGGGTTTCTGTGATATATAATGGCTGCAAGACGAACCAATTGCAACATGTAGGCAACATTGTAAAAAGTTTATAGTATGTCTTCTCCAAATCCAAGCCGGAAAGAGGTGACTATCAAGCGAAACTCCGACAAGATGTTAGAAGGCAGAAGATTTGAGGAAAACATTAGCATTGTTGCATCTTAGTTTGTAAAAACATAATTTTTATGTCATAAAATAGAAAAATAAAAAATAAAAAGAAGCTTAGGACACTCCTCATTTCCCTCATTTGCCCATCTACTAAAAATTAGGAATGCGGAGTGTTTTTGTCTTTATATAAATTTATGCTTCTCTTTAAAATGTGTCAGTGTGTTATTTCTTGATCTGTTTATTCAAAGATTCTAAGGTGTTGGCATAGTCAGGAGAGTGAAGGAATGCTAGTGTCAGTCAGCTTAACGTAAGAATGAAAAACAAAGTACTTAATAGAAAAGTATTTGCAAAGCCCTTAGGCTCTTTATTTTAAGGAAAAAGCACTCATCCAGTACTTTCTAACTTCCCATATCAGTCCTTACTAAATTACAAAAAGAGTGACCACTCAGACCCCCAAAAGGCAAAAAGGCCATTACTTTTTAACACCATCAAACCAGAATCTAGGCAAGAAGTGCTTCTGCTTTTATATCCTTTGCCCAACTAAAATTCCCTGGTGCTCTTGCTTTTATCAAGTTCTTCTGCAACAAACCTTGTCATCAACCTTTATTTCAAACATTTGCTACCATTCATATAAAGCTCAGTGGTCCCATTCATATACATTATGATGTTCATTCTTGCAAGTAGTACCAATGGTTCCAATGAAACCGTAACATAATATCTCCAAGAAATCTTGTCGTCTCAAATTTCAATCCTCTATGATTTTCTTCCATAAAAACAAAACTAAAATGGATGCTTCCTAGTCCCGATATTTAAATCTATCATAAAACAAAAGGACTGTCGGATGCTTCTTGATGCAGAATTTTTTTTTTGTTCAAATATCGTTAGATAGCCAGCAAGTAACATATTTAGCAAACTTAATACAGATATCGAATGTCATTGATGACAATTTACCTATTAGTTACCATAACAGATTGAAGCAACATCAGTTACAAGATCATACAAGCTCAACAACATAGTGCCCTCCAGTCAGTTACATTCACATAAACCTATACCAGCCACTGAAAACAAGTTCGTAATACTATTCTATCTTGTCTGAAGCTATCAACTCGGACACTAATAGACTACAGTGATCCCTGAGGATGCCCTGAACTACAGTTATATTACAAATTTCTTCAAGAATTCAAAGTAAGAAACTGAAAAATAAAATCTTCTGCTTACAATCCTCTGTAGGCAGCTGACTTATGTCTGCATTGAATTTGAACCATTGGAGGGGAAGCAAGGCAGACATGCAAAACATCAGAAAAGCACATTAGGGCAATAAGTTCTAGCACCAAGACAATGGTTTACCACCCAGGAGAACATATGTTTCTCAAGATCAAGACAATCCATAGCAGACTACATACTGAGCTCATTTACCATTCACTCAGCTTAAATTGTAACTCGTCAAATCATCAGATAGACAGAAAAATTTGCAGACTTTCCAAAATTCTATCAAATAACGAACTGTTGTGCCTCCCCACTATCAGCATTGGCAGCAGAGTTTCCATGCAAGGTTTTGCATGTAAATCTCCATAACAATGCATTAGTACTCAAAAATTAGTGTGAAAGTAAAAGTTCAGTACTTGTAGAGATAGTAAGGATGTTCTAATGGCATGCCCTGTCAAGTCACCAGAGACATCGCCACCGTTGCAAGATAGCGATCATCGCTTTGAACTAATAATAGTTCGAAGATCACCAGAACTGCAATGGTCCTGAGGTGGTTCCAATGATACTTGTTAATGTACATAATACCACCCTCATTGATGTAGTAATGCAAACGTCCTTCAATGTTAATAAAAACGATATAAGATGATATAACTTCAGCGTAAACCGTAGAGGAGCATTTGCATATGATCGACCACAATAATATCCTCCACAATGAAATTTCCAGGCAACATTAATTTGAAAGCAGCATGTTTATCTATCGAATAAAAATATGATTAGTTTTGTTTTGTTTATTATTTTGGTTTTGTTCCCAAAAAAGAAGGTTTTACACAAATCAAAAATACACAAGTTAATAACACTTATCAATAAGAAACAAGTTAAGAAAGTACTTTATAACTTCTCGTCATCCAAGTAGACCTTGAGCAGTATGCTAGACTGAGAGAAGGTTCGAATTTTGCCTGATCCACACGCTATTTCAAATCATTTTAATGATGCTTCCCTTATGTATCTGCATATTCTTCAAGAGAACTCAGTGCCCAGTACCCAGCCACTTCCAACAAGTTGACATCAAACCAAGTTGCTCAAGCATTTTAATCTGAACAAAAGAAATACACAAATAAAAATTCTAAGGCAGTCACCTACCTTAAGTCTGGCAAACAAGTATATCATGATAACTGACAGCATGCATGGGACACCTTGGAATAATGTGCTGTGTTCGGCTAAAACATGGAAAGCCTTAAACCTGTAATTTCATTATTAGTAACATCACAAGGACATGGAAGCAAATTCACTTCAAAAGGAGGTAATGTACCAATCTATGCACATAAGTGTATAAACAAAACATAAACAAACAAACATATACGTCAAAAGAAGTTCAGCATCTACTACTAGAAAGACTCCTGCAGAACAATTTCAAGTACTTGACACATGATAAAAATAGAACATGAATCACTAACAATAGACAGACTCCAGTAGAGCAATTCAAGTAATTGACACATGATAAAAAATAGAACATGGACCACTGACAGTAGCATCAGCAAGTGCAAATCATCATACATAAAGTATTACTATTTCTACCCTCAACAAAGGTAGTTCCTTTCCCATCATATCCATCTTCACTTACTACTTACAGCTAACACGTTCTAAACAACAACTAATCAACACAATACCAGACTCCAAAAACACAAACCATAAACACATATTCTCAATGAAAATTCAATAAAATCTCAACCAATAACATTCATTAACACCTAAAAAACACAACATATATATCATCAAAATCAAGAAAGCCACCTCCTTTAAAGTCCTCATTTATCAGTGGAAGAAGGCGCAACATGATGTGGGTAAAGCTTATTAACAGACCAGTCCCTCTGTTGCATCATATTATTCATCCCCACATTCATCCCCATCCCCATATTCATATTATACATATTCTGCTCAAACCCATGTCCATGCCCAAGATGAAACCCCTGGTTCATCATCCCATAAACCGGCATCGACATCATCATAGGCTGCTGCTGATGATGATGATGCTGCTGCGGCGGGGGAGGAGGAATCGAGACCCCCACATGCCCACCATTACCATTACTATTATTAGTATTACTGTTGTTATTCTGAGAATTGCCGCCAGTCTCATAACACTGAGGTGGGACTGGCGTGGAAGCGAAGAGGTGATCGGATGGTGAAGGGTCGTCGTTAGACAGCCCTTGCATCCTCTTCAAATAGAGTCTGTACTTCTGCAAGTGACTCGCCACATTCTCTCGAGTCAACCCCTCCACGTTCATCAATTGCATGATCGTCTTCGGGACAGCGTTCTTGATCCCCAAATGCGCCACCACGTCAACGAATCGTTTATGGAGCTGCGGCGTCCACACCAGCCTCGGCCGCTTCAGCGTCCTCGCCGCCGCCGCCGATGGATCCTCGCTCGAATTCTCCGCCGCCGCCGTCGTCGTTCTCATCATCATCGCCATGGCCGCCGCCGACGAGTCTGCCTCCTCTGTGCACTCCGGTGGTTGCTTCCTCGTCCTCATCATCTTCGTCGTCTCCGATCCCGCCGCGTTCTCTTCCTCCTCCTCCTCCGCCATCTCCATCGGATCCTCCCTCTCCTCCGCCGCCGCCTTGAACGACTTCATCACGCCGTCGCAATTCGTTGACGACAGCGCCTGCGCCTGGCTCCCTCTTATCGACGACAGCGTCGACTGCGACGCGCGGTTCACGTCCACCAGCGTCCTGTACTGTATCGGCGATATACTAAACGCCGACGCCAGATCCGGAGGAATCAACAACTGAGATAACGGCGTTAGATCCTCGCCGTTAGGCAGCCCCATCTCCCACTCGAATATCCTCTCATCATCACCACCGCTGCCGTTACTCTCGCCGTTAACTTCGTATTCACTCATCCTCACCTCCTCTCCCATCTCCTAACCGACAATTCGGGATCCGACGAGCGAGAAATTCGCAGAAATATTTGATCTTGATGAGTGAGGCGTTTTCTATGGGGGTGTTTTGATTGCGAGAAAACTGTTTGTCGGACGAGAGAAAAAGTGCAAAATCTGATTCCAGATCGATTTCTTGTTTTTGTTTTTTTGGATGCCAACGTGGACGACTAAGTTAGATATTTTTGATCCGCTAAATATCTCATCTCTTGGTATCATTATCGCACTTCCCATAGCTGCTACTTGCCCTGCCTGATAGCCACCTGTGTCTGGTTGGGTTGTTCGACGAATGGGGATTATCCACGTCGGTGGGTGTGCAGTTGCGTCGGTGCGAACGGATGTAGGGGATTGGCTGGGCAAGATTACAGAAATGGGATGACACGTAGGAAAAGTTGGTGGAGGTAGGGTTATTTTGGTAAATTGGAGGGGTGGAGGGAGGCGAGTGATTCGGTGGGTTTTTGGAGCAGGAGGCAGGTGGCAGTGGAGGTGGGGATTATTGGATGGGATCAGACGTGGGAGACGAAAAAAGGGCCAAGTGGGCGTGTGTGGGCTTGCGTTTTTGAGTGATTAAAATAATGAATTGAAATTTTGATTAGAAGAAATAAAAAAGGGTAATTTAGAGAATGAATTATTAAATAAAAAGTATAGTTATCCATTTGGCGTGCGTTTGTACGTGTACCTTTTTTTTTTTTTTTTGTGACATGGGCATTTGGATTGGAAGGCAGAATTGGGCCAAGAGTTTTGTCACTTAGTATTGGTTTTTTTTTTTTTTTTTTTTTGAACTTTAGTATTGCCCATTAATAATATGTTGTAGAAGGAATATTTTTTTAAACTATTATAATTAATTCAGAATCTATAAAAAGAACAAAATTTAATTCGCAATGTTCATGTAGAGATCATATTATTTAAAGAATATAATTTATGATAAATTATGTTTAGTTAAGACGTTCTCACTCTAACTCTATTTTAATTTTACAACCTGATCAAATTTTAAATATATGTAGTAAGCCATCATTAAACTCTTTTTGAAGATTGTCCTCATTTATGGAAATCAGATTCTCCACAAATAAGATTAAACTTATATGAGAAGACTTAAATCCTCAGATACATATTATTTGAATCACACTACTGGGCTCAGAATCCACATCTGATCAGACCTGACTTCCATTGAAAAGCCCAATTCTTCCCCACCACTACCTTAACATGTTGCCACAATGGCACAGAGAGAGAGTAGAAGTGGAGGGAGCAGATGAGGCATGGCTACTACAACACCACCACCACCATCTCTATCTCTATCTCCGCTTCCACCACCTGTCTCCTCCTCTATCTTCAACCCAAAGCCTTCCACTTTCTCTAACACCTCCCACAAGTTATCTCTTCCATTCACTCCTTGTCTCTCAACCATCCACTTTCGCCGGTGCCAAAGTCTTCAACTTTCTTCAAAGAGGTACAAACTTTGGAGAAGAAATGCTACTTCTGGAGAGGTATTGCCTTCTGAGTCAACCCCACTTGACACTTCTCAGCAGATAGTGTCTTCTTCATCTTCTAGTGATGACACTGCATCATCTGTCATATCTGTCCTACTATTCATGGCCTTTATTGCTCTGTCTATTCTTACTATTGGGGTGAGTAAAGTCATTTGTAAAAGATCAAATGTTTTGATTGGTTTTGGCTTCTAGGAATGTTTTGCATTGAACTAGAGTGTGATTTTTGGGATGTGGGTTGGTTTTGTTTTTCAGGTGATATACATTGCGGTGACAGATTTCTTGCAGAAGAGGGAGAGAGAGAAGTTTGAGAAAGAAGAGGCAACCAAGAAGAAGAAGAAGGGTGGGAAGAAAACTAAGGTGAGAGCTAGAGCTGGACCAAGAGGGTTTGGTCAAAAAATTGATGATGATGGTGAAGAAGATGATGTTGTTTGATTTTGGAATGCAAAATGTTCCATGTAAGCTTCTCAATGTCCTTGTAACTCTTGATTTTGCTGTACTTCTTGTGTTGGAAGGAATTTGTCAATTTTAATGGTGCTTGTGAGTTGTTTTGTGACACTGTTTTCGCAGAGTGAAGCGTATGTTAGTGCTGTTTATTGTGAATGCAAAATGACATGTTGATTTTCAAGTCCATTCACCCAATATTCTTTTGGCAAATGAAGTGGCATAGAATAGATGATGAACTGAGAGACATATATAGTATATGATTCGGAGAATGTCGATGATGTCAAAGGTTCAGGAGTTGTTTCTTCAAACCTTCTTTTGATCTTCAATTTAAGATTTACATTGTAGATATATATGAGTGGGATATTGATATGTGAATCTTTATTCTTTGTGTAGAAGCAATGAGCAATGTTATTGGGGATTTTTCTCATAATCGAATAGCTTTATTTGAGCTTGATATCAAAGTTGTGCATTGACATTTAATGGTTGAAGAAGCTCAATGAATTCATTGAGAGGCAGATCATGACGTTTATATGGAAAAAACCATTGGCGAGCAAAATACATGGCCAAAACGCTTCGAAAAAATATTCAAGTAATTATTATCATTTATCTGCATCTTTGATCAATCAGCTTACAGAAGCAATTCATTGTATTATTATTTTGGTTCTCTAATGCGACAAGGAATGAACTAAATTTTGTTCTCCAACTCTAATGTGACTTGCAAGCAATTAATTTGCCATCTTCTGAATACTCTTAATCAACTTGTCAACAGACAACAGAGCTGAGAGAAACATTCATGACTTTCAAAGCCAAGAATTAGGCAATCAAATTCTGCTTATACCCAATAAAGGTCTCAACATATTACCAGCCATTCCACATTGCAACCGTGGAAATTCTCTAACCTAGTACCAAAAATTCTCTCATTCAGTCATTTGCTGATTTCTTCCTTTTTTTTTTTCCCAATACAATCTCTCTTGAAATTCAACGAGACACAATCAAATTAAAGCACCATTTAGGCTATATCGATGTTCCCTCCAGCAACCTATTCAATAAATGCACACACTCCTATCCAATAAACTTTATTTGGAGTTCCATTTCTAATTTTCTAGATCCATTAGTCTTCATTATTTTTTTTTTCTCAAAAACATTTAACCGTTCAAACAATATTCGACTCACTCAAAAACTACTCAACTGACTCAAACTATTTTACTCGATTAACTCGAAAAATATTTTACTCGTTCAAACAATATTCAACTGACTAATTATTATCACAAAACCTATATCGTAGTATAGCCTCCTGCGGAACATAGTAAACTAATATAATTCCACTCTTCCCCTAGAATATTTTGATAAAATCTTTTAACTTGAAATTTGACAATAATTGACGATTGAGACATGGATTCAGATACAAACCCCATTCTCAGTTTCAGAAGTGAAAATAAGTGAGAGCATAAGTTTACATATTTAAAAGTTAATCATGCACATAATCATTATCATCATCTTCATCAAAGGAAAGAAGCACAAGCCAGGAATATCTTAAAAGAAAATTGTGCTTTTCAAGGGAAATAAAAAAGTCATTAACCATACAATAAAAAGAAAAAATTCTGGCCTCACTAAACATAAACAGCTCTCCACAAGGAAACATTTTTGTACAGTCACGTTATAATATAAACTAACTCAGCATTTAATCATTTTTTACACCCTTAAAAACCTGTATGGTCATTTTTATCTTCTCTGCAGGGGCATCAGGTGTACTCAACAACTGAACCTCAGCTTGCTCGATGCTATGTATAAACCAGTAAACTACACAATGTACACTTTTCAAGTACAACCAACAACTTTTATTTCCGATCGACTCACCACCCATCTTAAAAAGATGGATAGAGTCATTGCTCTAAATACGAGAAGAAGAAAGAAAGGGTGAGGAAGCTCACACTAGCCTCAGTTAGCTGTACAGACAACTTTCTTTCCTATTATGCCTTCTAAGCAGGGTGTGGAGACTGAGCAGCAATTCTCCTTTCTGCAAACAAATGAATGGACTGGTTAGGGGGCAGTTGCAAATGGAAGAAACAAATGAGACACTCACAAAATATCTACCATACAAGAGAAATGCAGTGAATGTATGTTAGTGTCACCTCTTGACATGTTAATGCACCCGTTAACTCTTTTACCAAATCTGCATGGTATTAGTATATTTGTACATGTAATTTATGCAACAAAATGGTTCAAGGGAAAGAATTGATACCCCCAGCAGCAACAAGTTTCTCTACACGCGCAACAATATGCTTTCCATAAGTGTACTTCTTTAATGCATTCAGATGAACTTTAATTCGTGAAAGGATCAGCTCACGTTGCTGATCATCACAAGTCTCCAAAACTTTTTGTACAACATAATTTGCAAATTGATCTTTCATCATAGCCTGCATAGACAAGCAATAACAATCGCAAAAAAGAGGGATGTATCATCATAAATAACATCATTTCAGGTAAAGTTTTTTGCAAGAAAAGTAACACTAAAAATTCAAGTTCCTTCTCTCCATATATCAAAGATGTGTTATGCGTAGAAATGGCTTAGTTGAAGAATACACAAAATGCCGAATACAAAATCAACTTGCAAGACTTCCCAACACCAACTATTAAGAAGCAAATACCTGATCAACTAGTTTAAAAGCATTGCTACTTTCCAGACATAGTTTTCATGTCTAAAGCAATAAGTTAGGCAGGAGACATGAGGAATCCAGCTGCCTTGGAAAAGTAGTGTCAAGTCTCAGCTAGACACAATTACACACATCTATTGCATGAGATTTCTTTATATCCTTCAGTCTAAGTCAGCAACTTAATTTCTTAGTTTGTTTATCACACACATGGGAAAGCATGAACAGTATATCTAGAACAGCAGTCGGTTAAACAAGTAATTCTGCTATAGTTGGCCAAACAAATGGAAATTTGACAAACCTGAAGCGGCTCATTTTCATCAGTAGAGCCAAGCATCTCATTCACCAGTAACTGGCGTTCAGTAGGGCCACCAAAAGTTAAACACTTCTCCACAACATTGGAGGCAAACTTCTGCTGACTCATTTGAACTATCTTCCCAGCTAACTCCTCAATAATGATAGAACGCTCATGAGGCTTCCCATGCTCCAGAACATGCTGTCAAGCGCAGATATCAGTTCCAGTATAAAAGAGAAGAGGAATATATAGAAACACCAGGACAAATGAACTTGGCTAATCTAGGAGGGAGTTAAGTCCAGCTGATGTAAATGCTAGTAAGATATACTATTGCAAAACAACAAAACTATTAACCAGAAAATCATACTTGATACAATAAATTAGCTGCTTAAAATGTGAAACAGCAGTCTAAGAAGAAAGGACATTGTATTATTGCAGAGAATTAAAAATAATGCAAAAGACAAGAAAAAACATAATCCAAATCCATATTGTTTTGACATTTCTCATTCCTCGATTCCAAAAGTATTAGCATGCCGAATGTAAAAGAAAAATCATCTGAAATGAAAAATTGGCAATGAAGCAAATGTACCAACAGAATAGAGCTTTGGATAACATTAACGAACGACAGTGATGCTGGAAATACCAAACTTAAAAGGACTTATTTTTGCTAGGGCAAAGATTGGAAATTAATATCCAGACCCAATCAATGACAAAGCCCAATTTCAATGACACCATAACTGAACTCAAAACTCTCATTCCTAAATACTTAATACAACAAAATATGAATTTATATATTAACGGAATTCAACAGTAACAATCATAGCTAATATGAATTCACACTGCAACTTTCCAGGAAAAGAACACAAACCTGAACAACGTAATTGCCATACTGATCCTGTGCCAACATGCTAACAGCTCCTAAAATCTCATCCATAACCTTACTCTGTGTTTTCAGGTCGTTGCAGTGCTCCAGTATTCTCTGCAACATCAATGTAATAATGATAAAGGATTTAAGAAACTCCCATATTCTTCAAAACAGTATTGAAAGAATAATAAAGAGTCAATAGATAAACAGTTTCTAACCTGTATAACACGACACCCATAAGGATGGGTGGAAAGGGTAACAACTTGGTCAAAGAACGTTGTAACGATAAATTGTATATTCTCTTCTGGGACACATTCAATACACTTCTGGATGACATGGTTACCATTCTGGTCACGAACACAGCGCATCACATGAGTGTCAAGCTCTTCGACCATTTTAATCTTCTGATCCAGGTCAACTACTTCTATAGCCTAAAGGAGTTAAAGAATGCATATTACTGTCAGAACCTTCAGTGGAAACCCTTTTAAAATCATTCAGTGTTAGTTCAATTAGCTTGAGCTTATATTTCATGGTTTACACCATTTGCATATATTCAGTCGAATAATAGAATAACTGCATGTAAGTATGATAGAGACACAAACACAATGAATTACATAACATGATAAATCAAATCAAAATGTAATGCTGTCGTGAACTAATTGTACCTTCTGGATCACCCGACAGCCATACATTTGAAGACTAAGGGTTAAAACATGACCAAATAGCTTGCTTGCCAGTTCTCTTCTCTGAGCCGGAAGTCCATGCTCAAAAAACTGTATAAATGTACAATTTTTTTTTTTTTTATTTAGTAAATCATAGAGAAAGAGGCATAAAGATCTATCAGTAAAAATGTACGAGTACAGATACCTTCTGAATGACATAATTGCCAAACACATCAGTCATCAAAGCAAGAGATTGGGGCATGATTTCCTGATAAACCATGTTCTTCTCTTCCGTTGAAGCAGTTTCAAGCTTTTGTTGGATGAACCGGCTTCCATACTGATCCGCACTGCTCATGATGAAACAAAATTACTTAAACCCAATCAAGATGGCCGAATACAGATTGAGTAGATGACTTGATAAGAAAACTATATACCTGAACTCAACAACATGGCCAGAAATTTCTGCAAGTTCAAAACACTTGGCCTTGTTGCTTTTAAACTCTTCAAGTAAAGAGGATGTAAAGCTCTCATCCATGCTAGCATCCAGATGCCAAGCCCCCATGACGCCTCCAGCTAAGTTCCTCATCCCAGAAGGATAGCGCAAGTTTGGCTCATGTCTGATAGGACTAACAGGTCCCACTGGGGAATTTGGAATCACCGGAGCTGCCAAAGGACTTCCAGGATAAGACATGCCAAGGCCAAATGCAGGACTGCTGTAACCATGATGATTAGAAGCACTAGATTTACCGCCCAATGGTACACCATATTGTGATTTCTGAGGTGATAGCATGGCTCCAAGATAAGCTTTCTGGAGTTCAATTAAATTCATGTACGAATTGCCTAAGAAGTTTCTATCCACAGAGGGATCATTAAGAGCAGCCAGCTGCGCTGTATATTCAGATGTCCTTAAGTACTGAAGGTACATTGGATCAACAAAAGGAGTCTGAAGAGTACCTCCTGCCAGTTGACTCCCCATTCTATTGAGATTATGTGATTCAGATGCAGCTGTTAGATTTTGGCCCGAGGCCAATCCTCCTCCAAGCACCCTTGAGTCCATTCCCGGGACTCCCATAGCTGAAGCTGCAGCAACATTATCATATAATGGTGACAGATTACTGTTGCCTAGTTGGCTAGCCATGACAGAGGCCAAAGATGGATTCAAGGAATAACTGCCAAGACCGTAGTTCGACATATTGTCTACATGCTGATACTGTGCTGCCAAACCGCCTCCACCGCTAAGAGTTGATGTAGGTGATCCTTTCATGTAAGAGTTATTAGAAGAAATAGCAGATTTTTGTAGTTCAATTTGCCTATCGGTTAACAGGGATGAGTTGTTCAGGTCTGACCCACCTCCATTGCTCTTAGCCAAATCAGCGTACGACAATTTGGCTGATTGATGGGCTTGAGGCATGTGTAAATTACCAGTTTCAGACTTCTTCAGGTATTTATTCTGCTTGATATGATTCTGACCTCCCTGCATACCAAACAAATAGTTTTGATGCTTCTCAACATCCTGCTCAATTTGTTGTTGCAACTGGTTTTCATCATCCATCAAACCATTTGTTGACAAGTTCATGCCAGATAAAGCAGCTACGAGATCTGCAGACTCATTCACACCAGATGAGACACCAGAAAATGAGTTTGAACTAGACATGTTTCTCTTTTCAGAGGCACCAACTCTCCCTCCTCCTATAGGTGTTGGGCAAGGACTAGGAGCTCTAGCAACAAGCTGAGGATCGGGAGTTGTACTTCTAGACAAGGAAGCCCCTAGAGCAGCTGCATAAGTGTATGAAGAAGGTGGGCCAATAGTTTGGACGGCAGATGAGCTTTGAACATTAGAACCAGACCGTAAATTATCAGCAGATTTCAGTTCACGTTGCAAACTAGCCAGTTCAGCTTCAGCAGAACCAATGGTATCTAGGTTATCATCAAAAGCATTACGACTAGCCGGACGAGAAGGATTCCCAGTGACAGGAGTTGCTCTCCCCAAGTCATCCTGAATAGGTATTAAACAATAGATCAGCAGAACATCAAAATACAATTCAACAAATAACCACATTGTACATCAAATCACAACCAAATCTGGCAACTGCAGCTTTCATTTCATCTTTCTGAGGAGAAACACGTGAATTTTATTATTATAAAATGAAAGAATAGAGGAGTAAAGAAGCTCTCCAGTGGATCGGGGGGCCTGGTGAAAGACAAGGTATACCATAGTCCATCGAAGAAAGAACTTTAATTCAATTCCACAAACAATTTGAATCTTTTTCTACATTTTAACTGCAATAAATGGACATGCAACAACAAGATTATTTGTAGCAAATAAATTCTCAATCCTTAGTAACCACACTACAAGTACATACAGCATAGTGCAAATGCAACCAATAATTGTCAACACCAGAGATGCAAACTAAAGTTTACTAAAAACTAGAAGAATGAAGAACCAATTGAAAGTAAGGTAAAACCACTTTGTTCTGCACATGTCCTATAACACAAAAGATGTATCCGAATTAAAATAAACAAATGTACTTGCAGCAGTGTTCCATTTGACTTGGTACGCATTATAGTTCAACTGCAAGAAGCAAATCACATTTGCAACTCTCCATGACAAGCACCATAAAGCTACTTTCTGACACAGTAACGGATATAGCACTAAATGTATGCGATATTATATGTGTCAAAGACCAAGAGGAAGCAATAAATGACACAACAGACAATAAGAAAAATTCATTCAAAAAATGCGAAACTATGGAACGAAAGATATAAAGCAGATAATGCGACAAAACAAATGCAACTCTTGCAAGCTGAACCTTAAAGCAAAGTTATTGAAGTAAATCACCTGAAAGATTTCAGCAAGGCTCTTCTGTTTGGTTCCTAGACCTATGCCGGACAAGCCAATGAGTCCATCACCGCCCCAGTCAGCTGAGCCACAGACTTTATCCGGGTCTACCTCGCTATCTTGTTTCCTTGAATCAAACCCAGGTGGCATCGAAAACAAAGACCTACTACCACCACCGCCACCATTATCAGCCCCTCCACCAACTTTTCTCCTCTCTCCCACCCCACCCAACACCGAACTCTCTCCTCTCAATCTCTGGGCAAACCTCCAATCCTCCTTCGACAGCAAAGGAGGAGGAAGCCTCGGGTTCAGATTCACATTCGAGTAATAATACGAAAGATAAGCCGGATCAGACCTCAGCTCCTCCTCGGACATAAAACCATTATTACCTCCAACTTTAGCCCTGGAGAGCTCTGCAAAGGACAAGTTATTACCACCAAAACCTCCACCACCACCACCGAACAATCCACCAACAGCATTCAACGAGCCCTCCACAGTAGGCGGTGCTGAACCACTCCTATACAAGTTAAGCTCCCTCTCGCAATCATCGACTTCTTGCCTACGCTGCTCACGGAGCAACATCCCTATTTCCTTCTCCAAATCATCACCAAAAGACCCCTCATTATTACCTATCATCGGTCTCCTTCCCAATTCAGATAACATTCTCTAAAAACCCTAATTGATCATCAACCCTCCCAACAAACCCCCCTTCACAAAAGAACAACAACTACCCAGATGCAATAATCAACCCCAAAACCCTAAACCACCCTTAAAAATCCAAACTTTCTATCTAAACCCCATATTTACAACCCCCAAAATCTCAAACCTAAACCTAAAAGATCAAAACTTTAACCACCTAAACTACCAATCTTGCACACATAAATCCAAAAACATAACACCCAGATGATCAAAGGTAAAAAAACAAATAAATTGATTGCATATATCACAAAAACCAAAAATTCACACACCCATATATAAAACAATCAACCACAGCAGCAGCAGCAGCAGCAGCAGCAACAAAAAGTGTTGCAAGAAAACCAACAAAGTAGAAAAACAGAGAGAGTGAAAACAATTAGCCGAGACCAGAGATAGAGAGGAGAGAGATAGATCAATCCGGCGGCGATTGGTTCTTGCAAGAACCCTTGTTAGGGTTTTGTTCCAATTCAAGGAGATTAAATACAGTGACAACAAAAATTTTCACTTTCTGGTTTTTATATATTTTTATATATTTATATAGTGTTTTTTTAATAACAAAATTATTAAAAAAAAAAAAAATGTGTCCTATATATCAGGGTTAATTGACCAAAACATAACCGACTGATGTTAAAAATATGATTAATTAAGATAATGATCATTAATAATTAATTAATTTTATTAAAATAATTATAAAAAAAAAAGAGAGATAATAATGGTTTGATTTCCTCGTGCTCCAAAAGAGGAATCTGTGAGCGACACGTCACCACTTAGGTTCGCTGCTTTTAAAGCATTTTAACTCTTCAAGTTCGTGTAATGTAATGTATCCAACCAACCACTTCAAATATCTCAATCATTTTTTTTTATCTTTTTTTTTGCCAATTCTTAGATTTTCTAGTCTCTCAAGATCCCAAAAATATCTACCTTAAATCATCACACATGTTCCAACCAGATTTAAACGTGAATTTTATGTTCGATTGGATTGTGTTTGATGTCAAACACCCTGTACATATTAATTTTTAGTTGGATGGTCATGTAAAATTAGAGCTTTATTTTAAAAAATTAATTCAATGTGAAAAACTTATCGTTAAAATGTTGCAGAAGTGTTTATTTCGGCCACGTTACTTATATATAATATTGATAATTTGGACGGATTCCTATACTTGTTTTGATGCCAATTTTGGGGAAAAATTATTATACAAATATTAGGATTTGTAAAATTGATATTTATTGATTGATTCTAGTTATAGGCTAACAGTTATTTAAAATCTAGATGGGCATTGGGAAAAATCTAGTATCTAGATGTGTGTTCTCCAATTATTGATTTAGTTGTAGGTTTTTTTTTATTATTATTTTTGAAATTGTAGTTGTAGATTTGAAATGGGTTGTTATAGTTGTTACTTTGTACCCATATTTAGTAATTAATTTTTCCTTTATGAGGTAGGAGAAGATTTTGACAGATCAAACCAACTATTAAATATATATGTTTATTTTTACAATTGTCACAATTAGAATTTGACAATCATAATTATAAAAAGTGGAATCTATGGTAGACAAATATTACTATTAATCGAGTCCTTTAACTTTTATAACAAGTTCAATTTTTGCATGGCATGCTGTTTTCTATTTTCGGCCGATTACTAAAGGAAAAATTACATTATGTGCTTATTATTTATTTCTACAAGTAGTTATGGAGGCAGCTAGATTCTTTGTAGATACTACTATTTGAAAATGGTAAAATTTAAGGTGCCAATCAACTAACTAAACCTAGAAAAATATGACTTTGTTTTTTACGAAAACCAAACGGTTATTGAAAATAAAAATATCCCATTTCAAGAAATAATAAAAATGATGTGTGTATATATATATATATATATTTGTTTTTGGCTGTGCATACTATAATTAATTGAAGTGGGTAATTTTAGGCTCTATTATTAGCATGTTAGGTGACTAGATTAGTAATGTTGCATTGTTGACTAGTGATTTGTGATGTGAATGGAGGGAAGGCATAGCACATGTTAGTTTTTTTTTTTTTTTTTTTTTAATTTTAAGTAAGAAGTACATGTTAGGTATTGAAAACTATGGCGATGTGTTGATATTTTTACTGAATCGAAAATCCAATTGCGAGCTTGATTTGGTTTTGTATGTGCCAACGTACTTAATAGTCAAAGATATTGAATTAAATGTAAATTTTTTTCAAAGAAACTAAGAACAAATTATTGATATACTTGCATTTCAACTGGGAATTTGATCGGATGAGAATGGTTGCATAGGACCATAGTCCATAGTTAAGGTGAGGTCAAAAAGTTTATATTGGTAATTGTGGAAAAAATAAACAAAAAAGGTAATGTCATGTATAGTAATATCACAATTCTAAACCAAATTTATATCTAATTTTTTTAGTAAATTATATGAAATCGTGAAGTTTTATACAGCTCATATATTAAGATTTAAGTTGGGAGAGAGACACGGATTGACCTCGTATTCTTATTGATGTGATTACGGGGATTTACCATTTAGTTTAAATTTTGTCGATTATATTCATATATAGGAAACGAAAATAGATTAAATTGATAGAAAGGGATTTGGATATACTAACAAGTACTGTTGTTAATTCATGTCTCCATCAATATTTTTCATCGTCTCCTTCGGGAGATTAAGATGTCTACTTGCTAACTATCAATGTATTAATTGCTTTACATTGAGATGTCAAACAAAGAAGTTAGGTGTTGGTTCACTAACCAAACATCACTATTTATATTCAGATCTTATGAATGCAATTCAGTAGGGATGCCCATCGCATCTTAAGTATGATCTTGAATGCATGGAAATTCTCATACGTTTAATCCTTTTTCATTTTTTTACGGCTAGATTATTTAAAATTTTACAGATAAAAGTAAATGAGTTCAAGAGAGACAAATACTATTGCATTATAAGAACATATATGATTGGTAGTCGAGATCAAAATTTTAAATTGCTTGTAGTCTAACTTTTTTGTACTATCAATAATTATCAGAGGTCTGCTATTTAATGATGAGTTTAATACCGTGCAAAGTGAAAATCTACTCTTATAACATCATATCTACTCTACAATAATTAACTTATAAGATCTACAAAAATCCATTTTCACTATAAAATTAGAAAACTCACATGTAAGGTGAAACTCGACCTTTTTATCACAGATATGTGAAAGATAATTGCATTAACTAATCGAGTTATAACTTGATATGCTCCTAACCCAATTTTAAAATTTAATATTTTGCATATAAAACAAAAACGTTTTTCAAATACATTATGGTTGAGATTTCACATTTTATATGAATGCCGGCATTATAAAATAACTCTTTACCTACAGTTTTTTGTTTACTGATATAGAATATCAAGTCAAAGGCTTGTATCTAAAGAAATATCATAAGAAAAAAACCATGTGTTTCAATGTTTGAAACACTTTTTTCTGTCTCTCTCTCTCTCTCTCTTTTTTTTTTTTAAGTATCACATATCACATATGATATGCCCCATCTCTTTCCATCTATACACAACCATAAATAAAGTTAAATCACAAAACTTGATGTGAGTGAATTTGATTTATGAATCTGATTAATCTACATTTTTTTTCCATTTTCTTTTAGATATGTATAAAATTTATTAAGTGTAGGATTTTCACACATCTTTTCAATTTTAATTTGTACGGTTGTAAATTGAACTCATCCTATTAACTCTAGTACAAAGCACATGCAATCTCAAACATAATATGTATACATTAATTGGCAAGTTTTGTCTTAAATTTATCATGTTATTGTGAGGTCAACATCAATGATGCTTAAACAAATATTGTGATGGTTTTCTATCATTTTTATGGATAAGCACTCCCTCATATTTTAATTGTAAAAAAATAAAATACAACCCCATTCATATTATGGATGATGAAGCATGTGCAACATTAGTGAAAGAGGTTTATATTAAAAGAAAAATCCTAAAAAATCACCTGAATTTTAATAGATTATCCATTTTCCCCTATATGGTTCTATTTTTATCAAAAGTATCCAATTTCATCACTCTCTTAACAGAAAAGTGAAACTGACATGGACAAAGGGTAAAAATATCAAACTACCCCAATATGATATTTAAAAAAACACTAAATTAAAACAAAAAAACAAAAAAATAAATAATTGAGATCCAGACATAGCCATGAACACCATTTTTGAATCCGCTCTCTCTCCCTCTTTCTCTTATCTCCTCATTTCTGGGTTTTCAAGATTTCTCATCATCCATCTCCCATAATCATCAACCTCCCACAATCATCAGCAACCACCATAAAAAAAAAAAAAAAAAAAAAAAAAAAAAAAAACCACCGATCTCCAACGTTGGAGACTATTATCCACCATTACAAACTCAGACTCCAATGGCAAAGGCCTAGTTCTGGGTCTCCTATCGATGGGCCTCCATAGTGGTGACTTAGATCGAAGACCCAGAACTAGGCTCTCTAACTTGCTACTGTCATCAAACCATGGTGCTACAGCAGTCAAACCACTCACTTGCAAATTCGACCAGAGATATAGAGACAAAAAGGAAAAAGGGAGAGAGAAAAAAAAAAAAGAAACTCTTATACAATATTTTTATTTTTTATTTTTAAATAAAAATATCATACTTTAATATTATTTATTTTTTTATATTTTTATTAACATTTTCATTGAATTTCCTTTTTTATCTCCAGAGTCAAAAGGTCAATTATAGCAATCTAACGGAATCTGTTATCGTCAGAAGTATTATCGTCGTTTCATATGCTTTCAATGGGTATTTTTGGTGTTAAATTGAAAGTCAGACGGTATTTTGGATAAAAACGAAACTGTATAGGATAAAATGAATAATTTATCAAAAGTTAAGGACTCTTTTGGGATTATCCCTATCTTATTGCATGGTGAGAGAGACTAGAAAAAGTTATTCAACTAAAATAAAAATTCAAAAAATTAAAGTAGGTATGATAGACATACTTATTGTATTTTCTATTGATCTTTTTGTGTATGGTCAGCTTCTTTTTGACGTTTATGGTCGTTTGTCTTAAATTTTCGATCTATTTTTTGTTAAGTTGTTGAAAACTTGGAAATATATTGTTTATTATTGCACCAAAACTGCCTTCTTCAGTCCTAAAATAGATTGATAAATGACTATGTATTGTTATCCACTCTTCCTCATTTTCTTGAAGCTCGTTTGTATTAATGCTCGAAACAATATATATATATTATTTACTTGGACCGCTTCTATTATCTTGAAGGCTTGAAGCTCAGTATATGTTTTTTACACCATAGATGACCCGCTTGTGTTACAACATTGATTTAAAGTTTTTAAATTAAGGATAGTTGAGAATATCCTGCAAAACGTTATGTGATTATTGATATTAGACATTATTGGATTGTGTTTACATTAATACAAGACGGTAACTACAAATTGTCTTTTAATACATCAATATTTTAATATTACAAAGACAATTTGTGTTTTTATGATGAAAAAAAAAAAAACTATAAATATAACTAAATGTTAATATTTTAATACAACTAAATCTTTCAATGAAATTGAGATTCCAAGTTGAAAAACCCCTCTCCCAGTCGAATTCTGGAGGGTCCACTGAAAAGACACTGCATATGAGAGACTACCATTTCATTTGGACAATGTCAAGCCCAATTCATGTATTCAAACCAAAGACCAATAAAAAATGGGCCCATAAGTGTGATTAGGACCCAAAAACATATCGTTTGATTACAGCATATTACCGTGGTCCCTGTTCGGAAATGACACGAAACCAAACATCAAATTTATATTTAACGATCACGATTGATGTCTTCTTGTTTGGTGGTCGTCAATTTCATGAGAATGTATGTGGCTACTTGCATGATTTTAGTAACGCAACTTTTTCTTGAAAAAGTGTGAGGGGTGGTGGTGTGAGAGAATATAGATTCTGTCTAGCACCACCTTTGCAGCTTTCATAAATTATCTTTCTTGCAATAGTTTTGTTCCAATATTCCCTATGTTGCTTAAATTTGATGGTGAGTTTGCACATAAAATATCTCCATAGGTTTTAATATCAACCATCTAGATTTTTGTGCATTGGTCAAAGGATTTGGTGATGCCCACAAGCCAGATCGACCTAATTACTATAAGAAAACTAGACCTTCGACTTTTTATGAATTTATAATGTCTAAAATAAAATTTAGCAAAAGTTGATCAAAATCTGTTTATACTTCTGAAAGATAATTCAATCATTTTTATCCAAAATTGCAAAAGTAACTCAAGATTAACAAATGACACTAATTCAGGAGAAACATCTCTACTCAAATGTAAGACTCTTTTAATAATAAAGAGAGCTTGACCCATTGGATAACCAATACATTTGCTATGACGAGCATAATTGATAGAGCTTATTCCCAATTGAGGGATAAGAGCGAAGATGACTACATTTCTTAATAAGATTTTGGAATGTAGCAATCACTCACCGTTTTTAGTTTTTTTTTTTTTTTTCATCATACAACATTATACTAAAAAAGTAATGAACAAAATAGATCAATATCTTGATCATAAATTATCTAGTTGTTATAATTAAAACCAAAGAGAATGATCAAAGAGAGAGAGTTTTTTTTTTTCCCACTTGACATTAACAAACACACACACAAAAAATATATATATATATAACACCGAAATGAAGGCATGTATCATGACACAAGGGATGCAATTAAACACAACTTTTAGAGCGTGCACAAATGAGCATATATTTAGTCTCTATGGTCTTTTGGATTTGAAGACAAGAAGAAGAGACAATCATGAGTGGGCACCTAAATGTTTTTCCCTTTTGATCTGTCCCTCTTAAAAAAAAGCCATTTTCAAGAGCCAACCATCCCTACTTTTCTTGGCATCTCCTTAATAGCAAGAAGATGCTTTTGGTGTCTTTCTCTCTTTACAGCCTTCCTTTTTATTCTAGACAAAGTATAATGTGGCTTATGTGCATACACAAGTGGCAATTACTCTTCGACTATAATTAATGGCCTTGTTTTTCTTCTATACAAATAACGATAAAAATTTTAATTTGATGACAAATATATATATGATCGACTATTAAGAATCTATACCATTAAATGTGTTAAACAAAAAAGAAAGGATTCAAATCAAATATGAAAATTGTATTAAAGCAAATGATAAGGTTTAGGTTTTTATAAGATACATTGAGTACAAGCTGAATTCTTAATTTTAATTTTACGTTAATTTTTTTTTTTTTTTTGTCCGTTACATATTTGTCCCACTCTAAAGCTTGTTGGGTTGGCTGGAATTTCTATAATTCTGACATACAACCACTAGAATAACATAATTTTGACTTTTAATGTAAAGTTAGACACACTTTTTTATCTAGATATGCTTCTTCCACCTCGGCATCATATATTCAATTTGCGAACCCAAAACAATTTCAAAATTTGAATTGACCTTTACATATATTAAAATTTTTATTAAATTTTGAAGAGTTGTTATCCTCTTCCTTCTTCCTGATGATTGATGAATCATAATTTTTCTTTCAATGATTTTAAAAATATAAAAAAAAAAAAACATATTTAAATAGTATTAATTCAAGTAAAAAAAATAGATGAAATGATATTTATTGAATCAACAAGGGAGAAAATAATGATTCATTAATCGTTAAAAGAAAAAAATGATAATATTTCAATTTTGAATGATACATTTTTTTCTATTTTTATAATTTGTCAAATTTTTGTAATTTAAAATTATTAGGTCTAAAAATCCTCCAAATTAAGCAGTTTTCTTTTCCATGTGGGAAAGATCAAAATTGATGATTCTACGATCTAGAAAAATAGACTTCCTAATATGGGCATGAAATCGCACTAAATAAATAAATAATTCTACTACTTAAATACCAGTGGACTAGGTTAAAATAACAATTTTGAAAATAAATTATCACTCTTATTCATTTATAGTTAAAAGTGATCGGATATTTTTTTTTAGGATGCTGGGTCATAAAGTACATATGTAATAGTATAAATATAAATTATTCTCCTTGTAATAGAAACATATACTTTCAAATATGATGCGATTTCGAATTGTTCATATTACGTTTGATCTCCGCACGTATTTATAGCTCTATGATCATTAATATTAGTAAATCTTCGATTATTTCATAACTATATATATAAGTATATATATATATATAAAAGAATATATAACATGCTACTAAACTCAAGTAATCAAGCCAGATTAGAAACTCAAACCAAATTTTAGTTTAAACCACAAATTAATTATAAACATGCTCAAAATACAAATAATTTCTTGGAAGTCTCTTTTACTTGTCGAAAAGTGGGACCCGACCCGCGCCAGAGACAACAAGACAGCTTGCCTCGTTAAGCATCTTCGTGTCTTGTCCAGGTGTCACGATCAATTCCCCTAAATTACAATTATACCCTCCTTCCGTCCGCGCTCCTGGTCAACCATGATCAAATACATTCTCTCCCCGCGGCCACGCACATACCGCGCCACGTCACAAGCAGACATTTCTCGGTTCCCACCTCTGCCCCTCTCTTTTTATAAAAGCCTCCACTTTCCATTTCTCTCAAAATTAAAACGTTCTCTCTCTCTCCCTCTTAAAGTCCTCCAATTTCAATCGACAGATGTCATCACCACCGTCGACTACCACCACGACGTCGTATTGGTGCTACAGATGTGTACGGATCACCCACTCCTCGTCTCACTTCACGTGCCCTCACTGCGGCGGTGGATTCGTCGAGGAAATGGAAGCGGAAACCGCCGACAACCTCAGCCGGCAATTCTCCTCCTCCTCTGCGGCCGCCGCCATGTTCATGATCGAAAACGAAAACGACAACAACGGCAGAACGACGCCGTTTTTGCGGCGGAGAACTCGCCGGAGCTCCCACCACCACCACTCGCCTTCTTTCAACCCGGTCATCGTCCTGCGAGGCCGGACCTCTGAAGACGACGACGAGAACAATAACAACAACAGCAGCATATTCGAACTCTACTACGACGACGGATCCGGGTCAGGTTTGCGGCCAATACCCGATCCAATACTTGAGTTTTTAATGGGTTCAAGCTTCCACATGCTGCTACGTCAGCTGTCGCAGATCGATCTGACGGTGCTGAGCCGACCTGAGAACTCGCCGGCGTCGAAGGCGGCGATCGAGTCGATGCCGACGGTGGAGATATCGGCCAGCCACGCCGCCGCGGAGGCCCACTGTGCCGTCTGCAAGGACGCGTTTGAGCTCGGCACCGCAGCCAGAGAGCTGCCGTGCAAGCACATATACCACCAGGACTGCATCCTACCGTGGCTCGCCTCGCGGAACTCCTGCCCGGTCTGCCGGCAGGAGCTGCCGACGGAGGACTCCGCCGCTGTGGAGTCCGACAACCCGGAGGAGACGTCGGTGGGGCTGTCGATATGGAGGCTACCCGGTGGCGGCTTCGCGGTAGGTAGGTACAATGGGCGGAGATCGGCCGCCGCAGATCAAAGAGGGTTGTCGATAGTGTTCACCGAAATGGACGGTAGTGAAATCAGGGATCCTCCTAGGAGGCTATCGTGGATGGGGCGGACTTGGGTCAGACAAGGCAGTGGCGGTGGCGGCGGAGGAGGGTTTAGGAGGGTATTTCGTGGGCTGGGATCCTTTTTAAGGAGATTTAGGGGTAATGAATCTGATAATAGAGCTTTTGTTATGGATTGAATTAAAAAAAATGAATATGTGAAAATACATTACAGATTTTGCTTTATTTAATTTTTTTTTTTTGTAATTTAAATATAGATATTTATTTATTTATTTTTATTATTAGTGTATATAAACGTAGTAATTAAATTATTCTTTTTAGTTTTGTTTGGTTTCTTGGTAAGTGTAGGAGGATGTGTAAAGCCAAGAAGGGGGTTTTTGAAATCTTGTAAAGTGTATACTTTCTTTTCGGTTTTGTTGTTGTTCTAAGCACGAAAATTTTTCTTTTGAGTGTTTGTCAAAGATTCATATCTTCTTTTTGGGAGATCAATTTAAATTTAATTGTGTACTACCGCCACACTCATTGATTCTAATTCTCTGTCACATGTACATTGATTTCTGGCTGGTTATGATTTTTGAAGTTCATTTTTATGATAATGTCTGTCATGTTCAGATTAATATTTTAGCAATTGGTTTTAGCATATGATATGTGTGTTAGGTTTGAAATTTAGGATTTGATGGTCTCCGTATTCATGAAATCCATATTATATTATACAAATTTTGTGATACATTTGTTGAACTTGACAAGTTAGTGTTCAACTTTATAAATCAATATAAACTTCATAAATTTTACTTCCAATGTCATAAACTTAGGGACTGTTTATTTTTTCTAAATAGGTCTTTTTTTGCACTTCAGTATTAATTTAAATAATTTTAATAAAGGGCGGAGGAGGAGGTCCATGACCACCTTGTATTTGATGGCCTCCTCCATTCACATTTCAAACAAGTTGAATTGTTCAACTCTTTCTTGGTTCTTATTGTCGACGGATGTGGTCCTTGAACTCCATCGAACAAGGCGAGCATGGAGGATGTGGTTGAGCTCGTCAACGGAGATCTTGTTATTTCCGTTCTCATCGAACTCGTTGAAGAATTTTTTTACCTCCCCTGTGCAAGAGGAGGCCAACATCGCCATTGGTGATCATTTTATTATTATGGTATCAAATGCAATTTTATTGTGCATTCAAATGCAATTTTCACACTTATATCTCCAATTCTTTGGCTATCATTTTATTACTATGGTAGATCGATACTTGACTATTAGATTACCTTTGTTTTTGTTTTTCATACTAACTATTGACGCTAAATTTGACATATTTGGTAGTGAATGATTTTAAATGCAAAGATCGAACTTCACGAAGGTCTTACAAAATGAATATATGTAATTACAATTAGGTGGTTTACATTGGATTTATTCTTCAATGTTTAAGTCAAATCTAGTTGGGTATAAATTCAAGTAAATTTTTATGGCAAAAGGGGGATGGATGATAAAAGACTTTTCTCTTCGATGAATTTCTTGTATATCAATAAGTCTTATTGAGAGTTGTTCATTGTTATCCACCATACATTAATAGTTGATATCATTTGTCAACACTCCTACTTGGTCTATTGACACATCCCTAATTTGATGAGGACAATTTCGCACTTTTAATGCATCTCTCAATTTGGCCCATCAAGTTCTCTTACTTAGGAGGAATCTCCTTCAAAGCTTATGATTCTTATTAGATCAACAAATGTTTAAAAGTTATCGGTTAACGAATCCAGTCCTTACATTTATAGTTATCATGTTATGCAAATGACTATTTATATTTAAGCCCAATCGAGTAGCATCAGAAAAATGATAAAATTTTATATGTAATTATTTTATAACCGATATATTGAGACGAACTAATATTATGGTATCATTTACTTTTTTTCTATCTTTGTCATTGATTTTTTTTCTTTTATTTTTTTGATTAATCTATCTTATTATATTAATCGAGAGAGAGTTTCATAAACAAATTTTTTAAGAAAAATTAGATGAACATGGAGAGTGCTTAACCACATCATTGCTATAATCAGCAACTTATTAAGCGTTTGACTTGTTCAAAAGTGCCTGGCGGCTTCGAAGATTTACTGTGGTCCAGCTGGAGGTTTAAAAGTAACTTAGAGCGACGAATTCAAGCCTCCAAGCCTCCATAGACCAATCACCCTGTATGGACGGAGAGACGTTGCATAAAACACCCCACCAACAACACACACACGTCCAAAAACTTTTGTCTTTTGCGCCGACCAAAACTAACAACACTCGTTTTGTATATTTGTCTTCCACTTGTGAATTGTAACAAAATCCTGTACGTGAGAACACATTGGAACTCGTTTTGGGCATTTGGATAATCTAGTTTAGTATTGTTTACACGTTTAATTTACTTGTACAAAACAATATTGCGTGACAATTAATGTTGGCTAGATTAGATTCATGCACGCAATGTATTTTAGTTATTTCTCTATATTTGTGAGAAGAAAATTTAAATAAAAACACATTTGAGTAATAATTTTAACATATGTTTATTCATTTATAAAATAATCGTAAAGATTAATTAATATAAAAATAGTTGTACGATTGTGTAGTATTATTCCAACTATTAGATGAGTTTGACAAAATCATTATACCGGTGGTTGGATTTTGTGAAATTAATTGAACACAGTGAGATTAATGGTAAAATATAAAGGTTGTCACTTGTCGGCGTCTGAATTTGATTAATCTAGATTCTTCACCCAATACTGCAATTAAAGCACACAAAAACAAAAAACAAAAGTAATAAAAGAGAGGCAAGAGAAAAAAAAAGCAAAAAAGCTTTTTACGTGGTTCGACCCAAAAAGATACTTACATCCACGACTATTTTCTGGTTATTTTGATAGAGAAATAGTATATTATTGATTGATTATATCTGTTTACAATGATTTTTTACCCCTATTTCAGTAAATGCTACAATTGAAACACACAAAAGCATAAAACAAAAGCAATAAAAGAGAGGCAAGAGTGATAATAGAATGCAAAAAGGTTTTTTATGTGGTTTAGTCTAAAAATATGTTTACATCCACAACTATTTTTTGGTTATTTTAATAGAAATACAGTATATTATTGATTGTTTGTGTCTTTTTACAATGATTTTTCACCCCTATTTATAGCCTGAAATGTATTACAGTTTGAGTATATTTAAAACAGAAAAGAATTTTACATTAATTATGTTACAAAAATTGTGTTCACCAAATCAGGGATAAATCCTGCTGAAGTTTAAGTTTGATTCTACTTATAATTCTGGTAATTAACTTTTTCTCAAATTATGATGTTTCCCTTCTGAAATGATTCGTTTTAATGAACGTTTTGAGCTACGAGCTATACCTCACACTGCAAGTTAGATACTGCTCTGGGTGAGATAAAACTAAGCGTAAGACAGTCTTGATAATGGTTGATTAGCAACTTGAAAGCTGTAGTAGCAAATTGGGAGCTCGTTTCTGCGAGTTGTAAGTTTGATGAGCTAAACGTTTGGCGTGTTGGGTTTTTAACGAGCTACGTTTTTATCTATTGAGTCAACTCAGTGGATCAGCCTTGAGCTTTTACCAATCCATTTATGCAGCCCCAAATATAGGTGCAACATCACTTTATTTTCAATGTAGAAACAATTAGGACTTTATCCGAAAGGTTTGAGATCGAGTTTTGCATTGGTTTTGTATTTATTTCTAGTCACTTCAAATGTATTTATATATGTGGTAATCCTACAAAGACATATATATATTAGTTAGAGTCAAGTAAATTTTTATTTAAAATTTATCATAATTATTTGATTATTTACAATTTTTATTAAAACTTTAACAATTTTTCTTGTTAGCTCGCTAAGGTTAACGTGCCTCGCTTCACCTTCATATAAGCCTCTAAGTTGCGGATGATAAAGTGGTGCCAAGCATCCACTATCATAGCAACACTTCACACGATCGATCATGTCTTTCTACCATGTTCCCTGTCTTTTTGTTGATTATGATCAATGTATAACATATATGCAACCCTTTCTACTAAATCACATAAAAAAATTTGTCACTTATAATGTTTAATATTTAACTCATATTTAATTTATGTGGTATATAGCAAATGAATTAACATTAATCATTTAATTATATGTTTACTTCATGGATTGAGGAATGAGAATAAGGAATAAGATTGATTGATGATGTTTACTTATTTAAAATTCATTTTATAATGAAAATAAAAGTGTGGATCCTACAGTAATTTGGAATTATAAAATGAGAATCTCATTTCCTCAACCCACTTAAGAATCAAATTTTCATTCCATTTATCAAAATAAAAAGTCTCTTATATCTTTTGTTAAAAAATAAAGAAAAACTTATTTTATTTGATATTAAAAAAAACTACATATTATAATAAAAACTACACACTATTAAGATAATATATGTTTTTTTTTATTATAATATACAGTTTTTATTTGATATTAAAAAAAAAAATCATATATTATAATAAAAAAGTACTCGCTAGGTTAGTGGATTATTAAAATAATATATAATTTTTTTTATATATTTGATATTAAAAAAAACTGCACACTATCATAATTAATTCATAATTTTAATTAAGAATATTTTTGTAATTCATAATTAATTTATTTCGATTTTAAAACAAATTAAACAGCTTAAATACTATTGATTCTGATTTCAATTTATGCAATTGAAGTAAACAAATTATTTTAATTTTGATACTTCATTCCAATTTCATATCATTTCGATTTCTTTAAGTGAAGTAAACGCATCATTATAATATATACACACATTTATATAATGTATAACCATCATAAGACAAAAAAAAAAGTAAAATTCAATCCATTCCATTTCATAAATCAAAGCATTAAAATAAAAAGATTTACTAATTTATTGATTGAATAAAATTATTTATGAATAACAATAGTAAGATTGATGGTTAGGGAAATTATCATACAATAGGTAAGTTTTGTCATCGAAAGGTCACAAATCCAACGGCTGACGTAAACTTTTCCACACCCACTCTGACAAGTCAGGTACTCGTGGCAGCACTTCCACTGACAACAACTCCACGTGGAAGCCTCTAGACTCCGCCCTCCACCCAAAAAAATATATATATCCAGTTTCGATTTAGTCCCAGATCCACCTCGCTCGATCTTTCTCTCACTCTCACTCTTGCAAATCGTAAGTCACTCCACTCCCGTTTGGTTATCGAGAAATCCACATCGAGAAAATTTTAAAAACTGTATATTTTTTTCCTTTACGAATTCCGCATTTACTTTAGATTCCGATAATTTGTATAATCAAAGCTTTGATTTTGACGACATTGTAGTGTCTATGTAGATTTTATATGGAGAACGCGTGATTTTGTTTATTTATTTATGTATACATATCTTGTGGATCTTGTGTGTGTAAATATACATTTTTATATATATAGAAAGTGTGAATTTATTTATATATTAATTAATTTATATGTAGAAGCAAAGAAGATGATATTATATTAGGTCGGCCGAGTTTTTGATTATTGTATATAGGTTTTGTAGGTAATGACTAACTCGTTTTGCCTGAGTCTTTTATACAATTCTTGGCTGGATTCGTATACCTAATCGTGTTATTTTATAAGAGCAGAATTTGATGTAATGGTGGCATTTGATTGACTGTTAAATGATTTTTTTTTTTTTTTTTAATTGTTGTATTGTTGAATTTTTGGTAGGTCAGATGGTTGACAAGTTGTGATTTGAATTTTGTATAAGTGGCTGTTTATTTGGATTTTTTTTGTTTGGGTGTTGAAAGGAAGGATTTTTTACATATAATAGAGAAATGTAATGGTTTTATCATGTGGAAAGTTTAATATGATATTGAGGGTTGGTAAATATACATGTGGCAAACTGGTTTAGTTTTATTGTTTTTATAGGTGTTTGGCGAATGTACCCGTAGGTAGCTTTGCTAAATTAAGAACTGAATTTATATGGTCCCCATTTAAGAATTCACGTATGGTGTTTTAATTTATGTAACACGTGTGTAATTTAATGTTTTATTTATTTTGGATTTTCGTCGAAGGGTCGATGATTGGTATTGTGTATCTTCTAAGCCTGCTTGTGTGGGGCACGATTGGGACCTGTTTTAAGGTCACAATGCTTGAAAGTCTATGCTTTCATTTGATCGGAAATGGGATTAATTGGTGTTGTAGAAGAAATATATCATTTCCTAGTTGATACATGTGTAAACAGAGTATAATTTCCCTATTTGGAATCCTAGAAGTGTATCTCCTGTTGGGTGGATAGAGATGCATTTTAAGTTTTGGTGCTTGTTCGTATTTTGGATCTAACTGTGAATCTAACATGTGCATTAGCTGAGTAATCAGTTTTCTTTTGTTATGACTAAAATGTGTGTTTGTGCACTTAATTATGATTATTGACACTGTAATCCTTCTTTGTAATCTGATTTTTCTGTTATGACTTGTCAATTATGGGCAGCAGTTTACCTAATAGAGAATAGCGAAGTTTGTGTTACTACTTAATCTGCTAGTATGTTTTACTTACTTGGGGTTGCTCTCTTAGGTGATAAAACATAATTGTTGATCTTCATATTTAAAATGTTTAAGTTCTGTGTGCCTTTAGGAATTTTGCAGGATTTTTGCTGAAGGCATATCAGAGGACTATTCAAACTTGCTGCGTACTATCTAATATTTGCTAAATCAAGAGAAGTTTTTCAAGTCTTTTCCAGTTATGAGTTTTGTTTTCCGAGGAACTAGAGGAGATATTGAAAGTGGGTTTCCAGGATTTATTCCTGAACGACCTGCAGTGGTATGTTCACGTGTGCTTTTGTACTTTGGTACCCTCGAGGCTGTAATTACATCGGATTGTATTATTTGATTCTGGAATGGGATGCCTAATTTACCATTATTCAAATTTTTCTTCTTTTACCTATCAGCGAATTCATGCAGCTCGATCGGTTAATATAAATTCACTGGCTTTTCTTGTTACAGGTAATGTTTGATATTCTGTATGTTTAACTATGTTGTTTTCCATGCTACCACAGTGCTTTCTAATCTGTACTTCCCTCTGTTCACTGAGCAGTTCTTTTGCTATTCATGATTTTAAACTCTCACCAGATGTCCCCAAATTTTCTGGTATGTAATTTGAACCTTTATTGTGGGCATGCTAGTGTTCCTGAAAAACTAATGCATAGCCATTAAGGAGGTATTTTGTGTATGTATGGATGCAGCTCTGGCTAGTGGTGGGTGTCTTTTTAATGGCCACAAGCCTGAGGATGTATGCAACTTGTCAACAACTTCAAGCTCAGGCTAGAGCTCATGCTGCTGCAGCTAGTGGCTTGCTTGGTCATACTGAATTACGACTGCACATGCCGCCATCAATTGCTTTTGCAACAAGAGGACGATTACAGGGGTTAAGGCTTCAGCTTGCACTTCTGGATCAGGAATTTGATGAGTTAGGTATGATTTTTTCTTAGATCTCTTGATTTGTAAGAAGCTGTGGGGACCGTTATCAAACTTTAAAACATCCCTCTCTGGACTCTGCTTAAAATTGGCATTGGGTGATGAATTTAGACCATTTGCCGATGTCCAAAGCCAATCTAGGATTGTACGTCTCTTATAGGTTTTATTATGTGGTTCATACTTTTTATATCCGCTGTAGATTATGATACACTGAGAGCGTTGGACTCGGATAATATTTCCACTACTCCTTCAATGAGTGAGGACGAAATCAATGCCTTACCTGTTCACAAATACAAGGCTCCTGGCTTGGAGAGGTGAGCTGGGTTGGTATATTTTTTTTTTCTTCTAATAGGTTTGTCCATTGGAGCAAAGAATAGCAGCAGTTAAATGTTATGTTCTGAGCTTTTTCTGAAAAGAGATTGATTCTGTAAATTATGTGACAGTTATATTCTAGTTGCCAACGTACTCCTCAATTTAAGACCGAAGATATCCCATCTTCTGACTTGAGCCTGAGAACAATGTAAACAATATTATACCATCTAGAGTTGTTTCTGTGTTGAAGTTATCTGTCGATGGCGGTTTAAAATTGACTGCATCAGGAATTCAGTGATAGAATCATGTGGCAGTATTACCATATGATAGATGATTTGACGTGTTCATCATATTGAACCATAACTAAGGTGGGGGATGTGATGAACCTCCAAAGAGTAAATTTTATTATGGTATTTGCCATTTAAACACACCTGTTGAGATAAGAACTTGTTAATTTGACATTTTTAACAGAGTAAAATAATCACTATATTAGGGTAAAAAAATTATTTACTTACTTTTTTCATGCACGTTATGTATTTATATGTTTCTCCATGATATGATTTATTGCTTGCTTATGCTTACTACGGTCCTGCCTTCCTGGCTAAGTTTTTATAATTTTCATTAGGTCCCAGCTGTCAGTTATTATATTTATATACAATTCCTGTGGCTAGATGACATTGATTTAACATCAGTTTGTGTCTGTCACAGTGCTGGCTCGTCACTACAACCATCATCTTCAGCCCTGGGTGAGGTATAATATATTATTCTATGTTTCATTGCAAAATTAATTAGACAGTCATAACAAGTAACTTCATATAGTAGGCTCGACTTGTAATAACCTTTTCACAGTGCTGTTTGCCTACTCGTGTCAATGACTGTTAATATTTACATTTTTGTTTTTCCCAAACAGTCAAGGCAAGACTCCAGAAAGGTAGATGGCCGTGCAAAGACTTCAGGAGATGAACTGACTTGCACCATTTGCTTGGAGCAAGTCAACAGGGGGGAGCTTGTTCGTAGCTTGCCATGTTTACATCAGGTTCTTCCTCTACTCACCATTGTCATCTCTTTCAACATTTTGTAAAGAATAGGCATCTATGTACAACCACATTTTCTTGAGTCTGATCCAGTGTACAATTTAAATTGTGCACACATTTTACAGTTTCATTAGGATCTATTTTATATTTATTCATGACTTTTTATGGATTTATAATTAACAATTTTCTAAGTTACCCATAATAATTGTACTATTTTTGTGTTCTGGAAGTGACCATTTTAATGTCATTTTTGTAGATATGGATATTGACTCTGGTTATTTGATATATATTTCATGGTCTGTCTTCTTTGCAGTTCCATGCCAGCTGCATCGATCCATGGCTACGGCAACAAGGCACATGTCCTGTGTGTAAATTCAAGATGGGTTCACGATGGCAGGAAAATCGGGAAAGTGAATCCGATGAATCTGACATGGTTTGATGATTATTATTGATGATTTACCTAGTGAATATCGAAGTATATATATCTTTTATACTCCATTTGCATATAAATAAGTACATATTATCTGTAGGACACCTGTAAATAACCCCAACTTTTGGTGATTGTCTTGGCTTGGCTTCATGACCATAAATGAATTCTGTATTATATTCTCCCATTTTCTCAGCCTTGTATCTTGGATTAAATGTCAACTATATCTTATCGAATATATATATGTATTTTTTAATTGTTCAAGAAACCAACACAGCCACACTGGTTGCTCTTGATGTTATCGTCTTTTGGTTGTTTTTCTGTACTTAGAAATAATATATTTTTTTGGTCCCAGAGGCATATCTTAGTAGTTATTTTACTTATAAGTACTGTGTATGTTCACAGATCAACACGACCTCAGATATTATCCACGCAGCAGTAAACTAGGTGAGCTGTGTACTTCAAATCTAATTAAATGATTTAATGCTTTTATTTAAGTGACTTTTATTTGTTTCATTATAATTATTACTGACATCATTGTGGCCTACATTAAATTGTTATATTAGTATAATTGATGTGTCATGAGATCACTTGAAAACTTAGCTAGATCATTTATTTGATCTGTTTTAATTGATGTTTTGAAAATTGTGATTGTTGAATCTTATGATACATATGTTTTGTGTTAATATATATTTCTTAATCTGAAACAATTAAAATCCTAAAGTTTTTATTATACATGATTATTATGTACTGATATGTGGTTGAGATTTATTTTGATTTTAACGTTATTACCATAAAATCATAGATTTATACCTTTTATGTACTATTCAATCTTTCAAATGTACTTGGAAAATTTATGGGATATTCAAAACCTCTGAATTGTCAAACTAAGTCTATTTTTGGCCTGCCTGTACCAGCTGTTAACACAGGGACTGAAAACTGTTTGTGTAGTACAACACGGGAAAGTCAAAACTGTACTGCACTAAGGAGAGAAATCCATCCATTTTATATCAATCTTAAACACAACTAATCCCATCCCAGACCAGAACAAGAAGTTCACCACAGCCCCTATTCATGGCTGATTTTATTCCTCCCTTTAAAGCTCTAAAGTCAACCACCCTTTTCACTTTTGTCCTGTTCCTGCAACTGTCCCTGATCAATGGTCACGGAGGGCACGACCACGATGAGGAGGGTGGTGGTGAGGGGGATCATGCTGATTTGCATGAAAAGGGGTTGATCTTGGTGAAAATATGGTGCCTGATCATTCTGCTGGTGAGCACGTTTGTAGGGGGCGTATCTCCCTACTTTTGTAGATGGAATGAGAGTTTCCTTCTCTTGGGCACTCAGTTTGCTGGTGGGGTTTTCCTGGGGACTTCGATGATGCATTTCTTGAGTGATGCCAATGAAACGTTTGGTGATCTCACAAGCAAATCATATCCTTTTGCATTCATGCTAGCTTCAACTGGTTATCTTCTAACAATGCTTGCGGATTGCATAGTGAGTTTTGTTGCAAAGGGTAGTGAAAAAGAAGTTAGAGTTGACGTGGAGGAAGCTGGAAGAAGTACTTTTGATGCTAATAAAGGAACTGGGATGGATGTCAATCCAGTTTTCCTGAAGACAACCTCCCTTGGAGACACCATTCTTCTCATTTTCGCCCTTTGTTTTCATTCGGTTTTCGAGGGTATCGCTGTTGGAGTCGCAGGTATGTGATCCATGATCAAGAAGTATTGAAATTCAGCGAAACCCTTAATTTTAAAAATTATCGTAAACCTCCCTAATTAGAAAAACGTCCGAGATTTTTTCTTGACATTTTATATAATTTAGTAAGTTTTAAAGTTTCAAATCAAACAACTCTATCTATAATTAGAATAAACTTTTGGGTAACAAATGAAATAAAAACTCATATATTTTTTGTCATATTAACTTGATATTGAATAAAATTTATTCGAAAACTTTAAACTTGGAGATAAACGTAATCAATTTTGTTCGTATTCTTTCCTCAAATAAACATATTTTTCGCACAGCTACAAAGGCGGAAGCATGGAGGAATCTGTGGACAATTTCCTTGCACAAAATCTTTGCAGCCATTGCAATGGGAATAGCCCTACTAAGGATGATACCAAAGAGGCCGTTTTTACTAACTGCGGTTTATTCATTTGCCTTTGCTATTTCAAGCCCCATCGGGGTCGGAATCGGGATTGCCATCGACGCCACGACTCAGGGACAGGTTGCCGATTGGATCTATGCAATCTCAATGGGGTTAGCTTGTGGTGTTTTCATCTATGTTGCAATCAATCATCTTATTGCCAAAGGCTTCAAACCACAATCTAACTGTTATTTTGACACTCCCTTTTTCAAGTTTCTTGCTGTGCTTATTGGGGTTGGAGTTATTGCAGTTGTTATGATCTGGGATTGATGAAAAATTTCTCTTAATTTTGTGATCTTATCTATTGCGTGTGATTGTATATATGATTGTTGGAGTGGCCGGTTAAATTTTACATGTATATATAATTATAATTATTTTATGTCGGAAGATCATTTAAAATTTAGAAAAAATTAAATTTAAAAAAGATACTCTCTTGAACAAAATTCAAGATTGGTCTTTCTTCACAAAAAAAAAAAAAAAAAAAATCTCATTTTATGTCGGAAGATCATTTGAAATTTAGAAAACATTTAAAGAAGATACTCTCTTGAACAAAATTTAAGATTGGTCTTTTAGTTTCATTTAATAGTGTAAATATTTTCTTTGATACATGATTAGTGGAATTTCTTGTCAATAAATCCATTAAGTAATACATTAATGGTCTATAACATATATGGATATAAACTAAAAACACTTTGAAGTAGATATGTAGTATTATCACGTTGTCGGTTTAAATATGCCATAAAAGAAATACTATTACTCATTTTTTTAATATTAATTCATATTATTATAGATTACAATGTTCAAATATAAAAATAAAATATTTCAATAAAATTATATGATTTAAATATTTTCTTTAAAGAGCTTTTTTTTCCCCTCCAAATAATAGGATCTTTATGCTAACTACTAATTTAACAAATTTATAATCATACTAAAACATCATATAATCAAAATAGAGTAAGTTAGTCAACATACATAGAGTTCTAACACGTGTGACGTGTTTATTAATCAAGTACCTGATAATCTACTATAAATGGGCTAACTTGTGTCACTAATTAGTGTACGAAAAACCCTTACCAATTTGTTTAGAGAACATTAATGAAGAGTTCTGTACTCCCAAGAATGTGTTAGTGACAATTCATACAACAACAAAGATTTCGAATATTTGATTAGGGAGAGTTAATATTATTGTACAAGAATCAATATATAATATAGAGATTGATCTTACTTACTTTAATTATGATCTTGTCGGGGAAATATCTTAATTTGCTGTCATAATTTACATCTTAGGGTCATTGCCATTTAATTTTCAACCAATGCATGTTGATAATTAAATTAATTGGTTAACATCAAAACCATATTGAATTTCAATAGTAAAATTAATTATATTTTTTTTCATCGTTTTAATGTATTTAATTGTTGAAATTTGATATATGAACTTTATAATTAGAATTTAGATATTTGATGTGACTAGAGAGTATTAGTGTAGTTTAGTATTTAAGAAATGTAGAGAATGATTTTGTATTCTATAAGGATAGTAGTTGTTGTAAGTTGTAACTACAAATATGAACCCACTTACCAATGTAAACTTATACATATACATAATTGAAATATTAAAACTCTTTATCATAGACCCACTTCAATTTCTTCTCATAGATTTTCCACTTTTACATCAACTTACCGATTACGAAACCGTCATTAATTTGGTTAGTTTCATGAGTAACAATGATTAAGAACTAACTAATTGAACAACTTCATTAAAGATTGATATTGATTTCTCCATCAGTCAATCAAATCAATGATGCATTTTGTTGCTTGAAAGGAAGGTGGATCAAAAGCCATTGTCTTTCCTTGGCTTCAGGATTCATGTTAGGGTTTTTAATAATTATTAGTTTGGTCGGGTAAGAGAGAGCTGCCATCACCAACCAGTGCCATGCCCCAGCCTGAAAATGATAAACCACATGAACTTTTAATTGACTTAAAATGGACAGATAATTGATTTTGATTGGTCCAATGTCGGTCAAATGTTGATTTAACACTTTGGATTCAGTTTTAGTCGTCATCACCAAGACTAAACTGTTGGATAAGAATGGATTTAGTTTCAGATAATCTTATTTAACATAATTATAAGTATATCATGGAACTCAAGTTAAAATTCATAAAAATTATGTTAGAAGTCATGCAAAGTTCACCTTAGTTCACAAGTTTGTATTTAAGCTACTCAAATTTACTGTGTAATTACATAATGATTAACATACTCTATATAAATTAGATTGCACGTCGTACAATTGAATGCAAATTTTACAAATTTTAACATGAACTTCGTAGCATAAATTTTATAATATTAGACTGCATGTCTGCACCGCATTCATGTTCTCTTGCAGAAAAGTTTTCATGAAAATCAAAAGGGATTCTAAGAAGAATCATTGCATCGACAGGGAACAATTTGAATATGTTTTTTTATATTGAGGTTATAATTAGAGAAACATATCTGGTTAATAACAAGGATGAAATTTGAAACATGCATTATTATAAACAAGCCAATGAATTACCTTTGATGGCACTCCACAGTGATGAAAACATGGTCCGACAGTAGGTAATGACTTAAAACATAAATCAACAAAAAACAGATTCTATCAATGTCTTTCTATATATAAACAGCACTGCAGGGATCATATCTCACTAAAACAACAAAGCCTAACGTTTTTTACGGTTTGTTTTGCATCTTCATTACAAGTTGAGCTGGAACACAGAGAGTCATGGGTGGTGCTTCAAAAATGCATCTGTCACCAACAATTCTTGTGGCTTCTCTCTTGGTTATGGGCTGCTTTTGTGTCTCTCCAGTTGCTGCCACTGCAAACCATGCAGGCATTACAAGGCACCACACATTCAATGTATGTATCGAACTATGTTTTATCTTTCTATACAAAATTTTTAAATGCAGACGTCTGTATTTTATTAAATTGGAGAATATTAATTCGCAAAAAGAAAATAACTAATGGATTCAATATATTTATTTTGAATTTATGATAAATTCTTGCTCGAAAGATATTATTGAGATAAGTGTGAATTGATTTGTGTACAATGTAATTGTAGATAAAACTGAAAAATGTCACCCGGTTGTGCCATACAAAGAGCATGGTCACGGTTAATGGGAAGTTCCCTGGCCCTCGCATTGTCACTAGAGAAGGTGATCGTCTTGTGGTTCAGGTGGTCAATCATGTTCGTAGCAACATCAGTATTCACTGGTACGAAACCATTGATTAATTAGTTTTATTACGGTTAAATTATACACACCTTTATATTTGACTGATGTATAAGCAAAGGAACTAAGTTTTTTCGTCATATAAAGTAATTTATCTCGATAGATTTTGAAATAATTAGATTTAAAATATAAATTTATAACATTTATGAGATAAATGAAATTTTGCCCTTGACCTTTTTATGTAATTAAATTATTATTTATCTACGGCATTTTTTTAAAAAAACTCGGTGAAATCATGATAAAAGTTGTGATGAAACACGCAGGCATGGAGTAAGACAACTTCAAAGTGGGTGGGCAGATGGGCCATCATATATAACACAATGTCCCATTCAAAGTGGCCAGAGCTATGTCTACAACTTCACCATTGTAGGACAGAGAGGGACTCTCTTCTGGCATGCACACATCTCATGGTTGAGAGCCACTGTCTATGGACCCCTAATCATCCTCCCTACGCACAATGCTTCTTACCCATTTGCCAAACCCTACAAGGAAGTCACAATCATGCTCGGTACTACAATTATTTATTTACTCTGTCCTTTTCTAATCCAGACATTCATTCACGGACAATATATAATAACGTACATAGATTCTGAATATACAGACATCAGTATCTAAGAATTATCTTACCAATGTTTACACCAAATCTTTGAGACATGTGACTGAAATTAGTTAGTGAATTATATTATGCCATGCTAAATATGACAAAAACATGAAATCAATACAGGTGAGTGGTTTAATGCTGATCCTGAAGCAATCATCAACCAGTCATTGCAAACAGGAGCTGGGCCAAATGTCTCTGAAGCCTACACTTTTAATGGGCTTCCAGGGCCGTTGTACAATTGTTCATCAAAAGGTCTGCTTCTTCATTAGCTAGAATTGGTCCATATATATCACCACTGAATGTGTTAAGGTGGCAGTGGACGCTCATTTATCGTGACAATGACCAGATTCAAGTTGCTTCACTGTAAATGATATTAAAAAAACAATTGACCTGAATTCGGAGACAATTTTCTTACATTTTCTTTGACATGGTGGCATTGCAGACACATACAAGCTAAAGGTGCAGCCAGGGAAGACGTATCTCCTTCGCCTGATCAATGCCGCACTGAATGATGATCTCTTCTTTAGCATTGCAAACCACACCTTCACTGTTGTTGAAGCTGATGCTAATTACATCAAGCCTTTCGACACCGACACATTACTCATTTCACCAGGACAAACCACCAATGTCCTCCTCAAGACCAAAACCAACCCTCCACATGCCAAGTTTTTCATGCTAGCCAGACCATACTTCACTGGCATGGGCGCATTTGACAATACAACAGTAGCTGCCATTCTAGAATATGAACAAGCAACCACTAACAGTAACAACGTTACACTTCTAAAACCATCTCTCCCAGCCATTAATGCTACCAGTTTCGTCGCAAATTTTTCGAATAAGTTTCGCAGCTTGGCAAATGCTGAATTCCCAATTAACGTGCCTCAAACTGTGGACAAAAAATTTTTCTTCACAGTTGGTCTAGGAAGCAGCCCATGCCCAAAAAATCAGACATGTCAAGGGCCTAATGGCACCAAATTTGCAGCCTCAGTGAACAACATTTCCTTTGCACTGCCTTCAACAGCATTGCTTCAGGCCTATTTTTTGGCCAAATCTAATGGTGTGTACACCACAGATTTTCCTAGCTTCCCTCTTAATCCATTTAATTTCACAGGGACTCCACCAAATAACACGTTTGTGACAAATGCGACCAAAACGGTGGTGCTGCCATTTAACACAAGTGTGGAGGTGGTGATGCAGGACACTAGCATTTTAGGTGCTGAAAGCCACCCTCTACATATTCATGGATACAATTTCTACGTCGTGGCTCAGGGATTTGGTAACTTTGATCCCAATAATGACCCTCCAAAGTTCAACCTTGTTGACCCTGTTGAAAGAAACACTGTTGGTGTCCCATCTGGTGGTTGGGTTGCCATTCGTTTTCTGGCTGATAATCCAGGTCAGTACTATTGCTTAATTAGTATCCGCACGATTGTTCTCACACATTTCGTTTTCGAAAACACTTATTATTCAGTCATATCGTAGTTATGATTAATCATTTGAAAAGTTCTGAATGATAATGCTCAGTTATATGAAAAGTCGTGAGTGATCATGATTAATCATCTAAAAAGCCATGAATAATTAGAATACCGTACAATTACATCTTAATACAAAAATATGGTTATTATTGTCTAACATGTTACATGTAACACAGGTGTTTGGTTCATGCATTGTCACTTCGATGTCCACTTGAGCTGGGGTCTAAGGATGGCTTGGATTGTTCTAGATGGGAAACTCCCTAATCAGAAGCTGCCTCCTCCTCCGTCTGATCTTCCCAAATGTTGACCAAATTTTCTTTCTCTCTTACAAGAGTAACTTATTACGTTTTCCATGGGTGGTTTCAAGGTTTGCCAAAGAGTACATATATAGCAGTCACAGCCAGCAACAGCATTGATGAACTTATAATAATAATAATAACTGTGTTTGTTTTGCTTTTCTCGAGAGATGACCTGACCTGATTCCTTCACTGAGAGATCATGAAGAAGCACCCAGTGGAGGAGATTTTGTACTTGTTTATATCAAGAGTTTCAGTGCTTTTGTTCCTGCATCGACCAATATGAATAATAATAATCATCATCATAATAATAATGTTCCTTTGATTCCTATATTTTGTCCTCTGATAGTGTAAGTGTGTTGTTTTGGACTTGTTGGTACATTGATCATATACATGCACAGATTAAATGAACCCGTGACAAGTGGAGATTGGCCTAATATAATCTCGTCACTCCTATACAAATAAAGTGGTGTAATCGAGAGACACGTCCCTCCTCTCTCAAACCACAAAATTGTGATTTATAGTCAAGACGTCCTATTCCCTATAGTTGAAGGCAAATTTAAAGTACTTATCAAAATTAACTTTAATACAAATTGTCTCGTTGCAATTGGTGGTACGGTGTAGTGGCACCCACTTTCTTGATGTGACCTTTTTTGAATATCCAATCCAAGATTTAAACTGCAATATATTCATCTAACTTATGGACGATTTTTCCATTTCGTATGGTTGTCTCTCCTATTTTTGGGAGTCTTAATTTCCCATTGCAACTCAGTATCCTAATCTTATAAATATACTTAAAAGGAAATCGTCACCATTATATAATGCTGACATATGATACATCTGGTGCATGTAATATGCTTTTTCTTGTTAGGTATTATGTCGATCCCTTCCAAAAAAAATTTAATTTGCTTTCCCTCTTTTTGGCTGTGCATGGCTAATTCTCTACTACAAAATGGTTTTTGCACATGTTATGCTGTTTGTATGAGCATCAAAATCTAGCTTTTCCAAATGAGGGTTGACTAAAGCAAAAAGGGTCTCTGATCAGTCTGAGTCTCACCTCAACTGGATCAAAATGTATTAATTTCTTCTGCAAATCCAAGTTAATCCACCATCACAACTTTTCTCATAATGGTCTAAAACTTGCAAATCACACAAAAGTGTATTTGGGTAATCCATATATATATGTATATGTATATATAATTTTTACATTCATTAATCATTGGGAGCAGAAGCAGATGATCATTACTTATAATCTAATAAATTTGTCGGTGCCTCATCCAAACATGTTGGAATTTGTAAATTAAATTAAATACATATTTAAGATAATCAGTTTCTTAATTACAACTCGAACTATATGTCATGGTGATCAAATTCGATATATTCTTTAAGGTCTTTATGCTAATATTAAACTAACAGTTTGAAACAAATCATATCGTGGTTAATATGAAACATTTAAATTATCATATTATTAATCAAATGTGAAAACGTTAATAGATTGGTTGATATATCGTAATGTGATTATTCAATTTTTTACATAATTATATATAAAATAATGAATTGAATGCTTTTGTAAATTTATTTCTTTTTATCATATAAAATACAAGTAAAAGTCATCCATGATCTAGTTATCCATATATATATGTAATGATTTTATAATTAGATATATCTGATTTTCAAAAGTAAGGATCAATTAATCAAATTTATTCATTGCATTTGAATTAAATACAAGTAAGAACTAACTAATCAAATTCATCCATTACATTTGTAAATTTGTTTCTTTTTATCATATAAAATACAAATAAAATTGATTGATGATCTAGTTATCCATATATATATAATGATTTTATAATCAGATATATCTGATTTTAAAAAGTAAAGACCAACTAATCAAATTCATCCAATGTATTTAAATTAAATAGGAGAGAAAATTTGTTTTAGGTAAGAAAACGTAATAGATGAATTTGATTAATTGGTCATTGTTTTTTAAAATAAGGTATATCTGATTTAAAAGTTATATATAAAATATTTTATAAACAGGACGTCCTAACTTTAAAAAGTTAAGATGAACCAATCAAATTTATCAATTCTATTTGAATTAAATAAGAGTGAACATTTATTTTATGAAAGAGAATATAATGAATGAATTTGATTGGTTCATTCTAACTTTTTAAAGTTAGAAGGTCCTTATTATAAAAATAAAAATATTATATATATAACTCTATTTTTTACCCAAATGACTGCTTGATCAAAGCACAAGAAATTGGAAGTGAAATAGGATATAAGCGTACGAGTAGTCATAGTATAGAAAAGAGCATTCAATGGTGGAATTGAGCATTTGTGGATTCTAATAACTACCATGCACTTGTATCCAATAAAGTGAAGGTGCAAATTAAAACATTAAATGTTTTTCAACCGTCAACATATTATTAAATGATCTGAACTTCACCATTTATAGCTATTTACAGAGGTTCCTAGTGTCACTCATTCTTAGTTGGGAATGTTGACTTGGAGCCTTTTTGTAACTTACAAAAATTTTGTCAAATCCTGTCAGCTTTTAGAATAATTGATCAACATTGTGAGAATGGGCAGCAATTATCTCCACTCCTGACTCAATAAGAAACACACAAATCAGAAATTATTTGCATTGAGAAAATCATACAGCTGTGCAGAGATGCCCTCATGTCTACCCATAGATCCTTAGCTGCTCACACATTCAAATTAATTCGCTTTTCAATACTTTTCGAATCCAAAATCCTCTCTTTGTCTACACCTTTTCTTTGTTTTTCCCTTTTTTTTTAAAAAAAAAAAAATTCAAATATTCTACTCACATTAGAGCTTGTCTGGGCCCAATAATAAAATTCTTTATATTCAATAACTTAATTCCAATAGAAGTTTAAAAAAACTGAATACAAACTTAAACCTCTCCAAGATTAAATTTAGATTAATTACCCAAAATAAATTTGTGAACCATGCCCAACAATCGATCACAAGTATTAATTAAATATACTTTGTTTTTTAAAAAAATCCAAATTTCATACATTTCAGCAGTGAATCTCTCCGTTCATAGGTGTTTTAATTTTTTTTTTTTTTTTTAAAAAAAAAATTGTGAGATGAGGAGGTGATTTTTGCATTTCCAATGCAGATCAGTCTCTATCAATAACGTCTTATTATTATTATTATTATTATTATTATTATTATTATTATTATATTGGAATTAGCTCCAACAACTTGAAATGGAATCTCTCACTCATCTAGACAAAAAGAAGAAGAATACACAATATGGCAAGAAGAGATCAAACAGAATATATTTACCAAATTAAAATAAAATTATAAAAACCAAAACTAAAAACCTTGAGATCTGATATGATTAATTGATATTCATACATATATATATATCACTCTCAAGTTTTTGTTAATAACATTAAATCTCTTCTTCTTCTTGTACACTCTACTAAAATTAAAAGAACAAAAACTTGTAGCTGCTCTCTTCAATATTTGTAATTACACTTGAATCTAAAATCATTTCCACATATTATATATATATATATAGATAGCAATCTCATCTTTTGATGGAGTGGCATCAAAAAAAACAAAAACAGAAGACAAAATGTAGTGATCATGAGTTCATGAAATTATATACCAAGATCCATCCACATGGAATCACTTGTTCTTCTCGTATTCGATCCTCTGTTTTCGATCCAGGAACTTAGACTCTTGTTTGTATTTTTTTTTTTCCATCTAGGGTGCGTTGAAATTTGCGTTTCAAGAGTCTCCATGTTTGTGCCAGCAAACGAGCATGGCGACGCAGCGTCTCATGATGTAGAATCTGGCCTTCTGTTCCTTGGCTAAGCTACTGCATTTGCGAGAGATTGAAGAGGAGGAAGAGGAGGAGGAGGAGGAGGAGGAGGAGGAGACACCCTTTTGAGAGTAGCTTCTGGGGAGTGGACACTTGGTGGAGGAGCTTTTCTGGAGGAGAGGTGACTTTGAAGAAGTGCTTCTGGTTGAAAAGCTTCTGGTGAAGGATGACTTGGAAGATGATGAAGAACATTCCTTGGATGACTTTGATGGCTTCCACTTCTCATCCATGTAAAAAGAAAAGCACTTTTTGAAGAAACTTGAAACACTATTTGATAGTGATGATTGTTGAACTGATAACACTTTCTCTCTGTGTTGTTATATTTCAGAGAGAGATGGAGAGACAGAGAGAGAGAGAGAGAGGTGAGTGAGAGAGAAATGTGATGGAGGAGAGCTTCTGTCTGGGGGTTGAAGTGGGGCTTTGTTGTTTATATACACTGAGATGTAATAGCCTGGAGAAAACTTTTAAAGAAATACGTAATATATATCATCTGTATATTTTCACAGTAATCTTTTACTGTTATGTATGAACTTAAATTTGAAATGATTGTTCTAATCTATAAATTATCAAGACGTGACACTATATTATATTATCAATCCTGTGGGGAAAATTTTGAATTTTGACATATCTAAGTTATGCATATATAATTATTCGATATGGACCATTAGAAAATAAGTGAGTTTGTTTCATTGAAGCATTTCTCTGCGAGGGTGCGGTGATGGCATGGTGAGATCAGGTGGGCGTCCGAGTGATATCTGTGATGCTCATACCATAAGAGAATTTCTTGAATTTTGAAGCTCCTCCTCCTCGTCAACTTCTCTTTCCCTTACCCCATCTCTCTCCCTCTCTTAATTGAGATCCATCATTTAATTTGGAGACAATTCTGTCGTACGGTTCTATTATGCAGTCACTTTTTTAAATCTCTACCAGAGACAGAGACAGAGAGAGAGAGAGAGTCAGAGGTCAAGAGACAGATGTTAGCTGGTTTTTGCGAGGAGAAGTTGTAGCTTGTGCCCATTGTTCTACATACGACAGTTCTCTTTGCTTTAATAATTCAAATGTTTTTCACTCCCCGGTGAATCCACCATCACCATCACCGTAGCATATAGGCACATATATTATATATATACACGCGTTATTCTTTTAATACTATGAAAATGACTCGAATTTATAAATATTACCAGATCTATTAAAAACATTAATTTTTAGTTATTTAACCGTTTTTATCTTTTAATTTATCAACTATTTTCAAATTTACTATATATTTGTTAAAAACTTACAAAATTATCATAAAAATAGTTTCTGTTTTTGAATAAAGAAGAATTTTTTTATCAAATCATCCAATATGATTTAATAAAAAAAATTGTTCGTTCAGCTTGAAACTAATATGATTTGAGTTATCTTTATCATAAGTGATATTTCAACGAAAATTTTTTCGTTTCATTATATATATATAATATATATTATTTAAATGTGATGAAAATACAACTTAATAATGGAGTCATATATGTGCTTAAAATTAAGTTGTGTATACAATGATTATTTACTCATTCAAAAAAACTGTTTGCATGCATGTTTTAGTCAAACCCAATCATTTGCTATGATCAACTATAATGCTCATGATGATTATGTCATGCTAATTCATCATCAAATTGACACTTTTCTATGATTTGTTTCCAACCACATAATAGGTAAATATTGTACAGTAGAATTCACGTTATGTACATTTCATTGATAATCTTTCTACAAAGAGAGGATTTAACAAATTTTAAAAAATGATCATGACTCATTTAAAGTGAAATTAATCACTCCTTTTAACAATTCAAAAGAGAGTTTTACTAAATTTTCCAACTCTCTAATCTTCCTCTATCTTGTTCATGTTCACACCTTGTCCTATATAAATGATTGTGAAAATCTTTCACCACCCAAAAGTTTCCATTATCTTTGACTTTGAATGTAATAATAAAGAACATAATTACCATCTTATCTCACAATCCTTAAACAGAAACTTGGATTCTTTTAACGACCCACTTTCAAACTTTGAAACATTATGTGTAATCTTTATTATCATTAGTCATACTAATTATTCATTCAAATTATTCCAAAATCCACTTATGATCATTGGCCTTGGATTCTTTTTGGTTTTCTTTTTCTAGGGCTTGGTTTTGGTTAATTTCCCAAGGGCGGTTTGTTCTATATAAAATATATTATTCATATACATACCTTGTATTCCAATTTATTCTTGCAAGATGTATAACTGATAATAGTTAAATGATATATATATATATTTACCTAGTTATAGTAAATGCTGATATGGGATTGTAACCATTTTGATCGTGAGCAATCTTGGAATTTTAATTAATTAATTAATTAAATTTTGAGGTGCAGTCTCTCATGTTAAGATATTATCACCCCAGGTGGTTTGCTGAAATCACCCATGTGTCATATTGATTGTAATGCTTGTTCATTAAGGTTTTGGACAAAAACCCAGTTGTTCAATTTACGAGATTGTTAATGCAGAATTTTAATTTGCATATTTTTTGCAAAGTGATATTTTTGCGATATATTTCCGATAGTAGTTTCTCACAAATTTTTAACTCAAATATAAACAGATTAAAAACAATGATCATCTTTTATTAAAAAAAAAAAAAAGCATTTTAATGAGATGAGAGCATCATGTCATATCTATATAGTATCTAATAAAATTATACCACATCCATACTTTTAATTGTTACGATTTTATACAATATAATTTTATTAGAGATACATTTATTCCAGCGAAATATTTCTCAAATTTTTAACACATTTTAGAAAACTCAGAAAGATTTTTAACGAATCTCAAAATTTTTGTGAAGATTTTATGATGAAATTTGTTACCATGTATTTTGACCCAGGCAGAGAAAATCTTTAACACCTATCTCTCTCTATCTATCTATCTATATATATATATATATGTATGTATGTATGTATGTATATCCTTATGCAATTTAGAGACGATCTTATATGCTACTTAGAGAAAACTGCAAAATATCTTTCTAATGGGAGCTAAATCGATTAATTCATTCTGAACAATAAGATCAAGTTGACTAGTCAAAATTCATACAAATCCAAGCCAATTTCATACGTGTACATATATATATATATATATCTATCATACACTTCATGGTTTTTTTTTTTTTTTGAGAGATCATACACTTCAGAGTTATAAGTCAATAAAACACAATAAATATTATATATGTAGCGATTATATGTCATAAACAATTGGGTGACGACCGATGTATATTTCAATTTTCCATTCGCATGTGAACTTCAGTCTGATTTCGTTTCTGTTTCTCTCCTTGTAAACTCTGTGTTTCAAAACCCTGTGGCACATGATGGATGAATCAGTTTTAATTAAAAGAATATATAATTTCCACAGAACATTTGAATCAGAAATAATTTAATTTGGAAACTGTACTTACTCATGACCATGTACCATACATGTGCTTTTTGGGACATAAAATACCATGACAGACTATATCTCTGCATACGTGGCCTACATATAACCAGAAAAAAAAAAAAAGAAAAAAAAAAAGCAGAACACCGAAATTAATCTTATTCGCTTGGATTCTGTGAAAATTCAGGCATCCCAACAGTTTATGTATGATGTGCATGGAAATGAGAACTTCCAACTTGGCTTTCATATTTTTCTCATAGGCTAATTGATATACTTTAATGTTTTTATTTTGTGGTAATTCAAAAATCTCTCGAACTCTATAAGTATTGAGTTCGAAATCAGAATCTCCATTAAGGACCATAACCCTATAATCTTGAAATAGAAAATCGTATCATTTGGTTATATAAATATCCATAATGATTTAAATCTTAGACCGTAAAAATTCTTAACTATTATAGTAACTTCTTATGAGTTTATTTACTTTTATATTTTGGATAAAGTTCAATAAAATCTGAATAGTTATCTTATAATACTCTTTCAAAATCTTAGCTTTTGAGTGATTCGATGATAAGGCTTCCTATATTGTAATCTATCAACAGTTACTAATCATCTTATGGGGCGGTTTGAACAAATTTTCATAGAGATTTCTAAAAGAAATTAATAGAATTGAAGGTCACGAATCACAACGTGCGTATTTTATACTTTGCAGAGAATAATATTATTTGAGGAAAAGTTGTTCTTTGAAAAGAGATTAAAGATAGTTGTTTCTTCGAAATATTGAAATGTGAGAACCCAACGAAGTTAAAATTTGAAAGGAATGAACCAGTAGCAAGCGGGTATTGACGTATGTTTTTTGACTGATGACAGCATACGATGAATAAAAACAGAGATTTGATTGGTCAAACGGAAGGAGTGAGAAGGGTCAAAATCAGGTCACATGGTGTGTTGTGGTTGCAATACGAAGAACCTTTCAAACTTTTTATTTTTATTTTTATTTTTTAGGCTTTGGGCTTATAAACCAAGAAAAAAAATAATTTACATGTTTTTGGTTAATCAAAAAAATCATGTGGACTTGAGAATATCAGCATTTGGGAGACCCACATGCAGACATGTGGTCTGCACTATAAAATAAAAATATAACATGGACCCCCTTGTACTACACTATAAAATAAAAATATAAATTCACAATCATGTTTTTTAATCAGTATATTAAAAGTTTGTGAAAAGACAATAATAGTTATAAGGGGTAAAATAATTATTTTTTGTTAATTTTTGAATATCAAATGAGATTTTAGATAAAAATGAAATTATAGTGACAAAATAAATATTTTTATAAATTATAATGGACCTTTTGGGATTATCTCTAAAAAAAAAAATTACTAGCAAGAAAATTCAGGTTTTACATACCGTTGTTTTTCCTAATTAAATTTTAGGTTAAAATTGAAATAAATTTGAGCAAGTTCAAAATTTGAGGATCATTCTTACAAAATTTACTATGTGTTTCTAACAAATATTGATATTATTCGAATTTAATTGATTTTAACTGGATGTGAGTGAATCGGAATAATTTGATCTCATAGTGTAATTAAAGAGAGTAAAAATGAAATTTTATACACAATTTTATTAGAAGAGCAAGTGGCTTCTAAGAGTGCACCATAATACAAACCCACATGGAAACCGGGTCAAAATATTATGCATGATTCTGTGTCTTAAATTCCACTATTTTACACCAGAAATCCAGACTTTCAAGGAGTCTTCACAGTTCACATTGTTGGGTCTGAACATTATTTCTGTCTAAAATGTTGGAAACATAATCTCATATTGAAGTTAAAAGAGTTTTTGGAGAGTGTTTGTGCATGATTTCTGGGGTTGACCACACATTTTACAAACATCTATGATCTATCATTAATCATTAATGGCCTGTAACATGATTTACTAGGTTTTCATAGGATATAGGATCATCAATTTTCAGTTATTATTATGGGAAATTCCGTGTCCAAGATAAGAAAATCTTCGCAAGATCAACGAGCAAAGAATTGTCCCCAAGACAAGAGTTCATCAGTTGCTGTGCTAATTGGCACACAAATTGGGCTCCACTGATAACTTGTTGGGGTTTTAGGTCCACAATGTCCACACGCAAGTGGACTACTGGATTTCAACACAACAAACACGTCAAACTCATGATTGTCTAAAACGGTAAAGGGGTGATAATAATTTAAATTTATGTGTGTATATAGTTTCTATAGTCATTATGTCATAATTTTTAAATTATTAGGAGTATCAATTAAATTTATCAATTATATTTAAATTGAATAGAAAAGAAATTTTTTTTAATGGAGAGAATACAATAGATTAATTTAATTAGTGATCATAATAATTAAAAAGTTAAGATGATCATTAATTGTTCTACAATTTTTTTTTGGATATATATATCCAAAAACAAAACTTATTAAAAAAAAAAAAACTAAGGATATGATAATTTTGTTGTTTTTTTCCTTTTTCCATCATGATGCATGTGTAATTTTTATCTGGAAATTAATTTGTATGCTTGTATAATTCATTGTTTAATGTAAAAAATATATATAAAGCTAATTTGCAAATTACACGATTTTAATAAACATAGATACATCTAAAAAGAAGAAATATATATAATATACATTTGTAAGTTTCAAAATAATAATAATATACATTTGCAGATACATGATGACAGGAAGAAGCCATTTTCAATAAAAACTCAGTATAGGACAAGAGTATATAATTATATAAGTGATGTTCTTCGAACCATATTTTAGCAAGTTAGTTTGGATTGTTTTAGAATTGAAGATCATTGCATTCCTATTGTATAAGATCCTTCCATCCGTAATTGCATCAACTAAGATTACATCAGCAAAGAGAACTCCAAAAGGTTTGTGATAATGTCACAATATTGTTATCTCTCAAGCAATGATGATGAGGATTGCCATGACACCATATCTTTGGATGTCTGCGGTCGTGTATTGTTGACTTAAACTCTTTATACCTAGAAATTTATAAATAGACAGAACAATGGGTTTTCTTTTATTTATTTATTTTTAACAACTATGTTCAATTGAGTAAATTAAGGAATTTGTAGATGTTCAAGATAAATAAATATTGAGAAGACTTCAACATATGATACTAAAATTAATATGAGTTTAGGAAATGGTACCGTATTATTGAAATGAGTTTTTTACTTTGCACCATTAGTTATCATGAACTGCAGATAGCAAACAAAAAAAAAAATTAATTAACAAAAAAAAAAAAAGCACAGGAATTATGATATTTTGTCATTTTTTATTCGCGAAGAACTATGCTCGATCTTTAACTGTGGAGTATAATTTACGATAACTAATGGTGTAAAAAAATAAAACACTTATTTGAATAATTCAGTATCATTTTTTAAACTAACGCTAATTTTAGTATCCTTGAAAAAATAAAAAAGTAAAAATTCAAAAATTCCCTGCACCCATAAGTAAACAAGAACTAGCCAGACTTATAATATCTTCAAAGATATAATCGAATTATGAAAGGCCACTATATAACTTATTTAATATTCAAGTGGATGATACCACCCCTCACTTTGAAAGAGCATGGACCAACTACTTTATTAATGATTACTTTTAAAGACCGACCTTACATTTATTAATTAAGAGCAAAGCCTTAAAATACTGGTTTGAATTGACACTAATATTTTTAAGAGTTGAGTGAGGAAAAGCTTGAAATTAAACTATAGTAACTAGTTTTGTTGGGTTGTTAGTTGTTAGATAACTAAAAAAACAGCCTTTTCATATGCTGTGTTATTTTAATTTTCTGGTATAATTATAAGATAATATAACTCAAGTATAAATTAAATCGCTTCAAAACTTAATTTAGTTTGAGTAAAATTGATCTCAAGACCTCTCTGCTAAAGCTAAATGCGACTTACAACCTGATTTGATTACCGTAGACAAGTTCATAAAAGAAAATAATAGAACACAAATCCCTCTCTCCTATTTTCAATTGTTCACACCTTATATTTGCAAGCTTAATTACTTATAAATCCGGAACTTCAGTACATGTGATCATGAGGAATATGTACAAGATGTTTTTCTTAAAAGAAAAAATGAAAATTCGATCAGTGTTGATGCCATTCCAATCAATCATTTCTAGTGTACATACAGACAACAATTAATTTCTGTCAACCAGCCTAGAACGTAAAACTGAGTTCACAAAAATATCGCGCAACAAGTATAGCATTCAGTGTTATATGAAGTGTAGTATTGACATAAATTTGATGTGATGTTTCTATGAAAAATGTATAAGTTTGAACAAGAGTTCCATATGACCAAATTACATGAAATTCAAGCTACTCATTTTTAATGTGTTCTCACCATGAGTTATATACTAGAGAAAGTCTAGATTAACATAGCAAGTGCATCAAGTCTGCATCGAATATAATTTATCTTCTAATGATATTTTGGGCATAATATATATATGCAATATTTTTGAATCAGTATCGGAATCCTAATGTTTTATTGCTACTAATTAAGTAAAATTTCACAAAACTTTTCCTACAAGAATTTATATATGTTGAATTATATAAGCAGCGCTCCAAATCAATCTCAAATTTGAATAAGAGTCTTATATTGTTAGATATTGATTCGCATGAGTAATAAAGTCACTCCATTTGAAGATCTTAAGTATATATTAACTAATTCAATAATAATAATTTAAAATATCAACCTATTTTGGTAATTCTTGCACTAATTAATCCTGAAAAGAAAATGATATATATTGCTGAAACACAATCTGCAGACACAGAAGTGAGGTGAGACTTCAATTTAGCATTTCACATAAATTGTAAATTAAGTCCTACCTCAAGAGCACATATATTCTTCATTTGAGAGAAAACTTCAGGAGACCAATTGTTTCAATGGCAGAAAAAGGTAACAATATCAGAAAATGTTGCATGATGCAATATTTGGTTAATTCTCATTTCTCAGTATTTAATTTTTACTTATATCAATACTAGCAGAAGTTATAAAATAGTTGATTAGCCTCTCAAACATAAAAACATACCATTAACTCTTAGGTCGTAGCAGGTTATCACACTGATAGAGAGTCTTGCACATCATTAGCATAGGTTTTGAAAGGAGAATTTAAAGAAAACAGAATTAATGCTAAGAGGCACATACTGTTGAATCAATTCAATTTTAGGGTGTCAATGATCTAACATCAGATAACTGGTTAATCCCTAAAACGGACTATGTATAAACAAAAGACTATTATGTATAAACGAATAGCGAATAGTCAGATAAATAGATATTTCAAATTTATAAATATAAAATGGAAAAAAAAAAATTACCTGTTTAGAAGTAGTTGATGAATGACGAATCTTGGTGAGCATATGTTTAGAGATTTGAAATCGAGTAGTAGCTAAGAGAAGTATATAGTCATGTATTAGCCGATGCAGCATCATCAAGATTCCCAATATTTATTTTGAAAGGAACCTTTCGAGTACCATATGCATCCCCACTGCAATATAATGAAGCTCCTCATTAAAGTTTGTGAATCTTGATGATGCTGCATCAGCGAATACTGGCTGGTGGTAGCTAGTGGAGGTGGTCCTCCTCTGATCTTCGCCATGCAACTGGTCATACGTGTTTATGTGTATGTATGTATGTATCTGTGTATATATATTACCTAAATGGATAAACCCTAGTTAACCCTCAAGTACTAAAGATAAAAACAAACCCATCTAGTAAAAGTAACAAAAAGAAAAGCCAAGAGAGAAGCAGTAAAGCCAACAAACCCACCTCAATGAAAATCATTATTGCAACAAGAAAGACCCACCACGATTTCAAAACAAAAACAGAAAACAAAAAAATAAATAGCGTTTAGTGTAGTACTACATGTCTATTTTTCTCTAGTCATATAGAGCTTGATTTATACAGGAGAAAAAAGATAAACATCAAAAAATGAAATGATTTTTTTAAAAAAAACCAACAAAGGCCAGCTCTTTATTTGCAGTCATATGGACCAGACTTACACAGTTGATTTTGTACCATACATGATTATTTTCAAAGAAGAAATGATACACATGGATCAACTAAGGCCAAACTAAAAAAAAAAACACTAAAGCTAGTGAGAGTTGTTGTGAGGATTGAAGGTAGGAGAAGAAGGATATATATATATATATATATATAGAGAGAGAGAGAGAGAGAGAGAGAGAGAGTTGAAGAGTTTTAAGAGGACGAGAGAGACGGTTGGCAAGGATATTATTCAGGTGCATATCTAATCTGATCTTGAGTACCAGAATAACAATCCTTATAAGGATCTCAAAACCTAGCGCACTTGTATAGATTACAGGTGTCCAAAAAGGAACTGGGTACAAAACATTTTAATATGCTGCAGTGCTGGCGTTCGGCGATGAGAAAAATATGCAACTTTGAATTGTTTACTTGTACGAATGTTTTTAATTGGACACATTTTAAATTTGTTATATGTTACAAAGGAGAATAAAAAGGAAATAAATACTAACCGTTCATTGCTTAACGCTTGATAATCTTGATGGATGATATGAAAGCTATATGCCAGAATTCAAAACAACAAACGGATTCTGATTCGAGAAAATAATTGCCTACATGAAAATAGTACATGAAGTATACTAAAGCCCCGAAACAAGCATTTTCATGTGGTTGTTGTCAGGAGAGGACTCATGTCATGACCCCCGGATATTAAAAGGCTGCTTTCTTTTGCAGATTCTTCGTCTCCCACTTAGTTTTTTCGATTTCACGCACGCTCGCATCTGCCTTGGATTTGGTTGGAGCTCGTTTCTATAATATACAGTGTTGTGATCTTTGTACAATATAAGAAACCAACTTATGATTGAACTATAGCTAATTATGTATCTTTGGAATTTTATGAGGCATCGGCTTAGAAATATTTACTTTCTTTTCTCTCCTTACAACCTGTTAATAAAAGAGCCAATCGGAGTTGCCACACTCAATCTCAAGTGTCTAATTAAGCACAAAATGAGTTCCTTGATTCCTGGCTATGGTGCCAATGATTAAAGAAATCCAAGTGTACTCATCTCTCTTTCTTTTTAATTTTTAATTACACATTTCTTTTATTTATTTATTTATTTGTTATTATTATTGTTATTAATTGGATAGCTTTACCCTAACGACACTCGAATTAGAAACTAAAATTCATCCAAAGTTCTCATTAAGTGAAATTTGAATTTTAAAACCTCTTACCTAACTGTAAAAAAATGTTATAACGACTTGACTAATAAACTTACTATATTCTTTTAATTTTTTTTTTTTTAATTAATCATCAGGCTTCAATAATTTTCATTCTTCTTGTAGTTCATTATGATTTTATATTCGTACATGTGATTTAATTTCGATTACAAATAAACATTCTCTTAAGTCATATGTACACACAACAAATTCATCATTTGAGATCACCCTTTTCATACATCAAACTGTAAATAAATGATCTAATTTTTCAGTAAGTTTGAATGATCTTATGTTGATATCCAGGCAATGTAAGAAATTTTTTCTTAAAGCTTAATTACAACGACAATGAATTTTTTTTTTAATTATCATTTGTTGTTTGTTTCAAATATAGTACCAAAATTTATACATAATTAGATCAAAACATAAATAATTTGTGGCAAATTGTGAGAGATATATATCTTAAAAGATGAGAAAGGAATCAATTCCAAGTTGGGAGAAAAAGTGAAGGTGATTTTTATCGATCTGGGGCAAGTGGCACTAAAGATAAATAATTAAGTTAATAATTAAGATGGTTCCTTACACTAATCATTTGTGATCAGCAAAAATTAAAATTGGCAGTGCCACAACGTGTGCACTACGTGTAAAGGCAAGATACAACGCAGAAAGTGACTAGCTGCTTTAACTTTAATCAGCTTAATTAGCATTTAATTAATTGTATACAATCTAATTATGGAGAATCGGTTTGATGTTAATCGGCGTAATGTAAGGGAATCAATCAAATGGAGAGTACATGTATGAATAGGATTATTAATTAATTAATAAGTTATATTGCTTTTGAGGTAATTGGGTGACGTTAACCGAAGATTTGTAAGTGCTTTAAGCGGATAGGACTGTGGATTACCATTTGTTCTGTACAAAGAGTTACTTCGCCGCCACCAGTTAATTATTAGATTTGTACAAAAATAACAATAATGTTACACTTTTTTAAATTTTTTGTCCAAATGATATGATAAAATGAATTGTAACAATCACCTTAATTAGAAGATGATATACTGATGATATTATGGTGACACATAAGCTTACCACGTCATTTGGATAATAAATTTAGATAAAATTTTAAGTAGTATAACATTACTCTTTAGTACAATAAATCCCTTTTCTTTTTTAGCTCTAAAATGAGTTATATTATGCGAATCCTGACATTAGATCAAATATCTATCAGGATCTACTAATCTATTCTACTTAACGTATGACTCGAAAATTTACTCCTAAAATTTTAAAAATCTATCCACGATTAGTGAAAAAATTGCCACTTCTTTTGAGGCCTTTTAAGCATTGAACATTGCAAATGTTGCAGTGCAAGTGGGATTGATACCATTATGTTAACCTACAACGATTAATGATGTGCTTTTCTTATATATATTTACTAATATATCCATGAAATTCTTCTTTTATATTATAAAAGTAATTTTTTTTTTAGTTTTAAACCCAAATTATATATATGCTTGATCTTTTAATAAATTTTGAAATATTCTTAATTCATATATATATATATTTTATAAAAGAAAATAAAATAATTATGCACCTCTTATTGAAGAGGTTTTAAATCCCAATCTCATTTTACAGGACATAAAAGCTCTTTTGTTATGCTTGTGCACCTCTTAGACGTAAGCAAATGATAGAAATATGGGTATAAGTAAATTATCGAACACCACTATATATTTATATAATTTATTACATATATCATTAGTATATTATATATCGCGTAATTTGTCAGACATTCTTGATCAGGATTTCTAAGATATGGTTCGGAATTTAAACTCTCAGAAGCAGGAGGAAAAACCAACATCACGTAGAAAATTGCCCTTAATTGAAGGGTCTCGAATGCAAATTGAAATATAAACATCTAGCCAAATGGACTAAACTGTTATGAGTTGAGTGTCACTGGCACCATCAACTATCTACCAAAAATAAAATTATTATATATCCTAATATTTCAATGACATTGCTATGTATATTACTTTTTGTCTTCCTTACTTACTGTAAAGGTGAATGGGATTTGATTATTAGATTTGCATTATCATGATGTAAATGAGATTTAAATCCAAAAATGACTTGTACAATAATGGATACGACCTTATCAAATAATAAGAAACTAAACTATAAATAAACACTTTTTCTCGAGTCTCTCTCGGATAAACCAATTTTTTTTTATATGATACTGGCAAAATCAGACTGGGCTCCAAGCTCAGTTTGGGCCTTCATGCGACCCAATACGATTTACACAACAGGTAAACAGTGCAAATCGTAATGCATTTGACCTTTCAAGCCCAAACTCCAAACGGACCGTAAATCGTGATGAATATGAGCTTTCAAACCCGAACTCGAAACTAGCGAAATTTCCTCTCTAGACATCCACGGTCACTTGCACAGTAACCATCAATTGTGCACATTATTTTATTTTATTTTTTTAATTTTCAAACTGGATTTCATTAAAGCAAAGCAAATTAATACACCCAGCACAGGAACAACTCATATAATTAGTATTTAGATTTTTAACCTGGTATTTAATCCAGACAAATTTAGATAGATATAGACCCACTTGGTGTTATACTTGAACAACAACATTTATTGACTACTACTGCACGTAAACAAACGTAAATGTTTATATATAAAAAAAAATGTACGTACTTTCATATAAGCATTGAAAAACATGTACAATTTAAGATTGTGGATTCAATTCAAAGACCCCATCTAATTGTGGACAATTTCCCTATTTATGTGGTTTGTCCTCTTCTATCTTATAAGAGAAAAGCTTCAGGTTACATCATAAAATCTTATCCGTGATTGATCTCAAAAACAACTTAGGCAGGTCTCAGTAACCAACCAAAAAAAAAAAAACACACGTTCAATTTTATAACAATATATCAACAATGGCTTCTCTTGACCCACCAAAACCATGTCAATATTCACCAAAACAAAAACACGACCCAAAAAAAAAAAACCCCTAATGAGTCATTGCCACCATCAGTGCTTTTTAACCACAAGCTTGCTCTCTTATCGACCCTATATTGAAGAAGACTTCAAGTTCAGGTGGTTGAAAATACTTGTTCTTCGGTGACTCCCTCTTTTTGTCAAACAAAACACCCTCCTCTTCTTTTTCAGCGTCGGCGGGTATATCAACGGTACCATTAGTATCCGATAGTCCCCACGTGTTGGCATCAAACACCCTTCTTTCATCATCCCCATCTCCTCCATCATCACAATACACAACACAATCCAGTTTGAGGAGTTTGATGTATTTTATATAGACAAAAAGATACATCATGAGAAGTGCGTTACGTCTTCTAAAATATACTAGAAGCATAGGAAGCTAGTTTTTGTTTGGTTGTGATGGTGCCAGCTAAGCATTGATGTGGTCTACGTGTCGTCAACTGGTTGAGCTTCGTGGAGGGACATGCGTCGGTTTATGGGTTGAGTTTTCAAAATCGAAGATGGCGCCAATAATACTACCAAACCAACCAACCCTAGATTAGTTGGAAAATGGCGGGAAAATTAAGATACGTGCCATATTTAGTTTTTGGATAGTGGACAATAATTTTATTTGTTTAAGCGTTCGTCTCTTGCACGTGCATGGAAAATTTAAGGTTATGTTGATTGGATTTTGGATCTCATTAAAAAGCATTGGATGCTGATCGGACAGTCTATGTTGTTTGGTTGGTGACAATTGTGCTTCCCTTTGGTTGAGTGACCAATTAAGGTTGAAATTATGAGTTGTTTATTTGAGAAACTTTTAGAAAAGCTGTTTTGACATGTATATAATATAAAGTACATGTTATCTTCTATATATATGTATGTATGTATATATAGTCAGTACCATTTGTTACAATAACAGGATTGTTTTGAATGGTTGTTGAGTAACAAACTAACAATTCAACAAAAATGTCATCAAAGTTGGTCTTGTCCATATCAAGAAAATGAGTAAAGTTGGCCTAGTCCATGTCAGTGCCACGACATTTTATTAGTTTTTTCAGACCTGTGAATCATTAAAGTCTAACACATTAGTTGATATATACAAAATATTTTTGAATTATTCTTTCACAATTATCAAATTGTTTGGATGGAAAACATTAGTAGAGGTTCAGTTTGTGTGAAATAATTCAAAACTTGAGAAGAAAAGGGTAACCAAGGTGCTAACTAGTACAAAAAATGTGCATATATTGATAGGTTTACAAAAAACCTTAAAATTGTTTTTTTTTGGAAATAAAATTGTATTTCGCTTGCATGAGAATTTACTAGAGTTTGGTTTATATACAGGTACACTATATGATTTATATAATAAATAAAAGCATTTGCTGAGTTAAAAAAGCTAGATAATATCTAAAGCTGGACCAAGAGATCCCATTGATTTGCAAATAACAAACAGACCAGGGACCGGCCTGGGTTACAGACAGAACCACTTCAAGAGAATCTATTTGGCCCATTAAAAATGAGGCCAGGTTCGGCCCAACATTCAACAACGTGTTCTATTGATCAGAAACAAAGTCGAACTACGATTTGCATTTCACATAACCTAAAAGGAAGTCTCAAGTTTCTGGAGAAAGAATCATGTACCATCACAAATAAATACATCACATTTAGTGACCATTTTTGGGATTCCATTAACTATGAATAATAAATATGAACCCCCAATTGATTCTTCTACAAGTGTGGAAACAAAACCAAATATTATTTTGTCTCCAATAATGAAAAAATAATAGATCCATTTGGGAACCATAAAAGTAGAATTTTAGCTATGTTAACGAAAAGGGTATAGTATTATCATATTTGATCGTCGGAGAATGGAAATATAACATCTCAATTAGGAAACTTTTAATCAAACGAAGAAGAATTTTAGATAAGATGCCAACTCGATTTTGTAAAACTAATTTAACCATTAAAATCATTTTTTGACTCCATTTTTGTTTATAGACAAATGTTGCATGTGAATTAATATGGGGACAAATGTTCATGTTGTGGCTATGAATTTGCAAACACAATTAAAGTTGTAACCATTACATAAAAGAGATGGTCGGATCAAAGGCATCCCCATTTCGACACTTGTCACCTAGATATTTATTAAAAATCTACCAGAAGTCAACAAAATTATTTTTACAAAATCCAGTACTAAAATACCAAATTAAAAATTGGTTGGATTGAAATTGAATAGTTTAAAGAGTTCCTTTGAGAGCACTTTAGAATCCTAAAGATAGTCACAAAATAGATGCGCAAAAATCATGTCTTGTGGTCAGTTCAATTGGGCCCATCGTCCCTAATATATCTATCACCATCAAATGGCTGCCACGTGTCTTTGACAACACCGATTCAATCAAGGTGACAACAACACGTAAGGCCGATTGTCATCAAAATTGGCGGTGATCTCTTTGCTGCCTGTTACGTGGGCAAATCAGAACCATCGACGTGGCATTGTGATCCTGTCGGAAAGTCCATCTTGGAGTATTGACGTGCGAGGATGCTCTTGCGGCGCCCACGTTAAGTTCCCGCTAGTTTTTCGGGTGGCCGTTCTAAGTCAATTGTCACAACTATTCATAACCGGACTTAAAAAATGAAAAGATTTATATGAGGACACTAATTAAAGTCTTCGATATGGTCGGTACGGACTGACCATATGAAATGTTCATAATAAGGTGCATAACAAATGTATCCACACAAATCATGCGATGTGATCTTAAATAGAGGATATAATGGATACATCTATATCAATTATATGGTACAGTTAAAATTGAGTCTATCAAAATTATTGAAATCCATCAATACTTAACGTTAGTTAAAAATTTATATTTATTATTTAAGGATAATAACTCACACCTTATCATCTCATTTCATATTGAATGGTCACATGTCAACAATTTTTTTATAAAAAAAACTGCAGTCATGCGATCAAATTGGATTGTTCATATGTTTTGTTCAATCTTAGAAACTCGATAACACACGATGATAATGTGATACATTCTTCTCATCATCGAAGTTTTGAGATGGTGGCTAGGAAGGGGGGACTTTACGAGGGAGGTGGTGATGAAAATGTGAAGTGAAGATGAGTAGCACCAGGTAGGTGGCAACGAGGGTGGTGTCGCTCGAGGGCAATTGGTCCGCAGAATGGTCTGACAAGAGTACAAAGGCAGGTGCCACCCACGTGAATTTGTTGGACACGTTTGACCACGTGCTTGACACTTGTGTGGCTCTGTTGTCCGTTGCATTTCAGACCTGTCTCATTTCCCACCCACCCTCTGCCAGGTCACCACTTTTATCTGGTTAGATAGTAGTTTAATTTTTTAATTATATTAATATGAATATGATGGATTTCTTACAATTAAATTCAAATTTTTATTTTACTGGGTAGGCAACCTTTGAACCTTGTACTAATGGTGTGATTACATGTGACATCGCCGTCAAAACAGATTAAAAAATTTTCAAAGGAGACGTGGCGGGATTTGGTGTGAGTGATATGGTGGTGATCATCAAGTTTGTTTTTTTTTTTCGTAAAAATTTAATTTGATTTAAAATCTATGTTTTGTTTTGAATTCTGGTGAAGTTTCTAGTAGTCGTGGACCTCGTGGTGGTGTGAGAATTTGCCTAAAATAGCAAAACTAAAATTATGATAATAATAAAAAAAGAGAAAGTTGATGATGACGAGGACCCAGAAAAGGAGGCTTACGGTAGGGGGCCACACACTAGAAAATTTCTTTGTTTTGAAGTACGAACTTAAAAAAGAGTGGGGATTCTGTTTCAGCGTGGTACAGTGCTGGTACAGATCTTTCAGGATTCTGACACGTGCCAGGGCCCAATTCCTTTCATGCGCAGATTATTTAGATTATTATTTTACCCACCTACAGGAGTCCATTTGTGTTGCTATAGGACGAGGTGATAGGTGGCTCTGTTGGGCGGAAAATGGGCCGGATTTTGATTGGCTCTTTCTGGGCTGGGTTTATGACACCTCTTCCCCCTCAGGAGGTCACGTGGGGGCTGCTCTCGTCTTTTCGAAGGAATTACTTAGTCACGTTATTCGTATATCTGTACCGCAGAATTTAATTGTCCATATAGACTACATTGTTACTAACTTTTCATCAAATGACATGATTATACCGTTTCATTGAAAACATTTCTTATCCGATCATATTATACAAAATTTTAACTTGCGTAGATTGAATAAATAAATTTAAAAAATCATAGGGAACCAAAATGAAGGGTGGGGGTTTGTCCCAAAAATAGAACAAAAATAAAAACATAAAAAAATAATGAAAACCCAAACAAAATCACGAAAAACTATTTTCCAAAAACTAAAAAGAAGGTTCTGGAGAGGAAGCAAAGTGTTCCAAAAAAAGTGGTGACGTCTGTCTCAAACTCCCAACCCACCACCCACACACACACACACACACACAAACAAATACGCATAACATATAACGCACTAAACCCCTCTCTCTCTTCTCTCTATATAAACACCACCACCACTACCTCTGTTACTTGTATAATCTAATTGATATATATCTCTTTCAAACTCGTCAGCCTCTGCCACCTCTCTCTCTGAATCTAACATCATCAGCACCATGCAATTTTTCGTAGTCTCATCACCACTATCAACTTTGTTTGATGTTGTATCATTCTTGTTGTTTGCAATTCTTCTTCTTCTTGTAATCAAATGGGGACATTTCAAGCACCAACGTCTACCACCTGGTTCAATGGGCTGGCCTTATCTTGGCGAGACGCTCAAACTCTACACAGAGAACCCGAATTCCTTCTTCTCCAATCGACAAAAACGGTACTAGACACAAACAAAACTCCATCTGGGTATGTCTAGATTCTTCCACTTGAAAAAAAATCATTATGCTCGTTTTTCTTTTTTTTTGGTTACAGGTATGGAGATATATTCAAAACACACATCCTGGGATGTCCATGCGTGATGATTTCGAGCCCTGAGGGTGCAAAAACTGTGCTAGTGAGCCAGGCTCATCTCTTCAAGCCAACATATCCTCCAAGCAAAGAGAAAATGATCGGACCGGAGGCTATATTCTTTCACCAAGGAGCATACCATTCACGGCTGAAAAAGCTGGTTCAAGCTTCATTTTTGCCGTCAGCAATCAGAGGCTCGGTTCCCGAGATTGAACAAATCGTGTTGAAGTTTCTTCCTGAGTGGAAAGACACCTCCATTAACACTTTACAAGAAATGAAGAAGGTACATACTATATAATAATAATAGTCATGAACCATATTTGTTGTGTATATTATATGTCATTTTGTTGAACAGTTTTATCGGTTACAGCTGCGCTGATACAGTAATTTTTTTTTTTTTTTAATGAACTCAGAAACGTTTGTTTTTTGTTTCTCCTTTTTTTCACTTTCTAGTATGCTTTTGAGGTTGCAATGGCCTCCGCCTTCGGCCACCAACAAGATTTGGAAATGGAAGAAATCAAACATCTGTATCACTGCTTGGAGAAAGGTTACAATTCTATGCCTTTAGATCTACCTGGAACTCCATTTCACAAAGCTATGAAGGTACTAGTTTAACGGGAATCACGTTTTTATTATTCCGTATGTTTATTTAATAAAATGATATTATATGATGTAGCCGGACTTCAAATTCGTTGGTGAAAGTGCTTTATACTCCCTAAATAAACAGCCCCCATCTTAATTGAGTGGATATCCTTCAAACCTTGTGTGATCATCCTCTATTTTTATATGAGGTGTTTTCTCTTCTATAAGAGTTATTCTTCGGACGGTACCTTATAATCAAGTCTCGTTTGAGTTGTTCTCCGAACAGTATCTCATAATCAAATCTCGTTTGGTGTCATGATTCTCTGCACTTATACCAACCGTTTTTTTTTTTAAAAAAAATGATATCATATGTTATGACATAATATTATAATGTTCTTGGATGATCTGAATTAGCACGTTGAAAACGTTTTTATGATGAGGGTATTTCTATTTCGTTGAAACTTATTTGAATACCTTGTAGAGACAAAAGGGTATTGACTATTGACTATTTTGGTATCTTAAAAGGCAAGGAAGCTGCTAAATCAGAAGTTGAGGAGATTGATAAAGAGGATAAGAGAAAGTGAGAAGCAAATTGGAGGATTATTGGGAGTGTTGTTGGGAGCCAAAGACCAGAAGCTAAATCAACTAAGTGATTCTCAAATTGCTGACAACATAATAGGAGTCATTTTTGCTGCTCATGACACAACTGCAAGTGTTTTGACTTGGGTTTTGAAGTACTTGCATGACAATGGAGATCTACTAGAGGCTGTTACAGTACAATTTCTTTCCCTTTTATCTCACTCAATATTTTTTATATTTTTGTTCGTCAATCATTGATTCCAATAAAATAATATATATATCAGCATTTGATAGGCAAATATATCAAATGTTTATTTTTTATTTTTTATTTTTTTTGGCAGAGAGAACAAGAAGGTATTCGAAGCAAAATCATTGAAGCAAGCCGGGGGCTTACGTGGGATGATACTAGGCACATGCCTTTGACAACAAGGGTACATTATCATTTGAGCCATTTTTTTAAAAAATTGATTTAATTCTGTTTTCTTGATTTGAATTAATGAAATTAAAACTCTTGATTACAATAATAATTGAGTGAATTTTATTTCGATGATCAGGTGATTCAAGAGACTCTAAGGACAGCAAGCATACTCTCTTTCACATTTAGAGAAGCTGTCGAAGATGTTGAGTTTGAAGGCTACTTGATTCCCAAAGGATGGAAAGTGCTTCCTCTCTTCAGAAGCATCCATCACCGAGCAGATTTCTTCCCTCAACCCGAAAAATTTGACCCCTCAAGATTCGAGGTAATTGCGTGCTAGCTAGCTCAACCGTACGGTACTACATCATAAAATTATATGATTATGCATCAGTATTAAACATGATCATGGTTCAGTTTGGTTTCGGTTCCGGTTTCAAACCGACGGTTTCGGTTTGAAAAAGGTAGAACAGGAATCTTAACCAAGATAAAAATGTTCCAGTTCGGTTCTGAAACCGTCGGTTCTGTAATGATTTTGGTTCTGGTTTCGGTTTCAGTTCTATAACGGTTTAGGTTCCGATTTCGGAACCTTTTTTTAAATAAAAATAAAATTTAAAAATTAATATTAAACTATATTTTGATATTAAAAAAATAAATCTATACACAAAAGAAATAAAAAATTTAATTATTTGAACTTTGATTGAATAAAAAAATAAAATAAAAATATTGGGCTTGCACTTAATTTATTACTATAATTAAGTTGTCAAACGGTCAAGTTGGCCCCAACGGTTAAGTTCTACAGTCTTTTTTTTTTTTATAAGGATCGGAACCGTCGATTCAAGGCAGTTCCGGTTCCACCGGTTATTTGAATCGACGATTTCAATTCCATTAATAGAAGAACCGAAACTGGAATCGGAATCGTTACAGTAGCGGTTCCGGTCTGGTTCTTAACCGAAACTAGAACTTTATGTTTTGGTTTCGGTTTAATTGGCCGGTTTGGTTCGAACCGGATGGTTTGAACCGAACTGTGGTCATGTTTAATTAGTATTGCATATTATATATAGTTTTTAATTTTTAATGTAGATGTTCACTTTTTTTAGATTCTTAAATCTTAACCAATCTAATAATACAAAGTCATTTTCTATAAGAATATTCTTATATTATCTTTATTCGGATATCGAATCTCAATTGCATACAAATTTATACTATATTCTATTTATTTTATATACATAAACAAAAATCAGTGTGTACGCTGGTATATATGATCCCGTGCTAGTGTCTTACCTCTTTGAGTCTCGACCTAGATTCGAGAAGTGGGTCATGGTGAACTGTATTCTATCTTGTTTTGGCAGAAATATAAGGTTATCAATGGCCAGACTCTGGTGGGTAATGTCGTTTTCATTTGGGGTTACATGAGTCTTCTGCTATATTTGAATATTGAAAGTGTACATATTTGTTGATGGAAATCTTTCAAATGTCAGAACATGTGAGCTGCTTTTGTAACCTAGTGTACAGTAATATTAGTACAGTAGTCAGTGTATAGAAGCATTCTTTGGAAGTATATATATGTCAAATATTTTTTGATGATCGCCTTAATAACCTAAAAAGATATAAGAAGAAGATCACATTACATCTATATACATATAGAATTTATTTAATTTGATTTTTACTAATAATTTTTTCTGTTTTTGTGTGTGGGATGGTGCATGCAGGTTCCACCAAGACCTAACACATACTTGCCATTTGGAAATGGAGTGCACTCGTGTCCCGGAAGTGATCTGGCCAAGCTTGAAATGCACATTCTCCTTCACCACCTCACCACCACTTATAGGTACTATCAAATCATTCACTAATTATCATCCTACATCATCTTAAATTAAATATATAGATCATCTATATATAAAAATGGGATTTACGACGCCTGAATTTATAATTTAAACAGTAGTGTACCTCTTTATTGAACATAACAAATTAAAACAAAAACAGTGGCATTAGTACCGCAAAAAAAAAAAACAGTAGCATTAGTCTAAGGAGAGAGACTAGTGTATAGGGATAGCTGGATGGATCACGCACATAACATTAATATATAGGGCTACAGAGAGATGGTGGTCCAGTTGGTTGGGTGTTCCATAGGCTGAGGAAGTGGTCCTTAGTCTGATAGTCTCATGTGGGTGGTCGGTACTGGGTTCTTCCAAGCCGAGTCGGTACTGAATATATATAATTCGTTTACAACGTTAATCTTTTCTTTCAATAATTTTATTTTGTATTTTATTTATTTATTTTTTTAAAAAAAATTTGTATGTATGTTGTATCATTTACACGTGGTTTGCATGCATGAGGAAGACATACATACATTAGACAAAATGTACGTATTTTGGTATGTACATGGTATCTTTCTCTTACCACCTTCTCATCGTCATTGACTTCCTCCTTGACAAGTCAATTCGACAAACATATTACAATTACACATGATTGTAATGAATAAATAGATATGCATACAATGTAAGAAAGATTTTTGTTTTACTAAAAATTAGAGTATGTTTTTTAAGTCTAATTATATCTATTAGCACTACTATGATGCATGAATATCATGATATAGATTGGATCATATGGTGAAAGGAAAAATTATTCGTACCACCTTGAAGAGACTTTTCCATAATTTGTTCGTTAACACAAGGGGTCTAGCGGAAATTAGAGAGTACTTAAAAATAACCTGGGCTGATAATTGACGACACGCAGTGTGTTTTGAAGATAATCATTATATTATAACTAAAGATATTTTCGGAGGATATGCTGATGGATATATGCATATATAAAAGAACAGAATGACAACTGTTCTCTGTCGACATTCTTGCATAAGAAACGATACATGTTTAGTGCCACATCGTGTCTTAGCCATGACCAGACACGACAAAAGAAGTAAAACACACAAACTTGCTTGTCTAATTCAGACATTGTCAGATAGCATTCATGCATATCTATGTCCCTACCATCCATCGATTCAGACTCAATAAAAAATCCAGTCTTCCTCTTGATCTTCTTCTTCTTCGTCTTCTTCCTCGTATCTCTAATCTCCAATCAAAGAACCGGGTATTCGTGATCTGACCAATGATGTTAGATCAGTATCACCCAATCATCAACAAAACGACGCCACTTGCCAGCTGGGGCAGTCTCTATCAATGACATCTATCATTATACATATGATCATGTCAGTTACAAAAACAAACTGACCAAAGACAAAACGTGACTATGTATCTTCTTGACAAATACATACAACATTTACACCACAGGTTTCTTCTGCACATTATGAGCCACATTGTTTTTGCAGTTACTTTTTGGACTCTATATCACATCAAGGCTTGATATTAGTTAGTCTCCATTCTTATCTATAGTTATCACATCAATTTTTATGATCATGCAAACCATTGGTTTGCGCAATGTCAAAATTTTCCATTACATGACAGAGAAAAGATATTGTTATTTTAAAAGCATACGTATAGAGTTTAATCAAATGGGATTTCTATATATATTAGCCACATAAAAAGATGTACGTATAGATAGATAAGGATAAAGAGTCAATGGTCAATAAGTTCGAAACAAACTTGAGAGTGTTCTTCAATCAATAATTTTTGTTCTCTAATTTGATAGTAATCTCTTTCTCTCTCTCTGCATATATATATATATTTGAAAATCCCTTTTTTTTTTTGTGTGTGTGTGTGATTGGCTTGATGATGATCAGGTGGCAAGTTCTTGGAGATGATCAAGATGATATCCAATATGGCCCTTTCCCAGTTCCCAAACAAGGCTTGCCAATCAAAGTATACTCCAGAAACAAAAAAGAACTTATATGATTATCATCATCAATTGAAAGCTCTTCTCGATTAATTCATGACCATGAGTGGAATTAAAAAAAAAAGAAAAGAAAAAGAACTATCTTCTGCCCATCAATTGGGGCCTAAAGCAAGCTATTTGAAGGCTTTTATTTTTTTTTCCCTGTTTTCTTGTTTCTCCCTTTATATATTTTTTTCAAGTTCAATTTGTTAGTTCTGTGTAGAAAAAAAAAAAAAAAAGGTGCAGTTGCATTTGTGCTATTATGAAGTGAAAAAGTTAATTTGGTGCAATTTTGAGGATCAAATGTGTGTGGTTTTGAATGTGGCAGTTGCTGTCATGTGTTAAGAACTTAAGATTTTTATTTTAAATTGACGGGGTTTCTGTTTTTATGGTATTGAAATGACTTTGGCGTATCGAGGTTTTTCTGGTTCTCAAATGAGGTTACCGCAACTGAGCTGTGCACACTAGTCCTCCACGTTAGGCTGTGTCTCAGCACATCTTTGGTAGCCTACGTGGAACACTTTTTTTTTTTGTTTGAAGTTACGTGGATCAGTTTTTGTGTGCTCTTGGAGTATCGGATTCTGTTTTGTAGTATCCATCCCGAAAAGAATATTTTGAAGGGTTTTGTCACTTTCCCATAACAAAAAGTAACGCATTGAAATTCACAAAGATAACGTATTCAAGTTTACGAAATAGATTTACGTTTACCTTGTGTGGAAACTCGGTAAAATTAACAAACCCATAGATTTAGTTTTAACCGATTTTCAAAACTCTTTAGCTGCTACTCAAACGGTGACTTAAACAAATAGTAAATATTTGGTTTAACCGTTGATCAGTGGTTAAATATATAAAAAATATAAAATTTTTTATATAAATTAAAATATAATCATATGATCAAAAAATATAATAAAATTTATTTCATATAATCTTAAAAATAACTTTAATATAGTATTCATTGAGTTGATCGAATATCTGTTAAGTAAATCTGTTTCATAAAATTTGGATTAGGTTGACTATTTATCGAGTTGATTGAGTTTCGGTATGACTCTATAACTACTTATTTTTTGTGAGTAGAATCCCCAATTTAGGGGCTCTCGGGGTGATAAAATCCCGCCGATCGAGTTTTTATGAGTAGTTAAATCTATTCTTTGAGTTTTATAATAATGCTTTTAACGTAAGGAGATGGAATAGAACCAAGCAGTTCTAGGAAGCTTTACTGTGTGAGATTTATGGATTGGAGATATTCAAAAGGTTGATGGAAAACATGGTCCAATACTTTCTTATCGGGATGTCCTTTCCTGCTAGCCTGAAATTTCCATCCAAAGGCATTGAACCAAGTATACCTACTCAAGGGACGTCCTCTTCACATCAAAACATTAATTATCCATTTTTTGCAAGAATCACACCTTCCAGATTGTCATATCACAAGTAAGTCATTCCAAGCTAGGAAACAGTTCCAGTCTGTATGAATATTCAACAGAGTGGTTTATTGTGATGTGAAGCTTATCGCGCAAATGGATTATCATACGCATACTTCAATTTTTTGTGATTGAAATTCCTCTTTATGGACCATTCTATTTTTTATTCTAGTGGAGCTAGCCTGGTCACTGTCCACATCTCTTCCAAGCTTCACCAAGACGAAACACATTTTATTGATTTATACGAATTTGATTTGATACGTAAAATGTTTAATATTGATACGATTATTTCACTATGGATTAGAATGGATACTCCTTAGGAGCTGCTCAAATACCCTTAAAGCCATCCAAATAAGATATGTAGTATTTTGTGAAGGAGTTTCTTGACTATCCATTGATTGCAAAAGCCTACTATATTGACTCTAGTTTAGGTGGTTTTTGGGTCCAAATGGGAATGGCAAAGAATTTCTATAGTCAATGTCACATGGGTAAGTATTCTTCATGTTCGGTGAAGATAGTCGGGAATGAATCAAAATAAAGTATAGTAGTTGAGAACCTAAAAAGGAAGTCTCTTATCCAAAACAACAGAGCAATCATGGAGACCAATAAAAACCAAGTTGGCTTGAATTATTGAATTAGGCTTATTCTAGTCAAGAAGAAGGTTGCAGCAAAAGCTCCAGGTTTTATCACTCAGCACACTGGATTAAACTCAAACAAACTTGCAGACAACTCGGAAAAATATATAAATTTTCAATAGATTCTTTATGTTCCCTTACTAAATTGAACTCCTTCCAGGATATTGCCAAATCTAATTAAGTTGCATCTATCCTGTGTACACAGATAGCCAGAGCACGGCATATTATTTTTTCCTACAATGCCCACAATAATGGCTAATTTGTGTCCTTGTATGCTGGTCAATGAGCTCACAGACAGAAACCACCCAGGTTATAATTACAGTAACTACAGAATACTATAGTGGTCCTCACTTTAACAAGCATTTCAACAGAAGATCAATGGCATCTCCATAGCATGAGACACATGCAAAACAGTTATGATATATGTTCAAACAGATCCAAAAATGTCACAAGACTAATTAAGTAGCTAGCAGAACCACTTTTTACAAGAGACTAGAGGTCCTGGGAACTCAATTGCATAAGCCAAAAATAAAAGATTATGTAGTTGGTATACCCATTTTAAAGTTTCTGAAGCTGATAACAATGAATGATGAGCAGACATTTCAATTTTGCAACTTGTTTATCATGATATGAAGTCAATTCTTTAATGGATTTCCAAATAAGGCATTTATAAACGTGCAAAACACAATTAGCATTGGTTATGCCTGCCTGTTCTTTCCTTGACACTTACTAAAATGACATGAAAAACAAGAAATGCAAGAAGAACTCAAGAAATTTACGTGTTTAAATTTGATACAAAATAAAAAACCAAAGAGGGACCAGTGACTCTCGTCTCTAAGTGCTAAAAAGGAGAAACACATGCAGAGTTACGAAAAAGTGATTTGGCTCAAATGCTCTCAGAAGAAACAACTCCTGCATATTTCAAAGCGAATTTTTTCAAGGATCTTGAATTTGCCTGTGCATGAGCAAATGTAAGGTGCAAAACAAGGATAAGCTGGTATACATCACATCTAGATGAGTTGGCCATCATGTGAATCTTAGGTGGCTTCCACATTCTCCAGGTCTTTTCTCTTTCGAAAATGTTCAGTCCCACAGTGTCAGTCTGCAGACCTCATCAATCATTGGAAGGTTGGGTTGCCATTCAATAATGTATAGGGCTGCAAAAGACATATTGGTTCATGCTCCAATACTATGGCTCAGGCAGATACTGAGCAGTGACACAACATTTTAGTGCCAACAGCCTATGCTAGGTGTATTGTGGATCATTAAAAAGATATGGCTTCGATCATTTGGAAGAAATATTTGTTGATGCCGTCTGCTTTCTTATACTGGATATGAAAAGCTCAATTAAAACAACACAGAATAAGAGTTTTATAGCAGAAAAATTTCAAGTTTCCAGATAATAACACCATAATCCTGTATTTTGGAAGTGATTGTCAGCCTAAGTTGTAAACTTTTCATTGAAGCTCTGAGAAGTGACGACATAAGAATGGAAATGCAAAGAGGTCAACACAGACTAATAGCTTTGGATTAACCACTAGGCTCCACATGCAATTTTATCATTTTAGTATTCTCAAGAACAATATATGACCGTATCTTAACAAATGAAAAATTATACAGATTTGGAGAAATTAAAGCAAGAAATCTTCCATTGGCTAATACAGATATTTTGAAAGCAAAGAGCATTGAACAATTTAAGCAAGAGATTGTACACAGACGAATAAAAATTAAAATGACATGATAAAGATTGCATTATAATCAAGTCTAGGTATGTCTAAATACCGATTGAGAAGTATCCAGAAAACCTAACATATTCATTAGATTGCAAACAAGATTACAGTAATTCATTGGTCCAAACTTCTATTATGATGCTCATAGCAATGACAAGTCCAGAATCCAATGATCATGAGAATGACAAATTACGGCAATGGGCTTACCAAGGAGGGATGAACAAGACAATTATTAATAATACAGCTTTAGAAGAAGGGAATCTAATTTCAGGTGTACACACTGCCATACTGCATGCTCAACTATAACTTCCTTCAACAGTTTTTCATAAATAACTTATGATTTTGACACTAGGATCTGTAACAACTGCAATGTAATTGAATTGATCCCCTGTAAATATAAGGAGGTGCTATATGATGAATTCACCAAAACTTAATAATATTAGGTCAATGGCAGAAGTCTTGCACTTCAGCAGTATCACCTTCACCCTTCAAATATGCATTCATTGTATTCACATATCTTTTCTTGTATTGACTGAACTTTGAGCTTTTGTGATAGTTAAGTTCAAATTTTTGAATAATTTACTGGGCAACCAAAATGTTTGAATCACAAAGTTTAGGGAACCTTATACCCATCAGTCAATACTTTTCTTGACCTTGTACACATTTAAGAATGCTGTTAGCTCTGCCTCAAACATCTTCCTCCCTTATGGCTGAACATTTTTAGTTTTCAATATTTCACTTCAAGTTCTGTTTCTAAAGTGTTGTTTTCATAAGCACAACTAGGAATGAGTATGAGCACGGGCCCAAGCATAAACCCAGGAGCAAACACAGTGTCACATATTATTTTTAGCTAGCAGTTTTAATCTATTTCTAGTGGCCCACAACGTTGAGGTCAGCTATAATTATTCTATAGGGAAATCCTACTATTTTTTCTCCACATTCTGTATTCAATTAATGTGGCAACTAACTATGGCGCCATGATGTTATTTATCAAGTTATTACATAATCCCAATTGCAATGCAAAATCAGTTGCCCAATTGGAATACAACAGTTTGTAAATTGCAGGAAGTCATAATATAACTTGTATTTGATAAGGTAGTTATTTAACGTGAATAGGGACTAACAAACAACCAAATACAATAAAATTTCAAAGTATTCGACATATTGGGTCCAAAATTCAATGAAACCAGAGACAGTTACACGTAGAGCTAAATCCGTGAAGTTAGTTACTAATAACAAGCTATTAACCAAACAATAGCAAGGACAATAATACGTTGGGAATAGTGGTACCACTGTACACGTAATCTATATGGTCTAACGAAGCAGTCTCATTAAGGTTTAATTGTAACTGATTCCTTGAAGGAAATGTTCTTATTTTATGTTTATTTACCAGCCCGATTAGTTCAGTTAATTTTACTGCAAATACTGGTACTCACAGATTATATGAAGAAAGCAATGCTGCTGCGCTTTTCTTCATATCTGTCAGTAATAGCACTGGATAGCAATTTTAAAGTCCTCTAAGCTGAGGCAGAGAAGAATGCAGCAAATGAAATTACACACTTCTCTTTCCAATCTTCTAATCAGTCAACTAATTCTCGGCATTCCTCCTAGTTAGCTGACAGAAATCAAAGGGCGTTTTGATCTTCTTACCTTGTACTTAGGTTCTTTCTTCTAGAGAAGAACCAGGGTCAAGAAATATTTGATTTTATTTGAAGTCTATTCTTGGGCAAGCCACGCACACCTCTATTAACTGGTCAAAACCCAATTTTGATTGAAACACAAATTCTAGAACAGGACACATAATCAAGGTAGCCACCATCAATGGCATACAAGAATCTCAAAAAAGTGCAAAGCAGAGAATAGATTTATATTGCTTATGATCATAGAAGTGTTGCAATTACCCAATCAATACATTCAAGACTCAACCAAGTAATAGTGTTACAATGAACATAAATTTATTAACTAACACCTACAATCGGTATGAAAATTAATAAAAGATAACTGATATTAGTAAAGAAAAGTGTGGTTGTATTATCCAACATTTCCTTTTCAAGTTCCAAAATCTAAATATTGAATCCAACAAATTCATTACACCACATAATTAACAAATGCATACCTGTGAGCCACTAGTAAACAAAAGGAATGAACTTGTACTTAACTTTAGTTGCATACTCCATATACCTTTCTCCAAAAGTCTCCACCATCAAAGCCTCCTCCAATTTGGCCTTCTGTTCATAATACAACAAACAAACCGCCACAAGAAACAACAAGCTCAAAGGTGCCCGGAGCGCAACACAATAAGTCACAAACAAAAGCATTGTGGAAGCATATATCGGATGCCTCACCCACCTATACGGTCCAAACTGCACAACAGCTGTTGGCATCACCACCTTTTCTGAATACTTGGCAAGATACAATGTTGAATTATATTGCATCAACAACATCACCACTATCAAAATCCAAACTCCAACATTGCTCCACCCACCAGGTATTCTATGCAGTTCTGGCCCTTCAAATGCGGCAAGCCAATGACCAACCGTGACCCCAATACAAAACAAAACACGATGCCACTTTGGGGTACATATATCCCACTTGGGGTCGTGTTCACGAATGTAGTAATCACCGTACAACCGCTTTCTTACACTAACATTGAAGAAAAAAAAGTAATGGTACACAAAAAACAACACAAAAGGCCAACCTTCAAGGTAACCATTGAAATGGGCAGGTGGCACTAATGTCAACCAAGTAAACACTGAACTAACAATAGCAAGTTGCTCAAATACACTAGCTTCACCGAGTAAATGCTTCCTAAAACAATACAAGCCATAAACAGCAAGACCTAGAGCAACAAACCAAGGCCAAAACAACCAAGTCCAGCTAAAATACATCCAAAAAAATGGGTTCAAAACCAACTTCACAGTCCATTTTGTTGTAGCGATTGCAACAGATAACACACCAGACCACTTGATGACATCAAAGGGAGTCAATCTAAAAAGGGCAGCTTTGAAGGAATCAAAGCTGAAACTTTTTAAGGGTTTTAGCAACAATCTGTCCTGAGAAGAATCATGACTCGTTGTGTCCGAATATGAGCAAGTAACTGGTGACAACAAATGGGGTCTCGCTCTTTTCTGATAAAAAACCGAACTTGATGGAGTTCTAATCGCGGGTTTGAGGTTTGGTCGATGGTTCTGCAAGTGTTTGTCGAAATGCCTAAGAGAGAATTTTTTTGGGCTGTTTTTGATAGCAAAACCGAAAGGGGTTGTTGAACAATGGAGGAGCACGGAAGCGGTGGCTTCCATGTTCAAGTGAGCGACTTTCAACAGCTAAGTCTCGGGGATGTCAAACATCATTGGAGCAAAACGGATGGATAGCTCTGCTCAGTCGGACAAGACTCGAACCCGTCTTCTTGTCTCAGTTCAGTAGTGAACTTGTCATCGAACCGAAACCGATTCCAAGTACAATCGGTTTAGTTTAAAATGGGCCTAACAATTTGCTTTGGGTCAGTGGGCCTAGCCCATTTTTCAAGATTTTTAGGGTTAAATCTCAAAAAGATAGAAGATATTATCTTTTCTTATATATTTAATTACTTTATTGATTAGATAATAATATTAGTATTAGTTATAAAGGTGATTATTAAAAAATATTAAAGATTGTTATTGATGAATAATATTACCCAATCAAATAATCAAATTCTTTTTGAGGATAGTGTTACAAATTGAGTATAATTATTATACAAATATCAACTACAACCAAATAGGGACATGAGCTGCCCCTAAAATTGAGGAGTATACCTCCACACTCTTAAAAATAAAGGGACTTTGAACCAAAATAAAATGAATTCATATAACTTTCAAATACAAGATCCAGGCAAATTCACACGAAAAAAAAACATATAGATTACGAAATTCATGAAAAACGCAAAATTTCACATTAAAGTAGCTCACTAATAATGATAAAGAAAAGTTGTGGATCAACCCCAACCCCAACCCCAACCCCAATTAACGATCAAATATAAAAGAGAGACAACTATCAAACGTGTATATTTTCAATCCTCACATAACCTTAATCCTACTTAGTTATTATTATTTTAATAAGAAAAGCTTAAACCAACCTTTAACACCCGATTAATCACTAATTAAACCAGCCATTAACATAATCAAGTGCGAGCAGAAGTCTTAAACATCAAATGCCTTGTTTGGCAAGCCAATAACAGAAATATAAAAAACAAAGAAAACACATTCACATCAAAAATATCAATAATCCAAACAGCACCCAAAGTGCAAAAACAAAAATCAAATATATCACATATTTGTAATTTGTTTGCTCCACTTCTCTTTTTATAAAAAATTAAAATTATGATTTTTTCAAAGCTCGGTCGTCCCTTATCGCGATCTTCTCGTCCCAAAGTAAGTTCATTTTCGATTTCTGTTTCTGTGTGTTTTTTTGTTTCTTCTTCTTCTTTTTTTTTTTTGGTGGTGTTTTTTTGAAAACATATTTATTTTGGTTTTGGTTGGTAGAGTTTGTTGTACGGTGGAGTGAGATCGGCGGCGATAGTCGGCGGCGGCGGAGTGGGGGTGGAGGATGGGATTGGTGGAAGATTAGGGTTTATCAGTGGGTATTTGGCCACAATAGCAGCTCAGAATCGAAATGATTTGTATTTGTCAGATTTGAATCGTCATGTTCTTGCAAACCGTAGAATTCGACGGTTTTTCTCCAGTGAAGCGCCCAAGGAGAAAAAAAGTACGTTTTTTTATTCAATTATTCAATTGTTGTTGTTATTGTAATTGAACAGTTTTGTTTTGTGTTTTGAAAGTGGGTGGGTTTGTGGTATTTGAGTGTAAAGATTGGAACTTTTTGTTTAATTTGGTGCTTTGGGGTTGAGCATTGTAGTATTGTGGTGGTTTGGAAGTAGTTTTATTGATTTCGAAAGCGAAATGTGGGAAGAAAGGTTTGTGTTTGTGGGAGCTAGAAAGGTGAATGATTGATTATCTAATGTGAACCAAATAGTTGATTGGATGTGATATTTTGATGTAGTATAGTAGGCAGTGTTGCATGGATTTTTTCTAAGTGGGAAATTTGCTTTCTTTTTACTGAATTTGAGATTAATGGTTGCTGTGATTTAAGATGTTTTGAGTTTTGAAAGGAAGGGAAGTGTTTTTGATAACGCTAGTCGTGGTATTTTAACTTACAGCGGTAAGGTAGAAAGTGTTGGAAGTCATTAAGAAAAGATGTGTTGTGTTGGTTCATGATGATTATTTTGAGTTGTGGTTTGAACTCTTGATGTTTGGTTGTATGGGCTGTAAGCACTTTTTTTTCCTCTTAATTTTCAGATTATGAGAATTTCTACCCAAAGGAAAAGAAGGAAATTCCAAAAGGGGATGAGCAGAAATCTGACTCCAAAGGTGATTACCACACAATTTTCATCCTTTTCATTGTTGCTCTGCTTTCACCATTTCATTGTTGAAGTGGAAGTGATTGTCTTTAAGAGAATACTGATGATGTTCTAGTTACTAAAAAAAGGGTTGTTCAATATTCTTTTTAACTTCTAAGGATAGTAAAATCTCCTTTGGACTATAATTCATTTTCCTTGTTGCCAATGGCCGGCATTTAGTTGTTACTTGAATGTATATCACCTCGGTAGCTGTTTGGTGCACTAAATGTTGGCGGTTTGGATGTGTACCTAGAGCTTTATTTATTTATTTATTTTATGATTTTGTGATTTAGAAAGCTTCGTTTTATTCCATCAATTTGTATAGTATTTGCTTCTTGAATTAATATAGAATTTCTAGGAAGAGTTAGTAGTTAGTGACCTCAGTGTCTTTACTCGTTTTTGGTATAGACAGTACAATAAAACTGTAATCAAATTTCTTTTCTCACCTATTTAATCATTTTTCATGTGTATGCTTTTACTAATGATATCGTGTAGAACCATTTAAAGTCTGCTTACTTGGTTTGTTTCCAATCTCAGAAGATTCAAAGACAGATGATCATGGGAATTTTCAGGAAACTTTCATGAAGCAGTTTCAAAATTTAGTCACCCCTTTACTAGTGATTGCACTGTTGCTTTCTTCGTTCTCTTTTGGTCCCCGTGAAGAACAACAGGTAGGCAGTTTAAGAGAGTTTTGGTTGCATTCTGGATATTATTTTTAATTTTAAGTATGTTAAGTGTTTCTTGGGATCCTTTAAGCATCTAAGCTTCTTTATTATATGTTATTAAATTTGCAAATTTGAAAGAAGTACAAAATGTTGCATCATGTTTTGACTCATTAAATGTGGGACAATAGGCCAGATTCTGGTATCTTTTTCTTTATATATATATATATATATATCACTCAATAGTCAATACAAAAGTTTCCCTTTTTTCTGGCAATAACACATTTTAATCTATTGAAACCTTTTTCTGTAGGTTGTTGTCCAACATAATATTTTAGCAGACACTGGATTCTGATAGTGCACAATATAAAAAGGATAGGAATTGTGCAGAGAGAGAGTAAGCATTTACTTACTATTAGCTGGTCTCGTGCTAGGTTTAGTTGAACACTTGTATGAGATGAGGATATTCAACAGCCTCCAGAATTTCGGGGTTGAGCCTGGTTGGTTTACTTATCTCATTATTTTACTAACTTTAGACCCAATCAATGAAATTTTTATTAGCGTAATAGTAGGTTGTCAGATGCCAAGTTTGTTTGTAAAGACATTTTGTGATCTAGCTTTATCTTCTTTTGCTTAATCTAAGTATCTTGGCTCATATTTGTTTATTTGCATTGTTCTTTGGCATGACTATAGTGGGACTGGTTTTGTTGTTGGGTTAGTTGGTTGACATTTATGGGTGAAATCTTAATTTTAGGCATCTGAACTTCTTATAACATCACCTTGATGAAATCTTTCCTCCAGTGGTATTCTTATATATTCAACCAATGAATGACACAATCGAGTAGGCTTTTTTCTTAACTTTTTCCATGTTCAGTTGTTCACAATGTTGCATTTGATGAATTCTCTATTTAAATTGAACATTGTGCTCATTTGCACTAACTTGTGACTCTTTCTGTAAAATGATGACTTTCTGCTTATTTTCTTCACAGATTAGTTTCCAAGAGTTCAAGAACAAACTTCTGGAACCAGGCTTAGTGGACCACATAGTTGTTTCTAATAAATCAGTTGCAAAAGTGTATGTAAGGGGCTCACCACACAATCAAGTAAGTGAAGATGATTTCCAAGCACCCGTGAGTGGTACCCCTGCAAAAGGACGCGGTGGCCAGTATAAATACTACTTCAATATTGGCAGTGTTGAATCTTTTGAGGAGAAGTTGGAGGAAGCCCAAGAAGCATTGGGGATGGATCCTCATGATTATGTTCCTGTGACGTATGTCTCTGAAATGGTTTGGTACCAAGAATTGATGAGATTTGCACCAACACTTTTGCTTCTAGGAACCCTAATGTACATGGGGCGGAGAATGCAAGGTGGATTGGGTGTTGGTGGTGGTGGAAGGGGTGGCCGTGGGATATTTAACATCGGAAAAGCCCATGTTACAAAAGTGGACAAAAATGCCAAGAATAAGGTTATCTTTCTGTATCAATATTTAAATGGAATTTAGTCTTTCATTACCTACTGTAATTTAATTTAAGTTGTTTTTGAGGTATCACATTGCTAGAAATATATTCAAGATTTGTATTCCCCCTTTTATTAACTGTAAATTAGGTGATAACAGGTCTTTTTCAAAGATGTTGCTGGCTGTGATGAGGCAAAGCAAGAAATTATGGAGTTTGTGCACTTCCTCAAGAACCCAAAGAAGTATGAGGAACTTGGAGCAAAAATCCCAAAAGGAGCTCTCTTGGTAGGCCCTCCTGGTACAGGAAAAACGCTTCTGGCAAAAGCAACTGCCGGAGAGTCTGGTGTGCCATTTCTCTCCATATCTGGTTCGGATTTCATGGAGATGTTTGTTGGTGTTGGACCATCTAGGGTGCGGAACTTGTTTCAAGAAGCAAGGCAGTGTGCTCCAAGTATAATCTTTATCGATGAGATTGATGCTATTGGTCGAGCAAGAGGCCGTGGAGGTTTATCGGGTGCGAATGATGAGCGTGAAAGTACCCTCAACCAGTTGCTAGTAGAAATGGATGGCTTTGGAACTACTTCTGGAGTTGTTGTGCTTGCTGGCACTAACAGGCCTGATATTCTAGACAAAGCTCTACTGAGGCCTGGTCGATTTGATCGCCAAATTAGCATTGATAAACCTGACATTAAAGGCCGTGATCAGATATTCCAAGTTTACTTAAAAAAGATAAAACTTGATCATGAACCATCATACTATTCTCAGAGGCTTGCGGCACTGACTCCTGGTTTTGCTGGAGCAGATATTGCAAATGTTTGTAATGAAGCTGCTCTGATTGCTGCAAGGGGTGAAAGCTCGCAGGTCACAATGGAACATTTTGAGTCAGCTATTGATAGAGTCATTGGTGGTCTGGAAAAAAAGAATAAGGTAATCCTTTGAGGTTTATTGTAATATTGACTTATATATACATGGTTGTTAATTAATTTGAGCTCGTAGATTTAAGGATTTTTTTTTATGCAATGGATTGAGCCTGCTGCATGCTATAGGATAGTTTCATTTTGTTTACTTTCCATTGATTTGTCGCTGACATTTATCTTCTTAAAGCAGGTGATAAGCAAGCTGGAACGCCGAACTGTTGCTTACCATGAATCAGGTCATGCTGTTACTGGCTGGTTCTTGGAACATGCAGAACCCTTGCTAAAAGTGACCATTGTCCCTCGTGGTACAGCAGCACTTGGATTTGCACAGTATGTTCCTAATGAAAACCTTCTTCTCACAAAGGAGCAGCTTTTCGATATGACCTGCATGACCCTTGGTGGTCGAGCAGCTGAGCAGGTAGTTATGTAATCTTTAAGGATGAATGGCAAAAATATTTGAAAGTAGTGATTAGTTTTGTCTCTTATTTAGCTTCACAATTTGCAGCAAATTTGCGATTGGCTTACAGACAAAGTGGGCAAGTTCAATGCCTTTTGGCTTCTGTAACTTAAATTTTTTTTTTTTTCCCTCAATGATGCAGGTTTTGTTGGGGAAAATCTCGACTGGAGCTCAAAATGATTTGGAGAAGGTGACTAAGATGACCTATGCCCAAGTCGCAGTGTACGGTTTTAGTGACAAGGTGGGTCTCCTCTCGTTCCCACAGAGGGAGGACCAATTTGAGATGTCAAAGCCTTACAGCAGCAAGACTGGGGCAATTATAGACAACGAAGTGCGTGAATGGGTGGGAAAGGCATACGATCACACAGTCAAGCTTATAGAGGAACGCAAAGAGCAAGTGGCTCAGATTGCTGAGCTACTACTTGAAAAGGAAGTTCTCCACCAAGACGATTTGGTACGAGTTCTGGGCGAACGACCCTTCAAATCCCTCGAAATCACAAACTATGACAGATTCAAGGAAGGTTTCCGAGAGGAGGAGAAGAGTTCCGAGGCCCCTGAGGGCCAAACCACAGATGAGGATGGATCTTCACCGCTCGAACCTCAGGTTGCCCCCGTTTAAACTTCCTGGGGCACTGTTGTGTTCATATACATCAGGTGAATTAACTTGTTTTCCGGCCGATGAAGGACAACACTGTATAATTGTTAATCAAAGCTGTACAATTTGAATTTTTTTGACCAATAAAGTCATATAGTTGCCGATTGGCTGTCCCTGCATTGCATTTTTGACGTTCATTAGTCTTAACCTAGCTTTGTCCGAGAATGCTTGACCATTAAAATCTTTCTATATGCCAAGTTGTTGAGACATCTTTTATGAGTTCTGTAGGTTTTAGGCTATAACAAAGTCACCTACTACCTACAAAAATTCACCTAATAATTAACATGCTTACATCAACAGTAATACGTCTGCTTCCACTAATGGAAAGATTAATTAATTAATGTAATTGTTAATTATATACAAAAAGTAGTAGTTGACATATGAAAACATATGTTAATCGATAGTGACTAAAACTGTGTGAATCCGACCAAATAATTCAAAAATTAAAGTTAACACGTATTGGAATTATTCCCCAATTACCAAGTCAATTAAGTAATGAAGAACAAAGTGTCTAACACCTTTGATACTTTAATCAAATTCAATAATGTGAGTTTGATTAGTTTTTTTCAGCTGATAGAACAGTGTTAGTGGGTAGCTTGGGTATGGTCTGATGGTTAGATTATTATTCACCCTCTTTAAAGTAGAGGGTTTCACACTCAAAAGTTTTATTTTATTGTGGGTATTTTTCCTTCATTTTTTATGGGCTGTTTCCTCACTTTTTCTAAGTTGGTTCCTCTCCTGGAAGTTTATTTCAAAATCGCACCATTATACCTATCGTTGTTGGTCTCGGTTGTACCCTGGATTGGTTTTATTAAAAAAAAAAAAAAAAAGAATAGTGCTAGTGGAGAAGGTATGTGACTTTTTTAGTGGGGAAGGTATGTGATTTTTATTTTTTTAATCAATTTGGGTATTCCACCTAGTTGGGCTATGAGATAGAATCCATTTCGAAAAATAATTGAGTTCCCGATCACTTCCAAAGTTATTTTATCCAAACGAGATTTGAAGGATTGATTTGGATCATAACGAAATTAATATTAAATTAGTTTTTAATTATAATGCTTACATTGTGATTCGTATGCGATATAAACAAGTACATCAATTTGATCAGCATCTAATATTCGGTTGATTCTTAATGTTTTAAATTTTAATGATTCTTGCATGTGTAGAATTTATCCAATTTTTTTTTTTTTTTTTCTCTTTCTGAAGAGAGAATTTATCCAAATCTAATGGAGGATATATATATATATATATAGATATATGTATAAAGATTCTATACAGTTTTTCCACTTATTGATTTCAATCAAAAGGTTTATAAAAATTAAGGAATTAAAGGTCCAAAACTTAGAAATGTTGAACATAAAAATAATAGTGATTTTTCTCATAAATATTAAGTAATTATACGGATACGTTTTAGTAGATAATTTAGTGACAAAATAGAACGTCTTATATTATTAGTCGAATTTTATCCCATAACATATCATTAGTTGGCTCGCTCTTAATAATTTTTGAGACTGTTGATAACCAACTTGATATTGGAATTTGATTTGTTCTAAGAGTCCTATGTTAAAATCCCCCTACATGCACTTTTGTTTCTACATTTATTATGTAATTTACATGTGCTTGCATCCATATATGGTTTGGTCTACTTGCTAAGCTCATCAATCTAACTTCTGTTTGCATTTATATATGAGTTTGGTCTATGTGCCAAGTTCATATATGGGTTTGGTCTACGTGCCAAGTTTATTGGTAACATGTAAAATAGTGCGTTAGAAAACCTTATATTATTAATTGTTAAACCCATTGATTAACATGTGCGGCTATTTTATAAAGTTTTAATATTATTAATTCAAACCTTACCTCACAACTTGAACTTTTATTTATATCATTAGTTGTCAGGTCCGTTGGTTTGACACATGAGATTTTTTTTCTTCATATAATTAATTTGATCCTTATTTAGCAGTTTAAACTCATGTTAACTAGTTGATAACAAAAATAAGGTTGTCTAGTGATATGCTCTTTTTACCGTATGTCTGCTCTCTAAAATTTAGACTTAATAATTTTACCTTGAATGAATTATAATGTCATTACCTAATCCCAATTAAGCCAAGGGGTTATTGAACCTGTTAAGACCGATCACAAAATAAAATTGCAGTGAATGGAAATTTCCTGATTGGACGGCGTAGGTCCTCCCGTGTCTAGATGTTAGTTATTAGGCGAGAAGTCAAAAATATAAGGCCCGTCACATAAAGATGTTTTCAATAATTCTAATAATGGTCTTAAAGAAAGGTGACCGGACTTTATATTATATGAACTTCCTGTCTCTTTCCATTACATAATTTCAAAGACTCCTCTATAAATACTCATCCATCGCCTCCCTCTTCTCCATCTCAGCCTATCATTTCCTCTCTCTCTCTAGCTTGTACAATTTTTTCCTGTTTTATTTCATAAAATTTAGGTGTTAAATCGATATTTTTCTAAGGTTGGTAATCACTCATTATCATTCACACTCATGTTTTGTTAATTTTTATTGTCAGAAGTTAATTCTCTAGTGCGGACATCCATCCTGATGATAATTAAATTACAGACATCCGTACTGGAGAATGAGTCTATTTTAATTTCTCACCACTTAAGTAAAGTTTTGTTCTGCTTTACATTTTCCAGGCTTTTAGAACAAAAATGGAATATGAAAATCAGTACCGGGAAGCTCCAGGAACCATATATGAATGTCTGCTATTTGGTAAGACTTTATAACCATAACCAGAAGTGATCGTGATGTATGTGTCGTTTCTTATAAAAAAGAAGCGGAAATGAATGTATATATTTATTACTTTTCAGATGTGGATGACACCCTTTATTCACAGAGTTCTGGTTTGTCCAAACAATGCACCAAGAACATTCAAGGTACTAATTCATACTTGTTCTCTTCATATCTCTGTTGTTTCTTCTTCTTCTTTTTGTTGAATTTGTGTGCATTTTTTGTGTGTAGAATATATGGTTGAAAAGCTTGGCATAGAAGAAAGTAAAGCTTGTGAATTAAACAAGGTTCTGTATAGAAATTATGGGACATCAATGGCTGGTCTCAAGGTACAGAACTATGATAATTCACTTATTTTGTTGATGTATATACACACACACACACACACACACACACGGAGAAGGATAATGAAAGTTGCATAGTCTGATGTGAATTTTGTTGTTTCAATTCTCTGGTTGTTGCAGGCTATTGGCTATGACTTTGACAATGATGACTACCACAGGTACACAAACTATTTTAGAAAGCACTTCTGATGCTTGTCTCAAATTACTTTTATGATCTATTTTACTTGAATACAGAATAGGTATGCAGCAGAAGTGCTTTTGGGTGTTTTCAAAAGTGCCTTTGGAGTCCCAAAAGCACTACCAAAACACACCATATGTATGTACCATGGTCTTACATTTTTCCCGTTTCAATTCGCAGTTATGTTCATGGGAGACTGCCCTATGAGAACCTGAAACCTGACCCTGTCCTCAGGAATCTCTTATTGAGCCTGCCTATTCGTAAAGTTGTAAGTTCCTTATCCTCTCATTCAATTCCACAGACAAGCAAATGTTTTTCAGCTTGAAAACCCTCCTTTTATGACCATCATTTGTTGAATTTTTATGGATCAGATTTTCTCCAATGCTGACAAGGTCCATGTGGCTAAAGTCCTTAAGAAGCTTGGATTGGAGGATTGCTTTGAAGGGATTATCAACTTTGAGTCTCTAAATCCTGTTAAAACTAGCAATGTGTTGTCTAAAGGCTCAGGCACTGAAATCCTTGATGCCACCAATGGTTCTTCTCAGTCAAATGCTGCAAGTTCACTACTTCCAAAGACTCCAATTCTTTGCAAACCATTTGGTGAAGCCTTTGAACAAGCTTTCAAATTAGCCAACATCAACCCTCGAAAAACAGTAAGACAATCAACCTTTCCAGTTCAAAAAGTTTATGTTTCATCAACCAAATATTCATGAATTTCTTGAATTCTCAGCTCTTTCTTGATGATAGTGTCCGAAACATTCAAACAGGAAAAAACATGGGCCTGCACACTGTATTGGTAAGTGTTGAATATTGCCAATTCTCAGATTATAACATGGCTTCACCACTATATCTAAGTATTGCTCATATGATCTATGTAACAGGTGGGCAGTTCTCATAGAACAAATGGAGCCGATTACGCCCTGGAGAGCATTCACAACATAAGGGAAGCATTGCCAGAGCTTTGGGCTGCTGATGAAAGGTCTAAAAGCATCAACTACTCAGAAAAGGTTGCAATTGAGACTTCCGTCAGAGCTTAGCCTCGCATCATACATAAATGTCTCTACCACTTATTTTTCTAGTGTATTTTGCATGTTGTCTCTCCGTAGGAGCATCAAATAAATGTAATCTCTACTGATCCGAAAAAGGTCTTCTTTTTTTGTGAGAAGCTTCTGATTGTACATTGGTACTCATCTATGAAAAAATGTACTTTGCATAAGTTTTCTTCTGGTAACGTGACCTCAAATTTTACTTATCAAAAAATAGTGGTTACGTGTCTAGAGACAACTGTGTGAGCATCACATAAATTGAGGCAACCACCACCAGCACAACAATTTAACAGAGGACAGAATGGAATTATTTTAATTCCTTTGACATGTCTATTAAATAAGTTAACATGGGGTGTCTCTGGGAAATAATTGGACATCAGATCTGGAAACTTGACCCCACAATTGTACAAACCATAACTGGTGTTTAATGCATGCAAAGTTTGCTAGATTGATCCAAGAAATTCAGATGTACAATAATACCACCTTGTCAAAAAAACCGGTATGTATAAATGGCTCAAAAATTCAGTTGGGAGAAAAACGTAAATGCATCCAAATAAAAGCTTTTCTTGCTAGTCCTGCCTTGCCCCACAATCAAAGAAAACCTTCAATGCATTTATTAGATATAAGGAATTCCGTCGTTAAAATCTTACAATATATGAAAAACTCATTTAACTAATTATTTATATCACATTACATGACATTATTAAATATGTACGTTATTTATATTCAATTCACTATAACATTTCTTTTTATTTACGGAACTCAAATCACTTATTGCATGCATACATTTAATGTTATCTTGTATTTCTAAACTTCACCAACTTGTTGGTCTTGGTAAAAGTTTGGTGAGCTTTCCATTGGAAATTCTCTTTTTCTCTAGCAAAACTGGTCGGTCATTTTAACTCAAAATTCAAACGCAAGTGGGTTTTGACTGAAGTATCTAACAATAATTAAAATCCTCCTTGACTTTTTTATTAAGTATTTGCTTTGTGGTACAAGTGAAAAAGTTCTAAAAGCCTCTCACGTTACATTCCATAATTAAGATTTCACCATGTATATAATCAACTCATATATGAAATTTCATCCATCAGTATTACTAACAAATTCAAATATTTGGCAATTGGGAAACTATCCAATCCATGTGAAATGTCTCTCCTTTTAATATAATATATACTTCTCATTTTATAAGGTGCAAATCTGGTTTCAGGATATGTAACAACCAAGCAAGCAACACAACACTTTGTTTTTTGGACATGTATACACCACTATATTTTGTATCAGAAAAACCTTGACAGTCTGTCTCTAAGACAAATATAAACAATAATCAATTATACACAGAAATTGTCTAAAATTTGAGACCTTTAAATGAAAACAAATGTGGGTCACATTCGTGAAAAGGTAAAGCAATCTAATACGTCAGTGGTGATCAGATTTGAAAACCGACTTTGAATATGTGAGTAGCCAATAGCCAACCGCGTGTGACAGTGATGTTGATGAAAAGGACACTTGTAAGAAACCTAGCAAGACCATGTCGTATTAAAAATCCACGAATGTGAAAAGTTGTCATGCTTGGGCTCCTATTTTTGAGGTAACTTCTCCTTCACTTCTGTAATAAAGAGACAGCAAACCGACAGTTAAAATCTTTTCACACTCCTCTTAACTCTTTAAAAGGACCCCATGTCGTGACACCGCAAAATCTCTCCCCTTTCACTATCACTTTGGTTTCAAAACATTTTGCTCTTTTTTGGATCTGGGTTGTCTGGTAATCTTCTGTTCTTGTAATGTTGTCATCAAAATCTGTTCTATTATCTTCTAGTTTTTCGTTTTTGTTTCATATTAGTCACATTTGTTTGAAAAATGTTATCTTTTTAGAAATGGGGTGGTTTTTGTTTGGTTATATAGTTTATTACTTATAAATCTGATCCGTGTGTGTGTGTGTGTGTGTGTGTGTTTTTTTTTTTTTGTCTAAAGTTTGATGCTTTATGGTTTTTAAGATTTGATTAAAGTGATAAATTTATTCAGGTTTTAGTTTCCGATTTATTGATGCTTGCTTATGATTTTATGGTTCCATGTTGTGTGTGTTGATTTTGTACACATATTGTGCCTTTTTGATGTTTCATATATTTATCCATTTTATTTGGTTCCATGTAAATGAGTTGTGAAAATTTTTTACTTCCTGTTGAATTTGTCTGTTCCATGTTCAAAATGCTTGGATGATATGTGTAGCATCTGTGCTGTAAGAATATGAGAATTTTGTGAATCAGGATTTTGTTTTTTTTTTTTAAATCTTAATTGGATTTATAATTAAGAATGTATGACATTTATGCTTCTAATTTATGCTTATGTTCTTCAATTTTGATGTTTAAAACTAATTAGATCAAAATGGAGTACAAGGATGGGAACAGCCAGGTTTCGAATCAAAAATATGATTGTCTCCTATTTGGTTAGTTTTGTTTGTTCTTGAAATTTTCCTATTTATGGTTGATTTATGTGGTTATTGGAAGTTTAACATACTGTTTTTGCTATGTTGAATTTCTAGATCTAGATGACACCCTTTATCCTTTGAGTTCCGGTTTGTCTATAGAAGTCACCAAGAACATTCAAGGTAATTGTATTTAGACAATTTGTTACGCTAGTCGTCTGCAAATTGTTGTCAATGATTTTGTAAGTTTTTTTTGGGATAGAATATATGCTCAAAAAGCTTGGCATCGAGGAGACTAAAGTCCCCGAATTGTGTATCTCATTGTACAAATACTATGGAACAACAATGGCTGGTCTTCAAGTATGATTCTAGACTTCAAATGTTCTTTTTTTGTTTAAACTATATCTGTCAATTTATACACTTCAACATGTTGAGAATTCACTTGTGATCGTGGTGGATTTTGGTGGTTTTTTTTTTTTTTTTAATTTTTTTATCTTTTATCTTTTTATTTTGTGTTTTAGGCAATAGGCTATAGTTTCAACTATGATGACTTCCACAGGTACTCATTTTTCCCTGTCTGTATCTGTTTGTGTAGTTAATACAAAGCATCTGCAGTCTTACTCTTTTTTGTGTCTTACAGTCTTGTTCATGGAAGATTGCCTTACAATATGCTTAAGCCCGATCCTCTTCTAAGGAATCTTTTACTTAGGCTGCCTATTCGAAAAGTTGTAAGTATTTCCTTCCCTAGTCATAGACACATGTATGTCTTCTCTTCACTTTTTTCACTTGATAGTATTTTGTTGTCTCCAGATTTTCACCAATGCAGATCAAACTCATGCAGCCAGAGTGCTTAGCTGGCTTGGTTTGGAGGACTGCTTTGAAAGGATAATATGCTTTGAAACATTGAATTCGACCAACAAAGCCAGTGATTCTGTTGGTGAGAATGTTTCAGAAGCAGAAGAGTTTAAATGGAATAACATTTCAAGTTCTCAAATATTTGACATCTATGGTTATTGTTCTCATCCCAATCCCAATCTAGAACTTCCAAAGACACCAATTGTCTGCAAACCATTCGAAGAAGCATTTGAACAAGTGTTCAAGATTGCCAACATCAACCCTCAGAAAACAGTAGGACAATCGCCTTTCTTTACAAGACCTAAGTTCACTTTGGTTCTATGCTTTATTACTATTCATTCAATATCTACTATTAACACAAATACTATATTTTGTGGTGGCAGTTCTTCTTCGATGACAGTGTTCGTAATTTGCAGACTGGTAAACGGATGGGCCTGCAAACTGTATTGGTAAGCTTCTGATATTAAACCATGAATAGATGTTCTGCTTTGACAATGTTCTTCTCATATATTTGTAACTGATTTGGTGGTATAGGTGGGCACTTCTCATCGAGCCGAAGGTGTGGACTATGCTTTAGAGAGCATCCACAATATAAAGGAAGCATTGCCAGAGCTTTGGGAATCTTCTGACAAGTCTGAAAGCGTCAGACATTCCAGAAAAGTATCAATTGAAACACCTGTTATAGCTTAGTTTTTACTTTAGTTTGTAGCATCTTGTAGGCATAATTGCGATCCTCTTTTATATAATCGTATCACATCCCATCTGTGTGGTGCAGGATATCCATATAATTAGCAATAAAAATTTTATCTCATATGAACTGTACTTTCGTCCTATCTGTGTGGAGCAGCAGGATAGTACTTGATGTTAACACAAATGTGAAAGAAAATAACTTATATTATCTGTAAAAGAATTCATATATACACAAATATGATTAAATATATCATGTTTTAATACTTTATCTTAAACTGCCAATACCCATAACAATGTTATTTGGTTCACATGAACAAAAGAAGTCTGAACCTTCTGGTAAGGATTCTTAATCACCAAAAATGTTTTAGCTCAATGGCGTGATGAATACTAGAAGAACATGATCATCCTTGAAGGGAGTACTTCTTCCCAGTGAAAGCTTGGAACTTTGGTTTTTCCACCGGGGTTGGTTCTTGACTGCTGCTCTTTGAAGCATCCTATTTAATAAGCCAATTCAATGGATCAGTTTGCAGTTATAATATTTGTGAAAAAAAATTTTCAAGTAGAGCAAAGACATACTTTTGGAGTTTCATTTGAGGGAGGCTGCTTCGTGTTTGAGCCAAACACAAGTTTTCCAGATTGCTGATGCGATGAAGTACTTGATGACTTGGAGCCATTGGTTCCATTGTCAGCATTTGGTTGGTGTGACGTAAGCTCGGCAGAGGGAGCTGGTTTACCCAGTTGTGTTGAGGGTTTGCCATCCAAGCGTCTACCTGAACCAGTAAAAGGGCTGAACTTTGGAATCTTTTCGGCTGGTTCTTGTTCTAGAACTGAAAGATTGGAATTATGGTCACGTATTTTAAAGATTCGTTTCAAAAAACATATTTAAATTCTTTAGTTCAAAATTCAGATATCAAAATCAGCATTTACCTTCAGGTGGTCTCTTGTTTGACCGAGAAGATGTAGGTTTTTCTGGTTCTTTATAATCAAGAGGAGTAGCAAAGTCCACCTCACAGTCTGTTTCAATGATACTGATAGCAGAGGAGGGTTTTGTTTCAACTATATCAATGTAATACTTCTTATTGTTATAAGGAACCATGATCGTATCACCAGTAGTTAAGCAAGAGTAGCTCCTCAAAGAAGTCTCTAAGCTGCAAGCAAACACGAAGCGAAAAAAATATTAAGGAAAATAAAATGATTCATAGGAAAGAAGAAAAAAGACGATGCCAAAGTGAAACAAACATGGCTTTGGGATTGGAGATATCTAAGAAGTCAGTGGTGTGCGGCTGCAGCTTCACGTATGATCCCTTTGCTAGGCTAGCATTTTTCACTTTCACAAGGTCTCCCTCTTGTAGGAGCATGTTTTGCATCATCTAAAAGTGTGAAACCAGTTAAAAAAGGCTACAATATTAGCAAGGCCTGACAAGTGACTTATGATTCAAATATAGCATCATCAACAAAGAGACCAGCCGCACACTTATTTTTCAAAAAAAAAAAAAAAAACAAAGAGACCAGCATATTTGTAAAACGAAACGCATACCCAGTATGGCAGGTATATGAGTCCCTCATCTGCAATAAACTCCAAGACCCCACAATGAGTGACTCGCTCAGCAGAAGTGTTGCTCAGTTCAAATAACATGGGATACTCGATATGTAAAGATGCTGAAGAACAAAAGTTTTTATAGCATCAGGAAAAATCAGTGTAAATGCACCGAAAGTAACATATTGAATGAAGATAAGGTGAAAAGGAGACTTCTCAACTTACCCAGGCGATCAAGAGCGGAGGGAGGCATAACAACTGAAAGCAACAAGAAACTCATCATCATTTGATTGAAAAGCCTTAAAAAAATAAAACATTTCTAGTTAAAAATGTTGGAGCAAAACAATGTGGAAGTTGGGGCAGAAGATAAACATACTTTTATCACCATTTTCCAGATGTGGCTGCAAAGAAATAAAGAAATTAGAATTCATTGAGAATTGAATATTGATTTATCATTTAAGGAGCAACCAAGATATTAAGATCAAATCAAAAGGGTGCTATCATCGCTTAAATATTATGAACAACTAGTCAACACCTCCAGTAGCAAATGAGTAAATATACATATAACACACAGATTATCCATGTACACAAAATCACTAGTAGCTGCACATCCAATTTAGGAGTTAATTCAATGTGCCATGAACAAAGTTCTAATGAATGGAATACAATGAAACTTCTATTTTCCATGGAAAGTACTCTAACCTTATCAATGAAAGAGACAGGGTAACATCGATAATGTTGTTCAAATGTTGAACTGCGATTGTAGTCATAAGCCTGAAATCACCAGGAGTTGCATTAGAAAAATGTAAACCCACAATGAAAAGAAAAATTAAGCAAAAAGCCAACAAAATCGAATCAGAAGCTACATATAAACTATAAAGCATATAGTAATTATTAATGAGCATACACTAATTAACAAGATCATCAAATAGATCCACCAACTGTATGTAGCTGATACACAGGTAGCCAATCCATAACACATAATCACTAAAACACATTGTCAAAATGTGATCAAACAAAGGATCAGGACACTATAATCCAAGCTTCGCATCTGTGCTAAACAATCACATTGATCAAGATCACAATCAACAGAAACCAAACCACATGTCCACAAGCCAATTTCAATCCTCACAACTCCAAAATAAACAAAACAAAAACCATGAGAAATACAATGGACAAATCATTAACATACCATGATTGCAGACAGGAAAAACTCACACCCCACAAAAATCGAAAAAAATCTGTACAAAATTCACAAACCAATAAACAAGTAAGCAAATTAGTCCACAAAAACAAAGACAAGTATTCATCTAAAAACAAAAAGAAACCACAAAGATCCCAATCCCACCAAACATGATACCAATCCACTACAAACCAAGTAACAAAAACCCAGATTCATACACTAAAAAGAAAGCAACTTTAAGGTTCTTAACACTCTACTAACTGTTCATCAACCAAAAAAACATATACCCAGTGGGAAAAAATTGTATATCAAACTAAACAAAACAAGGGGTTTTGCGTTCGATCAAGAAAAAAGGTTAGAGAGAATAAAAAAGGGACCTTTGGGTTTGAAAGAGATGATAAAGCTGGCAAATTTAGAATGGAAGCTATGTTATTGTTTTGAGTAGTGTAGAGTTATTTTACTTGTGTTGTTTGTCCTTTCAAAAGGAGGTTTTATAGGTTTGATGGATGTGAGAGAGTTTTCATTATGTGTGTTGGAGTTGCCATCGTCTCTTTGTTGTCCTCGGAGTCCAAACGTTTGAGTTCACTTTGTGTGACCTTTTCCTATCCTACCCTGGTTTTCTACTGTTTCGATCATAATATGGACGATCTAGATATGATATCGATTTTTATATAGTTTTGATCATAATACGGACAATCTAGATATGATATTGATTTTTATATAATTTCAATCATATTATGGATGATTTAAATATGATATCGATTTTTATACAGTTTCGATCATGCTGTAGATGGTTTAGATATAATATCGATTATCATAAATGAAGATTATCAGTTTTATTAAATTTATTAATATTTAAATGAGATGACTTCCGAACTTCTAATCAAGGAGTAGAGTAATGTCTACCATCTAAATATGACATTAAATTTCGTTTTTCCTTTTTTCTTTAAGAAAAATATGATACCGAATTTAAAAAATAAAAAAGATAGAAATGATATCTATTTCTAAAACCAACAAGGAAAACAATCATAGAGCGATGAGGCTTCGAACTCCTATTCAACAAGGAGTCAAACTCAAACTCCCCCATTATAAATAAGGAGTAGGAGGAACACTATAAATAGTAATAATATTTGATATTTTTAAAAAACTTAACATTTAATTAAGTATATAAAAATCAAAATCTAAAATATATGAACCACTCTTTGATGTAATTAATATGTGAGATGATAATGAAATTTATATGATTTAACACAACTGTAAATACTCTAAATGATAGTATGGTTGAAATTAGTAATTTTAAATTCTAATGCAATTCAATGCAAAGAGAATATTATTTATTAAATAAAATTAAAATTTTGATATTGGGCCGGAGTTTAAGGTTGCATGAGGCCCAAATTTATATAAAACCTGTCTGGTCAAGGCCCAAAATATCCAAATAAAATCCAAAATTCTTCAATTGGATTCAAACCCTCGCTCTCTCTTTGTGGACGCCATTGGAGGAAAGACAAAAAGTTGCAATCTTGCTCAGTGAGAGCTTCAAAGATTGCTGCTTTGGGGCTTTTTGGAGGTGTTCGAAGCCAATTTGGAGGATAAAACATGGCAAGACGTGAGCTTTCCAGCACTTTGAAGAACTTGAAGGTAACACAAATACGAAGAATCTGTTTTCATTTTGTTTGGATAATTAGTTGTTGTTTGATGAACCCCAGTTGAGTTTTGGATTGTTAATTGCTTTCATTAATCTGGGTAATTTTTGTTTTGATTTTCTTTTTCCTGTTCTCTTTGTAGTATGTGACACTCTCAATTGGCTTGTAAACTTGTATGTGTTTATATATATTAGTATGGGATCGGTGTACCTAATGTCTATAAGAAGAAATCGGTTACACAATATTGTATTATTATTTTTCAAGACCAATCTTGATTAGAGAAACACCTAGTGTACACTATCATTATTGTTGTTGTTGTTGTTGTTGTTTTGGATTTTTAATGTGGTTGCAATAGTTCATGCAAAGGGCAGCTCCAAAAGTGGAGAAAACAGAGAAAGAAGAAGAGGTCAAGCCTGCCGGGAATTTTGTAGCCGCCGGTGCAATTAAGAGGAAATGGTACGTCTGGATTTATCTTCTTGCTTTTGTTAGCATATTGAGTTCTTGTTTGATGACAATTGCTATTTTATTTTTTTATTTTTGTTGTGGTTTGAACCTTTGGGATTTTTTATTTGCATAGCTTGACGTAGGGATATTATTTGCGTCTTGTTTGCTGTAATTTTGCAAACATGAAATGTCTTGGTTTGCTTTTCCTATTATGCTTTTGCTGTAGGCTTGAGGGTTGTGGTAGTATGACATTAATAGTCGAATATTCGAGAGAGTCTGTCAAATTGTTTAACTTAAGGCAAGCTTGAAAATTCAGGACATGGTTACATAAAAGTTATGTAGTGCCTGCAAGCTATGAATTGAAGCATTACATTGGGTAGGAACTAGGATGTTTGTTTTAGATTGTGTCAAGAACATAGTAGCCTTCCTTCATTGTGGTAAATATTTAAACAGCTGCAAATTCTAGACATGCATTCTAGTTGTCTTTGTAATCTCAAAAAATATGGATAACATTTGTGATAAAATTATGGCAATTACATTTCAGAGCTGCAATTTAGCTCAATTTCTGGTGATTCTTCTTTTTAAGGTCTTTACATTCTAAATCTTTTAAATGGTTGTATATAACTCGTCTTTATGTATAGTGTCGTCATAATGGAAGGGGATCCGCAACCAGGAGCTATTATAGGCCGGATGTCATTTCAAAGTTTTAATCCTTCTATTGATGTGAGTATAGAGGTTGGGTGATCCAAATATTTTCCGTTTACTGTTGAATCCATCTCCTTATGCCTAGCCCTTTTCTCTGTAGAAACTAAATGAACAAGCTCACCAGCCAGAAGCCTCTGCCGCATGTTCAATTAATCAAACTGAAAAAAATTCTTTGAGGTAGGTGGATTACCTTTTGTTATCACTATTACTATTATTACAATATCAAGATAATTTCTTGAGTAACATCAATTTTGAAAGTTATGGGGCTGTGTGAACATAATATATGCAATTGTAACTTAATACAGGATGATAAGTCTTTTTCTTTCCTTATGCTGGTTCTGTTATTAATGTTATGTTGCTTTTGGCTGAAAAAGAAAAATATCATTGCAGAAATGTAATGCGTAAGACTATTTTAAACCCAGGGCGATTCTGTCAATTCACAAAACGAAAAGAAAAATAGAAGAAAATTCAATATGAGAGTTCTTTGCATCTTTTAAATGATTAACAAAACCTTACAAAGCTGTTTTGGTCTGTAATAAAAGATTGTCTATTCACAACAATGTTTGCCCTTGAGAAGAATTAACTGTTCTAGTATGGCAATGTAGAAATTGTAGATATGCATGAGAAAAACGGCATGATGATATTTTTTATGAATTTTGCAACTAATGATGACCATGATCTATGAATCCTCATGCTCACATATGCAGCCCGCATAGTCTCTCCTCCCTCTTCTCTCTCTTTTCAATCCACTAGAAGTTCATATCAGGTACACCAGTTATTTGTTGTAATGATTCCTGTCAAACATGTTTGATATATCCATTCAAAGAAATTTCCACAAATTATTTACTTTTCACTAATAGCACACCTAGTTTTTGAGCTTGCAGATAAATTTTCTTCTTGTCTTGAGTATTTTTCCTTTTAACATAATGGATGGTAAAATAGGTATATGATTCTCCTAAAAGAAGGAAAAATGTACACAATCATACACATGGTTTAATGGGTAAAAATTGTATAACTATGTGTTTGCTTACACATGCATAGTAGACCCATATACGTAGTAAATATTACTTGCGATAACACATCCCTTCTTTTGTCCTCTTTGCATTATTATTATAGGGAAAATGGATCTTCAGAGGAGGGAGAGTGCACGGAAACTGATAAACGGTATCCTGAGTCTAATGGAGACCATAAAAGAAAACAGTCTGAGGTTGTGTCTGAACCACAATATACGAATAAGTCACCCAAAAATGTTCGAGGTGGTCAACAATCATCCCCAAGTAACCATAAAAGCTCATTCAAGCAACCGAAGCATGAAAAGCTGGATTGGAGCATCCTTCGATCGCCAAAGTTCCCTAACAAAAAGGGTGAGCGGAATTAGAAAATTGTATTCAAATTTATGTTGTTTCCTTATCTGCTTCATGTCCAATAATTTGAAAGTTTGAAACTATAACTTGTAATATTAATTTTCTGTTATATCTATCAGCCCTATGCTCTAATTTTGTAAGTTTATGACTTAATACCCTCTTCCTCCTTCCCAACACCCTCAAATTACCATTTTGCACAAAACTTTATTATGTTTTATCTTTCTGGGTTGCATGGTTGGATTATTGTATGATGAGTGCAGTATACAGGACCTCTTTACTGATCAACATAATATGAAAGCATAGAAATGATTTTGGTTGTATATTATTGGCACATTTTGCTTTGCATTTTGATATCTAGAGGAAGTATTGAAAGCAAGTATATATGAAGAATGAGTCGGAACAATTTAGAAGTGGTGGCCTTGCAACAGTTTACATCCCCCTCAATATCGGGTCCCCAAAATCTGGTGAACCTCTGGCAACTGCTTGCCATTGCATTGTGGGCTGCAGAAGTACCAAATCCAACATTATATGAATATTCTTTGGTTAAACGAGTTATTTTTGTTTGCACCTTCCTTCACTAGCATGGCAAGTTAAAGATAAAACACCATTAAATTTACATCGCTAATGAAGATGATTATACAACGAAGTTGACAAATTTTGCTCCATTTACACTACCAAAATTTTCTTTTCAACATCAATGAGTTGTTGAATTGTAAAGGATACTAGTCAAATGAAATCAGAAACAGTAGCACAATTGAGTAAATCCTCAAAAACACACACGATGGTAACTCTCAGCTATAAAGAAACTATCATTAGTAAAATTTCATTATCCACTAAGCACAACCAGCTTTAGTGGTTATAATCTAGGCACATCATTGTTCCTGGACAGGTTTCCAGAAAGAAAGAGCGTAGCATATCCTTCCTTTCCACCCCTGCAACAGCCAGTGGCCATCTTCATCAATAATAAAATCTTGATGATAGTTTGATTTCACCAAATTCATCACCATTTCATATATACCCCTATCTAGTGGGAGTTGCCTAAACCCAATTCTCTGATTCCTTGCATGCCATTGTTTATACGTCTCCGGCCTTTCAACCCTCTCTATACCCTCACAAGCGATAACATTCATGGCGTCTTTCCCATATATTTCTCTCTCAAACACCATCCTTCCCTGATCTTCACGAGATACAGTAGCCTCAAATATATCAAACAATGTAGAGTAATGGAATAAAGCCTCCCTGAATCGTGGGAGAAAGAAAGGTGCATTGTAAGTACCATTAACAACTGCATGGATGAATATGTCTGGATTTATACTCTTGATCAGTTTTAAGACAGTATCTCTTGGACTGCTAACAACCACTGTATCATCAGGCAGGTGCTTCATTCGGTACATACAGCTAACGACTGTCATCTCTTCACTGTCAATCTTGAGATCCTCTAGTTGGATTGTATGCCATTTCTTAGCTATGGCAGTGTACTTGAACGGGACCCCAAATCTATCACAATAGGCTTTTAATCGACGCCCTGTCTCTTCAACCCTTTCTGCAGGCCAGAACCCTGGTTGAGGAAACTCAATACCTGTAATTCGAAGCTTGGGAGGGCCGCCAGATCTCTGAGCGACGCGGTGAATAAAGCAAGGCCATTGGAAACCATATCCAATGCCAAAATCAATAATATGGAGCCTTGTTGCTTTCTCTGATAGTTTCAAAATTGTTCTATTTGACATGAAAAATGACATCCTATTGAACGGGCATGATGATATATACACTCTGTAAGCTTGTAGAACATCAGCAGCCGATGCCCTAGTACTCAGATGTATTGAAATTGGCATCTGAGTCCCTGCCAGGCGCACCTCAAGACCATAAGCAAAGTAATGCGCCAATCTTTGAGTTCCATCACCAAAAGCTGAAGAGTGTTGCCTTATCTGCTGCAATAGATCATTTGCTGTCCTTTGATCATAGTTAGCCACAGCTTGTGCACAAACAGTTAACAGAGTCCACAAATCCACCAGTTCACCTTTCTTACCTTTCTTCTTCCCACGTCTTGTCTTACCACCAGATGACTTTGGTCGCTCATTCTGCTGCACCTTTTCATCTGATTTATTCAACTTGATTCCGTGAACTAGACATTGTACAGCATCTTTGTTCTCGCAGTTGCATAGCAACACATCATCAAACATCTCTGATGCCTCGGATTCAGAAACAGCTGTTGCCAACTGCTTATTACTCCTCCTTTGTTCACCATTATCACTATCCTCTAGCTGATAACTTTTCCTTCCCCTTGACCCATACGACAAATTGTAACTCCCTGCTGTTTCTGAACTGTCAACCGCCTCTTCTCGAGGCCTTGATGGATTGCTTAAGGAATCATCATTCGGAAGGGACTTTCTAGGCCCACCTAGCTGCCCACTTTTCTGTCCAAAAGGCGGTATCTCCCCATATAAATTTGGTACCAGAGCAGCACTGTCAGGAGAGTCAATAGGGGAGGTCTGAATCATCGAAGGGGACTTGAAATTGCCTTGACTAGTAATCCAATTGGGATCAACCAAGTTGCTAGTAGTAACAATGTTACTACTAGTCGAGCAATAATCATCCGCATTCTCCAAGTTTTGATTCAGATAACAAGACATTTGATTCAGCAAAGGCGGGTATTCCTGGCCAAGTACTTCATAGAAGGGTTTCTCAGCAGCTTGGAGGGCCAAACAATCCTGCAACATACATGTCTTACCCTCCAGATCCTCTTCCATAAGCATATCACTTATGTACTTAAGAGTTGCCTGGTTCGGCTCAATACAAAAATCCGAAGAATCCCCCTCTGAGCTCCCACCAGAACGTGGACCTGAGTCCTTAGTTTGGTGTGGATTGCTTTCAAGTGGGCGAGAAGGGTCTCCATGATGAGTCTTATCACCATCATTTTTGAACCCATCAACATGATTCTGGTTTGCATAAACTGAACCTAAAGGTCCTAAACCATGGTCAAACTGCAAATGATTCATTGAACTAGAAAACTTTTCAAGAAGTGTATCCATACACAATCTAGATCTATATATCAACCAATTCCGATAATCAAGTAATGATTTTGATTGTAAATTTTGAAACTTTTTGCTCTACTACTTCACTTTACCACAAAACCAAAACCCCCCAGAAACTGCAAAGACATAAATAATCAAACAATAACCAATCAGTTTTCTACGATCAAGAACCAAACTTGACAAATCATTGAAACAAAAACAACTGGGAAATCCTTAGAAACTGCAAATAAGATTGAAAACATACACTAACATGTACAGGATGCAATTACATGGACAGATTCAACAAACAAGTGCAGCGAAGTACGTACCTGTGTGAAAACTAGGCTAAGGTGAACACAAAGAGATCGAATCAATAGTGAGTAAAAACAGCATAGACATGGTAATGAGAGAATATGCTTTTGCTTCAACTAAAAAACATGTTTCTGGAAAAGTCTCAGCTTCAAAAAGAGACAAAAGAAGCCGTCAGGTCCATCTCATGCTCATGGGGTCTTATCATTGGTTTCAAGTCACAAAACAAGTAGGGACTCCGCTGCCAACATGGTGATGTAGTGCCCCATTAAGACAGTGACTGGAAAGACGCGGTTTGATGTGATGAAATGACACAATGAAACTGCAATGGTCGTATAGCACTATAGCAGCCTGCCTTGGTTGACCCATAGAGGAAATGAATGATGAAATGGTGTGAAATGTGAGAATGGCAGCTGACTGACTACAACATTATTGCACTTTTTGGAGGGGTAGGATTTGTGTGCTCCGTAATTATTATGTATATGTTGTTCCTCGGAGCTGGAGATAATTGCTTTCATATCTCTAAGGGTATCACTTATTCGATTCGTACAATATATTTTTTCGATAATCATTTCCGTTCGGTATGACCCGCATGATTTTAACATTTGTATTTAAAAAAAAAAAAAATGAAAATATTATCCTCTTTCATGTATCAGAATCGTTATCTTCCTCACTTTCATGGACGGTCACTTATTCCCCCCAAAAGTTGATCCAATGCTGGAGTGAGATTCAAGGACGGCTGTTGCTTCAGGCGACTAAGACAGTTACCTAAAATTTATCAATAATTTAAATAAAAACTAATTATTACTTTTTAAAATTAATATTTTCATATGAAACTCTTACCTGTTTAACTTCTAAAAATAAAAAAATCTTGAATGACTTTATTGCCATAAAGAAAAAAGTTCTTCCCACACCCAATTTTCTCCCTACAGGCTTCCACCCATTTTACAAATTTACAAATTAATAATTTAGTCCTTATAAAATATCAAAATTTGTCATAAGTAATATTAATCCGCTTTAACATGGGAACAAGGGTAACTTTTACTAGATGCAATTTGTAGTTTCCTTATATGTAATAACAAAAAATCAGCCAATTTACAGGTCCAAACAATAGGTTGTTAGTAGGGCCCAAAATAGTGGCCCAAGTGTTGGGCCAATGTTTAACTTTGTCGGATTGAAGTCCAAAGTCCCAAGAGTCCATGACCAACAGTAACCCTCAAATAGTATATTAACAAGGTTTGACCAAATTAACAAAGGATTCACTATTAAACGCAAAGGTAGGAATCAAGGGAACGGATCTTTTGTTATCAGTTGTTGTTACACAATTGCAATGGTTCGTTCCCCACTTATAAAAGAGGAGCAATCAGAAAGGCAAGACATTTCATTTACCCTAACATTACTATACCAAATCCTCTTCAAACACTAAGTAAACATCATTCTCTGCGTTATCTACACTGTCGCATAACAGTCAATTCTTGTCCAACTCCTATCCTACTCTACTCTCAACAATCATATCTTCCTCGCCCATCATACGTCACCACTATAATAATTAGTCGTATGCTTACTCTTACCCTTTTTTATCTTCTTTAGATTATCAATATAATTTGAGCTTCAGAGTGTCTTTGGTTAACACTATCTCAGTGTCAAGATAATTCATCCTCATCATTTGAATTTTTATAGGTTGTTAGGTCCCAATGAGTTTATCGTAGAGTTAAACCTCAACATCAGCAACTGTAGAAATCAACCAACTATATTATATGACAAATAATCAAGCAAAACAATATTGGAAATTAGTTGTCGGTTCAATAATAATTTGTAATAATTATAATATAACTTTGAGTTATGTGTTTCAAAAAAAAAAAAAAAAACTATGAGTTATGAAGAATTATTTGGATATAATTTCATTAAAAAGGATATTTGAATAATTTTGATAAGATTTTTTATATGCATCTTAAGAAAATCAAATAATACATCTGTATGAAAATTTGAAAATTTTCTGGATTCATGAATCATGTATTCTATATGTCGATGTCTGGATTTAATCGACTAAGTTCTTTTCAGACCTAAGCTACAGTTTCGATCACAGTTGTATGATAAACAAGTAGAAAACGAAGGAAAAGATGTCAGGGAAGAAAAATGTGCACCGAGAATTTTTAAGTAGTTTGGCTCAATTGATGTCTACGTCCACTGTTCTCTTTCTCTCTATTTCTGCAGAGTAACGACCCTCAAAAGATCAAAAGATCCCTTTACAATGAACTTCCTCTCCTATATATAGAAAATGAGAGGTGCTAAAGTAAAATGTAATAAGACAAAATACAGTAAGTCAAACTGAAATGATGAGTTACATTTAATGCGGTTGACATCTGTCAGGTTAATCTTACCAAAGCATGGGTTTAGATGGCAACCCCATGCTGGTTAGATGAAATTTTCTTAATCCACATTGTAATATTTGACGGAATTAGCATGTACGGTACGCCTTAAGTTATAATCCATTCTGATCATTCTGACTATAGTTGACTTGTAGTCTGAGAGATGTGGCAGAAGCAAGCTCTTTAACGAAAAGAATATTTTGTCAAGTTGACGAGCAAATAAGACTGCTGAGCTGATCTCATCAAGGGTTGTTGATAAAGGTAATAAGCGAGCTATCCAATGATCTGCTAAATTAGCGAACAATCGACCTCATAGATGTGCTGATGGTCGAGCTAATAAGTGACTACATGTAGAAAGAGTCGAGCAGATTGACGAGCATATGATCAATCCTATAAACGAGCTCATTCACAAGCTGATAAACGAGCACACAATAAAAGCTGATAAACGATCACACGAACGGACAGATTATCGAGCGGATAAGTGAGCAAATAGACGAGCAGAGAGTTTAGCCTTTTTAGTTGTTCGATTATTGGACCTATTCTTTGGACTTTTATCAGTCCATTTATCTTGATTGTGAAAACACTTATAACACTATATTTTAAAATTTTGAAATTTTCTATACATACACAAATTTACCAATGAGACTTTTTACAATGCATTCTTAAGCTCATTTGGTAAAATTTTAATGAAATGTATTGAATCTTGATGTATGATAAACATAATGAAATAGATTCACAAAAATGTTTTTGGAAAATTTCAGGGTGTATAAACTGTTTTTTTTCCTTTTTTTTTTTAAAGAAAAGAAAATATTAAAAACAAAGAAAATGTCGAAAAAAAAGTAGTTCATGAATCCTGTATATTTTCAACTTTTTTTTTTAATGTATTATTGAACTTTCTTATGATATTTATAAAAAAAAATCTCATAAAATTATTTAAATTCATTTTTAATAAAATTATATTCAAATAATTTTTCATAACTCAAAATTATATTAGAGTCATTAAAAATTATTACCGAATCAATAATTAATTTTTAATATTTGTTTTGTTTGATTGTTTGCCATGTAAGAAAAATCCAAATTGCACTTCTTGTTTCCACTTTAAATTGATTAATATTATTTTTTATAAGTTTTAATATGTTATGAGAGATAATTGAATATGTTATTTATTGATAAGTTTATGATAAGTAATTATCATAGATAATTATTTATGATAAGTTTTCACTTTAAAGTTTTAGTATGTTATGAAGTGAATATATGGAGTAACTGAGTGTGGGAAAAACCTTTCTTTTCTTTTTTTTTTTTTTTTGGGCAATACCCAAAAATCTGAGTCTTAAATTATTTTTAAAATACTTATCTTTTAAATTACTAGTAGGGTGCAAAATTAATGCTCAAATTTCCTATTTCCCAAAAACATTTAATGGGATTTAAATTCAGTTCAACATTTCTTTCTTTTTTTTCCCTGAAAGGTCAAATTTCCTGTTTCTAGGAGCATTTATTGGGACCTGAATTCATTTCAACTGTTAACCTTGATAAATGATCACTTAAAACAATTCAGAGAAAATCTTCTCTTATTTGATCAAACTCTCTCCAGCCTTCTCTTTACTTTCTTTATTTTTCAAATTTCACTTTGTGCCCTCTTTGATCAAAGATAAAATCACTTACATTCCATATTTTATTGTTTCAAAATCTTTTTTTTTTTAATTTTTTTTCTTCAGGTTTTTCAATTACAACAAAATTATCTATTTATTTTTTATTAACTTTGATAATTGATAGTAGATATCTAACAACAAATACAAAACAGAAACGAAAATTTAAAAACATTAAAAAAAAAAAAAAGTTATTTAACCACTGACTTTTGATAAATTTGTCACAAATAGTAAATACAAGATATAGACTTGAATGAAAATTTTAATAATCTTACAATCCATTTAGCTTGAATTAATAGATGTAAATATGACATGAAAAAATAACATTAAGCATAATACAACCAAGCATGTAATATCACACTCTCATGAAACATATGCTAAAACTGTACAGGAAATTAAAACTAGTGAAGAAATTAATGCTTTAGACAAAACAATTATTCCTAGTAGTATGTATGACAGTAAATGATGAAATGATATAATGATAAGAGAAGATATTTACGAAATAGAAGAAAGTTCAATTTGAGATATATCTTCTGAAAAAAAAAAAAATTGTTAGAACAATTAGAATAAAAAAACTCACTCCAGCATTTTTCATCTCGAAAAGCAAAATTAAAATTTAAATAAAATATTTTTCATATTAATACACCCTTTTTTACATTTACATTGAAGACTTTAATTTAAATTTTCGTCTAAGTTCTCGAATACCCTTAATTTAAATTTTCCCAAACAAATATGTCCTTGGTATGTCCATTCAATTAAACTTTGTTAAGTATGTGTGTGTGTATATATATTTCATACTCTTTTAATCATTAAATGTTTAACTAGTTTGAGAAAAGGATTGTACATGTGTATGTCTAAAATTTGTGATACATACTTGAGCATTAATGAAAACTTATAATTCTAGCAAAAGTTGTTGGCTCCCAACAATCACATCTACTTTTTTCCTTACTTAATCAATTTGAATAATCTCTCACTACTTGACTAAACGTTTGACTACAATGATACCTTATATTTTAATGACACAACCTGAAGCTGTTTCAACTTTCTCCTCCTTTACCACTTTCAGCAAAGCTCATTTGGCAATAATGGAATCCCCTGTATTAGTTCAAACTTCAACCTTAGACCCACAGATATATCTGACCATATACAGGCAAATTTAATTTCTTCTATTGACATTACCTAGAATTCAGATAAATTCAAATAATATACATTGTTGTACTAAAATTAAAAAAAAAAAAAAAATGTATAAAAGTCTTCGATAAAATTCAGTATATACATCATGAATTATTTCTAATAAAACGTAATCATTTAAATCCATACGTAATTATGTTATCTTTAAATGATGTAATATAGAGAAAGACAGCCAAACAACTCTTATAATAAGATAATAACTACCTTTTGACATTATTTCAAAAAAAAAAAAAACCTTTTGACATACTAATACAAAATACAAACACCCAATTATGAATCTTAAAAATTTGAGTTTACCAACCGAATTGACATAATAACAGCAGATATGTTTGTTTATAAATGGCCTCCAATGAAGGAAAAAAAAAAAATATGGTTCAGAGCTGCTCCAGGGCCTAGCAGTCAAAGGGCATGAATTATGATTGTTATTAATATCTTGACCAATTCAATGATCTTTTTGTCTTATAAAGAAATGCAAAAAACCATGGTGGTAGGAGATTTGTCATAACTGACCAGATTCATCCCATCTGAAGACAGACCTTTCTACCATGAATTCTATAATGGATGTCCACATCATTACTTTAAAATTCTTGGTTGTCGTGATCTTCTGAAAATTAATTCTTCTTCTGAATATTTATTTAAAGTTACTACCTTTTTTTTTTAACAAGATCAAATGTCAATGTGTTTGCCCTATTTTATATAGCATAGTAAGATGTTTTTAAGACCGTTGAATGTGGCTATGTTAGAGTGTTTATGAGTCATCCTACTGTAAATAATATAAAAAAAAAAAAAAAAACTAAGTGAGAATAATTTTTTTAAAATATATTATAAAATTCTCTATATATTGGTTTTATGAATTAGTTTTGATCATAATACTTATTAAACTCTACTTCCTATAATAACAAAGAGAGAGATCCCATATTGAATAAAGAAATCTATCCTCTAATAAGAGAGACTTTTTATGTAATTAACCCTCTTATAGAAAAGTTACACGATAATTATCCACCCTTTATGGACCGTATTTGAACTTACAACGCACTGTTTGAAATAGTGTGCAAAAGCACACTTGGCAAGCAACTTATGAGTTAAGTTGGAATAATTTTCTAATTTGATTTTAATTGTTTTTCTCAATATATATATATATTCTAAAAAAAATAGTATTAACATTTTTATTCTTAAAAGATACACAATCCAATATAATATGATCAGGTTTGATTTCGTATTGGTGGTATTATTTTTTGCCCAAAAGACACAATATTTGCCTCTTGGTTTCTTCCAGTGGTGAGGCGTTGGAATATTTTACTTCTCATAGAGACATTAACACTTAATATATATGAAGTAAAATTAGAGCCGTACATGTCAACATATTTAATTTATAAAAGAGAAATAATATTTTAACCTATCAACTTGTTGATTTTTTTATATTAAGATCATAAATTCAATTCAAATAGTCATATTAAGGTCATAAGTTCAAGAACTCTTTATAAGTCTATTTATAATTAAAAAAAATAAACTAAAAAATTCTTTCCACGTGCAAGTAGTAGTTGAAATCTTAGGGCTCATGGCCCCGTATGTCAATCTTAATCATCCTTTTCAATGGTCATGATATACAGTGACTGCGAAAAGCAGAATACCTCACACCAGTAACATCACAATTGGGTTATTGCTAAAATTTAAAACGAATAAAATCAGGTTCTTCTAAAATAGCCTGAGCACCTTATCTATCTGTATATTATACAAATCTTAAAACCCCTTATACAGTAACTTATACAGTAGTACACGAATGGAGGAAAAAAAAAATTATGATTGCAATAAATCATATAATTGCTATTTTGGACTACTTTTAGACCGCATTAAATTTCAGCCAAGATAATTATCATCACATCGGCACTTAGTAATTTATTAAATGACGCACAATCATGATATTATTAAAAAGTTGTAACTTATGATACCATCTGTAAGGCTTTTAAAGCTTTTATCTCCACCAAGAACACTTTATATGGGTTAGGCAAATCATTGCACTTTTGTTAATAAGTGTTCTTATGCACCAAACATACTATAAACTTACAATAATATTACACATCTCAACTTATATCTCGATCTTCAATTCCTGATGTATCACTTTGTATATGTAAATCTAATACCAAATGTAAATGGCAAAGCATTAAAGTTTTCCATTACTATAGAACAATAGCTGAGCAAAATTACACTAGAATGATAGCAATACGTGGCTGTAGAATACAAGCACTAGACAGAAAAATTGAAAATTGAAAATTGAAGGTTGTCTAGCTCTAAGAGATTGTGTTGTGTCAATCCTGGACAGGTTTCCAGAAAGATAGAGCTTGGAGAATTTTTCCCTTCCAACCCTGGAGCATCCAATGGCCATCCTCATCTATAACAAAATCCTGATGATAGAGTGATTTCACCCTGTTCTTAGCTTTCTTCACAAGCTCCTGATCCAATGGGAGCTGCCTGAAACCAGCTCTCAGGCTTCTGACCCTCCACTGTTTATATGTCTCTGGCCTCTCCACTCTCTCTGTGCCTTCACAGGCAATGGTATTAATTGCATCATTTCCAAATACTTCTCTCTCAAACAGCATCCTGCCCTCCTCTTCGCGGGACACGGTGGCCTCAAACATGTCATAGAATGCTGAGAAATAGAAGAGTGCTTCCCTGAATCTTGTGAGGAAAAAAGGTGCACTGTGAGTACCATTGTCAACTCCATGGATGAACAAATCAGGATGGATTGTATTGATCAGGTTCAAGACAGCATCCCTCGGGCTGTTGCTTGCCAGTACTGTGTCATCAGGCAGGTTCTTCATTCTCTTCAAGCAGTTAACAACAATCACCTCATCTTTGTCAAGCTTGAAATCTTCCAACTTGATAGTTTCCCACTTCTTTGCTATGGCATTGTATTCAAATGGAACCTTGAATCTCTCACAATAGCCTTTTAACCGTCTCCCCGTCTCTTCAACCCTCTCTGCAGGCCTAAATCCTGGCTGGGGAAGCTCAACGCCTGTGATTCGAAGCATAGGAGGCCCATTAGCCTTTTTGGAGAGGCGTTGAATGAAGCAAGGCCATTGAAAACCATAGCAGATACCAAAATCAATAATGTGCAGCCTTGTTGCTTTCTCTGCAAGTTTGAGGATCATTTGGTTTGCCATAAAAAATGACACAAAATGGAAGGGAGTCGCTGAGACACAGACTTTGTAAGCTTTCAAGATATCAGCTGCTGATGCCCGGCTACTTATATGTGTATGTATAGGTGTTTGAGTTCCAACCAAACGTGCCTCGAGTCCATTAGCAAAGTAATGTGCTAATCTTTGTGTTCCATCGCCAAAGGCAGAAGAGTGTTGCCTGATTTGCTTCAATAACTCATTTGCACTTCTTTGATCAAGACTAGCCACAGCCTGTGCACATTGAGTTAATAGGGACCACAAATCAACCACCTCCCTTCTCTTACCTCTCTTCTTCGTGCTTGTTTTTCCACTACTTGAGCTCTTCAGCTTCCTGTTTGATCCACTCAGCAACTCTTCGCGGTGAGAACTCGATCCAGGCTCATCATCCTCACTCTTGCAGAGCAGTACTTCATCAAACATCTCTGATTCCTCAGGTTCCTGCAGCGAAATCGCTGAATGCTTGTTGCTTCTCCCTTGTTCAATATGATCACTATCGTCCCTTTGATGGTTTTTCCTTCCTCTTGATCTATTCGAAACGGAACTGCTACTTTCTCCAAGTCCTCCATCGAGGGAGACACTTTCTGGGGAATCAACCAAGTATCCAGCAGTATCATAGCTCTCACTGATGAAAATCTCATCTGGGGTGTCGATATTTTGGTTCAAACAAGGCAGGACATGGCTTGGTGAAGGAGGGTATTTCTGGCCAAGAACATCATAGAAGGACTTTTCAGCAGCTTGGAGAGCCAAACAATCCTGCAACATACAGGTTTTTCCTTCCAGGTCTTCTTCCATGAGCATCTCATTTATGAACCTGAGAACCTCAGTAGTGATGTCACTGCTCTCCGGGGAGTCCCCATCAGAGCTGGTGCTTGAAACCTGGAAACAATCAGCTACAGGATTTGGATTGGTTTGAAGTAAAGGTGGTGGTGTTGGTGGATGAGGATGACCTCCAAAATCATGACTCCGCGTAAACTGTCTGACACAATCAAACTTGAATCCATTCACTGATCCTGGAAATCCTTCAAAAAGGGTATCCATAGAAGTTCTCCGTCAGGATTCTAATAAGATTTTTTCGTTAATAAAAACCTGGAGTGTTTAACAGAATAGTGTTAACTGGAGAAGTGGTCAGAGGTGCTGGTGATGCACTCAGATGAAAGCTGATATAAAAAGGAAGTAAAAAAGCTGCTTTCCAGGATCAGTGAACTTTCCAGGAAACTGAGTCTGTGAAGTGAAGACAAGCCAGAGCCCCCACCAAATCCTCACCGTTTTTCAAGACACCAAGTGGGGGCAATCCTAGTGTGTCGGAAGGATTGAGAATACTCTACCACATTAAACATTTAGTTTAGATTGACTTTTAAGGCACAGAGTTGTCTTGATCCACAAGGCATGCATTTTGACCAGAGTTTCGGATGATGCAAGTAATGCAAGTTGATTGGCATAACAACGTGGTGTGGGGTTGTGCTTGTTTCTGTGCTTATCAATAAAAAGTTGACTGGTTTCCATTTTGACTAGTTCTGTGCTGAACCTGAGGAATCTTTTCCCTGTTCTGATTGGACCTTGGAACGGCCTCCCTTGTTGATATACTAATCAATTGAACATGTGCACATATGTGGGAGTCTGTTACTGGTTTGAAAAGTTGAATATCATGCAACTGAAAACCTTGGGCAGTGAAACTAAGGACAAATTTTTATAACTATGGTTAGGTTTGGTCTAAATACAGATAGACTTGATTGTTATATTATCCATGTTTAAAGGATAATTCAGTTGTTTATAGCTCCTGTAATGACATGAAAAGTCGAATGATCATTGAATAGGAATTTATGCAAATTTATGTCGGTGCGTTGGGTTGGCTGGGGAATAGGCGTGCTAAAAGCCTTAAAAATGTCTCAATGAATAATGTAAATTGGTTTTTGGCTTAAAAAATTATTCATTTATGATCCATTTGATTTTGTGAAAGATTTTATGTAGGTGATATTACATGAAATAGTTTGTAAAATCAAAATAGATTAGAAATAATTGAAGTTTCTTTCGAGGTAAAACTAACTTTTTTGGATTTAATGAGCTTTTCATTTTTATTTTGACCAAAACTGAATTTGTGCATTGTATATTTTCATTAAAGACCTCGTCTATGGAATAAGTTTTTGAAAAATTTTATGGTAAGTTCCGAGTCAATTTTTCAACATTTTAAATAAAATTGTAGGAGTAAACATAAAATTTGAACAATACTATACATCATAAATATTAATTCTGAGGTGACGGCTATATCGATACACTATTTCATCCCTTCGTCACGTCGGTCATTTTTTAACAACTTAGTGGAGTATAATGTGGCGTCAACTCAACTTAGATGAAAACAATACAATAATATTTAAATGTAAAAAATTACATTACCACTAACATTTAGCTAATGATAAAGCATTTGTTAGTTGGAGCATCGACCAAATACATTTTCTTTAGCATATTCAGAGAATGTGTAATACATAAACCCAGAGAGAGAGATAAAATTGATCAATTGAAAACCCTTTTATTGACCATAACATTTATTTACTTGGGAGTAAAGAAATATGTACATGTTAATTTGTTTAAAGCTTCCAAGAAAGCAAAACAAACATAGATGATTATGTTCTTGACAAGTTCTGTGGCAGTCAAAAGGGACCCACAATTAATGACTAGGATGTCTATTGGTTCAATCTATTAAATATTGAAAAAAACCAACAGTGACAGGAGATTTGACAGAATGGTCTAGGTTCAATTCATTCACCTGAAATGGCACTTTCCCTAGCAGCATCATATACTTTTAACAAAATTAAATTATTTGATTCTGTGTATCCTCCTCCATTGACAGGATGATAGGATCTTTGTTCTTTTCCCTTTATTTTTGAGATTTTTGTATCTTTCTTCATATTTAAGTTCCCTAGGCAGTTTGGACTCTAGTGATGAAGGGTGACCATGGTTAGTGATTATTATATAGCTAAGTATATTTATTAGTGTTAGCAAAAATAATTTAAAATCTTGCAGCGTATTATGATTTGTGAACTAAATCGTGAGTTGCTTCATGTCTCTTGTGAAGTGGATGGCATTACCGCGTAGTTGCATTCATTGCATCTCAAGAATCAGTGTATCGCACAAGATGACTTGAACTTCTATCAATATCTTGAAAGTTGATATTTTGAGTCTTAACAATCACTTAATATGATATTTTAACTTGTCTCAATACAAAATTTTGAGTTATCCATTTTTGTTTCAAATACGAGATTGTTTCTATTTTTATTGTTAGTCTATATTTTTATAGAAAAAGAAGTTTTTTTTTTTTTTTATTAAACGCAAACATTTTACGAGTCATATGACTATTAAGACTTGTTAATATCTTATGAGTCAGATAATTAATAGATCACTGATTGTACGATTACTTCCATAATTAAGGAGATGACAACTTCTACTAAGAGAAGACTCACAACCCACACTCCACACCCATACAACTAAGTTTAAATCATACAACTTAGACAAAACCGACCCACCCACCACCCATACAAAAGAATTTGGGTCATGCAACTTACAAGCTACCCCATCGTTAAAAGGCACAATTCTGATACCATATCAAAAAATGGTTTTAAGCCTAATTCCATCACAAATAATAACTCAAGAGTAGATATTTACTCTTACGTTATAAACCAATACAAATTTACTTTTTTTACCTAATGTAGGACTATCAAACACCCACAACTGATAAGAGGGTATCAAGAGGAGACTCACAACCCACACATTGTGTTTTTAAAAGATAAAAGTGAGATTTGAACCCTTGACGTCTTGGTGTCAAGGTAGGTACTCAATCACTCGTACTAAAGGATAATATTTAGTTTTTAATATAAAATTATTTCTGTTTTTATTACCCACATACATTTATATAGGTAAAAAAGTTGATGCGAAAATTACAGTTGCAGATTAATGAAATCAAGTTATGGAAAAAGCCTATACTCAATAAAAATTCAGAAGAACAAATGAGTTCATTTGCCAAAAAATCTGTTAGATATTAAGTAAAACAAAACAACCTACCTATACACAACTCTCCAGTCTGCCTGGAGATCGATCAGAATTCATTACAAAGGTTTTAGTCTTGAATTGGTTTCCAGAAGGAAAGAGCTTGGATTATTTTCCCCTTCCATCCCTGCAGCAACCATTGGCCATCCTGATCAACAACAAAGTGCCTGTGATAATCCATTTTCACAAGTTTTTGAGCTTCCTTGTAGAGCTCCTGGTCCAGTTGGAGCTGCCTGAAACCAGCCCTCAGGTTCCTAGCCTGCCATTGCCTATATGTTTCCGGACTATTGATTCTCTCCAAGCCTTCACAAGCTATAACATTCATGGCATGTCTTCCAATTACTTCTCTTTCAAAAATCAGCCTCCCTTGGTCTTCTTTTGGTACAGTAGCCTCAAACATGTCAAACAGTGCAGAGAAATGGAAAAGTGCCTCCCTGAATCTTGTTTTGAAAAATGGAGAATTGTGTGTCCCATTGGTGACTCCATGGACAAACATATCAGGATTAATTCTCTTGATCAATTTCAGGACGGCATCCCTGGGGCTATTGAGCACAACTGTGTCAGCAGGAAGGTTGTCTAACCTGTACATACAAGTAACAACAATCACTTCATTTTTGTCAATTTTGAGATCCTCAAGTTTGATAGTTTCCCATTTCTGAGCTATGGCATTGTACTCAAATGGCACATTACATGCCACAGAAACTCTTTTCAAGCGATGCCCCGTCTCTTCAACCCTCTCTGCAGGCCTAAAGCCTGGTTGAGGAAACTCGATTCCTGTTATCCGAATCTTAGGAGGTCCACCAGGCCTGAATGACTGGCGCTGGATGAAACAAGGCCATTGAAAACCATAAGAAATTCCAAAATCTATAATGTGCACCCTTGTTGCTTTCTGTGCAAGCTTCCCAATAACACGATTTGCAGTGAAATTGGAGACTTTTCGGAAAGGAGCTGCGGAGACATATGCAATGTAAGCTTTCAACATATCAGCAACAGAACATCTATTAAGAAAGGCAGGTGAATAGAATGGAGTCCCGGTGACTGCCACGCGTGCCTCAAGGCCATCAGCGAAGTAATGGGCCAATCTTTTGGTTCCATCACCAAGGGGAGAAGAGTGCAGCCTAATTTGCTTTAGTAGCTCTGTTGCAGTCCTTTGGTCATCACTTGCCACAGCTTGTGAACATTGAGTTAGTAGACTCCACAAATCCACCATTTCATTGGCATTATCCTGTCTCATCATATGCATTATTCTGCTGTTGGAACCATGTCTTCGCTCAATGCGGTCGAATTCCAGAGAGGCTCTATTGCGCCCTGCATTGAAGAGAGGACATTCTACAGCAGCATCATAGCTCCCACCTTTAGCAATCATCACCTCATCAAACAGGTCTAATTGCTCAGATTCCTCAACTGAAGGCACTGAACGCTTGCTGATCCTCCCTTCCAAGTCATTGATATCTTCCCTGTGACGATTTTTTATTCCCCTCCTTTCTTTCTCTGGCACTTCTACTGGCTTAAGTATCTCATTTTCACCATCACCACTTGCTGCTGGAAAAGCACTTTCAGGAGAGTCAACCAGAGAAGTTGGTGGATGACAGGATCCAGGCTCGGCTTGGTTACAAATTGAAATGTAATCAACAAGGTGGTTGGAAGCAGTACAGCCAGTGTTGGTATCAATATTAGTACTACAAATGAAAACATCATCTGGGGTGTTGTCATTTGGATTGGCAAAAGGAGAAAATTGATCTGAAGAAGGTGGATATTTCTGGCCAAGAATATCATAGAAGGACTTTTCAGTGGCTTGGAGGGCTAAACAATCCTGAAACATACATGTCTGATCCTCTACATTTTCTTCCATGAGCATATCATAGATGTACTTGCTAACAGCATAAGAGAAGTTGGTATTTTCATAGTTGATTGCAGATGCATCCAATTCTCTGCAGGTAGGGTGTTGATTGGTCGGATCCATGGATCCATTCATTATTGAGTCTGACACATCAGCAGGTTCATCATTTGAACCAATCCCATTTAAGCTCTCATGGTGCAAACCAAATCCATTCATGGTATGTGAAAAGAACACACCAATCAAATTTGATTTCAACAAGCTGAATGCAATAAAAAACAACCTAACAAACAGAAATTAAACGGACTTGAGTAGATTAAGAATAAAAATGCATGGATTTGGACAGAAACGATAGAACTTTATTGTAAAAAACGCATTGAAACATGCAGGTCACTTATTAGATAAAAAATATATATAATCAACATGTTAACAGGAACTAGCCAAAGAGTTTCCAGGAAAATGCATGGTCAGAAACAACTGGATAGCCGGCCGCAGCCTCATTTTTATATTTGGCTGTCACTTTCAACCAATCATGTCTGTGATCTTTGAGCTCAGAGTCAAGACTCAAATATCGAAACGCAATAGATTAACACTTTGTTAAAGAATGCACGTGTATTATGAAAGCATGCAACGATAAGCCACGTCCCCGGGTGATAGACTTGCCAATCATGATACACAATTGGTGGTCAAGTCTACAGTTTGTGACTGCTTAGCAGGTGAAGAAACAAAAACTTGATGCTTTCAATGTTCATGCAAAGAGATGTACAATCAATCTCATTGAAGCAACAAGAAAAAATGTTGTCTACTTTGATCAGATTCAGACAAACCTCAGGTTACATAACAGACAAAACAGACGCAGTGAGGGTGACAAATTCACTCTAACTTATAAATAAATATAATGTTGTTGAAACAATTGGTAATATGAAATATTGTCTAATTAGACGGTGTAATGCAGTTAAAAACGTGGACATACATTGTCTTGCAAACACGAAACTCAAAAAGTAAAATCCTGCGAGCGCAGTCCTAAAGCTGATAGTATCATACATTGTCTAATTAGAGTGAGGGTGACAAATTCACTCTAACTAACTTATAAATAAATATAATGTTGTTGAAACAATTGGTAATATGAAATATTGTCTAATTAGACGGTGTAATGCAGTTAAAAACGTGGACATACATTGTCTTGCAAACACGAAACTCAAAAAGTAAAATCCTGCGAGCGCAGTCCTAAAGCTGATAGTATCATACAAATAGTCCCTTAGGAGGGAAACAAGTTCTGGAGCATTCAAAGGGAGCAGTTGCTATTCTAGAATAATACAAGTCATTATCAATATAATAATCAGTTGAAAATGGGAATCCTGAAGTGAACTGTCATGGAGAATCAGATTCATTGAATCACAAATGGAGCCTACCTCAGTCAAGTCTGAACCTGTAGTGCTTGCTTGGATCGTGAACCAAAAGAAAATAAGATCAAGGACGCCATGTTTCCACAACCTGAAAATGATGCTTAATTGCTGTGATCCAATTACTCATTCAATATTTTTTGTTTGCTGACAAACATGAGGTATGAAATAATAACATTGTCAAAGACTCATCATACATCTAATATGGAAAGGGAAAAAAAATTATTCGTGTAAGGTTTAATCTTGACTAGGTGGAGTCTATGGTGCCATTCAAATTCTTCTATATGTGTGCAGAGGAGGATGTGATAGTTTGCATTTGCATATCTCCCCTAAGCCTCTAAATTCAATTTTCTAAATGACTGTTTACGGTCTATTCCCCATTTAAATTCTGTCAAAACCATTAAAAAAGGGTAACAGAAACATAGACATCATTTAACTCAAACATGTAAGCCTAGCATTGGACAAACCGTAACAGAAGAACAGTTTTATACTACCATCATTTATATACGTATCACTAGTTGTTTTCTTGACTGCTAGAAGACATTTTCTCGGTCAAGTTGTCAAGCTGTATGTGTCCATTTTAGCATCAGAAAATCCATCCACTAGATCAAAATATGAACTATTTCTTATGACTTAGTTGCCACAATGACATTATCTGTACACATAATACATGTTACGTGAAAAAAAGCAATTGTTCTTTTGTGACATGTATGTCAAACAATATTAAGCACACACAAGCATTCAAATGTATGACCATCAAAATTGAATTGGTACTGATACCATACCAAGTAAAACAAAAAAATCAAAGGTAAAGACAATTATCACAAAATATTGATCAAAATTGAACCAGGCATGCTAGAGCAGTACAATGCCAAGTTTGGCTTGAAATATGATCAAGATTTTGCAGGTTGACATTAACTCAATATATATTGAGAGGAAGAGCAAGCCAAATTTAATTAGTTCATATAATAGGAACTAAAGAGCAAGCCAAATTTAATTAGTTCACATAAGAGGAACTAGACCGTTTTATTAAATTCTAAGCAGATTTCCAGCAGGAGATAGCAAAAAGAATTCTCCCCTTCCATCCTTGTAGCATCCATTGGCTATCTTCATCCAGCACAAAATCTTTGTGATAATTTAACTTCACTTGGGCCTTTGCTTTCTTCATGATCTCCTGATTTAGAGGAAGCTGTCTGAAACCAGCCCTCAAGTTCTGAAGCTGCCACTGCTTGTATGTCTCCGGCCTCTCGATCCTCTTTGTTCCTTCACATGCTATCACATTCATTATCTCCTTTGCATATATCTCTTCCTCAAACACCATCCTCTCCCAACTCTCGCAGACTGCATTGGCATCAAACATGTCAAACAGTGCAGAGAAGTAGAAAAGTGCCTCCCTAAACCGTGACATGAAGAAGGGGGCATCATAGGCTCCATTTACGATCCCATGAATGAAAGCATCTGGGTTAATCCTCTTAATCAAATTCAAAACGGCATCTCTGGGGCTGTTAGGCACTACTGTCTCATCCAATAGATACCGCAACACGTACAAACAGTTAACAACAGTTACCTCATCTCTGTTAATCTTTAAATCCTCAAGTTGAATGTTCTCCCACTTTTGTGCTATAAAATTGTACTCGAAAGGAACGCCAAATCTCTCACAGTATTTCACCAAGTAACGTCCAGTTTCCTTGACCCTGGCTGCTGGACGGAAACCAGGCTGTGGAAGGTCTATTCCTGTAATGCGAAGCACTGGAGGTCCACCATGTCTTGTTGCAAGACACTGGATAAGACACGGCCATTGGAAACCATACATTATACCAAAATGTATAATGTGAAGCCTGCTTGCTTTCTCAGCTAGTTTCATGATTGTTTGGGTAGCAAAGAAATTTGAGATCTTCATGAAAGGGCATGTTGTGATGTAGAACCTGCAGGCTTTCAGCATGTAAGTGGCCTCCACCCTCTTAGCTGCAAGAGCTGCATATACCTCGCTTCCTGTGCCCGCAAGGCGAGCCTCAAGCGCATTGACAAAGCAATGAGCAAGCCTCTGTGATCCATCTCCAAAAGGAGAAGAATACTGTTTGATCTGCACCAATCGTTCATTCGCACTTTTGCAATCATTTTCCGCCACAGCTTCTGCACAATGAATTAGTAGAGTCCTCAAATCAACAATCATTCTGTTTTTAACTCGTTTTGTCCTGCAGTTGGCTCCACTACTCGATACTCTTGATACTCTATACTGATGCAAAGTCCTGATTGGCTTCCTTTGCAAGCTTTCATCAGTTGCAAACCTAGTAGACTCCTCATCTCCACCAATTGGCAACAACATCTTATCTAACACCTCACATTTTTCAGGCTCATCAGCATAAACGTTCAAATGCTTATTACTCCTCATTTCTAGCTCAGTCTCCTGCTGATCAGGATCCCTCAGTTTACGAAGTAAGTGAACCCTCTTAGCTCTCTTAGCCTCAGCCACCACAGCAGGATTTTCTCCATTAAGTTCCAGCACGATAGTTCTGTTGTTTCGAAAATCAATGACATGATTGGATTGTTGAAGGGAAGTTTGACCATCTTGTCTGCAATCCTTGAACTGCAAACCTGTTTCACACTCACCAAAGTAATTAGACACTACGGGTATGTCTATGGGGAAATCAACTTGCCTTTCAACTGCATTGCTTAAGCTGCTAGGCAGGAAGCACCTTCGACTGGACTGCAGATTGAACTGGAAGTAGCACTCAACTGGTGCACCTAGTTCACCACCTCCAAGATCAGTAATCAAGCTGGATTTAACAAAATCTGTTTTGTTACAATTGCGACAGCGATTACAATTGTAAATTTGGTTCTCTTCCCATCAGCTTGAAGGTGTTCGACTGGTTGAAGGATATTTCACGGTAAGAATGTCATGAAAGGATTTCTCAGCAGCCTGAAGAGCTGAGTTCTGGAATGTGCAGGTTTCCTCCTCCATGTCTTCTTCCATGAGAATTTGGTTTATGTACTTCAGGACAGCATCTGGGAAGTCACTCTCCATTGTATGATCTCTAGCATCTGAACTCATCTTAGAAGATGAGATTCAGTTTATTGCCTGGACTTAGTGGTTGGAACAAAAGGACTATGAAACTTATGCTCTAAATCTGATATTCCTAAGTATAATTTGGGCTTAAATGAATTAGACAGGAAGCTCAATAAGAACTGGGAAAATTTTGGATTCGTGGAATTGGATAGATTTCTATGATTATAAGAATTTCCTTCAACTGAAAATGAGGTGAAGGATAAATGAAGCAAATGGTCACAGCTTTGAGAAGTCCAGGAAGATTAGTAGCTGCTAAAGCTAGGAGCATAACTCCATTTATGAGGTTGCTTTCACTCATGAAATTCTTCATTCCTGGTCCTGTCAATTTCAGCCGTCCACAACAGTGACCACGTTATTGTTTCATTCTGGTGAAATGTCAGCACGCCAAGCACTTCAACTACAGGAATACCTAACTAGAAGTCAAGTCAAAATGTCATAATCTAACTCGACCACACGTGCATTCCGCTCACACATGGGAATGTGTCACGGAAAACAGGCTGATAATTTTGACATACAACAAGTACATTTTGCGTTGAATAAGCAGAAAATTTGAATAGAAAAATGTTGATTATGCTTCCCACTTCCAGACTCAGCTTATTTGTCCTGGAAGTTATTGCCTAGCATGATATTTACTAAATCTGATTTTGTCATTGAAGTGTCCAAGTGTCCTAGAGGTTTTTCAAATGTTTTGACTTACATAATCCTTCCAAATTGTCACTGATTGATTTCAATTGCGCTATCACGTCCAGATTTGTTAGCCACCCAGGTGCTCAACGATTTTGATGAATTTGAAAACGTTGAAGACATGTTGGCTTAATAATCAAATCACAAAGTCCATGAAATCAGTATGAAACTGACCTGCTGAGGCATATTCTGCAAAAATTCAAATACTATCAAGCATGTGATTGATTTAACTCTTGTTTCATTCACACGCACCACTAACACCACCCTACTCCACTTTCAGGATTGTCTATATCTTTATCTACAGCATATCAGTTAAACACTAAATCCTGAAACTTCATAAACTGTTTTTCACAGACACAAACCTGAAAGTTCTTCAAATCGACAACAGGACAGATGGTCAGGCAGTTGAAGTGGGACTCATTTCAATTCAATTGAACAGTTCAATTTGGAGACGGAAATTGGAAACTAAAAACTAATATTTTGATTCCATTCATATGTTACACAGCATGTACCATCATTCTTTTTAACTCAACTATTTCCTTTTGCAATTGCTAACTTTTAAAAAATGTATGCATTATAGGAAATGTGAAAAATGCCTTCTTTTGTTTTTCTTTGTCCTTGAACAAAGTCAAAATGTTAAAAAATTCAAGGGGTTCCTCTTCCATTATTGAGAATCTTTCTTCCCTCATGATGATCTATGCTACATTTCAGACACTATACTAGACTTGAGTTGACAAGCAATCCTCAAATCATTTGCATATCATCTCTTCAAGTACAGAAAGGACACCTTAGTTGCTCATGTTATTCACATGGTTTACAGCAGGTAAACACGTAGCACGAAAAACACCTGCAGACAAGCAAATAGCAAGCAGTACTAAGAGCTAATTTGTTAATTTTTTTGTACAAAATACAAATTAGAACGGGATGCCAATGAAAAGGCAAGAGATATACCAAATTTGCAGGAGCTGATCAAGGCAAGAGATACACCTCCTGGAAGATTAGATACGCAGCAACTTACATAGACCTTAGAAATATGGATGCTACAGTTGGGAGTTTTTTCTGGTTCTTCATTGTTACTGTCACTGACTATGTAATCTATAATTATTGATATTGTGTTGAGGACCTAGCTAAAGATCCAATAACAACTCATAACTGTCCTAACTTACGTCAGACTTTAGGTTAAAAACGAACAACCAACCCACAGAATGAATAGATTAATCATTTAGAATTAGATTACAGAACTGTCATAATTGTAACTCAAATAATTCCAAATAAAAATATCCAAAATAGTCGAACAAAACCACAAGAACTTTGCCCACAGACTTGCAAGCTTTTATTAATATTATCCACTATAGTAGTCCAAAATAAAAACCCTAAATTGAAACTTCTATCTATAAATAAACTAACCTTCCAATTCCATTGGGAAACAAGACTCCGTTCATGAACAAAATTCTAAAAGAAATTGTGAATAAACACTCTGTTTTTATTTTATTCAATATTATTTCTTTTGTACATCTTACACCTCTAATTTATAGCTACATTACAGAACAAAAAAAAGAAATAAATCTTCTAAATATGGTCATACAATTTGTCTCCTAATCATAGGCACAAAATCTGTCAAATATAAAAAACTTCCTGTAATAACTTTCTCAATCATCGGACTTTCCACACTCCCCCTCAAGTTGGATCATAGATGTTAATCAAATCCAACTTGCGAATAAAGTCATCAAATAACTGTCGAGGAAGCCCTTTGGTAAAGATATCGGCAATTTGTTCCTTGGTAAGAATGTATACCATGCAAACAGTTCCATTGTTAACTTTTTCCTTAATGAAATGTCTATCTACTTCCACATGTTTGGTTCGATCATGCTGAACTGGATTAAGAGAAATGTTGATAGCAGCTTTATTGTCACAATAAAGTTTAATTGGATAACTCACTGTAACAAACAGTTCTTCTAAGAGTTTCTTTAACCATAATCCTTCACACATTCCTTGGGTAACTGCTCTGAATTCTGGTTCAGCACTGCTCCTAGCAACTACGCTCTGCTTTTTATTTCTCCATGTTACCAAGTTCCCCCATACTAAGGTGCAATACCTGGTAGTGGATCTTCTATCTTCCACTGATCCTGCCCAATCAGCATCTGTGAACACTTCTATTTCTTTTCGTTCACCTTTCTTAAAGAACAACCCTCTGCCCGGTGTTCCCTTTAAATATCTTAGAATCTTATAAACTGCTTCAAGATGCTCTTCTTTATGTGAATGCATGTGTTGGCTTACTACACTCATTGCAAATGCAATGTCAGGTCTTGTATGTGAGAGATAAATTAGCTTACCAACTAGCTTTTGATATCTATCGATATCCACTGATTTCCCAACGGCATCAGCTCTCTTTCCTGCTTCAATTGGAATGTCACTTGGCTTACATCCAAGCATTCCCGTTTCAGAGAGTAAGTCAAGAATGTATTTTCGTTGAGAAACACAAATACTTTTCTTTGACCTGACAACTTTCATTCCTAAGAAATATCTCATCTGGCCTAAATCTTTCACTTCAAATTCAGTAGCTAGGATTCTTTTCAACCTATCCATCTCACCTATGTCATCTCCTGTCAAGATGATGTCATCTACATACACAATTAGGATTGTCTTCAAACCTTTTTCAGATTGTTTGATGAACATTGTGTGATCTGATTGCGCTTGACTGTATCACTGACCTTTTATCACCTTTGCGAATCTGTCAAACCATGCTCTTGGTGATTGTTTAAGGTCGTACAAGGATTTTTTGAGCTTACACACCAGATTTTCTTCTCCCTTTTTGCTGAACCTAGGTGGTAAGGTCATAAAGACTTCTTCTTCTAAATCACCATTTAGAAAAGCATTCTTGACGTCTAGTTGTTGAAGAGGCCAATCTAGATTCACTACCAAGGACAATAGAACCCGAATTGTATTCATCTTTGCCACTGGTGCAAATGTTTCTGTGTAATCAATGTCGTATGTTTGCGTAAACCCTTTTGCAACCAAGCGGGCCTTATATCGTTCTATCGTTCCATCAGCTTTGTATTTTAGAGTAAAAACCCATTTGTAACCTACGGACTTTTTTCCTCTCGGTAACTCCATTACCACCCAAGTACCATTTTTTTTCAAGGCTGTCATTTCATCCATAACTGCATTTCTCCATTTAGGAACCTGTAATGCTTCATAAATATTTTTTGGGATCTTTGTATTATCAAGATTAGAAGTGAAGACACGAAATTTTGTGGACAGAGAATTATAAGACACAAATTTTGAGATAGGATGTAGTGTACATGACCGAGGTTCTTTTCTAAGGGCAATGGGCAAATCAAGATCAGATGGCTCGTTTGTATTCAGAGCTATCACTGGTTCAGACTTCTCGGGTGCATTAGATGTGATATCTTCTTTTTCCTTTGACTTTGGCCTTCGCGAGTAAACAATTATCTCCTTGTCATTTTGTTCTCTTCCATCTCCCCCTGTTTTCAAATTTTCCTCTGTATATAGCATATTAGACTTGGATGGTGATTCAGTGTTTGAGATTGGAATTGACTCATGAAGTGGTTTGGTGTTTTGAGTTGACTCAGAGAGAGAGAAATCAAGATTAAATGAGCAATCAAAAAACTGATCTTCACTCAATTTCTCCCCCTGAAGAGTAGTTTTTTGAAAATATGGTGTGTTTTCAAATAATGTAACATCAATACTAACAAATATTTTTTGATTTATAGGATCATAACACTTGTAACCTTTTTGAGTGGATGAATAACCGAGAAAAACACATTTAACTGCCCTAGCATCTAATTTACTGCGATGATGAGAGGAAACATGGACAAATGCAGTACAACCAAACACTTTTAAAGGTACACCAAAACCAAGACGATAGGTTGGAAAAAATTTTTGAAATCTCCGGATCGATGTTTCAAATGAAAGTACACGACTGGGTAATCTATTTATAAGATAAGCAGATGTTAAGATGGCATTACCCCAGAATTGTTTAGGCATATGAGTAGAAAACATTAAGGCACGAGCAACTTCAAGGAAGTGTCTATTTTTCCGCTCAGCAACTCCATTTTGTTGAGGAGTGTCAATACAAGAACTTTGATGGATTATCCCATGGTTTTGAAAAAAATTACTCAAAATGGTATTGAAATATTCGGTACCATTATCAATTCGAAGTATCTGTATTGAAGTTTGAAATTGTGTTTGGATCATGGAATGAAAATTGATAAATACAGAATTAACATGTGCTTTTGTTTTTAATAAATATACCCAACAAACACGTGTATGATCATCAATAAACGTGACAAACCATTTTGTATGAGTGCGAGTAGGAATACGCTATGAACCCCATAAATCACAGTGTATTAATAAGAAAGGTTTTGATGGTTTGTATACAGATTTTGGAAAAGGAGTACGATGATGTTTTGCTAACTCACATATCTCATATTAGAAATCAAAATACCTTTTATTTAAGAACATCGCAGGAAACATTCTTTACAAATATTGAAAATTGGGATGACCCAGTCTAAAATGTCATAACAAAATATCACTATCCTTAGAGGAAGATACAGAATTACAAACTACAAGTTGACATTGTTTACTCACATTAGCTTCCTCAAAGTAGTAGAGTCCATCACATTCCTAAGCACTGCCAATCGTCATCCCCAATGATAGGTCCTGAAAAATACACAATGATGGGAGAAATTGAGCAGAGCAGTTGGAGTATTTCGTTAATTTGCTAACAGATAATAAATTATATGATAAATTTGGAACATAAAGAACAGACTTTAAAACAATAGAATTAGAGAGTCGAATACTCCCTTTTCCTGCAATTGACGAAAGTGCGACATCTGTAATTTTAACTTTAAGATTTCCAACACAAGGTGAGTATGATAAAAAAAGATTATATGTACCAGTCATATGATCGGAGACACCAGAATCAATGATCCAGGAGGTCTTAGATTGTAATTTGGTATTTAAGGCTTGTAAAAAATTACCTCGGTGTGCTAATGACCCACTTGGAGTATTTGAATTGGACTAACTGGCGGTTTGGAAACTAGAGAACATTTTGTAGAGTTGTTCCATTTGTTCAGGATTAAATCTCCCACTTGGGGTAGGGGCAGGTTCTGATTGAGCATCAATCCCAGCTTGATATCCACGATTTCGATTACTCTGTCTAGGCTTCCAATCAGCTGGTTTACCATGCAACTCCCAACATTTTTCTATAATGTGGCCTGATTTTTTACAATGGTCACACTAAGGCCTGCTTTTATTTTTATTTGGGCCTGACCCATTTGATGGGCCTGACCCACTTGATGGGCCTTTGATTATAAGAGCAGATCCTTCACTTGAGCCACTGGATTGGGCCTTCTGCATTGTTATTGGCCCGAGCATCACCTTCTTCCTATTTTCTTCTCTTTTGAGTTCAGAGAATGTTTCACGTGTTGAGGGCAGAGGTCGGTGGCTCAAGATCCTCCCGCGGATGTCATCCAGTTCCTGGTTGAGCCCGGCCAAGAACTCGAAGACTCGTTTTTCCTCGAGTCGCTTCTGGTAGCGAGCACTATCATCAGTGCACTTCCACTCGTCCGTGTAACTCAGGTCAAGTTCTTGCCAGATAGCTGATATCTTCAGGTAATACTTAGTCACATCTCTCTCTCCTTGCTTCATCTGCCATAATCGGGTCTTGAGTTCAAAGATTTGCGATGAGTTCTCCATGTCAGAATTGGTCTCGCGAACAGCTCCCCAGACATCTATCGCTGTCAGCAAGAAGAGATAAGTTCTGCTAATTGAAGGTTGCATGGAGTTCACAAGCCAAGCCGTTACCAAAGAATTTTCTGACTTCCATTTCTGTGGAGCAACAATGTCAGTTGAGGCTGGTCGGGGTGTCTCACCGGTAAGGTACCCAAGTTTCCCTTTGCCGTCGATTACGAGTTTGATAGATTGTGCCCATTCACGGTAATTTTTTCCGTTGAGTTTGGCCACTGTGAGTTGAATAGACAAGGTATCGGTTCCATGCGAACCATTGGTTGAGATCTTGGATTCATTTTCTAAAATAAAGGATTCTGTGCTCTGGTCGTCGGAATCCACCATTGATAGTTATGGCTTAGACAACCCTAGCTCTGATACCATGTGAATAAACACTTTATTTGTATTTTATTCAATGTTATTTCTTTTGTACATCTTACACCTCTAATTTATAGCTACACTACAGAACCAAAAAAAAAAAATAAATCTTCTAAATATGGTCATACAATTTGTTTCCTAATCATAGGCACAAAATCTGTCAAATATAAAAAACTTCCTATAATAACTTTCTCAATCATCGAACTTTCCATAGAAATTATATCAAATTATTAAAGGAAATAATATCCAACTAATTAAAGGAAACAAATAATAAAGTTTAAGTAAAAATAATATATTAAAAGATCTAAAATTTCGCTTTAATTTGCACTAGACCCTGTTGGTCGCGACTTGCTCAACGAGTTTCATCTCGCAATAAAAGTTGCGATTGTCTCAGACAAATGATTGTGACTTGCATTGCAGATTGCATCTAACGATGCAAGTCACGTTCACCTTGGGTAATTGATCTCAAGTTGCATTGTGAGGTGCACCCAACGTTGCACGTTACGATCCTTTCTATCCGGATTTTGCGAACCTCTCTATCCAGATTTCATCCTCTCATGTCTTCTCCTAACATTGTTATCATTTCCCCATTCTTCAAGAATGCCTTGTCCTCAAGGGTAAAATTTGGAAAACTTTTCACCATAACATCATAGTCAATTCCATACACAGTTTTTTCTCCCACCAAATATATGTGTTTCCTCAGAGTTCTGTGCACTGCAGTGAGGCTACAGTTCAGTGCTCTATATACAGTTCTGTGCACTGCAGTGAGGCTACAGAATAGCTCATTTTCAGTCTTTTTAGAAGCTGCGCATTCACATCCACTTTCATACACCGAAGTAGATAAGGCATTATTAAGTCCTATAAAACTACAGCACACCTGCAGGCTTTAGATACTTGTAAGGATGAAGCATTAAAACATCCACCAACAGTTATGGAAACTGCAAATTCACTGTCCAGTGAACCTTCACTGTCATAATCATTATCACAAGATTTGGCGGTTTCTTTCCACCACCCAGATCCTAAGCAGAATCATGTAATATCTCCACATGAAGGCTTGGATATCATTTTAGTGCTACCCTTCTTCACTGTCGCAAGAGTGTAACTGAGCGGACAACAATGCTTGATCTGTACATATGACTGAAATGCACTCCAAGAAAAGATAAGACCTGTATGGTCTTGCCAAGACCCATCTCATCCCCAACAATTCATCTTGCTCTTTGGCAATGCCATTGCACTCTCACCTTTTGATAGTCGAGAAGATAGCTAAAGATAGATTCGGGGATTTTTAGACCTTTTCGTGTGGTACAAAAAGAGGTTCACTATCATCTTCTTCTTCAAGATCTTCTATTTCTTCGTCAAAACCCGAAGTGATCGAATTACCCTTTGCGTCTTCACTTTATTCCCTTGGTTCCGCATCATCATCAACATCAGTATCACGGTCTTCTTTACTCGTAATCCTTCTTACCTGATCATCTGTAGATGCAACAGGATCAATTTCTAATTTTACAACCCTTACTTGTTATAAAGTCTAGTTTGAATGCTAGGGATACGATCACTGGCTTCAGACTTATCACCAGCTTCCTCCTCTTCATTGTTCCCTCCTTGCGTTCCACTCAGATTGATTTCTTCTAACCCATCGGCCATTGCGTCTGCGCCATGCCTAGAATTATTGGATTGCAATCCTTCCTGATGAGTTCGTCTAACGTCCCTCTTTCCTCTTCCTTTCGCCAATCTCCTCTCCATCCGCTCTAACCCTTCACCAGCGGTTCTCCTTAATTCTTCTATTGACTGATTCATAGTCATTGTTAATTACATTATGAACGTAGCCACTCCCTCCATTGCCTTAGAAATTCTCAGTTGACTCTCTTCCAATGCCCAGTTGGTCATCGGAACATTGTCTGCCGAGTTGGAATTATCTCTTAACACTCTCTCTCAATGAAATTATCATCGCCACACTCTCAACGAAATTATCGTTGGGACGCTCTCAATGGGAGCAACAATTTGTTGAGGACCTAACTACAGATCTAACAACAAGCATTAATGGTCCTGATTTATGTCACATAGATAAATTAACCCTCTTGAATTATATCACAGAACTAATCTAACATTAACTCAAGCAACCGAAAAAAACCACAACAATTTTACCTCACAAACTAACAAGCTTTTATTAATATTCTCTAATATGATAATTCAGAACACAAACCCTAAATTAAAACTTCTATTTATAGTTAAACTAGTCTCCTAATTCTTTTAATAAATAAGACTCTTTTTAGGAACAAAACTTCAAAAAGAAATAATATCAAATTATTAAAGAAAATATTATCCAACTAATTAAAAAAAATAAAAATAAAAGTCTAAATAAAAATAATATTTTAGAACACCTAAAATTTTGCTCCAACTTGCACTTGATCCATTGGTGGCAACTTGCTCCACGGGTTGCATCTCGCGACGCAATTCGCGATCATCTTGGATAAATGGTCACAACTTACATCACGGGTTGCACCTAACAATGTAAGTTGACATTTGCCTCAGCGCACACCTAACGACGCATGTTGCAGTCCTCTTTGTCCGAATTCCGCCCCCTCATGTATTCTCCTAACATTCTCATATTTAACCCAAATACAATAAATAGCTGTAATTAGTAATTCTAATAATTTAAAAGTTGAAATACACCAACTATAAAAGTTTTGTGTGTGTATATATACCATAATTCGGGCTTTCATGGTTTGAAAAATTCTATAAGACCATAATCATTTTTACATTCTCATCACATTTTACCAAACTTTTAATATCTAAAACCCATGAAACCTCAATATCCTGAAACTAAGAAGACTTTTGAGTTTGCCTGATACATGGTGCATAGAGACAAGTTTCACTCGCATGTGCAAAAACAAATTTTTTTAAAAAAAAAGGTGAAAACTAAACATAAACCAATTAGAAATTTCTTCTCCACCTGTTCCATAAACACAAAATTGTCTTTGATAATAAGAATACTAGCAGACATATACGAGCAAAATAATTCAGACAAGGGAAGAGATTCCAAAAAGTACTTCTATTAATACAAGAAATAGAGCTAGAACACAGCCTCTAAGTCAAGGAAATATTTACAGACAAAATCTGAGGTCAAAGCCCCTGATCATCATCAACAACAGGACAACAATAAGGAAAAGGACTAGATTATGTTACAAAATGTCCTGACAAGCCAGCCAGCAGCTAATATCAGTGCAGTTACAGCCTCCACCCATAGAAGAAGATTGAAATTCCAAGCTTTACTCTGTCAGGGAAGTTCTAGTCTATAATCTACCACCAACAGCCATAAGTTGGAAATAGTTCATAACGAGACTAACAAGCCTTTAACTGTATGGATATTTTAACAAAACGTTGGTAAGGTAACGACCACTGCAAGTAATCTGAAAAAATCAAAAAGACTAAATTAGCTTCTTCAAATTCTCAAGGTTAATCCACTTATCAAACTTCAAGATAATATTCTTAATATACAACTAACACCAGAAGATTTTTCAGGCAAATATAAATAATATCATATGTACTTGCATATATTATTTGTAAGAAAAGAATTAACTGAAATTTGTTAGGAATATACCTTCATCATTTTCAAAGTTGATCATTGCCTATCAGGTCCTGGAAGAATCTAGTGCTCAATTCTGACTTTAAAGAAAGATGTTGATCCTATGCAGGTACCCAGCAGGAGGTAGCATGCACAATCCTTCCCTTCCATCCCTGCAGCATCCAATGCTTGTCTTCATCAATCACAAAGTCCTTGTGGTATTTCCAAAAATTCAACTTCATTTGAAGTTTATTCAACAGCTCCCGGTCCAATGGCAGCTGCTTGAACCCAGCCCTCGTGATCCGCACCTGCCACTGCTTGTATGTCTCAGGCCTCTCAACCCTCTCCAAGCCCTCAGACGCAATGGCATTAATAATATCTCGACCATAAAACTCTCTCTCATAAATCAACCTCTCTTGGTTGTCACGGGGTATAGTAGCATCACACATATCAAACAGCGCGGAGAAGTGGAACAGTGCTTCTCGGAATCGTGTAACAAAGAAGGGAGTATTATAGGCTCCATTGACAATAGCATTGACGAAAATATCAGGGTTCATCTTTCTGATCAAGCTCAAGACAGCATTCCTTGGACAGTCCACTTCAACAGTTTCATCAAGTAGGTTCTTAAACCGAAACAGACAGTTCACAGCAAGCACCTCCCCAGTTCTAATCTTGAAGTCCTCAATTCGGATAGTTTCCCAGTTTTGTGATGCTATGCCATTGTATTCAAATGGAACTTTAAAGCGCTCACAATACTTTGCCAAACGATGACCTGTCTCCTCAATTCTTTCTGCTGGCCGGAAACCAGGTTGTGGAAACTCTATCCCAGTAATCCGTAGCTTAGGAGGGCCACCAGGTCTCGTTGAGAGAAACTGAATGAGAGATGGCCATTGGAAACCATATAGGATACCAAAATCAACAATGTGAAGAGTTGGCGAATTCTCAGCCATATGCATAATCATTTTGTTTGCAAACAAATTGGAAAGCTTCTTAAATGGACAAGCAGAAAGAAGGACCTTGTAACATTTCAAAATATCAGCAGTTGTAGTCTTTTGAGCAAAGGAAGTGAAGAAAGTTTTATTTGCCATACCACTGCCAGCCAACCGCGCTTCAAGACCATTGGCAAAGAAATGAGCTAGCCTCTGGGACCCATCACCGGTAGGGGAACAGTGTTGCCGAATCTGCTTTAGTAGCTCATTAGCAGTCCTGAAGTCATTAGTGGACACGGCTTGGGCACAGAGAATGAGAAGAGTCCTCAAATCCACTGTTTCCTTCTTTCCCTGCTTCCTGCCACGAGATTTCCCACCATTAGATCCATTCGTTTGTCCATTTTGCTGCAAGCTGTTGCTCGCCCCATTCTGCACAGCTTCAACAGGATCCTCGGCATGGCACAACAAAGGCTTACCATTTGCATCGGTGCAAATCAGCAGCACCTTATCAAACATTTCTGATAGTTCACTCTCTTCCATAGAGACAGCTGACTGCTTGCTACTCCTCTCTTCTTCTAAATCTGGATTTCCCCGCTCATGGTTCTTTCTACTCCTTAACCGTTCAGGTGAGTTTTCCTTTTCATCTCTCTCCACTTTGACAGCCACCATGGAAGTCTCTTTCTTCTGCTCCTTGGAAAAACTGTAGTTTTCCAAATCAATAACTAGCTGATTACTAGTAGGAAGGAACTTGCTAGCTTCCTCCAACCCTTTCTTAAACTGCAGCATAGACTCCTTATCGCTAAACATATTTTGAGCCAGAAGCTCATTCACAGAAGAACTCATCAACCCATCGCCAATATTTGCCACACTTTCCGGCAAACTGACAGAAAATTGTGAGTTGGGCTGCTGCGAATTGGACTGGAGTTGATAGTTACCAGGCAGAGAGCCTCGCAACAACGGGGGATTAAGCTCTCCAACATCATCATTAAATAGGGTATCAACAAAATCACTAGTACCACTATTAGTACTAGTAACTCCATCAGAATTACCACTAAAATCAATGATACTACCAGAGAAACTAGAGTAACTCCCTATGCTATCATTGATATATAATTGAGTTTGATTATGCAGCAAAGGATAGTTTTGCTGCTGCTCACCAAGCACATCATACAAAGATTTTTCAGTGGCTTGTAGAGCCAACGGATCATAAAACATAGATGGCTTGTCTTCAATGTCCTCTTCCAGAAGCATCTGGCCGATGTACTTAAGAAGGGGATCAGAGGATTCACTATCATCAGAGGGAGAAGAAGCTGCTCCCTCTGGACTCCAGCCCGAAGTCGGAGCGAAAGAGCTTTCATCTGCGCTCAAACTGAGAGACCCCACAGAGTCAAAATCTCGGCTCAGGGTTGAAGATGGAGTAAATATACCAGGATCTGGGTCAGGAGCACTATAAGGGACATCTGAAAGGTTAAGATCTGGTGAAGGGATGGTGAACTTAGATCCATTTTCGATATCCGAAAACTGATTAGAATAGGCCAAAAGGGTTCCATCATCAAGCTTGAAACCATTAACAGAATCAGAGAATCCAGGATCATATGGATCCATGAACGTCAATGTTAAAAATCCAAACTATCAAAAAGTCAAACCTAGATACAACTTCAAAGCTAAACCAAATCCAACCCACAAACAAAAACAATCCCTTCTATCTCTCTCCCTCTCTCAATCTACACATCAAACAACTTACAAACACACCAACAAAACGAAATATTTATGCAAACACATAAACAACAAATAACAAATACACCAAACCCAACTAAACAATAGACAGATTACAAGAATCTAAACATACCCATATAAAGAACCAGATTTAAAACAAAGACAGAACCTTTTTAAGTCCAATCCCCCCAGGAACCAGCCAGCAACTGAACCACAGACCAGCAGCAAATCTACAAGTAACAATAAGGTGGTGACCTTTTATGTATACATAAAAGAAATTATAACAAGAAAGTCAAAAATGGATTTTCTGGTGTGCAAAGCAGCTGAATTGGGAACTTTCTAGGAACCAACTAGAAATGAATATAAAATAGCAAAGCCTATATTAATACTTTTAAAACTTATAAACCGATAGAATCACTAATTTTAATTATTTGTTATATTTAAATTAAATATAAAAGATAAATATTTTTAAAAGAGTAGATAAATTGAGATTAATTATCGTAATAATGTAAAACTTAGGAAACATTCATTATAGAATCAGATAAACTTAGGTAAAATAAGCTCAGGATTGACTTACTAAAGTTGGGGCGGTTATGTTATGTTATGTTGGTCCAAAAGTTACAGGTTATGACTCCGTCTCCAAGGAAGTGCCTTTTTTGTCAAGTTGTCTTATGATCTTCTTGAAGGCTGCGTTTGAATCTTTGACAGTCCAACATAGAACTCTGATGATGAATGATGATCCAATGAGAGAAGAGGCATCAAAATTCAACAACTAGTGTTTACAAGTCAGCAACATGTGTGGAGCTGTCACAGTAACTGTCTATCAAATGATGTTCTCGTGCTGGGGCCTACCAACCGTGCAGTGTTTACGGAGAGACATAGTCGGTTGTCAGAGGGTGTACATGAATGGTTGACTAACAAACCTTGTAATGCGACACTTAAAGGACAGACAAAGCGAAACAGGTTGCGGGGACGAGACGACAGTGTTTACCCCAGTCCCAGATCTGCAACTTTCGTGTACACAATATATAGAAATAATAAAATCAAACTTATGTGACTCTATTTGAATCGGACATTTGCTAGTTGCTATCTGAAGTAGTTGTATTGCATTTAACTTGGTTCATGTCTTGACAAGTGAAATGGTGTATTAGAGAGCTTTATCTCATTACTTAGGATATATATATCGGTTTCATTTATAACTATTAATTTCTCTTAAATGACACATGTCTCAACTAGTTAGGATTCTTGTCTACAAATATTTATATCTCTTAATCTAACACTTATCTCATATAGTTAGGATATTCGGGACTGTGATGATTCAAGATTTGTAGAGTAGAAGCTAAAGGATTGAAGATAGGTTTTGGTTTAGAGAGAAGAAAAAAAAGAACTCCATTGATAAGCTTCTATCATTGATTAATTGCGTAAATTACAAGTCAAAAGTATTTATACAGAAAGTAACAAGTCATCTAATTTAATTAGCTAACAATCATCAACTAATAGAATGTTGCCTTTTGATGCATCTCTAACTAATTTGATCAGTAAGTCACATGATAGACTTGTTAACAGTTTTGTTATCAAGGTAAACTTGTTCAGCTTGAGTTTAATGGAGTTTGGCTTGAGCTTGAGCATATACATTCACACGGACCAATTAATGTGTACTTGTAAATATAGATAAGTAAACTGATAATAGCATCGAGTTAAAAGACCTACCACTATGATAAAATATACTAAGATTCATTCTAAATAGTTACTTTTACAATTTACAAGGATAGATGCATTCAAATATTAATCATAAATACTGTACATATTTATTTCGTAAATGTTATCTTATGATTAGTCATCTTTTCTTCTTCTACCACATGCCAAATAATGAGAAAATGCACATAGGATGATAGCAACACAATACGTCATACACTCATATGTATATAAAAACAGGCGTTTGACATCCATACGTCGATAAAAATCCAAAGCACACAGGTTACACCAGCTTCTATAATAAAAGTCACAATATGCATGCCAAATATTTGTAAACATTGGACAATTTCAGGTTCTTTCTTTTTCAGGTTTTTGCATTCAACGAGACTATTTACTAGAATGTTGTATTACATGACCAAATTATATACATTCACATGCAACTTTTTTTTTTTTGTTTCTTTCGACAGTTCAATTTTGAATGAGATAAAATCCAAGGAAAAGGTCGCCAACCATTAACGGGTGACCTGAAGCCGCCAGTGTTAAATGGGATTGTTTGGGACCCAAGCTTTTTTATCCATTTTTTCCCTGCCATCTTCTGTCACTTTTTTTGTCCGTCAAAACAATCCATTTGTATGTGTTAGGTGAAACTTGGGAAAGAAGCCTCTCCAACCCCTTTACTCTTATTCAAAACCCATTAGACCCTCTCCAATGAATGCACCAAAATGTTATTTTACACTATTTTGATGCATTTTCATGCTCCAAAGTACACACCAATTTTATTGTTTCAAGGTAAATTTTTGGCATCCATAAACAATGTAACACCAAATTTGGTGTTAAACTGTTCATTATATCAAATTTGGTGTTAATTTATAAATTAATTTAATTAAAAATATATATTAATTTATTATATAAAAAATATATCATTTAAAATATTTTATTGAGATCTTTAAAATGAGTATAATATTAAATATATTTTTAAATATTTTAAAATTTTTAATATATATTGATTAAAGAATTATATATAGAATATTTTTTGAAGATATCATTTACACAAATTTAGTGTAAAGCTTATTAAAGTATAGAAAAAATTAATATAAAAAAAAATTGATATAAACATCAAAATGTTGTAAAATTTGGTGTTCAAAACATTAGGCCATCTCCAATGTATAACACCAAATTTTACACCATTTTGGTGTCAATATCAAATTTTTTTACACCAAATTTTTTTTTACTTCGATGTACATGACACCAAATTGGTGTAAAAGGTATATTTAAGAATATTTCATACATAATTTTTTAATTAATATATATTAAAATTTTAAAAATATATTAAAATATATTCAATATTATACTCATTTTAAAGATCTCAATAAAATATTTCATATGATATATATTTTTATAATAATTTAATATATATTTTGAATTAAATTAATTTATTGATAAATTATATTTTTTGTATAATAAACAGTATAATATCAAAATTGATTCTGCACTATTTATTAACACCAAAAGTTCACCTAGAAGTTGACACTTTGTGTCACATTGGAGGGCAAAGTTACACCAAAAACATCAATTTGGTGCAAAGTTGGAGTTGTCTTAAAAAGATATCTTTTCAGCCGCCTAATGAGCGACTGTAGTACCTAGAGACGGACCAATCATTGGCTCAGTAGAGACACGTGTCCTGTAGGATTTGAAACAAAATTGATAAGTTTGTTGTATGCAATTTGTGTGGATTGCAGACATGCAGTGCACTCAAATAATCAAATATGACATATTTTGATTTGTGTGCGTTGGTGTACACTTGTATAACTTGCATACAACAAACTTATTTGTGTGTGTCAGTCGTACACTTGCACTCGTGCGACTGACAAAAGCTGTTACTTTTATTAATTATTATTATTATTTCATTTTTAAAGTTGCTTGACAAATAATTCATATTGTTTAAAAGCTATAGAAAGTGTTTTTCATTTCTTCTTCTTTTTTTTTTTTTTACCCATATCCATGCCGCTAATTCTTTCATATTGCTTCCATTTGATATAATTTTCCTACTTCTTCCAACTCCTAATTAATTAACATTTTCCTTTCTCTTAGCTCTTTCCTACATAAATACTATTTACTTTCTCAAAAATATATATATATTATTTATTTATACTTTTTGTATGCTACACAAAATTCATTGATGATTTATAATTTTAGTTAAACGATTTCAAGATATGAAATCTCATCGAGAAAAATTATAATTTTATGTAGTTGATTTTTTTTTATTTTTTATTTTAATGATTCTATTAAAACTTTTAAGTATAAGACTATTTATTTTATCTAAATATTATGTATGTATCATTTTATTTAAATTTTATAGTGATATTGAACATTATTTTACATAAAAATATTATAAATTTAATATATTCTAAATTTTTAATATTTTTATTATTTTATTTATGTAGTCTCTAAATAAATACTTTGGATACGCCATCGGTAGTATCCACTTTAAATTTGTAAAGTTGTAATATATACAATGAAACAGGGTATTCTTCCGTGATTATAGTTTAATATAAAAAAGAATAACAAATAGAGATTAGAGTGTGGTCCAAGTCCAAGTCACAAAGAAGAAAAGTAAGCATTGGGTCACATTTTTCTTTTGACAAATGGATATAAATTATCATGGAAACAAAAACGTACGGTATCCGCCACTCGGTTGGTTTGACTCTATATAACTTAAGCTACTCTCTTTCTATTTTCTTTTGTGGGCGCTATTTTCTTTCTATTTTCTATTTTCTTTTGATAGTTTAATATCAAGAGTCTTGGTAGACCAATTGGTTAGATTAGCTAAAAACTAACCGGAATTCGTCACACATAAAAGTTATCCAAGGAGAAACAAAACTTAAGAGTTATTTATTTTTTCATATTTAACACTTAATGATATTAAATTAGATCAATTAATTGATTTTTATTTATCTTTTAAGTAGTCAAATCATTTAAAATCATCCCAAAATTATGAAAATAAAAAGTTATATTTTTTAAATTTTCACTTAATACTAAATCATTAGATGATTTTATAAATATATTATTCTAAGTTTATCCTTCTTAAAATAATATATTTTCAAGTTTGTTATGATTTTATGTTATACAAATTTCTTTTAATATTTTAACAAAAAACGTTGAAAAATAAAAATTTTAAACTTCTCAATATCAATTTTTTTTATAGTTAAATTATTATATTTTTTCGATCAAATCATAGTAAGTATCTTTATTCAATTTTTTTTTTATTAAAGTACATATGGATTAGCTCATATTGTGCTTATTTATTAAAGTTTCACTGTTTGTCTAATATATTATGTTTATTTATATCTCTTATTAAGTTTTTAGTGTGTTGCTGGTTATATATTGAATATCAGAGTTTTTACATACTGATTATTTATTTTAGTGTAAATAGGATAAGTTTATGGTGTTGGTGTTATTAGTTTATGTATATTGATGAGAATTTGCTTGTGTATATTGAATTTATATATGACAGTGTTGTTTATTTATATATGACAGGGGTAGGAGTTCTCAAAGTTTCTCGTTTTATATATATTGAATTTGTTATAGAATTTATTTATCCTTTTGGTTTTTTTATCTCAAAATTTTATTGATGGGAACACTGCGAATCTAGACACTATTTTATCGCTTATGATTGGGTGCCCTTGGATATATTATCAAGTCTTTATATTTTTATGGGGGTATAAAACTTAGTAGAAAATATATATTACTTTATAATTTCAATTTCTGTTGCAATAATAATTCCAACTTAAGATCATTTTTTTTATTTTTATTTAAATATATAAATTTAATTGACTCTATTATAATAATTAATCATATTTTAATTAGAAAAAATGTCACTATATGACACTTTTAAATACTGAATTGATAATATTGTCTCATTTCAATAAAGTTAATAATTGAGTCTCAAGCCTTATTTTTTTTTGACATAAATACCCTTGATAAAATTGGTGAGAATGCTATATTTTTTAAAATAAAAACTTAATTGTTACATTTATTGAAAAATGACATAAATATTAAGTCATTAATTTAATGTGCTTGTCCATTTTAATTATAAATAAAAATATTATATATAAGTGTTTTAGCAATTGTTAAATAATTTATTGTAATTATTTGCATCATATTAAATAAAATTATATAACAACTAATAGTAAAAAGATATAAATATCAAATTGCTAGTTTTAAGATAATTTTAACTTTAAAAAGCAAATAAAATTACTATACATTTAAAGATAAAGAAAAAAAAATATCTTTTGGATTTCGTGCTTCAATCACTATTCAGTTTTTAGTTTTTAATAATATTATTAAGTCTTTAAATAAAAAAAAAAAAATTATTCCTACCTATTACATGAATCAAATCATTTACATCTGTTTCACAAGTCTCAAAATAAAAAAGACAGAATTTACGAATTCGCTTCAGTTGAATTGTTTAATGGAACACACGTATTATGTTGTTTATATTTTTGTCAAAATAATAAAAATACGGATAATAGATTATGTCCGGATCATAACGTGTCCCATTGATAAGGTCTGTTGAGGTTTGGTTGGACCTTGCGGTTTTGATGAGCACGCACAAAAACTTTATCTTTAATATATAAATCAGACATCAGACATTGTCGTCGTTGATATTATTATTATTATTATATGAAACAGTTAACAAAGACAGGAAAAGAATTTGCTTGGTCCTGATTCGACCATTCTCCACCAACTCTATCATCTTATATATAATATTTTGACTGAGACCTTCAGTCAAAATCAGAAGAAAAAACAAATATATATATATATTACTTAAACGATGGGTTGATGGACCCCACCAGTGATAATTCCATCGAACATCATCAATTTATTGAGTAGCGTTCCACTATCAACTTGTAATTCCTGGGAAGATTCATGCGACTTGTTATAATATTATTATCTCTTTTGTTTTTTTCGCTGTTCACAATATTTCTTCTTTGTAACAGTAAGGGTGGACTGGTTGTTGCAGCAGTTGAAAATTTGGGACTTCTAGTTTTAAAAGATTTAAGACTTGGGTTTTAAGGAAACAATGATGACAACCAACGTATGCTTTTAACAAGGCAAATATATATATATATACACATATATATAAGTATATGTCAGAATTTGTAAAAGTATATTCTTGTTTTCACGTAGGAAATCTCATACATTTTTTTTCATGTAAAATAATTTTTTAATGTTAGGTGATTACCTTTTTACATAAATTTTGACACAGTTTTCATAAATACAAACCCGCTTGTGATACACACTACCCCGTCCAATTTGATAACTTTTTATAATTCTACACTGGATAATTTTCATATATATTTTTACTCTCTCATCCAATTTGATCACCTTTCATACAAAATTTTAGACCTGATAACATTATCACACACACACACACAACATTCCAGTTACTACAAGCAGCAGCAGCAAGGCTGGCGATAATGCTAAAACTACTGTTTTGTCATCTATTAACTGTATCAGATAAAAGTTACAAGAGGAGTTTAGATACAATGAAATCAAAAGGGGAATAAGGGAATAACAACTACTGTCAAATGTAAACATAAGAGAAGTGCATGAAATAATACACAAGTCCAGATGTCACCCGTCTCAAATTTGACTCACTCCATCTAACCAAAAGTTTCCATTGAACTTGCAGAACACCATTGCTTGCTTCTTCTGGAAGTCAAGTCCTATGCAGGTACCCAAGCAGAGGAAGCATAGATAATTCGGCCTTTCCACCCCTGCAGCATCCATTGTCCATCCTGATCGACCATGAAGTCATCGTGATAACCAGTAGCCTTACATCTCAACTTTTTCATGAGTTGAGGGCCCACGGGCAGCTGCTTGAACCCAGCCCTTGTATTTCGAACCTGCCATTGTTTGTAGGTCTCAGGTCTCTCTACCCTCTCCAAGCCCTCACATGCTACAACATTTATAACTTCCCGCCCATAGAATTCTTTCTCAAACATTAATCTCATTTGATCTTCGCGGGAAATATTCATATCCCACATATCAAACAATGCAGAGAAATGGAATAGTGCCTCCCGGAACCGTGTGACAAAGAAGGGGGCATTGTAGGATCCATTCACGATAGCTTGGATAAAAATATCTGGTTTTATCTTTCTGATTAAGTTTAGCACGGAATTCCTAGGACTATTCACCACAACGGTCTCATCAAGCAGGTTCTTAAACCGGAACAAACAATTCACAGCAACGACTTCATTTTCCTTAATTTTAAGCTCTTCAATTTGGATGTTTTCCCATTTCTTGGCTATGGCGTTGTACTCAAATGGAACATTGAAGCGCTCACAGTACTTTGCCAAGCGACGCCCCGTCGCCTCGACCCTTTCCGCTGGCCGGAAACCACGCTGAGGAAGCTCTATCCCTGTAATACGTAGCTTAGGAGGTCCACCCTGTCTCTTTGAAAGACGGAAAATGAGGGCAGGCCATTGGAAACCATACAAGATACCAAAATCAATTATATGCAGTGTTGTTGCTTTCTCAGCTAACTCTAGAAATGTATGGTTTGCAAAGATGATCGCAATCTTCTTAAATGGGCAGGCTTCCATATAAACATGATAAGCTTTCAACATCTCAGCAGCTGATGTCCTTTTGGAAGACAGAGCAGTATAAATCTGGGCTCCAGTGCCAGCCAAGCGTGCTTCAAGGCTATTGGCAAAGCAATGGGCCACTCTCTGAGTTCCATCACCAAAAGGTGAAGAATGCTGCCTAATCTGCTTCAGCATCTCGTTAGCGGTCCTGCGATCATCAGCTGAGACTGCTTGCGCACACTGGATCAGTAGAGTCCTCAAATCCACTTCTTTTTTATTCACAGGTTTCTTTGTGTAGTTCTTCTCAGCACTAGATCCTTTTGTTGGCCCATTTTGCTGCACTGCCTTTCTTGATCCATCAGGTGGAAAGATATTATCAAGAAAACATGTAGAACCATTCTTTTCATGACAGATTAACAACTTATCAAACATCTCTGATAGCTGCTCAGTCTCTTCCAGGTCAACTGCTGATTGTTTGTTACTCCTCTCTTCTTCTAAATACGAATCTTCTCGCTCACGATTCTTTTTTTCCCTCAATCCTGAAGATAAATGCTCTCTCGCATCATTCTCGGCCTTCACAACCACCTTTGTACCCATTTCCTTCAATTCTGGATCAAACTTATCAATCTCCAGATCAACAACCAATGAAGTAACTTTAGGAAGGAACTTACTAGCTTCCTCTTCACCTCTCCTAAACTGAGACATCAAGTCACTCTGACTAAACAAGTCCGGAATCTGAAGTTCACTTGCAGCAGACACTGCAAACATATTCCCATTATTAGCAAATCCATTTTGAAACTTATCTGAAGTCTGCGAGCTAGACTTGGCTGTGGACTGGAACACAAAGTTACTAGGAATAGGCATTTGCAACAACGAGGGCCTGAATTCCCCGTAATCACCATTCCAGAACGGTTCAACCAAGTGGTTTGTACCGGAACTAGAACTACTATTACTACCATGATCACTAAAACAACTAGAAAAATAATCATCCGGGCTCTCAGTGTTGTAAAACGGGAGTTGATCAGGAGAAGAAGAGTCCTTCTCACCAAGGACTTCATATAGTGACTGCTCTTTGGCTTGGAGAGCCAACGGATCATGAAACATACACGGTTTCTCTTCCATGTCCTCTTCCATAAGCATCTGGTTGATGTAATTGAGAACAGTTTCAGAGAAGTCATTATCATCAGAGGGAGAAGAAGACTCTCCCTCTGGACTCAAACTAAACGATTGAGCAGAAAAGCCAGAGTCCCGTTCAGGTGTTACTAGCAAATCATCCACAAAACTGGTATCTAAATTAGAATCACTGAATTTGAACTCATTTGCAACATCCAGGTACTCATTCGAATTGGGAAAAACAGTATCACGCTCCCCATTGAAACCATTTATTGAACTGTTAAATTCAGTGAACTGTGGATCCATAATCATATATGTTTCTCTCTCAACTTTAACTTAAAAAACGCTAATTCACAATTCCAACCCTAAATCTGATCACAGACACAAAACTCCTAAAAAGATGAAAACTTTCCCCAGCAGGACCGAGAGTCCTTAATCCCCTAAAATACCCACCAAAATATAACACAAAACTCAATAGCAGACAACATCAAAATCAAGTCTTTCTACACAAGACAGCATAAAAAATCAAATCTTTCCACAAAGACAGCATCAAAATCAAATCTTTCTCCACAAGACAACATCAGCATGATGACTTAACATAAGAGAAGTTTGAAAAACCTCGGGCATACCTTGGATTGAGAGAGCATGTAGTTGAGGACACAAAAAGAGTGCAACAAAACATACTGACTTGTTTTCTAGATTTTATCTCTACAAGTTGCGTCCTTTCACAGAACTAGAACATTTCACTGCTCTCGTGATTGGTCTGTGATACAACAGAAACCTTGATACAGCTCCGCTGATCTCGGTCCCCTCCCCTTGTTTCTTCCTCCCCAACTCTGCTTTTTGCTGGGTCGTGGGACCCACTCGACCGACGTGCAAGAACAGAACATGCTTTATATGTGGAAGTGGGTCCTGCACTTCCAAGTCTTAGCCGATTAGCTTCGTTGTCCTGTGTACGTGGGACCCCCTGTGTTGCAGTGAAGTTCGACCCGCCTTGTGTGAAACCGGTGAAGTCGGTCAACGTAGAAAGTGGCGGTTTAGGACATTAAATCACGTGGAAAATTTTTCTATGGCAGAATGCACATCGTCCATTCACTAATGTTGCGTGGTATGGAAGTTATATTATGATAATTTCATTAGATATCATTTATACATAGAATACGTCTAGTGCCCGAGATTGGAATAAAATTAATTAGATTAGATTAAAAAAATTATTATTTCATGCTTGATAGAATTTAAAATTTGATTAAAATTATATCATATTATGTTTCATGTATATCATGATTGGGTTGAAATAAAATTAATTTAAATATTTTTATAATATACTTTAAATTAATTTTTAAAAATATTTTTAAAAAATTATTAAAAAATAAAATGAAGATCGAATATTCATTCTCAAACTCATCAAATCCCACCATTTTGGTTGAAAATGAGCATTTTCATGAGATGAGGATTTAAAATAGTTTGGTATTAAGTTTAGAATCTCATCTATTGTTTTTCAAATATGAGAGATGAGATTCGAAAGTTTAAAATATTTTAAATCTCAAACTCACCTCAAATCTTATATTCCAAATATAGTCATAAAGTAATACTAGTTTCATAAAAATTTTGTCCAAATGATATAGCATGTGAGTTGTCAAAGTCTTGAATTTATAAAATTTTGATTACTCACATGTCACGTCATTTAGGCATGGATTTAGAAAAAAAAAATTGAGAAACCCATTATTACTTCCCAAATATTTTACTCAAATGATGTGGTATGTAAGTTGTTAATATTTTATTAATTATCACAAATGATTTACAAGATTTTGACAACTCACATGTCACATCATTTAGGCATGAATTTGGATAAAATATTTTAAAAGTAAAACGAAATAAAGCATTTATTTCCTAAATATTTTATCCAAATTTATACACAAATGATGTGACATATAGGTTGTCAATATTTTATTAATTATTACATCATCTCATGTTTTATAAGATCTTGACAATTCACATGTCACATCATTTAGGCAAAATATTTAGAAAGTCTAGCATTTCTCATATAACTTGGAATGACTTGTAATCGAAATGATCTGAAATTGAATTGACCTGTAATCTGATTGATGTATCGAAATTAGAATAAATTGTTTATTTCAATTACAGAAATTATAATTAGAATAAAAAATACTCATTTTTAGATATTTACTTTTATAGTGGGGTCAAACCACAGTATGTCGATTGAAAACGGGTCTCGTCAGTCGACTTTACAAAAACTAACAACATATATCTTGCATAAATCAAATAAGAAAGAATGTGGATGATCTTGATACTGGTGGGGTGTTGACTAAAAACCTTTCGACTCTCAGATCAGTACGTTGAACGTAAAAGGTAAATGAAAAATAAATAAGTGTCATTCTAGTTGTGTTAGAACAAAAAATAAGTATAATCTGTGCTGTTAGACAATGTAAATAGAATGAACTGCAAGGTAGTGTAAACCGAATGGCTAAGCTACGAGGCAACATAAGTGGAAGTCAATGGCGGAGGGTTTGGTCAATGTTGTTAGCTAGAACAACGTTGATGATGATTCGAAACAGTGATGGTCCAACACTAAGTTAATCACACCAAATGACTAAGAATGTCGTGTTGGTGGATCCGGTTGAGCTTGTCGGAAGAGCGAATGTGTTGGGTGAAAATGTAGACGGTATCGTGATGATTTCGTCATTAAGGGTGACCAAAGTTAGATCTCAGAAGGGTCCGATGACAGTCTTGCAGTATAACAGTGTACGTGAGATGGAATACCTGATATGAGGGTGTGAAGACCATTTTATAGGCATGTTGTCCTACTAAGTTGGAAGAAGTATAGTTTTAATAAACTTAAAAGTCCAAATTCTAGTAAAATGGGGGATGGTCGTAGTCATCCTTAAGTTATCGAAGATGATGAAGGTTAATCCCAATCTGATTGTGTCTTATATCACAGATGGTTGAGTCCCAATGTAATTAGACTCGAGGTGGAATAGTTGGGTCGGATTATAAACCTTAAGTCGGTGTCATATCAACTGACCTATAGAAATAGTTCACAGTTATCTTGAACATAATCAATCAAACTCATAAGTCATTCTACTGAGGATATATTTACTCTAAGTTAAGTAGATTGAGTTGTTTGACTCGTTGACCAATCTATATAAGGAAATGTAAACCTATGTTAAATAAAAAGTTGGGTTGTAAGCCTATGTCGACAAATATATTGGGCTGTTATCCAATTGGCTCGTGAGCCTATGATAATTGGGTCCGGATCTGTGACCACTATAACTTTAAATTATAATCGGAATGAATTGTATAAAAGGTACAAAAATGTTGTTGATTAAAAATAAGTATTCTTCTAACATCTTTAAAAGAAAATTATGTTTTTTTTATTTGTCATCAAGAAATATATATTTTTATATAATATTATGCTCATCACTATTTTTTTTAATAATAATAATGGTTTTCTACTAATAAATTAATGTTGTATACTACAACACCATTGATGGATATAAAATGGGTTTTTCTCACTTTTTATTTTTTTAATTTTTTTTTTTTAAATAGGGATATAAAATACCTTTTAATATTTAAAAGGAAATGAAAATAAAAATCCTATGTAAGGAGAAGGGAATGATAATCTCATTCTACAATCTCATATTTGCATGAGACCTGTATTTTTCATTTTCATTACAGATTAATTTGGAGCAAATAACCAGTGACAATTACATTCATTCTTTATTCTCATTCCCTAATCTCATTGAATATTTCCTTTTCTTTTCAAAAATTATTGATGGTTCAGAAACTCGAAAATTTTATAAGAGATAGGGTATCTTTCCATATGAAGTTTTTGAGAGTGCAATTCTCATCATATATGCATTTTAAAACTTGATAGAGTAGTTTCTCATACATTTGAGTCATTAGATCTTCGAGTTCTTTAACTTATTCGGTGTCAATTTTCAAAAAATAATGATGCATCTAACTCAATTTTGAGATATTATTTTACCAAATAAACCTTTTTTTTTTATCATGTGTCGATTTATTGAATATTTTTTGTTATTAAAGGAGTAACAGTTTTTTTCTATAAAAAAAAAAAATAATAATAAAGACAAAAAGCAATAGTTGGTTGTTTTTAGTAGTCCAAATTCCCTTATTCAACCTTGACATCTGCTTCATCTTTCCGTTTGTTGGCCTAAACCTAAACCATTTGAATTTTGGATTCTCTACTATCTGATTTTGTATTGATCAGTAAATGTGTTTTAATTTTTTTTTTCATTATAAAAATAAATAAAAAAAGTGTTTGAATTTTGGATAAGTCTTTTCTCTTCATTTAAACACTACCCTTTAAAAAGAAAAATCTTATCCTGTTACTATTAGCAATAATAACAAAATAAATCCTAATCATTCATAATTACTACTGGTCAAATGTTACTAAGACACTTGAGAGTTACTCCCTCTTTTTTTTTTCTTTTTTTGGAAATAAAGTTAGTCCAAATTTTAGACAAATAAAGGATTCAAATTTGCTGACATCTTGCACCGGTTTTACTCATTTTAACTTTGTTTCTAGGAACAGATTGTTGCCACCCCTTCAAAGAAGATCAACACAAAGAAATTACAAATTTTGAAGAGTGGTAATGGATTGGTGTCCCCACCAGACAACAACATACTAGTAGTCAAGCAATGCAAGTAATTTGTTTCTGCAAACTTTAAACAGGTAAAATGTCACAATCATGAGTAATGTTTCCATAGGAACAATCTAGGTCCTTGGGACATTTTTCAACATATTTCTTCCATTCTTTGGCTCTCCCAGTTTGATTTTTGCTTCAATTTCATGTGTTCACACATGCATATGAACCAGCTGGATATAATGTAATCAAAATTTGATACAATTCTTGGCAGCAATTTTGAAAGCATCCTTGTTTTTATATTGTAAATCTGTGTGCTTCTGGTATTGTTAGTTGACATTTTAATTCTTTCTCACTATTTTGAAAAATAGAAGTCAAATTTCATCATTTTATGAATTAAAAAATGTGTTGGTATGACTTTTGTGTTTAGAGATAATGGATTAATCATTTATGAGTTTTTATCCTTGAGAAAATTTGTAGTATTATTATTATTATTTTTTTTAATCATCATAAGATCAAATTTAAAAAATTACATGTTAATCGAAGTTGGTGTTGATTTACTGAATTAGATATACCTTTGAGTCTTTGACTGGTTAAAATGAACTGAATTTAGAAAAATATATTTTTTAAACATGCGTTGTTATGACTTGTAGATAACTGGACTTACACGTCTGTCTATAGTTTTTTGTGTTTGAATTATCTTAGTAATTTTGTTCAAAAATAAGATCAAATCAAACCTTTTAAAAATGATATGTTAATTGAAGTTGGTGTTGATTTTTTACTTTTCTTTTTTTTTCTACCAAATTAGATACTTTGACCGGTTAAAATAAACGGAATTTAGAAAAAGATTTTAAAAAAATATATATGTATGCATGAATGTACAGTTGAGGTGCTCCACTGATACATTCTCTCGTGCTCGCATGGGTTTATGTTATGAATTTGAACCTTTCGTAAATACATCTAGGGGTGGGCGAGCATTTTCAGTTGCAGATTGAATTGGATTGAAAATTTTTTAACCTAATAAATTTTGCAACTCAATCCAACCTAATAATAATCGGGGTTTGGTTGAGAGATTGGATTCAATCTAGTACAAAAACACAAAAAGTTCAATTGGTAGTTCTTAATCTTAGTAATTTGATTACAAATAAAATATGTACAAATAAAAATTCAGTTATTATAAATAAAAGTTTTAATCAAATATAAAGGTTATCTTTGATTCTCATCTCCAACGAGTGTTCTTCTAGAGGAAAGAGAAAATCTTTGATTTAAAATTAGGAATGAATATATGTCGGGTTGAGTTGAAAATTTTTCAATCCAACCCAATCCAACTTAATTTTTAACTCAACTTATCTCAGTCTTTTAAAGATTTAACTCAATCCAATCAATCAAAAATTGTCGGATTGGGTTGGATCTATCAGGTTGGGTTGGTAAAATCAATCCCTAAATCCATCTGCATTAAATATTATTTTAAAAAATTATAATTGACTTAATGGGATGAACTTTCTAAAGGGGTGCACACGTAGTTTTAAAGGGGTGCAAATATCAATTCTCTTTGGATTTTGTTCCGATCCAAGTTTTCACCGAGCAAAATTGGGCTGTGAGTGAAACATTGGTCTTAGATTGAGGACTTCATCACATCCATAATGGGTTTTTTAAATTTTGGGCTCTTAGATAAATTTTGAGCCCAATTAACATGAAATTTTTCAACGATAATAAGGAGACAAGCTTGACGCATGGAAAGTATGGAAATGTGACACATGAATTAAATCTTGATTATGACTATGATTATAATTTCCCTCTTTACTTTTTTATTAGGTAGTTATCCAAAAAAAAAAAATCATCTTTATGTGCCAACAACAATTTCTTTGCCCTTTTTTTATGGGTTTAGATATTATGTAAACATTTTGTGTATGAACTTATACAAAGATTAAATCCGTAATAGATCAGCTAATTACCCCAAAATCTATTTATATAAAATAATCAATATTTTCATTAATAGTGAACTTGAGAGAGTTGGAACATTTTTGTATAGAAATGTTTAAACAAATCCCAAGTTGACATTAAAAAACAGTAAAAGCAAAATAAGACATAAAGTGAATAAAGAAATAAAGAGTCAGATCATAGTAATTATATCGACCCTCCCTACTCTCTATCTGCTCAATTAATTTTTTTTTTTTTTTCAATACACATCATGAAATATGAACCACAAATATAATTATGGACCTCTGTATCTTCAACACTATTCCACCTCCCAAAAAAAGAGCAAAATATGAGGCTTTCTCCTCCTCTCATGTTTTTCCATAGCCATGGAGATTCCTCATCTTTTATGGATAAAAAAAACAATGAAGAAAAAGATGGTGAAAAATGACAATCAATCTATTTTTAGCCACAAGTGAAGAAACCCATTTATTTGTTTGTTTATCTGTTTATTTATCTATCCCCTACTACGTTTGTGTATCTTTCATTTTTCTTTCTTTATTTCATATCAAATAATGCAAAGACAACTTTTTGATGAAAAGGATTGATAGTGACGTAGCAATTGTATTATTTTCCATCAATTTCGATGAAACTTTCATGATCTTAATCGATTTAATTATGGCATATCCTAACTACTTGATAAAGAATACATAAATAATATTCTTTTTTTTTATTCTAAGTTTCTTAGCTAGGCAAGTGTTATACTAATTAAAAAAAAAAAATACATTTTTATATATTGTTGTTGAACATCAATTGGCAAACATATCATATCTTCTAAAGTTAAGAGATTTGTTAAAATCTATCAATGTCAAATATTATTTGTAATATTTGGATATTCATTTTTATAAATAAAAACTACTTTCAAACACACTAAATTAAAACGTGTTAAATAATCGTAATGTGAATATAAATTTTAAATTTTTAAAAGTAATGAATATAATATATATAATATTTAAATGAATTCTTTTTAATAGAGAGAATCATTAGAAAAATTTATTTCCATGGAGAATTCTAATAACCACTTTGAAATTCGTTTTTTTTTTTTAAAAAAAAAAAAAGAGAGAGAGAGAGAAATCATTAATGTTTTGAAATTTTAATCAAATCTTTCTTATCCCATTATTAATATTTCTTACTTATAGTATAAATATACCAATTATATTAGATGTAGACATGTGATAAGAAAAGATTGTCTAAAAGTAAAAGTTAATTAAATTCCCCTTAATCATTGTTTGGGATCATAAGCAAGATTCCAACTTACAGCCTCTGACAAATTATTCTCGTGAAAGTAACAACTTCTCATATATAATAAAACATAACATCAAAAATAAAAACCTATGTAAACTTTCTTTTTCTAATAACATGCAACCACGTGCCTCCTTAATGGAATTTTTCTCATTTTTATCCAACAATTTTATTTTATTATTTAAAAAATTGTGTCTTCTTGGAGTATGCATCAAAATGATTTGGGTATACCTTAAAAACAGAGATAAATGCATGTGATCCAATAAAGATTCCTCTTTATTTGCAGCCCTTCTGCTTGTCCTAACCTTCCATATCTTTAGTTATGATCGATTTTTTTTTTTTTTTAATTTTGTAGTTGGTCTGTCAGATTTAGTCCACCAAGAGATATCTGATAATACATTAACATACATAGAAAAGATAAAGTTTGAAACCTAACTAGATCAATCACTCAATTCTGAATATCACTTTCCATAATCGAGCCCTCACTATTAATGAAAATTTGACTTTTTGCCCAACTTCTACAAATCTTCTCAATAAGAACATTACGGATTTTACCAAGTGTACTCATACTACTGATTCCATGAAACAACATTTATCATCTAAATGGTGACATTAATAATGAAAAGAGAAAGATCATGGAGCACAGAAAAATATGAAGACATCAGAGAAAAAATTTGAAATGTCGACAAATAAATTTCATTAACAAGCCTTTATTCCGTCAGTCATTTACAGAAATCCCGTCTCTCCATGGAAGAGATGGAGAAGGCACAACAAGAGCAAAGAGAAAATATTACATTGATGATTTTCTTTTCTTCATCATACTTCTATTTTTTTGATAACCCCTATTTTACATAACCATAGTAAAAATACACAATATTTTTAAAAAGAAATAATTAGACAATCATTTCCTAATCCCATCATCATCATCAGTATAAATTCTCCCAAACATATAATAATGTACCATGGAAAGAGGAGTTGTTGAGTTGATCGGAGGAGGAAAGCTTCGATATACTACATACCAAACCACCATTTACATCGTGCCATGTGACATGAGAGACTCCTGCCAATGTTTAATCATGCCACATAGCATGATTTGAATTGGTTTGAGCGTATACACCTGCACCAGACACATTAAAGCTTTTCTCGAGAAAACAGGTCTCATGGGGCTGTTGCTGTTGTGGCTGCTGCTTGAGTTGTTGTTTGGCTTGTTGTTGGGACCAAAAAGCATGAGCAGCTAGAACCCTGTCCAAGAGCTCCTGAGGGACAGGCTCGCCCCTCCTTTGTTGTGGGGATATTCTTGCCGTGTGCACTAGTGTTTTCCATTTATCCTGCCACAAATAAAACAAACCAAACCATCACAACCAGTCATCACACCATGTGACACCAACCCTTTTTTAGGCAAAAGCCTTACAAGAGAGGATTTACGACCTAAAACAACCTACATTGTGAAGCTTTCACTTTCTGCCCAAATCGCAAAAAGATTAAAAGTACTAGCCATATATAGTTATATATAAGTTGAACCATAAAGGTCAGAGGCAGGGGCATGGGACGGTCTGGGTTGGTCCAGGTTGGTTAGTCACAGAAAGAGAAGTGGAAATAAAGTTGGTACACGAGAAGTCTTGTGAAGTGGGAATTCAAGAGATTCCCTGTGCGACAGTTGTTATATTAGAGATAAAGCTAAAGAGTACGATAAAAGCTATAAATGCAGATCATATCTAATCATTTACCTGTTATACAGGCAACTATTTGCTTGCCTGAATATATTAGACTATCTGCTCTCGTGGGTCCAAGCCAAAAAGCAGACTTTGTTCAAATTTTAAAATGTGGAACCGATTTAAAATACAATGGTCAGGGAAGTATCAAACAATTACATAGATGTTAGAAATATAAAAAATTGCAGTTGGCATACAGGGAAACAGAAAATCACATAAGCACAAATGGGTAAATCTTTAAAGTGGAATGTAAAAACAAGCACAGTAGTAAATTTGTAAAAAGGGAAATGGGAAATGATATAGCGTACCTTCAAATCCACATAAGTTCGATGCTTGGCGTTATCAAAAGCTCGAAGTTTAACATCACGCCATCTGCAGATTAGAAAAAACAGTATCAACATTAAAAACCTCATCTGTCAAAGCAGTGATTGAATTTAATGGGGCATTGCAATACCTTCCAGTTCCAAGTTTCTCAACTGCCTGAACTAGTGCTTCAACTTCAGTAACAGAGAAAGGTCGACGAATTCGACGTTGCACAATTTCAGATCGCTTGGATTTTCTGTGCACTGGAACCACAGCTAGTGCCTCGACACTCATAGCTGGGACAGCAACCAGTGCTTTAGAATCATTTGTGCTTTTGTCAATGGACATGTCAGTAGGAGAGGGTGCTGAATCATGATCACTTTCAATAGAGTTGCCTATGTTAGCCAAATGCAGTTCAGTTGCGGCATCACAAGTGCCCTGGTGAACAGCAGCTGGAGAAGGCGGATACCTAGTAACCAGACTTTCTAAGTTATAAGCTTCACTCGTCGGCTTAAATCACATCAAACAACCAGAATTCTCACATCTACTGGCTAACGAAAGGGGCAAAAAGAAGGCAAGAATGTTAATATGCATAAATTCAAGTCCCACTGTCTCAACATCTCTCCAAATAGTATTAATCATTGTCATAATACGCAAAAGATTCATTGGCATCAGTCAGGCATCTAATAATCATATTTCATACAAATCACAGAGTCTTTTACATGACTCCCAAAAGAGAAAAAATAGAGGACAGGAGCTTTACTGAGAAAAAATAAATGTATTGTATGAAATTTCACTGCAGAAATAAATCGATTTATCTGAAAAAGTATTACACAACTGCCTCCAAAAATCAAGGAAACAGAACATATTTCTTATTAATATAAATTATTGGTCCTGGCAAATGAATGAAGCATATCAAATGAAGTTCTTAATAAGAACACATTTTCCCGTTACCTTGTTAGAGGCTGAGGACTGTTGCAAGGATGCATACAAGGAGTCTCTCCAGGGCACAAAGGTGTGGGATTCTGAGAAGTGTTAGGTTCCAGGCTAAATCCCAAAGCATCTAACTCGTTATCATGAGAAATTCCAGTCTGAAGTAGAGTTTTGTTGTCATCTCTGACCTTCTTTCCCTGAAGAAGTACACCAACACGCAATCCACCTCCAAGTATAGCATTCACTGCCTCCATAACCCTCCTCTAGAAAACAACCAAATAACATCAGAATACATGACAGAAACCAAATGGTTGATAAATAAGGCCTACCAATCGCATCACATTGTGACAGATACCATCCTTCACAGCTCATGTAAAGACTATACACGCACACATACATAAATATAGAAACTACATATATATACCATATAAATCATGGTTTCATAACAGAGAAAATATACAATCAAAATCCAAGATGTTAGTAACCCTGAGAAGAAAGGAGTGTGCAAAATCAGATATAGAACATATCTCTAAACATATTCTTCTATCACCTCATAGCTCAGTATGTATAGTATTAAAGTAGCTGCCAATTGCTGTTATCAAAAAATAGGAATCGGAGGCCATTATACCTTCAATGAACCAACAGTTGCGCTCTCTGGTAGCTCAACAAAAAGCTCCGGCACCCTGAAAGACTTGATCCTAAGCTTCACTGAGTAAAAGCAAAGACACCTTCGTGTAAGAATCTCTTTGAATGTCAGACACCAATCAAGTCAAAGGAGTACAAATGAATCATTCCGTCAAAAGGCTCTCATACCGTGAGAATCTCTCGATTGGAATGATGCGTGCGAAGCAGGTATGGAAGATGCTGTTCCAGGGGTTGCATTACAATATAGGATTGATTAAAAAAAGACTGCCAAGAGCACTAAACACCTAAACCAAATAAAATGAACATATGAAATAAAAGAAGGTATAAATTACCTCCATGCATCTTATGACACAAAACAGGGCCATCTCCATTGATGCCCCTCTCAGGTGAAAGACGAATGTTCTTCCTACTTATTCCTTCATCATAATTCGAAATTGAGCTAAAAAGTCTCCTTTTCTTAATAGGATAATTCCTTTCAGATCTTATGCTCCGGTAATAGTTATTCCTACTATGGTAAACAGCCTTCAAATCACCATCTGAAAACATCAACACATCTGAATATAAGATAGAAATCCTCAACTAAAATAACCATGCTAATACTTCATAACAATCTTAATAAAACAGTTGAGAGACAAAACAAAGCAGCCACTTACCAGTATTAGAAAGGGGAAAATCCTTCACTTTTGGAGGATGTACTTTCCAATATTTAGAAGCCAATATTTTCCTAATTCTTCTGTCTCCAATACGTGGAGCAGACCTAAAGAATTTTTTTGAGGTGCTAGGGTGAGTACACCCAGAGGAATTTTCATCATCATCTCTATTAACTACATTTACATAATCCCGACTAGCAGGAAAAGAACTATGGGGACCATGGTCCCCGCACAAAGCCACCTTGGCACTACTATCTGAACTAACTAAAGTGGAAGGTTTCCCATCCCAGACAACCGGATCATCTGAACCGCATCCAACAGCCCTATTACCAAACTGCATGTAACCAGGCTTATCTGACTCATCTTTTATAGATCTTTTAGTTTCAATTTCTAATTTACAATCACCATACTCCCGGCCTACCTCTACTTTGCTAGCTACGGTTCCCACTTCATTCTTGGTTTTACCAATCACCTGCTGCTCACTGCCAAACCCCTCAGAGCAATCGGAAGAAGTAATTACTGAGGCAATTCCAAAATGGGCATCATCCTGATGATGTGGTAATTCCTTAAAACTAAATTTCTGGTCATGAGCCTGTGAAACAAGCTCAGAGACAATAAATCCCCTATCACAGCCTCCTTGATCACATGTTGCTACTTTCAATTGTTTATTTTCATCCTGCCATTCTTTTTTCTCAGTCGCGACTGGACCTCGATCTTCATCGGTTGATGCATTACTGGAACTAGGAGGACTTTCCTTCTCAAGCAATAACTTTCCAGCTACGGTGGCCAATAAGTCAAATGCACACATTTGATTGTCTTCAGCACTCTTCTTAAATGGACCCCTCCTCTAAAATTACCAAGAAAAAACGATTATTAATGAACCAGAATGAATGTAAATAAACAAACCGGCTACACATATAGATAAACACATTACCCTAGCTGATCTGGTAGCTCGAGGAGTATAGGGCACCTGATAGCCATTAAATCCGTAATTTAACCTCTTCTGCAACACCATATCTCAGAGATCACACCATAAACAACACATCAAACAGCATTCTCAATCCACATTTCTATAACCGCGTGCCAATTAAATCTCCTAAGCTCACAACTCAAAGGCAATACCCTGAAAAGAAAAAGCACAAGAAATTAATCGAATGTCTTACATTGAATGTACAAGTATCGACAAAATTACACTTATGGCACGTAAAAATTAACCTATAATAATAACACATGATAGTCAGACGGTAATATCCAAACAAATCATAATCATAAAGTACAAGTTTCCTTTCAACCAAAGCGTCAAATGGAAAAACAAAACCTACACACAGATTTCACACGAAAAGTCCAAACCTTTGACAACCTATTAATCATCGAGTATCAGCATCACAATGCAGCTATATCCTCGGTTTTGGCAACAATCCATTACCATACCAAGTCTATAGCCCAATTCCACTCCAATCATAAACTAACTATGGAAATCCCCAGACACAAATCTGGTAAACAATCATTAACAAGCTAGAAACCCAAAAAAGAACCCTAATCAGAGTTGAAAATTCAAAATTCAACAATGACAAACTCCATATCAAAACCCCAATTCTGCAACTTCCATCAGATCCACATGATCTGGCATCAAGAACCATACAACAAACACAAATCAAAAAACCAACCAGATAACCACAAAACACACAAAATTTAAGGGAAATTCACAAATGGGTATCACCAAAATGGGAAAATTTTTCAAAACATCATCAACCTAATCAGGCACATGAAAACAATAAAAAAAAAAAATGTAATTTAAAAAAAAATTAAAAAACAAAAAACAGAAACGATGATAACAATATATGAAAATCAAAACTTTCATTTCCCAGACACAACTTTGTTTTAATAAAAATTAAAACTTAAACCACACCAAAACCCTGAATAGAGGATCCAATTCATAGAACCCAGAAAATCAATCCAGGTATATGATCTAAAACCCTCAACCAAGATCGATCTCAAAAAACCAAATTGCAAAAAAATTGTTCAAAAATCATGAGTTTTTATGCTAAAAATTTTAAAAATTCAATTTTTTTGAAGAAATGGTCGAATTATCCACCAAATCCCAGATCGAACCAGAAAAACCCCCAATTGTGAACCCAAAAAAAAAACCCAAACTTTAACCAAATTTTCAAAAATAAAAAACAAAAGACACAACCCCACTTTGTTTTCAAACAGTTACAAACCAAAAACACCAAAAATAAATAAATAAATAAACTTGAAGTTAAATTTTCCTTCAAAATCAAAACTTTCCCATGTTTTCTCACCAACAAAACACATTCACCAAAACAAAGAACAAAATAAGTTCCGTTTTCTCACCTCTTAACAGCAATTGTTGTCTTCTGTCTTCCAAAAACCAAAATCAGCAGAGAATTGTAAAAGATCAGATAACAATTCTTGTACAAAGACACAAATTTTCCCTCAAAATCCCCCTATCCCATATTTTCCCAGGAAACAAACAAGAAACGACTTTTTTTCAAACTCCACCCATTAAAAATGATTTTCAATTTCCAGTTTTCTTTTTCATTTTTTTTTTTACAAAAATGACGACAAATTTTTAAATTTTTTTCTCTCTGTTTTTTCTCTGTTTTTCCGATCAGCCAAAACCCTCTGAAAACCACCCAAAACTTTGCTTAAACCCCCAGCTCTTATACCATTGACTCCTTGAGTCCCTTTCCACCGGACCTGTCGGTAATCCCCCCAGTTGCTACCGGCTCTGGCCGGTCGCTCTCTAAACCACCTAAAGACCGGTTCTTCCTACTCTTGGTGATCCACCAATGTTTAACGTCACCTCTGATTCTGACACCTGGCGACATCTTCCATCACGCGGCTATTTCTGATTTTCCTGCTCGAGAAAAACGTTGGGTCACGAACACAACCGCTTTTCTTTTCTTTTCTTTTCTTTCTTTGCGGGGATTTTTCTCTGTTTTTTTTTTCTTTGAAAATTTTTTAATGGTGATTTTCGGCAGAATCTAGGGATGCCCGTTTAACATTAATTTGTGTACATTATTCGATTTTTATTATTTTTTTATTTTTTGGTCATGGTCACATTAAAAATTGGATTATAAGATTATAGGATCAACTATGCATATAGTAATTAAAGTGTTAAAAATTTTGAATTTTATTTTTTTAAAAAAAAAAATTCTTGTGAGAATGACTACCTATTTGATTTACTAATAAATTCATATGCAATTATAGTACCTTAAAATAATTCCTCTATTGACTTTTGATGGATAAAGATAAGGAAATTTAATTGTGATAATGTTTTAAAAAATTTATTTTTATAGAAACTCACGTCCACAAATAACTCAAATTGATAATACATTCTTTTTTTAAATATATGTTGGGATTTCAATTTTTATTTCTATGAGGGCTCAAGTCCTATCATATGAATTTTATAGATTAAGAAATCATTTATTTTTATCATTTTTCAGATCTGAATTACATTAATTTTTATTTGTTTTATTGAGAAGTCAAACAACTTAAAACCTCTTAAAAATCATTAAAAATAAAAAGTTACAATTTATAAGTTTTATCTTAATATTAAATCATTTAAGGTTTTTTTAAATATATTATTCCAAATCTATCTTTTTTAAAATAATATATTTTCAAATTTATCATAATTTTACATTATATAAATTCCTTTTAATGTTATTCTTTTAATATTATTTTTATTTAAATATAAAATAATAGTAATTCAATTTAAGTTAATATTTTTTTTTTGTTTTAGATATATAAATTTAATTTACTTTACCATAATAATTCATTTATGTATATATAATTTTCAAACAAAAAAAATATTTTACTATAATATTTAATCATATTTGTAATTATGAGTAAAAATATTATTAATATATACATAAAATTGTTTTAGTATTTGATAAATAATTTATTATAACTGTTTGTATTTATATTAAATGGATTTATAATACAACTAATAGTAAAATGATATAAATGTCAAATTACAACAATTTTAACTTTAAAAAATAAATAAGATTATTATACATTTAGAGATAAGAAAAAAATATATATCATTCAGATTTGAGGTTTCAGTCATTATTTAATCTTCAGTATTCAGATAAAAAAAACAAACGATCCCTAACTTTTTTCATAAATTCCATTCTGAAAAATAAAAATAAATGGAAACCTTAAGAAATAAAGTCTTTTAAAATTGGTTAAATTACAAAATTAATAAATTTTCTACAAATTTTTATAACAGGATATAAATTTTATATTAAATAATTTTCAAAATATATCTTACTTAATGAATAAAATAACTCTATAATTACTTGAATCATCTTTGTAAGAAACAATATGGAAATAAAATTACAATTTCAAATATATGTATGTATATATATACACACACATATATGGAAACAAATTACACAATATGATGAAATCCAACACTTATTTATTTAGTACGCAATGGACCAAACTCTTTTTAACACATGAATCTTCATTGCAAACTAATGTACAACAACATTCAACAATCCCAAAATTTTGCTTATGGGCTGAAAATTAAATAAAACCAAAACTTAAGACAACAAACCAAGGTCAAATTTTGTCTTATAATTAATACATACATGTCAACATATTTTAACATCCATGATAATTGTACACGTATTTGGTCAAAAACAATTCGATAAGTCTTTGAAAAAACATATCCAATCGATTATTACAATTTTAACCACATTAAACCGCCTAATACGACCAAAATCAAAGAATTAAAAAATTATTTTGCAAAAAATAAAAATTTAAATGTATTACAATATTTTAACTTTACTAGACCGTATAATACCGCACGTGTAAAAACATCACTACTAGGAGAGGAAGTTACCGTACACACAACACAGCCTGGGCAGCAAACGTCACGTGGCAACCCAGATCTAAGACCAATATTTTACTCTACTCATCAGATCCAATAGAGAAGGACTAAACCGTCTTTTTGAAAATTGCACGAGGAGGGTTACGTCATTTCGGTACTTAATTTTTTTTTTATAGTTTTATTTTTTTGAATGAATAATTTTATTTTTGTATCCCGATAAGCATGTCATGCACTTTTTTCAGTCATTGGTTTGGAGTTGTTTGTGGCCATATGTTTTTTTTAATATTTTTAAAATTTAATTTGATTCAAACAGGTGCCACGTTGGTTGGTCCTACGTGGCGAAAGGGGAGGTTCCTATTGGTGGCTTTTTGGTGAGTATTATCAGTAGACGAAGAGAGTTTCGAATTTTTTTGAAATTGAAAGGGAGAGGAGAGAAATGGTGAGTGCATGAGTGAGAGAGGAGAGAATCTCCGTTAAAAGCAAGGGTGAAGTTGACGGCGGGCGTTAAGTTCGTGGATAAGACGGTGCGGTGTGGTGTAGGTTTGTGGTGGGTCCGGGAGAAGTGGTGGGCCCCATGATGGAAATGGATTAATTTAATAGTATTTTAATTAATGGTTTTCTGGGCAGGACACGTGGCGGGAATCCGAAAACGGCGGGTCAGGATTGGGTGTGTGTGGGTTCTTTCAATGAAGCGTGGGTGCTATTCTTTTGCCGATTCTTCGGGTTTTTATTTTCGAGTGAGTGGCGTTTACCAGCACTAACATGCGTTTTTGGTGTTATAAACATTTTAATTTGGTTAAATAATTTTTATCTCATTTTAAAAAAAAAAATTATTTTTATCTCAATCCACTTTGACTGCATTTGATGATTGTGATGATTAAAATTACTGGTTTTATTACTGCATGGATTTACTTTTAAAATTTTACCATTGTTTGTTATTGTTATGATATATAATTTTCGAAAATTTTGTAAATATTTTGGTTTAATGAATATCAACTAAGTGAACCATTTAATGAAATAAAGTTGGTTTAATTGTAAACTCTCACGATTTATGTAGATGAGGTTGTGAATGCAAATACAATGATCCAATGCTACACTAAATTGTATGAAATTTTTCTTTTTAAAATAGATATAAGGTAATTTAACATCAATGATTTCAAGATTGGTTTGAAAATTTACTCTCATGGGAGGGATATTTTCTCATAATAAATAAAAAAAATTTCATTATATATTAAAAAATATGTATGGTGAAAGTTCCATCTCTATCGTTAACATAAATGGATAGTGCATAAACTACTTGTATTACAAATAAATATGCTTGGTTGGATGGGGTTAACACAAAAGTCAATAAACATTGGAACAATTGAATTTTCAAGAAGTGAGTTATAACCACTCAAACTTTTTTCATTGTCATACTAAAGGAATGTTTTTTTTAAGATTCACTTAATAATATTACTTACATCAATGAGCTATGGGATTCAAATTATATATTTCTTCACCATTATTCCAAATTGTAATTAATATATATATATATATATATATATGGAATCAATGGAGACGCAAAATAAGATTTCATTCCAATAAAAATGAAGTATCAGCTTGATGACAACTGATGACTCTCCTTCTGTATCTTTTCTTTTTATTTATTTGTAGATATTATTTTTAAATATTTTTAGTAAGCAGTGTTTTACCAAATTTTAGCATTTTTTTATGTCAAATTTCAGCTAATTGTACATTAGATTCCGAGGTAAAAAAACTAATGATGGATTTTTTTTTTCTTTTTCACTTTTTATCTACCGGGACAATATTGTAGAAACAGATATTTTTACTGATTTTGCTTGCAGGTAGAAAAATCAATATTAAAAAATAATAATAATAAAATTAAATCAATATACTTTGAGGGTAATCATCAGCTGTAGAGAATTTATATTATTCACTTTTAGTGCAAATTTAACAAAATAAAGCATCTGCTTGTTGACAAAATAAAAAAAGGCATAATTTTTTTTTTTCAATTAAAAAACGGCATAAAATTGATACTATCAAAATTCCATAATTAATACATTGATGGTCAGGGCCAAATGGGGAATATACTTAGGGGTTGTTTGTTTTTTACACTTAACATTTAATAGTACTTAATTTGGTTAGTTAAGAGATTTTTATTTGTTTTTTTAAGTGGTCAAATCACTTAAAATCATCCAAAAACCATTTAAAAAAAAAGTAACATTTTTTGACTTATCACTTAATACAAAATCACTTAATGATTTATAAATATATTATTCCAAGTTTATCCTTCCTAAAATAATATGTTTCCAAGTTTGTTTTAGTTTTATATTATAAAAATTTCTTTTAATACTTTAATAAATAACATTGAAAAATAAAAACTCTAAACATCTTAACATCAATTTTTTTTTTTTTTTTTATAGCTGGATTACTATATTTCTCTAATTAAATTCTAGTAAGAATCTTTATTGATAAAATGTTTATGCAATAACTCAAAGACCAAATTACAAATCAATTTGTTTAAGTATTTAATTATTTTTATTTAATTATATCAGAAAATATATATTACTTTACAATTTCAATTTTCGTTGTAATAGTAATTTAATTTAAAACCATTTTATTTATTTTTATTTGAATATATAAATTTAATTGACTCTACTATTTTAATTAATCTTATTTTAATTATTAATAAAAATACTATATATAAGTTACAATTTCAACTTTTGTTATAATAGTAATTCAATTTAAGATTATTTTGTTTATTTTTATTTGAACATATAAACTTAATTGATTCTACTATAATAATTAATCTTATTTTAATTATGAATAAAAATATTATATATAAGTGTTTTAATATTTGTTAAATAATTTATTACAATTGTTTGTATCATATTAAATAAAATTACACAACAACTAATAGTAAAAGGATATAAATTTCAAATTACTAGTAATCAGATAATTTTAACTTTAAAAAATAAAAAAAAATTATTATACATTCAGAGGTAAGAAAAGAAAAAACAAACATGTCAATCAGATTTCAGATTTCAATCACTATTCAGCTTTCAGTCTTCAGCAGTACTGTTCAGTCTTCAGATAAAAAAACAAACGACCCCTTACTATTGAATATATCTCAAATCACAACTTGGAGGGTATCGTTAATTAATTATGGATCATTATTATTATTATTGACGATATTTATTGACTAACCTAAATAAAAACTAATTATGACTAATGAAATGATTATCTGTCTCACCAGTTTGATGCATAACTAGTGAACTACACGTATCAATTATTTGCCTTGTGGGTGGGTGTATGATGGTTCAACTAAAAAACTGTGCTTAATCACGGGGTGATTAAACCATGTTGCAATTGGGGTAACCAAAATATGATCATCTTATAGAATAACAATGTCTGATTGAAATGTTAAACCGAATTGGAGAGAAAATCACATATTAACGTTTTCAATTATAAGTTAATTGATTTAATTATTAGAAAATCACGAATAGATTGAATTCCCTTTGATTGAACTAATTAATATTCTCCGATCCTTGACTGTAGGATTCAATACATCAAATCATGCTTTTACAATTTCTTGCTCGGATCCCAATCCGAATAATGATTTTTAAAAGTTTAAATTATATAACCTCAATCTTCTATCTAAATATAATTTGATATAAGGATGTATTTTCTAAAAAATACTAAAGAGTATGATCTGAATTAAACTAAATATTCTTATTTAAGTCTTCACGTAGAGCGGTCACATACTCACATCGATACCTTTAAAATATCTATTACATTCAACTATGATAGTTAAAAAACAAAAGCTAAAAAATAAAAACTATACAATAAAAATAGACAAATAAAAACGTGAACCCTTGGTGGATCCTTCTAATAGCCTAATATACTTACTCACATAGTAAAAGTTAATATTTGGAACAAGACATTTTACAGGACAACTTAAAATAAGAAACATGTATGCTTTGGTCAGCCTGTCAACAAAGTTACAAAGCTTTGCTGGTTATGTAATCAAGATCAGCTTTCTCCAACATAAGTTTTTTCACTCTTTATTATAATTTTTTTTATTCATATATATATATATATATATATCTCACAGATTGCATAATCTAGAACCCACCAGCTTTGTATCTGTCAAAAATTGTTTTTTCTAAGTAGAACAAAACAATGCATATATCCATTTACAATATATATTGTGAAACCAAGCACATGTCTAGATATGATATATATGTTGCATGTATGGGTTCGCCTTGTAAGTCATAGCTGGACAGACAGGTGCTTTTAGTTTTTAAGGATAGAAAAGATTGAAAATCTGCCCAAGAAGGCTGGAGGAGGGCAAGCATTTATTTGATTGGTTTGTTGTTTACTTGTTTAATGAATTGTAATCTATCAACTCTCCGTCTCTCTCTCTTCACCTCTGTGTGGCTGCCAATGAGCATATCAATGCGTGACTCCATGAAAGTGCTTCCTCATGCAGGACTTTTGTTTTTGTACACTTGTCTTGTTAGAGGAAAAATTGGAGTACAAATTGAAAAATCAGAGGCCTAATTTACTGCTTTTGTACATTGAAAAATCAGAGGCCTAATTTACTGCTTTTGTATATTCTGTATGGATCTAGTCAATATTGACCCTTTTTTTTTTTCCTAAAAGATCAACCAATTTTTACCGGTGAAAATTTATTTTTCATGGGTGAGAATTTGATTCTCACAAATAAGAATCAAATGATTCTGAAAAAATTTCAGGGTTAACCCTTACAAAAAAAAAAATGTTCCATATAATTTATATGTATATATATATATATCATGTATGCATGAGATTGAGATTGAGTTTTTGTTAATCCTTACAAAAAAAAAAAAAATGCCACTTATTGCCCACATTGTTGGATGGTGCCTGCTTCAATGACAGCTAATTAATCTTATGATGCTGACTGGACTTGCTGAAGGGGTCCACCAGCCACATGTCAACTCTCTTTCACTATATACATATTTTTTTCAATCTTTTCTACCTTTTACATATGTTGAGTTATTATATAGGTATATAACATATGAATGTATGTAGTCGAATATAGAGCATTAAATTCTGTTTACCCATGCATGTGTAAAGGTACAAATGAAGAATAGTAAAGAACCACATTTACATTTTGTTGAAATTTCTAGTAAACTTATAAGAGAACACTAAAAAGAATATTCCATGAATTTGGTTCCACGTCTCATATATATATAGCCATTTTAATAATATTCAAATACTTAAATTTATATTACCTTTACAAGTTCATCCAACTAATAAGAAGTATAACGGATCCCAATCAAACTATATTAAAATAAAAACAAAATGATATACAAGAATCAATTACGATTTTTAATTTCTCTTTGTATTTCTCTGTATGTTAATTATAAACTTAATTTATGTTTTTACCGCATTGAATGGTTGTTGGTTGTACACCTTTTATTTCATATTTATAACAAGATTTTTAAGTCTCATATTTACTAATAAAATGAATAAATTCTTGAACGTGTATGATATAATTATAAATATGAATCTGTTGAAGGATATAGATTAGGTTAAACGAAGAAATGGAAGAGTTTGCAGTTTACGGAAGTCTCAAACATGTTTCTTGACGTAAAAGCAACAACAAAATTGAAAACTCATTGATTTAAGTGAAAAGGTCAATGAAGTTGGATGAGAATTTTTTTTTTTCTTGCTTGTGTTTTATGTTCCTTAGCATCTTTCAACACAGACTTTCTAACAACACTTTCTATTTAGTTTTATTTTTTAAACCAAAAACACCAACAACCTCAATTCTATTATTAAAGTTATTATGATGATTATTTATGTTATTACGTCAATATATGAGCTTAATTAATTAAATTTATTAACAGGGTTGTGATTATTTAAGACAATATTTTAAACGCTGCATGTGCTTCATCAACAAAAAGCATGCTTATAATGATTTGTTGATTCTTGGATTTGTGAAGTTTCATTTATTTCAGGAAACCTAGTGGCTTTTGACTTCAGAAAACAAATGCTTTGATTTGAGAATTAATGAGATTTAAGGGAGAGAGTTGAATTGACAAAAGACTTTTGGACAAATTTGTAATGTTTTAGAAGGATTTTCAATTAATGAATTCCTTGTGCAGGTTGCCATTAGGTGGTACTTGTTTTATTATAGCATGTAATTGAATTATAATTTTCTAATCCAATAACGTGTCTAACAAGAACATATTTCAAAAAATACTTCTTTTTATTTTAAATCGATGAAACTTCATGAAACTTGCTTCAATCACGTTTTTTAGAAAGAGAGGAAACATTTTCAAGCCATTTTAAATACAATTATATTTGTTTTTGTATATACGCGTGTGTATATATATATATATATACATCTTTCAAATCTCTTTTTCAAACATAATATCAAACACATTTTCAAATATAATTTTTAGTGAATAAATCTAAACTCGATGTTTAAATATAGTATTGATTGATACTCATGCCCATATGATATTAGATCAAGAACTTGCCATAAGCTGACTTTTTTACTGACCTAAAACACTTAACAATAATGGAATGATTTTAAAACAAAAGAGGAAAGATAAAAACCCAAAGAATTTTTTACCCTTGATTATACATGTTATCAAATTTGAATTGATAAGTGAAAAATCAATATAGGAAAAGAAATTAATACATGTGAATAAGTTGGAGCCAACAAACTTGTTTAAACAATAAAGCAGAAACCTTAAGTTTTCGCTTTTGGGACACTGGAAAGATCCCAAAAATTTAGGTGCCTTGACTTAAAATACAAACTTTTGATGAAGGAATCATGAGGATTATTTACAAATCCATAAAAGTAAAGTACATTTTTGTACCCCCCCCCAAAAAAAAAGTACATTTCTTCATGAACTCTTCCAAGATGGGCCTTGTGATTGCCTAAATGGGCCCATTTATGTCAAAAATGGCAAAGTCTCAATTCTCATAGGTCCAACCTGCCAAGACTTTATTATTACACATTTATTGCTTGCACATTATGTAGTGAATGAAAGGAACATGTTATTTTGTTTGTTTTCAATAAGCAATTGTTGAGTTGAGTTGAATTGGGATAAATCTTCTACTTTTTAAGGCCAACGATAACCTGCCCACGAAAATAAAATGATTGAGTTTGAAATGTATTTCCTATTCTACAATCACAAATTTTCAAAATTTACATCAACTTAGAAGAGTGTATAGTTTTTTATCAGGATCTCGGAGACATAATTTAAAAATTAGGATTCCCAAAAATGGGAGAAAAAACTCATATCGTGTGAAAAAATTACCTTCAACTCAAGAGCCTCGAGTGCAGATAGAACTATGCTTGATTGAAATGGGCCAAACTCCATGAGCTTGGTGCCACTGCACCAAACAACCATATGTAGTTCTTTTTGTTTATACGTGAAGACAAAAACTGTTTTTTTCATTATTAATTTATCCAAGAGTAGCCTTGTCTCCTTCAGATGTCTACATTTTTCCGTATATCAAATTTTGGCCTTCAAATTGAGTTAGATGTTTCATCTCATGGTCAAAAATTTTAAATATTAGGATGGTCTGCACATGATAATCAGTGATTCATTACACATATGATAATGCTTGATTCATTTAGTTCATTGTCCTACCTTTTTGTACCTCAAGCTCAGCAGACAGATAAATGTATTGCAGTCAACTCATTTAACATCCAAGCCATCTAGTTATAATTAATGGAATTGATGTAGCTTCCGTTAAAATTTCAACAGGAAAGATTTGATCATATCCCTTTTCGAATTTCATCAATCGGTTGCTTTATAAATACAATTCATTTTATGATAGTTCATTTCATGATACAAAAATCTAATTTGATAATATCTTTCATTTTAAGTGGGTTATAATTATATATTAATTTTTAAACAATTTTTAATAAGGTGCACCTACAAAAGAGACACACAGACAACACCGGTTGTGTGCAAGTATTGCCACTCTCATCGGTTCATAACTCAACCCAACTTCTTTCTGCGAGCCCAGCCCAATAAAAATTTCTGAATATCCCAAGAAAGTTAAAGATAAAAATCTGAAGAACATTTTTACATAGCAATGCCATTTCTATAAACATTTTACTTCCCCCACCTCTAGAATTTGAAGTAGCTGGTTTGAACATCATCCGACGTCATGAACACAACACGTAGCAATAACCCTTCTTTTATATTGCGTACTTCCTTCCTACTCGATAAATAGACCAATAGTTAAAACTATTCATGTAAATTCAGAGAAAAATGGTGCGGTGACAAACTCCCTAGAATTTGATTATACTAGGATTATGAAAAATGAGATACAAATGCACACTCGTGAACAAACATGTTGCTTTGATATCACACCAAAGACTTTTATATCAACTAACTGCAGAATCCAACAATCATGCAGAAAACACAGAATACCTCATTCTGCAGATAAATCACCATACTGCCATGGGTTAAATTCAATTGATTGAACATCAACCTCATCAACACTACCGGAGCTGTCTATGGCACCCCGATGCTCAGTGTATTTGTTATTGTATTGGTATATCTCCAAGTCACCCCAGGGAGTAGATGTGACTTCATCAGTCATGTCAAACCATCTTGGCTTAAACTGATGGCCCTTCGCCTCTCTGGTCCTCTTTTCAGCTCTCTGTCTCTCCTCCAAACTGAAGGAAAAAGGGAAACCATTAAGGAAGAATATACACTACAAGGAATTATAAAATACAGACCAATAGATGTTTAAATGTGATCCAACAATTGTCTATCTTTTGGTCTATGGTTCTATCCATTTAGAAAATTTAAATGTGTATCTGAGAGAGAGAGAGAGAGAGACCTGCTCTTTTCAGTACCAGCTTCGGACATATCACCCTTCTCAAGTGCCAATCTATCGGGACGTAGACGAGAATCTGATGCCAACAACATTTTAGGAGCAGTGTCAAAGCTGTTTATTTTATGTGCAAAGTAAGTGTACTGAAATTTGTCTTTCTCGGGAACATCAGCAACATGCCAAGCCTGCAAATGGAAAAACAATGAAAAGCTACAATGAGCAGTAGTATGAGTTACAAATGTGTTGCACCATTAAATATCAGTGAATTAAATAACAGCTAATTACTTATATATAAGAACGTAAGCAGTCAGAAGAATATTTTAATAATTATTTGCCCATTGCAACCTAATCACATCTACAGCACTTCTCTACTCATTGGCTAATATAACATTATTATGCCTGTAAACTGCAAACAAAATGATTTCTTTACAAGTTAACCGAAAAAAAATTTAATGTATCAGGAAACAGACTGAAGCGCTGAAACATGAAATCAATTTAATAGTTTCTACTTAAATGAATTATGCCAGTTCCCAGAAGTTCAAAGACACCCAAGTCAGCCATGTCTCCAAAGTTTAGATCAAAAGGAGTACTCTACCTTTTGCTATAAATAGAATTACCGATGATGAAATAAAAGATTACAAAGAAGGTTAAAGAAAGTGACCTCTCTCAACTCTGTGCCTGGAAGAGGTTCACCATCAATATCACATGGTTGATAGCTCATTGACTCATTCCACTTCCCAGTCATCAATATTTTAGGCTCCTCTGCTGCATTATAAACATATCCGTCCACTTCATAGCGATTAGCCCTGCAATAAAAAGTTACTTATGATTGGTAAATATTTGCAGGTTGCAAGTGGAGTCTAAAATTCACTTAGGAATATTGAAGATACCAAAACAATTGTGAAACAAATTATGTGAAAAAAGAGGACAGACAAGCTTTCACTAAACAAGGTTATAGACGCAGCAGTACTCAGAGATAAGTAATGATGAAAACTTAAATTTAACACATCAAATCATTAGAATAGACATACACCAGCAGATGCTATGATCAACCAGTGGGCACATAATTAAAAGGAGAGATTTTTATACCCAAACCAACCACATGCTTGAAAAAGTAGCACAACTTTGTCCCCTGTAGTCAAATTTGTCATGATCATCTCTCCTGGTGAATCAACCCAAGTCCGCCCAAAAATCAAATTGTTAACCTTAGTGGGAGGTGGAACCAAATCAATGACCACCCCATCTCTTTTAAGAGTCACACGCGTTCTGCAAACAATAAAAACTACATGAACATGAACATAAAGATCACTTATGAGCTTAGAAACTCAATCAAACATATCTGACATAAAATTGTTGACATCAATAGAACTTTGATGAGAATACAGGATATAGCAAATGCCATATAAGAAGAAATAAATGAGTTTTACGTCTGTTATTCAGATTCTTAATGAACAACTGAAGTGTACTTACAACCTTTTGTTCTACTTTTTTATGGCAAACCAAAATTATTAGTCAGGAAACAAAAAGCAAATTATGATCAAGATACAATCCATTATAAATGCCTCTCTTCCCTCCCATTTGATAACCAGATGAAATTACACAATTGTTTTCAACGAGGACTAAAAAGACAAAAGAGCACAAATAAAAAACATAATATTTTGAAGAACCAGGCCTAGATCACAAGCAGAAAATGGATAATAATATTGTAAAAAACCAAGATAGAAAACTAGAGGGAAAAATCATTATAACAGCACAACATCCTTTATTACCTTCCAACAGGATATACATCAACAGAGTTCCCCAAAAATTTAGTTTTTAACTTTGATGTCACATCATAAGTAAAATGCTCATTTTCAGCATGCCCAGCACTCATCGGAGGATGATGACTCACCTGAAATGATTTAAAGTGAGAAGATCAAACAATAGTGCAACAGAATGTCACAATTAGATAGAAAGTTGACTTATAAAATTAAAGACAGATGGTCATAATTCATAAATCACTTTCAATGAAACTAGAGGCAAATAATAATAACAATAGTAATCATAATAACAATTAGGAGAGAAAGGAGGAGGAGGGTTTCACATAGTTTATGAATAAAAACATACACAAAAAAAGAACTTGGCAAGAGATTAAAAAAATAAATAAAAAACAAGTAGAACACACTTCCAAGAAAATAAAATAAGTAAGACACCAGCCTGTTCTGAAATAAATGTGATTCCTCCATGATTAACCATTTCATAAGTCTCCCCAAGAATAGGATTAAAAGGCTTCCATGTCCGTTGGTAGGCATAATAAACAGATATAGCCCATGATGCTGCATTCAAAAACAAATCCCATCCATCATTATAATATTTCCATGAGCCTTGCAAAGAATTCAATGAAGAAGTATACTCACCAGCATATACCATCCGCATATAAGGATCCTCACATTTATCTGCTTCATCCAACAAGTTGGCGTATTCCATTAACTGCAAAAGGCATTCACAAAATACTGGTAACAAAGACTAAAAAAATTGGCCGTGATGCAAAAAAACTATCAATGTCACAGATAAGGTAGCACAAACCTCTGCCATTTTTTGAAGCATAGTCATTGGTTCAAATATAATGACAGGAAGTGTCACCATTGATGTCACGTCCGAACCAATATACTTATGCATCATCTTCCAGTAGCTGTCTCTTTCCTGCGAGATGCAAAATTAGCTCAAAACATCAGCACTGCATTGGGTATGTGCTTCTAGATAATTTGCATTCAAGTAAACAAAAGAGAAAAATAACAAAAACAATGAACCAAAGCAAGAATTAAAAACGCAAACACCCTAACATATTCAAATTCATTTCATGGAATAGTAATGGGCATACACTAACAATCACGTAGATGTATCTTCTGTCATAAGATTGAAGCAATTGTTTTCAGTAAGACAAATGATTAATGAGGAACATATTCTCTAAAATATAATTAAAGAATCAATAATGAGCATGCATATCTGATCAAATAAAAAATAAAAATAAAAAAACTAGTAAGCAATACAATACACAACATTCTTGATTCTATAGCCCAACAAACATTGAGCTACCAAGAACAAAAGATTATTTTAACCATAGTTTTTCCCATCTCAATAAATTAAACTGTAAACAAGGTTCAGAATGCAAAGAACGCATCTTTCCAACCGACACCACAAAAGAGAATACCATTTAGTAAACCAAAAAAACAAAAAACAAAAAACAAAAAGCAAACCTCTTGCCTCCATCTTCCTCTCTGAGCTTCCTCCTCCGCATCTTCTTGACCTCCTTCCGGATTTATTACTTCCACTCCCTCATATCCAAGCAACCTGGAGGCACCAAGATAAGCATAAGGCAGCCCATATCAGAACATACCATGACCAATCAAAATAAATAAACTCAAACTATGTCCATACCACCCATAATAAGCAAATCACGAATTGAATATTTTCTCACGACACATAAAACTTAGGTACATTCAAAGTTTTAAAATGTGAAAGGCTAGGCAAGACAGCCTCCAAGCCACCCAAGATTTGAGGCGGTTGCCTCGGGGTGCCTACACCGCTGAAGTGGTCGAGGCGTCTCCTGATCCTCAAATCAAATTTTGAACTTATGAGTACATTCATGAACCACTTCACATTACCAAAAACATCAACACTTAATAATCATTATAAGAAACCGGAATCCAAAGCAATCAATCATTCAGATCATCGCGAAAACACTAAAATAAAGATTTATATTCCACATTTGAACTCTAAACCTTAACAATCTCTTAACATCATATGAAAAAAACAAAGGTTTCACCTTACTAATCAAACAAAGGTTCCCTAAACTCCACGAAAACATCAAAAATACAGACAAACACACATCAAAACTTACACGCGAAGCAAAGAAATCATGCTCATCCAGCTAAGCACTCAAATTCAGTAAACAATTACAACTCTTAAAAGCACAAACAATTCACGAAATCGAAATAAATCACAATCGAGCGCCTTTTCCATTACACAACAAATTATAAATGTAGACTCAACAATTTGTTATTATCGTAAACTAAACATACAATTCAATTCGAAATTTTTTGTATAAGCAAACACGGATCACATATAATGATAACAACAATATGATTGAATAATAGTAAAGGAATTTGAAGAATTCGTGAATAGTGTACCCGTTGACGGATCGGTGCATGGCGTTGCTGAACATGGAGAGGCCGGAGGTCATGGCGGCGAAAAATCCCTTGCTTTGCTTCATCCTCGGACTGCCCATCGCTCCTCCAATGTTGTGCAAGTGTTTTTTCAGTTAATGAATTGAATTCGATTGTGGATCCAATCGAATTTGGTTTTAAATCAATCAGAGACGGGTGGGTCTGTGATTTTCAATTCCACGTGGATTTTCCTGGCGGTTTATTTGGATAGTTTAGCTCCAAATTAACCCCTTTTTTTAATAAAAAAATTAGTTTAGTTCTTATATTTGTTTTTTTATTTTTATTTTATTTGATACTTGATTATTCAAAACAGAAGTTATTATCATTATTCCCCTTACTATTAATGACTTGTCATTTTCCCCTCCATTAATTCAAAAAATATCATTCTATCCATTTTTTTTTATTTGAATTAATAATATTTTAAGAGGGATTTTGACATTTTTATAACAAATATCTGAGAAAAAATGATGATTCATCAATGGTTAGTGTAAAAAAATAATAATAACTCTTCAAAGTAATTCCTAAGACTTACTATAATTAACTGATTATTAATATAAAAGAGAACAAGAAATAGAATTTACATAAGAATTGAAGTAAATTTTAAATCAATATTGGAGTTATTTCTGTATGAGTTCTACTAGTAATGTTTAATTTAGTATTCAATTTCAAATTTTCAATAGATATTGACAAAGTAATGACTACTCTTGTTGTTAATTTTCTATAAAGAAATTGAGAAAATAATAAGTATGTAGTTTCATACAAATTTTGAATATGTTCATCAAATGCATTTTTAAATTGTAAATAAATAAAGTCTATTTGTCAATTTATTGCAATTGTAAAATAATTTTAAAAAGAATTTAGTACATGTTTTCAGCTATATTTTATTTATAATCCACATAATTTAATATGAATTCTATAGTTAATCAAATTACATAATGACTTCAAACATCATATATATATATATATTTATCATTTTCTTCTCTTTGTATTTCGCTTTGCCCCGAAATTACGATACGAATAGGTGAAAAGTCATTAGTTACAAATTTTATCTATGAAAGTTCTAGTCATATATATATAAATATATTTGGAGTAATTAGAATTGAACATTAGTATATAAGTGGTTATGTTACCATAAAACTAGCAAAAAAAACTTGACACTCATAAATTTTAATTATATAATTGACAATTTGGGCTTATCCTAAGAGAATTAGAGATGTATCTATAGTGTCCAAAGCTTACTAGATTTTCCTACCTCATAATATATTGTCGTCTTAGTAATATATTATATTTAGGGATTCAAAGACCATGATTTTGAAATGCACAATGAAATTTCTTCGTAATTACTTTTTATCATATAATATTTGGTGCGCAAATTGGATTTGATTACTAATTAGGATTAATCAAGTTGGGTAAGATAGTTTTTAAAAAACATAGGATAAGATGAGATTAACTTGGAAGAGAAACTACTATATATTTTTATTTGGTGATCGTGTGGCAGTTAAATTAGTGGATATATACCTTGAATGCAACTCTTTTTGTTTTTTTTGGAAAACATTTTTTTTTTTTGAAAGAATAACATTTCAATATGTAATGATACTTATAAATTAATAAATAATAATATTCTAGCATATGATTATTATTATTTTTTTTTTGAGTTATTAAAGTTATCATAAAAGATTATTAAAGTTATCATCGAAGACAACCGAGATCAAATTAATAAAACACAAATGGTACAATCTCAAAAACCAGCTCTCATCCTATTAATAAAAGAAAATTTAATTTTCATTAATGGAGGTGGAGAAACCTGTACTTGAACTAAAGATTTAAGAATCAAGCGTAGGGGCAGTCCCTTAAACTTCTGCGGCAACCCTACTTGGTGCTAACATATGGTTACCTTGTTGGCACTTGGAACATAGCTATATGCTGTTGGACAGAAGTTATTTAGTCCAACACATATTGTGCCGACAAAGTATTATGATTCTAATATTCTATAGAGTTTTATTATTATTATTATTATTATTTTAAACTGACACTAAATAAGTGAATAGACTTCAAAGACGTGATATCAATTATTATTTATATAGTATGGATAAATATTCTCATAATTAAAAACAACAACTTTCACCATCAATAAATAGAATTATCCATCCTAATAATATAATTGCTTTTCGGATTGAATGAGGTTTCGACAAACCATCTACTCATTTAAATAAAAAGAAAAATAAAATATGAAAGAGAAATATTTATCCTCATTAAAAATAAAAGCAGTTATTAAAAATGAACAACTACACACTTTACTTTTACTTTTTGATTATTGATTATGTACATTAAACATCGGGATAGATTTTGGTAGTACCTTTACTCCATCTGAATGCCAATTTTCTTTTTCAAAAATAGCAACCAAATCGAGATTTTCTAATATTAAAAAAAAAAAAAAAAGGTTACGACATCACGTGCAGACCAGCACTGACTAACCAAACTGATTGGTTCCATGAACAAAAGAAAAAGCACTTATTAACACAGTCCACTTACAACACATCATCGTCATCATCTCCAATCATTTTCCAGATCCACGTCAAAGCATATTGTTTTTTAAATTCGATTTCTTTTTTATTTTTTTAACCGAAATTTATTCCCCAAATTCCATCAACCAAAAAAAAACCCTAACCACCATCGCCGCTTTTTTCAATCATCAAAATCGAATCAATCAGATTCCGTTGGATTTGTTCGAGTTTGATCGGAGAATGAAAGAAGCGAAATCACTCAAATTGAATCTTCAACAGCACCAGAACGGTCACTTGTCTCCTTTCAAATTCGCCAAGTTATTAGATCCCGATGCCTCCTGGGACAAGGTAACATCTCCGTCCAACTCCAATCCGTGATCCTTCGTTTTTAGTTTGAATTTTCACTAAATTGGTTTCTTATACTGTTAAATTTAAGCAATTTATGTGGTTTAACAGTGTAATTTGTGTGATTGATGTTGGTGTAGGATCAATTGGGAGATGTGTTGCATTGGATTCGACAAGCAATGGCGCTTGTGTTCGGCTTGCTGTGGGGCGCTATACCGTTGGTTGGTGGGATATGGATTGTCGTGTAAGTTGATGTTTTAAGTACTCAATTAAGCTGTTGTAGCGAAGTAATTTGTATTGATTAATATGTGTGCAATAGAGATACAATGTCGTGCGACTCCGTTAGTATGATGGCTATCGTGCTTGGCTGCATTGTTAGTATTTATAGTACTATTATGGTGGTGGATTTTGCATGTATACGATTTGATCCTTTCTAATGTTTCCTGTTTTATTAAAGCAAATTGGTTTGGTTTGATCGCGCCTTAACGTATTGTATGCATTTGACTGTTATGATATTGATGTGAATTAGGAGATGGGGTTTTTTATTTTGCTATTGCTAGGAACATTTACATTTTGCATCTGGGTTTGGAGCTTGCTTATGGTAAGTGACTGTTTGCTAGGTTGTGTTTACGATTAGTTGATCGAAGTGTTGTGTTTTCATAAACTGTGATATGATTTAGTTGAAGGCCTTTCAAGTACGCAAGAGGCTGAAAGGTCTACACCTACAAACCTGAATGAATAATTTGATGGTAAACAGTTCGTGAAATTTGATATATTGATAACTAGTTTTTCTCAGCTGGTGGTTGTAAAATACAAAATTTAAGTACAGTTGGTGTTAGGAACCTCGCTAACAAATAAAATATTAGAGCCAAAAGAAGGATAAAATCAAAATATTGGGGACTTTTATTATTAAACTGCAAACAAAACGAATACAAATAAGATAACCCTCAATGCTACACTAAGGGGTTGAGACTCGCGTTTCGCTTGCCTCTCATAGAGCTCCTCTGCTAAAATTCTAAAACCAAAGATAATCTAAACTCCTAACAACCCCCTCTTTAAATAATAACATAACCCTAAAACAAATCTCACAACTTTTCCTTCTAATATTAGCTGTCAATATTGTTACTTTCTATATAAGAGTCAATCACATTGATGATTTACTTTCCTTTTATAAATTTTAATATCTTTGACTCTTTTCTTTCTTCTTTGGTAAGTGACAACAATTAGGGGTTTAACAGTTGGCTGTGCTTGGCAATTGTGTAAACAAGATATGTGTAGAGATTATGGATTTAAGAATAAAGTCTTTGGAGGAGTACAATATTTTTGAAGTCTACTTGACTCTTTCTTGGAACTGGGACTGCCTTGTTTAAGGTGCAGGGTTGCTTTTGGCATAAGATACATCTGGTGGGACTAATTGTATAGGAAGTTTGTTAATTGCCTAGACAATTTACTCTCTCTCCTCTTTCATATGATTTTCTTCAAGGCATTGAGATTATGCCGGTCTTAAGAATCGCCATGTACGGATAGTTTTAAGGTGTGATGATAAAGTTTGCTATGAATAAGTCTAAACTGCCACCTTTTGCGAGACTCTGGGTTCTTTAAAGTAATGAAATAGATGTTCTTTTCAATGGAGCTCAACTGGTAATATCATATCATAATACTGTCAACTTCATGGGTCTATTAGTGTCCCGGGAATTGTCAGATTAGGGGAATAACTTCCATCTGAGTTGAATGTGCTTGCCTACCATCTGCATTTGTAGATAATTTATTTTAGCTGATGACATGGTTGACAACATATTAATACAACTATAATAACATATTACTGATCTGTGGTTTGGAAAGCATGATGATCAATACCTCTGTGTTGCTATAGATTTTGAAGCTTTATCTGCTAAGCTGTGTGCTATTGATATTGATCTTGCAGATTTTTGGTGATATCTTCTGCAATAATATATGGTTATTATGGAATGATACTAAAGATCGATGAAGAAGAATTTGGTGGTCATGGAGCCCTCCTCCAAGAAGGGCTTTTTGCATCGCTAACTCTCTTTCTGGTATTATAGCATTCCTTCATTGTTACCTTGTCCTGTTAACTCTGCCTTGATGCTAACTGTTTTGAGAAAGTGGATTTTTACTGGTGAGCTGGTCTATAACTAATGTCTTGTTCTGTTTTGTCTTTGTTCAGCTATCGTGGATCCTAGTATACAGTTTGGCGCATTTCTGATTGGCCCAGTACCGCAAACTTGGCCAACCTTGTTACTCTCAAATGATGTTTTAGCGATATTAGTTACATGAGCGACACCATTGCCTTTGCCTGAAAACAAGTAGAAAATTACTTGCCATTATTATTTGCTTATTACATTTTGATTGTGCAACATTTCAATTTTGCCAAGCATGAAAGTGCTAGCGTTTTAGTCCATAGTGAATAGATGTTTCAATCTAGCAATCCTCAATATTCCCATCGAAGTGGCACTTTATGATCCGCTTAGTCGATGATGAGCAAAATGTAATTCAGTAACTAAAATAAAAAATGCTCGTGGGCAAGTTTATTGCTAATTTATGTGACTTTTAGAAACCACAAGTTATATGCCTTTCGTCGAGAACCAAAGAAGGCAGGTGTAAAATCACGATATGGATAGTAAACATCTTTACCATTTTGGATTTTGGTTTTGGTTTTCTTTTTCATTTATCTGCGCAACTTCACTTTTCCCGAGGCAGAAATTGAAATCGAAATTAACGTTTTTCGCATTTTGAGATTCATGTGATGTTGGCGTGATTCTGTTGTCGACATGGTCGGGTTGCATCGAAAGAACAGAAACTGAGAAAAATAGAAATCATCACCGGATAATATGAAGCTGTCTTCTTGATGCACCACGCGCTTTTTTTTAAAGGTTGATGATAGTCAATGAAATTGCAAACTGAAACCATCGAAGCGAGCACAAGTGTTTGATACAGGTACAGTTAGTGACATACAGAAGGTATACTTATATATTTTTGGTACAAATACTAATTTTTACATTACTTTTTTATTAGTCTTTCATATCGGTTAATTCTACTTAAAAGATGCCCAAGGGTTCACTGACTTGCCAAAAAAGGGCAGGAAAGAATCATGCTTGCTATACAGTGTGATTGTAAATATTTGGCGAAGCTCATCTCCAATACCGATTTCTACCTCTTCTTGACAGAAGATATATACGCCCGTAAACCCATTGTCTACCTAGTCTTGAACTTGATTGCTGCACAACATAACAACAACGTTAAAAAAAAGGTGGACATGTGAAAGATTATGTCACTTTAATAACAATATCAATTGCTTTTCTTTTCCTCCATCTACTTGGTAACCAAGCGCAGTTCAAATTGGAAAATATGAAGTAACAAACAGGGGCAAATTTCAGCACTTAAAAAGTCATCAGGACCAAGGCATTCGGATATATCTGCTTGAACATTGGCAAATAAGCTTGAAAAAACGATGTAAGCAAGATGTATAACATTTCAAAGGCTATGAAACCACAAATATCTTATAAGTCCATTTAAGAGAGCAGAACATGATTCACCCTTATCTTAGTGTATCTTAAAGATTTGTTTCATGATTCGTGAATTTTGTAGGATGAGCAACAGAAGCAAACTGAATTACCTCAACCTTTGTGCGGAATTCTAGCAAGGATTCACATACATGGCAATCTGCTCTATGAGGGGAGTCTTTTGACTGATCTGACTTCACAAATGCAAATACCTGCAGAAAAGCACTGGAATGAGTGAGGAGAAACAATTTCCGAGCTGAACTATGATATTATTGTTCAACAATACTCAACATATAGGTCAAAAACAAGTTATGGAGGAAAACAGAAGATAAAAGTTTCTTATAGTTCTATTTACTCGTACAAGTAAAATGTTTATCAGGACTAACCTCTTCCCCACAATTCGGGCAAGACCCCTTCAGTGATACCAAGTCATTCCTCCACAGGCCTTGAAGCACTCTAACTGCAATTATGGATGGACAAATATACAACGTTATTTACAGCAAGAGTAAATAAAAATATGTATTCCAATCAGTGACCAATTCTCACTTTTATTAATGATAAATTCTCCAACTCCTGATATGACCCACTAATTCCAATAAAATTTAGCATTCTAGCTAATGCCACAGGTATTTCATAGGTAATATTTTCGTAATTGTAATATTATATGAATTTTATAGCCAGAATAAGTATTAGTTAAATTATTACCAGCTGAAGATGCAACGGGGTATCCAATTAAGGAACCCAGTACTGTGAAAAGAATGCCATTCAATGAGGCAAGAAACATCGATACATTTGCTTGACTGCCATAGGATATCGATGGGCCGAATGCATCTTGATAAGCTAGACCAACAGTGCAGATGATAGGCACAAGACATATGGAACTGCCAAATGCAAATATGAGGATCCAAATGCTCGCTAATGCAAAAACCTGCGATAGATCTTCCTGCCCTACATCCATGTCAACTCAATATTCATGCTAAGAAAAGAAAAAGCACTCATCCTACTCACTAAGTGAAATCGTTAAGAGAATTACCTCTGCATCTGCATAGGTAGACTGTCGCCTTAGACTGCAACGCGGATACTTGACAACAGATTTTGAGCCATAACACCGCAGTTTCGACTGCCTCAAGCAAAACAGGAATTTTTATTGGTTCATACAAGGCACAAACAAACATCATTCAAATCCTAATAAGATGCCCAAGTAAGTAATTACCCACCTCTACTCTATCAAACATGTCATCAACTATCAAAGGTTCACCACTGTAATATGCATCCCGAGCCTAAAACAACACCAACCAAAATCATCACAAACAACACATCACTTCAAACAAAAGCTATTACACCCTAGACAATACCAAACATACTCATATTCCAAACAACATATCTCGACAAACAAATAAGATAGATTCACAAGGACAAGGTACCAAATTACATTCCACTTCAAATATATCACAAAGAGTAAAAAGATTCAATTTTGACAACAAAGTAAGCAAAAAAATTGAATCTTTTGCACAAAAAACAACTAAAAGATCACCGAATTAGATTTTATGTAACAATAACAAAGAATAAATATTATTACTTGGCGATAGAGAGCTTCAAGGGTTTCTTTACTGGCGGTCTCGATAGGACCGACGAATATACACGACGGTCCCTCCTCGTTACACGTGGCGGCGGCGGACACGCCACCGTGGCTCCGCATCGCCATCCGGACAGAAAAAAGAGTTCCGTTCCTGGTGGTGGTGGAGCCGATCACGTGAGGCACGATGGGGTTGCACGTGCCGGCCATGAACCGAGAAACCGAAGAAGATTCCTAATGTGAGTGAGGTGTTGAAATGGAAATGGCGTGTGGGGAAGCGGTGCGTGTGATGAGAAGCGACTGGCTCTTGATTCTGGCCACAGAATTTTTTCGGTGATTTGACGAGATTGCCCTTTTGGAGGTGGTTTGTCTGGTTATGGTTTTCGGCGCCTACAAATATCTGGTTTTTTGTTCATGCAGTGATAGTTCTGGATTTTGTGATGGTTGGAAGACAACGATGTCGATTTGGGTAAATGGTCAAAGTGTAAAATTTGAAAAAATGAATGCGTTTGCCGGGAGTCGAACCCGGGTCTATTGCTTGGAAGGCAATTATCCTAACCGTTGGACTACAAACGCTTGCTTGTTGGTTGTTTTGAATCTGATCTATTGTTGTCAACTACGAACTTACTTTTAGTCTAACTTCCCGTTCCTATTTTGATTTTGTTACAAGAGCAGCCTCATTCGACTACTGCAGGGTCCACAACCATATGACAATAAATACCAAGTAAACCCAAAAATTCCCTTTGTCATGTTATTTTAGCCCAATGAAATTGGTGGGCTGGTACTGACTTAGAGGCTTAGAGCCCACGAAGACATTGGAGAATGCTCAGTGTTGACGTTGATTTTTAGTTAATCCAGTTCTTCAGTCTCAGTACCTGCGATTCAATAACTGTAAAGTAGAAAATCGAATATGATATAATAAGAACACAATAAAAAATACACTCATTTTTACGTGGTTCGACAATAATAAGGCCTACATCTACGACTCACCCATTTCTCCGATAGAGTAACAGTATCTTATTCTTCTCCTCCCTTTACAATGAATTTGATCCTCTATTTATAGCGAGAGAATCATATAATTTGAGTAGGTTTGAATTATATACAGATAATTCAAAAAGTATTTTACATTAATTATGATAATGATGACATTTATTCTAATAATAATAACACTCAGATCTTCTCTAATAAATCAGCAACAGAATTTTAGAATCTTGATATTTAATTCTCTTTAAATTAGGAAAGTTGACTCCTTCCCGAATTAAACTATTTTAGGTTTTTAGAAGGTCAACTGGACAGATCATAACGAGCTCATGAATTGGCAGGGTATTCTGAGGAGCTAATACGTGAGCCAATACGCTAGAAGATACACAAGCAGATACCCGAACAACCTATAAGCAGCTTATATATAAACTGATGGATGAGCAGATACTATTTCAAGCATACTGTCCGGGATGGTTAGCAAACTGATAACCTTTATGCATTTGCTGAATAGCGATCTGTAGGCTCGAAACCCACCGTGCTAGTAGATGATCTCAAAGCATGGGTCGATGAAAGACATCAAACTCTTTGCACCGACTAGATTACCGAGCTCATAAGACGAGCTTATTACCAAGCTCGAGCTCATGCACAAAGTGACAAACGAGCTAACCATCGAGCAATTGGTTGAGATGTAGCAATATGTACTCTTACGACACCGTTTTGACTTTCTAGCCTCCTGGGTTTACATCCATCTAAGCTGGGATACTGGACCTTAATAGCTCATTTCCGGAGTCCATAAAATATGCACAACACTTAGTATATGGAAACCAAAAGTTGGGTATTGCTCGGTTTTTGACGAGCATAAATTCCCTTTCAAAGGGCTCTTATCTAATATGGATCGGCCACCTGGCTCCTGCTTCAGGTTTTTTCTCGGTTTATTAATATGGACTATGGAGAGAGCGGCAGTATTGTCAATTGCTGTGTAATGTTACAGGTCACTGAACTTCATAAAAGAGAGTTCTATTATAGTTCTCTGATCAAGATCACGTCCTGAAAAAAAAAAAAAAAAAAAGATTTCAGGACTATTAGTTCCATAATGTTAAAGAATCAATAGTCCCGAGCTTTTTTATCAAGACAAATTCTGTCAGCCAAATACAAAACTTGACTTGCGTTTCATTTAATAGGAATATTAAAGGAAATTATGTAAAACTAAAGGATGTTAGTCTGATTTTAGTTTAAAAATTTTGAATATTTGAGGCAAGATTAAGGGCAATCAATTAAATTATTCCCCGTTGATTTTTCATTTTATGGTTCTTTTTCTGCTTGTCATAATCCAAAAGAGGAGACAAAAATTAGAAGACATTCCCTTCCAGATCATAATAAGAAAGTGAAAGACAATGCCAACTGTAACACCCTTACCCCAAATTCCCGTCTGTACGAGGATCGAGGCGTGGGATGTTACTCTTTTTCTTATTTCAAAATTTCTTTTATAAGAATTTTCATTTTCAAAAACTCTTATTATACTTTAACGAAATTTCGACAGAGTTTTCTCTATTTTTTCTGAAAATCCAAATTTAAACCTGTAGAGAAAACACACTTCTAAATCAATTCATTTCTCAACTTCCTGGTTTCGGACCTCTCGTCCGTTTCCAATCCACTTCAACACACAATCATTTGATAATAAATATTTCGATCAACATTCAAATATTTTACAAAGATAATACCATATAAAATCTTTTTCAACGGATAATTTACAGAAGTTATTACTAGTGATAAACGTTAAATCCACACAACATGATTGTGGCCAAAATAGGATATTCCGACAACACAACAATGATGATTACCAAAATGATGAGGGCGGATGTGACTTGAGGGAAACTGCAGCTATTTTTGTCTTTGTCTTTGCTTCAAGCCCTATTCAATTACCTGCGCGCGGTAAATCCAACGCGCTAAGTCTTTCGACTTAGTGGGTGTACTCATATAATATTGAAATCATATTTATTTTCAAAATACAAGCATAAATTAAAACAATATGCACGATCATAATTTATTTATCAATAAAACACACGGTACCCAATTTCACAAAATAAATCATAATCCTGTAGCTTTCCAATACATTTTATTGCAAACGCAATCACAATCGAATTCTTACAAAATCAATTATCAAATAAATTCACAAGATTTTCTTTATTTAATTTCTTAGAGCCTTTCGTAAAGTCTATCACGATACCATGGATCGGCAACGGGTTTACTGGCATCAGCCAGACTAAACGGCAACCCCGGCAACGGCCGCTCGGTGTCTATCCACCGGGTCGTATATCACAATCTGTTTCCGTTTCAGGACCGGGCATTCGGTGCCTCTCACAGTCCGTCATACAACGTCTATAAGCAATCATAACGGTGCAGTACTGCTAATAATTACCCTATTGGCTAGCCAACTACCAATCCCCACCTACCGGTGATTAGTTTTACTTGGGCCTTTTAAATTTTTCAAAAATACAGAATTTAACAAGACTTTAATCACATAAACATTTTATTTCATATTTAAATCTGTTATTCCAGATTCTTCGGGGTACCACTCGTGATCATTTCAAATGACAATTTCGCCCCTAATCTCATTATCACATCTTAATAAAATTATTATCTCATTTCTCTTATTTTTGGGACGATCCCAAAATAGGATATTCTCAAAATTTTTCATTTCAAATATTAAATTCATCAAACATACCACCAATACATCACATAATTATCATCTTAAGGCAAACAAAATGACGAAAATACCCCTATAATAATTTATACATCAATTTCGACTATAGGGGATTTTAATTGCGAAAATTGTTTCGAAATCATTTTTCTTCAAATAATTTCATCAAATAACATATAATTAATACCCAAAACAATTTAATATCTCAAACAAACAATTAAATCAACTATCACAATAATAAATATATATTAAAATTCGGAATTAATAAGCAAAATTTTTAAAAATATGAGTACACCAACCTTTGGGCTTTCTACTAGCCTCTAACAGCTCCCAATTGATCCCTAAAATCTTTAATTGAAATTTCTGGGATCAGAATCGCGTATTTCTCTACCTGGGGTTTGAAAAATTAAAGAAAATCATGCTTGAGAGGTGATTAAGCTATCATATAATGTTATTGATGCTTCATAAATATTCTAGCATGCTTCTACATGAATTTCTACACGATTTGAGCTCTCAATGGGATAAAAAAATTAACTTACCCGAATTTCACTACACTGACAATTTTTCAAGTCTAGATTTAGACACCCAATAGCTTGAATGAGGTTAGATCTAGGTGTTTTGGCTAGGAAATGGGTTGAAATGGGTGATTAAACTAAAAGAAATAAAGAAATTAGAAAATAAAATAAAAAAAATCAAAAATTCGCACCAGAGACGCAGCCGGCTGAAGGAAAGAGAAAAAGGAATAGTGTCAGTCACTATGCTTGTCTTTTTATATCATTTTTTATGCCAAATTACAATTTAGTCCCTCAAAAATTTAAAATGCTAAATCGACCCCTAAACTTTTTAAAATTCTCATTTAAACCCCTCGAATAAGAAATATTCCTAACTTGATATTTTCTTTCATGTCTTATTCCATCTTAACCCCAAGATCAACTACTTTATTACTTTTATGCCACTCATTGAATTTTTATTTTAATCCCCCTTGAAAATAAAATTCAATATATATATAAAAAAAAATTCAGAAAATTTTGGGACGTTACACCAACTGCAGACAATTTTGGATGAAATTCCACTCACCACTTTTGGAGTAGGAATGGTAGCTTGATAAAGACTGTTATTGAACCAAAATCTTTCAAGGTTCATGATCATGATCATGTTCAAGTGGCTATCAAATAAAGCTTTTGTTTTTAAATTAGACCTTTCACCAATTTTTTACAACCACTTATGAGTTCGAAGTTTGAACTCCTTTATTTAAATTGCTAAAGTGGTTCAATCTTTTCTTCAGAATCCAGCATCCTCTAACTGTTAGGCATGGCTGGCAGGTGTTCGATTCTGTGTTCGGGTAAAATTCACATCTAGTTCGATCTCAATTCTTCTTATTTAGAGTTATGTTTATTGAATTTTTATTACATGTAACTTCAATGAGAATTTCTTACTTGTATATATCAAAGATCATGCTATCATACAAGTACAATAATAATATTGTATCGTACAAAGTTGAATGAATTTGTAAGCAATAACATGATTTTAGATTGCATTAGTTATCTTAAAAGGGAAAAAATCATCTCCAATGTTAGATGTAAAGCAATTGACAAGAACAACATAAAAGATGACCTAACAGAGTCAATGACAGTTAGATAACTTTGGAGTTTTGTTTAACCACAACTGAAGTCATTCTGAAGTGTTAGGAAAATATCATAATCTATAGGCACAATCCTGAATCCTAACACAGATTTTTGGAATGAACAATGAAGTTTTCGGTCAATTGTTAATTGTCTCAAGTAGACAATAATTTAGACTTAAATCTGCTTGCAACCTGCTAGGATTTAATATTATATGTATGGTTTAAAAATTTTTCTTTTATACGATCCAGAGAATTTTACTTCCATAATAAAAGAAAATTCCCTTACACATAGTGGTAAATATAAGCGATGGAAACTCAAACCTCGATTACAAATTTAAATGAAAAATGTATTTACTACTTAGGTTATAAGCAATATATGAGTTAGCAGGAACTAATCTCGAATTAAGCTGGTAATTAAAAACCTATAAAAGGAGTAGGCACAAACTGGCTTCCTACCAAACATGATCAATTTCTTTTAAGTTGGACCCAATAATTAAAATAGGTCAAGTATAATTGTGTGCATTGTTTTCAAAGGCGATTTGAGGTGCTACCCCAAGACTGAAGGTGCCCCAAGGCGAGCATCTCAGACACCACCAGATTGGTGCCTGCCCCAGGCTTAGAGGCGAGGTGATAATGAGACAGTCACCACATCTACTTTAGTCAAAATATTCATTTTTTTTAACCATATAGAAAGATTTAGACCGATTTTAATACAATTAATTAGAAGGAAGTTTACAATGATAATGAAATATTTGACTTTGTTCTTATATCATAGAGATTATAATTTGTATATTTTTCTTTCCTTAGAACTTGTTGTACACTTTTATATATAAACAATTAATTCGGAGGAAGTTTAGGAATTATCGACAATTAAATAGTTGATCATGATCCTATTTTATAGAGATGTTGATTTGTACATATTTATTTCTTAATAACTTATTGTATACTTTTATATATAGATAGATAATTAATTAGGAGGAATGTTAAGAATTATCAATAATGAACTAGTTGATCTTGTTTCTATGCTATAGTGATTATGATTTGTACATATTTCTTTCCCTAGAACTTGTTGTGCACTTTTATTCATAGGGTTGACTACCCTTTCACTTAGGGGTCGTTTGTTTTTTTATCTGAAGACTGAATAGTACTGCTGAAGACTAAAGACTTAATAATGACTGAAATTTGAAATCTGAATAACATGTTTTTTTTTTGTTTTTTCTTATCTCTGAATATGTTGTAAATTTGTTTGTTTTTTAAATTTAAAATTGTCTGAAAACTCGTAAGTTGACATTTATACCTTTTTTATTATTTGTTGTTATGTAATTTTAATTAATTTAAAAATACATAATTTAATAAATTCTAAAACATTTTTTATGTGTATATTAATAATGTTTTATTAATAATTAAAATATGATTAAAAAAAGTAGTATTAACCATATTTATATTTAAATATATTAATATATTTAAGAAAATAACTAAAAAAAATAAATATTTAAATAGTAAATTAAAATATATTAGTTCAATTTTAAGACAATTTGGGATGAGATATATTTAGATTTTACTTATCAAATACATTTTTTATAAGTATCAAGGAAAAAAAAATGAAAATTTGAGTAATATAAAGTTAGGATAAATTTGAAATTATGTTATTTCGGGAATTATAGATTTGGAATAAAAAATTTTAAATGTCATTAAGTGATTTGCAATTAAGTGAAAAGTTAAAAATTCTTACTTAATTTTTTCAGTTGGTTTTTGGTAGTTTTAAGTGGTTTGACCACTTAAAAAAACAAACGAAAACATCTTAATAGGTGCAATTCAGTACTATTAAGTGTTAAGTGGAAAAAACAAACGACCTCTTAGTTTATTCTTCTTCAATTCTAAACCCTAGAAACCCTAGACTAAAAATAGCAGTCGACTTTTTCTCTTTTTGTTGTTTTTGTTTTATTTTGTTTAACGCGTATATTTCTAATATTAAGTTTAACCATCTTTTTGAATGTTGTGAATAATTTTACAAGTTTTCTTTTTATACTCTTTTTCTTTTTTAATTTTTTCTTTTATTAGGAATTGAGACGGTAGCCTCGATCACTTTGTATCGTTAAGGCTTCATCATCCTACGTCACTTTTGTGCCTTTTAAAACATTGCCCTTGTGATCATGTCAAGTTTTCTTTTCAATAATAATTTGCATTAACATCAAATGATTTATTGCCATTCTATCAAATAAAGGATAATTTTAAAATCAATTAACACAATTATCATCATAATCACAACTGTAATTGCTGTTTTCTAAAATTGAATGCATGCATATGCGAGAGTATTTTCTTACTAACTAATTTTTACATATCTTTTACTTTCTCTTCTCTCAAAGGAGATATTTTTTAAATCTCATACAAAATAACAGAAAAGTTGCATATTGAAATTAATTTGTAGGAATCTAATATATAGTTTTAAAAGGAAATCGTATACTTTTTATTCCTTTTGTTTTAATTTTACTAATTTTGTAAAAGAAAACTAGAACAATTTGTACGGCAAGTATGTGTGACAAATTGGTATTTGATGGAAAGCAGTTTCTCCACGTCAATCAAGGGCAAGGCATATTCTATTCTGCTGTCCATTTCCCAAAACTTGCATTTGCGAATATATTTTTTTTGGTTCAATCTCTATCATTAAAGAATAAAATGACAAAAACATATAGAAAATTCGATAGAGACGATGCGCAAAATATTATACACGTTGTTAAACTGTTCTATTATATTGTAAATCTATATTAAACGGATAAAAATATATATAAAACTAACTATATAAATTTATAAATTATATTTTATAAAAGTTGAATCATGCTATTTTTAATGAATGAGGGGTGTGTAATTACCTTACCAAAATGTTGAATTATTTTAACTTTTAAATTGTTGTTTTGGGTTTAAAAAAAATTAAAAATCATATTATAATTTTAGGAAAAATAAATTATTTATTTAAATTTTCACCATATGGTCCACCTCATAGATACTCCAAAATATGTTAATCAACCATCGGCATATATTAATCTAAATTATCATTAAATATTTAATTACTCGTTTACCATAATTTAAGAATCATTTAAGAGTTTAATCGATCTAAATTTATTCTTCCTAATTTATTAATTTACATTATTGATAATTCCTAATTTTGTATAGATCACATTAATATATTTCCCTTTTCCATACATTAATCACTATAATAATAAAACTTCTTGTCATACAAGAAAACTTATAACATCCACAATCCAATCTCACTTATATCAAAATTGAAATTCAAATAATTTTCTTTTCCTAAAAAAAAAAAAAAAAAAAAAAACCCACAACAAACAAATAAACATTCTTGTTAAAACTTAACTAAAAGCGGTTAAAACAGGTAATATTAATTAATTATTACACTAATCACAAATAAAAGAATAAAAAATAATTCAACGTTAATATCAATCGTCTCCACCAAACAACAAACACACAAAACCAAAAATCTCGCGACATCAATGTCGTCCGCTGCTACAACGTGCATTCATGTAAAAAAGAACCCAACAAAAATGTCGTTTTAAAACCAAACACAGCCCCAATCAAACCACCCCAGGTTTCGGTGTTTTGTCTGTAAATTTTATTTTTCGATCCAACGGTCTTGATTTGATCAATCATGGGGACTGAAACTGCACCACGACCCGTCGTCGCCGACCTCGAAAACGTCAAAGTGGTGACTCCAAGCCGGCCGGACACGGCGGAGACGAGGCCACGACGGGAGGCGGCGAGTGACTTCCGGCTGTTTAAGCGGCACTTGTCGTGGCTGGTGCCGGGGTTCGTGGCCGCGAACATTTTGATGTTTATAGTGACAATGTATGTGAATGATTGCCCGAGAAATTATGGGTCGGATTATTGCATTGTTGGGTTTCTTGGTAGATTCTCGTTTCAGCCCATGAAGGAGAATCCTCTTCTGGGTCCTTCTTCTTCTACGTGAGCACCCACCCACCCACCCTCCAAGTTGTTTGCTTTTTTGCTTGTTTGTTGTGTTTTGTTGGTGATCAATGGATTTTTTTAAAATGCCCATCTTTTAGATTTTTTATTGTTTGTTTTGTATTAGTGGCTGCCAATGTGGAAGCTTGTAGCTTTTGGTTGAATATGTGATGAGATTATAATAAATTGTTTTGCTTGATAATAAAAGGAACAAGATCAAACTACTAAAGGTAGTATATTTATGTCGTTTGTGGATAATTTGTTGAATGATGTGTGTATGAGTTGTTGAATTTGTTTATCTTGAGGTGTTTGGTGTTTGAGTTGTGTGTGTGTGTGAAGGTTTTGGTTGGTGTGTTAATAATGAGGGTTTATGTTTAATGTATTTTGTGTATGGATTTATTGGTTCAGGTTGGAGAAGATGGGTGCTCTACAAGTGGATAAGGTGGTAAAGAGACACCAAGTGTGGCGGTTGATTTCTTGTATGTGGTTGCATGCCGGGGTTTTCCATGTACTTGCCAATATGTTGAGTCTTGTGTTTATTGGAATTCGGCTTGAACAAGAATTCGGGTTTCGTATGCATCTATCTAGCTTCTTATCTTTCATTAATGCTTTCTGTTGATTTTGTCAAGTCATTAATTTAATGTCCTTTGTATTCTGAAGGATTAATACTCATTAGCTATTATTGATTTGTGTTAGTTTAATAGATATTGGCACCAGAGGGCAGAAGTTGAAAATTGGAAAACCTGAAATACCTAGATGACAATACTTTTTACACTCCATATGTGTCTCTGCTACTTTTTTGGAGTAAAGGAGTGAATTCCATCCCAGTGTATGGCAGGCACACATGCCTGGTATAGTTCATGTGAACTTGGAGTTTGATTGGGATGTTAATGATGGAAGATAAGAGTTGTCAAATAAATGAGAAAAAGAACGGAGAAAGAGACGTATAATCTAGATAGGCTGTGGAAAAAAAAAACCTTCGATCGACTTTTCTGCTAAACTCATGAAACTGTTTGTTTCCATTTTATATTAGACTCTTTGAATCAAGCACATGTTGGCATATTTGATGCTGCTTTCTTCAAAGTGGTATTTTCACAGAATAAAATTATCCTATTGAACTCAATAAAGAGAATACTCCCAGAAACTGTCTGTTGTTTAAATAAGAATTCATGTTAGGTTGATATATAGAAAGAGCCAGAAAGATTTTCCAAACTTGCGCATAACTTTCTCAGTCACTTCATGAAGTGTTCTTTGAGTTTCCTGGTTGGAAGTTTTAATCTATTATCGATTTGTCCTTCTACAGTCCGAATTGGGTTGCTCTATGTCATAGCTGGTTTTGGTGGGAGTTTGTTGTCATCTCTTTTTATTCAACAAGGAATCTCTGTTGGCGCCTCTGGTGCACTTTTTGGTTTACTTGGTGCCATGCTTTCAGAGCTCATTGTGAATTGGACTATTTATGAAAATAAGGTACATAAAGTTATTGCCAATTAACTATAGGTTCCTAGTTAAAATTTCATATAGTCAGAATTTGCAATATGTGTTTCCCCGATTATCTTACATTTCAATATTTTATGTGCAGTTAGTTGCATTGCTGACTCTCATTTGTATCACCGTAATAAATTTGGCAGTGGGAATCCTCCCACATGTGGACAACTTTGCTCACATAGGAGGGTTTACTTCCGGTTTTCTTCTTGGATTCGTGTTTCTAATACGCCCTCAATTTGGATGGGTTAGCCAAAAAAATGCTCCTCCAGGATACGTTCCAACGAGAGTTAAACCCAAACATAAGACGTATCAATATGTACTGTGGGTTATTTCTGCAATCCTATTGATTGTTGGGTAAGACCCTGGAATCCTTTTCCGGACTCTTTGAATTCATGTTACTTGTTTGGTTTCTTGTAACTATAAATACACATTTGAGCGTGCATCTTCTTGAACAAATTTTTTATACTTTTTGAGATACATATATGTACAACTAGGATACTTGAGTGGAAGTTAATTTTCTTTTTCAGTTCAGATCTGGATGAATAGTCCTTGCATCTCTTTAAATATCACCACTGGTTGCTTATATTCATTTCCGACCAAAAGATCACGTCCTTCTATTCTTTTAGGTAGATTATCAATGTCATGTTGCTGATACAAAATGGTAAAGACTAGGCATTGGCAGTTAGTTATCATTGCATTCATTGGAGTGTGTGGTAGGAATCGTCATCACTATTATGAGATTTATGCTCTTCTCGGGTGATTATAAATTTCAGTTTTTGAAATTCTCTTAACAGAAAATTTGCAATTTTGACAGATTTACATTAGGCCTGGTCATGCTACTTCGAGGGGTCAACTTGAATGATAAATGTTCTTGGTGTCATTACTTGAGTTGCATCCCTACCTCTAAATGGAGCTGCAAAACACAACAAGTTTATTGTGAAGTAAGCAATACAGACACTCCTTTCTTCTTGCATGCCATTGTGATGAATTGCCGTAAAAGTAGTGAACATATCACAAAAGCTGTTTCAGCTCTAAGTGAATTAAAGTCTTTCAGTTTTTCGTTTCTTTTTTATATGAACAAGGGAGCATAAGGAACGATAAGTTATAAAAAGCAAACAAGGGATTGATTTCAGTGCTTGTGTTTGTTTCAATTCACTACTGATTAGTTATGAAAGTGATGCATATAATGCAATAACTACAATAATTAATCGACCTACCTCCTTTCAGGATTTTCAATCTGTATCTTCTTTTCTCTATTATTTTCTGCTCTAAGACTGAAGTCTGAAAGGCACTAGAAAGCCAGAACATTAGAGAAGATAACTGTTGTATGGCTTTCTGCTGTTCTATAATTGTTACTGATGTCGCGCTTTCTGTTTGGACCCTTGTTCTTGCAGTCAAGCCAAATCGGAAATCAACTGAACATGACATGCGTAGGTAATGGGAAAAGCAACCTGTACACATTGGCAGATCAGAATCCTACGAAGCTTCAGCAGCTATGTTCTCAGCTTTGCAGCTGATGCGCAGACTGTCTAACCGTTCCACTTAACAACTAGGTGCATATGATACATCTGTGAATCTGTAGGGAGAATACACCAAGAGAGCAATGTTCATTTATAGTACATTCTTTTGGCAATCATTTTTCCTTTCACCGGATTGTGGATATATATGCAATCGGGTTGATTGGACCTCTGATACAGATCAAGTAGTGGTTCATCAATGATGAAAATAGTGGATATAACCAGATCTATTCGCTGAATTGTATGTTCAAACTGTTTGAAACATGGCAGAATTATCATTATTCATTAATGTGAAAAGAATGCTGCAAAGTTTGTTAATTTTTGTTTCCAGAGTTGCAGTTGTCAGATGTATGTCACCAACTTCCTTTGATTATTTGGTATGGATTAGATTGGTTGCATTGCAACATATGCAATGAATATTGATGGTATTCACCACCATATGTTCTCATACTCTATATAGGCTAGTCTTGTCATACTCTCTAGGATATTATTGTTTGTGATGAAGTTGATATACAGTTGAAGAAATTATGTTATTGAAGAAGTTGATACATAATTTGAAAAAAAAAATTGGAAAATTAATTTTTTTAAGTTTTCGATATTTAATGCAGTATGTTTATTGGAATAAAAATAAATAATTGTATTAAAAAAAAATTGTCCGATAAAATAGTTCTTTAACCAAGCTACGAAGAATAGAATTAACACACTATATCTCATTATAATGTAAGACAAGTCATAGAACCGCTCATTCCTGCAACTTACCCATCAACCAATGGCGCAACTACACCTGCATGACCACAAACCGTCACCAGAGCCATCCAGATTATCAACTAATAAACCAACGACACCTAGGCGGCTTTCATGAACTTAAACCAACCGACCAAGTACTCTACCATTGCTTTCCTCACTCATCAAAACGACGTTGTTTCTTCTATTTGTATTTAAAAGATCAATCTTCCTCCCGTCCCTCCTTTCCTGCTCGAATTTTCTCTTCAAGCTGGTTTTCAAAGGTTAGGTTCATTACATTTCTAATCAAGCAAAATTGTCCAATTATGACTCCATATATTCGTTGGATTCAGTGACGTTTCTTCTTTATTGGGTATTTTTTGTTTCAATCTTGTTCTTCGTATAATTTCCAGTTTAATCGTAAACAAATTGCTTGTTAATATGTTGGAAATGCGTGTATGTGGGTGTGTTTATTCACGTTAGTTTACTAGTTGGTGGCTGAATTGATGCTTTCTGGGTTGATTTTGCTGGAAATGTCAATTGTTTTGAAGGGTTTGTGTAGTGGTTTTCACGCATGCGGTGGCTTTGTCTTTGAAGTGCCTGTTGTTTTAGTAAATCAAATTTGACAAAAAAAAAAAGAGTATGATGTGCTTGTTGTTTTAGTGAATCAATTTTGGAAAAAAAAAAGGGTATCTTGTTAATGGGTTGTGGGGTTCTGTGTTAACGATATGATTGGTGTTTGTGATGGATTCTTGCTAGTAATTTGTTGATCTCACTTGATTTGTTGGTTTATTGGTAGGTGAGAGCTAAGCTATTTGTCACAAATTGAAATTCTGGACAGGGATATATATATATATATATATATATATATAAGCATAATAGGGTAGTAAATATGAGTTTTAGGAACTGTGTTTTTTTTTTTTTTTTTAATTTATTTGTCCAACATTCAGATGGGGTAATCAGGATTGTAGATTTTGCTAGAGTGATGGCAGATTTGGTATTGAATTGAGTTTTGCCAAGTGTGGTATTTTGGAACTCATTTGTTCGACATTTAGGCTCGTGTAATCAGATTATAGATTACTAGGGTGATAGCAAATTTGGTAGCCATGTACATGAATGATGAATTATGAAGCTTTTGGTTTGGTGCATCGTAATAAGCTTTCTTTTAGCAACATGATTTTATCCTATGTATTTTGGTTAGATTCCTAATTCCCCTTATTTAAAATGCTGTGACTCTCTTAAATGTGTGATATTGTTTGTTTTAAGTTTACTTTGTACTGTTTCACTCACGGGTTTTTATCCGAAGTGGATTATACTAGTTTGGGAATTGAGCCTACACATATAGCCCTTTACCTTACATCATTTATCATTGTCTCTTTATCAAAAAGTTTTGCATCTTTACAATTTAGCCCCATATATCCAAAGGTTGTTGTACGCATTCGTTAAATGTGTTATTTTTGATTAACCTAAGGTAACGAAGTAGGTCCAGCTTTAATACCATTTTCAATTAGTATGATATTGTCCATTTTGGGTTTAGTCCGCACGGTTTTGTTCTTGGGTTTTCACCCAAAAGGTCTTATACTGGCCTGAAAAGAGAGTTTGCATCAATAGACTTCTAACCCTCTTTGATTAGATAACCTGGGTTTTGGATACTTTATTTTGGCTTCATCCATCTTGACCTTTGTGTCTCAAGCCTTGGAATGTTAGGTCTGTCAATATAGGGTATATTGCAAAAGACCTACATCTAAAAGTCAAGACTTTTAAGGCATAAAGATCACAATGGATGAAGTGAGAGTAAGTTATTAGGAATCTGTATGTTTGTCTATAGAGGGTCACTAGTCTATATAAGTAAACCTCATTAGCAAACTAGTATGAAGTTTTGTAAAAGCCCTGGAATAAAATTGTGTGGGTTAGACCTAAAGCAGATAATATCATATGATTTGGGAGCAAGTAATTACATGAAAGATTAAGGACTCAAGTTTGATGACTTCTCAGTTCATGCTTTCTGGACATGATTCTTCATCTTCTTAGTACATTGGTTCTTATTACTCTCCATATGTAACATTTTTGTTTTACAGAGGTTTTCAAGGTTTCTTCTTTCATAAGGCTTCCCTACTGGGTGACAATGGATGAGGTGAATGGTGAATTTGCTCCTATTTCAGAATTGGACGGTATGTTTGAGAATATCAATACTGAGATGGTTCCATCAGATGCGGTGCAGATGAATGCTAAGGAATCAAATGTGGTTCCTGGGGCTGAGGATAAGGTTGAGCATGTAAAATAATCTTCTATGCCCACTGAAGAGGCAAAGAAGAAGGAACATGAAACAGGAGAGTTAAGTAATGAAGAAAATACAAATGTGGAGATGAAGAATAAAGAATATTTGAAAAGTGAGGCAAAAGAAGATGAAAAATTAGAGGTAGATTCCCAGACGAAAGTGAGCAAATTGAGGAACAAACCAAAAAACCTCAAGAACAAAAAGATACTTTCAAGGCAAAAGGTTAAAGGTGCTCTGATCTATATGACGAAATTGGATAAGGATAGTGTGATTGGTAATGTTGATACTGAGGTGGTTCCACCAGATGTTGTGAAGATGAATGGTAAGGAATCAACTATCTCTGCATCAACATCTGATAAAAATGATATGACTAATGTTGTTGGAATAGAAATGGTTACAGCTGCCAAGAATGGTACAATTGACAAATTTGATGTTGGATTGGCTACATCTAAGCCAGCAAAGATGAATGGTGAAGAATCAGAAGTGGAGGAAAAGGATGAGCATCTAAAAGAATCTATTATGTTTTCTGGAGATGACAAGAAGAAAGAATGTGGAATAAGTGACGCAAGTAATCAAGTACAAAAGAAGAGGTGAAGAATGAAGAAAAGCCTATAAATAAGGCAAAAAATGAAGAATGATTGGGAGCAAAAATCAAGAAGAATGTGACCAGGTTGAGGAAAAGAGGCAAAAAAGCAGCTTTGAGGGGGACAAATGAAGTTGCTGCCAAGTATACAGATAATCCTGAAACTTCTAAAAAGAAGTCAAAAACGACAGCTAAAGATACAGGGATGATATTCATGTGCAGTTCTAAGACAAAGAAGGATTGTTACCATTACAAGGTTTTAGGGTTGCCTTCAAGCAAGAGAGATGTGGTGTTGAAAATTTGTGCAGGAATGAAGTTATTCTTGTTTGATGTTGATTCGACGTTAATGTATGGGATCTATAAAGCTGCAGGCCCTGGAGGTTACTCTGTTGAGCCCAAAGCATTCAAGTCTGCATTCCCATCTCAGGTTAATTGTTTACATTTCAGTTTTAATTTTATCTGTATTGTTAGGCTTTCAACCCATTTACTCACAAGTCACAACTAAATTGGTTTTTCATCATTTGCCAATTTGAAATAAGACTTGCTATCATGTGCATGTCACATTACAAGTGTCAGTATATAAGTTAAATTAGACCAATTCCGAGGCATTTTAAGTTTGCTCTATTGTACGGGAAGAATTACATTTGACTTTCCAACTGCCTCCTGTATTTCAAATTGGATCAACTTCTATTCTAAGATTAATTATAATCTTAAGACCGCTCTTCTATTAGCAAACTAGTATATGTTGTGCATCTTTTACATATTCAATTGTGTATAACTCATGGCATACTAGTTGGTTACATAAAGCAAAATGGCATGGAAAAGGAGCCCATATCAGGCAGCACCAAAATTGATGAATTCTTGGTCATTGACTAAACTTGTTTTTGGTCACTATTTCGCTCATTTATGTCTTAAACTCAACTGTCAATGATTAGTAAATCAACTCAAGTACTCTGGTATGAAATATATGGGTGGGTGATATTCTACTGTTGGATATGTAAGTGGATGGTTTTTGGGGTTAAATCCTTGGCATGCTTGATCCCCTAAAAGTCTGTATTGGTTATTTAGTTGGCATGTTTGATTCCGTAAAACTCGATGTTGGCTAAGGGCACATCATGTGATCGAGCACGTGCGAAAGCTGTAACAGAATAAATGAAAAACCGGTGTAAACAAGTGAAGCTGGTTTGAGCTGTTGCTTTGTGATAGAGGAGGCAAATAAGGGCCTGAGATGTTGCAAATCTAATATAAATAGTCAGCATAGGTTCTGTATCTATGAATAGTATTATAATCACTGCTAATCTGCAATACTCTAGTTCCTGTCTGTCAATAGGCTTTATAGCACCTGGCAAACAAAAAAGATGTGGCAAATCTATTCCTTCTTTATGCGACATAGTTATTTGTACTGAAATTTTGGTATAAAACTTCTGAAGCAGAACCACATATGGTAGCCTTCTTGACAATGATGATGTTCTATTTGCTTATTGTGAATGCTTTCTAATTTTGCTTGGCAATGGAAGTATAAGGTCTTTGCTTAGTTGCTTTACCGACTACTAAATTATTGTTTTATCTTTTGTTTTATGCATGTCTTAGTATCATATCCTCACGCACGCATTTACATTCTAATCATGGAAGTATAAGACCTAGATTGCTTTAGGTGCTGCATTAGCTGGGTAATTTTTAACTTGCTTTCATTTTCATTTTGTAGTTGGTATTATTAGGCAACTTTTTCACTTGATTTGAAATGTGTTGGGTTAAACTTTAAGGTTGTTCATGGTAGGTGCGATTCACAGTTCAGGAGGATTGCGCACCACTGGCAGAACAAGAGTTCAAAAAGAAAATCAAAGATAATTATTATACCAAGAACAAATTCCATTGTGAACTGACCTCGAAACAGGTATGTTCTTGTATTTAAACTATGTATATAAAGATGGAAAGATGCAGTGGCTACAAATTTTCAAGGATCCCATGTCCTTGCATTTTGAGATAATTGGTTATCTGCCCGTTACATTGGTCTATAGGTGAAAGACTTGTGCAAGCTTTTCAGAGCTTCCATCAAAAATTCTGAGTCCACACAGTTGCGCACGGCTGCAGAAGCTCCTGGATATGTTGATCATAAGTCTAAACAACTGTGCAGAAGCAGGAAAGCTGAAACCCATACATCTATGGACCCCAAGCCCAAATGGCTGCAGTGGAGCCCAGGAGCAGAAACACGAACTTCTTTGTATCGAGACTGTGCTAGGCACCACAGTTGGGATGAAGAGAGGCACCCTGCACCTCCCAGGGATTACTTGTATCCAGAGGAACCTGTGATGTATGCATCTCCAGAAGCATATCCACCTCCACGGCGACCTATTTCTCTGTCATCAGCCAAAGCACTCCTTCCTTCGCTGGATACAGATATCCACCGAAGGGATCGACTGGATACAGATACTTACAGAAGGGACTGAATAGATACAGATACTTACAGAAGGGATCAATGTTGGTATCATGACCCACAACTTTTGGATTGCGAGCTGACACACCTAACCGAGTCTGCGCATCATGATCCACATTTCACATCAAGGGAGCATTCATTGTAGCATGATTCTTTGTTTCCTTCTAGCCGGCCACCTGAGTATCACCATAGAAGACCACCTGGCCAGTACCATTCATCTCCAGGCTTGCGACCTGAGTACCAGCCTCCTCGACCTTTATGGTATTATTCTTAAAGCTACCTATTGAAATAAAATCATTTTAGGAAGCAGCAAATTCTGAATTGGAAATGGCAATGCCTGATCAGGTCTTATGTATTCAACCGCTAAACAATATGTATTCAACTGCTAAACTTCTGCTTCGCTCCTGTTCATTTCAAAGCCTTTATATATCCGAGTGATCCAAGTTCGCTTTGGAATATTGATGCTTTGCTGTGGTGTAGCAGCAATCTGTAAGTCCAATTTTTTGACTCTCGAGTAAATGTTTAGAGTTAAATTTGATTATGAGTCATCTAGCTCAGTGACAATCTCTCTTTGTCATTTTAATTACATACTTTTGTAAGGCAATAACCAATCCATGGATCTGACATTAAAATAATATTTGCTTTTTTGAGATTGTTTTAATTAGTCTGCAACTGCTCTGCAGATATAACTGCTAGAAATGTCGTTGTTTTGAGTTAATGAGTCAGAGTAACTGGTGTAATTCAAAAAGTAATAATAATAAAGAGCCAAATAGCTGTTGAGAAAATTAAAATTAATAAGTTGGTATTCTTTCAACACTAACTAGGGGAAATCAATAGAAGTGCTCTTTCCGTTGAGTTCATTCATTGTGGATATTTGAATAGAACAAATTGGTTCAATAAATGCAAGAATGATTTAATGGTCACCCACTTGTGTAAGGTCGGTGAGATAAAGGATTTGGGTCATCATTCATCAAGATTTCCATTTAAGCGAGGTGAGTTGTTGGTCATTATTTGCTTATTTGCATGCATGTGCTGTAGGACACACTGGCTATGTTTGCTTCACTTATGTAACTTTTATAATCGGTTAAAATACAAATGTAAACTATTTAGAATATTCGGAATTATATATTAGTCATAGGTTTCTTATAATACCTAATACTTAGTGAACCGCATTTAATTATATGAATACATTTCTTTTTTTACTATTTTGATAGAAATACTGCATTAATAAGTTAGGTAAACCATTTTAATCATTACCAAGAAAATGTGTTTAAAAGATAACAAAAGTTATCATTGCTATCAATTAACTGTGTAGTACCACTTAAAAATATTTTTCCCTCCATGTTATAAAGCAAGGAGGATCTTTTGCCTCTTTAGAATATATGATGAGAGATAGTTAAGTTAGTTGTGGTGGTGGTTGGTGTTTACTCAAATCTAATAACCAAGCTAGTGAAAGAATATCCGCACTTATGGCTTTAAAAAGAGAAAAGGTCTGCAATAGAAAAAAGAACAGATCAAGTCAGGACTGATATAGTGATGGTGCTGGGAGGGTGCATGGGAACAAAGAAACTTACAAGAAATGATGCCATTTTTGCTTGGTTGAGTGAGTGACACCACCACACCAGCTTTTTTTTTTATAGAGATTGCTTAAAGCTGAAACAAATGTGTGTATGTGTGTGTATATGTGTGCATTGTAGTGCAGGCATGCAGAGTTTTCATCAGAATAGAGTGCATGATTTGGTACTAAAAAAATGGTCCCTACTTACCCAACAAACAAGTGGACAAACACTAGACATGGTTCTTGATTATGGCTTCCATGCCAACTTTAGCTACACTCATTGCACAACATCAATAATATAGCAAATTATAATCATTAGGGAAAAAATTTCTTTCTTTTCTTCCCACCTAGAAACATTTGAAAACTTTCTTTATAGGAAGGGTATCTAACAAATTCTAATAGAGATCTTTATGTTTGAAACTAGAGCTACATTGTACAAAAAGGCTAAATTGAATTTTCTTGGTGTACACTGTTGTCATGTAATCATAGAAGAGAATATTAAAAAAAAAAATAGTGGTATATAAAAACTTTTTCTTTCAACCTTGTACGATAGTAGTTGCTGTGTTATTTTTGTATCAATTATTTTGTCCACCTTAAATTTAAATATATAATAATTTTCAAAAAAATAAATATATAAATAGTATATCAACTGTCACGTTAAAATAGATAAGAAAATTAGGTAAAAATTATGGTACTCTGCGTTACCTATTGCAAAGTACATCATCTGGTGTCTCGTCCCTCGTCCACATGACACATCAAATATGATATCAAGAGGTTCGATATAGGTCTTTTGACTTTCAACTGTGAAGTCATTTTCAGTGAATTTTCACTTTTTTGAATTTTAATGCGAAGGTGATATCTTCCAGCCATTATTAAAAATCAAAATGCAGTAACTGGTCATGCACGGAAAAAGGCTAATTAATTAATTAACCAGAGACATTGACAGAGAGAGGACTCAGCTCTTCCATATGTCCTTGTCCCTTCAACTTCAATCATTTTTATGCATTCATGAACCAAACATGGTACTTTTTAACCATTGGCAATTTGGTCACACTTGCACAGTTGTTCCTTTCAAATTATTAGCTCTTTCTTGCTTGAAAGAAGCATTTTTATCTACTTCCAAACTTTTGTTTCCTAACCCATTTCGTTTTTTTTTTAACTACTGTGATTTGAGATCCCAAGAGAAATAGGTAACTCAAATTCATAATTATATCTATATAAATGTAAGAAATATAACATTAAAATAACCTCATTTTATCCTTTTTTATTCTTTTTTTATTTTATTTAAAATAAGAGATTTAATTTACCTTTTTAGGAAGAACGATTTTAAGTTAAACCCCCAATTTTGTGTGATTACTCATCGGACCATACTTAGGTAAAGAAATTTAAACTTTGGACATCAACATTATTGGATGGTATGGTTACCCTGCATTATACTTGTGATCACTTTACTAACTAGCTTTTGAATGCAACGTATTTTATGAGATGTAACTTTAAGAAAATGAGTTCTCTTATTCTTGATTTTTTTTTTTTTTAATCTTATTCGATTTTAATTTCGTGATTATTAACAATTAATGAACAAGAATATAAGATTATACACTTAAATACTCTAATAATAACATAGAAGAGAGTGCAAGATGTGGAATTGGCTGGGCTGGCAGGTCATAATAATTTATTTGCATGATATGATATGATATGACTGTTTAGTTTGCCATCATGGAGTCCTGGTTGCATATTTTATCAGTCGGACATCAACTTTGCTGACAAGATTGTCTGCTCTTTAATTAGTCAAAAACAGGCTTTAAAGCTCCATGAATGTGTCTTTGTCCATTTATTCCAAAATGTTAGGCTTTTGGTTCCAGAAATTCAGTCACTCAGGTTGGTTGGCTTTCGCAACCCAATGCCTCACCTCACCAATCTCATATCGTCCATCTGCTCTTCCCATATCATTAATGCTTCCTGTCTTGCTCATTGCTTGGCCTCTCTGTTGCCAGCCATTCAATTCATGTATTCTTATCTGTCAAACCTCATATAATATAAATTCAGCCACTTTCTTTGTAATTTTCATATGGTTCTATAAGAAGTTTAGTAGGCATGTTATATTTGTAAAGTTGAGTTTTAATTTGTATGAAATTGATCATAAAGTTTATAGAGTTTTAATATGAATTCCATGACATCTTAAATTTTACATTTTAAATGTAAAATCAAACTTAAAGCTTAAATGTTACATTTATAGTACTTATGGTAAGACTATGAGGTTGAATTTTATTCAAGAAGATATGATCAAAATATAATATTTTTTTCAGGGCTAACATTAGGGATTTGTTGGAAATTTGGTCAACTATATAAACACTGTAGCAATGAATGAGACCTTTTATACTTGGGTTTTTATTGATAAAGTCATAGTGGATTTACCTTTACCAAAATGGAGAGACAGATATATATAAACAACTCAATCGACCGTTAATAAATAAATTTTAAAATATTTTATTAATATGAAAAATATTAACTTATATCTTACGGGCATAAATATTAATATAAAAAATGTTAATATATTAATATAAAAAATATTAACAAACGTATTTTGAACACATATTAAAACTTTAAAAAGTAAATAAAAATTTATTTTTATTTTTTCAGATATAAAAAAAGTTATATATCGATGTACTGAAAGAATGGATATGAATTATTTACCTATAAATTTATTTATAATGTGATAAATTATATTTACAGTTTAAAAAGTCTATTTTTATAATAATACGAAATGTACAGAAATAAAACTCTTTAAATATATTAATAAATGTAAGATAAAACTCATTGTAAGTGTAAAGCAATAAATCGTAATAATGTACACTACGGTATGACGTGTCGTTTAACAAACGATTTTCAAATAATTTAAACTATTTACACTTTAACAAAGCTTTGGACATTTTTATATACCCAATAAAGATTTCAACAATTCCTAAATGCAATCCAACCCAGCAGCAGCCGGAAATAAGTGAGTGATGTTATTGTTGATGATAAACGAATTTTCTTCAAAGTTGAGTGAGGTCACATCACAGTCATCCAAAACTTGACCAATCAGCTTGTCACATGGGAGTGTGAGGGACCATACATAAGTATGGTGGGGAAAATTAGCCAAAATTTCTTTCCAATCTAATCTAAACTCTCATTCATATTCATGTGTGAGCCGTGTGACAGAGCATGTCGATAGGTTCCAATTTTATACACAGCGCCCCTTGCCTTTTCACACAGATTGAAAGCTATCCTCATACATTAGTTTCATGTGAACCTACCATTCGTACATACTGCTCTCCATTCACAATATAGATAAATCAGTTTAATTGGGTCCTTATGTCATTTTATAAAATTAAATTAATTTTGTATTTATACTTTTACAGGCAAGTAGGGATATTTTTTATGTTGTACTCAACATACATAAATCAAAAACATGAAATTTGCTTTCCCACATCTAATTTTTAAGCAATTTAGATGATTTTAATTGAATTATAAGATTTTTCAACATTTAATCATTCATTCACACTAATGTAACATCAAATAAGCGATTTAAACCTAAAATATTATTAGGCAAAATAAGTGTTATTTATCATCAAATCATATTAGAAAATGGTAATGGATGGTTGGTTTTTTCTTGAAGGGAATAGTTGATTGTTGAATTATAAAATCGAGTAAAACTTCTACTCAAAACTTAAAAACCATTTGTATACATTTTTTTAATGTGAATATAGTTTGAAAAATGTATAAAACTTTCTCGTACCTTACTATATTTGTTTCAAATACGAATTGAAAACTAACATTGGATGCATCTCCTGGTCTTAAAATTATAAATATAAAGCTATATATATATATATATATATATATATATTAGTGAAAAAGTTGTTAAAAGAACTTTACAAATAAGCAAGAAGTCCTCCTAAAATAGGGCAGTGTACTGTAAAAAAAAACATTTTAAAGTCTGTGAAACAATTCCATAAACCACCTAACATCTTTTGAAGTACATTCAAGGAAGCCCGATCTTTTGACGGTTTATGAGTAAGAAACAAGTTAAGGCACCCCCATACATTTGAAGACACCCGCATAATTAGAAAAAGAGGACACCAAAAGCCAAGCTACTTGTTGTAATAGGTAAGTGACCCAAAACTGAGGGCACCTTCTTGTGTTGGTGGCATCGATACCAAAATTACCCCCCAAAATTTTCTCAAAATTAATCTCATGTAGGTTTAATTAATTAGACATGGTTGTTATGGAAGAAATTGAGGTGGAGACATGTCGAATTAAAAGTGATAATAATTTCAAAGTCAGCTACCAAGGAAGATATATAGAATAATCAAAGTCAGCTGCACAAGGCAGAAGGGCAGGTGCCCTATCTCCCCTACCTAAAATGATATGTCTTTGTTAGTTAAGCATTTGGACCCCAGGCGACTTAAAACCAGTGCTTTTTCCAATTTTTATTTTATAAAAACATAGTCAGACAATTTTTGCCCCCCGTGACCCATTTGTTATCATTAGTTTCTAAATATGTTCTTAAAGTCTCGGATACAATCATTATTATATATTAGTAGTCCATTACAAATAAATTATAGTATATTGTTTTAACCTTCTAGAAATATACAAGTTACTTGTATTATTTGTATTTTCTTTTCTTTTTATTAAAAGATTTGTACTTTCCTATTTAACTGCGTTTGATATTACAGAATATTATCAAAATTTTTATTGAATATTTGTGACAAAACATTATCATTTAAAATTATGATAGTGATGATGGTTTTATTTTAGAATGAAAGAACCCAACTCCTTTTGTAATTCAACATAAAGAATGCTTGAATGGTGGCATGCATCACATGCTGATATCATTTGAAGTAAAATGAGGGACCTATAACGACTTCATTAATTAATTTGGACCGCTCAGAATGTCACTTGGAACTTTCATTCAAAATGAAACTATATTATTTGAGTAATTTTTAAGTTATATACTACAATTTAATGCAAAAGAAAAACATTTAGTTCGATGCCAATTAAATTAGGTAACCTAAAATATTTTAAAGAGTAAATTACAATTTGGCTACCCAAAAAAAATCTTATTACTAACGAAACTAACTTTCTACTTTAATTACAATAAACCCACCTGCCGTTAGTTTATCTCGGTTAGAGTTAACGGCTTAAGGGGTAAAATTGTCTTTTCAATAGTTTTTACATTATTTTTTATTTTCTTTCACAATTAATTGTTTTAATAATACCCATCATTTTTTTTACCCAACCGGCCACAAATCGTCTCTCTCCTGTTCTTCATCTCCTGTTCATCATCTTTCTTCTCCTTCTTCTTCGCTTCTCATTTCCTTCTTCTCTTACTCTTCTTTTCTTCTCCTTCGAATCCAGATTCATCTGGGTTCGTTCCAACCAAACATCAAAATCATCAACAATTATCCATCATCAAAATCAACCCTCAACACAAACAATCATCATTAATCATCAACACAAATAATACAAATAGGGATCCAACATCATCAATCATCAACACAAACAAAAAGATCAACACAAACAAAAGGATCTGGGTTCGTGAGAACCCAGATCTGGGTTCTCAGGAGCCCAGAGATCTGGGTTCGTGTTTGGGTTCTCACGAACCCGAACCCGGATCCGGGTTCGTGAGAACCCAGATTCTGGGTTAGGAACCCAGAATAACCCAAAATCTGGGTTCTTCTGAACCCAGATAGCAGAACAGCGAGGAAGAAGATAGCAGAAGAAGGAGAAGCGGAAGAAGAGAAGAAGGGAAGAGGAAGGGGAAGAAGCGGAAGAAGAACCCAGAATGTGTAGGAACCCAGATTCTGGGTTCGTCTGAACCCAGATCTGGGTTCGTCTGAACCCAAGATCTGGGTTCAGATGAACCCAGAATAGCAGAACAGCGAGGAAGAAGAAGAAGAAGCGGAAGAAGAAGAAGAAGCGGAAGAAGGAAGAAGGGAAGAGGAAGAACAAGAAGCGGGAACCCAAGATCTGGGTTCAGCTGAACCCAGAATAGCAGAACAACGAGGAAGAAGAAGAAGAAGCGGAAGAAGGAAGAAGGGAAGAGGAAGAACAAGAAGCGGAAGAAGAACCCAGAATCTGGGTTCAGACGAACCCAGAATCTGGGTTCAGACGAACCCAGAATCTGGGTTCGTGAGAGCCCAGCATCTGGGTTCGTCTGAACCCAGATCTGGGTTCGTCTGAACCCAAGATCTGGGTTCGTCTGAACCCAAGATCTGGGTTCGTCTGAACCCAGATTAGCAGAATAGTGAGGAAGAAGGAGAAGCGGAAGAAGAGAAGAAGAGAGGAGGAAGAAGAAGCGAAAGAATAGAGGAAGAAGAATCAGAGGGAGAGAGAGGGGCAGACTGAGAGATCGGTGAGAGAGAGAGATCTTTTTAATATTTTTAAAGTTTTTCATTTTTTTTAATTATAAATAAATTATAAAAAATTTAAAATACAGTTAAAAGACCAAAATATCCCTCAATATGTTAAAATTGACTAACTGTTGACTAACCAAAACTAACTTTAGGTAGCTAAATTGTAATAAAACAATAAAGTTGATCCCATCAGTAAATATGTTTATTCTGGGTAGCTAATTTGTAATTCGCTCTATTTTAAAACTAAATTCCATCAATATTCCAGAAGTCAATATAATAATTCTATACATATAAAAACGAATTTTTACAATAATTATTTTAAACATACTATTTTTTAAAATAATAATAATAATAATAAAGCAAGGACTTTCAGGCAATTTCTCAATAATAAAACATCATATTTTAATGAATCCTCATTTTTTTTTTACCTAAACATTTTAAAATATATAGATATAAATACTGCTTTGTTTTAAAACATTTTAAAACAATAATTATAACCTAATATGACATTTTGTGTTTAGCTTCATTAACTTTGTCTAATTGTGAAACATTTGCCATCAGAATATTAACTCTAGAGTAAAATTTTGATTTCTTAAACTATAATATATAGACAATGAATTTGTATATAATCTTTATGTCTTGGGTGGGTTGTCTTTTAAGTTTGTCATTATTCTCTAAATTCCAGATTACAAACACTAAAAACCTCAAGAAAAGCTAATTAGTTACAATTCCATAGGATCTTTTTCCATTAGAAAAATAACAAAAGGATATGGGCTTTTAGAGAGCATGATAAAACTATTATATTACCTGATAATGGCCGAATAGAAACATACAAAAACCTAGTTATGTGTAGCTTAGGACAAATATTGACCCATTTCATTTTCAATTCACGTAAAGTAAAATAAATTTGGGGTCGTACCATTCAATAAAAAAAAGGACAATATTAGGTTAAAATCATACAGATGGAAGAAGAAAGGGTTGCAATACTTAATTAGGGTTGAGTTTGACATGCAATACTTAGGCTTGAGTTTGACATCCACAATTATAAGCAATAATAATGTCAAAGCAAGTGCTACATAATTTATGATTAAATGCAAGTAATGTTCAATTTTTTAATACACTACTATAAGAAGTCTTGTTCTGTTTGTTCCTTCTCATCTAAGGTTATTTGAGTTTACACACTATATAATGCCAATCAATAATTAGTGTCTAAGCTAGTAATAGTATCGAAATCTAACCATAGCATTTAATCATTTTTTTTGGTTAATTTTCTCGTACAATTTAGATTAAATACAAAAAAGTTCGATGATTTCAAATTAGAATAAATAAACTAACATTTGAAAATTATGAGAGATATATATGCCACCGAGTTCATGTAAAAAAATTATATTAAACTTTTAAAATCAATTGTTTTTAAAATACTAAAAACCATTTGTTGCAAAGTGATTTTTGCAACGAACTTCTAAACTACATATGTATGTGTATCTGATCTCTAAATTTGTCGTATGAAGCTTTTAATCTCTCGATTTTTGTTTACGTATAATTTGAGTTTATCATATTTAGTAAATTATTTTGTAGTGCTATAAAATTATTTATTATATTTAATAAATCAAAATTTCATACATAATATCAGTACTTTTAGATAAAATTTATACAATATATATAAAATTTTATAACTGTTGACGCATGAAATTGGTCAACTAAGTTATTCCAGAGTCAACACTGCATGAACGACAAGAACATGTAGTAACGAATAACAGGAGTAAAGATGACAAAGGTAGAACACAAGACAGTGAAGTGTTTAAGTGGTTCGGCTAAGTTTGCCTACGTCTACTGTTTGTTCTCTCAATATCTGGACAAAGTAACAGTCAGTTTTTTACTAAGTATTTCACTCTTGTTTTACAGAGAAAGACTTTCCCTATTTATAGAAGGAGAAGAGCTACAGCGATGTACAATACGTTAAACTAGAATGATTATAGTAGTTAATGAACCTGATTTTTATTTAATGCAGCCGAATTACATTAAATGCGGGGGATAGGTGGAAGATTCGCATGACTAACCCACGCGGATTAGGTATGGTGATCTGTGATTTGAATAGTAATCTCTGACAAGTTTGACATGCAAGGTAAGTTATGTGATGATCTGGCATGACCCGGCATAGTAATGAGCGAAGTGGATGCTCTAGGCAGACTGGAGTGTAGAAAGATGGGGAGAACCGATCGGCGATTTCAGCTTCTCGTAGACAAGTCCGGTTAGACATGGAACGGACTCAGCTCCGCGAAGTGGGTAGCGTGGACTTCGCACTACGCTTGGTGGAATACACTGCATGCTCGTGTCTCAGTTCGCTATAGATGTTTAAGTATATTGCACGCTGCAGGTCTTATACAGGACTCGACAGTTTTTTCTGATGAACCAGCTAAACTTGGGCTCAGCTTAGATGGGCCATTTAGTTGGGCTTTTATCAGGTCATGTAGGCATTACGGAAAATACCCATAACAATAACTAAATACATTATTGGAAGTGGATATGTATGTTTGTTTAACAAAAATTCAAATCATTTTTTTTTTCCTCTTTTTATCCATAGTTTAGTCTACAAACTTGTTGACTTGAGAAGCTACAAGGCAAAGTAAAAATGATGAGAAAATCACATGGTGGTGCGAGTGAGGAGCATGTTCTAATCAGACGCAATCATCGTCCTGCCAGGCTGGTCCCTTCCTCCGCTTTGATAATCATATGAATCCTCTGGACCCCACCATCCCCATCTTTTTACAATCTTGTTATGTGGAACAATACCATTGGCCCACGTGTTTTGCTTTAATTTGAATGTTCCTGTTGGACCATGTAAAAAGGTAAAGTTTCAGCAAGGGTCTCCTTCGACAGATTTTTTTTTTTTTTTTACCTAATTGGCTCATGATAATTTGGACATAAACCTCATGATTTTGACCTAATTTCTTTGTGAAATTACCGTTTTACTGCTTTTATTTATTGATTAGATCAAAATAAGGCTTCTAATTTGTGCTTTTTTTAGTTGACATGGGCCATTGGGTTCCATTGATTATAAGCATTTTGTACTCGTTAAGCCAATCAAAATGGTCCTGACTTTAAATTTATTAATTTAAATTTGTATACAATAAAAAAAAAAAAACAATGCTTGTAAATTACACTGTACTTATATGATTCAAGTGTGTAAATTTCGATTTTGAATAAGACTACAAAATTATGACAATGGAATACCAAACAAAATGCATACTAATTCAATTTCTCATGAGAATCTTGACCCTATTAGAGAAATTATATGGATTGCCATTCCTTGGAGTAGATATTATATTTATATATATATATGGAGAATTAGAAAAGAAAATATTATTCCCACAAACAAAAGTTCTTTTCTACCATCTACATTATTTAATAGGGTAATAAAATTAAAAATAGAGAATGAACTATAAAAATCAAAACCACAAAATGATATCTTTTTTTTTTTTCCCCTTTTACTACATTTTTCACTTATGTAATAAGATGTTCTTACTTTATCACCGACAAGGGACGATTAAGACAACTTGATAACTTACACATTACTCTAACAATATATCAAGTCTTTCATAACAGTATATAAAAGAAACTACCAGTAAAATGTCACATTGAACTCCCATGTCTAAGTTGATGTCGACTTGACTTTCTATTACATTACTAACAAACATTCTTATCAATCCCGTGTACTCCAAATAATCTCATATACAACATCCAACTTTTTACACAAAATATTTAAAGTATTCAAATAATAATTAATTCATCCAATTAGTTTTTCTTAAACAAATTTAGCCTAACATCCTCACTTTTCTGCCGAAATTCAAATTTTTAGAACACTTAAAGCCAAAACAATGATCAACGGTCAAAAGGTCATGTATTAAAACACCAATTTAAAAACAAAATTAATGAAATGACTCAAATTAAACCAAGAGTAGGCATGCATTATAATTACTCGTAGACTTCTGTGTACAAAATTTGTAACAAAAGAACAAAAGGACCTCGGCGTGGGAGAGTAAAAATCAAGTGTGCGCGTGTGGCTCGAGATTGTGTGTACCCCACTTACAGTTAAAGCCCCCCCAGCGACCAGCGGTTTATATGGACCGCTGATTACGGGAATTTTGAGGGTCCCATCACCCCCTCCATTGGATTCTCTCTCTACTCTACTCTACTCTCTCTCTCTCGAGTTGGCTTTGCTTGTATCCATCTCATACCCCATTAAATCTTCACCTGGACCCACTTGGTCTTGAAATCACAACCGCTGATCACGCCTCGACTTCTGCTTAAGCAAAGCGCTTTTCCTTGAGTACTTCTTGTACTCCTTACGACTATATAATTTTTTTCCTAATTTGCCCTTGTTGGACTACTTTTGTTCTTTGTTTATGTCACGCAACACCACAGCATGAGTGCTGTAACTCTTGATGGCACTATCGTCAAATCAAAGTAAAGTATATACTATGTTAATTCCACTAGATTTTGCTTTCTACTAATGTTTTCATCTTCTGTTATGTAGTTACGTAGACAAAAACCAACACGTGGGGCCATGCAAAAACTGAACCAAACAAAGAGAGCGTGACCGACACGTACCAATTACAAGAGAGTCGTTTTAGAATAACAACAATTTCGGTTCAGACTAGAAATACAGCATTGATCAAATACAGCATTGATCATGGATTAGTTTGAAAATTATAATTCCAAATTTACCCCTATGGCGCTACCTTTCCTCCTCCATAAATAACAACTCTCCTTCCCTCCGCTCTTTAACACATCTCCTCTTCTCTCTCTCTCTATCACTCTCTGTGTTCAAACAATGGCGGTGGTGGTGGTGAATCTGCTCTGCATTGTGTCCATTTTTAGCTTAATGTGGATGGCTGATGCCAGAATCCCTGGTGTCTACTCCGGTGGCGCATGGCAAACCGCCCATGCCACCTTCTATGGTGGCTCTGATGCTTCTGGCACCATGGGTACGTTTGTTTCTATTTGCATGTGGATTCTCTTAACATTAGTTGAAATCAACCTGACAGTTTAATGGCTACCACAAGCGACCACTACATTATCTTATTGACGTGTGTGTGCGTGTTTTTTTTTTTTTTTTTGGTGGTTGGGTGTATGTATAGGAGGGGCGTGTGGGTACGGCAACTTGTACAGTCAAGGATACGGTGTGAACACAGCGGCGCTGAGCACGGCGCTGTTCAACAACGGGTTCAGCTGCGGTGCTTGCTTTGAGCTCAAGTGTTCAAACCAACCACAATGGTGTCACTCTGGCAGCCCTTCCATTTTCGTCACTGCCACCAACTTTTGCCCACCTAACTTCGCACAACCAAGTGACAATGGCGGCTGGTGCAACCCTCCTCGCCCCCATTTCGACCTCGCTATGCCCATGTTCCTCAAGATTGCCGAATACCGTGCCGGCATCGTCCCTGTCTCCTACCGTCGGTCAGCTCCCTCTCTCTCTCTCGCTCTGCTTTACTCTGTTTTGCTCTGTTTTTGTTCTGTCTTTTAAGCCTCAACTAACTTAAACACTTGGTAGTTATTGAATAATTACATATATCAAATTACAATATTATTTTTACTTTTATGTTTAATTAGAGGGATTATGTGAAATTACAAAAAGGTCTACAACTATATCTGCACTGTGCATTTTGTGTGGTTTTTAATTTTTTTTATTGCATGTGCGTGGTGGGTCCGGATTTGTATAAGTGGGTCGGATTCTGGGAAGATCTTTATAGCTTTTATCTTTATAATTTCCGGACAGTGTTGCTTTTGTCAGATGCTACATAGATTATGGGTCATGGGGTCACCAGTTTTATTTTACCTTTAGATTTTTATCTTCAATTGGAGGAAAATGTCCACAAAAGTTTCCTCATTTTACCAAAATAACCCTCAATCAGATCTTCAACCTTTTGCTACCTCGTAACGTTACTTTAAACAATTTGTTCTCTAGTGCCGTTCTGCTCATCCTTGAGTCGTTTTGGACCGTTTCCGGTCACTTTCAGTGTTTTTTTTTTTTTATATTGTCCTCAACTTTATTCCAATAAGCACCCATCACCAAATCGGTCCGTTTATCTGTTTGTTTCTAACAAAATGGAATTTATACAACGTTAGACGTGGTCTCTGTCCTTTTTGCTATCGTAGACTTATTAACGTACAACAAGTATGGTCTCACAATCCCACCGTTAATGCAAAGAAGAATCTCTCAAATTTGATATTTATCTGGATGATCTGTGCGGTTTAGTTATCTTTGACCACAAAATCGGACGGCACGCTTTTCCACAAGCATGTTGTTGCATGGTCAAACACAAGCTACAAAACCCACGACAATATACACAAACACAGTTTCCGAAGCCATAATCTTTCTAAAAATAAATTTTTTTGAATTTATAATATTATTACATTTAATGATCGAATTTGACATGTTATCGCAGTGATTAAGTGCTTTCTGCAATCTAGCCATATTAAATTATGGTCATTTGCTCGTTTTTAATGTGACTGAATTGCCCTTGACATATTGGTGAAATCTTACAGGGTGCCATGCCGGAAGAGGGGAGGAATCAGGTTTACTATCAACGGATTCCGTTACTTCAACTTGGTTTTGATCACCAACGTGGCGGGTGCAGGGGATATCGTAAAGGTGAGCGTGAAAGGGACGAGGACTGGTTGGATGACCATGAGCCGTAACTGGGGTCAAAACTGGCAGTCAAACGCAGTGCTAGTTGGTCAATCACTGTCATTCAGGGTGAGAGCAAGTGACAGACGCAGCTCCACTTCATGGAACATAGTCCCGGCTCACTGGCAATTTGGTCAAACATTTGTTGGAAAGAATTTCAGAGTCTAAAAAGTTATATTATTTAACCCTAAAAAAAAGGAGATTAAAAAAAACAAAGGACACTATTTAAAAGCTAATCAATCTTTCCCGCCAACTAAATCTTTATTTCCATTTTTACCCTTATTGGTGCCATTTAATATATATGTAATATCTTTTGATGCTGTTTTTGTTTATTTGACTTGTGGGGGTGTTGGAGAATGTGGAAGTCTTATTAGGGTTTTTGTTTTATTTTGACTTTATATGAGGATTGGTGGGTTTGGTGTTAAAGGTGAAAGTGAAAGTGAGTGGTGAAGTTAGAAAGGGAAGAAAATGTAGGGGGGGATGGGGAGGCTGAGGCGGCTGCTACTAGGAGATGTTGCCCGCAGACCTAGCTTATTGTAATGTTAGTTTTATGATATATATATATATATATATGAAGTGTATGATGTTGGGTATAGAGAGTTTGAGAAGTTTATTGTAGTGATTTATAGATGAAATGTAAGATATCTGGTTTGTTTCAATGCTTGTCAAGTTTGTGCTTTTTTGTTGTTCCTTTAATGGTAAATAAGGGTGACTTTTTGTTTTGCAATCACTAATTGAATAGAATAAATTGATTGCCCCCATGTCACCAACTATAGATATTGATAATGATCTACTTTCTATGCATGCATGGAGGTTGAACCAACACAATAATTTCAATGAATGATTCAATTAAAAATGAATTTTGCCGAACCTATAACTGATGTCCATTTATTTTTTTGGGCCAAACTTCTAATACACAAGGGTAAAAATACATGAAGTTGTTGATTTGTATTTATGCAAAGTATTGGTTATTAATTAAATAATTATTAGACATGAACATTCAAAACTTTAAATCGATCAGTAATGGTCTAGACAATATACGATATGCAGTATAATAAAAGCGTTATGGGTGTAACTGGAAAATAATTTTAGCTCGAGCTAGAATGTGTGTGTGGTAGCTACCATCAGAAAATATTCGCAACTCAAGCTAGAATGTGTGTGCATTCACGCTTGCCCATGTGTGTGAATGGACGTGCGCGCGCATGTGTGTCAATGCACGCTGTAAGTTTAAATGCAGGTTTTTGCACATATACGAACTTTGGTTTATATAACTGTGATGCTATAGATATCACATCTAATAATTTTATGTATGTAAATTTTTGGATTATAACTTGATAAATCCTTATTAAATTTGGATTCAAAATTTCAATATGAAGGGAAAGTAAAGTACCATCTCATTTGTTTCATCTACAAAGACAAAGGAGGAAGATCTCCTACCTAGAGTTAGAAATATATATATATATATATTTGCATTTTTATATAACTTACTATTTCAAATGGGAAACTTCAAAGAATGTTCTTAGATATTTCGTTTCCTTTGATCATCATCATCTCAATCCCTATCTTATTAAATTTTTCTGCCTTTTAAGTGAGGAAACTGCAATCCTCCTCCACCCAATCAGTCCTATCTTATTCTTTTTAGCTGAACAACATAAATTCAAGATAGACTTGGACTTCTTAAAAGCTAGCACAAAAAGCATTCTGAGACTCTTATCTCAAAAAAAAAAAAAAAAGCGCATGCAGTGACCCTAAAAACAAAAGTCACAAGAACACTAGTCTTTCTTGTTGCCAAGTAAGAAAGTCTTACCCGGAAACCAAAAGAGTGTCACATCACAAGAGGTGGAGTGCAATAGCAAGAACAAAGTATGCACATGGGTGGGGTTAAGGTGTTGTTAAATGTCCTGTGTGCATGTGTATGTTGGGTTGTAAGTGGGTTTCTCTTGTTCTCTCCTCTGCTTTGGTCTTTTATAGTAAACATAAACAATTCTTTGGATTCCGACTACCTGAAAAGGGCGAAAAAGATAACAAAGGAAGCGCCTTGGATACCTTCTAAATTTCGTCTCTTTTTTACTTGGTTTGGTTGTGGCCTAGTGGGGTCTCTCTCTTGGTGAATATTCCTTTGTGCATTGAGACGGGAGTGAGAAGTACGTGAGAGAGAGAGAAAGAGGTGAGAGAGGGAGAGGGTAATTATTTCTCGTGATGTGTGCTCATCATAGGCAAACACAACACAAATATGTATTTTGTTTTGATTGAAGCCTAGAGATGGAGAGGATGGCTGAGGCCAATGTTTTAAATGTCTATTATCAAGCCAAAATTTATGAAAATAGATGAAAATATTTATAGAAATATATTTAAAATATAAAACATATTCGGAGATACTTTTTATATTAATCACCCAAAATGAGGAAAATATTCAAGATATATCATTTATTGTTTTGATATATAATATATTGATTCATGTTAGACCTGATAAAATTATATTCAAATAACTAATCCGAGCAAAATTCACTCGTATAAAATAGTTGATGAGTCTAATTATATCGTGTCAGGTTATTAAAACTCAATAATTAATAGTTCGGGTTTGGGTTTATTTTGTAAAACCCATTATGACCCATTAATTTTAATAATTTAATCATTTTAAATTTAAATTATACCACAAAATAAAATCCTAAACTTTTCAAAGTCAAATAATAATAAGGCTAGTAAGTTGCTAACATACAAATTGGTAGTTTTTTTCTTCTGTCACCATTCATTAAAGTACATTGTTTATGTGATATGCATGCGTGTACATGCTAGTTTTCGTGCGATAATTTTGACATATATCTATTTTCAATTTAAATTAATTTAGATATGACTTTTTATTTTTAATATTTGTGTTTATATTAGAATATTCAAATATTTTTATATTTTTAATTTTTTTAATTAATTTTCTTCTTTTGTCCAAACAAATAGTTGATTAATTAATGATAATAATAATAATAACAAATGATGGGTTATCTATTATAAAAGCAAATGGATTTGAGTTTTAATTTTCAAATCACATAAGCTATCAAGGCATTAAGCAAAATTTGATTCAATATATCAATAATTTAAGACACATTCAATTCGATTCAACCTATTTTCAGGTATAATAGTACAAAGAATTTGATAAGAAGAGGAGGCCTATAGTTAACACTTCGATTTGGGTCCTAGACCGCATAATTTCTTGCCAAGAAAATCCGAAGAATTAGCCTAATGATACCTATAATTATTTTCTGTTCTTTTTGTCCATAGAACTTATGAGATTCCACATTTGTAAAAATTCCACACACAATAGCCCCAAATTCTGAGTATGTTGTTAATTTAACATGATTAGACAGGATTTGAAAATGTTATTATCATTATAATCATTTCAATTTTTGGTGTATCCTAATACAAAACAAATGACACAATGATTGTCTTAAGATGTCTGTGACATTCTTTTGAAAGAATTTCTTCAATGCTCTTTGGATTTTTGAAATACAACAACAATTCATTACTGTCAAACGCTACTAAAAGCTTATTCAAATGTTGGGCCCACAGCTGTTTGAATACTTCTTGTTCGACCTGTTTGCACCGTCGTGGTTGTTCCATTTAATCCAGGCCCAGAAGCCTACACACGGGCGTTCGTGCCATCACCTTTTTTATTATATAAGTTATTATTATTTGTAAAAAAAAAAACTCAGGCTACTATAATTGTTTTAAGGGGTTTACAAGCATGCCTACCATTTACGATACATTTGGTATACTATATTAAATTGAATTGGATTGAATTAAATTGGATTAAATTGAAATTAATATGATTAGTCCCATGTTTGATATGTTATATTAGATCGAATTGAATTAAATATAGTATTGTTCATATTTGGAGTAGTATGAATGAGATTGAATTTGATTAAATTAAAATAATTTTAATATAAAATAAAATTATTTTGATTTATTTTTAGAATTTACTATCTAATAATAATAAAATTAATATTAATAATTTTTAATATATTATAATTTGTTTAACCTATTTTTACGTATTATAATATTAAAAAAAATATGATATAATATAATATTAAATGGCAGAGAGAAGCTCTCAACTAGAGAATAAAAATTATAAAGAGAGGGTGCTTATTGATTAAAAAGGTGAAAAATAATTGAACAAGTCAAACCCATCAATCACAACCATTGGCATTCAATGAAACCCATGTTGAATTTGGGTTTTTCATGTTCTGTCTTTGTAGCATACAAAAGCACTGTATAACTATGATACATCCAATCCAAGCCAATAGCCAAACATTGGACATAAAGAAAGTAATCTGTCTTCTACCTAATCCAGTCTTATCTCCGGCACTCCAAATAAAGGGAGGGGTAGTTAGACAAAGGGGGATGATAAAGAGAAGAAGCATTGAGAGAGGAAAGGTCATGCTTGAGTTTCTGATACACATCTAGCTGTGTGTTTTTCATTTTATTTTTTAAAGCTATATTTCATAAGATAAATCTATATCTTATATGAAAGTGTGATCGGAAGATTTGGGGATTTCATTGTTTGTTCCCATTTATTCAGAAACTTGAGTACATAAATCTCCAAGACACACCACACAACTAACACATTCATTCCCTACAGTCTTTAGACTCTTCATTCATTGTAAAACACATATATACATTTGTAATCTTCATTACTCGTTTGTGCGACACGATAGCTTTATAACATTTAAAGACTTTCTAATTCTTAAACTTGCTATGTACATGTACAGGATCACATTAACTGGCTGTATTCATATAAATATTAGATAGGTTCTAAATAACTTTAGTGTTTACCATTAGATATACCCCCTGTTATTGTATTGGAAACTTAACAAGAGGTCTGGTTTTACTTTCTTTAAATTAGTGTCGCAAACTTTGCTAGCCTTTCAAAATTTTATTTAAATGATTATCAAAACTTCTAGGATCATTTTTCACAATTTTAATGTATAAAAAGCACACGAATATATACTATATACTTCAATCTATTTAAATTGAACGTTATTGGATATCATCGACAACCTTTTTTAAGTTATCAAATTACATAGATATCAACAAGTCTCTTAATTATGATCGTCTAATGCAATTAATCAAACACCATACAAAATTCTATCTACAAAAGAGTTTTTATAAATTATGTGTAGACTTTTCGAGTTCAGCATCACAATTCTCTCTCTTCATTATTTAACAGTATGTCCTAATATTCTTAAGGAAAAATTACTAATAAATAAGGAAATACTAGAGAGTAATAAAAAACTTTGAATAGAACTAATTAACAAAAGGGACATAATAAATAATGTCAATTCTATTAAAAATCAGTCGTGATTGAAATATCTTATGTTATCTTTATAGATAGATTGTTAATCAATTTCTTTTTTATGTCTAATATAAGTCCATGTATTTATATGGAATTATTTTTAATCATTGATCCTCTCTCATTCTTTCACTTCCATTTTCCAAATTCTTTATCACATTTTTCCATCTCAATGCCCTTTCCGGAGGTTCAATAAGTGTAGTACTACCTCTTTCCCAGTTGCCCTCTTTTCGTGGTGATTCCATTACTCTGATGATACGATGTATCTTCATTCATCTCCAACAAGGCTTCAGGCACAGTTTTACAAACTTCTTCACCGAACTCTTTCTTCAGAAATTTCAATGTATCATCCTCCACATCATGCAGTATTTCCTACACAGTTAAATAGCTATGTTCAATAAACAAGATATTAATTAAAACTTAATTTCAATAGAAAATTGCAAGAGATCAAAAGGTCTTTCACCACGCGAGTTTTGACCACCGAAGGAAGTTTAGATATCATCAGAATATGCTTATCTGATCGATGAAACTTAAAAACTAAACAAAACGAAAAAGATAGTTTGAACAAGAATTATTGATTTTAAAAAGCATACCTTAAAATTTCCTTCCATATCAACTATTGAATGACTTAAAAAAGGGTAAGAGTGTAGGTATAGTACCATTCTCTTTTGGGTACGAAGTTCTATCCTCTCAGCTTCCATTCGAGCCTCATGAAGCTTGAGTTTCTTTTCGCGCTTCTTCAACTCTTTTTCCTTAGCGTCAAACTTACCTTTATCCATCTCAATGTCATCATATATATTCTGCTTCATCTTTCTTATATCGTACAATTGTTTTACGCTATCTACACGATAAGAGTAAAGTTTTACATAAATAAGTTATTATAGATTTTATTAACGTATCATAATATCAAGTTTGAAATATAATGAGAAAAAATCTAATTATAGTATTTAAAACTTGAAGTTATAATACGTTAATAGATTTCATTACCAATACTTATAATAAACTTGGATTTGATGTTTATTATTCCCCCCATTAGACAAGGAAAACTCATTCCCTATCTAATTCAATCTTTTTAAAATTCTTATAGGTTGGATATCTTCAACTTAATAGATTATATATAAAGACATATATATGTTTAAATCTGTTAGAAGTTCAAAATTCTTTAAATCAAATGATTCATTTGATCAGTTTTCAAATAAAAATTACTTGTCATGGAGGAATATAGATCACTAACAAGTAACACTCAAGACTTCTGTTCATTCATGTATTACAGTACTTCTGTTGTTAAAATTAGATTAAATAGAATTAAAATCCTCGAAATTTAACATGATTAATTTGTTGATACAACGCTTAAGTTACAAATAGTGCAATTTAAAACAAAAAACATAAGTACATAAATTACTTCGTATTACCATGAAACTTTATGCAGGAATAGAGACTTATAATCAGTTCTCGAGCATCTTTGAACTCTTCCACTTAACGGTTAAGAGCATGAATAAGCTCTTCCATTTCTTTCATTTTCTCTTCCATCCTCTTCAAATCATTTTCAACAGATTCCATCTCAATTATTTTATTGGTTTCAGATTCCTCGTCAAATGGAAATTACTTTCTTGAAATAAATGTAGGGATAATTCTAAAAAATCTGTTCTAGTTTACAAAAATATCGATTTTATCACCTCTAGTTTCATTTTTATCCAAAATCCCTCCTAACGTTAATAAAAACATTTAAAATACCCCCTAAAGACACGTAAAAAGACGATAATATCTCTGACGGTCATAGATTCCGTTAAGTTGACTATGTTGACTGTTTGATTTTAAGGGTAAAAAGGGAAATACAAAAAAAATAATTAAAATTGATTAAAATAAATTAATAAAAACATAATATTAAAATTAAAAATAGATAAACTTTTTAAAATTAATAATAATATCATACTAAACTTATTAAAATAAATCCCTCAAAAAAATTTAATAAAATAATATTATAATTAAAAATTAAAATCTGAAAATCTAAAACCTAGATTATTTACAAAACCTTCTGGAAACCATTTTCTTTTCTTTATCTTCTTCTTCTCCTCATCGCCACCGCCGACGACACCATTTTTCCATGTCTTCTTCTTCCTTTCTCGTTTTTTCTTCTTCCTCTTTTTCCATTGATCTCATCGCGACCGTCACCCATCTTCACCGCTGATGACTCCGACGCACCCATTCCACCATCGTCGAGTCGACACACTTCCCTCTCACAACCAGACCACACCGTCGATGACCCTGCGTTGTTGTCCTTCTTCAAAGTCTGTCCTCGCCATCGCCGGTCCTTTACACGAACGACTCACTCCCTCTCATTTTCCCTCGTCGGTCTATCACTTAGACGCACTCTTTCCCTCTCGGTATCCCCTCTCCTTGCTTCTTCTCGCTGGTGTTGGCTGGTTGCGGTGCTGTGCTTTCCTTGGTTGATTTTGGTTGCTGACTTTGGTTGCTGATTTTACTTGATTTTGGTTGTTGATTTTTGATGATTTTGATTTTGGTTGGTAATTGTGTTAATGATTGTTAGTAATGGTGTTGATGATCGATAATAGATGATGAAGTTAATGTGGTAAAATTGTTTTGGGTTGATGATAACTGGGTTTTCAGAAAATGAAAATCCAGAATTTCTGTGGGTTCCAATGACTGGAAACCCAGAATTTTTTGGGTTTCCAGTCACTAGAAACCCAGAATTTTCTGGGTTTTCAGTGAGAAATAGGGAGAGAGAAAAAAGAGAGGGGGAAGAAGAAAAAGAAAGAGGTTGCAGCTGGTGGAAGTGGTTTTATGGAGTCTATGGCTGGTGTGTTGAATGATTGGTGATGAAGATTGATGATGATGAAGATGGAGATCGGAGATTGAAGATGAAAATGACCAGATGGATTTCTTTTTTATTTTAATCAATTATTTTATTTAAAATATTATGTTATAATTATTTTATTTGTTAAATAAAAATATTTTATCAAGGGTAGAATTGTCTTTTTACAATTTTTCTAACATTTTTGTTAACTTACTGACGGTAGGGGGTAATTTGGATAAAAATGAAACTAAAGTGGTAAAATAGATATTTTCACAATCTAGAACCGGTTTTTTAGGATTATCCCATAAATGTATAATGAAAATGAAAAATGCGGCTTCACATGTTACATGTATATATATTTAGGATTGTGCAATGCAAATGTCAATGGCCCACGCTCTTAAAATTTTCAATGACATTACCTTCTAAATATTAAAATGTCTATTTTACCCTTATCTAAAAATAAAAATAATAGACAATACCATAAATTATTTTATATTTTAAATTACCTATTAAATATTAAAAAGTTTATTTACATAATTATTTTTGACAAGTTTGTTTTAATAATAAATAAATTATTTTATATTATTAATTTTTTAGAATTAAAATCTATTTGAGTATACATTAAAATAATTCATGATATGATATAATAATAAATAATAATTTTTAGAATTTTTAAAATAATATTTTAATAATCATAATATTATTACAACAAAAGTACATATTTATTGATGACAAAAAAATTAAAATTTCTAAATTGAAAATTAATTATTCTAATAAATGAGGAAATATGTTTCCTTATCAAATTAAAACCCTAAATTGATAAATATTGAAAGATGTTTTATATTAAAAATCAATTTATCTATATTTCCTCGTATTAACCGTATATCACATAAAAGAAAATAAAAACCCTAAAAGCTTAGAGTTGACCGCACACCATAAAAGAAGGAAGAGGGTTGGCTGAATCCTCTCTTGTTTGTAGCCATTCATCATTTTCTTTTGCTGCAGGTTTTCTTTTGTGAAAAGAAAAATAAACATAGTAGCACTATTAGTGTATTGAAACAACGTGTAAATAAAAAAAAAGGTATTATTAATGTATATTTTCCAAATATTATCATTTTATTTATCAAAATTCAAAACACGTCAACCTATTTATTTTGTAATTTCTGGCTTTTTTTAAAAAAATTAATTCTGACTTTCTTTTTTGTTGGTTTCAACAGATAGGATTAAAGTTCGTGCATGTTTTTTTTTTTGTTTTCCTCAAAGAAAGTGGATGCTCCTACTCTTCAATGAACAAGGAAAATGGAATTATGATGGAACCATGAACACAATTATTCGTCATTAATTACTTTATTTTTTTTATTATTGGGGTAATATGAGAATTTAATATTTTAGTTTCTAGGGTGGTCTATAGTTCTTAAATGAAGATCATAAAAGCTCCCTGCATGATTATAATCACCACAGCTGGTTCAACTTCTCGAAGGCCTAGTTAATTAATACAAATAATATCCTAAATTTTTATGAATTAATTCAAGTAGCATAAACCAACTGATTCTTGGGAATGCGTATGTGGTGTCTCTTGGATTTACAAGGAAACTGCCACACTTCGCATTAGGTGAAGTACTAATAGTTTGATCCTCTCATACAATTCATCTCTTTCCGTATATAAATGCTAAGGTGCCAGGTCTTAACTGACATGGTACTCGACACCAAAATATATATTATATATATATATACACACGCGCGCGCGTGTGTGTTAAAGAATGAAGACCAACATTATTTACCCATAAGAAAGAAGTTGAAAGAACCGGAATCGCGAAGATCCTCATTACAAGCATTAAAAAACTTGTTAGCTAAGCACTACTGATAAAAACATATGAGAATTTGAGCGTCAAACATGCATGTCAAAATGGATATCAATAAGCCTTGTAATTCAATTATCAAAATATTGTAGGAATTCATTCTAGCAAAAGCAATTTAACAATCCTTGCATTAATAATTTATGTGAGGTCTAACTATTCGACCTTAAGATTTTTTCCTTCTTTTCATATTCATCTATATTTTGCTTAAAATGAGAATCAGTTTTTCCTTTTTTTAAGTTCTTCAAACATTAAGAACGTATGTGTGCTTAAGTTTAATGTTATATACATTCAAGCGATCATAAATCATTTACCAGCATACCAATTTTGGTCTAAATCATAGTGATTTCACACTCATAAGGGAGAAAGATTTAAGATCAGATATATCTTTCGAATCAACCTAGAAATTAAGAAATGTGCCACTAATATTACAGTCTACTTAGGTTAATTAGTTATAATCATTTAAGAGTCACAAATTATGTAACTGGTAACTGACAACTTCAAAGAAACATGAGCATTCATAGCAATTTCACCAACATTTATAATATAACCATTAGCTAGCCTCTGCAGTAGTTCGACTTGCTGAAACAATTTGGTTTCCCTTTCACTCGCACTTCATGCCTTTCCACCGGTTCTGCTAACTGATTTCCTCCTTTTATTATCAGGGCTTTTCAAACGCATCAATAGATGAGACACTACTTCCGTCAATGTTGCCTTCCTATTCTCATCAAAATTCCACAACTCAGGAGCCACATATCGACCGCTTGGATTGTATTCATTTATCTCTAGCAAAGATCTTGAGACAGCAAAGAAAACTTCATCACCATACTCTTCTTTCAAAGATTTCAATTTCTGATTCTCCAAGTCAAGTATTTCCTACGCATTGCAAATATGAATTTAAATGAATAAAACAAATTAACCACCACTTTAAGAATAATAAACAAAACTAACATTAATATACATGAAAGCGAATTAACCTTGGAATTTCCTTGCTCATCTGTGATGATTTTAAATGGATAAAAGCTAGGATCTGCAATATAACTTTCCCATAATGAGCACAGCTTCATTCCTTCTATATAATATATGCCATTTGATTTTCCCTTCATAGCATTTATGAATGGTTTATTGTCAAGTTCCCCCATCATTTTTACACCAACTGTATCGTAGGATGTCTCCTCTATCAATTTCTACAATACAAAATTGTTCACGATCATAATTCAGGTTTAAACACATATTTTAAGAAGAAATATTAATTATATGGACTCAAACAATAAAACGAGCAACTTACATTAATTAATTCCTTGCGAACATTTTGCAATTCCTCACTAAGTTCACGTTCCCTGATAGTAAGAACCGAATTAGTTGCTTGCATGTCACTCAATTGTTCATCCTTCTCCTTCAACTGTTGAAGAAGTGCCTCCATATCCAGTTTCTTGCCTTCTATGTCTTCAAACACACCCTTTCGTTTAATGATTTCTATATCAGACCTCATAGTCTCAATCTCACACTTCAACTTAAGCTCACTTAATTTTTGGTCAAGTGCTTCCTTCTCTTTCTGCATATCAATAAAAAACTAGATTTAAATCATACACAAATCTAAATAAAACAATATAAAAAATTAATCCTAATATGGGTAAGAATTAAGACGGTCCAAGTACCATTCTCTTAAGCTTTCGAAGTTTTTTCTTTTCAGTTTCAATTTTGGACTCTCGATCCTTCAATTCGTTCTCAAGTTCTTCTACTCGAAGCTGGAGTTGCTTCTCACGTTCATCCGATTTCTTTTGAAAGACTTCAATGCCTGATAAACTCATCTCCAAATTTCTTTTAATCTCTTCAGACAACTTTCTAGGATCATAAGATTCATCTCCAAGCATTGTATTTGTTTCTAGATACAAAACAAAATAAATGAAAATATGTTACAACATTGAAATGCAAAATCATTTAAAACATTTCTTCAAAAAAAAAAAAAATCATTTAAAACATACTTCATTTCAGTATACATACATACCTTGGCTCTTCGTCATATTCATTTCCATTTTCCTGGTTAGATACGCGCTAGCTCGTCTTCTTGGCCTGGTCTTGAACCAGAAAGCTTGAGATACTTTCCAGATGGTAGAGAGATTGAAAAACTTTTCCGTATAAATAAATATACTGATTTGGAAGACCCGAAACATATTTCCATGCACACCCTTCGGATGATCATAGCGATAGTCGACACATTTTTCAATTACGCTTGAAAGGACACGACACTTGATCTTCTCGGAGATAGGCAAAGCGCAGTAAGAGAAGAGAAAGAGAGAGAAAAACGAAGAGCAGGCGTTCTGCTTGGGCAGAGTTTCTGACTCATCTCGAGCAATGTAGAAGATTTTTGGAAACGTAAAAGAATTTTTGGGAATGCGTTTATGGAGTCTCTTGGGTTACAAGGAAACCGCCACATTTTGCATCATCTTCAAATTATCACTCTAAGCGATTCCATGTCAATGAAAATCTTTATCAAATTATCACTTGAATTCTGCACCATCTTTATCATTCCTGATTAACATGTACATATAAATGAAAATAATTAGAAAGTTACAATAGAACAAATATATTTATGAAAACATGCAACAAAAAGCAAAACCATTGAAACTATAGAACCCATGAACTTGAGCTACATGCCTGTACTCAAATCAATTATTTTCCCCCATTTAAACGATAAGATATGAACCTACCTAGTACTATATAGTTACTAGTTCGAAAGCTGCATATTACATTTTCCACAAACCTATCTTATTCTGACGTTTATCATCCCCATTTAATTTTCATTTCCATTTTTAAAATTTTGCAATTAAATAATCATTCTTCATATACTGGATATGCTAGACTTTGGAAGGTTTACAAGTTACAACAAGCAGACTTTTCGATCACTGGAAAGTCATAAAAAGAGTTATCCTTCGTTTATTATTTTTTATTGGGTATTTTCAGAAATTATTAATCGAATTCTTTTATTCTTTGATATTTAAAAACCAGAATTTTGCATATGAAATTGGATATCTTTGATATTCGATTTAAGTAGCATATATTAACTAGTAAATCTAAAATTCGATTCAATCTATACAATTAAAAGATTTTAAAAAGTTTTTTATTCATAAAAAATATGTGATAATTAGCAATATTGATTAAGCATGGCTTGAAATGAGTTTATTCGCATGTAAAAGTTGATTCTCTTTTATTTAAATTTTACATTAAATAAAATTAAATTGTTCTTTGATAGAATCTAATTGGAAAATAGACGAAGGGGGGTCAAAACACAAAAAATAAGCCTTCTCAACATGATTTTCCAAATCAAATTAAGAGGACTTCACAGTATGCATTTTTCCCTTGTTTTCTCATCAAATTAATGATAAGCGTGCAAGAGGGAGATATGGAGTGATTGCATTATCTTACTTGTCCCCCAATTTAATAAGTTGACGGCTTCTTGCCTCCAAATTTTTTATGTAAAGTTTAGTTGATGATCTAATAACAGTACTTCATACTTATCCAATACAACGAATTTTGAGTGTCAAAAACTTTGATTTTTCAATTCTAATCATAAATCAAGTTGTTAAACATTGTATCAAGGTCTATAATGAATATAATATTTTCAATCCACTTTGTGTGCATCAGGTTTAAATTATTACAGATTTAGATAATGATTGTATCTGTCGTCATACTTAATATCTAATAATAAATAAAATATATAAAAATAAAGGATTTAGTATTTTTTTTAGGTCTAGTGCATTTTTTACCTCGTCATGGGAAGTTCATATTTTGTTAGTAGTTAATAACCGTATTGATGATTGACCATAAAAAGAGATCATCATCATCATCATTCTTTCTCACAAGGGCTTTTTGTCGCCAAGCCTATCATTGTTTATTATAACCTTGATAAGCAATTTTTTTTCTTAAAATAGTATTAGTAAATTTGTTTATCACGGTCAACTTCCTAACTTTAAATTACTGCGAGTCGTGGTCCATAACTACTGCAAGGGTGAGATATATATTTTTCACTTTTTTTTTTTTTTTTTTCATGCATCAATATTATCCCCCTAAAAAGAGAAACACAATCCATCATTGATTATTAAAAAATTGAACATTAACGAATGGAAAATGCTCGAATTATCAATCTTATTCATAATTACTTCTCTTGGTGGCCACAGGCCATGTACAATTTTCCAATGGCGTTGCCCCAATGTGACACTCCCACTCTACCATAGCTTTTTGTAGTGCATGCTCACAGTAAATATTATTTTTCTTTCGTTTCTCCCCCTTATCATATGAGATAGTCTACCATGCCGTGAGGTACATGTACATCTCCAACGGTGACACGTGTCTAATTTTACTATGTCACACGATTGAAACAGGAAAACAATCTTCTTGTGCTTCCTACTGCACCAAGATGTTTCCCTATCTTCTGATCCTTCAACAGAGACCCAATTTGCCTATAAATTGCCACCTTTTATCACCGTTATTTCACAGCATATTCTACACATTTGCTTGCCCTGCAATTGGTATGTTCCACAACCCTACTTTCATTTCTTTAATACTCATGTAAAATATATCAATGACATATACCAATCGTGTCAAGTTCTTTTATGTTTTTAGAGATGACATAAATTGTTTTCAATAGAACAAATATGCACGTTATCCGGTTGAATTTAAATTCATACATATAGATGCATATACAATATTATTTATAAAATCTATCCGTAAATAGTGTTTAATTTGAACAGATTTTGATTGATCATTTGCAATAAAAAAAAAACAGAGAAAAAAAAGGTTGTGATGAAACCGTATGTCATCTCATTGAAGTTTTTCTCATGTATCTAGATCTTGATTGATTGTTTAATATTTGTTTCTTTGTAACAGTTTTAAAGTTGGAATAGATAAAAGCATATATATGGACATCTACATTCAATAATAAAGACGCTATGCATGTTCATGTATATATTAATTGTTTCTTTACACAGGTTAAAAGCTGTATAATTATCACCATGAAGGTTATGATGCTAGTAACTTTTGTCGGGTTCTTGTTGATCTCGGCAAATCTTGAAGCCAAAGCAAAAAGGCTTATTTCGGAGGAGAAACATAAGCTGATGATGATTGAACGTAGTAGGCTCCTGAGCGAGAGAAATACCGTCGAACCTAAAACTAAAACAAACCGTGATGATGATGAGGGCGAGGAACCAAACGGGAGTTATGGTAAATATGGAAATAATAACGACAAGGATTCCAGTAGTCACCATTATTATTCGACAGATAAGAGACCTGCACCATAAAACTAAGTCATAGCATGTGCGCATAAGAGAATTGATAATATTAATCTGTGGCTTGTAATAATATTGTGGAACTATCATGAATTCATGCGTGTTAGGACAGCTATGAAAAAAAAAAAAAAAAAAAAGATCTACACATGACTCGTGTAGTATCACTACGATGAAGTTTTCAGTGTAATTGCAGGTGTGAGGCTTGTAGGCCGACGGAGTAATACTGCTGTTTTAACTTGTACGTGTTAAAAACTCCGATTCAATTAAAGAAACTATGGGTATTTATATATAGTCGCCTGGTTTTGTGTGTCCTTATCATACATGTACATAGATGTATATTTATGGATATCTATTCCTTCTCTAGCTATTCACACTTTTAAGCTTCAGTTACGTTCCAATGAGTTTAAACTATGCGGACCATCTTGAAAGTTAACGGTTTTTCGTGAGAAATGATTAGCCCTCAAAATTAGTTATTCTTCTTAAAGGGAAAAACCCTAGATCTAGTGATTTCTTCTTGCAACTTGGTTTTGGGGAAGAGCAAATTAAGTTTTTTTTTTTTTAAAAAAAATAAGTTTGTATATAGTTCCGTTAAGTTGTTCAACTATCATGGTGAAATTGTGCTTCTGTTCAGAAATTAAAATTTAAAACCACCTGTAGTGATAATAAACAGTGCAGTATACTTGGCTCGTGTTTATATATATTCGAGTATTTTTTATCTTATATGAAACCTATATACATATATGCTTACCTATATTTTGTGATACATAATATTAACAGCATTACAATGAGGACTTCTTTATGTATCATATATCAGCAATGGATTAATGTGTTAAATCGCCATCGGTCTCTTTAATCATACCATAATATATATGAGTTTGTTCACACATGATAATTAATTTTCTGCTGATGTACAATTACATATTTATATTTGCTATTTGATAATTAGTATTTAGTACTCTTTGATGCCCCAAATGAGATTCAGCATAGCTACCTATTTATATCAACTTGTGTTAATTAATAATTAATAATAATACTTGTTGACATATTTAACTCTGAAGTAAGATATAAAAGATATATAATAAAATAAAAGGATAAAAAATTAAAAATATGGCAGTTACAAGCTTTGATTTATATTTTAAATTTAGTGGAAGGGGGAAAAATAGAAACATTCCACTAAATTAAAATATAAATATATAAGTGAAATAATCGTTTATGGAAATTTAACTAATACTCTAAATTAGCTACACTACCAAATATCTAGCTAGTAAAATATATAAAAATTTAATGGGTATCAATAGAAGGTCAAGCAATAATATATGCTGTGTAAATATAAAATTTCTAGTACGTATAAAAAATAAGTCAATCCGATGTATGTAGATAAATATTTTAATTTTAACAGGAATTAAAACGGGTTTTTATTAACTGTTTCATGCTATTAAAAACTAAGTATATATCCCTTTGATAATTGTGATAGGATGATCAAATCTCCATGTACAATTTATCAACACATATGATGTGAAGAATCTTTACTGAATTACAATAGCTTTTAATAAATGATTAATCTATTCGATGTCGACTAAAAAACAAAAAGAAGCTAGCCAAAACATTTAGGTACGAAACAAAAATGTATCATTTTCAATATAACATAATGTTACGCACTCAAGGTTGATTCCTCTCAAGTCTCCACTGTATATGAGACAGTTCCTCCTTCCTCAATGCCTTGTAAATTTATAGTGGCTCTATCCCATTCTTTTTTAATATGATTTGGGCTAGTAAACTATTTATAAATATGAGAGAGAGAAAAATTAACAATATTTATAATCTATTATTTTTCATAATAATGTATTTTTATTGTAAAATGTCGAGGAAAAAAAAAATTATAAGAAGATCTCAGCTAACTCCACCTTCAAAACATTGCATAGCAATAAAACTAAGAAATATTCTCGACTCATTAGCATTTAGTTCCTGACTTGAACTTTGTTTTGTTATTTGATTCCATTGCATTTTTTGCATTCGAATTTCTTTGTTCTACAGCTGAACACAAATATTTATCACTTAAAAGGAGGAATTAGAAATAAAGACGAAAAAAAATTTTACCTAAAAAAGTAAAGATAGCCACTAAAATGGTCGTTGATCATACGTGTCGAGTGGTGCTACTAACTAAAATCAATCTCTCATCACTAACTGTCTACAAAGTCCTTTTATTTTTTTTAATATAATTCACCATTTATTCAACTTAAAAATGATCAATTACAATTAAACATTAAAACAAAATAAAACAGACAAACATCAATTTTAATTAATTAATTGAATTTTTTCTTTATTTTAAACAACTTTAATTTGCATCTTCACTCTTAGTTCGAGTAGCTAGTCTACTTTTTTTATCCCAATATTATAAGTCTATGTTTCTAAAGGTAAGTGGATTTTTTATTACTTTATAATTACATAATTAAAAATATATATACTAAAAATTTTGACGTACATGTGTGGGCTTGCTCATGTATACTCGGCCCAAAAAATTGAAGTTCGACTCAGCCATAATCTAAAACCAGTTGGTTTCTCGGGTTTGGTTCTAATTTAACCAAAACCCATCTACTTGCAAAAGAAGCCCCTTTGCTGCTGATCTCTAAGGCCTCATTCGATGCATGCGATAGGATTAGATAATATACATGAGATTGAATTTGATTGAATTGAATGTGATGAAATGAGATTTGTTTGAATGTTATCTTGTGTTGAAACATGAGATAGGATTAAAAATAGTGGGTAAAAACTTAGATTTTAAGGTAATTTTCCAGGGGTTTCTCAAAAATTTGTAGACTAACTAGTCAGAGTTGGCTCCACAACCGCTATCATTGCTTACCTCCTCTATTACGACCCTCCTCCATCAGCGATCTATGACATCGAAGAAGATCAACGATCAGTGATGGTGCAGAAACTGCTTGGAGACGAAGATGGACAAGTGCAAAAATCACGACGGACAAGAAGACAAAGAAGACAGAGATGAACAAGCACAAAACCTGCTAACAGAGATGAAGACGCAGAAAAACTTCAAAAAGCACAGAATCGCAATAGAGACGAAACAAAAGTAGAGAGAGGGGTAAGCGAGAAGGACTAGTACCAATGTGCGGATGGAGGGAGAAAGAGAGGGAGACGAGGGAGGAGAAGTGACTGGAGGCAACGACAATGAAGGCAGAGGCGAGGCATTGCAGAAGGAGTAGACAATGGGATTATTTTAACCCATATGATCGAATGAGTTAGATTTAGTCCAAAATAATGAGATAAATAAGTGATAAGTTAAATTAGTGAAGAGCTAGTGGAAGTACCAAACATAGGTTTGGATCAAAAAGTTATCCAATCCCAATCCTAATACGTGTAACAAATATAGACTAAAATGATCATACCTGACAATAGGTTAGCAGTCCATCAAGTCATGAACCAAAATACAAATTTTATTTTTATTTTTTTGGTTTTTTAAGGATATTTTCTATTGAATGATTGCGGTGTTTGGACAATTAATCTTTGCAGATTATTAACATAAAACGCATTTGTGTAACAACCCATGAATCAAATTAAAAAAGGAAAAGATCTAAGTCATTTTTTTTTTAAAAAAAAAATTGAAGCGTGGCAACTTCAATTTCATTAATTATAAATTTTGAGTAGCATATCTAATCGATATTGTTGCTAAGCTCATACTTTATACGTATTGGTTACAAACTACATTACCGAAATTCGTATATAATCTCTATTTTTATATTTGATTTTGTATATTTATTATAGTTTACATATATTTATTTTTTCTATGGATCTTTCGTGTCGATAATTAGAGAAGCCTTGTCACTGTAATTGATTGGATTTGCCATATGCAAATAAAGAACGTTAAGATTGCTTTGTTAATGCATACATCCTTGTATATAGTTATAACTAATTAGATGTCATATCTATTGTCTTTGCTAATATTCAACCTTTTAATAACTAATTTGCAGCTGACTCATATAGCTGCTTATTTTCTTTGTTTTAATGATAACGTTCCATTGGATAAAAATATCGGAAAATCTAAGTTAAAGGAAGACGAAGCTCATGCATGTTTATGCATCAGTTGTTTCTTTACAAGTTAAAAACTATACAATCGTCACGATGAAAGTTACCTGTTGGGTTCCTGTTGATCTCGGCAAGTCTTCAAGACGAAGCAAAAAAGTCCTATTTTGGTGGAGGAACAGACGATGACTGAACGTGTGCTCGTGAACGAGATAAATTGGTTGGATCCCAAATTTAAAACAAGCAGTGATACTGACAACAACAATGAATCAAGCAAGAGTTATGATAAATATAAACATGTTAACGGAGAAAATCCCGACAGTCACCGTCATTTTCCATGAAGAATTGATGTTGACGTAGGTATTAATTATATGAGTATTAATCCAGGGTTTGTAATAATATTGTGGAGCTAACATGCATGTTAGGAGAGCCAACGAACAAAGAAAAGACAAAAATTAAGAAATAAATAATATACACATCATACATGACTCATGTGCAGTATCACTGCGATGAAGTACTCTGTATTTGTATGAAGTCAGGTCTCAGCCTGGTCGGCCAAAGGAGTAGTACTGTTGCTGTATGTGTTATAACTCTGGATTAAGTACAACTATAAAAGAGACCATGGATACATGGCATGGTTTTGTATGTCCATTTCTCCTGATTAAATAGAAAATCTCAATTATAATGTACCAAATCTAACACTCGTATGGTTTTCACTAAATTATAAGTAATGATAATAAAGTGAGCACCACTCAAGCCCCAAGGTTTGGATTAAGTTCCGACCAAGAGATCTAATATTGAACTCCTTCGAGTTCGAGTCCATTTACTTGGAATATGTTCTATAATTTTTTTTTTTTTTTTTTGACTTACAGTATTGTGAGGTCAGATAGTAGGCCCTAATTTAGATGCTTTACATAAGTGTGTCTTTAAGTTTGACTTGCTTTCATGATTCCAACAGAAATAATTTCCAGTTGCCTCCAAAAATTTACTTTTTGTTTTGATGCATAAATGGTCATTCACTTCATTCTGTTACATCATAGTGGCTTTTGGTGTTGGGTTAATCTCATGGTGGTGTTACTAATTATTTGCATTTTGCATCCATCATATATCAGAGAGGCTTTTGCTGTTGTGTTAATCACGTGGAGGTGTACTAATTATTTGCATTTTGCATCCATGATATTGCTCGTTACATATCGTTCGGGCTATAGCTTCAAACTGTGATTCGATTCTCTTGGGTGTCAATCCTTTACCTCATCCAGTAGTGTTAAACATCTCAATTTTTTACGTCTCACTAACATCCAAACTAATTGTGAGTTTTTAAGAGAGATTGAGAGAAAAAATCTACTATTCTGATTATTCTTCTGAGAATTTATATTACAAGAAGAGAGAGATTTAAACCAGCCCTAATAAAAGCAACTAACCTCCAACTAACCTTAAATCAGTCCCTGTCTGCCACTAAACTAAAGATTCTACCTAAATGATTATTCCCAACACAATAACAGCTAATAAAACACTCCTAATAAATTCTGACGGCTAGAAGACATTAACAGCCCTACACTTTACAAGACAAGAATAACAGAGCTACAATTTAGGAAATAACAGATTGCAACACCCCCCCTCAAGCTGGGCAGTAAATGTTAAGCATGCCTAGCTTGGAACGCAAACTTTCAAACTGAGTTCTTGGTAATGCCTTGGTGAAGATGTCTGCTATTTGGGAATTGGTAGGAATATAGTTCAACTTGATGACTTCCATATCAATCTTCTCCTTGATGAAATGCCGATCTATCTCAACATGCTTTGTTCGATCATGATGAACTGGATTTTTGGCTATATTGATAGTTGCTTGATTATCACATAACAACTCTATAGGTATCACCTTGGAAACCTTCAATTCTTCCAACAACCTTTGTAGCCATATTCCTTCACAAATTCCTTGTGCTAAAGCTCTGAATTCAGCTTATGCACTGCTGCGAGACACCACTGATTGTTTCTTGCTGCGCCAGGTTACTAGATTGCCCCAAACAAAAGAGCAATACCCAGATGTAGACCTTCTATCAAGAGTAGATCCAGCCCAATCTGCGTCAGTGTAAATTCTTACCTGCCTGCATTCACTTTTCTTAAACCAGATGCCTTGTCCTGGGGTCATTTTAAGATATCTGAGTATCCTGTATACAGCTCCCATATGTTCCTCTTTTGGGTTGTTCATGAATTGGCTTACTGTGCTAACAGCAAAGCCAATATCAGGCCTTGTATGAGAGAGATAGATCAGTTTACCAACTAGTCGTTGATATCTTCCTTTGTCCGCAGGAGGACTTCCCTCTAGTAATCCCAGCTTTGTTGATGAATCCATGGGAGTTCAGCTGGTTTAGAGTCAACCATTCCAGTTTCCTTGAGCAGATCTAGGACATAATTTCGTTGATTAATGCAAATTCCCTTCTTGGATCTTGCTACCTCCATTCCTAAAAAATACTTTAGACAACTAAGATCCTTGATTTCAAATTGTTTGCCCAAGAATATCTTCAACTTCTGAATTTCAGCTTCATTATTTCCTGTGATAACAATATCATCTACATAAACTATAAGAACAGTAATAAAGCCATTTGAAGTATGATTTACAAACAGAGTATGATCTGTTTGACATTGGAGATATCCAAATTTTTTCATAGACTTCGTAAACCTTTCGAACCAGGCTCTTGGTGACTGCTTCAGCCCATATAAGGATTTCTTTAGTCTGCAAACTCTGTTCCCAAATTCTGCATCTAAACCAGGTGGACTGTCCATATAAACTTCCTCCAACAAATCACCATTTAAGAATGCGTTTTTCACATCCATCTGGTGTAGTTGCCAATCTAGATTCACTGCCATTGACAAAAGAACTCTGACTGTATTCAGCTTTGCAACTGGAGCGAATGTCTCTTCGTAGTCTATTCCATACGATTGTGTAAAACCCTTTGCTACAAGTCTTGCCTTGTAGCGATCAACACTTTCATCTGCTTTGTGTTTTACAACGAAGACCCATTTGCATCCTACTGTCCTTTTTCCTTCAGGTAGGACAGTTAATTCCCATGTTTGATTTTTCTGTAATGCCATGAGTTCTTCTTGAACAGCCTGTCTCCATTTAGGTATACTCAAAGCCTCTTGAATAGTTGCTGGAACGGAAACATTAGAGATATTCATAGCAAATAGTTTGTAATTAGGTGACAAACCTTCATATGACACATATTTGCTAATAGGGTACAATGGTCTCTCTCTACACTTTCTCATGGGTCTTCTTTGAGCAATTGGCAACTCTTCTTTTTGCTGAACATCCTCACTGTCACTAGCTGAATTTTTACTCTGATCGTCACACTCTTCAGTATCAGAGGAATGTTTATTTGAGTGAACTTGGACATCTGATCCTGGAGAGAAATCATGAACCTGCTGAGTAACATCTGGATTAAATACAGTTCTATCATGCTTTGGTTGCCTTGAATACACTAGGGTTGGCTTTTGGGACAGAGTGTTAGGTGAAGTAGTTGATGAATTTTTCTGGGCAGATTCTGTTTCTTGGGGCAGAACATTGAACTGATCAGTATCAACATCCAGGCCTATAAATTCTGTGACTTTTTGGGAATGAACAGGACTGGGACAGTGTTTTGGAAGTAGACAAGGATTATTGACTGGTTTGTGTGCTGGTTGAGTTGAATTATGACCTGGTACTTTGTTATTAGAACTGAAAACTGGTGCAAAATCATTAAGAAACTGAAATTCACTTAACTCTTCCTCCTTGCAAAAAAAAGGTTGACTCTCAAAGAAAGTAACATCTATAGAAATAAAAAATTTCTTAGATATTGGATGATAACATTTGTAACCTTTCTGATTTGGGTAATAGCCAAGAAATACACATTTAACTGACTTGGGATCTAATTTACTGTGATGAGGAGAATTATTGTGCACAAACACTGTACACCCAAAGACTTTAAGAGGAATATTTGACAGTAGATGACTGTAGGGATATGCAGTAAGCAACATTTGAATAGGTGTGCGAAAATGCAATACTCTAGAAGGCTGCCTATTGATTAAATGGACTGCTGTAAGGACAGCATCCCCCCAAAATTTTTTAGGAACATGCATAGTGAATAACAGAGACCTTGCAACCTCTAAAATATGTCTATTTTTCCTCTCAGCCACACCATTTTGTTGTGGGGTATAAACACATGAAGTTTGGTGTATAATTCTCTCATTAAGACAATAATCTACTAGAGATTTATTGACAAACTCTTTTCCATTATCAGTTCTTAAGATTTGCACCCTAGTTTGGAATTGTGTTTTAATCATGGAATTGAAATTTTTGAAGATATTGGCCACTTCCGATTTTTCTTTCATGAGAAATATCCATGTAACTCGAGTATGATCATCAATGAATGAAATGAACCATTTAGCACTAGTCACAGTAGGAATTCTAGATGGACCCCAGACATCACTATGAATAAGAGCAAAGGGCTTGGAATCATGGTAAATGCTAGGAGGTAGAGAAGTACGAGTATGTTTAGATATCTCGCAAATTTCACAAGAAAATTCTCTAGGACTTTTATTGTCAAACAAATCAGGAAAAAGTTTCTCTAAGTATAAGAAGTTTGGGTGGCCTAACCTGTAATGCCACAACATCACAGTACTTTCTTTATTTAAACTAGTCCTAGAGTGATTTTGAGTAACTATTTGCTTGAAGGAATGAGATTGTGAATGGAAGGCAGATTCTGCTTCTAGAATGTATAAACCAGATCGTAATTCAGCAGTTCCAATCGTCCTCTCCGAGATCAAGTCCTGAAAAATACAGTAGGTAGGATAAAATTTGGTGAGGCAGTTTTTGTCATAGTTAAGCTTGGAAATAGATAGCAAATTACAGTCTAGGTTTGGAACAAATAAAACTGACTGTAAAGTTAAAATTTTTGAGAGAACAACAGTACCATAACCTGCCACTTTTGATAATGTTCCATCTGCTATCTTAACATTAAAATTACCTTTGCATGGCTCAAATGTATTGAACACTTTAGGATCTCCTGTCATATGATCAGTTGCCCCCGAATCTATAATCCAAGAACCTGGTTTTTTATTTTTAACACTCAAGGCACTGGGAAAAATACCTGACTGTACCATAGAACCGGTCCCAACAGGTGTTGATAAAGAGTGACCAAGTAATTTTTGCAACTGCTCAATCTGTTCCTTGCTGAATAGATTTCCATCACCAGTATTATTTCCACTTGCAGAATATCCCTTCTTGGTTTGATTGCGTGGCTTCCAATCTGCTGGCTTTTCGTGGATTTCCCAGCAGGTTTCCTTGTAATGGCCAGGACGACGGCAGTGATCGCACCATGGTCGGCCTTTTCTGGTTTTACTTTCAACAGGATTGATTGAGTTACCTCTAGCTGCAAGTGCTGATGCGTCTCCACTAGTTGGCATTGATTCAGACCTGAGCATAACCTTCTTTCTACTCTCTTCTCTGCGAACTTCAGAAACCACTTCTCGAATAGAGGGCAGTGGCTTAACACTCAATATTCTGCCGCGAACATCATCCAGGTTATCATTCAAACCGATAAGAAATTTAAAAATCCTCATCTCTTCCAGGTATGATCTGAAAACAGCTCCATCATCGTTACACTTCCAGTTTAACTTGTTAAACATATCTACTTGCTGCCACAGACGTGACAGTTTGTTGAAATATTCTATCACTGTTAGATCACCCTGCTTCACTTCATGTAAAACTCCTTCAATTCCAAACCTCTCCGAAATATTATCCTTATTTGAGTAGGTTTCCTTCACAGCTTCCCAAACTTCATAGGCCGTTTCATATAATAGGAAATTTTCTCCAACTTCTGGTGTCATGGAGTTTATGAGCCAGGACATCACCTTACTGTTATCAGCCTCCCAAATCTTGTACCCCTTTTCTTTCTTCTCTGGAATCTCCACATCTCCTGTGATAAAATCAGCTTTACCTTTCCCTTTAATGTAAAGCATAACAGATTGTGACCAAGGCAAATAATTATGCCCATTTAACTTGTGGTTCGTGATGATTTGATGACTTTGAGATAGATCGACAGTACTTCCTTCAGAGGATGAACCTTCAGAACTGCCATTCAAAGCAATTCCAAATTTTGACATATCTAAACCTGATGTAGGTTTTACTGGAGGAAGTAACAGAGATAAGTATTGCCGGAAAGAGCAATGATGAATATAGCCAGAGATGGCTCTGATACCATGTGAGTTTTTAAGAGAGATTGAGAGAAAAAATCTACTATTCTGATTATTCTTCTAAGAATTTATATTACAAGAAGAGAGAGATTTAAACCAGCCCTAATAAAAGCAACTAACCTCCAACTAACCTTAAATCAGTCCCTGTCTGCCACTAAACTAAAGATTCCACCTAAATGATTATTCCCAACACAATAACAGCTAATAAAACACTCCTAATAAATTCTGACGGCTAGAAGACATTAACAGCCCTACACTTTACAAGACAAGAATAACAGAGCTACAATTTAGGAAATAACAGATTGCAACACTAATTATGTGGAAATTAGTGATTAGATATATTTTATAGATGAATTAATTATCAGTAATGCACATTCATTCACCCATTGTCACATTATTGATTTGAGATATAGATAAGATTGAATGTCAAGCATCATTGATACGGAAAATCAATATTGGTTTTTGCCAACTATGTTTCAATAGTAAAGATGTCTACCAGGTATACATATATTAAAAATACTCGGGCACCAAGTCATGAACATGACTATTACAATCATTCTAAACAAAATTGTCTAAGGCAGTTTAACCCAAGCTGTAGAAATTAAATCTAGCTTTTTTATTTTTTGGGCCAAATTAAATCATAAAAATGAAAAAAGTAATAATACACTACTAAAAAATTTATCCAAATGATAGGACAAGTTTATATGTAATTACCATATCATCAATACATTATCTTAAAATTAATGTAATAGTTACAAATCAACTTATCATATCATTTAAACAAAATTTTGATAAATGTAACATTATTCAAATAAAAAAGAACAATAATGTTCACGGATCCTTTCGACTTTAAGAGTAAAAACATTTAGAGCTATGTACAATTGAATTCAAATGCACCACATCCAACAATGTTTGAGAAATGAACCCAGCAGCCGAATCCTAAAACAGAAAGAAACAGAGTATATCAACGGCTTATAAGCCCAACCCTTTATAGGGTTAGCAAAAAACAGACTAAAGCATCAAAATGTTCATAAGATCTGGAAGCATTTCAAACCTATAAAGCAATAATTCAAAATCGAACTCTAATCTTATATACGATAAATTTTTTTATATCAATCTAACTTCTACCATAACAACAATTTTCTGCAAGATCCTAACCAACAATGAGAAAAACTGAGTGGCATAGGAGAACTGCTATTCTGAAATTATATATTATAATTGTGAACTAATTTAAGCATTGGAGCTTGTTATCATTTCAGCGTATCAACTGCCATGCAAAATTTGTCGAGCAGTAATTTATGTTGGTGTTCTTGCACTTACGACATCCCAGAAATCTACCTTCAAGTTCTCTTTCGTTTAAGACCTCCCCATACCCTCAGAACATGTGATACTCCCTCTTTTAATGAGGCCTTTCTGTTTTCCCTGAAATTCCAGAGCTCTAGAATTGTGTGTCTACCACTTGGATTGTACTCATTCATTTCACTCAAGGCTGCAGTCACGGCATTGTAGACTTCTTCCCCATATTCTTCCTTCAGATTTTTCAATTTCTCATCCTCCGCATCAATTATTTCCTATGGAAGTACAACCATAAACAGTAAAAAATCATGGACATAGTAAATGAAAAACAAAAGCAGATGAAGAAATGTTACGTCAGACTTGTGTGATAGTATTACTGAAACAGTAAATAAACCGCTTAGAAAGGAAATGAAATAAATAGAAAAAAAAAAAAAAAAGGTAAAAAATGTCTAGAAACATGAAATAGTAAAAACCATAGGACCGTGAGAGCTCAAGAGAATCTTAGCACAGGTAAATTTAAGCGAATGGTATCTGGCACATTCAGATTGTATTGACATGGTAGAGAAAAAACTAGAGTACCAGCTATGTCTGCAACAGTTACAACACACAATGGAACCAACCATTCTACATAAAACGTATATGAGGATGTTGTCAATCAGTGGTAGCTTTATATCAAATTGAACATCATAAAAGAGTGAACTTTCAAGTTTATTACAACTGCTAAAAAAAATACCTTGGTGTTTCCTTCTTTATCCATGATAATTTTAAAAGGAAGCCAGTTAGGATCCCTAAGATAATCTTGCCACTGGGAGCACAGCTCCCATGCTTTCACATCTGCTTCCTCCCCTGGATACTTCCTATTCATCACAGAACAGAATGGCTTCTGGTCAAGCTCTCCCATTCTCTTCACACCAATGATAGCATTGCCTGCCCCCGACTTCAAAATCTGTGACAAAAAGAATATAATTAAATCATTCAATAATTGAAAAGCTGAAAAACTTGAGAATATATAATCCACAATGTTGCAATCATCTCATAAATGACTAATGTTACAGCCAAAAAGCACAATCAACCCTTGCAATGTTAAAACAGTAGCATGCTAATGTGTCAAAACCATAAATAACAAAATTATAATAAAATCATGCAATGTTCTCTCATTTTAACATGATATATGGTTCTCAAGCAGAATGACTAATATTACATTAACCTTTTCTTGTATAATTACTATCATAGTTAAAACAGTAGAATGTTTAAAAGTTGAAATCATTATTCTTCAGGTTGAAACCTTATAAACCAACATTTCACAGGTTAGGGTTCGGATGCAATAAAACTCCCTTCACCCATTTTACGTAAACCATTTCACAGGTTTCAGCATCGTCAATCCTTCTATGTGAAGAAAAAAATGATAAACGCAATAAAAATTTTCACATTTCAACGTTGAAAATCATCATAAATCTTTAAAATCAGAAAAAATATAAAATAAAAAGGCTATTTGAAGGAAATGAATACATTTGCAGCTACACTGCTTATATTAGTCTTGCAAAAAGATTTACAGCTTAGAATTCGTAACGTAAAAACTCAAAAGTAATCAGTGATTCAGTAACTTTAAAACCAATCCAACCCACAAGAAAAGGATTTATTCTGATCCAATGCAGAACAAACTGTGCAACTAAATCTCTTCGCGTATATTGGAAGTTAATGGACTTCAGACCTGATGTAGAAAGGCACCAAAACACTATATTACCTTGTCATTCCTTGAAGAATATAAACCACCAACCTCCAGCAATGCCTATAAAAATGATTCAGACTCACTAAGTATTTTGATGAATTAACATTAATGGTAAAAGAACTTCTTAATAAAATAACTTATTCATATTTCATTAGACACAATTAGTATACAGATCATTTAAATTGAAGATTTCAAGGGAAACAATCCTTACATTAATGAGCTCTTTGCGAGTATCTTGAAACTCATCATTGACTTTTCTCGCTCCTTAACAATAAGAGTTTGATTAAGTTCTTCCATTGCTTCATATTCTTCTTCCTTCTCCTTTAATTCGTTCTGAATTGATTCAGTATTTTTCTTGACTTCCATAACTTTATCCTCTTCCATGCGCTTCATCACTTCTAAAGCTCCTCTCAGACGCTCTAACTCCAATTCCAATGTTTGTTTGACATCAAGGTTCTTCTGTAGCTCAATTATTAGTATGTCCAGTATTTCTTTTTCTTTCTGCAATTTACAGTAAGTCACACGAAGTAAATAAAACTTCTAACTTGCATACGCAGCCATGCTTTAAATGAAATTAAAACATTCTAAAAAAAAATAAAAAGGAACCTTACGATCTTCTCCCAGCCTCAACAAAGTTTCTTCAGCCTTCTTTTGCTCCAAATATGCCCTTTCAAGCTGAAAGAAGAATAAGCAATCTCAAAATAATTACTACCAAAAAGATTAAATGCAGCTATATAAATCCAGCCACTAACGTAGCAATATAAAGTCATAAGTCAAAACTTTGCCACTAGCATGGTGTTTTTGTAGGTGAACAAAAAGAAGGAACATCATCTGGAGACATATTTTAAAATTAAGTCAATAAGTTAAAATCGTCCAAGCGCAATTACTTCAACTAGATTACATAAGTAAAACTACATTGCAGTTTCAAATGCACCTGTTTACTCCGAATCAGAAGTTCAAGATAAAAACCTACAAAGAAGGATGAGAAGGGACACTGAAATTAATTTTAACAAGAATTAGTCCTAATATGGGTAAGAATTAAGACGGTCCAAGTACCATTCTCTTAAGCTTTCGAAGTTTTTTCTTTTCAGTTTCAATCTTGGACTCTCGATCCTTCAATTCGTTCTCAAGTTCTTCTACTCGAAGCTGGAGTTGCTTCTGATCACGTTCATCCGATTTCTTTTGAAAGACTTCAATGCCTGATAAACTCATCTCCAAATTTCTTTTAATCTCTTCAGACAACTTTCTAGAATCATAAGATTCATCTCCAAGCATTGTATTTGTTTCTAGATACAAAACAAAATAAATCAAATATGTTACAGCATTGAAATGCAAAATCATTTAAAACATACTTCATTTCAGTATACATACATACCTTGGCTCTTCATCATATTCATTTCCATTTTCCTGGTTAGATACGCGCTAGCTCGTCTTCTTGGCCTGATTTTGAACCAGAAAGCTTGAGATTCTTTTCAGATGGTAGAGAGATTGAAAAACTTTTACGTATAAATAAATATATTGATTTGGAAGACCCGAAACATATTTCCATGCACACCCTTTGGATGATCATAGGGATAGACGACACGTTTTTCAATTACGCTTGAAAGGACACAACACTTGATCTTCTCGGAGATAGGCAAAGCGCAGTAAGAGAAGAGAAGGAGAGAGAAAAAGGAACAACAGGCGTTCTGCTTGAGCAGAGTTTCTGACTCATCTCGAGCAATGTAGAAGATTTTTGGAAACATAAAATATTACTGGAAACGTCCAAGATTCTTGGGAATACGTTTATGGAGTCTCTTGGGTTACAAGGAAACCGCCACACTTTGCATCATCTTCAAATTATCACTCTAAGCAAAGACTTGTCCATGTCAATGAAAATCTTCATCAAATTATCACTTGAATTCTGCACCATCTTTATCATTCCTGATTAACATGTACATATAAATGAAAATAAATAGAAAGTGACAATAGAACAAATATATTGTGAAAACATGCAACACAAAGCAAAACTACATTATCCCCCCGCCCCCTCCCCAAAACAAAAACAAAAAAAAAAATAGAGCAAAACCATTGAGCTACATACCTGCACTCAAATCAATTATTTTCCCCCATTTAAATTATAAGATATGAACCTACATAGTACTATATAGTTATTAGTTCAAAAGCTGCATATTACTTTTCCCACAAACCTATTACCTATCTTATTCTGACGTTTATCATCCCCATTTAATTCTCACTTCCATTTTTAAAATTTTGCAATTAATTGATAATTCTTCATATACTGGACATGCTACACTTTGGAAGGTTTACAACAAGCAGACTTTTCGATCACTGGAAAGTCATAAAAAGAGTTATCCTTCGTTTATTATTATTTTTTTGGGTATTTTCAGAAATTATTAATCGAATTCTTTTATTCTTTGATATTTAAAGACCAGAATTTTGCATATGAAATTGGATATCTTTGATATTCGATTTAAGTAGCATATATTAACTAGTAAATCTAAAATTCGATTCAATCTATATAATTAAAAGATTTTAAAAATTTTTGTATTCATAAAAAATGTGTGATAATTAGCAACATTGATTAAACACGGCTTGAAATGAGTTTATTCGTATGCAAGATTTGATTCTCTTTTATTTAAAATTTACATTAAATAAAATTAAATTGTTCTTTGATAGAATCAAATTGGAAAATAGACGAAGGGGTGTCAAAATACAAAAAATAAGCCTTCTCAACATGATTTTCCAAATCAAATTAAGAGGACTTCACAGTATGCATTTTTCCCTTGTTTTCTCATCAAATTAATGATAAGCGTGCAAGAGGGAGATATGGAGTGATTGCATTTTCTTACTTGTCCCCCAATTTAATAAGTTGACGGCTTCTTGCCTCCTAAGTTTTTATGTAAAGTTTAGTTGACGATCTAATAACAGTACTTCATACTTATCCATTACAAACGAATTTTGAGTGTCACAAATTTTGATTTTTCAATTCTAATCATAAATCATGTAGTTAAACATTGTATCAAGGTCTATAATGTATATAACATTTTCAATCCACTTTGTGTGTATCAGGTTTAAATTATTACACATGTAGATGATAATGTATCTATCGTCATACTTAATATCCAATAATAAATAAAATATATAAAAATAAAAGATTTAGGGGGGTGTATTCAATCATGACTATAAAAAACTTTTATAGACTTCTTTTAGTGAATGACTTTTATAGAATTTCATAAACTTTTAATGACTTTACAAATTTATGAAAAACTTTTAGAGACTTTTATAAATTCTTTTTAAAAAACTTTCATTAACTTACATAGATTGTTATAGACTTCTACAAAAAATAATATCAAAAACTTTCATAGACTTCCAATAGACTTTCATAGATATTAATAAACTTTCACTAATTAATATAATATTTACTTTATAAGTTAGTAAAATTATATTCATCATATCGATAATTGATTAAAAAATATGATACATAAAATATAAATATAGTCTATTACAAAATAATAATAATAAGAAAAGTATAGTCACCTCAACTACATAAACAGATAATCAAAATATCAAATATTTCAAGTATTTTATGATTTAATTTATATCTTTTATGAAAAATAAAATCTTTAATATCCGTTAATGTTAATAATCTCAATATTGTTTCACATATTAGTAGTTATAATAGTCTTTCATTCATTAACATGCTCTCTTTTTTGTTCTTAAATATCAAAAAATGAGTTGAAATCGTTGTTTACATTAACTAGTAATGATGCTTAAGATGAAAAAGATTCATAGATATTAATAAACTTTTATAGATTTTCATTTACTTCTAAAATAAAAATATATTCATTTAACAAACTTGTGCAAATTATACACTTTATAAGATATATTTTTCATCTCAATGAAAATATTTTTCTTTTGACATAATGTAAATAAACAGGTGGAAAACAACTATCAAAACTAATGTTTTACAAAATTCAAACTGATTAATTTTATAATATTTTACAAATATTAAAATTGATTATCCTATCCCAAATATTAAATAATCAAAAGTAATATGCATAAAAATTGAAAAAAAAAATCACAAGTATAAATATAATTAAATTTAAAATTTTAATTTTCTTAATTAATTACTAGCTAAAAAATCATCAAATATTAATTTATTTTCCTCTTTTAATTGAAATAGAAGTTTTTCTTTTTATTTTGTAATATAAAAAATAAAGATTCCATTGATTAATTTCATCAATGAAGTAATGAGATTTTTTATTTATACATTATGAATTCTATTTTCATCATTTATACATAAGAAATACTAAACTGTTAGCTTACAATATAATTATTAATAATAGTTGTATTATTTATTATAAGAATAATAAGATGATTTAGATCAATATTCATCTAAATATTTTTTTTTGTATTGTTTTTATATAAATATAAATTATAATATTTTTTTTAATTTATTTTGCCAAGATCTAACGCCTCAATTTTAATCCAAATTTTAAATTTTTTACAAAATAATAAATTAGTGTCCTTTGGAAAAAAATGAGTTTAATAAGATTTAAAAAACTAACAATTTGAACATAAAAAGAAAATATTGACCATTATAATTCACAATAAAATAGAAGTGAAATATATATGTATGTGTGTGTGTGTATTTTTAAAATAAGTGAAATAGTTTTATTTATGGGAGATTCAAATAAAAGTAATGGTGAGGTTTGCTTCTATAGTCAAAAATAAAAGTCTACAAAAGTTTTGAAGGGGAGTGGAGGAGATTTTATGGAGCTTGATTATTATAAATTTAACATAAAAGTCTACAAAAGTCATTAAAATTTTAAATTCTATAAAAGTCATTGACATTTTAAATACCTCATAACTTTTATAAACTCTTAAAAAGTTTTGATTGAATACACCTTAACTTTTATAGACTTTATAAAAGTTTTTAAAAGTCTATATTGAATACCGGATGACTTTTGCAGAGTCTTTAAAAGTCTGTATTGAATACACACAAACTTTTAAACTCTATAAAAGTCATTAAAAGTTTAGATTGGATACACCCCCCTTAGTATTTTTTTGAAGTCATGTGCATTTTTTACCTCGTCATGGGAAGTTCATATTATGTTAGTAGTTAATAACCGCATTGATGATTGACCATAACAAGAGATCATCATCATCATCATTCTTTCTCACAAGGGCTTTTTGTCACCATGCCTATCATTGTTTATTATTACCTTGATAATCAATTTTTTTTTCTTAAAATAGTATTAGTAAATTTGTTTATCATGGTCAACTTCCTAACTTTTTTTTTTTTTTTTGTTTCATGCATCAATATTATCCCCCTAAAAAGAGAAACACAATCCATCATTGATTATTTAAAAATTGAACATTAACAAATGGAAAATGCTCTAATTATCAATCTTATTCATAATTACTTCTCTTGGTGGCCACAACCCATGTACAACTTTCCAATGGCGTTGCCCCAATGCGACACTCCCACTCTACCATAGCTTTTTGTATTGCATGCTCACAGTAAATATTATTTTTCTTTCGTTTCTCCCCCTTATCATATGAGATAGTCTACCATGCCGTGAGGTACATGTACATCTTCAACGGTGACACGCATCTAATTTTACTATGTGACACGATTGAAACAGGAAAACAATCTTCTTGTGCTTCCTACTGCACCAAGATGTTTCCCTATCTTCTGATCCTTCAACAGAGACCCAATTTGCCTATAAATTGCCACCATTTATCACCGTTATTTCACAGCATATTCTACACAATTGCTTGCCCTGCAATTGATATGTTCCACAAATCTAGTTTCATTTTTTTAATACTCATGTAAAATATATCAATGACATATACCAATCGTGTCAAGTTCTTTTATGTTTTACAGATGACATAAATTGTTTTCAATAGAACAAATATGCACGTTACCCTGTTGATAGTTCATATATATATATATAACACTTTAACTTGAATTGAAATTCATACACATAGATGCATATACAATATTATTTATAAAATCTATCTGTAAATAGTGTTTAATTTTAACAGATTTTGATTGATCATTTGGTATAAAAAAAAAACAGAGAAAAAAAAGGTTGTGATGAAACCGTATGTCATCTCATTGAAGTTTTTCTCATGTATCTAGATCTTGATTGATTGTTTAATATTTGTTTCTTTGTAAGAGTTTTAAAGTTGGAATGGATAAAAGCATATATATGGACATCTACATTCAATAATAAAGACGCTATGCATGTTCATGTATATATTAATTGTTTCTTTACACAGGTTCAAAGCTGTATAATAATCACCATGAAGGTTATGATGCTAGTAACTTTTGTCGGGTTCTTGTTGATCTCGGCAAATCTTGAAGCCAAAGCAAAAAGGCTTATTTCGGAGGAGAAACATAAGCTGATGATGATTCAACGTAGTAGGCTCCTGAGCGAGAGAAATACCGTCGAACCTAAAACTAAAACAAACCGTGATGATGATGAGGGCGAGGAACCAAACGGGAGTTATGGTAAATATGGAAATAATAACGACAAGGATTCCAGTAGTCACCATTATTATTCGACAGATAAGAGACCTGCACCATAAAACTAAGTCATAGCATGTGTGCATAAGAGAATTGATAATATTAATCTGTGGCTTGTAATAAGATTGTGGAACTATCATGAATTCATGCGTGTTAGGACAGCAATAAAAAAAAAAAAAAAAAAGATCTACACATGAATCGTGTAGTATCACTACGACGAAGTTTTCAGTGTAATTGCAGGTGTGAGGCTTGTAGGCCGACGAAGTAATACTGCTGTCGTAACTTGTACGTGTTAAAAACTCCGATTCAATAAAAGAAACTATGGGTATATATATGTATATTCGCCTGGTTTTGTATGTCCTTATCATACATGTACATAGATATATATTTATGGACATCTATTCCTTCTCTAGCTATTCAAACTTTTAAGCTTCAGTTACATTCCAATGATTTGTTTTTCGTGAGAAATGATTAGCCCTCAAAATTAGTTATTCTTCTTAAAGGGAAAAACCCTAGATCTAGTGATTTCTTGTTGCAACTTGGTTTTGGGGAAGAGCAAATTAAGTTTTTTTTTTTTAAAAAAAAAAAAATAAGTTTGTATATAGTTTCGTTAAGTTGTTCAACTATCATGGTGAAATTGTGCTTCTGTTCAGAAATTAAAATTTAAAACCACCTGTAGTGATAATAAACAGTGCAGTATACTTGGCGCGTGTTTATATATATTCGAGTATTTTTTATCTTATTTGAAACCTATATACATATATACTTACCTATATTTTGTGATACATCATATTAACAGCATTACAATGAGGACTTCTTTATGTATCATATATCAACAATGGAATAATGTGTTAAATTGCCATCGGTCTCTTTAATCATACCATAATATATATGAGTTTGTTCACACATGATAATTAATTTTCTGCTGATGTACAATTTCATATTTATATTTGCTATTTGATAATTAGTATTTAGTACTCTTTGATGCCCCAAATGAGATTCAGCATAGCTACCTATTTATATCAACTTGTGTTAATTAATAATTAATAATAATACTTGTTGACATATTTAACTCTGAAGTAAGATATAAAAGATATATAATGACATAAAAGGATAAAAAATTAAGGGATAATCCTGAAAAACCCCCTGAAAACAAAAATAATCTCAATTCACCTTAGCTTTTGAAAATATTAGCCAAAAACCCCCCTACCGTCTCCCTAAAGCGGTTTTCATTTAAATTTTGGTGGTTTTGTGATAAAAAATACTAAAAGACCAAAATACCCTTATAAATTTTAAAAATTAAATAAAAACTACACTTACTATATTAAAAAATTAAATAAAAATAATAAAATAATAAAAATTGAAATAAAAATTAAATAAATGAAATAATAAATTTTTATTAAAAAAAAACTAAAATTACATTAAACCGAAAAACAATTACGCAGATTTCACTGCATCACAACAACACACACCAAGCAAAAAAAAGTTCATCGCTACAATTACATCAAACAATTTTCTACAAGTACATTACATCAAACAAACAGATTTCATTACATCAAACAATATAAACCAAATTTCAGATGCATAAAACCAAACAAACAAATTTCACTACATCCAGTAATCAAAAAAACGCAGGAACAGTGCCTATAGATCCCCATTTGCACCGCCGCACAGCGCCTATATCCCCATTCGCACCGCCGCACTACTCTACAACGAAGGCACACAACCTGCCGTTCCTTATCGTCCTCTCCATCTCCTCCACGAACTGCGTCGGAACAGCGCCCGCACGATATGCTCCGCTTCCTCACCGCTGTACGCAACAGCACTCAGCCCTCCAGCGCCTACAGATCGACCTTTGCACCGCCGCACCGTCGCACTGCTTTCCTGCCGTTCGCACCGTCGCACCGCTGTACGTAACAGCACTCAGCCCTCCAGCGCCTACAGATCGTCCTTTGCACCGTCGCACCACCGCACTGCTTTCCCGCCGTTCGCACACAGCCCGCCGTTCCTCATCGTCCTCTCCATCTCCTCCACGAACCGCGTCGGAACAGCCCCTGCACAATATGATCCGCTTTCGCACCGTCGCACCGCTCGACGCAACAGCACTCAGCCCTCCATTCCTCGTCGTCCTCTCCGCCTCGTCCATGAACCAGTGCGCCGTGAACACCACGTCGAAGATCCCATTGAAGAACAAACCAACATCACCGCTTGTATAATCAGAGTCGGCGGTGGCGTAAAAAAGGGCGGCGACTATGGCGTACGGTTGTGTGTTGAGCGGTGATGGGTTAGGCTTTTGAATGGTGATGGTGATTGGGTGAGATCTGGGAGAGAAAGAAAGAGAGAGAGAGAGAGAGTAGTGGTGATGGGAGGGAGGGAGTAATTAATGGGTGGTGATGATGACCGAAAATTTTTTTTTAGGTTTTATTTTTTCTTTTTTTATTTAATTAAAACCTCAATAAATGGGATGTAGCTGTCATCCAATATTTTGGTATCAAATGACGTTTTTACCCTCAAAAACTAACGGATCTGTTACTTTATTGACAAATTCACTATTTCATTAAACGGTTGGATTGTTTTAGATATTATTTTTAAAACCAGGGATGGTTTGATATTATTTTCAATTCCAAGAGATAAATTAATAATAACCCAAAAATTAAAAATATGGCAGTTACAAGCTTTGATTTATATTTTAAATTTAGTGGAAGGGGGAAAAAATAGAAATATATAAGTGAAATAATCGTTTATGGAAATTTAACTAATACTATAAATTAGCTACACTACCAAATATCTAGCTAGTAAAATGTATAAAAATTTAATGGGTATCAATAGAAGGTCAAGCAATGATATATGCCGTGTAAATATAAAATTTTCAGTACGTATAAAAAATAATTCAATCCGATGGATGTACATAAATATTTTAATTTAACAGGAATTAAAACAGGTTTTTATTAACTGTTTCGTGCTATTAAAAACTAAGCATATATCCCTTTGATAATTGTGATTGGATGATCAAATCTCCTCATGTTCAATTTATCAACACATGTGAAGTGAAGAATCTTACTGAATTACAATAGCTTTTAATAAATATTTATCTATTCGATGTCGACTAAAAAACAAAAAAAAGCTAGCCAAAACATTTAGGTACGAAACAAAAATGTATCATTTTCAATATCACATATGTTACGCACTCAAGGTTGATTCCTCTCAAGTCTTCACTGTATATGAGACAGTTCCTCCTTCCTCAATGCCTTGTAAATTTACAGTGGCTCTATCCCATTCTTTTTTAACATGATTTAGGCTAGTAAACTATTTATAAATATGAGAGAGAGAAAAATTAACAATATTTATAATCTATTATTTTTCATAATAATGTATTTTTTATTGTAAAATGTCGAGGGAAAAAAAAAAAATTATAAGAAGATCTCAGCTAACTCCACCTTCAAACATTGCATAGCAATAAAACTAAGAAATATTCTCGACTCATTTACATTTAGTTCCTGACTTGAACTTTGTTTTGTTATTTGATTCCATTGCATTTTTCGCATTCGAATTTCTTTGTTCTACTGCTAAACAAAAATATTTATCACTTAAAAGGAGGAATTAGAGAAATAAAGACGAAAAAAACTTTTACCTAAAAAAGTAAAGATAACCACTAAAATGGTCGTTGATGATCATACGTGTCGAGTGGTGCTACTAACTAAAATCAATCTCTCATCACTAACTGTCTACAAAGTCCTTTTTAGTTTTTTTTTTTAATATAATTCACCATTTATTCAACTTAAAGATGATCAATATACAATTAAACATTAAAACAAAATAAAACAGACAAACATCAATTTTAATTAATTAATTGAATTTTCTTTATATTAAACAACTTTAATTTGCATCTTCACTCTTAGATCAAGTAGCTACTCTACTTTTTTCTCCCAATATTATATGTATAGGTTTCTGAAGGTTAGTAGATTTTTTATTACATAATTAAAAAAATATATACTAACAATTTTGACGTACATTTGTGGGCCCGCTCATGAATACTCGGCCCAAAAAATTGAAGTTCGACTCAGCCATTTTCTCTAATCTAAAACCAGTTGGTTTCTCGGGTTTGGTTCTAATTTAACCAAAACCCATCTACTTGCAAAAGAAGCCCCTTTGATGCAGATCTCTAAGGCCTCATTCGGTGCATGCTATAGGATTAGGTAATATACATGAGATTGAGTTTGATTGAATTGAATGTGATGAAATGAGATTGGATTGGATATTATCCTGTGTTGAAACATGAGATAGAATTAAAAATAGTGCGTAAAAACTTGGATTTTAAAGTAATTTTTCAAGGGTTTCTCAAAAATTTGTAGACTAACTAGTCAGAGTTGGCTCCACAACCGCTATCATCGCTTACCTCCTCTATTACCACCCTCCTCCATCAGCGATCTATGACATCGAAGAAGATCAACGATCAGTGATGGTGCAGAAACTGCTCGGAGACGAAGATGGACAAGTGCAGAAATCACGACGGAGAGGAAGATGAAGAAGATATAGATGAACGAGCACAAAAACTGCTAACGGAGACGAAGATGAAGAAAAACTTCAAAGAGCACAGAATCGTAATAGAGACGAAACAAAAGTAGAGAGAGATAAGCGAGAATGACCAGTACCAATGTGTGGATGGAGGGAGAGAGAGAGGAAGACAAGGGAGGAGGAGAAGTGAGTGGAGGCAACGGCAATGAAGGCAGAGGCAAGGCATTGGAGAAGGAGCAGACAAAGGGATTATTTTAACCCATATGATCGAACGGGTTAGATTTATTCCAAAATAATGAGATAAATCAGTGATAAATTAAATTAGTGAAGGGCGAGTGGAAGTATCAAACATGGGTTTGGATCAAAAACTTATCCAATCCCAATCCTAATCCGTGTAACAAATATAGACTAAAAAGATCATAACTGATAATAGGTTAGCAGTCCATCAAGTCATGAACCAAAATACAAATTTTATTTTTATTTTATTTTTTTGTTTTTTAAGGATATTTTCTATTGAATGATTGCGGTGTTTGGACAATTAATCTTTGCAGATTATTAACATAAAACGCATTTGTGTAACAACCCATGAATCAAATTAAAAAAGGAAAAGATCTCAGTCATTTTTAAAAAAAAAAAAAAATTGAAGCGTGGCAACTTCAGTTTCATTAATTATAAATTTTGAGTAACATATCTAATCGATATTGTTGCTAAGCTCATACTTTATACGTATTGGTTACAAACTACATTACCAAAATTCGTATATAATCTCTTTTTTTATATTTGATTTTGTATATTTATTATAGTTTACATATATTTATTTTTTCTATAGATCTTTCGTGTCGATAATTAGAGAAGCCTTGTCACTGTAACTGATTGGATTTGCCGTATGCAAATAAAGAACGTTAAGATTGCTTTGTTAATGCATACATCCTTGTATATAGTTATAACTAATTGGATGTCATATCTATTGTCTTTGCTAATATTCAACCTTTTAATAACTAATTTGCACCTGACTCACATAGCTGCTTATTTTCTTTGTTTTAATGATAACGTTCCATTGGATAAAAATATCGGAAAATCTAAGTTAAAGGAAGACGAAGCTCATGCATGTTTATGCATCAGTTGTTTCTTTACAGGTTAAAAACTATATAATCGTCACGATGAAAGTTACCTTACAAGTACTCTTTATTGGGTTCTTGTTGATCTCGGTAAGTCTTCAAGACGAACCAAAAAGTCCTATTTTGGTGAAGGAACAGACGATGACTGAACGTGTGCTCGTGGACGAGATAAATTGGTCGGATCCCAAATTTAAAACAAGCAGTGATACTGACAACAACGACGAATCAAGCAAGAGTTATGATAAATATAAACATGTTAATAGAGAAGGTCCCGACAGTCACCGTCATTTTCCATGAAGAATTAACGTTGACGTAGGTATTAATTATATGAGTATTAATCCAGGGCTTGTAATAATATTGTGGAGCTAACATGCATGTTAGGAGAGCCAACGAAAAAAGAAAAGACAAAAATTAAGAAATAAATAATATACACATCATACGTGATTCATGTGCAGTATCACTACGATGAAGTACTCTGTATTTGTATGAAGTCAGGTCTTAGCCTGGTCGGCCAAAGGAGTAGTACTGTTGCTGTATGTGTTATAACTCTGGATTAAGTACAACTATAAAAGAGACCATGGATACATGGCATGGTTTTGTATGTCCATTTCTCCTGATTAAATAGAAAATCCCAAATATAATTTACCAAATCTAACACTCATATGGTTTTCACTAAATTATAAGTAATGATAATAAAGTGAGCGCCACTCAAGCCCCAAGGTTTGGATTAAGTTCCGACCAAGAGATCTAATATTGAACTCCTTCGAGTTCGAGTCTATTTACTTGGAATATGTTCTATAATTTATTTTTATTTTTATTTTTTTGACTTACAGGATTGTGAGGTCAGATAGTAGGCTCTAGTTTAGATGCTTTACATAAGTGTATCTTTAAGTTTGACTTGTTTTCATGATTCCAACAGAAATAATTTCCAGTTGCCTCCAAAAATTTACTTTTTGTTTTGATGCAAAAATGGTCATTCACTTCATTCTGTTACAACATAGTGGCTTCTGGTGTTGTGTTAATCTCATGGTAGTGTTACTAATTATTTGCATTTTGCATCCATAATATACCAGAGAGGCTTTTGCTGTTTGCATCCATGATATTGCTTGATACATATCGTTCGCTCTATAGCTTCAAACTGTGATTCGATTCTCTTGGTTGTCAATCCTTTACCTCATCTAGTAATATTAAACATCTCAATTTTTTATATCTCATTAACATCCAAACTAATTATGTGGAAATTAGTGATTAGATACATTTTATAGATGAATTAATTATCATTAATGCACATCCATTCACCAATTGTCACATTATTGATTTGAGATATAAATAAGATTGAATGTCTAGCATCATTGATACCGAAAATCAATATTGGTTTTTGCCAACTATGTTTCAATAGTAAAGATGTCTACCAGGTACACAGATATTAAAAATACTCGAGCACCAAGTCATATAAACATGACCATTACAATCATTCTAAACAAAATTGTCTAAGGCAGTTTAACCCAAGCTGCAGAAATTAAATCTAGCTTTTTAATTTTTTGGGCCAAATTAAATCATAAAAATTAAAAAAGTAATACTACACTATCCAAAAATTTATCCAAATGATATGACAAACTTATGTGTAGTTACCACATCATCGATACATTATCTTAAAATTAATGATAGTTATAAATCAACTTGTTATATCATTTGAACAAAATTTTGATAAGTGTAACATTATTCAAATAAAAAAGAACCACAATGTTCACATATCCTTTCGTCTTTAAGAGTTAAAACATTTAGAGCTATGTACAATTGAATTCAAATGCACCACATCCAACAATGTTTGAGAAATGAACTCAGCAGCCGAATCCTAAAACAGAAAGAAACAGAGTATTATCAAAGGCTTATAATAGCCCAACCCTTTATAGGGTGAGCCAAAAACAGACTAAAGCATCAGAATGTTCATAAGATCTGGAAGCATTTCAAACCTATGAAGCAATAATTCAAAATCGAACTCTAATCTTATATACGATAAATTTTTTTATATCAATCTGACTTCTACCATTTCTGAACAACAATTTTCTGCAAGATCCTAACCAACAATGAGAAAAACTGAGTGGCATAACAGAACTGCTATTCTGAAATTATATATTATAATTGTAAACTAATTTAAGCACTGGAGCTCGAAAGCATTCAGCGTATCAACTGCCATGCAAAATTTATCAAGCAGTAATTTATGTTGGTGTTCTTGCACTTACAACTTCCTAGAAACATACCTTCAAGTTCTCTTTCGTTTCGGTTTAAGACCTCTCCATACCCTCAGAACATGTGATACTCCCTCTTTTAATGAGGCCTTTCTGTTTTCCCCGAAATTCCAGAGCTCTGGAATTGTGTATCTACCACTTGGATTGTACTCATTCATTTCACTCAAGGCTGCAGTCACGGCAGTGTAGACTTCTTCCCCATATTCTTCCTTCAGATTTTTCAATTTCTCATCCTCCGCATCAGTTATTTCCTATGGAAGTACAACCATAAACAGTAAAAAATCATGGACATAGTAAATGAAAAACAAAAGCAGATGAAGAAATGTTACGTCAGACTTGTGTGATAGTATTACTGAAACAGTAAATAAACAGCTTAGAAAGGAAATGAAAAAAGTAGAAAAAAAAGTAAAACATGTCTAGAAACATGAAATTGTAAAAACCACAGGACCGTGAGAGCTCAAGAGAATCTTAGCACAGGTAAATTTAAGCGAATGGTGTCTGGCACATTCAGATTGCATTGACATGGTAGAGAAAAAACTAAAGTACCAGCTATATCTGCAACAGATACAACACACAATGGAATCCAACCATTCTACATAAAACGTATATGAGGATGTTGTCAATCAGTGGTAGCTTTATTTCAAATTGAACATGATAGAGAGAACTTTCAAGTTTATTACAACTGCTAAAAAAAATACCTTGGTCTTTCCTTCTTTATCCATGATAATTTTAAAAGGATGCCAGTAAGGATCCCTAAGATAATCTTGCCACTGGGAGCACAGCTCTACTGCTTTCGCATCTGCTTCCTCCCCTGGACACTTCCTATTCATCACAGAGCAGAATGGGCTCTGGTCAAGCTCTCCCATTATCTTCACACCAATGATAGCTTTGCTTGCCCCCCACCTCAAACTCTGTGACAAAAAGAATATAATCAAATCATTCAATAATTGAAAAGCTGAAAAACTGGAGAATATATAATCCACAATATTGCAATCATCTCATAAATGACTAATGCAACAGCCAAAAAGTACAATCAAACCTTGCAATGTTGAAACAGTAGCATGCTAATGTGTCAAAACCACAAATAACAAAATTATAATCAAATAATGCAATGTTCTCTCATTTTAACATAATAAATGGTTCTCAAGCAGAATGACTAATATTACATTAACCTTTTCTTGGATAATTAATATCATAGTTAAAACAGTAGAATGTTTAAAAGTTGAAATCATTATTCTTCAGGTTGAAACCTTATAAACCAACATTTCACAGGTTAGGGTTCGGATGCAATAATACTCACTTCACCCATTTTACATAAACCATTTCACAGGTTTCAGCATCATCAATCCTTCTATGTGAAGAAAAAAATGATAAAAGCAATAAAAATGTTCACATTTCAACGTTGAAAATCATCATAAATCTTGAAAATCAGAAAAAATATAAAATAGAAAGGCTATTTCAAGGAAATGAATACATTTGCAGCTACACTGCTTATATTAGTCTTGCAAAAAGATTTACAGCTTAGAATTTGAAGGAAAATCCGTACGTAAAAACTCAAAAGTAATCAGTGATTCAATAACTTTATAACCAATCCAACCCACAAGAAAAGGATTTATTCTGATCCAATGCAGAACAAACTGTTAAACTAAATCTCTTCATGTATATTGGAAGTTAATGGACTTCAGACCTGATGTAGAAAGGCACCAAAACACTTTATTACTTGGTCATTCCTTGAAGAATAAACCACAATCCTCCAGCAATGCCTATTTAGTATGATTCAGACTTACTAAGTATTTTGATGAATTAACATTAATGGTAAAAGAACTACTTAATAAATTAACTTATTTATATTTCATTAGACACAATTAGTATACAGATCATTTATATTGAAGATTTCAAGGGAAACAATACTTACATTAATGAGCTCTTTGCGAGCATCTTGCAGCTCATCATTGACTTTTCGCTCCTTAACAATAAGAGTTTGATTAAGTTCTTCCATTGCTTCATATTCTTCTTCCTTCTCCTTTAATTCGTTCTGAATTGATTCAGACTTTTTCTTAAATTCCATATCTTCATCCTCTTCCATGTGCTTCATCACTTCTAAAGCTCCTCTCAGACGCTCTATCTCCAATTCCAATGTTTGTTTGGCATCGAGGTTCTTCTGTAGCTCAATTATTTGTATGTCCAGTATTTCTTTTTCTTTCTGCAATTTACAGTAAGTCACACGAAGTAAAATAAAACTTCTAACTTGCATATGCAGCCATCCTTTAAATGAAATTAAAACACTCTAAAAAAAAAAAAAGGAACCTTATGATCTTCTCCCAGCCTCAACAAAGTTTCTTCAGCCTTCTTTTGCTCCAAATATGCCCTTTCAAGCTGAAAGAAGAATAAGCAATCTCAAAATAATTACTACCAAAAAGATTAAATGCAGCTATAAATCCAGCGACTAACGTAGCAATCTAAAGTCATAAGTCAAAACTTTGCCACTAGCATAGTATTTTTGTAGGTGAACAAAGAAAAGGAACATCATCTGGAGACATATTTAAAATTTTAAGTCATTAAGTTAAATTTGTCCGAGCGCAAGTACTTCAACTAGATTACATATGTAAAACTACATTGCAGTTTCAAATGCACCTGTTTACTCTGAATAAGAAGTTCAAGATAAAAACCTACAAAAAAGGATAAGAAGGGAGACTGAAATTGATGCGCAACTTATTGATTTCCTAACTTTGTTCCAAAATCAGATCTGCTGCACTAAATTCACTATATACTGTCAAGTACATCATTAAATTCATTAAGCAGACTAAAATGGCAACCATAGCATCTTTATGTACATTGACAAGGACTGATTCAATTCATGCTATATCAACAATTCAACATATTCGGTTATTGCCAATAAACTATAAAGAAAACCACCATATTACCAATATCCTGTCACGATGAAGTTCCCTCTTCTCTGTTTCATTTTGAGCTTGTTGATTCAGTAGTTGCTTGTCACGCTTCTCTAATTCTTTCTCACGAGCATCCAACTCCAATCTAGCCCTCTCATGCTCTGAATAGACCTTCTCATGAAAATCATGTTCCTTCTGCTGCAGCTTTCTTATACCTAAACATCATATAACCAAATAGATTAAAATTAAACAAGTACAAGAAGGAAACCAAAAAAAAACAGAGAGAGAGAGAAAGAGAGATGAAAGCAACTTTCATTTTTAGAAAATAGGAAACCTGAGTTTACCTTCATTGAAAGATTTGACCATGTCATCCTTTTCCCTCATCACAATGCCAAGAGCAGTATTGGTCTCAAGATATTTCCTCTGCATCTCTTTAACGTGTACATTTTTGGTCTTTAAGGTATCAGTCAAATTCCTCACGAGCTTTATTGTCTTCCTTTGATCCTCTGCTTCTTTCTCTGAAACAGTTTTCAAATCTCCCATCTTTCGAAGATGAGCACCAAAAAGGCTATTTGAGTGATAATCATCATCTCTAGCAACCCATCCGTAAGGTTTATCCCCCCAGTTCTTTGCAGCATAGTAGTCCTTCTTCCCATGGTGATTAACTTCAAAACTCTTATCAAACATAATTGCATCCTTGAAACCAGCCCACTCCTTGTCAAACTGCACCACAGCGAACCCAGAATGACCCTCATAGTTCCACAAAGGCTGAACTTTCAGAACATGAAACCCTTTATTTCTCAACTCATCCCTAAGGTTGGTCCCACTTTCCGCAACATATTTCCCATCCTTTTTAACAGTTTTTATGTTGGCAACAATACCCACCCAAGGATAGACAAATAACTGATCTTTCCCATGGTCATAAACCTCATTATAATTGGATTTGGAAGCAGGTTTGGGAGTGGGTTTGGAGACAGAGCTGGAGGCATTATAATCGATATTGGAGGCAAGTCCAGGACCAGAGTTGGAGGCAGAATTGGAGGCACGTCTGGGAGCAGGGTTGGAGGCCTTATAATCAAAATTGAAGGTTGGTTTGGGAGTGGAGTTGGAGGCAGATTTGGAGGTGCGTTTGGTGGTGGATTCTGATTGATCCTTCACCACAAGATACCTATTCGCATATCTCTCCAAAGCCAAGTGCTGAGCTTTTTCTCTAAGACTCCTACTTCTTGATCTACCCACACCAGAAGCATGTTCTAAAAGTTCATGAAAACGGTAATCTCTTCTCCTCTTCTCATAACAGAATGGGCATCTATATACAGAGCTTGAGCTTTTGACTTTGAGGTATCCATTCTTCAACTTCCTATACTGTTCATACTCATACTCTTCTACATCTGTCTCACGAATATCAGCTTTTTCTGAACTGTGAGGCATTGGAAACCACCTATGATCGATGAAATTATCAGAAGTTTAGTGATAAAAAAACATCAATTTAAGTCAACACCTAAACCCTCTAATATACTCATTGCCTGCAGAAACAAATGAAATCTCAGGTTTAGAAAAAATATGACCTTAAATAACTTTTTAATTATTATCCTTCTTCCACATTTTCTCAGTAACCAAACAGAGCAGCAACAATCCAAACCCCTGTTTGGTAACCAAGAAAACTTCTATAAACTAGAGAAACACATTCAAAAACAAGCAAAACATTAACACTTACTACAACAAAAAAAACCAACCCATAAAAACTCATCCAAAAATATAAACTAAACCCAGAAAAAAAAAAAAAAAAATTTTCCATCTTTTACATACATACCTCCTTTTTTCCTTTTAACATAAATGCATTAGCAATTTATGAACTCGCCCAAAACTATATACATAAAAAATTAAAAAATTAAAGAATTAAAAAAAAAAAAGAGACACCAACATTTATATATAAATACATATATACCTTTTCTTTTCAACTTAATTGATCTCTATAGGTCCAAACGAACGTCTCACACGGTGTCAGAGCAAAGACTCCCTATTTAACTCCGGTGAAACCTTCAGTAAAGAGAAAAACGTCAACACTAGCCACAAAAACCCCTAAAATCAACATCAAGAAGAAAAATCAATTATTTATTTATCATCACAAACACCAAACACTAACAAAACACCCGTACAAACACATCCACGGATTCTTTTCTGCTAGCAATTTACTACACTTTCTCGACAACCAAACAAAGCACATACTGCTATCTATAGAACACATCATGCAATACACCAAATATCAACAAAAACACACACACACATAGAGAGAGATTCGGTTCTGTTAACATTTTAAAACACTTTCTCGGTAACCAAACAGCGCACAAACTGCTATATAACAAACAAATCATCTACTATACCAAATATTAACAACAACAAAAAAAATATCAACATTCATTCACAGATACACTTCTGTTAGCATTTTACTACACTTTCTAGGGAAACAACCAGAGTAGACCTACAGTTATTTACAAAAACACATCAATCTGCAACTAGCATAAACACACCTTGTATATAAACTCGAAAAACCTAACTGAAAAATTCAAAAAACATCAACGAATGAGTGAAAACGTACGATCAGAACAGAAGATGCAACGACGAGGAGCGTTACCACTAGAAAACGAGAGAGAGAGAGAGAGAGAGAGAGAGAGAGAAGATTTTGCGTTTTCAGAAAAGGAGAGGACTGGCTTTGAATTGTTTTTGTTTGATTTCCAGGAGTGGAAACCTCTCTGCAGGCAACCGGTAAGCAACCAGTACTCAGCAAAGACGGGGGCACCGACATTGATATGATTTTGGTGCGGTTTTGTGGGACCTACAGAGTATACGTGGCGGATGGAGAATGTATTCATTTTGACTTGCCAGTGGCGGGACTCGAGACTGAGACTGTACCACGAAAAGGAGATGAACAGAACTAAGTAAGAGAATAATCGGTGATTTATCAATAAAAAAATTAGAAGAAAATTCACGTCGAAGAAATTGAATGCCGGCACAGGAATATCCTTAAATTTCCATATAACAAACATTATAAAACCAATGGCATTAAGAGATCATATGGATATTCTGTGGTCAGTATAGGTAGCAAATCGGTAGATGAAATAATGTTTTCACACGAAGGAAAGTTTCAATATGTTTGGTGCATATGCAACTATATTAAATATCATAACAACTGACATGAACATTTAATATAATTATATGAATATATTATGAAATTACTAATTCATGTATGTATGTAAAAGTGCATATGCAACTTGCTAAAGCTTTTCTTATGTATATATATTATAAATATAATGTATATATATTTTAAATATAAAAATTAAGTATAAATATTTGAACGAATTGCATGATATCCCCTAATAAGAAACGGAAACACATTTATCATTTTATTATACCATCCATAAAAAATGAGATCGAATTCCCACCTCCAATGCCTCTAAAACAACAACCCATCAAAGCCAAAGAGCTAAATTTAATACAATGACACAAAGACATGTATACTTGGACATTTTAAAAAGAAAACGCTATGGGCATGTAGGGAGAAATGTGGCTAGATAATCTATCTATTAGGCAATAACTTTATTGCATACATGATAAAAATTCATCGTCGCACAAGTAATAGTCAAAGGGAGATCGGAGAGGAGAGATCAGTTTTGAGGCGGGGAGAGGGCTAAGAGATACAATAGAGAAATGAGATCGAATTCCCATCTCAGATGCCCCAAGAACAACCCATCAAAGCCAAATAGCTAAATTTAATACAATGACACATAGACATTATACTTGGACATTTTAAAAAGAAGGGGAAATGTGGCTGGATAGTCTATCTATTATTAGATAATACCTCTATTGCTTTACATGATATAAAGTCATTGTTGCACAAGTAACAATCAAAGGGAGATCAGTTTTTGAGACAAGGAGAGGGCTAAGAGATGCAATAGAGAAATGAGATCGAATTCCCACCATTGATGCCCCAAAAACAACAACCTATCAAAACCAAAGAGCTAAATTTAATACAATGACACATAAACATTTATACTTGAACATCTTACAAAAAAAACATTGTGGGCATATAGGGAGAAATGTGACTAGATAATTTACCTATTAGGCTATACCTTTATCGTTTTATATGATATAAAGTCATTGTTGTACAAGTAACAGTCAAAGGGAGATTGGCAAGGAGAAATCGGTTTTTGAGGCAGAGAGTGGGTTAAGAGATATAATAGAGAAATGAGATTGAATTCCCACTTCAAATGCCCCGAAAACAACAACCCATCAAAGCCAAAGAGCTAAATTTAATACAGTGACACACAAACATTTATACTTGGACATTTTAAAAGGAAAATGCTACGGGCAAATAGGGAGAAATATGGCTAGATAATCTATCTAGTAAGCAATACCTCTATTGCTTTACATGATATAAGGCCATTGTCACACAAGAAATAGTCAAAGGGAGATCGGGGATGAGAGATTATTTTGTGAGGCCGGGAGAGGGCTAAGAGATACAACAGAGAAAGAAAATAAAGAGTGACAAGGAAAATTAGGGTTCTTAAGTTTATAAAGGTAGAGCTTGAATCGGTTGTTTGGTCTGGCCCATTGAACTGAAAAGCCGAAAACCGATCTAGCATTTTTCATTTTTTAAAGAGCGGCGATATTGGCACCCCTAAGATATTATATGTGCACCCCTTTTTGCACGTTGATCACCCCATTATTACTTTTTTTAATATTAAAAGTTTATAATCATACCCCACTATTATTAATATATCATTTTTTTTCCTAATCTCACTACCATCATCATCATGCTCTCTATCAACATTCTTAATTTTAAAAAAATAAATAAATAATGGATTTCTTTCCAAAATTTATTCGTCAACAATACAAACCGCTTTATTTTCTTTATTACAAACCGTATAATGGCTTCATATTTTTCATTAATATATAAATCAAACCCAAAATTTATTCACAATAACATAAACCTATGAAACTCAAATCATTCAAACAAAATAAAAGATATATATTATAATTTTAATTAAAAACAAAACCGATTGAGCTTTTGTGATGAAGAAAGAGAAAGAGCAAGGATGGGTTTGTGTGATAAAGAAATTATTGGTGATGGTGGAATCTGGGAAAAAAGTCTTTCCAACAAGGTTTGTAATCTGAAATTATGGAAGTGTTAATCTCTTTGGCTTTTGAAACATCACCAAGTTTGATCCCATCTACCTCTCCTACGACAAAGCAGAGGTTCTTTCCTTGACAGTTCAACAATGTTATCAAGGATAATGTTGAGATTTTGAAAATAACTATGTTTTGTGGGTTTACGTACAATTTTAGAGTGGTGGAAAATATCATCACTCTTTTTTAAATTGAACTGAACTGATCTTATCTTCCTTTCAAACCTAGTCCAAAACTAATTAGATCAAATATAAGCACATAGGGATATTTTGAGGTCATATCTGATATAAATTCGAGACCAAACTGCAAGATTAAACGTATCCTAAAATAAGTAAACTTTTACAAGGCTGCTTTAGTAATAATAAAAGTAATTAATTTATGTGGCGAGGAGAAGTATTTTGGGTGGCTCTATATAGAGAGAGAGAAACACACACATATATATATAAACATAAACTAAAAGCACACAAAGATATACATGTATATTCTTGATATACAATCAGAACTTGATATTCGGCAAATTAAATGCCGTGACTATACCAGACAAACAATGGTGCTCGAGATATTATAGGAGAACGTTTTATTAAATTCTCTTATTTTGCTATTATATATTATACTTAATTGTTTTTTCCTAAAACAATTACAACTAATTCAGATTTACCAGGAGAGCAACATAACTCAGAATTAATACGCACAATAATGTATGTAAAAAGGGTATACCATTAGTCAATCTCGTTTCATCAATAAAATGTTTTCATTTCGGAATTTGTGGAGAGTTTGTAATGATAGAAAAAAGGGTTGAACTTTATGTGATAAAAGTAATTAGCTTGAAAAGACATTGAATAAACACTATTTTCATCAAACTGGATATCGAAGCTAACATTTTCTCTAATTAATTAATTGAACAACTTTATCTGAATTCAAACTATAACATTTATACGTCAACACCAGTAAGTGAATATTACTTTGCATGAAAAATGAATGTCATTTCCATATTACCACATTCTTATTGAAATGACCAAAGGAATAATATCAGGTAGCAGCTTTTATTCAAAATGCACTTTAATGGTTGGAAAATATTACTAGCTGTAAACCAAAACCAAACTTTGCACAAGCACCACAATAAAGTTCATTGAATTGAACCACCGATATTTCTAAGGTAAAATTTTAATGCAGTCCCTAACATTTAGTAAAATATTATTTTTTTACTAATGTTTGTATTTCGAACTTTCGTCATCCCTAACATTTCGAAAATGTATTAATTTAGTCATTTTGTTAGTCAATCTTACCAAGAAGAGGGTTAATTTGGTCATTTTAACTTGAATATATTTATATATATTTAATATAATATATATTTATATATTTTTAATTTAATATATAAAAATATTTTAAAATTAATTAAAAAAATAAAAACGGGTCTCTATAGGAGGGTGGAGACAATTGTCATTCTGACAAGGGAGACCAGAAAACTGGTTCCCATTGCTGGAGTAGAGACCAAGCCGGAGACTATCTGACTTGGTCTCTAGCAATGGAGACCAACTGATCTCCATTGTTGGAGACTTGGTCTTCAGCGTGTGGTCTCCAGGCGCTAAAGACCAGATCTCCAACAAGGAGACCAGATCTGGTCTCCGACAATGGAGACCAGAGGATCTCTACCGTCGGAGAGCAGTCTCCAATTGTGGAGACTTATCGGATATGACAATACCATCTCCAATTTTTTTTAAATTTTTTTTTTTAAATTTGCATAAACATTTTTTTTTTAAAGATTTAGGAGATGTTTGGTTTGATGTTGATATTTAATTTAAATGATGTTGGTTTGATGGAGATGATAATTTTGATGAATGTGGAAAATGAAATAGGAGATGAGAAAGATCAAGGAGAATTTTTTTTTTTTTTATACATATTAAAATTACTTTTTTAATTAAAATATTTATTAATTGCAAATTGAATTAAAAAAATTGATTCAATAATGTGTTACAATTTAATTAGAAGGTGGTAAATGATAATTTTGTAACAATGGATATGATTATTTTGTAATTATCAGTTTTTAAAATATCATTATGTCATTTTAACTATCATAAATTATATCAAAGGTAAATTCATTCTTTTGTCATGTTTGACTGTTATTTTTTATCAGAGAAACTAAACTAAACCAAACTAATACATTTTTAAAGTATTAGGGATGACGAGAATTTAAAATGTAAACATCAGTAAAAAAGTAATATTTTGTTAAACATTAGGAACTAAATTAAAATTTTTCCCATTTCTAATTTTTGTTTCATTATATATAAGAAAAATAACAATTTGTAATATTAACCCAATAATTTAAAGTTATAATTTCCTGTTTCTTAAAAAATATATAACTTCCTAAGTAAAATAACAGTGTATAAAGAAAGCAAACATTTAATTTTAGAAAGCAAAAAATGTTCTACAATCCCATGTACTAAACTTGAGGGCGGTCTTGAGTGGTGAATCTTTTCCAAAACCAATGCTCTGACCAGACTCTAGCCATGTCTTCAATGGGGATGTTCTTCGTCTCCAGCAAGAAAAAGTAGATGACAAGAGTCATGACCACCACGAAGAATGCAAAGAAGAAGAACAATCCAAACTTCATGTGACACAGCATAGTCAGGAATAGTTGCGCCACTAGAAATGTAAAGAACTTGTTCACTGACACCACTATGCTTTGAGCAGCCGAACTGATCTCTAGTGGAAATATCTCACTAGGCACCAACCATCCCAAAGGCCCCCACGACCATGCAAAACCAGCCACATACAAGCATATGAACACCGCAACAATGATGGCGTACCACTTTGGAAGTTGGGTTACGTTTTACGTTTCCTGATACTCCAAATTTCCACGCTGTAAGAGCCCCCAACAAGACCTGAAACACGTACAAACAGTTGAATTCCTCCTGTATAAAAAGAAACCTCCTGCCCCATTTATCGATTCCATACACAGAAACGAAAGTTGCTAGAAGATTAACGGCGCCAGTGATGAGAGAAGAGCCCAGACAAGCGTTGTCTCCGAACCTAATTGTTTTGAAGAGCACTGGAGCGTAGAACGTGACCACATTGATTCCAGTGAATTGTTGGAAGAATGGAATGAGAATGGCCATGATCAGCTGTGGTCTGTACTGTCTCTTGATGATGTTCTTCCCAGGGTGCTTGACTTGTTTCGAGGCTTCACTTGCGGCCAATATGTCTTTGAACTCCTCTTCAACTTGTTTGTCGGTGACACCGCGGATGCGTTTAAGCATCTATCTGGCCTTCTCGTTGTCGCCTTTTTCGAGCATGGAGTTGGGGGTGTTGGGGAGGAATAAAGCGGAGATGAAGATGATTAAAGACGGAACCATGGCACCATCCAAGCTATAACGCGGCCCATCCGATGCCGCCTTTGATATTGGAGTGAAATGGTTCACCAAATTGGCTACGAATATGCCAATTGTGATGGCTAGTTGGGTGGTGCCATCTCCGATTCATACAGTGGTACGGACCGTGATTCAAAACAATTAAGAATAATTACTGACATTAAATTAACAAAACAATTAATCAAGGAGAATTAGTGACATTAAACTTTACGGATATCATCAACTTTAATGTATAATGGTTTCAAAATATTAAATTTATATGTGTTTGCATGACACATACCTGTATGGAGAAACCAACGCCAACACCCAACAAAAGCCTGCCAATAGTAAGCATTAAGATATTCACAGAGAAACCGTTAATGGCTGCTCCAACTAGAAAGATTAAACCACCAAGAAGCATTGACATTTTTAGACCCAATCGTTTGGTCACCCACGACGCGAAAAGAGAGGCCACCTGCAGAGCAGCCAAATACAAAGAAGAAGTGAACATGGTCAGTTTCATATCATCAAACTTGTAGTATTGATTAGTCGACGTGTCCAATGCCTCCTTGTGCTAAACAGACGGGAAAATTTTTTGCAAAAACGGAGCCATTGATGTCACCCGACCTAATTAAAATCATCCAAAGAAAAATCAATTCAGTTACTATATATATATATCTTATGTCACAAAATATAAATCAAGTAGAATAGTTAATGCAAATCAAAGCTTACCAGAGATACCGAGATCGTATCCAAAAATAAGGCCAGCAAAAGCAGCAATAATGCAGGTAAATTTCATACCAAGTTAAATGTCCAGGGTACTCTTTCACAGTACCCTTACTACCATGGGTAATATCAAAGCCTCCTGCCATGGCTGCAATAACAATTAATGAGCAGACTTTGTATGCAAGAAATAGATGAGAAAATTGTAATGTCTAATGCAAGGGTTGTAGTATATATAGAGAATTCAGAGAGAAATTTTGGATATATAATTTGTATTAGGATTGTAACAATGTGTTACATATTTTCTAAGCCGAGAAGGATTGAGAAAACAAAAGAAATTAAGAAAAATAGAGTTTATTTGGATTAAAGAAAAATTAATTAATTGGAGACAGTGAATTAAATTAAGACTATTTATTGGATTTACACGAATTGTATTAGGTGAAACCTCTTTTTAGTTTCCTCAATCTTTATCAATTAGGATTTTCTTCTTTTTTTGATTTATACATGAATAGGATTATGTAAAAACCTCTTTTTAGTTTCCTTAATCTTCCTTAATTAGGATGAGCTCTTATAATGTGTGAAAACCTCTTTTTAGTTTCCTTAATCTTTCTTAATTATGATTAGATTTTCTAATTCAAGCAGTGTAAGTGTATGTTACTTTCCTTAATCTTTAATTATGCTTAGATTTTCTAATTTATGCAGTGAAATATATATTTGCTGGATCTTTTCATTGACTAAAGATTTTTTTAATCCTAAAAGCTTTTTGAAAACTGTTTTACATCTATGCTCAGATTTCGAATTTTTTTTAAGTAGATGTTTTGACCTTTAAGTTTCTTTTTTTAAATATTAAATTAACTAATATAATTTTATTATATTTTATTAGTTTCACATTACATTTTAATTTAAAATACTAATAAACTATCTGTTTAATATATCTAAACAATTTACAACTTCTTTTTTTTTTCAAAAATTAACAATAAGACGACAATTTTTATTTGGTATCTTTATTTGGTGCGGTTCTTCGACCTAAGTTAATTGACCGAAGACTATTTTCTTTTCTGGATTGTCACAGAAAAATTAGTACAATATGCTCCACGCATGTGATGTGCAACAGTTGACGCACAGTGATCGGTCGAATGATAATAGGTGATGATAAGACAAGTCAGCAATCATTGATTCATAACAAAATGGGTCCACACTCTGACACAAATGGGCCACACTCATGATTTTGTTCCGTGTCTGCACAATTTCCGGCCCGGTACTTCTGCGTTTTAGTGGGCCCTGGTCAGGCCTGTTCGGCCCAAAAATATAATATACATATTTATTTATTTTACTTTTATTTTGCAAAACAGCGATAACATTAATATTTTTACCATCCATTTGATTGCAACAATTTTATGGATTGCCCATACATATGTCTAATTATTCATTGTTTTTGGAGAATTTATACATTTATTTTAAGTTTCTCTTTTTTTTAATTAATTTTATACCTTCTCAAACATAAAATTTAATAATTGTAATAAACCTTATATAGTAGGATAATATATAATTCCTTTTAAAATGACGTGAGATTAAATAAATAATTAAATATGCAGAGCCAAAGCCTTTAATATTAACTTAAACATGACTACCAAACTTTTCTGAATTATGTTTTTATTAAGGAGGGATTTGGATATTATATTATTTTCTTAAAGGATTTGGTCCTTTGGGTGCAAATATATTATACCCGATAATTATATGACTTGTCATTAGAATCTTCCTTTATAAAAAGGGGAGGTGGTCATAAATCATAATGTATAACTTACATGTCGTTTTATAAACTAAAATAATAGATCTTGTAAATTACACTTTGTTCTAACAAGGAAGTACAAGTACCAGCTTATAAAACAAGTAAAAAGAAAAACAAAAAACAACAAAGCATCTAAGAAAGAACCTTTAGAGAAAAAACAAATGTCTTTTATTTTTATCACACCGTCAACCTATTAACCATTAGTATACAAAAGCTTTAGAAACAATATGCTTTGCTGGGCTAATGCTAATCTTTACAAGTAGTTGTAGGGTTTTACTATGCTTTCACTCATTATATTAGTAGTTGGTATGAAATTGTATGTGTTTGACCATGTCTATGTGACGTGACATCGGTTTTTCTTTAAAAAAAAAAATGGACACCAAATTTTTAAAAACTTCTCCAAACTTAATAAGATTAATGATTACTTATATGGTCCTAGAGATAATAAGTTCATAATAAAAAGAGAAATTCATACCCTCGAATTAGATAAGGAGGTGCACTAAAAGATTTTTCTCTGATATTAGTAATAATAGATATTTTCTGATTAATTTCAATAGGTTCCAAAATATCACAAACATATTCAATATTTAAATTATAAAAATAAGGTTTTCCTGAAGAGGTTCCAAATTGCTTTACAAAAGCTTGATCACAGCAGATTATCCATCACTGAAGCCCATGTCACTTTCCATCAAGTTTCAAGGTGCAAGTGAAAGCCCAGCTAGGAGTTCATTGGGTTACCGGTGTTTTTTTTGACTGTTTCCTCTCCAAGCCGATCAATCAGCCTTCGTGGCAGCACCGCGTGACTGATCCAATTACTACCAATTATTTTAATCTAATAATAATAATAACAACCCTTTTCACGATTTCCACTGCCACTTTTTCATTTCCAGATTTCAATCCTTACGTATATACACTGTCATAAAATGACACACACGCTTTTGCAAACCCATGTGAGCCGCTTTCCAGCCATAGGTTGCACACATGACCACATGTGCGTACACACGTATATATGCAAACACATAAAAGAACTCCTCTTTTCGGCTACTTGGCCTTTATGCCAAAATTAAAACCTATCTCTGTTATTCTTGTGTTTTTCAAAAATATTGCTAGCTAAGGTTTTTTTTTTCCCATTGGTTATACACTACTTGATGGCTCCATATTGTTGTTATTATTATTATTATTTATATAGGAACTTATAAGGTAAGTTTTTATTTTGTATTGGATTAATATCCGGATTCCTTGTAGCGTGTGTTCTAGGCAATTTATACTCGGTTCTTGTGCTTTACTATAAGGAATCTTAGCTTGTCACTTTGAGAATGTGAATTGAAAAAAAGAAACAACTTTTTTTGATAGTTTTACAAAAAATCTTTTCTGGGTTATTTGTTTACTGATATTTTGTAAACTCAGAGATTTTTGGGATTTGGGTTTGTGTAATTAAGGGGTTTTGTTAGTGGGATGTGAATTTCAAGGCAAAAGATGACGTCTTTTAGTGGTTTGGGTATTGGTTTGAGCCTGGTGTTTGGCTGCCTTCTATTAGCACTTGTTGCAGAGCTCTACTATGTATTGTGGTGGAAGAAGAGAATCCCCCAAACAAGAGGACTTGAAGATGATTACACCAACTATGCAAAGGAGCTGATTCACCTTTTCTGCTGGAAAAAGCCCTCTTCTTCGCAGGGTCACAACACTCAAAGCAGTGACAGAGAGCAGGCTCCAATAAATGGTCATCATGAAGTGGCAGCGCCAGACCTAGAGTTGGGCACAAGTACTACTACTACTACTAGTACTACCACTACAAGCAAAGATTTGTTCTTGAAGGCTTTTGGAGATGAGAGTGAGGTGTCAGAGCTGATGAGGCTGCACAACCTGGCAGGACCACCAAGGTTTCTCTTCACCATCAAGGAGGAAACCAAGGAGGACTTGGAATCTGATGATGGCAAATCTAGAGGTGATAGAAGCAGAAAAGGTTCGAGAACAAGAAGCTTGAGTGACCTTATAGTGACTCTTGATTCCCCATTTTTGACCCCTCTAGCTTCTCCAACATTGAAGTCTTCTCCTTTGGCTGCTTATCACAACCGTGGATTCAACCCTCTTTTTGAATCAACCGTCGAAGGAGATTTGAACAGGTTGAGATCCTCCCCACCTCCAAAATTCAAGTTCTTGAGGGATGCAGAGGAGAAGTTATTGAAAAAACTCATGGAAGAAGCTGAGAAAAGAGTAGTGGTACCCAAAAAAGAAGCGTCATCAACAACAACAAAGGTTCAAGATTGTTCAAGTGTTAAATCTCTTAACACAACAACATTGGCACCAGAAGTGATCAAAGAAGGGTCCTTTTTGAAATTCATTGTTGGTAACCACCATTTAACAGCACAATATCATCCTTCAAGCTCTTCTCAGGTACTCCCTCTGGCTTCTTCTCCTACAACAACAACAACAACAACAACATTAAGACCACTAGATAACCAGAAAGCCAACTCTGCATTGGAGTGTTGAACTTCAAATGGGGTTTTGTTTACCTGTGTATTTATTAATCTAATTATGTTTTTTTTTTTTAAAAAAAAAATCCAAAATCCTCTGTATTCACTTTTTTTCTTAGATGTGTCATGTGTGTTTGGTGTAGATAGGCATGACAAATCCTTAACACCATTGTTAGGCAAAATTTAGGTAGCTTGAGCAATCAAAGACAAAGTGACAGATCTTGATTCATGATATTATTGATATTTTTAATTACTTGTAAAGGGTTCTTGTAGGGTAATCAATTCCATGTATAAACTATCATTTTCTCCTAAGTTAATTTAAAAAACTAGTCATCATTAATGTGATTAATCTTCCTAAAAATTCCCATTTCAAAAGTGCATTTGTATAATTATTCCTTCAAAATGGTGCCTCAATCACTTTCCCTTCTAATCAAAATTCATTATTGATTAAATTTTAATGTAGAGATATATTTTAGACAATCTTATGAAATAATCAAGAGATTTTGCTTGTAATTATCGTACAAGACAAGATTTTTTAAGATAATTTCGGGTCAGTAAGCAAACTACAATTTACTGTACCGGATGGGGACAAAAGATAATGTAAGATTAATTAAATCATACAAATGGTGGACAGCTAATGCTGAGAGAAATTCTGTTGGTGATAGCATATAATATATTATTATTATTATTATTATTATAAATGGTTAAATTTGGGTTAGAATATGAACACAGTATAAAAATTAACATAAACCTTTGGAAAAACTGATTAAAGTTGTTGAAAAATTGATGCTTTTTTTTTCCTTGGCTTCTTTTTGTCAACACGCGTAGACTGAAAGAAGTCTTCAATGCCAACTATATATAGCAAGGCACTTACCGAGTATTACTTTTGTCACTAAACTTTATTGATGATCTAGAAGTGTATGTGAAATACCAATTTTTTAATTGTATTTTAACTTGGGAATAAAATTGAATGCAAATTAAGTTTTATTGAGAGAATATTGGGAAAGAAATTTAGGGTTTGTTTAATAATTAAAAATGAAAATCAAATTCGATAAAAAGGAATGAGGAATAGAAACTTGATTGTGAAACGAGAGAATTAAATTCAATTTTTATAATTAAGTTAATTCTTGATTTTGGGAGCAATCCATGCAATTTGATTCCTACTACCTTTTTTAGTAGATACTTTAATCATTAATCAGAAATTAAATTATCTTTTTCTTTAAATGATTCCCTATTAGTAAATATTTCTTGAATTCCTTAGGTGGGAGTACGCAATTAAGTTTCATTTTTAATGGATATTTATTAATTTCTAATTTTTGTGTGTGGAGTCCACAAAATATGATTTTCAATAGTTTTTGGTAAATAATGTTTTCACAAACTAATAATTAAGTTTTCTTTCCCCTATAGTAATTTTTTATTAGTACTCACGCCATAGTGCATGTAATTATAGAGGTATACATAAGTTCTCATAATAATTAAAAAATATATATATTCTTTCAAAAAAAAACAATTGAAAAATATATATATAGATATTAAAAGATTGAATATTTTTAACATAATGCATTTAACAATAGTAAAAGAAATTATAATTATGTGTTTAATAAGTTTTTTGTACAAAAATTTTATGTTAAGAGTTTCAAACTGTATTATTGAAGTTGTAGGTTAGATTTATATTCATTTTCCTGAAATTTTACATTGTAATAGTTAAAAAATGACAAAAAAAAAAAAAAGAATTCGTTTAACCCTTTCATTACAAAACAATAAACTGTTATATGGAATTTGTTAAAAAAATAAAATAAAATTCAATAAGCTCATTAAATGTAAATTTTAAATTTTCATTTATTTATACTTTGGTCAATTTTCAAGAAGAAAATATATATATACATTAAAAAAAAAAAAAATCTCTACTATGAAAAGATTAACAATAAGAATGTAAAGTCCATAACATGCTTAGATACAGTAACAAGAAAAATCAATGAAAAAGTAATCTATTCAACAAACCGAAAGGGAAGAGCCTAATTAGATTTTTGGAAGGATAATCCCTGTGTTGAGTATATAAAATCAAAAGTCATATTCAACAAAAAGTGACAAACCATTAAAGGTCCACGTACAATTTACCTAAACAACAACAAGAAATGTCATTTTTGTCACGCGATTTGGCCAAAAAAGGTCGCCCCCGCCTTCAAGTTCCAAGTTCCAAGTTTCAAATTTTGAATCCCTTCAGCGGTGCTCTAACGTATAGAATTTGAGTTGATTAGCAGAAACCATATGGTATAAACTAGACGGAGCTGAGGCTGAGGACTTTTTTGATTTATCTGAAACATACATTATCAGTTGATTTTTGGGGATACACGAACATGGTCCCATGTGATCCGAGACACTGGTAACAGTAGTGGTCCGCTCACTAAAGCCAAATTGTTGGCCCCTCTTCCATCACATTAAAACTTATAATTATGGCTTTTTGTGTTTGGGTTGAGGCCATTTTTGTTTTTATATTCTATTAGTCTTTGTTGTTGTTGTTGTTGTCGTTGTTTTGTTTTGGGTCTTCATAGATTGTCAAAGGGTTCTCGGGTGTTGGAATTTTGAAAGGGTCAGTCCAAATTTTCCAACACAGCAATAGCAATCCTATGGCGCATCTCAATCTTTTATCTGATTGCCATATAAATGCATAGATGGGGGACCAGTCGATTGCAGAATCTGGCAACATCTTTTTGTCTCGTTGGATAGGAATTAAGGAGTTAATTATCCTACTGTTAATAATAAACTTTGATATTCTTTAATAATCATTATTAATATCGATGAGTAAGATTTGTAGGCATGCTTAATACTAATCACTTTTTATTTTTTTGGGTTGGTGAAAGTCTCTAACCAAAAGAAAAGGTGTTTTTGATACTATATAACCTTTTTTAAAAAAAAAAAAAAAAAAAGGAAAAAAAAAATAATAATAGCTTGTAATTTTTTGTTGAATTATAGATTGTTTTGTTGACAAAATATACTAACGTGTGTTTTAATTTTTTCATGTTAAACTCCTTCTAGAAACAATACTTATATATTAAAAAAACATTTTTTGGAATCGATAAGTCTTATCAACAACGGCACAACCTGTCCCAACCTAAAAAAGAGAAACATATGAGTAGGCATCATTTTAAGCTTTTAGCTATTGTGAATTTCAAAATTAGAATTTGAATTTATTCATCAAATCAGGGCAAAAGTTCCTCAATTAATTTGTTTTCTTTTCCCCAGCTAATTCAAAATAAGTCAAATTTATACCGTTGTTAAATTGAGGTTGAAATATCATATTTAATGAAGGTTTTTTTTTTTTTTTGTTAATTAATGAATTATAAGATAAACTAATATCAAAGATAAAAAATATGAAAATTTGTAGATCAAAAATCAAAATTTGTAGCCGACTATTTGTGTCTTTGGTTAAAAGCCACATTCCCATGTCCTTTGGTGTGGGTTTTGCATCCCATAACAAAATTCTTACATCATTTTGTGTGGATAGTCTCCACACCTATGTGTAGACTTCTCATTCATTTTTATGTGGATCGATTCCTTTCATATAAGAACAGCTATCTGAACCATGTCATTAGTATCTCATCTCGACTAGTTTAGATAGTCTCCAGAACTGATCCTATAAATTAAAAAAAAAATCAAAATATATTGAAATTAAACAATTGAAATGTGGTTTGTAAGTGTTGAATTAATCTTGGAACATCCCAAGTGTTGCTCTCAAAAGACAAAAAAGAAAAATTATAAAATATATTGCTAGTTTGGAAGATAAATACTTCCAAATTATAAGAAAATAAAATACTGAGTAATAATATATTGTTGCTGACTATTTTGTTTTAGAAATAACAATATTTTCACTCAACATGATTGTCTATATTTAAAAGTAAAAATTACAATACTTTTAAGAGTATAAGACCACGTAACTTCAACGTAATCCACGATAGGTTTTTCTTTTTAAATAAATGATTTTTTTTAGGTTCAAGTTGAATACTAATAATTTTTTTTCAAAATCATGCAAAAAAAAACTGTTATTGGATAAAAATATATTTGGTAAAAATTAGGAAATCTAAAGAAAGGGTTTCAATTTCAATATTAAAAAATGATTATTTTTATAATCGTCTTTTCTCAATAACAGGTACTATAAAAATATCTTAAAAGCAACTTCTAACTTGCCGCAAGCACGTGGAAATTAACAGTATTTTTTAATTTTTTGAGTTATTGCTGTATGTCATCATCTACTAAGAAACTTTTTAAATTCAATATTTTGTGAATCCGATAATAAAAGAAAAGTAGGATCACTATTTTTGAACTTATTGAAAATGATTATGACGTAGCACATGATTTGTCAAAAGTAAAAGGCATTCCATTCGGATCATCACGATTCACACGAACCAAAAAAGATTGCTATTAAATTGAGTCTGATAATAATTGAATGACATTAATTTTTGGGCTCCAACCAAGGAATCTCTAATGCCCTTTGAATCGAGGAAGTTCCTGCTTTGATTGATGAATTTGTACCAGATGATACGATGAATTTTTAATGTTTTATAATCCTTCTAGGCCAATGAATTTTGTTTTCCTAAAAAAAAATCTTAATTTAATACAAAAGGAACAAAATGAGCTGGACTGAGTATTGGTATTAGGCCCATTGACTACATTCTACTAATTCTGGGCCACAGAAGACTTTCTGGTTTGGCCCAATTAAGCCCAGGCCTGCACTCGAAGCTGCAGTAAACAGCTAAAAAACCTAAAAGCATGATTGTATTTATTAGAGATTATCAATACTTGATTATTGTGAGAAAGATAACATTTTGCAAATATATAGATATAAAGATTTTTGTTTTGGAAGTCGAATTGAGATTCAAAGGAGTGATTTTGATTAAGATATTAGTTAGGTGATTCACTTTATAGTTATTTGAACTAGATAAAATGGTCCATTTAATCATGTTTCGTTATGGGTGTTGCGATTTAGGGAGGTAGATATTTACATGATTTTAGTGTATGCAAATCGATGTTGGTTTTATTAGTTTTGTTTTTGTGAATATAGTTCTGATTTATAAGAGGTTGGTGGAGGGGAGTTGTGCACCTGGTTACGAAGCTTGTAACATTGTAAGGAGTACTAGATTTTGTGGATGCTTTGAAACTCTTAAAAATTTTGTTGTTCGAAGTGAATTGTACATGTGTAAGAACATGGACTGGCTTTGTTGTCTGTGGGGTGCCATTGAATTTTTGGCTATACATGTTCATGGTGGTTGGTTCTTGGATAATGAGCATTGTGAGAGAAAGATAACACGTAAAGAATAAGCATATTCAACAGGCCCAAAGTTATGGCCCGTGCTATTCGAACACGAAAACCGGCTATATCCGTAATCATCATAGGCTGTGGCCGGAATTTCACTCGGTTCCCATCAAACTTCTGATGTTAAGTTTAACTTAAAATTCAAGATTTACTTCTACAGATATTGGATCAAATTCTATGGAAGATTTTTTTATAATATACATGAATCACTTATAGTTTGAAAGCTAAGAAAAACTATGATATATCTATTCCAAATGTGATGTACAAAACCACCCAAAAATTTTAAGGGGGATTGACCATTGAATTTGATTTGCAAAGATGTAAAAACGTTCAAACTTGACCCATACATGTCTTCTGTGTATGGTTGAAAAGGTCCAAACTTTATTCTATCATATAAGTCAGAGATTCTTCATTATCATAACAACGAATATTGAATAAGAAATGGTCATAAACCGATAGACTCTTCAACTTGTTGGTAATCTAACTCTTAAATTATAAGAGAAGGGCCAATTATGTTATTATGTACCTTCAATACTCGCATATAATATCATTGGATTGGTTACATTAACAAAGCCCAAGTGCATGTTCAAACTTTATAGTCTGTATGTAAAGAATAAGCATATATTTGATGATGCGGGGTATTTTAACCTGGACACCCTTAAAAATTGACAAATGGGGAAATTGAAACTTAGACACTCCTAATAAAATCAACTTTCATAATACTATGTTTGTAATTACTCAATCCATAACCTTCAACTTTTAAGTTTAATTAACAATCACTAACACAATTTTATAATTTTACATGTAAAAAGATTATATAACTTCATATTTTATTTGTCATAAAAATATGTCGACTTCAGATCTACTATCCCCTTCTAGTCTCTTTTGTTTTTTCCCTAGACTTTTTATAATCTCATGACCCATTAGCAAAATAAATAAATAAATAATAGATAATTAAAATTATTATATTTTTCATTTTTATACGCCACTTAAATCCAAACTCCTTTTATAAAAAGTTAAAATAAAAAACAAGGGCATGAGAGAATCCTTACTCCCAACTCCTACCTTAAAACATCACAACTTTTGTTGGGTTAAATACATCCATGCCTCTGCCATATGACTTATTGAAAATTTAAATTTGTGTTGTCAGAATTTCAATATCATTGGATCAATGTAACTAAACTAATTGAATTTGATAGTTTATAAAACAAACATAAAAATAAAGTGAATCTTGGTTACATTTCATATATATACATCTAATGATTAAGAATGAATATAAAAAAGATTAAAAAGTTCAAATTTCCAAATCAAACTATAGTGACTGATAATTCCTGTATAACCTGACCTATAAGCCATAAGAAGTACCAGCACCTTGTTCATGTCAGATGGATGCATGTGCAATTATGAAGTAAAGTTTCAAACACTGTTTTACTTTCGTGGGTCGAAACTTTGACGCGCAGCAACTTGCATTACAGCCTAAGACACACATGAATCATGATCCGGTACCATTTGGCTTTGCAGTTGTGGGAACCATGTTTTCTGCAACACACACAGACACGCACCAAAAAAGTTGTTTTTCATGCATCGTTTGCGGCCCTACTTTCAACCCCTCAAAATTCTCTTATTATTATTAATAATTTCGTTCTACAAAACACTAAGTTTGTTGCCAACGTTGCACAATCTGTGAAGTGAAAGGAGACAAGTGAATGTGTTAAGGCTGCAATCCATCTTCCTTTTCCAACTAGAAATCTTTATAAATGTGGCAGATTGGTTGGCTTTTTGGCATGAAAATTAGCAAAAACAAAAGCCGTAAGTACTCTGGCAAAAACAAAAGAATTGATAGGGAATTAGATTCCATCTCCACCAACACTCTCGTTGTTAGAATCTTGTGAGATTAAATAAATTAAATTGTCCACGTTTGAGATTATAATCACTTGTTAGTTGAAGTTGGCACGAGATGCTTCTTCCATGCATATAATATAAGCGAATAATTAAGAAATTATAGTGACTAATTATTACGTTAATTAAACTTATAATGTTGTAGCTCCATACGTGGTATTGTAAAATTATATACACATTTCATATATTATCCTTGGATATTTTTTGTTATGTATCACTTGTTGGTTGTTGCACTTGAAATTAAAGTTCATATAAAAACCTTCCCACTCGTTTCACTTTATTGGTTGTGGATATTTTGGATGCAACCATATTAAAGATATGGGCATGATAGTAATAAATTTGATTATTTGATGACCAGTGTCATATTTATGTGAGTTCAAATGGATTCGGTGTTAATTTTCTCATGTTAATATTCTGGACAACTCAAACAATGTGTATCGGTTTAACTAAATTTGAATTAAAAAATAATCCAATTTCTTTTTATTTAGTCGTGTGAATGGAGGCGAATAAAAGAGAAATTTTGGATTATTATTATAAATATGTTTATATTTTAATAAAAATTTTGACATTGATGGCGGTTAGAAATTTGTCCGAACCTAAAATTAAAGATTTGAAGTCATTTTCAAATTATGTTCAGTCTCAATTTTTTTTTTTTTTTTAAAATACTCTCTCAAGAATCAACGGGCTCCATTGATTTTTAAATCTATATTTACCAAATCTTTTGATGAAGTATCTCTCAAATGAATTGCTATTGACATACAGTTGAAAAAGGTCTGGACCAAATCAATTCATAGAACCAGACCGGAGTGGACCATCTAATTATTGTGGACCATGTATCATGGAAAATAAACTTTCAATTAAATTGTTATGTGAGAATTAATTATATAACTGATACAATTTATTATGGATATATGTATGCGAATCTACTATAATTCCTTTTACTAGAATTCTTATCAAATCATATAAAAGACTGGATAATAATATATTTTAGTGTCCCTTAGCTTCCCTTTCTAAGAATATCTATTTTGATAAGGATGAACTCTCCTTACCTACTCCACATTCATCATCATTAGAATACAAATATTATAAATTACATAAAATAATGAATATACTAACTTAGAATTTCTCATTACTTCCTAAAATATTACTCCTGAAAGCACATATGTTAGTCAATCTCATCGCTTTATTGATTGATTGGAGGAGAATATTGTGTTACACAAACACCAAAAAAATTTACAAAATAATATGACCAATCTAAGTCAAGATGACTTTAGAGTAAGTTTTGAAATGATTCTCTTGGATTTTATCAAGTTATGTACAATCTTAAATAATTACGTTGACTATCTAGCTATCATTAAAAGAAAAGGTAACGACAACCCCTAAAAAAAATGAAAATTGATTTTTTTTTTTTTTTTTTTTTTTCACTTCAACGCATTATACAAGTGATTAACATATTTTTTTTTTCACATCCATGACAAAGATCCGCATTTTACTATGTGCAGTTCTAAGTATACATAAAAAAGTTTTTTCCTATATATTTTCCTTCATATTTATAATAAAAGTTTGAGTTTTACTATTTATATATTCAAAGATTATATATAAACTAATTTATTTAACCTTGATAAATATCTCGTAATTACGTACAAAAGAAGTTGGCAAGATTTTGGAGGAAAAAAATGGTGGAACTACTCAAAAGATGAAAAGGCTTTCATGATAGTAGATAGAAAAGTAAGTGCATGCATACATAAAAGACAAGGAAATATCGGCGAAGGTTACCAGCATGGTAAGGCATGGTGCTTTTTCTACCGTCCAGATCAGACATATATTTTCCGTATGATTTGATTTTTCCCAAATGGGACCTACATTTTGCTGATGTGGCAGTTTGATTCTCCTCCCGACCATTGGCATCTGATGGAAAAGATTGATGTTGACTCTCCTCTTTGTCGCTACATATAAGCGCGTGAGAGGCTCCTTTAATGGGCCTCTCTATGCGGCCCATTCTCCAGCTTTTTTATTTTTTCATACGACAACAGATTGGGCTCTGGCTGATTTCTGAGTCTGGCCCGGTGGGCCCAATGGCTCTCCAAGTCGTAATATGTGGGTCCAGATCAATGGTTTTTATTTTAATTTATTTATTTTTTGAATATCAAATCAATGGTTCCTACTTGAGAAAAGTCAGAAAATGTAGGAAAAAAAAAAAAGGGAATGTACATGTATAATCCACTGAGATCGTGTCGTACGTGACATGAACTTGATATGTTTACAGTGGCAGCTATGGTGCATTTTAATTTACGATGCCTTTTTTTTTTATTCAAAGTTGGATATATAGTGGATACTCTCTAACAAAAAGAATAATTTATCATCAATAATTATTTTTTTAAAAAAATACAAAAATAAGAAATTATCTATTGATTGGAGAAGAGATGTGCGTTCTGTTTGAAAAGCTTTTGATGAAATTGGAATATTAAGTAAAAGTGATATAGAGTCATAAACTTTAAAAATATAACGTAATCATCAATGGATGAATTATATAAAAACAAGAGAGACAGAAATTTAGAATGAATTGTGATGTCATGCTCTTAAAAAAGAAATCTTTCTATCTGTAAAGCGTAAAGAGGTTGTCTTGTGGATAATTGATTCTCACTAACAAGAGGGATTTCTTTATATGCATACAATTTTCTTCATTTTTCCGGTGTCTGTTCAATCACATTTGCATATAAGCACTAGTTGATTATTTTTTATCTTATTTTTAAAAAAAAATGATAAATGTAGACTGACCTTTCCTAACATTAAATTAAATTAAATCAAAAGTAGAAAAAATTTTTGCCTAACAATATGCTCACTTATTGTTTGTGATAGTTTTTGTATAAATTTGGTGGCGCTTGACCAATCAAAACTCAAAAGAGAATAATATTATTGGTAAATATATGTTTGATACCTATGCAAAAAATGTTACGTGATCAACCTATATGATATCGATGTTGCATATCTTTCACACAACATCATCTTGTGATTGAAATGAGTTTATTTTTTGGATAAATGATTTAAATTTCGTATAGTATTAATGTGTTTATAATACGTAAAAGTTTAAAATACGTTGGAGATCATGTCGTCAACAAAGATAGGGAGGTAGCCTTAAGCATAGAACACGGCTAACTTCTTTTATGACATGACATGGTTACAAGTAACACTATTGTTGATTATATGATTCATATATATATATGTTATATGTGTGGCTAGTTGATGGAACAAAGAGGACAGGTCGATACGGTCGACCTAAAACAGGGGTACTTTCGATATTAGTGTTCAATATAAATAACTGTTATAATTTTATTGAAAATATAGTGAAATTTTTTAGCTATACAACAAAATTTTACACCTACGAGAGTGGATACACACTGTCAAATCATTATAATTATCTGTGTTGTTTTCTTTCCTTTTTATACTTCATTATTTGTGTCTCTCTTGCATAATAACCATGAAATATAAATTTTTCGATAAATATTTTGAGATGAGTAGCATTATTGTTTGACAAATTTGTGGCGAAGCCAGATTCCTTATTGTAGAAGATATGCATGGTGCATGGTAATTTCACCTTACTTTTCCTTCACTTTCCACTCCTCCAAACACAGCGACTTGCATGATCTTCTACAACACAATTTGCAGTCTCAATCCAAATAAAGGGACTCAACAGAGAAAAGGGAGTGAAGAAAAGAAGAAAGAAAAGACGCAGGAAAAAAAAGAGAGACAAATTACAAATTGATTTTCTCAATTTTTTTAGAAGTACATTATTTCTGCATTAAAGTTGAAAGACAAGTGAAGATTTATACGAAGCTAAAGAGAATTTGATAAAGATGGATGAATTCGGGACTTCGATGTCGTAAATGATTGGAACGGATTTTATCACTATAATTGAGCAAGTGCCGTGATGACCACTGCCTAGTTGAATTCATGAAAATAATATATCATGACTCATGAGCAGTAATATATGATTAAATTATACACATTTTTTTTTTAAAAAAAAATACTTTAATTAATATGCAATTTAGAGAATGAAACATGACTTAAATCTACAATTTGATGATGTAGTTGTAAGAGACATACCATTTATGACTTAACCAACTTCATTTTATCAATCAACGAACAAACCTTTTTTCAAGTCTTTTTTCATGTTTTATATATGATTTTAAACAGCTATATAATTTACAATTTAAATATTAATTTAACTATTTTACAATATATATGTAATTGTCAAGATACCGATGAGAATGATATATATACATATATTTAGTTCTTAAATTTTAGATTTAGCTACTAGATCCATTATAGGACAGTTATGACTTATGAGAGTGATATATTTCTTTATAGTTTTTAATATTTCAAACTTTTTAATTTTTCGTACGCCTTTATATTGAAATCAAATAATTTGTATCTATTCTTGTAAGTATATATATAACATGTATATAATACTAGCATAACCCATAATTTTTATTTAATTGTTCACACTTTTGCTTTAAATTATATATATATTCATAAAAAATTGGGACACAAACATTATGATTTTTTTTTATATATAAAAATTTGGAAAAACAAGTAATTCATTTAATTATATATGAAAAACGGTTTTCAAACAATTAATAATCATATTTACCAAGACATTTCTAGGTTAAATGAGTGCATTTTGCCACCGAATCATAGTGTAGGTGATAATCACGTTAAAAACCAATTTAAAACCCAAAAAGTAAGAAGCGATCCAAATATTTCAAACAAGGTTATGGTGGCGGGTGAAGGGTTTTTAATGTTCACACATGTCCCTTTTTTACTTGTCTAATTGTTTTTTTTTTAAAAAAAAAAATTTATAATATTGATATGATAAAATTCATCCAGCTGTCCCTGATTCAAAAATTTAAAGAGATTAACGTTTATACCCTCATACTCTAACGTTTCTATCAATTTATGGACAAAATCATCATCCCACTAATGTCTGAGGTTTTTGGGCAATATTTAAAAAAGTAATGGTAATTTCACATTATTTTCATTTTTTAAGGTTATTTTGATAATATCCCAATTCATGATTCAGCATGACTTTATAGTACTTTTAACCTATAACATGAAAAAGCGAAGGTTTTAAATTTTTTTTTTTTTTTTAAAAAAAAAAAGAAATTGTTGAACACTGTGACTGAGAATTCACCAGATCATTGGAAGTGCCAGGTACTTCTCCATTTTCTTTCGTCACCTGCACAATAAATCCTCCCTACGTTAATTGATCCTAAATTCTGCTCTGTATAAATCTCTTGGCAGAGAGAGTAATGGTAGTGACAACTTATTCTTTTCTGAATGTGCTCCTCACTACTAATTAAAAACTTTAATTTATATAAGCACATGTAGAAGCTAATAATTAATTATAGTAAACTTTGCTTAGACAAAAGATTTATAAGCCATACATAAGTGATATTTGCAAGATCACTTTAGGTTTAAATTAGTAGTTAAAGTAACTGCTACCGTTATATACTTTTAAAAATACACCGATTAGTTCTTTTCGGTCTAGTTTAAACTACAAACAATATTAATGATAATATAGAATCAATTCAAACTTATTTAATTGAGAAAGCATTTGTTAAAAATATGCACATTCTACAAATCATACTGTTTTACTTTTGTATATGTATGTGTATTCAAATATATATATGTGTGTATGTATGTATATGGTTCGATAAATTTTGTATTTATATATGTTTAGACAAGAATATTGATCAATTATGTTGATTATACTAAATCCTTATATGCATATATAAGGAAGTGGCTATCTTATTCTAAAGATTAGTCATTTTCATGAATACTAAATGATACTCAACTTGCAATGTCGACCCTTTGAAATATCTAAAAATATAACGAACCATTACAAGTAGTAATAGTAATTAACTATCACACTTTTTATTATTTTAATGATATTAAATATAAATCATATTCTCTTGAACCTTGCTGTGTGTACTTATTATGACTAGTATATTATAATAGAACTTGAAAAGAAAAATCCGAGTCAAAAAGTGGTTCCTTAGTGAAGCAATTGAGCATAAATTATGCTAGTTTATGTCATCTGTGTTGAGCTCACAAACCAGGAATTTTATTGAGAATGAGAGATGGGGTGCGATCCCACCACAAATGGACCCAACCCGAGTGATTGATGATAATTGTTTGTAGAAATGTTATCGTGTCTCTCTCTTTCTTCCATGCAAGAGGGGTCACAAAAGAAGTCTGCTTTAGAGCACAAAACATGTACAGTCCCATTCCACAGCATCTTAAAAGAAAGCTTATAGGTGAAGAAACTTCGTCCACTCAAACCCTAAAAATATAATAAAACAAAAAGTTAAGAGAGAATGGAAGAAGGAATATGAGCAAAAAACATATTCAATAAAATAAAATAAATAAAAATATATATAATTAAACAAAAGCAAATAGGCTTCTTGCCCTATCTTTCCCTCTTCTTCTCTCTTTAATAACTTCTCTTTTCTCTTTCTTTCTTTCTTTGCTCTGGTATTCCCTTAGTGTGATTCTCCACCATCCCCTTAAAGACCCATCACAAACTTTATAAAAAGAAAAAAATAAAGAGAGCAATAACCATGGTTTTCTCTTCAGTTCCAGTCTATTTAGATCCTCCCAACTGGCAGCAGGTAAGAATTTTTTTTTTTTTTTTGGCGGGGGGTGCTTCAATTTTTTCTTCAACAAAAGGAGAGAAAGAAAAAAAGAGAAAAAAAAAAAAAGAGAGAGATTAAAAAGATACATATTCCTATTCCTTTGTTATCTTTTGTTGAATATACCAAATATTTTTGTTTCTTTATAATCATAATTTATAATCATAATTTTTTTTAGTATTTTTGGATCATTTTGTGTTTTTGCGTTTGCAGCCACCAAATCATCATCTTCAACATGGAAGTACTACTCATGGTGGCAATGAAAATCCTTCTCATCATCATCATCATCAGCAGCAGCAGCTTCCACCTCTTCCTCCTGCACCTCATGTTGGTGGTGGTGGTGGAGCCTCACTTGGTGGATCAGTCAGGCCAGGTTCGACGGCGGATCGCGCCCGGCTAGCCAGGATACCACAGCCAGATGCAGCTCTCAAGTGCCCTAGATGTGATTCCAGCAACACCAAGTTTTGCTACTTCAACAACTATAGCCTCTCGCAGCCACGACACTTTTGTAAGACATGCCGCCGGTACTGGACTAGAGGGGGTGCTCTTAGAAATGTCCCGGTTGGTGGAGGTTGTAGAAGAAACAAGAAGAACAAAAACACTTCAAAACCCCCAGTTGGTTCCACTGAGAAGCTGCAAATTGGTGGTTCAAATAACTTGACTACCTCCTCAGTTCCCTCCGAAATCCTTCCCAATCTGTCTCAACCAAACCCTCAGTTGCCTTTTATGTCCTCTCTACAAGGTCTCACTCAGTATAACCTGGGAAACCTTGGGTTGAGCTTTGGTGGAATCCAAGCTCAAATGGGAGCATCAAGTGTTGGTAATGGCCAAACCGATGTGGGTTTTCAAATTGGAAGTAATTCAAGCATGACTAGTACCATTTTCCCTAATTTCTTTGAGCCATCCACAGGTGTATACAATTTCCACAGTGAAGGTATCGAAGCAACATCTTCATTGGTTGGTGACACCCAACTTCGCTCCATAACTTCCAACTCTAGGGTTTCTCAGCAAGCGCCTGTGAAAATGGAAGAAAACCAAGGCTTGAATTTGGCTAGACCATTTTTGGGTACTTCGGAGAATAATAACCAATATTGGGGAGGAAACACCTGGACAGATCTATCAGGTTTAAACTCCTCTTCTGCTACTCATCTCTTATAATCTCAGACATTGAAAGCAGCCTAAAAAGCTCGACTTAAGCTTGATCACCTCATGTGATGATGACTACAAGTACTTATTATTAATCTATAAGATTAGATGACACGAAGTTGCATGTACCTGCGAGCCACTTTGAGTACTTGAAAGTGGATGATCATGAAAATTAAAACTGTCTCCTCATGATCCACGAAAGAAGCTAGCTAGCATCGATCAAAGACTGGTAGATCACTTAATGTTTCTTAATTATTTTTTCCGTTTTATTTGTATGTTCTTATAACTTATTTAATCTATAATTTTGGCGTCTTGTATTGCATGGCTTGTTTAAAAGACTTGTCTTTGTGTGAATGTATCATGTATTGTTTGGGAAATATGTATGGGATCTGTTATCTGACATGATGAGCTGATTTCTGTAGAATAGTATCCTTCATGGTAACTTATAATTATTTCTTACTTCTTCATGCACTCGTGTGATCGATATATAGTACAAAGTTACCTGATTATTCTATAAGAGACATCGAGAATATATAGAGGTTTCTCGCAGTAGTCATCTCTCTTCGAACAAAATCATTAGGAAATATATACTTAGCTAAAAAGAACCCCTAGCTAGCTCATATTTTGTAGTTTTTATATATAATTAACATTGTCACTATTTTTTTGTGCCGACATATACTTGGGATACTTTTCTATTGTGTTTAAATTATCGACTTCATGAAATTGTTTCTGGCAAAGTTGATGTTTAATTAACGTTATATGCATGCATCCTCAATGGTCAGCTCTTTTGCATCTAAATGTAGAGCGTTCTCTTTCATTGGTAAATGTATTAATATATTAGTTTCTACACTCTTTTAGTGACTGATTCTATGTAGTAAGATCTTTCTATTCTCACTTTCTTAGATATTAAATTTCTACATATATATTATTTTATTGTTTAGAAGTTAATGACGCTAACTTCAGTGTAGTCCCTTCGAGCTTGACTACTGTTTCAATCAATGGTCTGATACTACCAATGTTACAAACTGTGTTGGTCACGGCTGGTTAATTTTCTACTTTTTTTTCCCACATTTTTTCTTTGAAAATGCGTCAAAGTTTGAATTCCCACAAAGCTTCCTTGTCTCACATTTTTAGGAGAATTTTCTGATTGGTTTAGTTCTTTTCAGTCTTCATCATGATCTCCCCGAGACAACCAAATCCAGGTTGCTTGAGAGTTGAGTCTATATATATATATATACATAGAGAGAGAGAGAGAGATTGCTAGAGATATAGAGCGAGAGAGAGAAGATGGGAGGAGATCAGGAGTCACATTATTACAACAGTTATAGTAATGATTTTGTAATTATGAGATAAGGATCATGAGATGGGACGTACTCATTTGTTTGCGTGTGAATGCGAGAAGTGAAAGACAATAGTGAGAAAACGCCAAAAATTCCACTCAAAACCATGCAATGATCATATTCCATTTTCAACCAAAACATAAGTATATACACACACATATTGTAGTTTTCTAGAACTTCGTTAGAAGAATAATGTGACCAAAAGAAGTGAGACCTTTTGAATGTGTTGTTTAGTTTACTTTGCCTCTGTATCTCAGAAAACGATGTACGTAAATATTAAAAAAAAAATCATAATGAGTAAAAATGTGGAAAAAATATTCGAGTCCTAGCTAATAAATTATTACATGAACATTATTATATGTTATCGTATTCCAACTACGGTTATAAGTAACTAGTCTTACAAAAAGAAAAAGGATTTGCTTTTGCAAGGACCAAAGCTGCCTTGTAAGAACGAATAAAGCAATCAAAGTGTAGACACAGTAGCCAAAAAGCACGGTACACATAGACACTCTCTGTCTCTCTCTCTCTCTCTCTCTTCATGATAGTCATTAGTCAGTTGGTCGTGGACTCGTGGAACGTATACACTCAGTAGAAACAGTTAAGTTAGATACCATAAATGAGGATGCATGTGGATAAATTAATAAAGGGAAAGCAAGTAAAAAGAAAAGATAATCAGACAGAGAGAGAGAGAGCGAGAGAGGGAGAGAGTAGAATCTGTTGGTGGTGGGGACGAGGTAAGATGGGGTGTGTGTTAATTGTTATGGTACAAATATAAGAAGAGCAATCAATGGAATGGAGATCAGGGCTCGGAAATCCAAGCTACAAACGAAAGTGGATATATAAAAAAAAAATCTTTCATGGATCCGTTGAACCGCTGACGCGATGAAACGGACCCAAAATAAAGATTTTCTGTTGCATATATGTATGTTGAGTTTTGTGTTGAGGATGACTATATTGATAGTCGTGAAATGTTTATGTCTCCGTTGGTTGTTTTTATTTTTACCAACTGTAGATTTTCCATCCTGCAGCTAGCTTTTGCTTTTGGACTTCCTCCTCTCTCTATATATATATGATCTTGCTAGCGTTGTGGTGGTTTGATTTGCACAGTCACGTAGTAAGGCTCATAGTGTTACAAGTATAAAACTATCTTATTATTATTTAGGTATATATGGGGTATCAAACAAGCTTTAATTTCCTAGGAGTTTTAGTCGAGTTTGAATCCTTTCCGCATTCGTCCACATATGTTAGTTGTATTTAAAATATGAATTTATATGTATATTTATATGCAAATTTTGTCTACGTGACATATTAATTATTAATTACTAATTTTCATGTGATGAGATATATTAATTAAAAGATTTGATATAACTGTGGATATAGATCCTAACTTAAAAGTTATAGATCCAATGATAATTTAACCTATAAAACTTTATATAGTGTTGCTATTTGCTTTGAGAGATTTTTTTTTTTTTTTTTTTAAAAAAAAGTAAAAGATATGTATATAAAGTTTAGAATTCTAATGAATAGTTATTTATAATTGTTACCTAATGACTGTAAAATAGCCCTATGTCATTTTTTATCATTTAAGTGAACATTGCAAATCAAGCTATTACATCAATTGACATCTTGAATTTGATTTTTTTTTTTAAATTATTAATTTTGTATTTTTGTTAAGCAAAGTGTAGTTAGTGTAGTCAGTACTGTGGCCAACCTAGAAAACTAATATTAAAAATATAAAGAGCTACAAAGAGCAATCATCAAAACCCATTTCTATCCATGTTTTTATATGTCAAAAGACAAAACTGAGAAATTTATTTTTTATTTTTTCGAAATCGACAAACTTGAGATTTTGAAAGCAAAATTCCAACATTATTCTCACTTGCTCCTTTGAAAAGAGATTTATATTGTCAGCAAACAAGTAGACCGTTGACTTTAGTCTTGATTATTGAAAATGTAGCATAGACACGTCGAGTAAATAATTACTTTTTGTCGACAAAGTTATTCTCTCAAAAGACCATATATATTTAGCTTTCAAAGAAAAAAAAAAGGACAATATATATGATTGATGGAATTGTTTTCCTTAGAAAGTATTGATTTTAATAAAATTTGTTCAAACTTATGAACGGTATTAATTAAGTAGAAAAAAGTATTGATTAAACAACATTAATGGACAAAATCAGTAAACATTTAGAAAAATATTTGTAAGGTAAACAAGTTTTTTCTAGTTGCACTTTAAGCAGGCTCACTTCCATGTGGTAACCTTCATGTTAGAAATTAATACAAATTAAGAAAAACAAATAAAAGAATGCTCTTCATGCTACCCTTAATATAGGAGGGCAAAAAAAAAAAAAACAAAAGACATATTCTATGGAGTCTAGAGCAGGGGGTGCAACCAGAAAACCCTTTTAGGAATAGTTGGAGGGGTCAATGAATAATTAAACAGTATTTAAAAAGAAGACAAAATATATTTTAATTAAAATGGGTGTTATACATATAATATATATAATATTTTTATAATCAAATATATCTGATTTTAAAAAGTAATAACCAATTAATCAAATTCATTCATTATATTTAAATTAAATAGTAAAAAGAATTTATTTTAAAAGAGAAAATACAATTGAGAAATTTGATTGTTTGGTCCTACAAATCATATATACCCGACTATAAAAGCTATATATATATATATAAGTTGATAAAATTCCTTTAATAAAGCAATTTTGAAATGAATGCCAAGTTGAGGATGCTTGATGGTATAGATATCTAGCTAAATTATTCCCGATGATCTGTTCCGATTTCTTGATGCCGTATATATATATATATATTTTCAGTCAAGCGTATTAATAAGAACCAATATTATAAATAGCCTACTAACACATAATAACATTAATTTATAACTCAAACAAATGTGTATAATGATAAAGTTTAATATGAAGTCGTTAATCAACACAATGTCTTGAAGTGAATTAATACATGTGATGTGTCGGATTCATCTAAATCAGAAAGCAAATAGATCATTATTTTAAGAGAATTAGACCGTAAATTTCTTCGGTAACGAGTTTAGGAAAAAAATATATATTAAATGATATTTTCTTTCCCCTTTTGACTGGCGTTGGTACAATTCACTGGTCAAGATCAGAGCCGGCTCAAGCCTTAGGCAACTAAGGCAGTCGCCTGAGGCCTCAAGCTAAAAAGGGCCCCATATTTATTTTTCTTTGTAAAATTTAATGTTATGAAAGGAATGTTTATTAAATAATATATTTTAAAATCCAACATTAATTAAGAAATTATAAAATCTTACTTTCAAAATGAAGTGGGAAATTTTTGTATTTATGATTTTTTTTTAATGAAAGTTGTAAATTGACCATTATTTTTTGTTTAACATATTTGTGTCTATCAGCTTAGCTTTTATTTTTGGATTTAATTGCTATATATAATTAATTGGTAGTTTTTAAATTTTTTGTTTGTCAAACTGTAGATTTTTTTAGAATAATTAGTTTTGAATCCAATGTTTAATGGCTATTTCCTGTACCTGTACACATTTTATACTGCAATGGACCCTTTCTTTTTTATTTCATTTATCAAATTCACTTTTAAGTGTTGAAGCAAGCATCATTAAATAAAAACTAATATTTGTATATCACATTACATCATATTACAATGAAATCATAATTAATTTTTAAAATTTATATGTTATAGGGTCTAATCTAAATTTCTTGCCCAAGGCCCCAATTTAAATTAGGCCGTTGTGGTCAATATTTGACACAATTTTTCTTGTTCTTTCCGAAATCAATTGATAAATATATAAGGAAAAAATGAAAAATAACTATTAATTAGTACACACAATCAACAACTAAAGCCTATCCATTTCAAGCATATTAGGGTGGTCCATTCAGCATTTATAGTAGGAGCCACACTACATGGGGCCCATGTGTTTAGAAGAACCTAGAAATCATGCTTGAATGTTCTTCAAAAATTTATTCAAAACACATGGTGAAAGGTTATACACAAGATTTGGCATGACTTCTATCCAAGCATTTATTTTTATTTTTTTTAATCTTTTGAAACAATTATGATGTATGAGTATTATCATGCTAGATGATTAGGATTTGTTTTGTTTTTTTGCATGAATTAATTATTCAAATTAGCAACCTATTAAGATTGGAATCTTTTAAGTAGATGTAATGTCAACTCCAACAAATTGAAATCCAACCTCATAAGCGGCCCTTTGTCCGTTCTCCACAAGTTTTTGTTTGTTATGTACATGCATGAATCATACCATATGCAAGTTCTTCATTGCTAAGTTAACTCTGAGCAGTCAGCAAAAGCAGCATTAGTGAACCCCATTGCATCAACAAAGCAACAGTAAAATCCAATAATTGATGTTGTATTCAGGCAAAGTATGCAGGCCTCTCGTGCCATTTCAAGTTTATGATGTAGAATTATCATTAATAAAATGGGCATACCATATTGTTCTTCTGATCCATACTTCCATTCAATAGGAATATACCCCAACGTCAAAAATTACCATATACAGCCTTAATTGATTGATCTACCCATCTGATTGAAAAGTTTCTTGCAAGTGCTTTTCTCCCTTTCTACACAACACAGGCATCATCTATTCATCGTAAACTAAATGCAGAAAGCTATTTCTTAATTATCAATGGAGGACGTAAAACCATGGTATTGTATGTAACTGGTTTTGAATACAGGAAACATCTCTTCACTAAAATTCGAGGATGATCAGAGTCATACATGTTACAATGGTACAAATCAGAGTACATGTCAATTGCATCTCAGTTGTTTCTCCTTCTTCCGTTTGCCCACGCCGCGCCCGCGCCCGCCGCCCCCCCCCCCCCTGTTTTCTTTCTTGCAATTCGATGATTCTGTGAGTAACCGCAAAGAAGTATTGTCCTCGTACCACACAAACAAATGAATAACTTACAGATTGGGTAGGTGATCTTCCACCTCCCCGTCCGCAGCATAGCTGCCTCTTTCAATACATATGGAATAACAAAAGGATCAAATGAACAAATACGGAAAAACAAAAAATAATCAGCTATCAACAGTACTGGCCATGGATGGTGGCTGTGACTGAGGCTGAGATTCGGTTTGCACCTGAGCCTGCTTTTGCTGTTCGTTATACCTGCTCATACGCTCAAGCAATTGTGTAGCTTTTCGCTTACCCCTGTCTGTGCCATTTTGTGCTAAATCCAACAGAGGAACCATGACACCAAGCTCCTGTGCATCTGCCAGATATTGTTGGTCTCCGCCACAGAGGTGAACCAAAACTGCAGCTGCATTCTCTTTGTTCCTGGGAGATCCAGTCCCAATAACTTCCACCAAAACAGGCACTGCCTCAGCAGCCCCAATGGCTGCCTTGCCTTCGGGATGGCTAGACAGTATGGCTAGTATGGCCAGTGCCTCATCAACCATCCCACCACCTGGCTCTGTCAACAAATGCATCAATGTGGGCACAACTCCAGCTCTCACCGCCTTTCCTTTGTTCCCTTGATAGATGCACAAATTGAATAGTGCAGTTGCAGCATCCTTCTTTCCCCTCTGGGTACCTTCACTTAAAAGTGTCACAAGGGGCGGAATGGCCCCAGAAGCACCAATTGTAACCTTATTTTCATCAATTACAGAGAGGCTAAAAAGGGTGGCTGCTGCATTCTCTCGAGCCTCCATGCTCCCTTTCTTGAGCACCTGAACTATACCAGGAACTGCACCAGAGGAGACAATGCTTCCTTTGTTATCTTCACATATGGAAAGGTTAAGAAGAGCTGTGACAGCATGTTCTTGGATACGGGAGTCAGGTGTTGAAAGGAGGCCCACAAGGAGAGGGATTGCGCCAGCTTCAGCAATGGCTACACGGTTATCTGCATTGCGCTTGGCAAGAAGTCGAATTTCACCGGCAGCAGATCGCTGATCCTCAGGGCTGTTGGATGTGAGCTTGCGGAGGAGAATCTCAATCTTGGTACGTTCAGCAGGTGAGCAGGCAGATGAGGTTTTACTGGGTCGTGAACTGCTTGGTCGTTTTGGTGGTTCGATGCCATTAGCCTCACACCACTGTGCTATAAGGCTACGAAGGACGTAATTGGGTGTGAGTGCAGTACTAGTGAGAGCCTGCTGCGTCTTTGGACATGTCCCATGCCCTGCTTCCAGCCACTTCTCAATGCAGCAACGCTCATAGGTCTGCACCAGAGGAGAAAAAGAGAAGAGATAGGTTAGAAATAAGAACTGGTTTTTTGTCTATGCTTGCACGGAGTAGATGTCAGGCTCGTGAACAAGTCATCAAAAACTTGTTCTAAGACATATTTTAGTAAGAAAAAATCATCAAATGATCATAAGCATTTGAACAGCAAGGCTACTTCCAGGCAATTCCTTTTTTGGAATACAAGGAAAATGAATAGAGAAATTATTGAATGAAAAGGAATATTCCCAAGTTTTAACTTTTTCCTAGGCAATCTCGTAAGGTAATCACCACACAATAACTCATATGCTTAGGTCCAAGACCAACACACTTCCCACATGCCTAAGCCCAGATGCAAGTACAACCACGAGCGGAATAATAACCAAGACCCCTCCTCTCGGAAAACCTGGCTTTGATACAATCTTAAATAACTATCAGCCACTACGCTTAAACTTTTATGAAAAAGCCCAAACAATAGTACTTAAAACAGTCTAACAAATGCCACATAACATATCACAGGCCCAACAGCTGGATGCAGCATGCAAACAAATTTCAATATGTGATAACTTTCAACAAACACATGGTGCATTCGACTGACATTTGAGGCAAATAGACAAGGTTGAGAGGGCATGAAACTTCCGATGTCATCTAAAGTCAAAATATGGTTAACAAAATGCCAAGAAGGCCAACAAAATTTCGTAAACACATAATGCCTATACCTGTCCTGTTGAAACAATGACAGGATCTTTCATCAACTCAAGGGATATTGGGCAGCGGAAATCGTCAGGAATAACTGGTGCCTTGTGATTCCTATCGCTCGATGCTTGTCCACCATGACTTGCAGACATAATCTTATCTTTTGAAGTAGCCTCCAAATTGGGGTTCTCTGTTTGCACAAACTCTTTAATTTTCTTCAATCGCATTGACATCTTCTCGATGCTCCCCTCAGGATCTCCACCACTGGCAGCAACCATCTCATGCAAAGCCAGTGACTCTTGTGTTAAGTCAGTTATTCCCATCAATTGTAACTTTTCAGCCAATCTCCTTAGGACAGCTGGATCTGTTGCTGAATCATTGTTCTTATTATAAAGGGACAAAAGATCCTCGTACAACTCAACATCGGGTGCATCGACCCTTCCTTTGGCTCTTCTGAACTGAGCAAGAACAAGCTCAACCTGCACAACATAACAGTTAAAAACAGAATATGAAAAACACACAACATTGATAGAATGTTAACTAAAGACCTCTGCCTAGGAGCTGGTCTAGATGTCCCTGAAATTCTTTAATTCTTTGTGTTGCTGTGCATGTGTGTGCACACAGCTGGTCTAGGCGTCCCTGACAAAAATTCTTTTTAATTCACTGTGTTTTTGTGCACATGTGCGCTCAAGTATCATTATATATAATCTAAAAATCTTCTAAACCAAAAATAAATAAATAAAACATCATTACAGTTAATCATTTGCTTTTAAGAGAATTAAGATCAACCAAACACTTTATCTCAAGGTACAGAGCAGCAGATGACAATATATTTGGAACGAAAGGAAATCCTCATCCAGTTTGTCTATCATAATGACTTTCAGAAATGAGACTGGAACTGTTCAATGATCTATCCCTACCTGTTCTTTAACTTCATCTGATATGTCAAGCTTCTCATAGGAAATTGCACTCAAAGCTTGTTCCAACCGGGCCGTCACCTCATAGAATTTTTTCATAGTCACATCCCTCTCTAGAACCTGCCAGTAAGGAAACAGATTAGAAACTTCATAAGTTGGCAGCATGTTGATTACTACTGAACCCATAAATTGCCTGAAGTTCTGTCTAGAAAATAATAAATCCAAGAACATTAAAGACTGAACAAACCTATAAAAATACAAAGTCCAGACTTCGATTAAATTTTGCAGAAATTTACAAACAAAAAAAAGCTAATTTAAACTGATAAATATCAGGACATAAAAGAGTTCAGCAATATTCACATCTAGGCAATTGTATGTGTGTGTGTATATATATATATATAAACAGCCCTTCCTATTTATGTATGCAAGTACCTAGGTTTTCACATTAAAAACTGTACTTAAACAAAATCAAATGTTATAAAGCTGCATGTTATACTGAAGGGATTGTGGTTCTATGGTTTTAAACCAACCCCCAAATAAAATTCAAACAACAGCAATTCCAAATTCTTAAGAAAAAGCATCAGTTGAATATTGGCACATGCTAGAATATGCTTCATCTTTTGTGAGCAAAATTAAATGAAGATTTTGCTCCCAGATTGCCTTATAAGATTGGAAGCAAGAGATAGGCACCCAACAAAGGTGCATCAAGCATTATCATTAAAATGTCCATCCAATTCAATGACAGATTCTTTATATTCTCAATGACCACAATAATCTAGCCTCTCAAAAATAAAGAATGTTATGTTGCTAGTTTCCATCTTTTCTGGAAGAAACCAGTTCTAACAAACTGGAGCTTTTTTCATTAAGAACTCTTCAAATGCTTATGGGTAGTTCTGTATTACAGAAGAACCACACATGACACATCACTCTAAGAGCAAGAACTGTGTCTAGACAATCATGAAGCAAACCCCTGCTCTTCCTTCCCTATGGTAAACCTATCCTTGATTAACTCACCAGAAATCATGCTCGCTCATGGTTCAAAAACCCTGCTGGAGTGACAATGTTGTTAAGAGATGTTCCAAAGAAAACCGTATGCAGAGGGACTTCTACATCTAAATGCCCAAGACGATAGCCACACCAAATGCAATAAAATCTATTTTCATGCACAGATGAACAGAAAAACCACCCAGTCCCACAATTCCCATCAAAATTCATTCATCCACAGAATTATTCACACACACACATATATCTTACGTATATCTCCCTTCCTCTCCCCCTCTATTTCTCCCTTCCCCACTTTTCTCTCATAGACATAGATACGATGGAACACCAAAAATACCTCCGAAATCAAGAATTACACCAGAACAATTAAATCCAATATGTATAGATTCTGTTTCAATATGAATACAATAGTGCCTTCACAATCAAAACTCGGGAGAAAGAAAATTCTGGTAGTCATTTAAAACAAGGTCAAGCAACCCAAAGATATCAGAATTTTATAATATTTTAATTATTTTTAAAGCCATAGTCTTCTAAAAACTACCTTACTTACAGTTACTATACTAACTTCCAAAAATTATCTTAATTGTTGTTACTAGAACAACTCATATGCAAACAAATAGATATAGTGAAAATTTAATCTAAAACCCGATCTTCACATATAGTGATATAGAGGTAGAGACAATTGTATTAAACACAAAGATAGAAGGCAGTACTCCAAGTAACAAAAATCCAGCATGTCTGAGACAAGAACGACAGTGAAGACAAATAATCAAATAATAATTAATAAATTATTTAAATTTCACAATCCAAAACATTTACATACAACCATATTAAAGAAGCCAATCCGTATTATGGATTTATCGGTCTACCCTGGCTTGTCATTATCTTACAATTAACTATGGCGGTTGAAGATCTCAGCAGTTTAAGTCCATGTAAATAAAACTATTGAACATTATTAAAAAAAATCTAAACTCAAAGACAAATCTCAAAGAAGGTAATTTAATTTGCTTTTAATTATTCAAATTACATATGTTTTCTCTATTTCAACAACAAAATTCAGTTCAATATATCACAACAACAAGAACAATCTATTCAATCATAAACTAGCAATAGAAGAGGTATCAGAAATTCAAATCCAGAAGCTGTTATTATCTACAAAGAAGAAAATTTTTTGAAAAATATGGAAACAGAGAAGACACTAGTTGACTTCAACGAATTAGATAATTTCATTTTACACCAGAACATGATAGTCAATCAAAAGCTCCAAAAACAGGCATAGAAACAACAAACATATTCCGGTGCATTTGCTTTCTCGCATTTTCTCGTCAACCAAACAGATCGAAGAGTCAACCCAAAAAAAAAACCTGACAAACGCAAAAACGAATAAATGTAGCGAACAAATACATACACACCAGGTAAATCTTGCTGCCTTCGCTGCCAAATCTGAGGAGCTCCTTGGCAGAAGCAAGAGCGTCTTTCAAGGAAGCGAGCGCTTTAACGGTCTCGTCAGGAAGCGGTTCTTTGCTCTCTTTAATCTCCTCAAACATTGGCGTCAACAGCTTCAATCTCCTCGCTAAGTTGCAGTACTGCTTCTTGACCGTACACCTGTAATCTGAGATTGATGCAATCTCGTTCACCGTCTCAATCAGGCTCTCTACTAGCATTCGTTTCTCGTCTTCCATCACGAACTCAGCTGCAGTAAAACTGAAACTAGACTAAAAATAGAGAAGAGAACAAAAATCAGATCTCACTGCACGCACTGTATTTTGACTACTTGTTAGAAGAAAAATCTGTGTCCAATTTGGTGGATTTGCGCTAAATTTGAAGAATTTTGTGGTTGATTTAGTGGTGGCTAGAGGCGGTCGTCTCCACATGAGAGAGAGGGAGGGAGGAGGGGGACTTTTAGAGAGAGAGAGACAGAGAGACGTGTGTTGCTCTTCTGGTGGCGCGGCTGAGCTAGCTAAAACATGTGTGTGTGTGTGTGTGTGTTTAGAGGGGCTGGAAATGACTTGCGAGTTTAAGGTGGACTTTTGTGAGCGCTGGATACGCACGGCTCGGCTTGGGAAAGTTTGGGTTGGCTTTGAGCTTGGCTGAAGCTTGAGTTTGTTAAATTATTTATCTTACCGGACCGTGTTGGGTGGGCCACGGGTCGGTTGATTCGGTTTCTGAAGCAACGCGCCGGTGAAGTATGCGGTGGTGCCACTAAGCTGGCGAGTTTTCAACTGTTGAGAACGTAAAATTGATTTGACTGTTGATGTCAAAAAAAAAAGAAAAAAAGGATTTGACTGTCCGCCGGGAGAAGATATTGTCCAAATTGACTTAAAATTTAATTTACCAAGAGAAAATATTACAATTTAACGAGCTTCAGTCGCGCCAATTTTACTTTAACCGCGTCATATCAGCGGAATAATTACGTAATTACACCCCTTGATTTCGCAAGTTGATTGGGATTGTATTTTAATAGCATGGCAAAAAGCCCTGAATCTTTTCAAAAAAAGCCCTTGTAACGAGAAATATCTTTTATTTCGAAATTTACCGATTATGCACTCATACCCAGAATATCATAAATGTGAGCGTTAGGGACTCGGCGTCGGCGATAAGAGAAAAAAATAATTAAATCAATTATCATTTTGCTTTTTTTAATTAAAAAACCGATATTGTACTATTCAAAGAGTGGTTAGAACCTTTTAATATCAACTATCAAGTACTGTACTTATAATTCGAACATATACTCTCATTTAAAAAGATATAAACTTCCGCCAACAAAAATTTATCTACAAATACAAATAAAATTTATCTACATATACATTTGAATCTCAACTACACATTTGGAATGAAATTTTTAAACTCTTTCAAGTGATCAAGAAGTAACAAAAATACTCTTTACTTCTTTAGCATATGTTGCTTAGGACATGCATCAAAATTCGAAGTGTCAATTAAATCCTCTTAGCATAGTCTCTTTTAATACCCTTAACATAGTTCAAAAATTAAAATTGTGAAAGAAAAATTAGCAAAAAAAAAAGAGGACATAACTGACTCGATATATTGTTTGACCAACGAGGGAATAGTGAAACATTTCTAAAAAGGTGACAAACAACTCACGGTGGATTTTTTTATTTTTCTTTGATTTTTTTTTTAATAAAAAAGTTATCAGAATCTACCGAAATTGATTACTAATAACACAACTCAGATCACTAATTTCATAATTGGAATATGACTATTGCTAAATAGATACTCAATCACTCTTACTAAGGTGATGATGTGTGGATTTTTTATCTTTTAAGAAGCATAAAATAATGATGAAGCAGAATTCCCACTTAAGCTAAATAAAGGGCCAAACAGCATCACAGCAATTGCATTATGTCCTGGAGGAAAAAATTTATTAATGATAGGAATCATGCATGCAGGTCATATATATATTTACAAGTAATGCTAGATTGACTAGCAATTATGGATTGGAGACGACTGGCTGGGCTTCAATCTCATCGGTCCAACAAAGGGTACATACAAATTGGAACACACACCTAATTAACTTCTTACAGCTCATTATTAGCTTTTGGACAAATATACGTACTCTTCATAATTTAAGATATATATGCTTCTTTTTCCTAAAAATAATTTTAAAAAAAAAAAGAAAATGAAAAAGACTTGGATAACAAGGCTGGATTATGGGTCACACAATTTTCTAAGTGAGAATAGTATAACACTTGTAACTTTCAACGTCTTTAGGTTGAAATTAATACCTTTCCAAATAAAACAAGATGTCATCAAAACAAAAGCATAAATCGATCTCGTATACTTTGGCATAATGCAAGAATCAAGTTCTGACCGCTACATTGCTTGGCCAGTTGAAAACCTTCAATCAATGTTAACAATTCCCCCAACTCTTCGGAGAAAAAAAAATTAGACAAAACACTAAAGGGACGCATTCGTAGGTACGATTTTATTAATATGAGGATTAAAAAATTAATTATCAATACCTTATGTTTTAAGATAAAAATGAAATTTAAACTATTAAACTTATAGTATCAAAAAAAATACTCAACTATTCCTACTGCACCCTTAAACAAATATTTATTTACTAAACGAGCAATTAATTATTTATCTTTTAAAATAGTCTTTATTTATTTTAATCAAATATATACATAATTAAACAATAATTCACTGATAAAAAGCACCGCAATATTATTTTTCATGAAATTAAAAAAAAAAAAAAAATCCTTATATCAATCAATACAATGACAATTAATCATTGCATGAATTTATATAAAATCGAAGTCAGTCAAATAAATTAATATTGATAATATTATAACCAGAAGAAACACCTCTTGTGCATTGTATATAAGTATTTCGAAACCCTTAAGTATACAGGTTCAATTACAGGGTTTGTTCGATGTCATATTTAGATTGTGGTAGCTATATCCTTGTCAAATAATGTCACAAATTCTACACGCATACGTTTTCTTATCATTATACATCAACAAACAAATGTAATTGAGTTTTTAAATGAATAACAGTAAACTTTAAAAAAAAAAAAAAAAAAAAAAGGACCTAAGAACCGTCAGAAGAGAAGAAATATCGATATTGTACAGCTAAGAGAAGGGACAACTAGTATAAAGTGTATTAAAAATTGAGATTCTTTTTGCTACATTATTAATTAAACATTCAAAAAGTGGATAAAATATTACTTTGGATTATTCAAAGAACGATATATATTCCTTTGAAGAATATTAAGGCAAAGAAAAATGACTTTCGGGAGTCTTTGGTTGTTATCATTTCAATTAATAATGGAGTCCACAAATGGCGATGGAGGAACAGGCGACTCCTTCCAGTTACAAATATTATAGGAGCTAAAACCATGCGAAATCTGCTATTTTTTTTTTTTCATTATTGGATCTGATTTAGATGACTACCGAAAATGGAACATTTATAACACAGTTTAAAATGTAATCATCAATCAACATAAAGATAGGAGGATATACGTGATTGAAAAAATACAGCCTTCACTCAGGGTGTCGAACCCAAGTTGACAACTTGGGGTGCTCTGAATACAAAGCACCAAAACATCTGCTAATGTTTTTTTTTAAACACGAAAAAATCTTTTCGCATGTTTTTTGAGAACAACAAGAATAGTCTCCATGATTGATCACAGCCAAGCTAATGCGAGACAGGCAACTGTCACACAAAGCCTAACTCGTGGGCCCGATTAACTTTGCCCATGCATTAGTAAAAATTAAATTAAACAGAGATGGCAAATATTCATTTAAAAAAAAAGGCAAATATTCTTCCAAATTCAGGTCAAATTGTAATTGAATGGATCATTTGCTTGAAATAGTACGAAATCTCCCACGTAGATCTTCAATGCATTGAGTTAATTACTAGATAATGTGTTCAGTAATTAAAGATAAAACATATATATAACATTTCTTAATAGAAGTGGTTAAACATTTTTCATGATTCCAAAAAGTAAAGAGTTCAAGTTTTATTTTTGCATTAAAATACAAAATATGCGTAGTTTATTTTTAATTTAATCCACATTTTCATAATTAAAAAATATATTTTAAAAATATAATATATGACAACAAATTAGAAAAATATGTGCACATGATGAATTGATATTTATATTTAATTGATTGGGTGCACCAATATGTTGAAGATTTTCTTAACTGTCAATAACAATTTTAGAAGTTTTTTCAAGAAAAGAAACAATTTTAGAAGTTAATGCCGACATAAGAATGTTCGTTCAATAAGGACGGCAATTATACTTAAATTCAGGATAAATTTGTGCAAGTTACGTTAAAACAAATCTGAAAAATGAAGAAACTCCGGCACGAAACCGCGGACTTATTCACACTACTGAAAATGCCCCGTGATTCACACGTGGCGATACACTATTGGTCTCAGCCGTTGTATTTCATCCCAGATTGGCCTATGAGAATCAAATATACACGTGGCCCACATGCACCGAGTGGGTGGTGGTGGTGGGTTACGGGAAAATACGTGGTCACTTCTCGCTATACCTGACGGCTGACAGCAACTTCTTGCTTAATTCGAGAGGACAGTCATCGGCTCGGCTCGGCTCGGCTGGGTTCTCTCCTCGGTTTCAAGCCACCCACCAGCCACGAGCCGTTTCCATTTTTTTAATAATTTTCTCAAACTGCGGCTCTTCACTCGTGTCCGTTTTTAGCCAATTAAGAACCAGAAAGTAGTCCACATGACTCCCCTTGTGGGCCCCACGTTTATTATTTACAAGATATGGTTGAGGAAGTGGGTCCCACTAGGAGGTCGAAGATTGGGCACATGGTCGGCGTGGTGCATGATGGTGGTGACTAGCTAGGATCCGGTCTTGGGGTTGAAAACGAATCAATGCCGTCGAATATGTAGAATTAGTGATCGTGTTTGTACGAACGAGAATAGTGGGAAAACATTGTATAATATCCACCGTCGAAAGCTTTGGGACGGTGGGACCCAGGAGGGATGGTGATCATGATATCGAATGCATGTGACCCCGCCGTGAGGACAGCTCAGATACCCTTAAACGAAGTTTGGTGTTTAGCGGGACGCGATCACAAGACGGTGCAATTAACTGTTTAGTAACAGTAATCAAATGAATTATAAAAGGGGTTTGTGATGCCTGATAATGCGAACGCTGTGGGACACGTGAACTTGATTTTTTGTTCTATTATCCAAATTGTCTGAATTCTTGTTTCGTGATGGACTTTGTTCAATTTTTGCTTGTATCATCTCAGTTATGGTTGATATTTTGAGTTTCGAATACGTCTTGAATTTATAATCATGAATAATATGGGTATGAAGTGTATATTATTATTAAGTCACTCTAAATTTAGTTTTCAAAAATAGTCATCTTGAATTTTATGGATGGAATTTTTCATTTTATTCTTCCAAAAGATTAAGAAGTAACAAATTCTTACTTTAATTACATTTTTTGAAAGGTTGAGTTAGAGAATGCTTTAATGTTGTTATTATATTTATACACATTTTATTATGAAAGTTGATACTCAATTAAACATGTCAAAAATATATCGAGACATATTAAGATTAATTATTATTAATTTGTACAGTCCGGATATTTATTATAATAATTGGAAAATAATTACTCCATTACAATGAGATAAGACTATTCATACAAACTTTATAAATGCACTTGGTAGTATTTTAAAACCTTTGCTAATAAGATAGATATGGATATGTACAATCATGCATGCTGAGAAAATGTGAATGTTTATAATATTTAATGACGATGGAGAGGATGATAAAGCTTTCAGTGAAAAGTTGTCTTGATAGCACAAGCAATTATTTTTGGTGGTAATTACTAAAGTTGGCATTAGAAATAATTATGTGTTGTTTGCTTGATAAACGAAATGATGCTTGTTTATGCAAAACGAATGAGCAATATTTAAGATCATATGATGTCACAAAAGGCATCACCTGGTTTAATTTTTTTTTTAAAAAAAAAAAAATTGAAATTGATGTAATATGCTTGCAACAATATGATATATTTGGTTTTTTTTTTTTTTTTTTTTTTTGTAAAATGATATTTTAAAAATCATTTCAATAATTTTGTTAAGAAAAAATAATGATATATTTTTATTCTAAGCATAGTTTGATATCTATTTTTATTGTATTAATTAAATATTGTTAGCAGTAAATAAAGTGCTAGATACTTAACTCTAATTGAGGGTAGGCGTGAGCCTGAGCTGGATAGGCCGATAGGCTCATGGTTACCAAAAATGGATTGTGGCTGCCCACTTAGAACTAGGAAACTGATGTTTCAAAGAGTAGCCCAATATCTTTCAAAAAAAAAGAAAAAAGAAAAGAAAGGAAAAAAAAAGAGGAGCCCAATATTTTCGGCCTTAATCTAATCACTTGGATTAACAACGCAAATGGCACTTGGCGTGCTGTGGGCTTTGCTTTCTAGAAAAGGGCTAAGTGCAAGGTTCGAACCCTTGTACCACCAAGCAACAATGACAGCTTTTTCCTTTTCTGCGTGGATTTCTCATCGCTCCGTTGGGAGCATTTCTCCTATTTTGAGGAGTTTGCATTCCGCACCTTAGTAGCCTTTATTTAAAGAGTCTGATAGTATTACATGTGTCTATAATATGTCAACAACATAAATGGGTTTCATCAAGTCGTAAACTTTTAATTTTAATTTGCAGTGTTTCTTCCAAAAATAATTCCAAGGGTTTACAATTAAATTTACACCCAATTTATTTGAGGGAGCGTATTCAATAAAAATTCATTGGAATTACAAGTATTTTAAAAGTTTGAATGTATTCAATTAAGATTTGAATGTATTTTATTGAAATTTATAAATATTCAATTCATTAAAATTTAGGTATATTCAATTCAAATTTATATGAAATTTAATGAAATATACATGTCATGGGTATTTTCGGATTTCTCAAATGGGCTGGCAAAGGTCCATTAAGATAGTGGCCCAAACCACCAAGACCAAGTATGAAGCGCTATTCATCAGCTCGCGAGATCGTTACAGTAGTCGACGAGATCGAGCCCGTAAAAGAACTAGCGAAGACAAGGTCGGACGCCAGTTGCCATCTTAGCGACGTTGAGGTCGCATACCGGTCATTGCGACGTCGAGATCGTCAGGCCGGGTCGAAGTCAAGATCGTCACGACGAATATTCAGTCCGTTGTCTACCCAGTTCGCCCAGTTTCAGTGCAAGACAGTAAAATGGCGTGTCTTGCACGATAAGTAAGGGTTTCTCACCTAATGACAACTTAATTTCGGAAAATCTCACCAAACCAGCATGGGTTAGTAGTCGGCCCACGTAAAGTCAGAGTTGACCTGGCACAAGTCAGAGGCATTAAATGCATTTCAGGAGCATTAATTACGACAAGATCAGTCTCTTTTTGTCTGTTTATTCCATCTGTAGCCTCATCTCCTCTATAAATAGAAGAGGGCATTTATTGTTAAGCATCCAGAAAATTGTGAGGGCTGTTATTCTGTCGAAATATAGAGAGAACAAACACTTTAGAGAGAGTCTGCCATTAATAACAGAAACAGTGGACGTAGGCACTTCTAAAAAGGTCGAACCACTTCAAACTTTGTGTGTTCTTCTTCTTCCTTCTCCTCTTTTTTGCCATTATTGGGTCTGTTTGTTGCAGGTCTCCTTATCTGTGCGGCATTGGGCTCAAGAATCTGGTTGGCTGGTTTACCACGTCAACAATACATGTATTAAAAAGATTATAGACTTAACAAATTACATTTAAGTAATGAATTTTAAATTTTTTTAAAATTTTTTTTGTAGAATAAAGTTTATTACAAATCTGATTATTTTGCTAAAGAATTTATTGGATTTCTTAAAAAATTATAACAAAATAAATATGAAGTGTATAGAATATGTGCATTTCATTAAAATTTATCATAAAATCCATTAAATTTCAATAAACTCTAAATGGAATATATCCTCAAACTTTCAAGTTGATATAACTTTTTTTTTTCCTCTATTATAGCGAATTTAGAATTAAATTAATAAAAAATAAGTCAATTTACAATCTTTAAGATGTTAATATTCGGGGCATGCCTCTCTACTAAGAACATATTCTCAAACTGACGGTAAAGTTATATGTTTGTAATTTTAAGTTTATACTTCATTAATTGACATTCATTCAATTAAGTAAAATTATTATAATAAACTCATAAAAAAAAAGAACAAATATACTTATGTTGTAGCAGTGGCAGACCCAGACGTTTATTTGAGGGAAGCACTTTATAATAAAATAAAAATTAAAGATAAAAATAATTATAGTTCACTCTTCTTTAATTATTCATAAATTTTATCTTTCTTTACAAATTTTCAAAGTATTTTCTTATAAATTTACTCATCTTGGCTTAAATTTTATTGATTTTCATTTAAACAGTATAAACAAAAGAATAAAAGAAGTTTTGAAATGATTTTTTTTTTTTTTTAAATACTTCAATCTAATTTCAAATAATGTAAATGTTTGACAACTTCTTTAAATAAATCTACAGTATTCATCAAATAATGAATAAGATATGAGAGAGACTTAAAAGATTGAGATTTTTTTTTTTTTTTTTTAAAAATGTCATTTATAGTTTACACTAACTATAAGTATTATCAAAGTAAAATTATTGCAAAATTTGAGAAAATTTTGTATGGTTAGAGCCACTGTATATGAAACGTAAGTCATGGTTCGAACCTCCACCATGCTCTTCGAACTTTGTTGTAAAATTAGGGAAAAAACTTCAACTTTGGAGGTACATGGGAATCGGACATGCCACCAAAGTCTTTAGATGCACACGTCGTGCCATCAATGCAGTTTATTGTTTATGATCCCTTTCTTTAAAAATTGTATATATCAGTTTATTTAAATATTTAATAACTAACATTAGAAACTTAATAAATTTTTAAAAAAATTGAGGGGGGTGGGGCGGCACGTGCCCCTCTTGGCCCTAAGGTAGGTCTGCCCCTGTACTGTAGTATAAATAGTGGATTCAGTATTAATTGAATGAGATACATTTTCATTAATATATTCATGGTAAGGTATAATACTTCATTTGGCCAAAATTTGTTATACTGATTAGTTAATTGGTATCAATTTAAAAAGAAAACATAAATAAATTTTGTTATTAACAGTTACAATTTTTTTTTTTGTAAGATAAAGATAAAATTATGAGTGGGTAAAAGCTTGAACCGAACATGCATAAAATGGGAGGTTGAATTGATTTAAACTGAACACCCCCGGTTCGGTTCATTGGGTTAGTTCTCTGTTGAACACAATCAACACACAGTTCACACAACATGGTTTTTTTTTACCATTGTACAAATTAAATTAAATTGAACTTCGCAAGTTGTTATAGAACAATAATAAAACAAAAGCTTGAAACAATAAGAAGAAAAAGACAGAGTTGCTTACAAGAGGCTTAAACGGTGATAGGAAGCCGAAACGGCGAACGGCAACAAGCTGGTTGAATGGCAACATGAAGTTGCGAAGAAGAATAAGAAAATGTAGTTGGGCGAATGATGACCGGGTAGTTGCAAAAAAGAAGAAAATGAGGTTTTGGTTTAGGCTTATACCTTATATATGCACGTGTTCTTATAGAGTTGGTTCGATTTTGGATATCCTAGATCGAGTCTACCCGAAGAACATTCGTAGAACTGAACACTCTCCCTCGGGTCACATGACCCGAACTGATCACCCTTGGGTTGGCTAGTTGGATCGTTCGGTTCAAGTCACGATTGTTTTGAAATAAATTATTAGAATTTTAAAAAACAAAAGTAGAAACTATGACCAAACACATGAAAAAAGGTTGACGATTCACGAAAAAACAAAACAAAAATCCGAACCGCATAGCCCAACGCCGTTCTGGCGCAAGAAATGGTAGGATTAGAAGATCAGAGAAAGGCGTTACCTTCATTGAAGCTAATCGGTCGCTGCGCGGTCTCATGTATCGTCGCGTTGCTCACTCATTTTTCCCTCTCTCTAGTTCCTCGCTTCTTCTCCTCCTCATCATTCCTTCTCCAGCTCGCACTCTCAGGTCTTGTATATTCGTTACTCTATTCATGTAAAACGTAACACGTGTCTTGATTCGTTTCTGAAACTTGTTTTATTTTTGCAGCTTTGCTGCTACTGCTCGTTCTCGGTTTTTGCAGATGGTCCAGGCGCCTCCTTGGACTTTATGCCTCCGCTCCTGCTTTCGTTTTCTTTAATCTACTCTTCATTTGGAGTTTTTATATCTTTGTTGTGCGAAAAGGTACTCACTGTTTTTATAGTAAGGCTGAATTTGTAATGTGTTCAAACTGATGGTAACTTGTTGATATTTCATGTTTTGCAGCTGTTTCAAGTTTAATGGATGCTTTGTTTAATTGCGAGGTTGTTATGATTGTGATTGGTTTGTGTAGGTTGTTCTTTTAACTCTTATCTATTTAATTTGCTTGAATATGTGGAATTATTTATTTGGTTTTGTTATTGTTAGTTGTATTGTTCAAGTGTTTTCTTAAACTCTTATGAATGCTCTTGATGACAGTATCCATTCAAGGGATCCTGGTTTGGTAATGCGTCAAACTACTGATTCAGACAAACTTGTTCAAAGTTCAAGTTCTGGAGTTGATAATGAGGTTGTAATTTAAAATATTGAACCAACTGCAAAAATATATATAGTACATGTAATGGTTCCTTTCCCCGGAGGAAAATGGGGCCATTGAGAAGTGGCACATTTTGTATACACCTTATTTTTGTTAATCTTGAAGATAGAAGATGCTTTATATCGTTTCATGTTTGCATCTAAGTAGAAACAAATACACACAGATCTTTACAAATTATGGATTCTAACATGTTGAATTTTGCAATTCACATCAAGGCTGGAATGACTTCTTGCTTTCCATTATAATATCTATTCCTGCATGTTAGCATACTGGTTTATACTTGTATTATACTATGACTATATTGCACCTGTTAATGGCTGGATTTGCTTATTGACTTGAACCATCGGCTTCTACGGCACTAACACATTTGTCATTTTTCCTATATTTCTATAGTTATTATGCTAAACTGGATTCTATATTCTGTCTCAATGCTTTCTTTTTTTTCTTTCCCCCTCTTCCTAATATCTTTTCTGCTCGTGTCTCTCGTTCATTTAATTAGTTAATATTTGCAATGCTGTATGCTTTCAGAGTTCCCATTCACTCAAGAGGATAAGATATTGTAAGAGTTGTAAGGCATATATTAAGGGGTTTGACCACCATTGTCCTGCTTTTGGAAATTGTATAGGTAATGAAAATAAATGTTCTGTATGCCACTATTCCCTTGTAAATCCTTGAACTTTTATAGCCATACCCAATATGCTTTCATTCTTCTTTTGCTTCTCTATTCTTATACGTTCAAAGTAACTATGTACGTGAGACTCTGTTGATTAATTATCATTGTACAGGCCAGAATAATTATGTCATTTTCATGGTTCTTCTGGTTGGATTTCTTACCACTGAAGCTTCTTACCTTGTGTGCTCAATTCAGTGTAAGACTATAAGTTTAGCCTTAGTTATTATACCTGAATTGGTCATTTATCAACCTTCTAACGTTCTCAAATTGCATTACAAAGATAGCAGGAAAAACTTTGAATGTTGCTCAAGGTTAAAAAGCATTTGTAATTTGCTTATCAATTATTGAAGCATTTGGAATGGAAATCAACAAGCCTAAGCTTGCTGATCCTGTTAACTAATTGTGTTTTTAAGAATGCTGTTCATGTTGTGTTGTTCATTTGTGTATTCTGTCCTTTTCCCCAGTTGTCAGAAGATCTTGGAATTTTGGTAGAAATTGGAAAGAGGTAGGTTATAGTACTCCTTGCCTTGCAGCAAATTGTTAGTTTCTTGTACACTGGTCCTAGACTATTTTAGGACAAGCCATCAAACCCCTGCCTTTAACGCCTTCTGTTTTCTGTAGATTGATCTTATGAGAAATTTGGCTATTAGTACCATGCTATTCTCTATACTCCAAGTGCTATGGCAGGTTTGTACTATTTAATTTTACTTTATAGAAAACTTACTATATAAAGATATTTAACAAGATCTATTATTTGTATAGGCTGTGTTTTTCATGTGGCATGTATATTGCGTATCCTTCAATGTCAGAACTGATGAATGGGTAAGTTCCTAGCAACAAAGAAAAAGATATAAGAGAGAGCCGTCTTTCTAACGAAATGACTATGTCAGAGAGCTATCAGGATTCCTAATCTTATCCAGAATACCTCACATAGAAACAACTTTCAATATTGATAATTCTCGGCAATACTTTTTCCTTATGTTTTTCAGATTAACTGGAAGAAATATCCAGAGTTTCAAGTTGTTTGCTCTGAATCAGGTAAGATTTTCTACAGCATCGTTGTTGTTTCAAAATATTTGTAACCATTTGCTGGCAGATGCTATTCAGCACTTCTTTTATTTGCTGTCCAGGAGAAGATTTTACTAGGGTAGTGTTTAGAAATCCATACGATAAGGGCATTCTACAAAATGTTAAGGATTTTTTAACATTAGAAGGATAAAAATATTGGTGGATATATTTGGCTTAATTGCATCGCTCTTGGTGGCAATTTTGATATTTCTTAATCATAGTCCTGCCCTAATAAGCAAGATTTCAGTATTTTGGGTCACAATTTCGGACCATAGCATCAATGTCCTGATTCCTGAAGCTTGTTTGTCTAGAACCTGATGAATATGAAGCAACCAGAGTAAAATGATACCAACCCCTCTAAGCCCTTGGCAAGCTGGCAGCAGAACCTAAACTAGAATGAATATTTAAGAGGTGCGTACATCAGGCAAGACACAACCTTTGAAGGTCGACTGAACTAGATCTTGTCATATTTTTATCTTTCTTTAGCCTTTCTTTTCTTCAGGAAATTTGTCTATGCAATCCATATTTGACATTGATAAAGAAGGTTTAGAGCATTTTTCATGTCCAGTTTATAAAGCAGAAGAAGAGTTGTTTATAAAATCTCACTTTTATTATTTAGAAACTAGTATAACATAGGTTTCAAACATGTTTTTAAGCTTTTACAAACACACAGAAACACGTAAAAACTCAAGCATTTCATCACACCAATTTCCGAAGAAACAACCAACATCATAAAAACATGTACTTTAGCCAGAAATCTCAATGGCCTTGACTTCAGGTTTCTTCTCCTCCTCTTTAGGCACAGTCACAGTAAGCACACCATTCTCCATATTAGCCTTGATCTGATCCATCTTTGCATGCTCAGGCAACCTGAACCTCCTCAGGAACTTGCCACTGCTCCTCTCAACACGATGCCACTTATCATTCTTCTCTTCTTGCTCTTTGCTCCTCTCTCCACATATCTGAAGAATCCTCCCTTCTTCAACCTCAACTTTCACCTCTTCTTTCTTCAGCCCTGGAAGATCAGCCTTGAAAACGTGAGCCTCTGGGGTTTCTTTCCAGTCAATTCTTGCATTGGCAAATGCTGATGTCTCACGAGCTGAGGCAGGCACATTGGCCAGAGCAGAGGTGTTGAACAACTCCTCAAAAGGATCCCACAAATCTAGTGAAAATGGATCAAATGCACTGGTTCTTCTGCCACCAACGAAGCTAGGAATTATAGACATGTTTGACAAAGAAAATGAAAATGCTCAATAAGAACTACAGAGAGCGCTCTCAGAATGTATTATCAATTTCAGACTGAAAATGAAGAAAGAAATGGAAGCTATATATAGTACTAGCAGGAAATTTCTGGTCACTTGAAAATTTCTAGTGACTGAAATTTCTGGTACGTTCGTGGGCCATCTCTTCCTTATTATAGCTTTAGGAAAAATGCGTTGTCCTCTTCTGTGTTAGCTTTTTCTATAACCTTCTATAATATTCTTCATTGGCAAATTCCAATTGATAGATAAAGGAAACGACATGATGCTAGCTACATCATGATCAAACTTGTTGGGTCCGCATGAGATAGAGACAAAAATTTTTATGATCCAACAATAATCGAATTGGTAAAACTGTACTAACTAAGAAAAATTTGGTCTTACAAACAATGTTAAGAGTCCTTTAAATGTCTTGAACATTCATATTTTATTATTCGAGGTTGTGTTTCAACCACAATTGTCTTGTCATTTTCAATTCTAAAATTTAAGATTCTCTGTATTGGGGTAAAACAACTTTTATAATTGTCACCGTGACAATAAAAAAAATAAAAGCGGTGTTACTAAGTTATAAAATATCCATACACATTCCGATTTAATATTTTTTTTATTAATGATAAATTTATTTTTATTTAAAATTACTAAACAAAATATAAATTTAAAAAACGCTAGCGTATTTTTAAGGTAGATCATGGCCTTAATAAAATGAAATCAAACAATTAGTAACTTCATTGTTCAATCTCTGGCGTGTATTTTTCCCAAAATAACCATCTATTGATTCTTTTTGATCTATATTCTATACAACGAAAGAGCCAAGTGCAGTAATTTTGCACAAGCATTTTTAATGCCAAACTGTAGCAATTTCTTACAGAAAACTGAGTGTGAATAATGATTATGTGTATGTGTATTTTTTTTTATTCATATTAAATCATGCAAATTAAATTTTATTAAATGTTTTTATGTGGTTACAAGCAAAAATAATTGGCAAATCAAAAGCCCAATATTTCATTACTTGTTTATAATGGGCTCAGCCTGATCCCAGCCGGAAATCGGCCCAAGAGCCTAAAAATTCATTAAGGGAAAGGAATGACGGCGTTTATAATTGTCTGTATCAATCTGTAATTTTGTCTAGGAACAGTCTTTTGAAGATTCATTGTCTTTTTAATTTTCAATTCAGGAGCAGGGAATTTGAAGTTAAGTTATATATGTACTAATACCTCAAGAATCTTAGATGGAGTTTTAACAAATTGATTTATTTTCCATTACTATGATATTTTCAGATGACAATGTTATTACCGGTGAAAACAATAGCGATCTTTGAATATGTGATAACATTAATAAGCTCATTTGTATAGACCAGAATGATAAAATTAATAAGCTCATGTGGATGTAGTCTATACATATCTCTTTTTTTTTTTTTTAATTTTTATATATATATATAAATTTAATCTAAAATGACTACCTTTTATGTTGAGTTTGTTGGAAAAAATATATAATTTTATGTATGTTAAATAATAATATACACACCTAATTTTCATTTGTATTTAATAGAATACCGCTGCAGAACAGAGACTACTACGGTCATAGTTTGGTAGCATCTTGGAAGATTAAAAATGCCGTTAATCCTACGATACTGTCTGTCCCCACCAATTAATCTAAGGTAGATTATAAATACTGCTGATTCTACGATACTAGTTACCCCATCAATCTAGCGGTACATGAGGTTAATCAAATATGAAGATACAATGATGCCCGTTCAATATTATTGTGCACTAAACTGATTACTTTTATGGTACGTTTATTTCACTTAAAGGAATCAGAATGATCTGAAATTTGAATGACTTGGAATCGGAATGAAGTATCGAAATCAGAATAAGTTGTTTACTTCAACTGCTAGAATCGGAATCGGAATCGGAATCAATAGTATTCCCATTGAGATGTTTACTTTGCTTTGGAATCGCAATGGATTAATTATAAATTACAAAAATAACCTTAATTAAATTGATTAATTATAATAGTGTATAGTTTTTTATTATAATATACAGTTTTTTTAATATCAAATAAAAAATTATACATTACAATTAAAAAAAAAAAACTGTATATTAGTTTAATGGTCCATTATGATAATTACGCAATTGGTGATGAAAAACAAATGGTGTATATTTTTTTATTATAATATGCAGTTTTTTATTTTTATATCAAATAAAAAATTGTACATTACAATAAAAAAAATATATATTATTTTAATAGTCCACTATGATAATTAAAAAATTGATGATGAAAAATAAATTGTGTACAATTTTTTATTATAATATGCAGTTTTTTTTTAATATAAAATAAAATTGATTTTTTTTTTTAATTTTTTAAATAAGAGTATAAGAGACTTTTTATCTTGGCAAAAAGAATGAGAATGAGATTCTCAAGTAGGTTGGAGGGAATGAGATTCTCATTCTACAATCCCAAATTGACGCGAGACCCACATTTTCATTCCCATTACGGAATGAATTTTAAGCAAATAAACACTATCAATCAATCTCATTTCCCATTCTCATTCTTCAATCTATGAAGTAAATATACCTTTATGTTAAACAAGCCACCCACATGAACTGAAAATTGGCTCCTTTTTGGTCCCTCGCTATTCTCTTCCTTAATCTTGTATGATATGCAACCATTTCAACACCCGAAACTAATGTGAATATTGATGCTTTACTTTTGAAAATAGTTCTCATTATTGATTTCTGTTTGTGAGAATTCTAGCATGAAGCCTATAAAGGAAGTGTCCATTAGACAACAAATGTGGTTTTCAAGGCAAAACTGATTTCAGGAACAAAGGTTCATCTGTTTAAAATTTATAAAATCACACTTTTTGTTAGAAATAACCTTATTAAAAACCACACTTTATTATTCAGAAACTTGCTATTAAGCTTTTACAAACAGATAGAAGAGAACCACACTCATAAAACACACACATTCAAGCTTTTGTGCAAACAATAAATTTACTGGAAAAGCTTGACCCAGCAATTGCAGTTAGCCAGAAACTTCAATGGCCTTAACTTCAGGTTTCTTCTGCTCCTCTTTAGGCACAGTCACAGTAAGCACACCATTATCCATACTAGCCTTGACCTGATCTATCTTTGCATTCTCAGGCAACCTGAACCTCCTCAGGAACTTGCCACTGCTCCTCTCAACGCGATGCCACTTATCGTTCCTCTCTTCTTGCTCTTTGCTCCTCTCCCCACTTATCTGAAGAACTCTCCCTTCTTCGACTTCAACTTTCACTTCTTCCTTTCTCAGGCCTGGAAGATCAGCCTTGAAAACGTGAGCATCTGGGGTCTCTTTCCAGTCGATTTTTGCATTGGCAAATGCTGATGTTTCACGAGCTGAGGCAGGCACATTGGCCACAGCACAAGTATTGAAGAACAACCCATCAAAGGGATCCCATATGTCCAGTGATAATGGATCGAGCACGTTGGTCCTTCGGCCACCGAAGATGCTAGGAATTAGAGACATGTTCTAAAGCCTTGAAGATGAGCTAAAGAGAGCTTTGTTTGAATGTGTTTGATTTGATGATCGATTGCAGAATGGAAATTCAAGTGTTGAAGAACAGGCCATATATAGAGAATTAAAAGGAGAATTCTAGATATTATTAAAGCAAATGAAACTTCTGGTTCTTTCGTGGGGCTTCTCTGTATTATTATATCTTCTCTAACTTTAATATTTCAAAGGTGAGGAAAAGTGGTCCTCCAAAGTCTACTCCTCTCTTCTATAATCTTCTACCTTCTTCATGATCATCTTCTTCTCGTTCTCCCTTTATACAAAATTAACTTTATATATATATAGAGTTAAAAGAGCTTGATATCATTAGGTGGACTCTTATCTAATAACTTAAACTTTACATCTATTGATTATCAATATGATAATCTTAGATTGATTTATCCAAACGATTTTAGGTTTAAATCCCTTCATATACAATTTATTTACATATTTGTTTAGTAATCTGAATATGTATTTGGACTTCATCCACATAACAAGTTAATCAGTGCAAAAAATATTCTTAAAGAGCTTTATGAGTTAAATTATAAGTTCTTGGATATTTTGATTACTATACTTCCGTGGAATACGAAGGAGAAGTCTACATCAAATAAGAGAAGACAAGTGCTCTGCTCTAAAAAAACTACGACAATACATAAGACTTGGATATTACAAATCCTGTCTTGGAATTAACTACAACAATACACCACCCGAGTAAGGACCCTAGAGGTACTTGTAGGAGCTCCAGGAGGAAGTCAACAAAATCCTTCCTGCCTAGGCGAACACCACCTTCTCAGTGTTGTTATCTTTGAGAAGTTTCAAGGTTCTCTCTTATTTGTTGTTGAAACCATTAGAAAAGGTGTGGAATGTAAAGGGAATAGAAGAGAATGCTTAACAATATAGCTGTAGCCTGTAGTTACAAGCTACCTCAATATTTCCCTTGTATCATGGACACTATAAATCCATAAGACAGAAATGACTTGATCTAACATCTGCATAAGAGTAAAGAAGAAATGACTTGGTCTAACATCTGCAAAAGAATAAAGCAGAAAGTGGCTTCTAGTAGTATAATGCTGTAACTCTTACGAAATTTAGCCTATTTTGTTTTGGATAACTACTCCTGGTGATTGAATTGTCTAGATTCTACGCAAGAGAATATGTAGAATGACAAAGGTATTGCTTCTAACTTGTGTTGAGCTTGTGTTTTTTATTTGTCAAAATACAACTCATACGCAGAGAACTTGAATTTTCTTTTAACTTATATAATGTCTCTCTTTTGCTTTCTCGGGTAACCATTTACTGTAAAATCTTGAAAACATGTACTTTACGTTGTCAGAGAATGCAATTTCATCTCAAGTCAAGGGAAGTTGATGCTTCCCTAAAAAAAGTTTAACAAACAAGTTTTGTGGGTGACAATATGAGTACCCCCAAAAATAATTACACCTTACCTAGAAATGTTGCGGAAATTACTCTTCAAGAAGCCAATACACCGTGCTGGCAACCATTAAAACAAGTAAACCGATATATAAAACAAGAATCATGAACAAAATTAAGCAGATAAAACCAAAAACTTCATAGAACAAAAAGGAAGGCAAATCCATATACAAATGATAAAAGAGTAGAGCCATTTAGAAATGAAGACAAGCATAGGCTCTTCTCTAAAATTATAGTCATATATAAAAATTTGCACTCATCAATCCTAAGCTACACTAGTCATGTCTGTCTCTGGAATGATAAACACATCTGTGAGGACCGTGGCTGACACAAAAGAGGCCTTCACAAGCTCCAAAGCCTAAAAAACCAACACAACATCAAACCATGTCAATCACATTATGATCGAAACTCATAGAGAATTGTTGAGAATCTCAAAAAATAATAAGCTAGTAAATGGATTTGGACAAAAACCTTGGCAAAGTCAACAGTGACAGTTTTCTCCTTAAGAGAGCTGATACTCTTGACGTGTAATTCATTGAGCACGGTAATGCTAGAGATGGTAGACATTAGTTTCACAGATAGATCATCCATCACCATGTACTGTGTTGTACCTCTCACGAACCCTTCCTCGACGTCCCTGCTCGAAGATGAATGCGAGTTGTACCCATAACTACAACTAGTACGTTCAAATTTTTGCAACAATTGGGGTGTTTTGGTGCTAGATGAAGAAGGCATTTTAGGACTCAGGAGTGAACCTTTGGTCACACCTTTTAAAAGATAGCTAGAATCAAGCTCTATCACACTTTCATATATACTAGCCAAAGAACCTGAATCAGCAGCCCTACGGGTTGCCCTAATATTTTCCATTATGGAACCTAGAGGCACTTGCATTAATCCAAAGAGAAAATCAACAAAATCCTTTCCAGCCTCAGCATACACAACCCTTTTGCGTTTGTCATCGATAAGAAGTTTCAAGGTTGCTGCCATTTGCGTAAATTCCAATGATGTAACTGAAAATAGAAAAATTTCATAGTTGCAGTTTCATCAGGATCACAACCTTACCATATATATATAATTGAAATTCTACTACACAAAGCTATGTGCACATGTTACATTGAAAGTATTGCTTACAATGTAATGCAATTATTTGAAAAATGAAGCAAAAGAACTTCTAATAATAACGTGAAGAATCGAAATTAGCATGGCAACATAAGTTCACATATTATAAACAAATGTTACTATGGTAAAGACAATGAACCTTAACTTTGATCAATATGACTATATCTAAAATAAACTTTGTGCAAAAAGTTGTAAAAAATTGAATGAATCTCTGATTTAAGAATTCACGAACCTTACAAGTTACAAAACAGTAGTGTCAATTTGCCAAAAGCAGAAATATAAAACTTATTAAAAGGTCAGAACAAATTAAATGCCATAAAAAAAAAAGGAGTAAAATAAAAACTCTTGTTAAAGGAGAAGTACTACCAATTTCAAATTAAAACAATTTTAGAGATTTTTTTTTTTTTTTTTTTGGGAGATAGACAGCTTTTGCCGGAGACTTGGGGATAAATGAATTACAAGTTTTTGACGTACCAGCTAGAAAATATTGGCAACCCAGAACAAACAGTCGAGCAAGTGAAGCGTTTTTAAGTCAATGAAATTTTGTGCAAAATAAGAAAATTTAATTATATTTGGAATGTAAATAGATATAGAAAAAGAGGTAAAATAAAAAGATCCTGTATATATTTTTGAATTTAAATTTAAGATAAGAAATAAGGAAAATGATCTTATAAGTATTTTATGTTACCATATCAATTAGATTTTTATTGTTTTCATATCATATATTTTTCTATTTTCATGATTTTTTATTTACTGTATTATTATAATTTTGAATTTAAATTTCAAATAAAAAATAAGGAAAATGATCATGTAAATATTTTGTGTTACCATGTTAATCAGATTCTTATATTATTTTCATATAATATATTTTTTATTTATTTTCTTGATTTATTATTTTTACTGTATTATTATAATTATCTTGTTTAGGAGAGTTGATTTTTTTTTTTAACCTATAAAGCATAGTGAAATACTCAATGTTTATCTATATTTTATTATTTTAAATTTAATTTATGAGAAGATAAGGATAAGTTAGATAAATTTACTTATATTTTGATTAAATTTTAAAAATGCATCACAGATCAAATCATCTCTCACTCCATGCGTCAAACTTTTATATCATTTAAACCCCTATAATGAGGTATGTAGGGGCAGGGGCGTGAATTGAAATAATTGAATACATAGTGAAAGAATGGATTGTACTGACATTTCAATACTGTATAGTTACAAAATCGTTTATCGAAAGTGATAAACAATTAAAAATTTAAAACCATCTTGTAACGGTGTAAAACCGTAGCCAAGAAGCCTATAATTGGTTGTATAATCAACAGACCTGCAATGAAATAGATGTTTTCAAGTAGGCTTGTCGGTTATAGTAGAGGTTGATAAGGAACAAATTGCTTCCTTGGTACTGGCAGAGGATACGTATTCTTAAAGGATCTGCCAATCAGATAGAAATGTATTTGATTCAAATGAAGAATTCCCCAGCCCCAATCCCGGGACAACAACCCAATTAGCACATTATTGTCAAACAATCATTTGACAGATCAACAAAATGAGTGGTCACAAACAAGTTGACCTTCTTAAGTTTAGAAGTGACAAGTTTCTTCTCTTGTGAGCTAACATCTTTTATTTATTTATTTTTATAACTACATTTTATATCAACGGATACCTCTAATGGATACCCTCTAAGATCATAACTCTAAACGACGGTTCTGAATGTAATACAATTAAACTCTACTTCCACAAAGATAGGAGAGATATCTATATAGAAATAAGAAAACTATACTTCTATTAGAAGGATTTAAACGTAAATTATTCACACATATAGATTGATTAAATATAAATAGTCCACGTTGTGAACCTTTGATAGTCGAAAGCATGACCTTGCTTTTTGTAAAACGTCAAGCGTGCTCACCTCCACTAAGGCAAGCAACTTGGGAGTTGTGAGTTAACGTCTTCAATACTAAATGTAGATGTCGAAGACCGGGCCTTAAGTACAAGTAATGGACTGATTATTATCTCATGAGGATCAAAATGTAGAAATGTATTTTTTTTTTTAAGAGAAAAAATTAATTTAGTTCTTAAGGTTTCGAAAAATATTAGGTTTTTAAAATTCTTTTAAAAACAGTTCTTTTTATCTCTAATTTATCCAAAACTCTTCAAAAAACTCCAAGTCATCAATCAACTAATAGTCAATATTAACAGAATGTATTAAAAAATATTTTTACCTTTAATAGTTGTTAGTGACATATTAAATACCAAATTATTCTCATAAAACAATGAATTTATAAGTTAAATTATCTAAAATGTTTTTAATTTAAATTGTTAAATTATAATTTAAATTATTTAAAGTCACCGTTAACTGTTAGTTAACTAACGGTTTGGACTTTTTTTAAGAGTTTTGGAAAAATTAAAAATAAAAATAACTATTTTCAAAAGAAATTTAAAAACATGATATTTTTCAAAACTTCAAAAACTAAAATGAAGCATTCCCTTTTTTTAAAGCTGACACCGATTATGTTAGAAGTTTGCCAAAAGATCTATCGAGATCAATAACAATTTTTACAAATTCATTTATTAGCATAAATGAATTTTCAATGACTTAATGAAAGGAGAGATGCGCGCATGTCTTTAACAGGTGATATGTGCAAATTATCATATTCTAATCACATTTATGCTAATAATTGATGCATAAAAACGAAGCATTGTCGACCTGTTCACTGAAGCAAGAGTTTGGCAGTACAATGGTTTGGTGTATAGCAATAGCAGTAATTACTGTAAAGTTCTGCCACAGAGATAAAACTTTCAGGTCTTACTTGATGAGTCCAAAAATAATGTAAAATGAACTAATCTTCTTTTGATTTTCATCAGTTCTAGTATCAGGGGGATTTGCTATATGTTGTGACAAAGAATAAGGATGCCATTGTCAGCATCATATACTCTAATCTTCTGGTGGAGTCTGCCCTGCCTTGTCAATTGTCATAGTACCTGTAGCGACAAGTCTTGAAAGAATTGAATTAGATATTTGACACTCCGATGCGAGCAGTATTCTCCTGTTTGATATGTTTGGATCCTTTTATTTTGTTTGATGGTCCAGTCCTGATAAACCAATTATATGAAACTCAAAGAGCATTCATGGAAAGAGTTTTCTGCTCTGAAACCTATCAAACAAACATTTTTGAACTTGTTACTTCTATCATATATTTCAGAAAAACAAAACATTAAATGAACACAAATCAGAAACCTTGTTACATAGTTTTATATATATAATATTTGAAAGTTGCACAAGACTACAAAGCAACTCTCTTAACACAAAGACAAATTATGAGCTTCTGGGGTCTGTTTTCAGGTACTTCTCACGTAGTCATATTAGTAGCCAAATCGGGGGTCTATATAAATCTCAAATTTGGCATTTTATTCATCTTTTGAAGTTTGTCTCTCAAGTGTTTCAGTGTCTGCTGTGGTGCCTGGTTGCTTGACAAACACATCAGAGAGGACTGTGTTTGATGCAAATGAGGTCTTCACTAGCTCCAACCACTATGAGAACAACACAAGATCATCAGGGTCCATGATAGTTAATCTACTATAATGAGAAAAGGCAAAATTGAAAAAAAAAAAAAAAAAAAAAAAAAAAACCTTGTTGAAGTTGATGGTGACATTTTTCTCCACAAGAGAGCTGAAATCTTTGACACCAATTGAATTGAGAAGGGTAATGGTAGAAATAGGAGATAATGGTTTCACCGTCAGATCATCCATCACCATGTACTGTGTCATTTCGCTGACAAACCCCTCTGGTTCGCTTGAAGCAAGACTACTGCCAAATGCAGGAGTTGAAGTACTGCCAAATGCAGGAGTTGAAGTTGCAGTACTGCCAAATGCAGCAGTTGAAGTACTGCCAAATGGACCAGTTGAACTACAGCCAAATACACCGACGTTTGTAGATGTGAAACAGTTTGTCTCATTAGTCTGTATGCTCCTCTCTGGAGATGCAAAGTTTTGCAACAATGGAGGGATGCTGATTGATTTGGATGAAGAAGACATATCAGGCCACAAGAGGAGATCTTTGCTTGCATGGTGTGGAAAATAGCTAGATTCCAAATCTGTAACACTTTTATAGACTTTGCCAATGGAACCTGGCCATTCCATTCCATTTTCCGAAAGCTTTTTCACTATGGAACCTACAGGTACTTGAAGAAATCCAAAAAGAAGGTCAACAAAGTCCTTCCTAGCCTCTGCAAACACCACCTTCTTAGTGTTGGTGTCTACGAGAAGTTTCAAGGCTGTCTCTGTTGTTGCAGCCATATGGTGTCTCTTTTGAGTTGGGAAAAATTTGTGTAGAGAGAAGAGTTGTTAGATTGAAGAGAAAGGAGACTCTTGGAAAGTTGTTACAGAAATCCATCTCCTTCTGGGCTAAGTTTTGGATGGTGAAATTTCTTAGTGGATTTGCACTAGAGCACTCGACTTTTCAAAAAAGTAGCATCGATGTGATTTCTCTTTGGACGAAAGAAATCTTAACTAGTACTTTTTTTTTTTTTTTAATAACATATTACACGAACATGTTACAACTACATTTAATATTGCCAGTCTCTCTTGATGGGCTCTGAAGCATAGTCCGAAATTAGAGCTTTCAAAAACTATAGAAACAACTCATATAGTATAAAAAAATTGCCCATAAATCAATTGAACTGGTGCGGATCGAACCATGATACCATGACTCATGAGGAGCTACTCACCAAGGGATGGGTGTCACTACATCACAACGCTATCTAGAAATCTTAACTAGTTAGGCAAGAAAATTTTACTCAAAATTCAACTCCAATTATATTCTAGTCATCAGAAATTGTAAATTTGAGTTGATATGTATTGAGATGTTATACAGTAGAGAAGTATGCGTACATAACATTTGACAATATAATTTTAAGGTAAAAATATAGATTCTCTGCTGCCTGAATAGGAGGAAAATACTTGGTCAGTATGGCAGAAAAGAATTGACATCTTCTGCTTAGGTGTCTGGCAACAAAGCAATAATTGAGATGAAGTTTTTATTAAAGATAAAGACTAAAGATAAGAAATTTGATCCTCCAATACTTGAGCGGTGTCCAAAACAAAGTAAAAAGAACTAGTCTTTTTGTGTTTTCACCTGGTCCACTAGCACAGAGAACTTCTCAGACAAGTAGCAACTAGTCTTAGAATATTTGAGTGAAAATTGAATAAAGGGCATGAGTCTTTTGTTTGTGTTTCGAGTCTCAAGAATGTAAAAAAATCGAAACGGTCTCAACTTTGGAAACAAACTTGAACACTTCACTTCAAATTCACAGTCTCACTTACATTATTAGAAAATTCTGTGAACAGCCTCTCTCACATACAAATAAACATAAATAGACTAACATGTTTTTGCTTATTTATCACATAATTAGACCAAGAAACCATAAACATGCAAAAATTCAATAATCAAAACCCTTTTAGCCAGAGATGTCGACGGCTATAACTTGAGGTTTCTTCTCCTCCATGTTAGGCACAGTGACAGTAAGCACACCATTTTCCATGCTAGCATTGACATGATTCATCTTCACATTCTCAGGCAACCTGAACCAACTAAAGAACTTGCCACTGCTCCTCTCAACACGGTGCCACTTGTCGGTTTTGTCCTCCTCTTCTCTCCTCCTCTCCACTTGTCTGCAGAATCCTCCCTTCTTCAACCTCCACTTTCACTTTGCAACCACCGTATTTTATATATTTATAATTAATTATTTGTTTAATTAGGATTTTAGAATTTGAAGAAAGAAATAATAATTTCACTAACGACAGAGTTTTATTGTTTTGGGGAAGTTAAAAGGAAAAGGATATTAATTAAGAAAAAAGATATTGATTTATTAAAAGAAATATATATCAACGTAGTTTTTAGTTTAAATAGGATTTGTGTAGAGACTAAAATTCCTACTAGTATAAGACTTATACATTATAAATAGGGGTACTAGTTAGAGTAGGAAAAAAAAAATAATATACGTTTCTTCCCCAATAAAATTAATCAACTCATTCTTGAGTCTTCAGGATCAAAGAGTTTTAAGTAAATCTCTTCTTTATATAATATTATACAAGATTTAGATTGTATCTCATAGGTTATAGATTTTATTTTTAGAATGATGAACATGTTGATACATATAGTTTTTTTGAATCAAGTGAGTTTTGATTTAAGAAAGTATGCATTAATGGTGTTAGGAGGAGATTGATTTAGATTATTTAGGAGAGCGACTAAAGTATGCTAATGATTAGCATATTTAATTTTCGAAATTTAGTATTGCTGGAATATTTTGTTTTAAAAATCAGTTGAATTTGAAAAATTATTTAGATTAGTTATACTACTTAGAAAATTACAAAATTTAATATTTAGATAGATTAATATGTCTTCTATTAGTATAAAACTTCGTGAGTTTAAGTGATTACAGAATTTATTAAAATTCTTATAGTGTGCTGTGTCGGCAATGTCCAAATAAAAGTTTAGGTTGATTGGAGATCTAAAGGGTTAATTAAAAAATGTTTAGGACGATAGTGTGAAGGCTGAAAATTTGACACAAAAAGGATAATACTTTCGATTTATTATAATTAATAAAGTTAAATTTGCCCAAGCATAATTATTATAGTGATAAGGTTGTAATTATATTCATTCTGTAATTATATAGGTTTGTACGATTGTTTAGCCTATTTGTGTGAATTTGTGCTTATTCAAGATAAGTAAATTTATTCATGATGTATGTATGTTAATTATATAAATTTTAGATATTTTGAAAGCTATATTTGTGCTTAACATCAGTTATAACAAAATAATTTTTATAAAGTTGTTTGTATAGCAATAAAATATTTTTGCAAGGGTTTTCAAATTATTTACTCCTAAAATTTATATTATCATTTGATTTAAAAAGAAAACCTATGATTTTACCGTAACTCAAAAAGTTTGTAAAAAAATTTATATATTAAATTCAAGACTTATTCTTTCTTAAAATTGATTGACAATTATTAAATATTTTACCATGTGTTTTGAAAACATACAATTTAGATAAGATTATGAAAAAACAAAATGTTTTGGCTCATTGTCTATAGTCATTGTTTTTATATTGGTTTAGTTGGATTCTTATGTGCACATATTTTGTTATCTAACCGTGTCACATAAGTAATTATGACATTCTGTTATTCTGACCGTGTCACACGGATAATTGTGATATTTTGTTATTCTGACCGCATCACATGAGTACTTATCACACTATAAGACATGAGTATACTTTTTATTTACATTATGTGAATATATGTTTTAATATGATATTTTATTTTGTTTATTATTCTATGCTACAGAGTATCTTCTGTAAATTTAAAAATTAATTATATTAATAATGATTTTCATATATATATATATATATATATTTATATGTATTGAACTTTTATATCTAACTTATAAAAGTATATATGATGACATTGATATTATGCATGAATTTACTTACCGAGTTGATGGCTCGCTTTCGCCTCCATCACTTTGTAGAGTATGAATAAATTTGTGAATGTTGAGTGTTAGAACTTAGAGTTCATCTGAACGTGAGACTTTGATGATAGTTAATGCAATTCGAGACTTTGATGATAGTTAATGTAATTCATTGTATTTAGTTTCAAATTTTATAAAGACTATAAATTTAACAAGGACATAGTTTGTTTCATAATTTAATTTTTGGGAATTTTCTTTTGAAGATTATGCTTGGGTATTTTTATTGATTATTGTCAAAGTTTGAAATAAAATTTTTATTTAAAGTTTACTGTTAATATATTTCCTTATTATTGAATTTGAGGTGCTACACATTTCCTCTTTCTTCATCCCTGGAAGATCAGCTTTGAAAGAATAGTGAAGCCACGTTATCAGTAAAAAAATTCACAATCTAAGCTTATTCAAATTTCAAATTTGAAAAAGTCACTAGCACTTCTTTTTAAATCTCACTTTTGTACTTTCACAAAAAAGTACACATTACTATCATTATTATAAACATTTCTCATGAAAACACATTTCGTGTTGATCTATATTTATTTCTAAAAATTTATATCAACAAAATTCTACCACGTACTCTTCATTATACCTTTCTTTCAATCTAAACAATAGTGTCAATTTCTTTTCTTATTTCAACTAATATATATGGTAAAAAAAGTTCAAATGTTATGTTGATTGACACCTCTAGAGTTAATAACCCTAACTAATGAACATTAAAACGAATAAAAACACATTTCCAAAAATAAACAATCAACACAAAAACCAAAACCCTAGGGGAGACAAATAAAAATATACAAACTAGATGCCCTCCACCAAAACAGAATCCTAGAAAGGAAAAACCGAAAAAGTAAAAATCTAAAAGGGGTAATCTCGTCCAAAAGGGAAAAAAAAAAAAATCACAGGAATGCTTTCCTTACTTTCCTCGGGCCTCCGTACCCTCTTCCTTGTTTTTCTTCAAAGAAACCTATTTAAAACATTTTCAATGCAAGTATAAATTGTAAAAAAATGGAGTGCCACATAGGATAAATTGATAGAGGGTTAAAATTAACCTCTCCAATGCAAACTTTTATAACTATTATCAAACTGACATGACAAAAAAGAAAATAGAGACTGTCAACCTCAATGTCTATTCCTAATGAGTCTCATAGACAACCATGTTAGCAATAAATTAATAAAACTTCCATAAAAAAATATTTTATGATAATTTACTTTAATGATAAATTATTATTTGACTATTTATCATTGAAATAAATATATTAGTATTGGAGAGTCATTTTAGACTTGAGTGTTTATCAATTCATATTTTTATCACGTAAGATGCATATTTTTTTGATATTATGATATGTCCATTTTTTTTAAAAGACAATCCATATTTGCATTAGAGATGCTCTTACAGTCTTCTCTGTCTCTCTTCTCTCTCAGTCAATCACTCAAATCCTCAAAAACCCTAAACAATTTCCAACCCTCGAAAATGCTAATTTGGGGTGTACATACAATTTTTTTTGGGGTGCAAATATCGTCACTCCAAGAAAAATGTAATAATTTGGCCCAAAATAAATGTATCCATTTCAGTGAGGCCCAAAATATGACCATAAATCTACCTCTCTTTTATTGGGCCTGAAGCAAACATTGGGTTTGGGTATTACTACATACACTAAAATGGAATTTTAAGCATTTCTCTTTGGGCTCCTAAGATATTATTTTCTTTTATTAAAAAAAACAATTACAATTTAAAGAAGATGAATTTACAATCTCATTGATATAAATGTGTAGAAAATATATGAAATCAATCTCATCTTGTTGCAAATGTTTGTTAAATGTAAGCAAACACGTGATTCATCAAATAGGCTTGAATTAATACAATATATCAAGGATTTTGTGATAAAAGAGTTAAATTGTTACATGTTAGGGCATGTGACAAGATAAATTTTCAAAGTTTATTAATGATGTGAAAATTTTGATTGTGTTATTCATACCTCAGTTATTTAATTTTTTTTTCTTTTTTTTTTTAAAAAAAATAAATATAACAGGTATACAAGTATTTGAATTCTAAAACCAGCACTTGAATATTAAATCTGAAGATTATTCAAGTTATATTAAAAAAAAAAAAATCATTGTGGAACACAATATACCTAAAATATTCATATAAAAGATTGTTTTTCATTGTCAAACATATACATCAAATGGGGTGTCCAAATAATGGAAAAAAGCCCTCTTAATTTATCAATTTTCTTTATGTATTTTATTAAAATGTTGACAGAATAAGCACAATTTTCTTCATCAAAACATGCATGCATGACGTAATAATGATAATAGATTGATGGATATATAAAGTTGGTTTACATCAATTTTTTGACAAAATCATAAGAGAGCACCAAATTATAATTATTAATTTTTTTTTTCAGCTGTTTGATCACGAATTTTCGAAATTATAATTGCGCAATTTAGAATAATGGACCAATTCCGTTTGTAGGTTTCTTATACCAAATTTTGTCATATTCTTCAATTATTTTTCTAGTTATATAATTACAGCTTGAAGTATTTTCTCATTTTGGAAAGTTCAAGGTTTTGATTTTCTTTTTGTGACAGAAATCATTTGTGAACTGAGTATATTAAAAATATCCAGATATTTTAATGGTACTGCTTTAAATTGTTTTTGGCAAACAAATAAATAAAAGTTCACTTTCAATACTAAAAATCATTGTAAATAAAATCTTCATTTGCTAAAACTCTATATACATAGATTCTATAGTATAATGTGCTCTAACAGTTTCAAAATTAAGAATTTATATATACATATGATTATTTTAATTAAAAAACCACACCAAACTCACAATTACAGCAAGGGGAATACTATGTTTTTCAATTTTCTCATACTCATGTCTAAATAATATGATATGAGAGTTGTCAATATTATATTAATTATTATATCATTTCATGATTTATAAAATATTGACAACTCATATACCATATTATTTGGGTATAGATTTGGATAAAAAATTTAAAAAACCTAGCATGATTTCTTCGAAGTCTTCATGTCTTCAACTAGAATCAAACTGATTGGGACAAATAAGATCCTTAAATTATGCATCCAAATCCTTGTGGACAAACCATGAATTCTTATAATTACCTTTCTAAATATGGTACGTATTCTACCATATATATATATATATATATATTCTAAGGTTTGCCTAAAACACCTAAAAACACACTTTTTTATTATACTAAACCTCTATATTATTAGTTGACTTCCATCAACTTTAATTATTGAACATAAATTTAAGTAAAATAATCATGTTGCCTATAAATATGACCAAAAAAAAAAATTAAAAAATTAAAAATTAAAATAAATTAAAAATTAAAAGCGCATCTCTATTAATACGGTTGTTATGGATATTTTTTGGATTCCTCAAATGGGCTGGCAAAGGCCCATCAAGATAGTGGTCCAAGCTACCAAGACCAGGTAAGAAATACTATTCATCAACTCGCAAGATCGCTCCAATAGTCGACGAGATCGAGCCCGTGAGAAGACTAGCAAAGACAAGGTCAAACGCGCCAATTGCCTTCTTAGCGACGTTGAGGTCGCATACCAGTCATTGCGAGGTTGAGATCGTCAGGTCGTCACGAAGTCAGGATCGTCACTACGAAGCTTCAGTCCGTTTTCTACCCCAGTTCGCCTAGTTTCAGTGTAAGACAATAAGGTGGCGTGTCTTGCACGATAAGTAAGGATTTTTCACCTAATGACAGCCTAATTTCGAAAAATCTCACCAAACCAGCATAGGTTAGCAGTCAGCCCACGTGAAGCCAGAGTTGACCTGGCATAAGTCAGAAGCATTAAATGCTCTCCAGCAGCATTAATTACGACAAAATCAATCTCTTTTGTCTGTTTATTCCATTTGTAGTCTTATCTCCTCTATAAATAGAGGAGGATATTTATTGTTGAGCATCCAGAAAGGGTGAGTGCTATTATTCTGTCGAAACACAGAGAGAGCAAACGCTTAGAGAGAGAGACTGTCATTAATAACAGAAACAGTGGACGTAGGCACTTCTAAAAAGGTCGAACCACTTCAAACTTTGTGTGTTCTTCTTCCTTCTTCTTCTCTTTTTTGTCATTATTGGGTTCGTTTGTTGCAGGTCTCCTTATCTGTGTGGCATTGGGCTCAAGAATCTGGTTGGCTGGTTTACCACGTCAACAACGGTGGATTTTAAATTTTTTTTTTTAAATGTGAAAATAAATTAAAATTTTAAATTTTAAAAAATAAAAAGTAAAAAAATAATGAAAAATAAATTGTGAGTCTTCTTCTTCTTTATGCTCTCTCTCTCTCTCTCTCTCTCTCTCTCTCTCTCTCTTTCTCTCTCTCTCTCTTTCACCCTTGTCTCCTTTTTCTCTCACCGCTCATTCTCGCCATATTTCCTCCCGTAAGCCCTACCTTCACAAATGGTGTCCAAATGCCGTCACGGATCGAACTCTGTCACCGCTCCCCCTTCTTTCTCTTTTGATCTATCTCTTTCCTCCCCCTTTTCCCTTTCTTCTATTTTTTTTGGTCGGTCTCTCTTCTTCCCGGTCGTTCAACTTTGTCGTTACAAATTGAGGTTGAATCGACAATGGAGGTTGACTCCAGAGAGGCTGAACCGACAATGGAATTTTTTTTTTGAGATTTTGGTTGTGTCGATTTGTTAGTTTTTAAATGTTGTTGAAGATGTGTTAATGTTGATTTCCTGGTTTTGAAATGTAGTTTAAGATGTGTTGATGTTGATTTCCTGATTTTGGTTGAGTCAACAAGATGTGTTAATTCCTATGTGTTTATAAATTATGTTGATTTTCTGGTTCTTGATGATGTGTTGAAAATATAGGTTTTTACAAGTATGACGTTGATGAAGAAGATCTGAGTTTTTGTAGAAGACAGGTTTATCTTCAACTTTTATTTATTTTATTTTTTTTAAGATTTAGGTAGATCTTTAAGTTGAAAATTTGGATTCTAAATCTTTAAAAAAGTATGTTGAAGTTTTGGGTAGATCTTCAACTTCATCTTTTTAAATGTTTTTCTATTTTTAAAATATGGGTAGATCGTCAACCCAAAACTTTAACATATTTTTTTCCTCAATTATTATTATTATTTTTTTATTTTCTATAATTTCAATTGTGTTGACATATAAAAGTAGTCAACTAAGTTCTTCCAGACTCAACACTGCATAGACGACAGATATAGGGAATAACAGCAAATAACAAAAGTAAAGATTACAAAGACAGAATACAAGACAATGAAGTGTTTAAGTGGTTTGACTAACTTTGCCTACGTCCACTGCTTGTTCTCTCAATATCTGGATAGAGTAACGGTCAGTTTTCTACTAAGTGTTTCACTCTTATGTTACAGAGAAAAGCCTCCCCTATTTATAGTAGGAGAAGTGCTACAGCGATGTGTAATGTGTTAAACTAGAATGATTACAATAGTTAATGAACCTGATCTCCATTTAATGCAGCCGGATTACATTAAATGCAAGGGATATGTGGAAGATTTGTAAGACTAACCCACGCGGATTAGGTGTGGTTATCCGTGATTTGAACAGTAATCTCTTACAAGTTTGACGTGCAAGGCAAGTTAAGTGATGACCTGGCATGGCCTGGCATAGTAGTGAGCGAAGTGGAGGTTCCAGACGGACTGAAGTGTAAAAAGATGGGGAGTACTAATAGGCGGCCTTAGCTTATCGTAGATCAGCCTGGCTCGACATTGAACGAACTCAGCTTCGCGAGTGGGCAGCGCAGACTTCGCACCGCGCTTGGTGATATCCATTGCATGCTCGTGTCCCACTTCGTTGGGGTTTCACTTCGCTATAGATGTTCGAGTGTACTTCACGCCGCAGGTCTTATGCAGGGCTTGATGGTTTCCTCTGATAAACAAGTTGAAATTGGGCCTGGCTCAGATGAGCCAATTAGTTGGGCTTTTATCAGGCCATATAGACATTGCGGAAAATACCCACAACAAATTGTAAAAGAAAATTATAAAAAGTCTAAAATGCCTTTATGTTAGATAGGTTTAACTAGATGAGTTTGACTAACCTTAACGGTTTTTGACTAACGGAAGAGAAATATTATGTAATAAAAGAATAAATATATCTTCAAGTGTTTTTAGGCAAACTGGATGGGATTTTTGTGTAATTCATCCTTTCTCATAAAATAAATCAATAATCAGGACCAGCTTTAGTATATTCTCAACCATTGCAATGACAGAACGTATATTCAAGATAGAATCCAGGTCAGCATCATAGAATCCCAACAATTTTTTTATCAACTTGCAAACGTACAAGTTATTTCAACTATACTTGCTAGATTTGCTTGTCCAAGTTGTGCAAATCGAAGTTATACATGCCCCACGCACTGTAATTAATCAGTTTAGACATCATAACTTTGGTGAAGTTTATTATTATAATTTGATTACATGTATAATTAAAGATCAATGTATCACTTTCATGTGTCTTTTCTCTGCGTCAGTGGAAAAGCTGTTGCTTGAAGAAGTTGTGTAATGATAGATATATAGATATTTTCTCAATGAAACTGCTGTTAGAGAGCATCGATTATTAATAAGGAGATAAATGAGTGTTAGTGTACAAGTGAGATGATTTTACATTATGTTGGTTTGAATATATATGATGTATAAGTTTTGATTGCGTGATCGGATAGAATCCATGACATTCAACATCACGAATGAAGTTGATTCTAGTTTAAAATATGATTAATGCTGGATTCCTCAACTGGAAGATTTATTTTATGAAACGATAAAATGTATTATGAGTTTACAAATGAAAGATACTTGCATGAAGTGTAACAGATAATGTTTGTTTGATGTGGGTCCAAAGTATTCCTAAATGAAAGTAGATAAACCATTATTATCATTCTCACTATCATTGTGACAAGAATTACAAGTATTTATAAAGTTCTCGTACTAATTAAGTTAAAAAAAAATTGGGTATGAATCAGTTTTGAATCTTATATTTGGTTTTATTTAGAATGATGATATCAAATATTAAGGTTTTACAACTTAACATAATTTAAGTCGACTCTATAGACTTTAATAAAGGAAAGTGTTTCTGGACACCATATTTTTATGAGTGCACGTAACTTCAACTCATTCTTATATAAGATTAATTATTATTTTTTATTTTAAAACTATTATAATTTATTCAAGATTTGATGGGAGAAAGATTTAATTCAAACTCTTAATTTTAATGATGATAGATGCGAAGGACATACAACGGATCACCCATCTTGTGACCATGTAGCTTAGTTCACAATAAAAGAAAGAAAAATAATGAAAATTTTAAGGTATAATATGAATGCATGGTGTATGAGTGCAGTATGGACCAATTTTAATATTACACAACTTTTCAAATAAATAAATAATATTACACAAGAAAGAGTCATATTGGAATAGAAGTCAACTCAAAGTGGCTGATACCCGTTTTCAAGATGACCATTAATTTAATTCTTGAGCAAAATGCATTATACCCCCTTAGGTAAACCTTTAAAGACGCGGAGTCAATGTTTGAGTTTTATAACACAATACCCCCACTTTCACGGTCAAAATGAGTCAAATATAACAGTTGACTGTATTATGTGATAAAATGACGAAAATGCCCTCAGAATCATCTGAACATCATCATCAAAATCGAACCCAGTATCATCGTCATCATCATCAATAAATCATCATCTCAAATCATCATCAACATCATCTCATATCATCATCATCAAATTCGAATCCAGAATCATCATCATCAACAATAAATTATCATCACTTCAGAATCATCATCAAATTCGAACCCAGAAATCATCATCATCATCAAATTCGAACCCAGATAAAATCTGGGTTCGTCTGGGTTCGACGAACCCAGACCAGATCTGGGTTCGTCGAACCCATATCTGGGTTCGATGGACGAACCCAGATCTGGTCTGGGTTCGACGTCCAGGTAACCCAGACGAACCCAGATCTGGGTTCGATGGACGAACCCAGATTTGGGTTCGTCTCCGTTTCGTTGAACGGAGACGAACCTAGATCTGGGTTCGTCCATCAAACCCATCGAATCCAGACGAACCCAGATCTGGTGTATGAGTGCATGGTGTATGAGTGCATGGTGTATGAGTGCAGTATGGACCAATTTTAATATTACACAACTTTTCAAATAAATAAATAATATTACACAAGAAAGAGTCAAATTGGAATAGAAGTCAACTCAAAGTGGCTGATACGCGTTTTCAAGATGACCATTAATTTAATTCTTCTTCGTGAGAGACAAAAGTGAATGAGCGAGTGAGCAAAACAGGTCAATGTTAATTTATCATATTAGAAGCATCTCTTTACATTAATTAAATTTAACCATGCTATTAATTAGATATTATATAAGATTCTAGTGTGATAACCTTAATGATTTTGACACTGCAATTAACCGCCAAATCAGAATATTTAATCTCATTAAAAGTCACTTTCTGTCATAATTTTTATTAAGCTTATCATCTGCTTGTGGTTGTGATATTGGCTAACTAATGTCACATAAATTAATTTTTTTTATAAACATATAAATAACCAATTATTAAGAGTTGAGTAAATATGTTAAAATAATTATAATTCATACACGCTTCTAGCATTTAAAATTGACAGATCATTGATCTTCTACTGCTAATTGATTCTGATATTTTGTTCAGATTTAATTTAACTTCTAGATGGATTGAAATCATTGGTATTGCTCTCCTATCTCTACTTTAAAGAGTCAAGATTCGACCACCCTCTATCACTTTGTTGGTGGCAATTTTTAATTTATGTGTTGATAGCTTCTTAAAATTATGTTTTGAATCATATTTTAAAGTAAACATCAGCAAATCTCAATTATGAATTTGTACTTATAATATATATTTAAAAAAAAAAAAACTTATTTGGAGTTGACTTATTATATCAATTTGAAAAGTGGGGACAATTCCTTCCATGATTTATTGGTTTATACCCACACACGTAAGATGGTTATATATAATCGATTATTTTCTCCTCAATAAAAACTAACTCTTCAAGAATTAAATTTATCTATTTACACATTAATTATTTTACAACTATTGATAAATAATTGGGTACTCATAAAATTTGGGTATGTCTTTTCGTGTATAATACTAAAGTTACTGCAAAATGAACTCATTCATGTGTAACATTGCAAAATGAACTTGTTCATATTTAGTTATTTCCACCATCATAAAATGAACTCATTTTGATTTACACTGGACTTGAAACCTTGCGTGTGTGCATAATATGTATTTGTGTTCTTAGAGTTCTTTAAATATGTTGATACCAATTAAATTAGAGATTTACTTAGATATGTCAAAATCATCACTATTTATGTGTTTAAATATCTATTTTCATAATTAAGGAGAAAAAAACTCACAAAATTCATAAAATACATTTTATTAAATTTAACCATCCACCATTAAATTAGATGAAGAGGCTCACAAACTCAGAACTAGTAGTTTAGAACATTACCTTCCACCTCAAAATTACACCGAGCATTATTAAAAAAAAAAATACGCAATTTTTACTGTCACTGTTGTAGCACTTTTGATGTCAATTCAACCTCCTCTAAACGAACATTATCTAATTAGCCAGGTATATTATTTCATTAATTCATTTGGTCATGATGCCAACTCTGCGAAAGTCTACATTATCCAGTTGGTGCATGGTAGGTAGGCAAGGTTTCTGAGGAATGATGTCATTACGCGTGCCGGTAAACACGAGTACATGAATTCTTTTATTTTAATAAACGTAAAAGAAAAATTATAGTGATGTGATGATAACAAGATTATTATCAGAATAATTTAAAATATCTGTACAATAAACTGTCAAACATATTAAAAAAAAAAAAAACTATATTTTATGATTATAAAATATTCACACCCAAACGTTTTCACAGAAAAGAAATCATACCCTAACACTGTAAAGTACAATCACACACGGCAGATAGATAACCGTTAATTTCCGCCTTTCTCACGGTGCAGTGTGAGTTGAGCGTCCTGGCTGTCAATGGTGGACAATTTGCGTCATGTCGTCCTACAGGAAATTAATTACTTATTGATATCCAATTGGGGAGCCCAGTTTCCCGTTCTTCCTGCTGACCAAGGGAATAAAGTCTCTTAAATATTACGGTACCAACTATTTTTTAAAATCAATATCTGAAGAGCCCAATAATTATAATTATATTTATAATTAAAAAAAAAAACCATAATACTGAACATGTCTTTCTTTGGTCTAATTTGGACCACGAAAATAAAGCTAGGTAGGCAACGATAGGAATGTATTAAAACAGACATCTTTTTCTAGCAATAAGCATTGTCTGTGAACCATTTGTTATGGGAGAATCTATGGTCCAGTATCTACTACTATTACAACTGTTAAGAGAATAATCAGTCCCGCGATAATTTCATCATGTTGACATATCACATATCCATTTACCACGTCTTCACATTATAATAACCATCCATAATGCTGATAAGAATATCTTCTTATTTACACTTGACACAATCTTATGGTTTACTATTGCATGTATGATGCCATCGAAAGTCAACTCTGTGAAGCAGACTATTTTGTTGAATTAGAATCAATGATAGATATATTTCAAAGATTCATTAAAAGTTTAAAACTATGACAGTGCAACACCTTTGTCATTGTTGCCTACCTTGCAAGGTATAAGGGCTGTTGAATGTTGTATTTTGTGCCGGCTAATGACTCTTTTATATTGTGTACGAGTTTTTTATTTATATCTAATTTGGTCACTATAATATATAAAAGACTAAAAATCTTCTTTTCTAGTTTACGTGAAATTACGCTAAACGTTTGGATACTGAATCGTATTATAATTAATTATGATGATATTCGATTTGTATTATAATTCTGACAGCTTCCTGTTCAAAAAGATCTTCCATTCATCCTGTAAGTTTTCCTGTTCAGCAAGGTTCCCTTGCCTTGAGTTTTGTCGAAGAAAATATGCCAGTGTCTGCCGGTTTGTAAATAATTTTCTGTTTCAAATTTTTTATACTGTTAAGAAAATAGCGAGCTGATGAATGCTTTTTGGGCCTATTGGGTTGATGCGACTTTGAGCTTCCTCCCATGCAATCTACCTAAAGCCTCTGCTTCCCTTGCTTGGTGTAGTCAAATATAATAAATAATTTCTGTTAACGTAGCTGTGCTAACGAATCATGAGATTATGAACTTTATATCAACGTCGACTCTGTATCGTGCTTCTTGGGCATCTAGGCTTGTTAGTCCTGTTGAGCCCTATTTGAGCTTCAGGTCTGATCCTATTTTTTAGCACAATAGATTAATAATGCACCCTTAAGTTAAATACGATTGAATTAGCATAGGGAACAAACTGAAAAGTGATAACATGGCATCCTGGTTTTTTTGCAGATTGTTTTCCACGAAAGATATGATCAAAACAATGTGAATCAAAACACATAATTTAGATTAGAATGAATATATATGTGGATGTGAAATCAACAAGGACATGAATTATAGGAATCCTATGTTTTCTTTTGATCATCATCATCTGAAATCTGATGTAACCAATCACATGTTGAGAGGAAAAACAATGAATCATTTTCCTGGAATTATTGGTGAAGTTAGTACTGATGACTGATGAGACTAATTTTTATTTTTTTCCTCAGAATTCTGAAAGATCCTTCTAATAATTAATGCATGTTGTCCTATGATCTTACTTCATTCACCATGTGATTGTGTTGAGTAGGGTCTGCCCACCAAAACAGTCCCACTGAAGACTACTCACTGACTCTGAATTTCATATATATATATATATATGCTTCTAAGTCTCTGCATATATTGTTAATTACATTATTATCTATTATATACGTCATTAAGCTTTTATATATATACATATAATTTAATTATTGCCATCACTTGATCACCGACATGATCATTTTGTCCCTTTTAAACATGATTATACTGATCTTGATCTAAAATTTTTAAACCACACTAGCTCGCAGCTCTTTTACAAGGATGTAATTAGAATAGATTAAAACAATTAATCCTATAAGTTGGGGTGTTGAAGAATATAAACTATATTAGGGAAAAAAGAATTGATTAGAAATTAAAACTAGTTTCCACTTTAGACAGTACTTTTAAGAACGGGTTACACAATCGCTAGTCGCTAGCTGCCGTCGATCACTCTTATTTCCATGAAATCGATGGTCCTAGGCTGTCTAGAGCAGCCCATACACGTTAAAGTCATCAAAAGAAATAACGCATTTATCTTGCATAAACAATATCATCTTGAGGTATAAATATCTTGAGATCTTTGTGGTCTTAAGGATCCCACATATACCTAATTGATCATGTCTCTTTACCTCCAATTAATTGGCCTGCGCATATTGAAATTTTGAACTTCATGGTCCAGCCTTACTTAGTACGGTAAACTAAAATGATTGAAAAGTTCAAAGGTACTTGAATTGTTTTCCTTGACATACACATGATTCTCTGATCATCTCACCACTCAAGCAATTACTTGCAGACGACTGCAAGCATTTACAGAGAGATAGAGAGAGAAATCGTATTCTCTTTCAAGAAGAAAAAACAGGCGAGAGAATTCGTTTTCAGTAACAAAAGAAAAGGCCTACACATAACATGCTTTACACATAGTGTCTTGTCTTCTACGGTTCTAACAAAAGGTTGAAGAAATTTTTAATTACAAGATTATTTAAGTAACAGTCTAAAAAAAAAACAAGAGATTATTTGAGTAACAACTGGTTTATGTATATCGGTGCTAGAGGGAATTTGATTACTTTGTCTCTGATGATCATTGATTCTATTTGCCTTGATTCGATGACAACTAAGGTCACAAGTAATTTCGAGCTAAAATAGGGTCTTTTGTACTGTATTTGAAAATTTACCTTTTAAAAGTAGATCAATTTGATAAGAAAAAGTTGATTCAGTAATATGTTTCTCACAGTTATATGGATATTAAAATTATATGCTTGAATCCTATTCCCTCTCCACAACCTTAAATAATTAGTTGCAATAGTTTAACAAAAATGAATACATGAAACCGAAACATAACCTCAAAGTAAGATTTAAGAGTTTCTTTAAGGTTCATTTCCAAATAAGTTAGCATGTCCTTAAAAACATCAAATATATCTTTTCATTTTCTATACACTTGCAAACGAAACCCTGAACAAACACATAAAATAATTCAATGCAATATGGTTTTGTCTTATTTGTAGTTGGCAAACGAACTTGCATTCCAAGTAATTAAATTCATAGTACTCTGTGCATGCATATGCTTCGGTTAACTCATCTTCCCGTTGTGAATACATGTGCAGAAGCTTGTTCGATTAAACATGCTTCATTATCGAATTAACCAGCAGACAAAACTCTCTAAGAAATGGGAAAAAATCATTTTAGACAAAATTCTCAAAGAAAAGGACGAAATAAATTTTATCTTTTCATAAAAATGTCAAATTAGTCTCTTCATCGGTCAACTAATGGTCAAACCTAACTAATATCAGATTAAATGGGGATAAATTTGGTATTTCCAATCATATTAAAGAATGGTGACATATGTAAAATGAAGATAAAATGAGGAAAAAAAATCATTTAAAATAAATGAGGAAAAAATCACAAACTCAAAAAAAAAATGAAAAATAAACCCGCCCAACAAAACCTCACCCCCACTCATCCCCACTACACCACCCCTCATCATCGCCATTCAACCCACACCCCACTCGTTCAACAAGCCACCCCCCGTTCACCCACGACCGACGGTCGTCCCTTAACCACCACCGTGACTGTTCGATGGTCACTCACTTGCAGCCGTTCGACCCGTTCAACTACCCATATCCCACCGCCATTCAACAACCCACACCTCAAGCCATGCAATAAGCCACCTCCATTAACCCACGATCGACCACTGTCTCTCGACCACTATCATGACCTTCCAACAGTCACCCACTTGCAACCGTCCTACCTGTTCAACAACCTGCATCCCATTTGTAACACAAACCTAACTTGTTTCAATTACCCATACCCATTCTATTCAACAACCCACACGCGTTCACCCATGACGGACTACTGACCCTCAACCACCATCGTGACTATCTAACGGTTACCCACTTGCAGCCATCCTACCCATTCAACAATCTGTACCCATTTTTTAACTCGTTTAGTCAACCCGACCCCCGTTAACCCGCTGTCAACCCGCATCCCGTTTACCCACTGTCAACCTACACCTCAGACACCGTTAGGCCAACTTTTCGAGTGACGGTAACTCTTTTAATCAAATCAAGTGAGTCCATTAGGGTTCTATCAAGTTTTGTTTTTTATTTTTTTTTATTTTTTTGTGGGTTTTGTTAAAAAGTTGGTTGTGAACATGGATTTTTGCTTAGTATTCACCAAAAATTTTAATTTACTTGTTCTTTACAATTGTTGGATTGGTTAAGGTTTTTGAAAGTTGATTGTAAGGCATTTTGTGTGAAAGAATGGGTGTTTTGATGGTTTGTTGTATAGATATTGCATAACATTAGGAGTAACTTTAACTTGACGGTGTATGGTTGGGTTTTACTTGTTTTTGAAGGGGTATTGTTTGTAAAGCTTGTTCAATAGCATTGCTGGCTATTTTGTGGGTTCTATGAACTCATTTTGATTATTTGTTTAGCTTACTAATGATGTTATGGACCTATCAATTCTACATCCGAGGGATTGTATTGTCAGTAGCATTATTAACGAATTTAAAAAAGCATGGAGAGATGAACCAATAAAGGAATGGGAACAATAGGAGTTGTCTATGACATTTCTTTGGAATAGGAATCGAATTCTGGTGGACTCGGATGAAAAATTGATGTTGGTATTTGAAATTTTTATGCATATGAAAAGTTAACAAAGATTGAGTTTGAACTAAGATTGTCGTCTGTTTTCCTGGACATCCATGCACCTAAGAGACTACCATTGTCGTGGAAAGAAAAGAGAGAAACACCTGTTGGAGAAATACCAGTTGAAGAACAAGCTTAATTAGACAATTCATGCAAGTTCTAGTGCTGCAACCCAACATATTTATTCACATGTTATTTTGGATAGAGAAGATGTATGATAAATTATTACTATAATTTATTGCAGCATGCAAAATCATTGCAGCACATCCAATGGACCACCATCTATTTCTGATATTTGCTCGTAGATAGGTTCCACTACCCAATCTTGAGGATTGCAGTTACTTTCTTTTTTAATTGTATAATACTATAATATGGTTATTATACAATGACTTATGGTTGGTGCATGGTTTTTGTTAGATTTAGATATGACACTTGTTAACGTTCGATATCGGTCAACTTAAGTTCGTTTGAACCCAATACTGCGGCAAGCGACACGTAAAGGAAATGAAAAAAAAAAGGTCAGAAGCAGGAAAATGGACACGGGGTTTTTAAAGTGGTTCGGCCCAATTGATATCTACATCCATTGTTCTCTCTCTCTTTATTTCTGCAGAGTAACAGCCCCCAAAGATTATTCTTTTTTACAATAACTTTCCTCCCCTATTTATAGAGGAGAAGATGTGCTATAGTAATACATAATAAGACAAAATGCAATAAGTCAAATTGTAATGATGAATTACATTTAATGATATTGACATTTGTCAGGCTAACTCTGTCAAACCATGAGTTTAGACGGTAATCCCATGTTGGTTAGGTGAGATTTTCTTAATCCATGTTGTAATCTCTGACGAGATTAGTCTGTACGATACGCCTTGAACTGTTATTGGTCTAACAGCTCTGATTGTAGTTGACTTGCACTCTGAGAGGTGTGATAGAGGCGAACTCTTTAGCGAGAAGGGTATCCTATCAAGCTAGCAAGCGAATAAGGCTTTCTATCAAACTGATCTTATTTCGGACTGCTGTTCGAGATGATAGACGAACTGGATGATGATCTGATGGATCAGCGGGCAATCGATCTCATAAGCGAGCTCATGGACGAGCTAATCAGCGAGCATATGCAACGGATTGAGTAAATGGATAGACAAATGGACGAGCTGATAGACAAACATATTGTCGAGTTTTTTGGGCTTTTGGTCCTTGGGCTCATCTTTTAGGCTTTTAACAGCTCATTCAACTTGATTGTGAAAATATCCATAACAATACTTAACTTTTGCATAAGTTTTTTTTTTATGTCAAAATCTGTTATACATGGTTGGTGCATGGTTTTTATAGATTTTGCAAACATATTTGCTGTTATGCATGCAAGTAAGGTTGTTGACAGTATGGTGATATATTTTTGGAATAGTGTGCATGTAATATTATATGTTTTGTTTGTGTAATAAGGCTTTTGATAGTATGATGTTTGTTTTGCAAACCGTGCACTATGTTTAGACCAATGTCAAAACATCATGCATCCAACATTACAAGTCATTTTTTAAATATGAATATAATCTCCAACAATATACCAATTATACCATAAATATGTGGATCTAAAATATATAATATTACGGACTGAAGAAAATTAATAGATGCAACAAAAATATTAAACAGATGGAGCAAATATTGTAAAAATATTAAAAGCGAGAGCAGAAACTTAATAAAAAAAAAAAAAAAGCAAAAATTACAAGTTGGAGCAGAAATTAAAAAAAAAAAAAAAAACACCCATGAATAAAGATTTGATAAAAATTTTTAATTGCAAGGGTAAAATGATAATTTTACAATAAATAAATATACACCAAGACCTCAAACAAAGCTACGCCCACTCAAAAAATTTTTAAGGGTAAAATTATAATTTTATGAAAATTACATACCAACTCATCAATTGTATTTTGGTAATTATATATTATTATAATATTTTATTTTATTTGAGAGTATAATGGTCTTTTTATGTGTTTTAAAGATGTTCAGGGTTAAATTAGTCTTTTCGTATTTTTTATTAAGTTTGACTATTAATTAACTGATAAAATAGGTTAATTTAATATTTTTTTAAAAAATTAAGGCTTATTTCATTTTTTAAAAAATTATAGTTAAAAATTTGATATTTTTTTTAAAAATTAGGGGTTAAAATGATTTTTTTTTTTTAAGAAGCGGAGAGATTTGAGAATTATCTCATTAAAAAAATTACTTTTATAACATTTAATAGTATTTTTTTAAATTTTTTTTCTCCTAGCTCATGGTGTTCAGTTCATCCAATCATTCAAAAAATATATATATTTTTTTAATGCTGAGGTTTAATTTTTCTCAACATTTTAAAAAACATTGAATACTTAAAGCTGCAAAAATTTTTGTCATTTTATGTGGTGTGTTTTTAGGGTTTTGATTGATGTTTCACAGAAAACAAGGAAACATATATTTCGAGGAGCCAGTTGGATGGAAGGCAATTGGATGGACTTTGAAATCGATGCAGTGCATTTCGAGAAGCCATGTATATTCCCACTTATTAGGCCCCAAAAAGTAACCAGTTGAGTGTTGACAAGCTGCATAGCGACTGCGACAGTGGGTTCCATTAATTCAAGGAAACACATGGTTGTGATATTTTAATAACTAATATTAATATGTTTCGTGTCTTGTTAAATTGTCGGTACAGTAATTTTAATAATAATAGATTCAAAATTAAGTAGCTAAACATAACTGAATATTTTGGAATAATATCGTACAAATTAGCCTATCGTAATATTTGCTGAGACGAAAGATACTTTTATTATAGATGAAGCCGGTAACATTGGAAAATAGAAAATGCTCTAAATAAACAATTGTTCACTCCATTTGTATGCTTTGCTTTGATACTTTGTCTTGGACGTCATAATAAATCATGACTCGAGTTACTCAAAATATGTATGTTACAATTATTATTAAAAGAATTTATATAAGATCTTTTATAGATGTTATAGTCTTATAGATGTGGGGATACCGTATTTATTTATATAGGTATCAAATTGGTACAAAATCCTATCTTTTTGGAAACAATTAATATTAAATATATATTTTTGTAACTTTGAGATGACAAATATGTGAACTTAAAAGTTTAGATCATTATTAGTAAAATTTAGTTAAATGAGGACTTGGATTAATTTAGATGTGTTTATGTTGAAATGAATCAATTTATGGTTCAAAAGAAATCAATGCTCCAAGTCAAAGACAATCATACACTCTATACTTTGCTTTGGCTTGGACATTACAGTTTGAGTAATACCATAGAAAAAAGAAGCATAGGTTCTTATTGTTGGTTAAAAGAGTCTTAGATTGAGTCATGTCTTATAGAATCATTTCTGATATGGTTTTCACTTTCTTTAACCTTAAAACAACTACTTTTGCTTTTGGTGGACAAAAGGACAACACCGAAATGCATATTTTGTCATAAGTTGATTATTTAATGTGTATTTGAATTGTTTACAATTTTAGGAGGTGTTTGACAAGAATCAAAATATTTTCCTTTTCCTGTTTCTGTTTTTAAAAACAATGATTTCAAATTCTATGTCCTTGACTTGTGTCACGGCTTATAGATAATTACTTAACAAATAGAGATAGTCATTAATAATACCTTGCTTCACTAATTAAATATCATATGAAGTAAAATTTTGGATCATTATGTTGAACTGTGCAGTTAAAAATAATACATATAGTTAAGCGTGGATTAATAACTTTTTAAAACTCAACTCATATCAATAAACGATTCAAATCCATGAATTATATATCACATTAAAAGCTAAGATATGTATTGAAAGTGCTAACATTATTGATTATTGTACGCATAAATTTGTTTATATAGTATATGATTAACATTTTTGGGCTACATAAAGAACATTTATTCGATGCTATAATGAAACATAAGTAAATTTGATAAAGTAAAAAAAAAAAAAAAAAAACCTTTAATTTGTATTATCTGAAAATTGAAATAATATTTTGATATTATATCAAACACACTTTCCAACACTTGAAGTATTATAAACACTATTTAAATTTGTTAACTGTATTTTTTTAATTTATTTTTGAATTAATGATTCACTGGGTGCTCATGTTGCTACTCATATAAGTGATCTTCACACCCAATTTTTAGTAAAAAAATTGTGAGTAAAAAATAACCTTAATTAAATGTACAAAAAAGAACAAATCATAAATTACTTAAATTATTCACTTAATCTTACCGTTCAAAAATATATTCATAATAGATTAAAACTTATGAACCACAAAGAAAATTTAAAGAATTGTGTCTGAATCTTTTTAGATGAAAAATTTTTTGAACCATTTCTGACACAATATTTAAATCGGGAGCAAAGAGGTGTGACATTATTCTGCAACATGAAGAAGAAAACTTTGACATAAACGGCCATCGGCAACACATAATGCAATCTCCTTTGCTTCTAAAGCCAAACTTAAACACCAAAAACCAGCAAAAAGGAAAGTGTAACAATGTAGTCCAGAGCAGAGCATCAATGGAAAAACAACGTTTTGTGTTCGCAAAACCGGTTGAGGCAATAAAGAACACCGTAGGCAAAAATGCTTGGGATAAGGAATTGTACATATGAACCTGTCTTTTCTGATATTTGAGGATCTTGGTGAGGTAAAATGAGAAGGGATTGTGTTGGCCCGTAATAAAGCTGGAGATGAATGTTGAGTGGTAGAAGAACTCTTACAATTATTACATAATCCTTTAGAACAATAACACTTGGCTCTGTTTGACATGCAATATTAAAATGAAATTGAATATATTGAATTATAATGAAATGAACTTGATTGAATTTGAATGAAATGAAAAATCATTGTCCAATGTTTAGTAGAACTTGAGATTGTATTAAAAATATCTCATATTGTGTATGGTGTTGGTTGAAATTAGATTAGAATAAAATTAATTTAAATATTATATACTTAAAATTAATTTAATATAATTTTATAAAAAACCTAAAAAAGAAAAAAAATATTTTATTAATTTAATATACGAGGATTAATTTTAAATTATAAAATGTAGGTTGAGTTTGGGTTAAAATCAAATTAATTTAAATATATTATTATATAATTGAGCTTATATTATACATAAAATTAATAATGTTTTAAATAAAATAAATCCTATAAATCATTTTTCTGAAAAGTTATATTGATATTTTCTTAGAATTATATTATTTTAAAACATGAATAAATAAATATTAATTTTGGAATAACTTTTATTTAAATAATAACATTATTTCCAAATTTTTGTTTGTATATAATAAAATTTCACAAAGTTCATGAGAAGTAAATTAAATATATAACAGCAGGTTACACCAATAACTGAACCATTAAAATAATAAATTTAAATAAAAGCTTGCTAGAATTGACTGATAATTAAGATAGTTCAACTACAACTTAGTTTAACAGTTAAATATCACAATAACATAACAGTATTTAAGTGGATTTTGATACACAACATACAAAATCAAAAAATTATATGATCAAGAGAATTCCATTGAGCACCTATAATTAGTTATAAACAGAAAGATGTCATGGATGTTAAGTTAATAATGTTTTAAATAAAATAAATCCTATAAATCATTTTTCTAAAAAATTATATTGATTTTTTTTAGAATTATATTATTTTAAACATGAGTAAATAAATATTAATTTCGGAATATCTCTTATTTAAATAAAAACATTATTTTCAAATTTTTGTTTGCACATAATAAAATTAATTTCACAGAGTACATGCGAAATAAATGAGGTTGGTAGAATAAATAATTAACGAGGAGAGAGAGAAAAATTTATTCTCATTGAATCCATTTTCATTGAATAACATGGTAAAGCTTGAAATTCAGCATTCATATGAAATAGAGATGAGATTGAGATTTCATTCCCAAATTGACCATTCTAAATATAAGATTTGAGAGTTTTAGATATTTTAAATTTCAAACTCACTTCAAATCTCATGTACTAAATATTGTCTTGATGTTATTGATTTTGTGAAACACACACGATCTCATTTCACAATTAAGTAGAGGTTTCAGCCATGGTAATGGTAACTTTTTTCTCTTACTAGAACATAAAGATGGGGTTAGGGTTTAAAGTTAAGTAAATAAGAATAAGGATCAAGATTGTGCATTTTACTTTTGAAAATAAGTAATTAATAAACTTTTATAAGGTTATTTTTGTTATTTCATTCGGTGCTTATAGTAATTTTTGGATTATTTAAGTTCAATTATGGGTGTAGTAATCATCTGGGTGTGACAATCACTATTATGGGTGGCAAATTCAGCACCCTAATTCATTTGCCCACCAAACATTTCTAAGCATCTTAAACTATGCATATAATAATGAGAAACGAAGAAAATTCTTTTTTTTTTTTTTCAACTATACCGCAGCCGTCTTGCCTTATACCACTAATTGTAAGCAGACAATTTAAGGAATTTAAAATTGTAAACAATATTATCAGTTTTGACGGCACACATATATAACACTAATTTTGTCCAATTAGTAAATGTTGACGACTAGAATTTACTATTAGGAGTTTTAGTCATATAATCTAACCCCAAAAGTCAAGCAAACTTTAAACTTAATGTTAATTAATTTGTACATATTATATAACAATAGTAGTTAGTTGTTCAATTAGTATTTTAAGATAGAATTTTGATTGCGGTTGCAACTTTCTCCTCCTTTTTTTCTAATAAATTTAACTGGAAAAATGTTAGTTATAATTACGTGACCGGATCACTAACTACCTTGTATAATAATAACAATAATATATATAAATGATATGAAATTAAAATATGATGATAATTTTATAAATAAATTGTTGTATATATTTATTCATATATTGAACCAAAATTCAATGATATTTTATTTTAAAAGCATCATTTATCATATTATAACTCGAATTTTAAATATTATTAATATGAATTATATTAATACGATTAAACAATATTAAATAATTATTCTTGATTAATATTAGTGGTTAAACTTATTTCCATATCACTAAGTCATATTAGATGAGTGATTTTAACCGATATTGATAACTACTAATACAGACTATAGATAGATGAAAGTGTTGCTTCTAAAAAGATATTACATCTTTGGTTTCAAATTAGAAGTAAATTATTTTAAATTTTTATATATGAATGTTGAAAACGAAATGAAATCCATCTAGGAATAAATTTACACGGTTTACATCCAAGCCAAGTTTTAACTAATAAAGTTGAAACTGTTTGAATTTTATATCTAATTCTGTAAAAATTCAACCTTCTAGGCCGAAAGATAGATAAACAAAATATCAAAAAAAGGAAAAATAAAAAACAATGTCTTTGCAAACTTTCAAAGTCCAACCAAGAGGAGTTTGCAGACTGTCACTGTCATAGATTGAAATAAACAAACAAGTGGACCAGTCAAAACCGTAAATACCGGTCAACACGCCGGGGCAAAAAAGTAAAACAAACTACCAACCAAATTACACAAACTCTTGAAACTGTAATTAGGCCAGTAAAAGACCTACCAAAACCCTCCACCTGCAATTATACAATGTCCCTCCTCGTTCACCCTCCCGAATCTGCCCTCCAAAATCCGACGGCGGATATCCTCTCAGATCAGAAGTGGGGCCCCCCACGAGAATCCAACTTGCCTGAAATAACATATGCCAGCAGCCCGAACTGGCCCGGTCAACTCCTCGGGCAGCTCCAAACTCCAACACACAAGTCTTTTTATCTAAATCTCATTAAAAAACTTTTAAGTTTCAACAGCTGACGCAAACAACGCTTCAAGACAGTCGGAGATTTATATGCTAAATAAATAAATATATATATATCAGTATGTAATTATGTATACATAATTCTTTTTCTTTTTATATTTTTATTTTTATCGCTCAAAGAGAGTGCACACAGCCAAGTTACGAACACGATTTAAAGGGTGAGAGAGGGAGAGGGGGAGGGGGGGACGCCACCACCTCTGGTTTAAGGTGGCGCTGCTTCACCGAGAACCTATGGTGGTCCGGTGAAGTGGGCACGTTTTGTTTTCGTTGAATAAAGAAGGTCGAGTTAGAGAGAAAGAGAGAGAGATGGGTCAAGGGCTGAGTTGTGGAGCGAGTCAAGAGCATGGGCTGTTTAGTGCTGTGCAGTTTGGTGATTTGGAGACAGTGAAGGGATTGTTGGGGAGAGACCCTAGTCTTTTGCATCAAGCTACTGTCTATGATCGACACTCTGCTCTTCATATTGCTGCTGCTAATGGCCAGATCGAGGTTGGTTTTTCATTTTTTTTTTTTTTGGTTTCATTGGTATTCATTTCATTATGTCATTTGGTGGATTGCTCTGGCTGATGGGGTTTTGTTGTTTTGGTTGGTTTGTTTGCAGATTTTGTCTGCTGTGTTGGATCGATCTGTGAGTCCTGATGTGCTGAATCGGCACAAGCAGGTAGCCATTTTTGACTTTTGTACGTTCTAGTGTGAATGTTACGTCTTTGTCGGAAAATTTTGTTTCAAAGGTTTGATCTTTGTGATTTTGTTTTGATTTGGTGATTGTGGATGGTTTTAGACTCCTCTTATGTTGGCTGCAATGCATGGGAAGATGTCTTGTGTGGAAAAGCTTCTTGAAGCCGGAGCAAATGTATGTCAAGTTCCCAAATTTTGATTCCATTTGTGTTTTTGTTCTTGTTCTTGTTTAACCATTGAACCAGAGATTGTAGGACTAATCTATGAAATCTTTATCAGATATTGATGTTTGATTCCCTCCATGGAAGAACCTGCTTGCACTATGCTGCTTACTATGGACATTCTGATTGCCTTCAAGCCATTCTGTCTTCTGCTCAAACTAGCCCTGTTGCGGCTTCTTGGTTGGTCAAGTTTGAGTTTTGGAGTGATTGATGTTTATAAGTTATGCTGATTTGGTTATGATGGTAAATTCATACCATTTTGTTGGGTTTTTTATTTTAGGGGGTACGCGAGATTTGTGAACATTAGAGATGGCCGGGGAGCGACCCCGTTGCATTTGGCAGCCCGTCAAAGGCGGCCTGAATGTGTGCATATATTGCTAGACAGTGGTGCCCTTGTTTGTGCTTCAACCGGTAGATATGGGTAATGATAGTTATGGAGTTGTTTGGTCATTGTAAATGTTTATTGTTAAATCTGTTTTGTTGATGTATATAGATTGCTGTTCACAGTTGTCCTGGGAGCACTCCTCTTCATTTGGCAGCTAGAGGTGGATCTATTGATTGCATCAGGGCGTTGCTTGCATGGGGTGCTGATCGTCTTCAAAGAGATACGTCTGGGTAAATATTCGATTTCCTTCCACTACACACAATGATTCACTGTGTTGTTTTGAAAAGTCTGGTTCATTTTATTTCCTTCGTCCTGTCAATGCAATTTATGAATGATTTTGTCGTTGCTGTCTCAAATGAATAACTTCAAAACAAGTGGAACATAATGAGGACAGCGATATTTGGTGAAAATTGCATTGCTAGTTATTAAGTTTTCTTTTCCAATCTGCCAATGCAAACATGGTTGTCGCATTAAATTTTGAGCCACCAACCTAACCGGAAGATTTGGAATTACAATAAAATGAACCCTCAATTGATCATTTGTCATAAATTAGTGACTGGTCCTATGTCTTTGTAGCCTTTTCATGCAATCAAATCTTCTTGGAAAAGCAGATACTGGCCTTAGCTTTCCTCTTCTTCAGTTTTCACTAGTTGTGAGATTTAGATATTGGGTTTTTGTTCTTGAGTCCGAAACATCTGGATATGATTTCATTTCTCTTGATTATATTTTTCAACGAATTTGGAACTAACAATTATTCCATTTTGATGTTATCTCTATCCAGGCGGATACCATATGTAGTTGCTTTGAAGCACAAACATGGAGCCTGTGCAGCCTTGTTAAATCCTGCATCAGCAGAGCCTCTAGTCTGGCCATCACCTTTGAAGTTTATTAGCGAGCTTAATCAGGAGGCAAAAGCTCTTTTAGAACGTGCCTTAATGGAGGCAAACAAGGAGAGAGAGAAGAATATTTTTAAGGGTACCGCATACTCGCTTCCATCTCCGTCACATTCTGATGTTGGGGCAGATGACAGTATTTCTGAGGTAATTTCTGTTTAGTTTAATTAGATCTCAATCATAATTTGAACAAAATGGCAAAATTTCAAATTACTTTGATGTGTTGAAAATCGGTGAACTTGGTAGAATTGTTTAAACCAAATGAAGTGTCTAAACTTTTGAACTGTTAAAGAGTTTATCTTTCATTCAAAATTACTGTTTCCATCAAATGCAAACTATCTGTGTTAACCAATAATGGTCCCCTCGAAATTTCATTCCTTATCTTGATTTATTGACCGGCCAACAAGTCTTTTAATGAAAGATATTCAAAGCTTGGCTGTAATATTTAGTTGTGCAATTGAGTAGCTTGATGTACAAGTTTTATTAATTGTGTTCCAATTTTAGAAACAAACATTTATCGTCGTACCATGTTTGCATTTGATCATTTATCTTCCCCAACAGTAGAATTTATTGTGATTCAGTTATGTTTATTAGTGACGGTTCTGTATTTGGCAGTTTACCATGGTAGGTTTTATGCCTTATCCTGATTATGTAATGTTTTAGCTGCTTCATTCCTATTCTTCTGATACTATTCCATGAACTGTCCATTTTTGTATGGATTTTCTGAAACATTGAGACTGATGTGTTCATCTACATAATGCAGGCTAGCGATACCGAGCTATGCTGCATATGCTTTGAGCAAGTATGTACAATCGAAGTCCAAGACTGCAGCCACCAAATGTGTGCACAATGCACGCTAGCCCTCTGCTGCCACAACAAACCGAACCCCACAACTGCATCCCTCACACCTCCAGTATGCCCCTTTTGCCGAAGCACTATTGCCCGTCTAGTGGTAGCCAAGATAAAGGATCACGACGAGGCTGATCATGACATTGGTGATATCGGATCACCAAAGCTGAGAAGGGCAAGGAAGTCACGCAACTTCAGTGAGGGAAGCAGCAGCTTCAAAGGGTTATCAGCTGTTGGCTCATTCGGTAAGATGGGTGGGCGTGGCTCCGGTAGGATTGCTGCAGAAAGCGAGTTCGTCGACAAGCCTTGAAACTTGGTAAACACATTTGGTAATCAAAGATTCCATTTGATGATGGTCAAGACTCCCATTATTCCTCATCAGGAATTATATATATAAAAAAAAAAAAAGGGAAACGAAAACAAAAACCGGGGAAAACCTCCATCTTCGTCGTCCTCATCATCATCAGTCGGTGCTAGTCCCAGTTAGTATATATAGATAGGGGTCCATGTCCATTTGCTATATTTAGATTTGGGAAATAAGCAAAGGAAGTGAATTTCAGATTTGGGTTGGTGAGTTTGGTAATGGTTGAGAGTTGGTCATATTGTTGTAATCTTTTGTTAACTTGAGCTTGAAGAACCCTTTTGGTCATATTCTTGGGAGTCTGTTAGATACCTGAATTGGTAAAAACAAAAATTCTTTATCTACTTCCACAAGTAAAATTCAGCATTCTTCAATGCCTCCGCTACTTTATACATCATCTATGGAAGTGTCGGAAGGGAATTGTATTACATCATTTGATTGTTTTTTTATATATTTATTTTTCGAAGTATGTGTATTGATTTGTTTATGCAGAACCAAGGAAGAAAAAAAAAAAGCCTGTTCGGTTGTTGGTACTCATGTGATCATGTCTCCAATTGTCAATAATTTTGAGGAGCAGAGCCAGGATATGATATAGAGTGATATGAGGCATCTTGGTGGGGTCCAAATTGAGCAAGATCTGACATGATGTTGACACGTGGAATGGATGATTATAGAAACTCATTTGGAAAGTGTTGGCTCACCTAACGTTGGGCTTGTTTTTTTAATTTTTATCTTTTATCCTTTTTGTGTGGAGGATACTTTTCTTTTGTATAATGATGCATGCATGGGTATTGGCCAAGACAAAAGCTCTCTTCTATCTTCTGATGTGGACATGTTATTGGTTGTTTGTCTTTGGTCCTACAGTTTCGAGGTGGGTCCATTGGAGGACACATATTTGGACGGCCTTGATTTCACAAATGTGGAGTAGCTCTGATTGGAGTCAGGGATTTGATGGATGAGTCATGTGAGAACTTGTCTTCTTCTCTTGTTTGGGTGCACCGTTGGATTTTTCTAAATTTGACAACTCGCTTTCTGAAGTCACACTGTATGATTTATGGATATTTGGGATTTCTTCTGCTTTTCATGCAACTTTAAGTGTATTTAATTGGTTAAGTGCCTCTTTCTTTTATCGAAAGGTTTGATTTTAAATGTGAAACTTATTCAAATTATGTTTACTTTTAATTTATAATAATAAACATAAATGTAACATGTGCAATCGATCAATCTTATGCTACTATATACAAGTAGATCGTATTATTAGAAATTATAATTTAATAATTTAAAGTAAATGATTTTATTTTTTTATTAAAAAAGCAAATATATAGAAAACAGAAGAGCGTATCTATATCGATTTTACATGCTAACAAGATACCAAAGTCCATACAAATAACATGATATTGGAAACGATACAACTTCGATAGATTTATCTTTTGATGTAAAACTATTACCATTAATAGTGTTGTATGATACATCTCATTATGAGGGTTTAAAACATCATTAAAATTAATGATGGCCGGACATTTATTGTGCTCCTTAGTTTTTAATTAAATACATATTTTATATTTTTCATTCTAACATTAGACAAAATCATATTATGGGACCAAAAAATTGATCATAACTTATGACTTGAATTCATGTCAAAGTAATCCACAAATGAAAACCATACACTTGAGTTGGAAAAATCGACGCTATCTGCCACAGAGTTTGTTGTAGAGAGAAACAAAAATTTGACCACCGAAGATGCATTACACTTTTTTTCTACCCCATAAAACACGTAAAGTTGTTTCTTTAAAATTGATTAATCATCTTCTTTAATAAAGCAATTTGTTAGCAGCCAAAAATCAACAAAAAATCCCTTTGACTGGTTTCTATTATTATTTTACAATCTCTTGAAAAATATCTCGAGAAAGTGTCATCTTCATGGGATCTAAAATTAACCAGAAGAAAGAAAGAAACCAATTAGAATCATTTTCAAATTTGGACATCATGAAATGTGAATCCCAATCAAAACGGTTGAAACTTCACATGAAACCGTGTCTGTACAGTAACAACCAAAAATTAGCAGCCATCCACAAGTTAGCAGGTGAAGCCTCCCCTTTTGAAGAAGAGATTTAAATCACGAGGAATAATATTATTATTTAAGGTCTCTTTAAAAGACATAGAAAATGATAATAATAATTAAAATAATAAAAGAATCAATCTATTTGATCAATTCTTGTATATATACAACAATACAAGCACGAACCGTGGAGGAGTTTGTATTTGAAAATTGAAGTCTTTGCATTTGAAACGTCAGACACTGATTTTTTCAAAGAAAATTTAATTACTCAAGAGTTATATGAAGGTAGAAGTGTTGATTTTTCTTTTTTTAAATTAAAGTTTAATTTATATTATTTGGTTCCATTTAAGTTGAATATTTATTTAAAGTGTATATTGGGCTGTTGTTTGACCAGATCCCAAAGGACTTCCTAGCTGAAGGACCAAATTAAGTGAAAAGGTAAAAATTAAGAGATACTTCATACTTTGATATATATATATAGAGAGAGAGATAGAATCGGGGGACACAAGTTTTGATATAAATTTTGATAAAATTTATTGATCATTGGATTATGAAAATTTGAATGATATAGATCTACGTACATATTTATACGTAATTTAATTTTACATTTATATAAATATGTTTTCTCATGTTTCTTTTCAATATTAATTACATCATATCTCCTCTCTCTCATTAATATTAAATTAATAAGTCATCAATCAATATTCTCATCACCCAATCAATGATTTGGCATCTTTCTTTTTTTATTTTTAAATTATATATATTTTTGAAGTACATTTTTAAATTATATTATTTTTATCTTTTTTATTAGACATCATGCTTGTATCCAAAATAAGTTTTTTTTTTTTTTTTTTAATTTATTTTTTATTTTGGACTATTATAATCAGTATGTTTGTTTAAATATGTACAATATAGATCTTGTTTGAAAGCTTATGTTGTGAACTTAAAATCTATATCTAATTTGTATGATTTGATTAATTCAATGGAGAGAAAAAAATTAAATGAAAATTTAATTTATAATCTTTTTATTTTATGTGATGGATGATAATGATAGAAAAGAGATATATATATAAATATTTTTCGTTTTTTCCTTCTTTGTGCGTTTATGAACAATGGAGAGGAGAAAAAATAATTTTTTTTTTTTATGGACTATGCGGAAAAGAAATTATATATATATATGTGTGTGTGTGTGTGAGTCTTTTTTGATATACAATTAAATATATATATGTTTGAAAATAACATAATTTAAAAATAAATACAAATGTAAAGAATTTCAATGAATGAGAATAATATTATGGTGTGTTTACTTCATAGATTGAGAAATAAGAATAGGTAATGAGATTGATTGATAGTATTTACTTGTTTAAAATTCATTCTGTAATAAGAATGAAAGTGTAGACCCCACATCAATTTGGGATTGTGGAATGAGAATCTCTTTTTCCCTAACTCACTTAGGAATTCCATTCCTATTCTCTTTGTCAAAATAAAAAGTCTCTTATAATTTTCTTTAAAAAATAAAGAAAAACATATTTTATTTGATATTTAAAAAAAAATAATGCATATTATAATAAAACACTGTACACCATTGGTTTTTCATCACCAATTTCTTAATTATCATAGTAGACTAATAAAATAATATATATATTTTTAATTATTATAATATATAATTTTTTATTCGATATTAAAAAAAAACTGTATATTATAATAAAAAACTGCACACTAAATTAGTAGACTACTAAAATAATATATATTTTTTATTATAATATGTAATTTTTTATTTGATATATATATATAAAAAAAAATGTATATTATAATAAAAAACTGCATACTATTATAATTAATTTATAATTTTAATTAAAAATATTTTTGTAACTTATAATTAATCCAATCTGATTTCAAAGTAATGTAAACTGCTCAATAGAAATACTACTGATGTCGATTTCGATTCCTACAGTTGAAATAAATAATTTATTCTGATTCCTATACTTCATTCTGATTCCTATTTCGCTTCCTCTGAGTGAAGTAAACGCACTATTAATTGATTAGTTTTTAATATTAGTTAGAGAAGTTTTAATATATATATATATATATATAATATCAATTAAAGAGGTGAGAGAGATAATATAATAATAAAAAGAGAGGAGGAGAATATGTTAATATAGAGTTATAAAATTAAGTTGTAATTAATAAAAGAGATGAGTCATGATATAATTAATGATAAAGAGAGAGAGATGAGACAACAAATTTATATAGAGTATAAAATTAAGTTATGTATAAATATGTGAAGAGATCTAAGCTATTGAAATCTTTATAATCCAATAATTAACAAATTGTATCAAAATTTATATCAAAACTTGTGTCTCCCGATCCTGTTCCCTAATATATATATATATACATACCTAGTCATATAATATCTTGTGTACAAGGTGGTGTTTTTGAGTTGCATGGACTATACTGCAATGGATTGGACTTTGTTAGGGATACTGTGGAAGAATTCAGAGGAACATATATGATGAGTTTAACGCACTAGATTGGATGAGATATAATAGAATCGGATGAAAATAATGTAGTTTGTATATCACAAATATTTGTGAATCTACTTAACCTTTTATTTTATATTTTGATCGGTGAAGATATAAAGTTATAAAGCCCTCTTGATAAAAGGGTACTTGATTTATAAAATAGGGGTGTTCTACGACTTGAACGAATTTATATCATCCAATTCCTTTTACATATATATATTTATTTTTATTTGAATTAATACCAATAAAAATACTTCTTCTACACATAAGATGTGACACAAATTAATATTTTTTATTAACCAAATCAATTGCAGCACCATAGGCTTTTTGAGTGTAAAGAGCAAAATGCACAAACCGCGCCCCCCCGCCCAAGGTAAGACTTTAAAGTTCTATAGTCAAAGTTTGATTTTTATAACATAATATCCCCAAACTATCAGTGTCTGTTAGTCAATATTTTGTTGACCAATGGTAGTTTCATCATTTAATAATAATAAAAATTATTAGAACTTCTCATTTTCGATCTCTCTCTGTGTTGCTCTCCACCACGTTTCTCCGTCTCTCTCTTTGTCACTCTCCACTATCCTCCACCAGAGACCAGACCTCCACCACTACCCCTCACATGTTGACTACCACCCTTTCCACCAAACCCCATAACGACTCACTCTCTCTCTCTCTTCTTTATTTCTCTCCTCTGTTCAGAACTTCTTCTTTTCTTCTTCTTCTCTTTTTCTTCTTTTCTCGTTCTTTTGGGTTCATGGAACCCAAAGTTCATTTGGGTTCCACAAACCCAGATTTCATGTAGGTTCGATTCGAACCCAGATGTTTGGGCTCGACAACCCAGATTTCTAAAATCTTGGTTTAATTCAAACCCAGTTAATGATTTTTTGAATAGGTTACTAATGATTTTTCTGGTAATGATTCTTTTGTTTATGTTTGAGTTTGATTTAGATAATGATGGTTCCGAAATGGAATTTGAGTTTGAAGTTAATGATGATGATTCTGAGATGAAGTTTGAGTTCTAGTGGAAGATCTAAGTTTCTCTTGCTTATTTTGTTTTGATTGATGCTGGTTTGTTTTTAAGATGTTCTCAGTTTTTCAGATGAAGATGATAAAAAAATCTGGTTCTAGATGGATGTGTTGCACACTATTGAGGATGGATGTTTGTGCAATGTATGTGTTGAGATAATTATGTTCATCTCCTTGCATATCTTCACTTTCATGGATTTACTGTTTTTTTTTATTGTTAATTAAATTAATGTTTATTATTTTAACTTTTAAAAGAAAATTAATTTAAAAATCAAGGGTATTTTCGTCTTTCTATCATAAAATACAGTCAGCAATTAGATTTTACGCCTTTTGACCGTTATGTTGGAAGTATTGTGTCATAAAAACTAAATTTTGACTATAGATCTTTAAAGTTTTATTTCAGGGGGATTTTGTGCTCGAGTGTAAAATTTGGCCTGACCTTTAAGTGTTGGCCCATTAGTTGGTTATTTTCTTGACAAAGGTAATTTACTGCCCTTTTAAGAAGGGGTATCCATAGAACGAATTCTTCTGTTGAACTCCTGAAAAAATCATCAAAAACTACATTGGTTTTTCAAAGATCCAACGCTCACTAGTCACCATCTACTTATTGAGTTGAAACTCACCAAAGACCACAACAATACAATAAATTCGTTCAAATATCATTTTTAAAATAAGAGGAAATTACTCACAACCCTCTGCACATTTACTTTATTACAATCGGAAACCATTTTTATCTTTTGTAACAATGATCACCCTTCTACTAACGATTTGACCATGGTTGACCGTCAAAATTAACTGTAACAAGGGTATTTTGATAAATTTATTTGATTTTTATTTTTTCTTTTAAAAATTATATTAATTAATAAATAATTTAAAATTTTAAAACTTAAAAATATTTAAAAATTAAATAATTTAAAAAATTAAATTTAAACTATAAAAAAATAATTTAAAATTTTTTGAAATTGATCTAAACCATCCATCTTTGAGATGGACGATCTAGATCCATTTAGAAGAAAAATAATATTTAAAAAAATTAAAAAAATAAAAAAAAATTCTGATGGTGATTCAATTCATCACATTTCAGTTTTCGATTCACATTTCAGGTTTTTAGTGCATGAAGGATATCTGGATTTTCAGTTCATGAAAGATATCTGGATTTCTGGTTCAATAACAAAGACATTAATCCAGCATCATCAGTCATAATCACAAACAATACCACTACCATCATGATCAAACAGACCCAAAACATCATCATCAACACCATCTACAATAAACACAATCATCAACACCATTATAAACACAATCATCAACAACAATAAACAGTAAAAATCAATCGCCCAAATGGAAACCAAGACGTCCGGTACTTACATGTTTGGGACAGAAAGCCGACGAAAACCTAGATCTGGAAACCCAGATCTAATCGAAAACCAAGTTCTAGAAACCCAGTTCGATCTGGGTTTCCGTACCGCGATTTGGGTTTGGAAACCCAGATGGGTTTTCATTTGAAAATCCGATCTAGATTTCCAAATGGCGTCTGGGTTTCCAGATGGGCGTCTGAGTTGTCTGCAAACCTAGACGTCGATCTGGGTTCCAGAACCTAGATCGGCGTCTGAAGAAAACAAAAAACAAAGAGAAGAAGGAGAAGAGAGAGAGAGAGAAGAAAACAGAGAAATAGAAGAGAAGAGGGGGAAGAAAAAGAAGAGAGAGAGACAGAGAGAGAGAAGGGTGAGAGTAATGGATTTTATAAATCAAGGGCATTTTCATCTTTTTATCTTATTTTATCATTTTTCAGTTGTATTAAACGGTCAAATGTGATCAGAGGGGAGGTCATCGTTATGAAATACAAAAGCAGTTTCCGATTGTAATAAGGCTAATATCCAGAGGGTTGCGAGTAATTTCCTCTTAAAATAAATATATCTTTCACAAAGATTCACACTCTATTAAAGTGTAAATTAATGGTAAGTCGAGTAGATTTGGCGTTAATACGCACTGCTAAAAGTAACAATATGTATATCAGAAACGAAGCTAAAACTAATCCTCTATAAGAAGAAAAGAATGAGTGTAAGAGAAAAAAAATCTTTACTTCCCTATTGCAAGATGGAAAAGAAAGTTTATTTCTTCCCAGAACATGAAATTTCAATCACAAATATAAGACTTAAAAAAATTGAATTTAAGCAACACTTAAATGGAAGACTGTCCACACATGCATGAAAACAACACTGGAACTCCACATCCATTACCATGCTCCAATCCTACATTGTTTCTCCTCTTAGCATCTGAACCATGCCATGGACTTGACTGAGGAGGCGCGACGCAACCATTGATAAAGAGTGAGTTTGGTTGTGTGTTAGGCTGAGCCAAGGCAAGCTCATCAGGGCCATAAATGTTGGGGCTCATGTTCCTTCTACATCCATTGTTCGCAGCTCTTCTCTCCACAGCAAGAAAGTGTGCAAGTGATGGAGGATTGTTGTTGATATTGTCAGCATCAGTGGTATCTCTGGAGCATAAGGAGAAGAGCCAAGTTCTTGACCTCTTATTGCCCTTTTTCTCCTTCACTGCTTCAGGTTTTTTTCCTCTTATTGATCTTTTAGAGAGCTCAAAGATGCTAGACACACCAATTAGACTTCCTAGTGTAATGCTTCTGTCATGGAAAAATGACCCTGTAGACTGAAATACAACTATAGTAGAATACTTAGAGACGACATTTTAAGGCCATGCAATTCTATAGCTAGATTGATACATTTCAAGATTGTTTAGTAAATTTTACATTTTGAAAAAACTCTTATCTGCAATTCTGCACCAATTCACTATCATACACCCATGTTACTGTCACAGCTAGACTTGAATTAATTCTTATAATTATTTGTTAAATGCAATTAATGTTGTCACAATGTGACAGTATACCTTTTCTAGTAAGTTAGTTAAGAGACTTAAATACAAAGAAAAAACTTAAAATATTGTTTGGTGAGCAATTATTATCTATACCTACTTCAAAAAATATGACACAAAACTGAAATCATCAGCACATTCAATCAAGTATAGGCCCTTTAACTGACATCTGAGCCTATTGTTTTGTTTCATATGCAGCAAATCACAAGTAGAGAATCATGCCAAGAACAGAAATCATGAAGTGCTAGTAGCACCACCAGAGCATTTAGTATTTGAATAAGAGGCACCAAATTACATGACCCCAAAAAGTAGATTAAAGTGAAAAATATAAAATTTAATAAATCAAGCATATTTGTGCACAATGAAAACAAAATGAAACAAACAAACAAGAGTGGTAATATTATAATCATGCCATGTTATTGAATTTTGAAAACTGCGAGGCTGAGATACTAATTACACAAGCGCAAAAGATAAATATCAATTATCTGTCCACTGTCAGTGGGACAAAAAAAAAAACCTGAAAGTTTTTGTTCTTTGAACTGACCTCTGTGTCTAAATCTGAAGAGGAATCTGTAGAGGAAGTTGGTGAACCAGTGATCAAAGTGTTGAATGATACTGACCCAGAGTAGTCACCACGGTTTCCAACCAGCCCAACTCTCATATTCAGAGGCTGCAAACCCAAAGGCCAGCCCTCTTCCTACAAGAAAGATAGTAGTAGTACTTTATCAGGAGAAACAAAAACAAAGTGACAAAGAAAGGTAGACCCAACTAGCAGTACTATGGGGAGAAAAATATAGGAAAAGATCATGTACCCAGAAGAGAAAATCCAAAAACAAGTTAAAAAAGAGAGAATACAAAAGCAATACCTGTTGAGCCATATATGTGTCTATATCACCCAAGAACTTGTGTGTGCACTACAGATTGTGTTGATCCAATGCAGTCACCTCAGCTGAGCAGCTAAAAAACATGAAGTAATAGACTGTCATTTCCTTGAAGTGGTGTTTGCGTTTTTCGTTCTACAAGAAAACCGCATTTGGATTGGATTAGTGACCGGTGGAGCTAGTTTACCCTATATAGAAGTGGTTCACATGAATAGTGGCACTAGTACATGAACACTGCTTTACATCAGAGAGACTAGAGAGTGCGTATGAGGGGTTTGGAGTAAAAACAAGCAGAGAGAAGAGTCAAAAAGAATTCAAGAGAAATCAGTAAGAGGTCCTATTATTTGTGCGCACATTTTTTCTTGTTTCATTGGTTTTGTTGACACGGCAGGAAAACTAAAAAATAAAAGAGAAACGTAATCATCCTGTGCCTAGAGAAAAGTAAAGAAAACCAAGGTCCGACACATTATCAGAAGTTGTCTTTCAAATTGACTGATTTACCCTTCCTATTACAGCAACCACTCAATGATTTTCTAGAAAAATATCATGGATAAAAGTCCTAAAGTCTTTCAATGCTGGAAATTGTTATGCTCCATGAGATTTAGATGAGTGAGTACTAACTAAATTTAAGTTTTAATGCCTGTCTTATAATATAAATATATATATATATATATTGATCTGCAATATTTGTGCTCACATGGGGTCAGCTTAAGCATATTTTGGGAGGCTAAATTGCTGTTATTGTAGCATAAAACCATTACTTACAGAGAACTTCCAAAAGGGCAACTGAGGGAAAAAAGATTTGAAGAAAAACGGTGATTTGAAAAGGTTTCCACGGCTTTTCATGATGATGAATATGGAAGAGGAGGAGGAGGATCCAAGGAAGTGTGAAAAAAGAAAATTAAAAATAAAATAAAAGTACTTTGTTTTTTTTTAAGTGCTTTGGTGGATGGCAATGACAAGTGTATGAACAAGTCTAAACCTCTAATCAAGTGTTTTTGGTGCACCTTTTCTCTCTTTAGTCCACAGGCTCTCCAGCTCCTCTTGTCCTGGCTCAATCCAAACCCAAAAGTGCTTTTTACTTTCAGGACCCCACTTGCTTTTTTTTTTGGCCTGAGCAACCCGTTGAGCGGGTGCTTTCTTCTGTCACCAATATCATCAGTGTATATACTAGCAGTGTATCTGCCTTCATCTTCTCTATTAATTCTCATATTCCAGCTAGGAAAAGAAGGAAATCCATCAAGATAAGGGTCCACGAAGTAAATGAAATGTCATTTCTTTTCATTGCAAAAGAAAGACCATACCAGATTTGATTCAATATTCCGATTCCCATATATATATATATATAGTAATGCAAAGGTTCTTATATATTTTATTCAAATTAATGTCCAATGATATATGAATTATTAAGATCTTATTAATTATCATATTATCTCATGATTTATAAGATTTTAATAACTCACATATATATAGTAATGTTAAAATTTTCAAATATTTTATTCAAATGATGTAATATGTAAGTTATTAAGATCTTATTAATTATTACATCATCTCATAATTTATAAGATTTTAACAACTCACATATCACATCATTTAAGCATAAATTTGGACAAAATATTTGACAAGCTTAATATTATATATATATATATATTCAGCAAGTATTTAATCAAGTTCCACAATTTTAGTTGGTATATAGATAAAAAAAACCAATCTGGTCTTCAAAAGAAAAAAAAAAGTAATTTTGACCAAATTATTAGAAAGAGTGGTCAAAAGAGCTAGTGTTTTTAAACACATTATAGCAATAAAAAAAAAGAGAGAGCCTAAACTTTTCAAACTTTTAGTGAAGAAATGATTAATGATGTTGGTTGTTTGCTTGTTCATAGCTAAAAAAAAAAATTAAAAAAAATTAAAAAAATCTTACATCAAACAATATATGTTTGTTGTGTTGGTCAATGTATAAATGGACGTAACATATCAATTTGTTACATGTTTTTGAGTTGGCTTGTTGAGATGGAAAAAAGGAAGATTGAGAATGTATTATGTATTTTCACTTTGTCCAGCAGATTTGACAGGCATTGTCTCAACCAAACAGAAACCATGGAGCCCGGACAAGTAGGGACTTACTTGATGGCCCATTACTTGATGGCCCAGTGGTTGCTTTGTCCAAGTGAAAATTGATGGACTATTTGTAGTGTCAGGCTGGATCCCAATGGGACACTAGGGAGCTCAGTTTAACTGGGCCTAGTATCTGGTGAGAAACCTTTAGAATACAAGCCTGAACTAGAACCAAAACTGTGTAAAAACTGTATACATTAATTGTTGTCTGGTTTGATTCGTTTAAACGTTAGGGAAAATTTTAATTAGTCCCTAATGTGTTTAGCAAAATATTACATTTTTACAAACTTTTTCGCTTCGAATTTTCATTATCTATAACGTTTTGAAAATGTATCAATTTAGTCATTTTGTTAGTCAAATATTAGCCGACCTTAATAGAGAGAATCGTAGTTTTCTACATTTTAGTCAACTATGATGTTTGATCAATTTTTTTAATGAGATGACTAAATTGCCTTTACTTTTATTATTTTTATTTTTAAAATAAATTTTAAAGCTTTAAAATAAATTAAATAAATTTTCTAAAAATAAAAAACAAAAGATTATTAAAAATAAGATTTTAAAATTAAAAATCTGATAAAAAAATCTACTAATTAATAATAATTCAATTTTAAAATTAAAAAATAAAAAATTTTATATAGATATAAATTTTCAGATCTTATTTTAAGAATTTTTTTTTTTCCATATCTTACTTTAAAAAAATAATCCAGATCTTGAAATTCATGTGAAATATAAATTGAAAAAAAAAACATGTAAAACTTAATAAAAAAAATTCAATTAAAAAAAATCCTTCCTAGATCTTGAAAGATCGAAAATATCAATTTCCCAAAATCAATATCACAAACACAAAATAAAAACTAACCCAGAATTTCAATCCCTCAAAAATTAAAAAAAAAAAAAAAAACCCAGATTTAACAAAATCAATATCACCAACCTAGATTTTTCGCCCACCTCACTCACTTCATCTCTCAACACCACCCATCTTCCACCTCTTCTCCTATGAAAACCCCTCATCTCTAAATCACAATGAAACACCACCTCCTCCTCCACTGTTGTTGTAGCAGAAATCGACACTTCAACCCCTCATTTGGAGGAGACAGCTCGCTCCAAGACGGCGACCCGCTGAGTCTTCCCTTGCCGAATTGGAATCCATCCTTAGCCCTCTGATCAACACCTGCTGTAACACCCTTACCCCAAATTCCCGTCCGTACGAGAATCGAGGCGTGAGATGTTACTCTTTTTCTTATTTTCTGAAGATCCAAATTTAAACCTGTAGGAAAATACACTTCTAAATCAATTCATTTTCTCAACTTTCGATTTCGGACCTCTCGTCCATTTCCAATTCACTCCAACACACAAACATTTAACAATAAATATTTCTTTTAACATTTAAAGATTTTATAAAAATAATACCATATAAAATCTTTCTCAGTGGATAATTTACAGAAGTTATTACAAGTGATAAACGTTAAATCCACACAACATGATTGTGGCCAAAATAGGATATTCCTACAACACAACAATGATGATTACCAAAATGATGAGGGCGGATGTGACTTGAGGGAAACTGCAGCTATTTTTGTCTTTGTCTTTGCTTCAAGCCCTATTCAATTACCTGCGCGCGGTAAATCCAACGCGCTAAGTCTTTCGACTTAGTGGGTGTACTCATATAATATTGAAATCATATTTATTTTCAAAATACAAGCATAAATTAAAACAATATGCACGATCATAATTTATTTATCAATAAAACACACGGTACCCAATTTCACAAAATAAATCATAATCCTGTAGCTTTCCAATACATTTTATTGCAAACGCAATCACAATCGAATTCTTACAAAATCAATTATCAAATAAATTCACAAGATTTTCTTTATTCAATTTATTTTAGCCCTTCGTAAAGTCTATCACGATACCATGGATCGGTAACGGGTTTACTGGCATCAGCCAGACTAAACGGCAACCCCGGCAACGGCCGCTCGGTGTCTATCCACCGGGTCGCATATCACAATCTGTTTCCGTTTCAGGACCGGGCATTCGGTGCCTCTCACAGTCCGTCATACAACGTCTATAAGCAATCATAACGGTGCAGTACTGCTAATAATTACCCTATTAGCTAGCCAACTACCAATCCCCACCTACCGGTGATTAATTTTACTTGGGCCCTTTAAATTTTTCAAAAATACAGAATTTAACAAGACTTTAATCACATAAACATTTTATTTCATATTTAAATCTGTTATTCCAGATTCTTCGGGGTACCACTCGTGATCATTTCAAATGACCATTTCGCCCCTAATCTCATTATCACATCTTAATAAAATTATTATCTCATTTCTCTTATTTTTGGGACGATCCCAAAATAAGATATTCTCAAAATTTTTTCATTTCAAATATTAAATCCATCAAACATACCACCAATACATCACATAATTAACATCTCAAGGCAAACAGAATGACGGAAATACCCCTATAATAATTTATACATCAATTTCGACTATAGGGGATTTTAATTTCAAAAATTGTTTCACAGTCATTTTTCTTCAAATAAATTCATCAAATAACATATAATTAATACCCAAAACTATTTAATATCTCAAACAAATAATTAAATCAACTATCACAATAATAAATATATATTAAAATTCGGAATTAATAAGTAAAATTTTTAAAAATATGAGTACACCAACCTTTGGGCTTTCTACTAGCCTCTAACAGCTCCCAATTGATCCCTAAAATCTTTAATTGAAATTTTTGGGATCAGAATCGCGTATTTCTCTACCTGGGGTTTGAAAAATTAAAGAAAATCATGCTTGGGAGGTGATTAAACTATCATATAATGGTATTGATGCTTCCTAAATATTCTAGCATGCTTCTACCTGAATTTCTACACGATTTGAGCTCTCAATGGGATAAAAAAAATTAACTTACCCGAATTTCACTTCACTGACAATTTTTCAAGTCTAGATTTAGACACCCAATAGCTTGAATGAGGTTAGATCTAGGTGTTTTGGCTAAGAAATGAGTTAAAAAGGGTTATTAAAGTAAAAGAAATAAAGAAAATAGGAAATAAAATAAAAAAAAATCAAAAATTCGCACCAGAGACACAGCCGGCCAAGGAGAGAAGAAAATGAATAATGCCGGTCACTATGCTTGTCTTTTTAAATAATTTTTTTATGTCAAATTACAATTTAGTCCCTCAAAAATTTAAAATACTAAATCGACCCCTAAACTTTTTAAAATTCTCATTTAAACCCCTCGAATAAGAAATATTCCTAACTTGATATTTTCTTTCATTTCTTATTCCATCTTAACCCCAAGATCAACTACTTTATTACCTTTATGCCACTCATTGAATTTTTATTTTAATCCCACTTGAAAATAAAATTCAATATATATAAAAAAAAATTTAGAAAATTTTGGGACGTTACACCTGCAACATTGAGGACAAGCCCTCCATTCTCTCACCACCTCATCAACAGTGATTAATGTGTTGGTGAGATCGATGGAGCCATCTTTGAGTTTGTGATTCTAGGTTTGATTCTCCCAAATTTATTGTGTGTTGTTATTTATGCTAATATTGTGGTGTTTCAATTTTTCTAGCTTTTAGAAATAATTTTTCTACGTTGTGGAGAGAAGGTTGTATTGTGAGATGTTATGTTATTTGGTTGCTAAGAAATTTGTAGAGAAAACATCGAACTTTTTGAACAGGGGTTTTGAGTTTGATTTGGGTTTGGAGTGATTTTAGACGGTTTGAAGACCTGGACGAAATCATATCTCAAAATTCTAATTTTAATTTTTTTTTTTTAATTGAAACACAAAATTCCTTAAAAAAAAATGAAACCTAGATTTTGTCATTTCATTGAAAAAGTTAGTCAAACACCACAATAAGGTTAATCACAAACCTGAGTTATTTATTACTCGTATTGTTATGGTTGCTCAACACTACCTAATGAATGTTTTATTAATATTAAACTTTTTTTAAAAAAATAAAACAGTGGGGTAAAATGAAAATTTCACATGTACATAATATATATCAAACCTGTTTGTAGCAGCACTTCCATTTTTTCAATTAAAAAAAATGGTTCAATAATGTGTCACAATTTAATTGGAAGGTTGACGAGACCCAACCTAAAATCCTTCTTTCGAAACTCGAGCGAGCCCGTCTAGCATCCCACGGAACCCTTTGGGACTTTAGCTGATAAGACCAAAGGAATTCCGTAGAGCGAACCTTTAAATTTCATCATTGCTAAACGTATGAATTAATTTTTTTTCTTTTTATATAATTAAGGTTTTCCCAAAAATTTTTGCAGCATAGTGGCTATTTTTCAATATTTTTCATCATTTCAAATCATTTGAAATCAATTTATAAACACATCAAAAATTCATACATTCTTCTCCACTTCCCATTTGGACCTTAGGTTCATCTCAATCAAAACCTAGCCATAATTAAACTATTTCTACAAAAACCATTTCAAATTTTAAAAATATATTTTCATACATATAATCAAAAGTATTTACACATAATCCAAATACATCATGCATATATAATGATCATCAAATATTTCGTTTACATTGACACGACACCCCATTACAAACATGGTAAACTTTACAAATTTATTTACAATCAAGAATATAAACATGTACGATTTTTTCTTAACCAAAATATGTATAAATATGAATTCACAGAAGTATCGATCGTATCCAATCCACCTAGTTTGAAGTAAGAGAACGGATACCCTAATCACTTGTCCCTACATTTTGGAAGGTTTTCAGAACATAAAATTAAAGAAAAGTGAGCTAAAGAAGTTTAATGAGTATTTAATATTTTTCCATTCAAACAATTTTGTTAAAAAAATCTACCTCCTAAAAACATTTAAAGGAAATCTCTATTTCTTAAACATCTTAACTTTTGAAACCATACACTTTATAAATTTAATAAGTGATTTTAAGAGCTCGTAATCGTGCATAAAACATGATAAGGTCTCGTATTTAGAATAAAATCATAAAATACTAAAATATTTCATAAACTTTCAAGGAATAGCTCAAACGCTATTTTTCTAAATCTCACATCTAGTGATATGCTTTTCTTTTTAAAACCGTTGCAATGGAAACCCAAAGAAACTAAATCACATGGCGATTAGTTTAACGCCGCATAATGTGAGGTCATGTGGCGAATTTGCTATCACCGCATATCGTGACAACTACAAAGACATCTCAACTACTATGCAGCGGAATTTTACATTGCACACGTAGAGTAAGATAATACTCCACACGTGTAGAGGGTGACATGACTGATTCAACCTCCTCCGATGTTAGTAACGTGTCCTTGCAATACTTGCCATACACATATAGGGTATATCGGTCAGGTCTGAATCTATAAATTTGGATAAGCCATTAGCCTTTAAAAACTTTCCTTACATATAATTCAAAGTTGAATTTTTCGTTCTATAAACATGAAAATACAAAAACATATTACATAAAATCTTACTAAAGCATAAAAACTCATTATTTCTATAATTTCATGCATAAAATATTTTCTTTTTGATTAATACACAAAGGTATTAATAAACTAACCTATTTAATGGAAACTCATTAAAAAAAATGCTTTAAAAATAGGATAATAATGCATTTAACATTCATAAAATATATTTACACTTTACTTCTAGTTTACTATAATACCCTTCAACAATTCTCTCTTGATTCCTTTGCTTCCTTTTTACCTACAATATACATTCTAATTTAGAATTCATCACCTAATCATTTGAAACCGATACCAATTCATCCAATTTGCATTCAAACTACCATGTCCTTCATCTTGACCAATTACACTACCTTACACATATGCATTATTCTTTTAATTTTTTCATGCATTAGTCATCTTAATTTTATCTCAATATCACTCTAATTCATTCACATGACATAAACATAAGGTGCACCCCAAACTTTCATGCTTGATTGAATTACATAACAATCTAATCCAAACCTTTTTTTTTTTCACTTTCTTGATGCACATCATTTTAGAATCATATAAAACCTCATATAAATATGCCAAAACATTAAAATCAATTCATGTGAACTCAAATCCTAGTTCAACCAAATTTACATAAAATGGCATCCAACATCATTCTTCCACTTTCATGACCACTAAACACATTAAAATCACTCCAATAATCATCTAATATCATAAAATCAACTCAATTTAAGTTTCTTTAAAAAATTACATAAAACCCGGAAATACTCACCTTGGTCACTTACTTGTGTAATGACTTCATTTGAGTTTCCTTTCAATTTTACTCTTGAATACAAGGTAATCTACTTCTAAACATGTCAAAAATTACATAAACTCGTCAAATTATCATCCATTCAATAAATCATTAAAACACCATGAAAAATCAAGTAAACTTACCACTTTCTTTTCATCTGCTTTGCTTAATCCTTACCCTATCATCAAATTAGTGACGATTCAATGATTTTAACATCCAAAAATGATCAAAATTATCTTACCCTTCTTCTTTTCCTTTTGGCCGAAACCCTCTTTTCTCCTCTCTCAATTTTTCTTTTCATTTTTTCTACACACTTCATACACAATCAACTTTATATAGTCCCCCTTTCAATTGACCATAATACCTTTGAAGTATTTCCATAATGTCAACCAAGTCGTTAATTACAAATAATGACATGTGATTGGTCCATTAACTAACTAATCATTAAACTAATTAAATCCCACAAATCTTAGGGGGATATTTCAATTTAGATTTCATTTGAATTTATTGGAGTTTCTTTTAATGATAAATTCTATAGATTCCATGGATTTCATCAAATTTTATTATAATTCTATTTAAGAGTTTGTTGAATTATTTAATGAATTCTATCAGATTTTGTTGAAATTTTATTTAGAGTTTGTTAGATTTTTTTACATATATTTAAATAAAATTGGATATATTAAAATATAATTGTTAATAATTTATTTTTATTAAAAAAATCATATGATAAATAGTATCTTGTACTTGGCCCAATTTTCACCGTCAAGTTATATAAATTATAAGTAAGTTTATATGATTATTTTATTTGTATAAATCACATTAATGAAAATTTTGATATTATAAAATGATATGTGTTTTTTCACATTTAATTGAATTAATAAAAAAATCTTAGTATGTATGTATCAACTTAAGATCATATCATATCTTATTTATACATTTTTTAAGTTAAGTGTGTCACATTTAATAAAGTTAAAAAAAAAAATAAAAATCAATGCAAATCTGTAGCACTAGCAAAACCTCTTATTGTATACGCTTGTATGTACATATGTAGAAGATTAATAGTTTCACGTTTCCAAATCAGCAAACTTTTAATGCCAATGTTTAATAGAACCAATAGCCTGTAAATTGTAAGTGTAATGTATTAATAAAATAGATGGGAGTAATTTTCAAAAACTTAAAAATATTAATAACATTATTTAGGGTGAAATTATCATTTTTCCTATATGTTATTATGACTTAGGAACATACATACGCAACATTTATCCATTCTCCATAATTGTTATAGTGCATTATGAAATTTTCATTTATGAAACCACGGCCACGATAAGTAAAAGCATAATAAACCCAAATAGATTCAAGAGGTGGGTCAATAGTCAATTGCATCAACTTGTAAAATATCAACAAATAAAGAAATTTGAGTTTCTTTTGCGAATCTCAACTACTAGGTTTTGTATAGATTAACATGATATTGTAATTATCGCCGATCAAAAGATCGAATTTTTGTAGATTTGTGGGTTCCATTAGAGACAGAAAAACTCATTGATTGTTAAAAAATTTGTAGGTTTTAATTATTTAATCACTGAAAAAAAATTCAGAAGAAAAAAAAAATGAATGTATGAAATATATGAAATTTTTAGAGGTATGGTAAGATTTCATATGAGTTTTTTTATTTATACTTAAGTTCAAAAAATCTATGAAAATCAATTAAGATTCAATTTCTGTAAAATTATTGATTTTGTGAATACACCTAAACTTATTTGGATTTCTTAAAAGTCTTAATTGAATACATCAAAATTTTATTGAAATTCTTACAAATTTGGATTGAATACACCCGAATTTTAATAGAATTTTAAAAAGTCTATATTGAATATATCCAAATTTTTAAAATCTTTTATATTCCAATAAACTCCTAAGTTAAATACACCCCCCTTAGTTACATGTCAACTAATTAGTTAAAAATAATAACTTCCATATGACCTTCTCTCATTGATTTACTTTGTTTCACATGAACTGTGTTTGTGGTTTTTATTCCATACAATACTCACATATAATCTATGTGTGCTTGAATTTGAAAATGTCTACTTTAACCTTTAATGAATTTAATTCTCATTCATACCTAAATAATTTTCAAAAATATTTCATGGTCATTTGGTCATCAAATTGACTGGGTAATACTCTAATTGGGTATGTTATCTTTTAATTTCATACAATTAAAAAAATTCAAATAGGTGTAAAATAATCAATACTCATTATTCTCTAAAAAGGGTATTTTTGTCTAAAACTTTTCGGAGCTCTTAAAATCTACTCAAACGGACTCATTTTTTATTCATTTCAGTTTCTTTAGACTCTACTACTTATTTTAGGAATTTTTGCTTTTTGGGGTCCATTTTCCAAAAATCATTATTCATCCAGTCATTATTCATTCGGAAATACTATTTATTAGAAAAATTTTATTTCTCATAAAAAGAGGAAATTTTGGGCTTTACAAAGGTGGTCAATGATAATTTTGTAATAATGGATATAGTTATTTTATAATTATTAGTTTTTAAAAGGGTAATTACGTCATTTTAACCATAATAAATTATATCAAAGGTAAATCTATCTTTTTGTCATTTTTATCACATTTGACTGTCAATTTTTGGTCAAATGGACTAAATTAATACATTTATGATACATTAGGAATGATGAAAATTTGAAATACAAACGTTAATAAAAAAAAGTAATATTTTGTTAAAGGTTAGGGACTCAATTAAAATTTTCCCTAAACGTTATTTAACACTAACGTGGCTTCACAAGGTTCTGCCCACCCAAACATCAATTGTTGCGGATATTATAATATCAACTAGTTTAATTGATAAAATTTATCGTTATCCGAGACATGTTAAAAATTTAAAATCAAATCCACTCACATTATCACATCAGGATTTGAAGAGTTGTGTTCGCATTCAATTACAGTGATAAAAAACTTTGTTTAAAAAAAAAAAATTATCAGCCATAAAAGAATCACAAGTTTGACTCATGAATCTCAACCCGTGCAAGAAGACACAACATCAAGAACAACATAATTGTTAACTATATCTATTCCATTTTTAAATTAATATTTTCAAATTTTTAAACGTCATTCACTGAAGCAGGCTTCACTTCATTTATATTATGAATTATTTTCTTATTTTTGTAATTTTGCTATAAAAGAAATAGAGAAATATATACTATACCAAACAGTCCAACTACCCTTCAAAATCCATTCTCTTGATTGATACATAGCAGAAAAGTTAGTTACATAAAGAACAGATAGCTGTGAGAATATCCTTCTGCTACCTCCAATAATTCAGATGTAATCTTTTGCAATAAAAGGCAAAGAGACATCAGACGTGTGGATTGGAAGGCAGAGACTGCAAGCAGCAAAGGGTAATAGACTAGTGGTACTTCAAGCACCCTTCACACACAAGCGCCTAGCTGTACACACAGACAGCCATCATGAAGTTAGAGACAATCCATTTTACTGTGTTATATGAGATCTCTCTCTTTGTCAGATGAGGAATATACCACTTGGGTTGTTGGGTAAAAAACAAATGGATGTTTTGCTTCTCCTGGGAAAGTCAATGCAACCCTCTTTTTTTTCTCCTTTTACTGAGAGTGAGGAATCAAAGTCAAGGTATTGTTTTTATGAGTCTGGACCTCCTCCATTATTTCAATCATACCTGATAAGGTCCCCCCCTAGAGACAGACCCTCAAAGCCTACATTTGTCAAAGAATCCTATGAATTTACATAGACTTCTGTATATGATTTGGATCTGTAAAATGATAATAATTTGAAGCAGAAACCAAATATATTAAAACATGTATTAAACTAGTAATATGATATGAAAATTTAGCATTGACACTAATAAGACTGCCAATTTCATATAGTTGTATTGAAACTGAGGCACATAATTAAAAGGGGAAAAAAAATAATGAAAAGAAAAGATTTACTTCACTGAATCAAGATACATATATATAATATATGTGATCATTTAATATGCATAATTTGGTGTCACTTTTTCTCTTGTCTAACTTTCTTGATCTTATTACCAAGATCTGCACGCAGAACTGGAGGGAACATAGCTTCAATCTCATTGGACAGATCGTGAAGAATTATTCTTCTTTGTTGAACAGCAACAGATGGCAATTTTCTCTTGGTGGTGATCATCAATGGACGTGATTTTGGCTTTCTTGGTGCAGGTGGACATTGAAGGACTGGTGGGATTTTTTTATCCAAAGATGTTGGAGTCTTGAACCCATCTTCTTCTTCTTCAACCTTGAATTCTCCTATAGAGTTGGGTAGTTTTATCTTCAAAGAAGACACCAAGATCCTGCATTTATCTTCCTCTTCTACTTTCTCTTGAACTTTTTTGTCTTCATGTTTGACAAGAACATGATCATCTTCTTCTTGCAGAAGTGCAATTTGACACTGATAATCATCATGATCTTCTTCTTCTACTTCTACAAACTCTAAAGTTGGTCTGGCCAGGAAATTCAGTTCGAAGGCGTTTAGATCTTTCTCGGACAGAAACATCTCAGGATTCGACATCCCCATGAACGAAAACGCTTTGAATTCTGAGTCGTACATCAATAAAAAAACACTAAACTAAACTAACTGAAAAACTGGAACTATCACCAAAACAAACCAATTAAACAACAAACAAAAAACAAACCAAGTCAAAGACCCTATAGAATCCGAGGAGAGAAAACTATAAAAGAAAAAGAAAAAGATGAGTTGACAGTTGACACAGATCACACACAAATATATTCAACCAACAAACAAAAGCTTCTTCTTTGTTTTGTTTAGTGAATTCTCTCAGATTTCTTTGGACTTTAGCTCTCAAGAAGTTCTTGAAGGGGGAGAGAGAGAGATAGAGAGACAGTGAAACCCACTTCGGCGAAGGATCCAAGGCACCATATATACACACATACATGCGAACACGCACTCGCACGCAACACCATCTGTTTACTACTGTCCCTCTCTTGTGGTGTAAAGACCAAAAGGGAGAGAGAGAGAGAGAGAGGCCATAAAGTGTCCTTTGGTGTATTAAGTAAAGCATAAAATGATAAAATCTCGTTTAAGCAATCGCTTTTATTCTGATTTCTACGAACTCTGATGCATCTATGCACGTGGTTTACTACAGCAACGCCTCTGATATATATCTCCTTCTCTCTCTTCAATACATGCATTCATGTTCTCTTCTCGCGATATTTTGACAAGTTTATTTATTAATTTCTCTTTTTATTTGTTTAGAAAGGAAGAAAAACATAAATACATAAGTTATTAAATTATCAAAAATTTGTTGGATAATTTTTTTTTTTTTAAAAATATTATATTAGTGATCAAAAGTTTGTTGACTAATAACAAAAATAGTTAGAGATTTATTAAAATATATCGAAATTATATAATTAGTTGAGAAATCTCTTCACATAACATTAGAAAATATTTATTCAGCAATATAGAGAGATATTTCATGCTTATAAATACTTACAATCATAGATGGATTTGAATTTTAATATCTTATTACATTACGAGGAGAGATATCTTATTCTGTGGTTAGGGAAGATGTTTACTATCATATATAATAGTAAATATGTATGGTAAAACTTATAATAGGAAGCAAAAATTACTTGAATTTTCAATAGATGTGATTTAATGTTTTGCTTTTCACAGGTGAGACGAGGTGAATTGATTTTTTTGTCTGTGGATTTTGTGAGAAAAATAATTATAATGTCATGCCTAGCTTAAGTTGGCCGCAACATTAACAGATTGTCTGGTGCATGCCATAAGTGGGGTCGTTATTTAAGCTTATGTTTTTTGGTGCTTGCAACATTGATTTGATTTAATCGAGCCAAAAATTAAGGCCATTAATTATGTAAATAATCATGAAACAACCCTAGTTTTTATAGCAACATCATTGCCATTTTCACTTATTATCCAAAATGTCCGCAAAATTGTGGTCACCTTGAAAAAGTTTTTACCACTTCCTAGGAATTTTTTACCATGTCTATGCTAATATTAGATTATGCTTCGAATTTGTATAACCAATTAAATATAAGTGTATCAATTTCTTTTTCGATAAAATTGATGGTAAAAAAATAGCGAAAATAAAGAAATAAAAACAAATAATTCTACATTGAAATGTAATGAACCTTAAAACATGGATAATAAAACTAACACAAGATGAAGATAAATATCAGTAAGTTCAAGTGTTTGTATATTATGTGGTGGTATAATTTCTATGTTCTAGATTTAGAGTTTCCTTCATAATTTCAACTTTTATCGTTTTTTTATTTTCAATTGAATGTTGATTCTTTCATCAGTTGTACTTAGCATTTCAATTATATTTGAAGATTTGAAAACCAACATTATATTTTAAACTACATACTATGTTTAGTATAACTGCACATTAAGTTCAAAATATTATTTTTAATTCATTAAAAAAATGAACTAAAAAATTACAAAGAACAGAAGAAAATGGTTTTCCTTTTTTCTTTCTTAATTGAGCAGGAGCTATAACAGTTGAAAACAATTACTCTTTATTTAGGTAAAACCAATGTACGAACTTTGGACACATCAGTGAATATACATCATTAAAAATTGAATAGATATTGAAGAATTACTAACCCAACTCAGCTAGATACGAGCAATTATACAATTAAAATAGTACCACAAGTAGTTGTCCTTACCAATATATGATCTCAGCATTAATTATATTAATAGTCACCGTTTTGCATGGATTAGAATGATGTTTTGGCTGCATTTTAATAGTTAATGTCACGTATGTCCCGTCCACGGCCGGTCATTTTCATGTTGTGGGTCTTTGCTAGCTATATTTTGTGGTGTCACATTGCAGGCCAATTTGAATTCGAACACTTAGGATTCCCTCCCAATTGATGACAGGGGGTTTAACTAAGTTTGATTTTGATTATATATACAGACATAGGTTTTTGCTATGTTCTGTATTACACTATTAATATCGTGAGTAAAATTTATATGTATGTAATTAATGTTAATTGGTGACGTTAAATGTTAGATCTATAAAGTTGAACATTAAGTTTGCGTATATTAAAATAAGATGTTATCGGTAGTACAAAATATTATGTCGATAAAGTTAGACATGTAATTAAAATGAGATGCTTAACTGGTGCTTATATATTTTTTAGAGGACCATTGAAATTTTATATATTCTAACTTTTCTTTTCTAAAAATACAAATTATTCGTATAAGAGATTTAGAAGTCCTTTTGACTTGGGAGTATGGAAGATCTATTTTGATTCAATAGAATTCTTTAGATCCAATCTCATCAACTGGATTAGATCGAATTTGATGATGTGATTGTATTAGATTGGATCCAAAATTTAAAAAATCATTAGATTGAATCGGATGATGAATTTTTATAAGAAAATTTGTAAAATCCATCTATCTACTAAACAGTATGATGATTGTATACATATTTCCATATTTTCTTATGAGTTGACTAAGACCTAATTGTGTGATTAAAAAATCAACTCAAAATATAAGTCAATTTGGGTATAATATAATTGTTGTGGGTATTTTCTAGATTATCTAAGCGGGCTGGTAAAAACCCATGAATTTAGTGGCCCAAGTCGCTGGACCCACTAAGCAAGGCCCAGTACAGAAGTTCGGGTTCAAAGTTTGATTGGACCATCAGCGAAATTCAGTCCGTTGATCTACTGTAACAACGCCCAGATTATTTGATAGGTTTTCCTACTGTAACGATGTCGAGTTCGTGTGATGAGTCCGTTTACACAAGTCCAACCCATACTCTCTGCAGCTTCAGTCCGTTTTGACCCAGTTCGCCCAGTGTTAGTCTAGAATAGTAGTTTGACGTATCTTGCACAATAAGAAGGGTTATTCCACCTAATGATAACATAATTTAGGGAAATCTCACCTAACCAGCATGAGTTAGCGTCTAAACCCACGTTTTGACAGAGTTGACCTGACAAATGACAGGAGCATTAAATATAATTCAGATGCATTAATTGTAAATCATCATGTTATTTTGTCTCATTATTCTCTGCTGTAGTATTGTCCCCTCTATAAATAAGAGAAGATTTTCACTGTAATTCAAGGGAGACACACTGTGAGAAAACATTGCCGTCATTCTGCAGAAATAGAGAGAGATAGTGGATGTAGGCAGATTAAAAGGCTGAACCACTTTAAAAATTTGCGTTATCTTGTTCTTCTTTGGTTTCTTCCTTTTGCTCTTATTCTGTTTCTTGTTTGTGATATTCTTATTTTGCAGCATTGGACTCGAAGAATCTCGTTGACTGATTTTCCACGTCAACAATAATTCTAATGTCCATTTAGTCATTATTATTGTTGTTGTTGTTGTTGTTTATTTGAACTTTTATTTATAAATTATTTCACTCAATTTATGATTTGATAATTCATTATTTTGCAAAAATGTCAACCGCTTCTCAAGAATTTTCACTGAATGATTACTAAACCGTTGTCTTGCTTCTTTTTTTTTTTTTATGAGGATTAAATTTTTAAAAAATTACTCTTAATCACTTTTATTAAAGGTTGGTGTAACTCTCTTTGTTGAGAATAAATGAAACTCTCTTTTCTGAAAAATTATATACAATGTAAGATCTCAAACTTGACATATTGTTAGGTTAAGTAAATATTCTTTACTATGAAAATTATGAAAGTATAGCTCTTCATTTTTTTTTTACAATTTCATAATTATATGTTCAAATATCGATAACTCTATTTTTATTTTGATGAAACATTGGAATAAATTATATCAAGAGGATAAGATTGTATATAAATTATGAGCATTAAAATCTTATCTGATCATATCCAAATTAAAATTGGATCAAACCATATTGGATCAGTTTGAATTATAATTGGATCGGATTAAAGCTAGTATCATATAGCAAGAAGTACTTGAAGCATTATTTAACATGTGTATTCTAATGCATTTAAAAAAAAATGATTAAAAAACTTAAATTTATTCATTAACGCAAACCAAAAAATAAAAATAAAAATATTCCATGAGTGTGCATAGAATATGTATAAGCATGAAAATTTCATAAGTACTACTAAATAAGCATAAGATTCCAAGAGTATTTTCTCATGGAATAGTGGTTTTCGGGGGGTGGAGGGGTCAAGATCTCTTGAAATGATAACGAGAGAATATCATGAACATCAATATAATGCATGTTTCTCGAGCGGAAAGTGAGGGACCCAAATGGATTGCTTGGATTTCACCACATTTTTTCATTTACAAACATATATTTCTATTGATACATAGACATGATAAGGTAAGGCTGTCCAAATTAAAGAAGGATCCCACGATGCTTTGCTTTGCATTGCTAGCCTTGTATTATGTCTCTATATGTACATGTATCATGTATGTTTTCTTTTTGTTCCACAGTTCTTCTATCATTTTCATTCCACCCCACAAATCTCTTCAAGGCCCCGAAATCAATCAAATGTTTGTAAGCATGACCCATTTAATTAATAAGAATCCCACTATGTTTTCATGACAAACTCTTATGTTCAAGAATCGAAATTTATTCATGTAAAAAGAAAAAGAATAATTGATATTATGAGTCTTACTCTTTTCATATAGTTGGAATTGATGGTATCGGTCTTACTCTTTTAGGATTTAGATTATCTACCTGCCCCCTCCACCCTCTCTTATTATTATTTTAACAACATGTTATTCATTATTGATAAAATATATCGGTAGAAAACAATTACATCCTAAGACCTATTTATTGTCATATGGTTATTGATTAAATAAGTGTAGAAAACAATTACATCCTAAGACCTGTTAACGTTTATTGTAATATTATTTAACTGTTATCTCTTATGAGAACATTAAAGATCTTGTGCTTAGAAAAGAAAGAAAGTCATAAAAATCCTATTCTTTAAACTAATTTATCAACAATGAAATAAATGAAAAATGATTATCATATAAAGTGCGAATTTAATGCAAAGAGTATAACATTGTTATTAGGAAAATAGATATCATGGAATCTCCCACGAGTTGTTTAAGATCAAATTTTCAATTGCAAAATCTTAATGAGACCGGGTTAATCATTCTTAAACTTTTAATCACAAATGTAATTATTCAATCACATTTAACCTAACGAATATCTTAGAATCTTCATATTTAAAATGCATTACAATAATAAAATAACACCGATAAACCAACCTAGATCCAAAGATATAAACCAACCTGAATTTGTACAATATGATTTACTTCTTTCAACCATTTTAAAACATTTTAATTTATTTTTGTTTATTTATACATTCATGTTAACAAGAAATCTCGAATACCAATTTTGTAGATGAAATAAATCATGCGTTGTGTAAAATATTTTAAACATTTATATAAGTTTAGAGTTCATCAGCAATTCATCAATTACTTTAATCATTGATCTGTCCATTCAAAATAATGAATAATTATATGAGTTGAAAAAATCATGAATGTTAAAAGTATAAATTCTTGAGGCGACAATCAACCAATATTAATATAATAAGACCATAAATCAATCAATTATTGAATTGCACAGACAAGGTGCAAAACGAAAATACCCAAAATTACAGGAGCCAAAATAACAATAACTCCGACAGTTCATCTTAATTTGATATTAAAAACAAAAAATTAAAACCTGTGATACTGCTGATCATAGTACACTATGCTAATTATTTATTTATACAAACAGCGGGATTAATAACTAAAAAAAGGAAATTATATATATAGGAAAAATGTAATTAATGATAAGGTGGGGGCATGAATATGATAGTTTAATAAAAATAATTAAAGTGAAGAACGCACACTCTCATGTCACATAATTGCATCTCAATATTCTCATGCTCATGCTTAATGAAATGATTTTGCTTCCCATCTCCGATCATCATGTCCCCATCTCTCTCAATCATCTCTCCCCCATTTTTCCAACTCCTCCTGTCTAGCTAGCTCTCACTTTACGTACACTTTAATTCTTTTCTTATTTGCCCTCTTTCCCGCCATTTTATCATCCGTATTTGATTATCAATTAAGAATATAATAATTCATCTAATGTCCGTTAAAGTTTTCTTTTTCAAAAAAATATATATATGTAAGTTTTTATATAATTTTTACTTGCTTTTTTAATACTTCTGTATGTGGGGTTTCCACCATACATTTGTATTGAAAAAACTCCTCATAACTTTCTTCCTTTTTAGCCCCCTACACTTCTAAAGTATACTTGGACATACTATTAAATGTTGTTATCGTGTCAATTTTATTTACCTAAACTAGAAAGATATTACAAATGATCAATTCCTATTAGAATACTTTTAAAACTCAATGTAAGAATCTCCAGTTTGAAAGTTCAAACTAAATGCGATGTGGCTTTGAATACATAGCTTTGTTTGGTTGGTATAGGCTGTGAACTTGTGAGAAGTCATGATGGCTCAGGCAAGTTTGCTTTAAGCCCAAAAACTTCATGGCACATATTTATCCGATCTTGTTGAGAATATGGTTGTTAAGGTGGCTTTGGAGGTAATTTTAATTAAGTAATATTTTCATCTTCATCTCCATTGGCTGGAGTCCGATTTACAGTTGGTGATTCAAGGGCAGCGACATATAGTTAAGATTTTATATTAAGGTGGGCTAGAATAATTTTTTTAAAATAAACCCTGACAACGGTAGAAAAATATTTTATAAATTAAAAAATATAAATATATCTAGTTAAATGAAATATAATAAATTTTATTCCTTAAAATTCATATTATATATGAATAAATATGTTAATAAAAATAAAAGTAAAATGACTGAACAAAATATTTAAATAATCAAATTTATCAAATATAAATTATATAGCAATGTTATGACATCAATAATATTTCTTTAAATGTAAAAAATCTACATTTTAACAATAATAATTTATAATTACTATTACACTTTAAATTAAAGAGTATTTTAGGAGAAATACCAAAAATATTAAATTTAAATGATATATTATGCAACTTATAATTAAAAAAAGTAAAATATGAAAAACTTAAGTAAAATTTCATATTTATTATACGATGTAAAGTTATCGCATGTACAATATTTAAATAAAAATATAACTATAAATAAGAAAATACACACAATAAGTTTGAAATATGTATTTATTTTATATGACAATAATTAACAAGTGATATATATATCAGGTTACCGTATAGCGATGAGTTTAGCCAATCAAGTTTATAGGGAGGCGATACCTGGTAGATAGGCAAATCTATGGAAGATGAATGTCCTTCCAAAATATAGAAATTTTCTATAGCAAGTTCGTAGAGGTTGCATTCCAACTAAGGAGAAACTAAAAAGTCGTGGTGTTAATTTGGCTAATGTGTGTGTGACGTGTAACCAGGTTGAAGAGTCTTTGCAACATGTGTTTTTTGAATGTCATTTTGTAGGTTTTTGTTGGCAACAGAGAGGCGTGCAGATTGAATCTTTTGAGGTGTCAAATTTCAATAGTTAGTGTTTTGATAATATTGTTAATGTTTCGACTGAGATTCAAAGTAAAAGATGCACAACACTTTGGAGTATTTGGTATCATAGAAACGCAATATTATGGGGACGAAAGAGGACTTTAACTGAAGGTGTTGTTAAAAGAAGTTTAGAATTCTTGGAAGATTGGTTGAAGGCGCTGCAAGATATGATGCAGGTGGCAACTCGGGTTTTATTGATAGATGGGTGAGAACTCCTGTTGGGATAGTTAAATGCAACGTTGACGTGACAATCTTTCGAGAGAGATAGTTGATGGGCATAGGATTGATTATCAGAAATGATATTGGGTTCTTTGTTAAGTGTATGACTACAACAAGAGCTGGTTTGTTTTCTCCTAAAGAAGCTAAGGCTTTAGCTTTTTGGGAAAGTCTTATGTGGTTGATTGAGCTAAATATTAGTAATGTTATTGTTAAGCTAGATGCTAAACTTATAATGGATGCTTTCTACTCTTCAGATTTAGATGTTTCAAAGTTTGGATCGATTATAGAAGAGTGTAAGAGGTTACGTCAGAAGTATTCGAATATTTCTGTTAGTTATGTTAAGCAACAAGCCAATGAGATAGCTTATAGTTTGGCCAGAGATTCAGTCTTATATGACAATCCTACAGTTTAGTCTGTGCCTCCTTTGTCCATCGAGGCTCAGTTTTGTAAGAATGTTTCGTTGCTCTCTTAATATAATTTATTTACTCTAAAAAAAAAAAAAACAAGTGATATATATATATCAAATTTAAAATAAATATGACATAAATTTTTCTAAGGTAGGCTAGAGTAGCATACCTTAAACCCCATTATGCTTTGTCCTGTTGAAGGGATAGCGAAGCCTAAGCCTTTCACTATGGAGTGTCTTCTGGTCGATGATATATGTATATATACATATATATATGTGTATATGTATGTATGTATTTGTTATCCTTTATTGGCAATGTTATATGTTACTTTATTCCACATAAAAGGAAGTCAGTTTATCTTTTGTGAAAACTCATGAAGGATGATCTAAGTATATGATAACGTTATAGTCTCAAGTTGTGTTTTGTAGTGCTTTTTCAAATAACAATTCACTCGACCACTCTTACCCTTAAAATGTGTGATAAGACTTCTCAAAAATAAAGTCATCTCTTAGAAGCATTTGTTCTCCAATATATATTTCATAGAAAGAACATTTTATATACATTTAAGAAGGAAAAAAAATGTGTACCATTAGAGGTATTTTAGTTTATTTCAATAAAACAAAATAGATAGAAAGAAAATTTCTTTAATCATTTTAAGATAACTGATCTCAACAAGATGAGATTGAATGGGTAATATTACTCCTCACTCCCTTATCATTAAAGTTGTGAAAGGGAGTCTATCTCAACAACAAAACCTTGAGCAGCCTTATATCTTCGAACCACACTAGTCTTTTGGGCTCTGGGTCAGATAGGCCTTTTTATTGCGGATTGACATTCATATGGGCTTGGGTTCTTGTTCATATCTGATGCGGTTCGGTCTCACGTGTGTTTGGATCACCGTAACCCATCTGCTTCGGCTGATGTAGAATCACAAATATTGAGTTGGGTTTATCAATCATTATTGGAAAAGTAATAAAACAACATTGGATTTTCCAACAAACAAAGCCCAAAATTAGGTTATTTTCTCCCTATTTCTTGACGCAAAAATCTGTCAATCAATAACTGAATTATGTTACCATTACATAAAAACTATAAATTTTAAATTATACATCACAATGCTTATGTATATTTTGAAAATTAGTAAATATGTTAAAAAAAATAGTGCAAATGGAAATAATTAACAATGTCCCAAAAAAATGCCAATTCATTATTTTACCCAAACGAAAATTTCAATCATTTTTAATCTCTTTTGATCCCGTAATATACTTCATGCATGCTTTAATGAGAAAATATTTTACAGAATCAAAATAGACTAAAAATCGATTGAATTTTCATTTAGTACTAAAAACGAATGACCATATTTTTAGACTAATAAAATTACTTTTTTGGGTAAAAAATAAATTGACTCATATATATATAGAGTAAAAATATCATGTACCCATATTTAAATTAAAAATTTTAATTAAAAAAATTGGCAATAAAAAATATGTGACCAGATTTTGAAGAAGAAGCGTATGGAGGACAGATTTTGTAGCCAAAAGAACAAAAACGAGAGAATCAAAATGAAAGGGGCAAAACGGTACTTGCACAGCCTCATTAGACGACCAAACCAGCTGTATTTACGAGAACCCCAGATCAGAGACACAACGCGTGTCGGCCAACCCTTGAATGGAGAACTTAAAAAGTAACCAACGGCCAGGATCGCATCTCGCAGTCTGACTCGTTATAAATCCAATTTCATGTGCGTTTCAGTCTCATTTGGGCGTGTTTTCAATTTCATTTCATTTCACTTCTCTCTTTTCATTAATTTTCGTTTTGTTTTTTGAAACCAAAGCGCGCGGCCGCTGCTGCCTAGATCGCACCCTCCTCCTCCTCCTTCTCTCTCAGGTTATTTCTCCTCCACATTGTCTCGATTTCCCATTCTAATCTGTTTGTTCGCCGAGAAAACGCCAGAAAATGAAACAAGAAAGTTTCTTTCTTTAATTTGACGCTACGGATCTGGATTCGATTGTGTTAATTTAATGTTTGATTTAGCGATTGATTCTTTTCATTTGTTTAATGCTTGTTTTAATGGAATTTATTGGATGTAGATTGGATCTAGATGGTTTATGATTGTTTTGTTTTATTTTCTATCTGTATTCGTTGTTGCATGATTGATTTGTGTGTTTTTGTTTTTTATTTATATCGTGTGTTATGATTTTGTTACAATGTGTAATGCAATGGAGGAGAGGTTGTTTTGTGTTGTGTTGGTTTTGATGTGATCTAATATAACGTTGAATCGAAAGAATATAATGATGAGCTTGTTGTTTGTTGTAATGGTGCGATGTACATTGTGTTTCGAATTCGTGTTGATGCAAATGTATTGCGCCATATGGCATTGATTACGTGTAAGTGTATGTTACAAGGTAAGTTTTTTCTTTATGTTATGAGGCCAATGTGGGGTTTTAGATAAGTCAGCTGAGTGTGATTTATGGCATTGGAGATTGGGAACGGGTTGGTATGATGTTTGTTTGTGTGAATGTGATATGGTTTATATGATATTAGCGTCTTGCATATGTTTAATTGCCGTGCCCTATTAACAGCTGGAGTTTATGTATGTTGTTGTTTTGTTTGCATTTGTAGAGGTGATAAAAGATGGCAGATACTGAGGATATTCAGCCACTTGTCTGTGATAATGGAACTGGAATGGTTAAGGTATGGAATTGGAGTGCCTTATTATCATTGATGTTTGATTAAAGATCGCATCTTGTGATGTTGCGGACATGTTTGATAATTAAGTAGTGGTTTATGTGATTTATTGTTGATTGTTTCAGGCTGGATTTGCTGGAGATGATGCTCCAAGGGCTGTGTTTCCTAGCATTGTGGGACGCCCACGCCACACTGGAGTGATGGTTGGCATGGGCCAAAAAGATGCGTATGTTGGGGATGAGGCACAGTCCAAGCGTGGTATTTTAACTTTGAAATACCCTATTGAGCATGGTATTGTGAACAACTGGGATGACATGGAGAAAATCTGGCATCACACATTCTACAACGAACTCCGTGTGGCTCCTGAAGAACACCCAGTACTGCTTACTGAAGCACCCCTCAACCCAAAGGCCAATCGTGAGAAGATGACTCAGATTATGTTTGAGACCTTTAACACTCCTGCTATGTATGTTGCAATCCAGGCTGTTCTCTCCCTCTATGCCAGTGGTCGTACAACTGGTATGCAATTTGACCACCCTCTTATGTATAAATTTTGGATTGAGATTAGGTGCTCTTTGTTTAATTTGACTTGGAACTGAATAAAGATTAGTATGCAATTTATTTGGAGATACTGCTAACTTTGGAAGAGTTTGGCTTAAAATTGTTTATTGAGTGTAGATAACATGTTTCATGGATGAAGCTGGTCCTACCAGTATTTTTGGGATGAATTAGAAGGAATTGAATTTTAAGATTTTCGTATCACAACATTGAGAACATGTTACATATTCAAGTGCCCTCAATAGAATAATAATGGAAAGAACTTAAAAATTTTAGAATAGCTTTTGGAAGTTTTTCGGTTAGTAGTTTCAAATCATCATTATATGAAGTTTCTTAGAAAAGAACTTCAAGGAAAGATCACTGTAACAGATTTTTTTTTTTTTTTGGGGTTTATGTTAATAAAATGGCATGATAAATGACAAATTAAGTTTGACTTATTGTTGATGCTATGATGATGTGTTGAGCGAAGTATATATTTAATTTAATGTGTACTCTTTGTTCATTTGTTAACTTTGTTTTTTTTAATAAATTATACAGGTATTGTTCTGGATTCTGGAGATGGTGTCAGTCACACCGTGCCCATTTACGAGGGCTATGCCCTTCCACATGCCATCCTCCGTCTTGACCTCGCAGGTCGCGACCTTACCGATGCTCTGATGAAAATCCTGACTGAGCGTGGCTATTCCTTCACCACCACAGCTGAGCGTGAAATTGTGAGGGACATGAAGGAGAAGCTAGCCTATATTGCTCTTGACTATGAGCAAGAGCTTGAAACTGCCAAGACCAGCTCTTCAGTCGAGAAGAGCTATGAGTTGCCTGATGGTCAAGTGATCACCATTGGTGCTGAACGTTTCCGCTGCCCAGAAGTCCTCTTCCAGCCATCCATGATTGGAATGGAAGCTGCAGGCATTCATGAAACTACATACAATTCCATCATGAAGTGTGATGTCGATATTAGGAAGGATTTATATGGAAACATTGTCCTCAGTGGTGGTTCAACTATGTTCAATGGCATTGCTGACAGAATGAGCAAGGAAATTACTGCTTTGGCCCCAAGCAGCATGAAAATCAAGGTGGTGGCTCCCCCAGAGAGAAAGTACAGTGTCTGGATTGGAGGCTCCATCTTAGCATCCCTCAGCACCTTCCAGCAGGTATGTACAATTACAAGAATGAACATATTAGTGCTAATTCGTAACATTGTGATCTCTAATATTGTTTATTATTTTTGCTGTTAACAATAAAATTACGGGAAATAGTTTTCTAAAAAGATTTACTTGCATGCAACCTTTGATAGAAAAAAAAATGTGCATGACTAGGGATGGAATTTGAGGTAGTGATTGTTATACTCTGAGGTATGCATTGTTTATGTTTTGGAATGCAGATGTGGATTGCAAAGGCTGAGTATGATGAATCTGGCCCATCCATCGTGCACAGGAAATGCTTCTAATTCTGCAGGATGGGAGAAGCGGAAGAGAAAAAACCATGCAACCTAATTGCAGCTGTTTTGCTTTGATGTACCTTTGTTTCTCTTGAATTTCATGTCTTATATTGTCAAAAGAATGAACTAAGAGAGAAGTAGAGCTGATATTAGATCAAGTTGAAATTCTTTCATTGTTGTTTTTAATTAGCATCTGTTGAACAGTGTTTGTTCAATGCTAAGTTTGGAACTTTCTGTTTTTTAATATTAATTTGGATTTAATTGCTATAAATATCATATGCCATTACATTCTTGAATCTTGATATTTGATAGTCCTTTTGTTTAGCAAATCCTTACAGCTCATAAGTTCATTTTTTTGTTTTGAATGATTCATTCTCAGAAATTTCTTTTGATCTTGACTTGGTATTTGACATTTAATCTATCATTGTTATTGGTTAGGTGTTTGTAATCTAATTCATTTTTTAAGGTTAAACTTGAGAAACTGTGATATTAGAGATGTCACAGCAGAGAGGAAGCAACTTACTAGTTGTAGTACTCAATTTAGATTGTCCATTTTCCCGAACAGGTTTTCTGCGGAGTCATATGCAACTCTACCACTAATTTTGACTCCCAACTTGTCAGAAAGTGACTCATTAATTCAACTGGTTGTTGGAACGAGGAGGAAGGAGAGTTTTTGGTCTTCACTAAATTTCCCTGTGTTTCGCTAAATTCCCATGTGTTGAATTGAATATTCTCTTTTTTGACATAATGTTGAATTGAATATTTATGGCATTAAACTACTATTAGATTATGACATTTTAAAGCAAAGGATAACGTTTGAATGGAAAACAAAAGAAATTAGTTTTTTTTTTTTTTTTTTAATTATAAATGACTGGTGATTTCTAGTCGATTAGATTTCAGACTGGTATGTTTTAGTGTCATCTTTCCTTTCTCGTTTAGTCAAAAAATATATATATTTTTTTTCTCTTTTGAAAATGATAGCTCTCAAGTCAAAAATTTGCTAAGACTTGATACGTATTGAATATTGAATATAGGAACTCTTTTATAATAAATTTGATCACTTTATTATTATACTAGTAAAAGCAAAGTATAAATAGCCATTCAACCAAAAAGTACTCATCCCCATTTGAACACGTTTGAAATTAATAATTAATAGATATCATTTTATCATATAATATTAGCTATTGTAACTCTTATTTAAATGATATTATATTTACATTGCACATCGTACTTACAAGTTACAATCAATTGAATATTATAAAAGTAATCTCGTCCATTTAATCTCGATTGATGTATTGGTATGACCATTTTTTCAAAAAAAAAAAAAGAAAAGAAAAATGGAAATACGATTTACTTTAGATTTTGTTGTCTATAGTGAGCGTGTTTCACGGTCCAAAAACATCGCTGCCAACATGGTCTGCATTGGTCATCTGCTCAACGGTGACTTTATCCTCTAATCGCGTAAGATTAGGCAAATCTTGACATTTTTGATGACGTCATGACAACTTTTTATTCCAAGATAAAAACACACCACGTTTTTGACGTTTTCTGTCCTTCGCTTGCCTGTACAACAACCACACCCTCTCCGTTTTTCACCACTCCAATTCAAGACCCTCTTCTTTTTATTAATTTCAATATTACTGTAATTCAGCAATTTCTTTAAAAGAAAAATACACGAAAAAACATCTTTCGTAATTTTATAATATTTATTAGAAACAACTTTTAACATTTTACAATTATACGACGCACTGAGTAGGTTTAGTACGGGGTCTCTCTTGATTACTATAATGAATAGAGTTTAATAATATATTATATTTCGAACTTACTTATAAGAGTTAATATCTAAAAAATTCAGTTATAATTTATATTTATAATGTCTATTAAAAAAAAATTAACATTTTACTACATTAAGAAATTTTTATGTTATAAAAACTAAATATCACCTTACATTATGAGATTTAAATTTTTAAACCGTGCATATCCAGTATTTAATCTGATCCATGTGAGATAGGTTAATCAGATTATCAGTAAAAAGTAATTAAAGTACATTTTTCTAAAAAAAAAAAAGGGCAATAATTGGTTAATTTGATTTATGATACAATACAAGTCAAACAAAAAAGTCAAGCACTCAAGCCCTTATTTTCTCGGCTGAAAGGAACCAGGAAGTAACACAGAAAAACAAAAACAACAATTAAACAAATAAATCAAAATCTCACATCTCACCGCTCTGAATCATGTTCTCATCTTCGTCAATCATCACTACCAACCCACCAAATTCTAAACCCATCTGAGGACTCCGGTGACCACCCCGCTCGATGAAAATGGAGGTCCTTAGACCGCTTTCCCGGGCCCACGAACAACCGTTTTGTCATGACGGGCCGGAGATTGTTGAAGAAGAGGGAGGTGGTGAAGATAAAGTGTATGTTGCAGTTGGGAAGAACTCGGAGAAAGCGACGAGTTTGCTTCAATGGACGTTTCAACAGTTTGGTGGTGGAGAAATTTATATTCTTCATATTCACCGACCCTCACCTGTCATTCCAACTCTCTGTAACTCTCTCTCTAGTAGATTTTTTAGATTTGGAGGGCCAATTTTGTTGTTTTTGGAAGAAGAGAAAATGGTTTGTTTTGAATTGTGTTGTTGTTGTGGTTTTCGCAGTAGGGAGACTACCGGCGAGTCAAGCTAGTGGTGAAGTGGTATCTGCGTTTAGGACGGAAGAGAGAGAGCAAATGAAGAAGCTTTTAGATGGTTACTTGAGCATTTGCTCTAAAGCAAAGGTCTTTTATTTGTCTCCATGTTTTCCACATTATTTGCTTTTTTTTTTAAAAAAAAAAAACTTTCTAAAATTACATTATGTGGTGCAATGTGTTTGTTTTTTCAATTGTTTCCTGCGACATTTATCAAGATTAGTGTTGTATTCTTGATTTTTAAATGTTGGTATCAATGGATTGTTTTGTTGGTATGATAGTCTGGATTGCATGAATTTTGTGGACTTTTCGTGATTTTTGTAGAGCTGCTCTGTAGATTTAGTACCTTTTTATATAAGCTTTTGGCATGATCTCGTGAAATTGGTTGTAGACTATGCACTTCTGAGGTTTGTGTTTTTTTTTTTTTTTTTTTCATTAGTGAAAATAAGAATAGATTGACATTATTTGCTTAATGTTGCCCTTATGTTGCTTGTGAAGTTCTGTTTGTAGTTATTTGTAACTTTAGCAGCCGGCTTATTATTGAATATACCAATTACCCGACTGCATTTTCATGTGGTTCCTATAATTTAAAACTAGGCTTTGCATTTGAGGAATTGTTTGTTTTCCTTTATATTTTTTTTTTAAAAAAAATAAATAAATAACAAATAAATTACTTGACATAAAAAACGAATCTTCGTGGACTGTATCCTTCAGGATTGTCAAGAGTATATTTTCATGAAGTTTTCCCCATTCTGAAAAGTTAGATGATTTTTAAATATTGAGGGTGATATATGTTTTAAATATTGTTTGCTTTTATATTTTGTAATAATATCCATTTTCAAAAATTTATGAAACCAGGATGAGGGAGTCCTAGAGCTCTCCATCCCCTTTCTTTTATATATATATACACACACACACACACACACATATATATATATATTTTTTTGTGTGTCATAAAGCCTCTCTCTATTTGGTGACTGAGTTGACCATAGAGCTAATAAGGAAATGTTAATCCTAGGAGTTATATGTTTTACATAGTTGGACTAACTAAACTTAAATAAGTTTTGGTTTTCTTTGAGTTGTCTGATTGTGGAATACGTTTTTTATTTCTTGCTTAAGTTATTACGTGAATGCACGATTAAAGTTTACTTAATTATCTGCACACTTACTTCATCTTTCGTTAGATCCAATCCAAGATTCTTAGGATAATGGTTACTTTGCAGGTCAAAGCAAGCATCATTACTACTGAAGCTGACCAAGTACAAAAAGCAGTTGTAGAACTAATGAACAAACATACTATCAGGAAGCTTGTTATGGGGGCTGTACCAGATAAGTAAGTCATCCACTGATAATTTCATCCATCACCAATTCCCAGGCTAATAATTGATCACATATGCTTGTTACTAAAGAAATAGTATTCTAGCATGGTTTATGTTAGCTGGTGCTTTCTGTTAGACTGCCTTGTTTTTGTCCTCCTATGGTCACCTGAGCTTTCTTACTTTTTGCTGGTATATACCACAAAGTAATAAAGGAGACATACAACTATAACTAAAATATTTTAGTGCAAGCAAACACAATAATGATGAATAATTGCAATTGGCATTATGGTTCACATCATATGGAGAGTGAACTTGTCGTTCTTTGTACCATATAAACTGAGATTTAAAAGTTAATGACAGTTACCTAAGAATGTTATTAAAATTCCACCACTGGCCTTGCTGTTTTTATTGTAGAGTCTAAGTTTGTTTTTGTGTCCATTGTTCATATCAGAAGACCTATGCCTTGTTACTTTGCCAGTTGGGCTGTGTTCAGTGTTCTCTCTTTCTTCTGTTCTTCTTTGTCTCTCTTTTTTTCTTCTTCTGGCTGTAGCCTAACCAGTCAATACAGTTGCATGAAGGTTAAAAGGAGCTCTAGCAAAGCAAACTATGCTGCCAAAAAAGCTCCCCCGTTCTGTGAAATATGGTTTGTAAACAAAGGAAAACTTGTGTGGACCAGGGAAACTTCTGAAATCGCAAGTACAACTGCAGAAACTTTAAGGTCTAGATCACTACGTTATTGTAATAGTACTTTATCGCTCCCCCCAGATAGATTGATTTCCCACTCTACGAGTGTAACCTGTGCTGGAATTACTGACTGGGTTCAGAGTAAAGCAGTTCATATGGAGTTGCCAACGTTGCCTGCTTTGTCTAGTTCGTTGAGTGGATGCCATCCCCATTATGATCAGAGTTTTAGTCCAAGAAGTTCTAATACTGGTTCAGGGTGTACTTCTGCAGAAAGAAGCGAATCTACAGATTCTGATATTAAAGTGGAGGATGAGAGCCTATGTGATCGGCTTAGAGAAGCAAGGGCAGAAGTTGAAGCATTAAGGAACAAAGCACATGCAGACCTGTTGAAGTGCAAAAATTTGGAATCAGAGGCACTTGAAGCTATTAACAGGGTAATGATGATCTTGGTGTTCACATTTAAAGACTTTGGTTTTTGCATGCATAGTTGTGTCACACCACACCTTGTGCAGGGTGCTATTTTTGACATTATTTATCTTGATTTCAAAGAGTTTAAAGAAAAAGGAAAATTAGAAACAAATGAAACATATTAGAAATATCCTTAACTCATTATATAGTAGTAACTAGGTTATAATTTCCATATTTGTTTCCATTTCTCTTTGTAGTTAAACCGATCATTACATGAAAAACTTAATATTCGATTTCTTTTTCCTCCCTGTCTCCCGCAGTTATTATTCAAATTAATTATTTATATTAATCTCATACAAATTCAGTACTAGGATTTTGCAAGCACCCTAAAGTGTTACTTAGAATCTTAACACAATTTTTTTTTTATGAGAAATTTCTAGGAAAATAAACTGTAAGAAGATTTCATTTCTTATTATCTGTGTGTTCCAGCATAATGCAACAATAGGTCATAAATTATAAATGGCAGATAATTTATGGATCTTGTCAGGCATCATTATAAGATCGGAAATTTGATCACCTATTTCTTCAGGTCAAATTTTTTGAGTCTGCTCATGTTCGTGAAGTAAAATTTAGAAAGGAAGCTGAAGATGCACTTAAAACTACAATAGAGGAACAAGAAAAGCTCTTGGACAAGAAAGAAGAAGTGACCAGAGAGCTCCAGAAGACCATGAGACATGTTGCTCTTTTAGATAGCCGTGCACAGGAAGCAAACCGCAGGTGTGATCAAGTTACCGGAGAGTTAAAATTTATTCAGGCATCCATTGCAACGTTGCGACAGGAAAAGCAAAGAATACGTCGTCAGAAAATTGAAGCTGTGCGGTGGCTAGAGCGGTGGAAAAATCGTGGGCAAGCTGGAGCTGGAAATTGTAATGGGTTCATTGAGTTCATAGAAGATATGCCTGAGTCAGCAGAATTTTCATTGGCAGATTTGCAAACTGCAACATGCAATTTTTCTGAGAGCTTCAAACTTGGGGAGGGAGGATTTGGCATTGTTTACAAGGGGGAAATGTTGGGTAGAACTGTTGCAATAAAGAAGTTGCATCCACATAATATGCAAGGGCAATCAGAGTTTCAACAAGAGGTCTGCTTTTTCTCTCCCAAATCTTTAAAGTTTCACCTGTCCTTTATTTTTCTAACAACCATTTGCTTGGCCCCTTGATGTATACCCTTAGTTTCTCTCAAGTCTCAATTAATAATTGCATAGATCCCACCAAGTTAGCATAGTTTATTTTTTTTGGCCCCTAATTTTCAAATATTTCATATCACCTTTTTCCTTTTTGTCATTTTAATAGTAAAAATCCATGACTGTTCTCTTTATCAGGCTCCAAACTGACATTACTTGAACTCCTTGTCTGTTGAATCTGTGCTTAGGATAGCCCCTGAAAGATTTAATTGTGTTGCACACCCACCATAGTTAATTTCACAAGTGGAGCTCCCTTTGTTCCAAAAACAGGTAGGCTTCTAAGTACAGAATTACAGATGTGTCTAAATAAAAAACTTCAGGGGCAATCTTTAGTATCTTGTATTGGAGGCAGTATGAGAGCATGCTTGGATGTGCTAACCTTGCCTGTTACTAATGTCTGTATGCGATCGTGCTCCAAACCTGAAATCAGTTGCCACCCTTGTAGTTATAGATTTAAGTGCAAGAAGAAGAGGGGGTTGTGTTACATAGTAATATAGTTTGCTCTCTGTAAATTTTTAATTGGTTATTATTATTATTATTATTTTGCCGTTAGAAAAAATGATTAATGCTAGTCTTTTTTAGTTAAAAGAATTAGTCATCAAATGTTTCCGATTTTAATGTCAATTCCATCTAAAAAGAGAGACAAAAATTAATAACAGTAGAAGACGTTTAGCATGTGTTCGACATTTGCCATATGTTCACGTTACACGTGAGAGGGTTTGTCACTTATCAATCTCAAGTCTAAAATACTATAGTTGTGATCCTTTTCTATCAGTTTAAACATTTGGGTCTGATGGTAACTAACAACAGGATCGCCTAGTGCTCCAGTCGTTTGTTGAGGCTGAATTAATTTTTGTACTTGTGGTTCAGGTTCGAGTTCTAAGCAAACTACAACATCCTCATCTGGTAACTTTGCTTGGTGCATGTCCAGAAGCCTGGTCACTTGTATATGAGTATTTGCCAAATGGGACCCTTCAAGACCGCCTTTTCCGCAAAAGCAACATTGCTCCCTTGACTTGGAAGGTCCGGGTACGAATTGCAGCTGAAATCTCTAGTGCTCTTTGCTTCTTGCACTCGTGTGGACCTGAAAAGATTGTCCATGGTGATTTGAAACCTGAAAACATCCTTCTTGATTCTGAACTCAGCTGCAAGATATGTGATTTTGGCATTTGCAGACTGGTAACCGAGGAGACCCTTTATTTGCCAAGTTTTCAAAGGCATACTGTGCCTAAGGGTGCTTTTCCATATTCAGATCCGGAATTACAAAGGACAGGTGTCCTGACTCCCAAGTCCGACATTTACTCCTTTGGGCTTATAATCCTACAGCTAATCACCGGAAGACCACCAGTTGGGTTAGCAGGTGAAGTGCGAAAAGCTGTATCATCTGGGAAATTAACTTCCGTTTTGGATTTATCAGCTGGAGATTGGCCTACATTTGTTGCAAGGCGTTTAGTGGACCTGGGATTGCAATGCTGTGAACTATGTGGTAGGGATAGACCTGATCTCACTCCAGCTCTGGTAAGGGAATTAGAGCAGCTGCATGTCACAGAGGAAAGACCGGTGCCATCTTTCTTTTTGTGCCCAATTCTTCAGGTAGGTAACTAGGATAAATACTAGTACTGTAATTAGTGTTAGCTTCTCAGTTGAAGTTAAAGTAGCTGATAAACCACAGAGCAGGTATTAAAATTAGCTTGATTATAATAATTTCATTAGCACTTGTTTCAACTAGTGTAAGCAAGTTGCAATGAAGCTGTAATTCTGTGGTTCAACATCCTGATTTCTTGTGATACAGGAAATCAGCTTGCTTATTGGAAATCATATTTTACCTTTGTGTGGCTTACGCATTATATGGTTTGGTTTGGTTTCAGGAAATAATGCATGACCCTCAGGTAGCTGCAGATGGGTTCACATATGAAGGGGAAGCCTTGCGTGGCTGGTTGGCAAATGGCCGCAAGACTTCACCTATGACAAATTTGGAATTGAGTCATTTACATCTCACTCCTAACCATGGGCTCCGGCTTGCAATTCAAGACTGGCTTTGCAGAACTTGAGTTTTCATTAATTCATGTTATATATTAATGTAGTCTCATAGTTACATGTATAGATGTGTATTGCAAGACGTCAAGACAACCTTGCCTTGGCCATTGTAAATCATGCAATACTAGATTTTCCTGATTCATATCTTTCATGAGCTAGTTTAAATTTCCTGTATCATAATACAATTAGAAGTGGAGAAATAAACTTTCAATCATGAAAAAGCATCACTCTGTTTCCTGGCTCAAGATGAGCTACTGTTTTGTTGATATTCCCATACTGTTTTCAGTACAAATTTCTGTGTAAATGTAGACCTCTAGTAGTGCCTAATGACATATACTTTGTAGACCCTTAACCAAACACAAACTAATCATAAAAGCTAAACAGCACACCGCACACAATTATGGAAACAACAAATAAGACGGATTAAGAGCTTGTTTCTCACACAGATCTCATCAACATCCTTGCATGATTCCATTTCTTGCAGAAAGCAACGAAGCAGTAGTTTGAGTCTCTGGCTCATTGAAGGGGTGATCTTCTTCTATGAAAGACTCCATTCTGAAATCATCATTCCTCACATCCATAAGTGGATTAGACTCCCCTGTAAAAATCCATTTATGTGACTCTTCCTTGTTAGGAGCCATGTTTTCTTTGAAACTTGTTTGAGTTTCAGGATTTTCAAGCTGCCCATCAGCACTAAAACCCACCTGAGAACTCGAATTCTCAGGTTTCTCGCCGACTTCAAGGATTGCATCCTCATTTTTTCTCTGTGATTTTTCGACCTTTTGCATCGACCCTCCTTTATTGGGAGACGGTAATTGATTTTCCCTATATTCATAATTTTTAAACTGAGAGTTGCATCTTTCAAATGTTCCGTGCCAGGATTCCTGTAGAATACCTTTCTCTGAAGATCTATGGCAAAAGCTTCCAAATCCTTGAATCCCTCTTGTCAGTTTTCGAGCTCGATCTCTCTCCTCTTTAAGAAGAGGTCCCTTTTCTAGCAACTTCAATATTCTCTCCGATTTCTTCCTGACAGAGAAACCCCAGTTGAATCTGCACAACAATATTATTCATTCAAATCACTTGTCAAAAACATTGGTGCATTGAAACATGAAAAAGAATCAAAACAAAACAGACCCTTTCTCATCAATGTATTGAAAGCTTCCCATCTCTCTAATAAAATCTTTGTCACACTGAAACTCCTCGGCAACACTCTCAGGTCCATGAGTCAACAAGCGTTCAAGCACAATCAGAGAATTGTGAGACACCCTCCAATTCTTCCTTTCAAATTTTGAAAATCTAACACAACACCAACATTCAAAAACAACAAAATGATCAAACAACTAGAACACCATACTCAAAAAGTGGGACAACGAAAAAGATTCAAAGTTTACAAACCTCTTATGTAGTATTTCAACAATTCTCCAATAATCATCAACCTCAAAAGCAGCCCTTGATATTGATCCCAGGGTTCTAGTATCGGGGGACCATGGATTCCCATTTGTAGCTTCTTCAGTCAACCTTCAATATCAATCCACAAAACGTTTAGATCATAAACTGATGCAGAAACTCATGCAAGGCCAAAAAAACATATAAAAACAAACAAGTACATTGAAGTTTCATGTACAAAAAACAATAAAGATTGAAACTTTAAATCTACGAAGTAAAAAAACTAACAGCTCTGCTGGGGTAACGTCAGTGAGAACCAAGCGTGCATTTTTTATCTTTTCCTTGAAAAAGAAAGAAGCTTGCTTCTTGAATTCATGAAAAGAAGAAGACCCCATGCTGCTGTTGATGTTTCTGTTTAAGATGGACATGATTTCAATGAAAAACTAGACCAGTTCAGTTCACAGATGATAGCTTTGGTTTTGACATGAAACACACCGAAACTCAACAACTCCAATATGAGAAACTAAAAAAAACCAACACCTACGTCTATCAAATGGGGCCCTTTGCATACGGAATAAAAAGGAAAAAAGAACAAGCATACAATTGATAGTTTATTACTGGAGAAGATTTCAAAGGTAATATGATATGGATTTTGCGTGATGGAAACAATGTGCGCGTCACATTTAGAAGGAAACGAAATTTCAAAACTTTTGAAACCAAAATAGTGTAGCCAATTCCGTTAGAGCTCAAAATGTACAAATGTTTTATTATAATATAGTAGAGCCATAAACACACACCGTGCAATAGTTGAATATTTTCCTTTAAGGGTTCGCATACTATTATTATTTTATTAAAATATAAGATATAAGTGTAAATCTTATTTTATAAAAATAATTATTTTTTAATTATAAAAATAATAATATATAATCAATACTTGATCTCTCTATAGATCTTGATAATATTTTGTATTATAATATATATATGTATATAAGGCAGAGCCATTGAGGTAAAGTCAACATCTAGTGTCAGTGTGTTTTGGTTTGAATTTTAAATCTTTCTCTCTCTTAAAAATATCAACTTTTTGATGGTTCCAAGAACATCAATATTTGAAGATGGTGCGGTGAAATTAAATAACCCATTGACCAAGAAATCTGTAAGTGGTTCAAAATGAGTATCACTTATTAATTCTCCAGAAGAAATTGTAATTAGACCACTAAATTTTAATTATCCATTATTGTTCTACCTCTTTTTTGGTTAAGAGTAGGTAAGGATATATAAACTTTACAAAAAGATTTAAATTAAAAGAATGTTCCAATTTCAGATTATTGGTTATTAGTTTCCAATTTCTTTCCATATTTTTTCAGTAATGCAGTGATCTATAGGCTGTCACGCGGATTATCAAATAATGTAGTTAAATAAAGCTTTTTCTTACTTAAAAATTAGGGCTTTTTTTTTTTTTTTTGGTTTTTATAATGGTACACATAAATAAATTAATGTCATTAGTGCTAGAGTTAGGCCTCAATAAATAGAACAATAAAAGTGCACCACATGGAAGGCTTTCATTTTTATTATAGAGTTGCGTCTATTTCGTACCCAAACATGTCAAATGCACAGTGACGTGGGGGCATATATTTTCTAAACAAAACTTCAATTTTGGAATTCTTTTATTATTATTTTTTTAAAGATAAATTGAAGTTGAAATTGTCAAAATTGAATATCCAATTGTTGGCAGCCGTTATCGAGTGACATGTGGCATGTATGATAGACCGTATCAGTGCAATTGGTTTATCGGCTTAGGTGGGGAGGTCCGTCCATTTTTGGTCTTAAATAGCGCAAAGAGGATGATCAGTTGGGTGGTAAACAATTGCACCCTCCCATGATAAGTCAGGGTTCAAGAGATTTCGCACTCATCACCAAATAAAATGGTGAGATTTTTTCCCGGGTTGTATAGCATAAAGTCATTATCTAGAATTTGATATTTACTAATAATTTAGATATCAAAGTTTACGTACATGTTATATTCAAGAAAGAGACCTAAAAAAAATTATTATTTGTTAAATATATATAGTGGTTGAGAACTAAAATACGATTTTGATAAAATATAAGTATTTATATTGAATAATTTTTTATAAATATATCGTTATTGATCTTAATATTTAAGTAGTATAACTTTTGAGCCTTGGCAAAGGGCTGTTTCTGTTGGCAATTCTCTACAGTGTCATGTCACTCTATTTTTTATTCAAGATTTCAGCCTTGTATAAGAAAGATTCAAAGATATCAATATCATTGACTGTATCCTATATTTGCAACGAGTTTATGTATATGCCCAAGAAAGTTTTCCATTTCTCTCAAGACTTCTTAAACACGAGTTTCCTAGCTTAGTGAAATGAAAGTAAAATTTTCTTTAGAAAGCAATCAAAGTTAACTTAAAAATGCAAATCGAAGAGCCTTTGTTACTGCCTAAATATTAATTATGTTTTTATTTATGCTTCCTGCTTTTAAACTATCATAAATTTGAAAGTTTAGAGAGGAAAATATTGACACAAATCCATGATCTTATAAACATGACTTAACCATTCAATCACTTTAAATTTCATGCATTTAAGTTGCTCTATTTATTTTGTAGTGTGCATATATATATATAATATGAACTATTAAAAATTCCTTTTGAAACAAAACAGATGAGGGATTTGCAAAAACGCTCTTTGTTATATATTGAAAATACCTTGTGATTTTCAAGCTTAGTAATATATTAAAAAAAAAACCATGATTGTGTACCCAATAAAAATGGTTGCAGCTTAGAGAAATTTTTTGAAGTCTCCCTCCTAAGGTAGTTGGTGTGCGCTGGGTTTAGGGGATACATGAATCAAATCTATAATCTCAGCGGCACATCATCCAGTTAAGGTCATTTCATCATTCAAATGACTTGGACAGCAATATTTAAAAAATTTTCCTCACGAATCACACGATAGAAGTAAAATATTAAAAACATTGGGGCCAGCACAATATCTGGGCACTTGGGTTAGGGTTACTGGTTTGAGTCACGTTGGTCAACCAAATAATTGTATATCAGCCCAACACCCATGTGGATTCGAGCCCAAATTCAATCGACACTTTTGTCATTTTTGTGGATCAGTCCAAGTTGCCACTTGCCAGCCCGTTTTTGAGTTCCTTACACATCACAACAAAGAAATTATGGTGCCATAAATTTTGTACCAACTGGAAGTTAAAATCTTGCGAAGTTTCATTCTCGGTAGGTGAAAATTCAGAAATTGAGCTGCCAAAAACGGTACAAGGAAACTCAAAATGTGACCCTGATGCAACAGTAGACTCCAAAATGTATGAATTGACTACTGCCTAGCAAAGAAAAGAAGCAAATGGTTTTGATGAGCTAGGCTTGTTGAGAGTTGGGGCAGAGGGAAGAGGCAAGACTGCAAAATTTTGGTGTGAAATAAATGACATGTTTTAATTATACTGATGAGTCTCATATACCCACCTCTTCCCAACTACAATGCTGCATTAACTTTTATATTCCCAAGTAGTTAGAAGTTAGAAAAGAATTATGAATCAGCTCAGCCAATGCAGGCCTCCTCCAATCAATTACTTTCATGTTTCCATCATATGGCTCTTGTTTTGCCACTTGGCAGTGGCATCTGGCACATCAGTGGTTTTCCATTTTCCCTTCTGGAGAGTTTAATTATGAGTTCACGTAATTCACAAGACCAGAAAACACAGGAGCATTTGATGATGGAGGATTTGTACAGAAGATATTGCTTGTCACACAAGGCAAGTAAAAAAGGATTAATTGCTTATACACAGGATAGATAGTATTCAGTAAATTCGAATCTGCTGGTTTGAAGAAATCAAAGATTTATCATCGTTCAACATGACTTGATGATAAAAGTGATTATTTAGCTTTCTAATATCCAGGTTCAAGTCATCCCCATCACAGATAGTATCTAAAAATAAAATAAGAAATTTTTATATTGAAAATTATGGAAACATCATCTACATCATCGTGCTTTTATTGTAAGAGCAAGTTACATAAAATAGGGTAAACACATTTGGCAATTAAGTACTTAAAATTGCAGGAAAATACAAATAATTCCTGCGAATCAACTTCATGTTGGATAAACAATGAAGGGTGGATAATAGTCAAAGTAGGCACACAAGATCAATGGCACAATGTAGAGTTTGTTTTCAGAATCCATATCTGTTTCCATGACAGGAGTAAAAGATATCAGAGAATATGTAGCATGGTATTGGCAGTAAACATCAGAAGTACTTAATATCTTTTAAGTAACCAATCGTCCTTGTGAAACCTGAAAAGGAAGGAAAGCTGATACTGGAGCAGATATTCTCATGCAGCATAATGTTGAAATATTTTTTCACAAAGATGCAGATGCTGAGATAAGTTTTGAAGTGTAGCATATAGTTGGGGGAAAAAAGATGTAGAGAAAGTGAGAGTCCAGAGATAATGAAGAACAAAATCCTGTTCTAAAGGAATGTCATTTATTAGTGGAAAATTACAATTTTCTATGACATATTTATATAATATTAATCAACAGGAACCAGCTTTTACACCTTTACATTCCTCGCCACTTTTTTTTTCAGCACAAATAAGTTCCCAAGCCAAATTCGATGGAGCTAGCTTAATTGTTACATCGCAAAAGGTGACCAGGAAAAAGAACCGCAAAAAAGGAAATGCCTGACTTTTTTTCAAGGATTTCTCTATGTATTGTATATGTGGTTTTTCTTTAATTACACAAAAGATCTCCATATCCTCCCCTCTAAAGAAATTACTATGATGGAAACATCGTCGTGGTATCGCCTTCTATCCCCTTGGGGTATTTCAATTAACTCGTGAAAGTCCATTCCTGCAAATTAATCAAAATACCAAATTTTGATTAGCTTCTTGTAGTCAGTAAAAGTTTTATGTTAGACAATGAATGTTTTCGTAGAGGTAATTGATATATACCAGCTTTCTTAGCAGCCCGGAAGAGGACTTCCTCAACTAGATGTTGTGCTGGATCTCCTTCCGGTTGTAAAGCGATGAAAAGTTCAACTTCGGAAACAGCTTCTTCATTTGTGAAGTATTGATATAACCCGTCTGAGGACAAAATCAAAAACCTGTCTTTTGGACCTAATTTGTGGTGGTGTAGCGATGGTAAACAACTGATGTATGGAGCATTGCCCTTGTAGTCAATTCTGAACATCTCCAAAAGTGCATTATTCCACTTTGGCTGCAGATATAAGAAGATAAATCAGGTGCAAGATATGACAATCTTAATGGAATCAAACAATACCATTCTCATCCTAGAAATTTTCCGAAATAGTAGGCATGCAATAAATTTTTAATCCACCTACAATGCCTTGAAAGGCAATACCTGGCCAAACATGCTACTAACAGAGAGTCGAGAGAACTTTCAAGGTCCAATTACAAAAACTATCAAGTCTAAATATGAAAATGCTCTGAAATCCTCGTCAATTACCCACACAAAGACGGTAAAGAACATCATTGTTCAATGATGATTTAATTTTGAATCAGAACTTTTCTTTTCACTATATTTATCCAAAGAGTATTAAGACCTGGCTAGCAGCCTGAATTTTTCAATCGAAAACTTGTTCCTGTATTACATATCATGTCTTCAATTCTCATTTGAAGATTTAGAACTTACAAGCGGAAACAGGCCAAATTGTTTCCATTAGTGTCGTTGAGTAAGAAAGCCAAGCATGAACCTCACTCTCGCTACCACAAAGGCACAACTTGTACTAGCATATTAAATTTTTCATGTCACGTACCAATGTCAAATGCATTAACTTGGACCTAGTACTCCATTCCTCTTATCAACTTAAAAATGAAATCTGCTGCAAGTATACGTATTTTGATGTTCATCCATCAAGGGTCCAGATGCACACAGGACCATTAGAAATGCAATAAACCCATCAAAAAAGATGAAGCAAAATTGCAGTCTACGATTTCAACTTGATTATCTTTTTCACTTTTATCAGGCAAATCCTTCGAAGTAGTATCCACGACCTTTTCTCAAACAATTGATTTCTCAATTAAATAGGCGGCCAAAAGCAACTACACTTTTAACATCTAAAAAGAAAGAAAGCAAAAACACACCTGTTTAAGAAACCCGGCTCCAAAAGCTCGAGTGACTTTCAGCGAACCTTTAACACGATCATTCACCAAAGCACAAGCATCATCCGGGTGTTCATTTTTTATTCTTTGAACTTCCTGAAAACAAAAGCAAACCAAAACACGAACTTTAACAAAAGGTCCCTATCAAATAATAAACAACAGAAATCAAAGACAATAGTCCTTTTTTTTTTTTTTCTTTTCGCTTTTCATTTACCTCTTCTACACTAGTGCTATGATCCACACTAAGCTGAAAAGCACTGAGATCACAAACAGTACCAGGCAGCTTATCACCATCAAACCCTTCAAGATCATGCAAAGTTTCCTCATTAATCCTCTCCAAATCCTGCCTGATCTTCCCAAGCCAGTAATCAGGCTCGGCCTTTTGCGCCAAAACGGCCCTACTATCACCCACATTCATCACATAGACATCCTCTCCTTTCATCAACATTACAAGAACACAAGAACCCATCAAAGCCAACTCAGGATTTTCCATCAACATCTTATCAGCAATATCCAAATAAGACTCCTCCGTCTTCTTCAAGGCCTGAGACAAAGCCTTCAACACATCAGCATGAATGATCTCTTGCGCCTTATTAGTACCGTTTTTATTCAACTGCTCCTTCAATTTCCGATCAAGTTCCAATCTTTCACGATCCCACTCACACTTCCACCTCCTCTGATTCTCCTCCCACCTCTTCGCAGCCCCTCTAAAGCTACTCCTCAACCGCTTATTTCTATGAACTCTCTTCGAATTCGAATCCAACCCCACTTCCAAATCCAAGTCCACACACTGTTTACAACTATCAGCTATAGAATCAGCTTCATTTTCACCAACCAGCGAGTCATCTCTTTTCAAAACAGAAGACATGTCATCTTCTGTGTTGGATTCGAACTTGTCATCCCATAGAAGGCCTTTGAGTTCTTTATGGACAGATGAATATAAATTTGATAGCAAAAAATCAGGCGCATCTGGACCGTTGAATCCATCGTAGATTCCTACGAAAACCCAACCGTGTTCCTCTGAAACGACGACGTGTACACGATCCTCCCCTGCTTTTCCCTGAGCCCATTGAAGATTTTGAGACTCCATTGAATCGTCGTCTTCCAACAACAAGCTACCATCACTACTTACGGTGAAGTTGTTGTCGTTTTGGTTCTTATCCGACCCGATTATCCACTCCGGTTCTTTGACGGAACCCGCTGCTTTGTTGATCGGCGCCACGATTGAGTTCAAGTTCTGCCCGCGAGAGATGGTTTTGGATATCGCTCGCCGCAGGACCCGAATCAGGGACCGTTTTCGCGATCTGGGTCGGAAGTTGTAACCCGAATGAGAGAAGCTTCGCTGGAACTGCTGGTCCTGCTCGGAGCTGGTTTTCTCAATCGGACCAGAAAACAACCCGCGATGATCGAGCGGACCCGACATGAACCCGCGCTCTATGGGACCCGACATGAAGCCTCGCTCGAGCGGGCCCGAGTTGAAGTTGCCGGAGAAAATCGGACCCGAGTTGATGAGGCTCTTCGGGATCGGTTGCAGAGGAATCGAAGAGAAGTTGTTGGAGCAGTCGAAAGCCGCCGCACGATCGAAGCTGCTGTATGTGTACGACGCGTCGACGAAGGCGGTGGAGAGCGGCGTCGAAGTGTTGGCGCTGACGGATGCGCCGGAGATTGTACGGAAAGTGGTGGTCTCCTCGGAGTGAACCTTGGAAGAGGATAATCGGGTCGGGTCGGGGCGGACGTAACAGAAAGAGTGACCCAAGCCCTCGTCGAACGGGTTGGATAACAGGACGGATATGTCATTACGGCGGCAGGCTTGCTCGCCGCCGGTGAAGCAGACCGTGAGTTTCCCGAAGCCGTTTCCCATAACAACAACCAAACAAGACTACAAAACAATGAAAACCGACCAAAAAAGAGAGAAAAATGGAGAGGTTGGGGAGGTGGGAATCAGAGTGAGAAGCGAAGTTTCATGGCAAAGTTGTGAAGAATGAAGCAGGTGAGACGGAAGAAGAAGCGAAGATCAAGTAGAGAGAGAGAGGGCGTTGACTTTTGGAGTTTGGGGAGTTTTGAAAATGCGAGAAATGCTTTTCATTTCGTTTGTTTTTGGTTCAATTAAAAATGGGAAATTTTTTTATGCTTTTTTGTTTGTTTTTTGGTATAATATTTTGTGTGTGGATTGTAAAGTTGCAGCGAGCGTTGACTAAGGGTGCGTGTGTTTGAGTAAACTCATGGGTTTGTTTTGGATTTAAAGAGAGTGGCTTCACGCTCCTCCGTAACTGGACATCTTTTGTACTTGTAAGATTGTTCCACTGGTAATAATAATTTTTTAATTTAATATTTTTAGTATTCTTATAATTATAAGAAACTTTTATTTACGATGCTATGTAAATTTGAATGCATTTATAATTCCTTATTACGCTTTTACTTTACTATTAAGTATTATTATAAAAAAATAAATTGATTTGTTTTTATATTTGTGACAAAATGTAAGAAAATCATAAATTAGCTAAATTTTATTATTAAATGTAAATATTTAAATTATTTTTTTATTTGGATGTAGCTAATATTATTTGATTCTATTATTTATAATTTTTCATAAAACTAGTTATGATCATTATAATTTATTTTATAATTATTAATTATAAATTTTTAATAAAAAAAGCAATAACATTATTTATGGTTAAGAATTTTTAATTAATCTTAAAGTAATTAATTTAAGAAAAGTATTAAAAAAAAACTCTCTTAGTTAATTTTATTATTTTTATTAATAATTTTTTTTGAAATTTTTTAATAAATTTCATTAGAGGAGGTTAATTAAAATATTATTAAATTCATTTAAACGTTTTCTTTTAATGGATAAACTCCATTGTTTCGGCCTTTTTCGTTTTTTTTTTTTTTTTTGAAATGACATTGTTTCAGTGTTGTTTCCGTGTTTTCTTCGTCTAGAAGAATTTAATTGATGACACGCTCGAGAAGAGAGCGTGAGATAGACAGCGTGAGGTGATATGGGTGAAAAATTGAAGGCAAGGGGGCCGTAACTCATATAAATAAATAAATTTAATTTATAGAAAATACCAAAAGTCAAAACTCTCCTTAAATGAGCCTGAAAAAGCGTGCCACCATTACCGTTGGATCAAGGCATCAAGCTACAAAAAGCGAGGGTTGACTGACACCTGGCACTTCACTATTGTCTGCTCTTTCCCTTTGCTTTTGTCAACGCCGCCACTCAACTCGACCTTTCCAATCTTCTATCTTCCCTCGTTTAAAACGATAAAAAAAACTACATATATATTTGATCATTTGATTGTCCAATGGCTCGAACATGGTTGATTTTTACTGGTTTAATTTAATTAGGGTTAGTGGGGTAGTTGTGTAATTACCACTTGTACTAATGATGCTTCATTTACGAATGTCCTCTGTGCGCGTGAGTGTGAAGTGCTTTGGGCAATTGAAGGTACTTGACTAAATGGGGGCTGCTTTTGCTGTTGACTTTAGTTTTTTCATTGACAATTTAGTGAAGGTAGAAGAATGATTTAATGTGAATTGACATATTAATTTTTTGTTTAGACTACTGGTTATATACAGGACCTATGCATTTTATTTGAGTTTGTGAGTGTATATATATATATATATATATGACGTATTCAGGCTTGAGATGGGAGCCTAATTTGGTATGGTAAATAATATTTATAGGATGTTAATTGCACAATTTATGTTTTATTTTTTTTATGTGTGGATTTATTAACCAGTAAATCAATACACATTGATGAAAACAACGAAGATTTTAGAATATAAGTTTTGTATGTATGTTTATACCTGATGTTTATTAAGAACACAAATATGTGTCAATACATATCGTATCACAAGTATTTTAAAAATTAATTATCAACTATGGAATTAATTTGAGACTTGAAAATGATGATATAATTCAAACTTACAAGCTTAATGGTATAGAAGTATGAGACGTATGGTTGAATCAACCTCTCCCATTTAACTAGACACCGAATGCTTGATAAAAGAAAAAAAAAAAAAAAAACTACTTTAATAAATTCTCTAAAGCAAAAAATGTATTTGCATATTTAATAGGATAAAATAATAATACTTTTGACTGTCTCATTAATAGAATTTATTTTTTGATAACATGAAAAACATTTTTCATGACATTAACTATTTTGTTAATTGAAAAATATAAATTAGAGCGTACCAAAGTCAACTTCGAAAGGGTCTCATGATAAATAATAAATTAATTCCTAAGCCAGTTCGATTAGCATTTGTCTATCTTGTCTTTGATTTTGCCGCTGATTTTGTGGAGAACAACGATGTAACATAATAATTCTATTCCATTTAAACAAAATTTGACAAGGTCATTTTTTGGATCAGATCAAGAGAATCATATTATTAAACAGGTTCAGATAAAACACATCACAACATAGTGTGACTTGATAATTCAAATAACCAAAACCCAAAAATTAAGAGAAAATGTTATAGTATTTGAGAATAGGCATATATCTAGATGGTAAATTAGGATCAACTTACAACTTTAACTTGGTTAAGGAGGTAAGGTTGTGAGTTTGACTCTCACCAATTCTATCTATAGATAATTTTTTCTCCATCCATTGTGAGTTATCTCTCCACTTGATGTGGATTATTTCTTCCATTGTGAGAGTAGATCTCCAGACCGCACTTCAGAATAAAATCATAACCGATCTTGATTACATTTTGGACATATTTTCTGTTTTAAAAATAAATAAAAGGCTATTTTGTGAATTCAAAACAAATTTGTTTTTGAAGAAAGAATAAATAAAAATCAACCTCATCAATGGCTTTAGAAACGTGCATTTGTGCACTTGAATAACTTTTTCTCTTTATCTTGCTCGGGCTTTTTCTTATATTTCAAATTTAGACACATGGCAATGCGGGCCTGTGCCAAGTGGGAATGAAAATCAATGTGGCATATGATGAGACAAGGGTAATCGGTTTTTAGGTACATGATTGCATCCAACAAGAGCATAAATAGAGGATGGATGGAGACTTACCCATTTCATGTGCAAATAATATTTATAAATTTGAGTGTCCAAAAGAACCTAGGTTGTGGTTATTGCATTATTTTAATTAATACAAAAAGCTTGATTTTCCACTTTTAATTTTCATAATAATATCCCACTTGAGAATTCAAACCTATCATCATTTCAATATTGCAAGTGGAGAAACCTTCCTTTGCCACCATCTCCACCAATTGCTTGACCCACCCAATGTTCCAGTTTTTTCTCCTCCTTTTGTCTTCTTCAACAGCTGCTCAATCCTTGCATTATATGCAATAATTAATCTAACATATTTACAATATTTTATCTACTTTACCATGGGCTGAATGTATATGTTTTTGACAAAGAAATTATGGCAAATAATAGTGCATATCAACCCAAAAAAAAAAAAAATGTATTGCTTTTGGAGTATAATTAGTTTAATCGTTGGATCTATACATTAGATTTCCTATCATTAAGCAATTCAAAACATTAGTAATTGTTCATGTTATCCACAATTAATAATCTTTTTAAGAATTTAGTTTTTATCTTAATAAAGAATTTCCTTATTCAAAAAAATTGTTTATTTGTTTCAATCAATCACTACCAAATTTTTTTAACCATTTGAAGTAAAAGTATTTTGAGTCAGTAGTAAAAATGATCATCATTAGCATAATAAAGACGGTGGCCCTAAAGACTATTCATTTGACATTTTTTACTCCATGTTTAATTGTTTGTAGTTATTACACCTCAGTAAAAAAATTCAGTGAACCCATCGAAACCCCTTTGCTTTATGATTTCTAAATCATGATTAATTGATTTAAGATAACATCCCTTGCACTTTTGAACATCTTTTAATCCCCTTTTCTGACTCCTTACTCCTAATTTTTAGTCTTTTTTTTTTTTTTTCCGAAATACTTAATTTTTAGTTTTATTACTACTTTATTAGTGAATTAATTTCCATTCATTATGTTGTCAACTAATTAATGTACGTAATTATCAACAAAGGCCTCTATAATTAAAACTATTCCCTCAATCCTATAGTGTGATTACAATGGAGCAAAAAACTACTCCACTTATGTGAAATCTTAACTCGTTTACGTATAATCAACCGACTCAATTACATTAATTAAATTATAGATACTATTTTAACATTGATTTATATAGAATTTTCAACTCTAATTTATATTATATTCATTGTTCATAACTGAACCACTCATTCGAATTATAATAACATATTTTGAACAATCGCTTGTGTATTCAAATTCTTCTGGAACCTTAATTGTCATGGCTGTCATGGCTTAAAAAAATAATTAAACACATCTAGAAGAAAGATAGATGATGGTTGATAGATTGACTGATCTTCTTTATTAGGATATATAATCTTGACTTTCATTTGATTATACACCTCCCTCAATGTGTAAATTATAATATATGCGTAATAGACCAAATGGTTTTCACCGCATGATCTCCATCCACTGTGGGTGTTTTTCAATTTTTGCGTATTATTTTAGTGGGTTCTCATTTGTTTTATAATTCTAGTTGGACCATTTGGCTTGTTGGTGGCACCATCCAGGTTTGATCACTGATAATGCTTTCCACTTCAGCTAAACAATCCTTCGGTGCCTACCAAACCAAATCTAGCTTCACATAAACCGTCCTTTGTGGCTTTTAGGAGAGAGATAAACCAAAAATTACATAACTCTATCCACAATCTTGAAATCTTGAATTTGTTCTGTAGAAAGTATGACTTAAATATGTGGGAAAAAAGAAAGTTACATGTCACAAAAAAGTTTTGATATAAATAATTTCATATTAGATTTGTAATCATTTTGAAGGTTTTAATTGAATTTTAAACGATTTTATTGATAAATTTTAGAATTATATGAAGATTATTACGAATTTATAATTTAAGTATATGGATACATGTGCTTTTAGATAAAAGATAGGGGAGATGAGATATTAGTCCAATTAAGATTCGTGAGAATTATTAAAAGAATAATTCATTGATTGAATTGACCGAAGCATTTTATTTTGACTTCAACAGTTTCTTTAATTTGTGAAGAGATTTTTTCACGAATTTTTGAAATTATTAGATGCTTTAAATGAATTTTGAAATATTTATACATAAACGTTTGAAACATTGATATCGAAAGACTATTTACCTCCATGATCCTAGCAACAAGTTAGCCAAGCCAAATCCTGAACATTTAAACAAATGAACGATATATATCAATCCACGCAAAATCTACGGAAGTCATGAAAAGGAATATATATCCATGAACAAAATGGTTACAAGTCTTTCTTTTTGACTTTTCAGTTTCCAAATTCTCTGACATGATATGTTGGTAGAAAATTAACAGAAGGAAATAATCCAAAAGATTTGCCAAATTCTTTAACCAGATAAATCTAGAATACAAGGGGAATGTTATTTTGGAAAGAATATAATTGTAATCAAAGGAAAATTAAAAAAAAAAAAAAAATAGTGATATTTTTTAAAGAAAGAGAGAAAGATATTTAAAAGAATAGGAATGCCAGCCATTGTGCGAACACAATCCAGAGAGTTTGACTCTTGAAGAGGAATTTTTGTAGGCACCATGGTCGCTATCATTAGCCATCACCACCACCACCACCATTACCACCACCATAACAAGACTAATATCCACTAACAAATAAGAACCCCGAAACACCCATGCACTGTGGTTGGTTCTTTCTAGTACAATTTTTTGGCCAACTTTGACAAGAGAGCATATATGGCAGCCTGCGATCTCGGAAACTTCCTCTCTTCTTCCCTTTTTCTCCCCCCTCTTTCGCAAAATACATTTACTTTGTTTCGAAGCTTGTCTTGATGTAATTATTCGTCCTTCCTATTCATATATAAATATTGTGATAAAATAATGGTGGATGATACAAATAAATTGTTTCATCATTTGGCACGAGAATTTAGTTGTTTCTTAGGTAGAGAGTGTAAAGTATTTAATTATTGTAAGTACTTTTAAGCATAGTTCGTATCACAATTTTTATAACAGCGAAAAAATCTATATTTATCAAACTATAAAAATAATAGATAAATAAAAATCATTCATTGTTATTAGCATCGATAATTGATACTATGGTTTGAATGATCACTCCTATAATTGGGAGATAATAACTCCATCAATAGATAACTACTCATACAGTTAGAGGATAACAATTTATAGTAAGAGAAGAACACTCTCTACGCCTAGTTGGGACCGACCTATTAGATTACTACTTTCATAATTAGGAAAAGAAAAAACCCCTGTTGATGGATGGTTACTCTCACAATTGAGAGATAACAACTTACATTAAGAGTGAAACACTCTCTCATCTCGTTATAATCTGACTAAATTGATCACTGATAACGCTGATTGAATTAGTATTCTCATCATTAAGAGATAACAATTCATACTAAAATGAGAACACTCGGCACAAGAATGACTACTCCTACAATCAAGAGACAATAACTTGTATCAAGAGAATGACACTTTTCAAACCTTATGCCGAATAACTACTCTCACAATTAAGAGAAAACAACTATTATCAATAACAACTACTCACACAATAAAAAGATAACAATTACAATCAAGAAAAGAACACTCTCTATAACTTGTGTCGGACGATAACTCCCACAAGTTGAAAAAAAATACAACTCCTACCAAGAGGATAACACTCTCTATACCTTGTGTTTTAATCATTCAAATGTGAAATTATAACTCTTAATCTTTTAGGATAAAAGAGATACCTATCTATTCCAACCAAGAGAATTCTTGACGGAACACAAATACTCTTAAGATAAAAGTTAGGACTTAATTACAAACTATGAAAACTATAAATACAAAAAGGAAATATTATTTACTCATTGTAAATAATCAACTAACCATGATAATGGCCAAAGAATTCTTGACTTAATAAATATACTCGAGTATATTTTCCTCTTTTTGGCACATATGTGAATGAAAACCCGCAGTGCATGTCGATGTCAAAGTACAAACGAGTTTTCAACGTGATTATAATCACGTTTTTACTTTGTCAACTTTGGCTTTGTCAATATTGTCAAAATTCGGACAAGTTGCATAGTCAAATTGTTTATTTTTATTTAGATCCCTCTTGATTCAAAGCAATTCATTATTTGGTCTGTAATTTGATCAATTTCCTATATAAGGAGACGAACTTTGTCAGAAATTTGGCCAAAATTTTCTGTTTATCTATGATGAACAATTTTACAGTTTCTTCTACAAAACAACAACAATTCAATTACGGCACCCCATTTATGTTCAAATTCAACTGACCCCATTTGACCAGCAATCGATTTTCAAAACCGTGGCTTTGACTACTTAAATTACTAATATATTGTTAAAATCAAACGCACAATTTGAATGGATGACTTTAGATTAAAAAAAAAATCAGTCTTCTCTTTTTAAATGGTTTATATAGGACGATCATCAGATCATTTACTTAATATACTATTTGTTCATACTAGAAATGTGAATCTGGAGAAAGTCTTTGGTACAAACAATTGAAATTCGTTCAACAAAATATTATCACGTACATGAACTTGCAAAATATAATAATTATTATTAGAGGGGTGTTATTATGAGATTGAAAGTATTGTAACAATCACAGACAGATTAGAAAGAAAGGTATTAATTTGTAATAAAAAGAGATGGATAGAAAATTTAAAACCAACAAGGTTGAGCATGAACTGCTGTTTTAGGGGATACATTTTCTTTTATTGTTGTGGGCTTTTTATGGGCCAATAAAGAAACACAAGATGGGGCAGTCCAAGAATTTTAGTCCTTGACCCAACGAAAATGAGCTTAGAGTAGAGTGAGCAGACAGGCTCCTCAGCATAAGAATTGTTGTTTATTATTATTATTATTTTTTTGAAAGTAGAATTTTTGTTCATTATTTGCCTTATTTTCTTTTTACGTTTGCCCATATTGTCTTTATTTTTATTTTTATTTTTTTTATTATTTGACACAGGGTCAAGCTTGTACACCAAGACCAATTGAAATGAGATTCTAAAGCATAACTCAAAATTCTATTTCCAAAAGTTGGAAGGGTGCTGCTCGCACAAATAGTGAAAAATGAGAGTTGAATTTACCGCTATGAGTAATGGGCAGGTGGGAGTGGCTTTACACCAGAACACTCCATTTTTTTATTCCATATTGTCTATTAAGAACTTAGAATTTACCTTATTTGCTGGATATGGGACATAAGAAGAAAGTTACAGAGGGGTTAGTCACACTCGGCTCTCTTTGGTTCAAATCCAATGAATGAACATATTTATCTAATAGGATCATATCGTGTACATATTTATAAACACTGGTGTTTCATTAGATGAATGTACAAATAGCAAGATATACCAAAAACACCTCTTGCCATTTGTGACACTCTAATTAGTAAATCAAATTGAATCATGAGAACTTTGTTTAAAGGACAATGATGTTAACAGACCATTACCTAACCTAAACAAAGCACAAAATAAAAGGACCCCAACATTAGTTAACATTACATGGCCCTACAAAACGACCTTTCAAAATCACCAAATTCCTGATCATCATCATCGTTTAATCAGGATTTGCTGATTACAACTCTCTAAACTTTTGCATCCCCAAAAAACCCTCTCCAAATTCTCCAACCGGGACCCCTACAAATCACAATCCGTTCAAGAAATTCCCAATTCCCACGTATTGACATAGTACACAAAAAGGCGTATGTGTATACACACGCTGTAGATTTTCTCCCAAAAGTCTAAGTGGTCACACTACTGTAGATATGCCGTACACTGTGCCGTGCCAGCGGTCCAATCACCATCCAACGGCATGGAATGGCGTGGAAGCATCACATCATTTTTTATCACTATTCGGATCATGACTGTCCAAAGGATTGAAAAAAACAAAAAACTGTCGTGGGGGCCAGTGACCGGCCACACTCCGCCTTCTGGCATCCACTTTCTCATTCACTAGTGACTAGCCCTACCATCAATTAAACAATCCAAACAGGATAGATTCCCCGAATGCGCTAGCAGCCTCAAAACTGTACTGTTCCTTTTTGACCAAAACGCCCTCAACTTTCTTCAAAATTGACTGTTTTGTCAGGCAAATACAGTGTACCAAAAGCCTAAACTATACAAATTACATACACGAAACCAAATTGCAGTTTCAAGCTTGGTCAAGTGTGAGGCTTTTTGTATCAGTGTACGGTGTACCCACTAGATTTTATTTTCCATGCTATATATATATATATATATATAGCAAAACAACGCCGTATTTGTGACAAGAAAAAAAAAAAAACAACAACAACAGGATTCAAGGGAAAAAGAACCATGGCTTTATCACTCTTTGAGTCTTTGAATTGGATTTATCATTGTTCGCAATTTCAATTTCAATTACTGCAGAACAAAAATGTAGATTAATAATTGAAGAAGAAAAAGAGGATGCAATTGATATTCTATAGAACATAATACAGATTGAATTATATCATCTTTACAACATAAAAAAATCGAAAACCAACAAGCAGACTTCGTTTCTTTTTTTTCCTTTTTCAAATATAAATTATTCAACCATCGACACAATTAACTTCCTCATCTAAAATCCGACAAAACCAAAAAATAAAAAATAAATAAATTGGCTGCTTTTGTAGCCAAATTCAATTCACAGTGTCATATATTTAAAAAAATAAATAATAATGAAGCAAAATTAAAAATTATAAAAAAATTAAAAACTCATACCAATACATACAATCCTATACAAAACAGAGCAACAAGGCAGCAGCTTCTCTTGAAACCGAAATTCTGATCGGATCCAGACTTCATATCCTGACGAAACCCGGGTGGTGACGTCAGATGAGAAGAGGGCCCACCCAATCCTGGAGAATTATCCTCCGGCGAAAATGCTACGTCAGGAGGGTGAGCGCCACCCATCACGGCGTTTCCCGGCTTTGATGTTACCGGTGACGAGTCCTTGCCGAAAATCTCCCTAGGCAATAACACTTTCGAGACGCCGAAAATCGCGAGCGGGTTCTGGTCGAAGACTGTTTGCGTGATGGCTGCTTGGACGATGCCCGTGTCGATGGCGACGGAGCCGTTGAGTCTGGAGATGTTGAGAGTGAAGCGGCCAGCTCCAGTGTCCTCGGTTGCCAATGTTGGCTGGACCGGGTTCACAATCGACTCGAGCGAACCGAGCGGGTAATAAGAATGCAACACGTGGAATTTCAAGACGACTGCTTTTCTGTCGGCCGGGAGGGACTGGAGCTTAACGTTGTTGGGCAGATCTGCGAAGGCAGTGTCGATCGGGACGAAGAGGGTGATGCCGGCGCCGGCCTCGTCCCGCTCGAACTCATCCACGACGCCGGAGGCGGCCAGCATCGACGCCGCCACGTTGAAGTTGTGGCCATCTATCAGGGCTTTGGTTATGTTGAGGCCGATAGGAGGCCGCGTCTCCGACGCCATGAGATCGAAGCCGTAGGGGACGAGGAGGGAGTTGACGGCCAGGATCGTTATGTTGTAAGGTAGGGTTTTGACGAGCGACAGTACAGTGGCGTTGGATGGCGAGTAGAGGGCGGGAGATCGGATGGTGATGGTGTTGGTGGTCGAGTCGCGGCTGACGTTGACGGAACCGAAGTTGGAGGAGGCCCGACCCGTGGTTTGGAAGAGGGTGGTGACTAGAAGGCCGGAGGCGGGGATCTGGCGGAGGTCGGAGAGGGAGAAGTACTGGAGAAGGAGGTGGTAGCGGACGAGGTCGGCGAGGTTGGAGGACGAGAGGCGGCGTGTGTAGTCGAGAGAGGAGGAGGAGAGGTAGGAGTTGGGGACGGCGAGGAGCGTGATGGAGGAGCGGTTGGAGAGGTCGGCGGCGATGGCGGTCGTGGTGGAGGACAGCAGGGCGGAGAATGCGGAGAGGTCGGGATAAGGAGAGAGAATGTCGGTGATGTTGAGGGCCAAAATGGGTGTGGTGAAGATGAGTAAATAGGTTAGAATGGTAGGGGTAAAATGGGAAATCGGATGCATCAACGCCATTTTAATGGTTTGTGTCGTCTATTGTTGGTTCTCTCCTCCCTCTGATTGCAGAGTGAGAGTGAGAGAGTGTGTGAGTGAGTGGTGTTCGTAGCAGAATAAATGACTAGCTTATGATGATGGATGACGTGATACATTGAATCAGTCCACTCACACTCGCCTCATTCCGCGACTGTATCCACTCTCCCAGGATAAATCACTCACATTGTTTTATAAAATTTGCAATAGAGAAATGTCCAATGCATTAAACGTATATCTCGACTCATCGAAATTTAATTACACAATCAGTATAGCAATTTTTAGAAATAAGAGAATCATTGCTTATATAATGTAAGATTTATCCTCAAAATGAAAAGATAAATTTTTACTAAAATCTAATAAAATCACTAATCATTTATACGATCGAAATATCACAATTACTTTAATCATAAAAAAGTAAAGAAAACTATTAATATAAAATTCATGCAATAATTTTTGTGCAAATTGAAAATCTTATACCTTATAAGAAGGTGCATATACATTTATAACGCAAAGCAATCTGATTTTTATTCAGAAAGTTATATGTACGTTGATCCTTTTATTTTCGTATCTTGTATTATCTTTTATTATATTCCAAAAGCGGAATTAAATTTTGGCTATTCTTATATGATGAGGAATGTAAAATGATAATTTAATTAATTTAATACTGAGTTAGATAATATTAGTTTATTTATTGATGTGTTAGCGTGTTACATGCATTGATCAACGGTAATATTAAGGACAAATGTCTAGAATTCAGTGTCATTTTTTTTTTTTACAATTTTACTTAATATTCCCTTTGCGTTGCATAATTTTTACTAACCCATAAAATATTGAGGTGTCTAAGTGGGTTTAATGCAACAATAATGACGCAGCAATAAGAGGGTGACTACGATATTAATTATTCTTCGTTTTAATTGGTGTCCTAAGACAAGATTATGAAAATCAATAAAAGTAATTATTGTAAATTAAATTAAATTGGATTTTGAAGATTTTGTGTCTCATAAACCGAGGGCACGAAAAATAAAGGGGAAGAGCATAGGGCTAGCGGAGGCCGGAAATTGCCTACAGGAGAGAGTATTATAGGAATAGAAAAGTGGGCCATGATTCCATGCGCGCGTGTGTAATTGGTTGGACGGTGAGAACGACAAAATTCACCGTCTCAGCATGGAGCCTACTGCTGGAAAGCAATTTAAACAATTGGAAGATCATGCCGTGACTGAGCTGGCTGTGGATATGGATTTCAATCCCTACGTGTCAAGCATCTGCTTGGCTGTGCTTTTTTGCATTCTTCCTCCCAGCGTGTGTGCGAAATAGGTATCAAGAAGTCGGGGTGTTTATGGTCTTTTTACTATATCATATTCAATTAGAGTATTACGCGTTTCCAAATTTTTTGTTGATATAATATTTAAAGAGTGAATTACAATTTAACTATCCAATTTGAAGCTAATTACAGACGGAGTCAAACTTTAACTGTTATTACAAAATACCCTCTGCCGTTAGAGAATCTCTGTTAAAAGACTTAAATATCCCTATGTATCTGTATTGACACAGTTGATCTAGTTGGAAAATGAAAAATTAAAAAAAATAAAAATAATTAAAATTTTAATAAAAAAAATTTCAACCAAATCTTTGCCTGACCCAAATAATTATCATCAACAATAATAACTCTAAAAAAATTCAACAAAAAAAGAAATGAAAAATAAAAACTAGAAATTCCAAGCCACAGGAAACCCAAAAAATTGGGTTTCTAGTCGTTGCCTTGTTGGAAACCCGATTCCAGGCAATCTCTTCGATTATCAAAGTCAGCATTCATCACCCACACCCATTGTCCGTCTTTATCACCATTGAAACCAGCATCAAACCATCACTACCATCATCGATTCATCAAGAAATTTGGCAGCATTGAAATCCACTCAAACTCAAACTCAAAGGTGTTGAAGATGTTGAATTCATCAAAACAAACTCATTCAATTCATCCAAACAAACTCAAAGATGTTGAAGATGAAGATCTCACGAACCCAGAGATCTGGGTTCGTCTCTGGGTTCCTGAGAATCCAATAACCCAGCTCTCTGGGTTCTCACGAACCCAGATATGGGTTCCTGAGAACCCAGATCTGGGTTGAACCCAGTCATTCGTGAACCCGATCAGCAGCAGAAGAAGAAGAAGAATAGCAGAAAAAGAAGAAAGATTGAAAAAAAAATTAAAAAAAAAAATCTGGGTTCGCGAGAACCCAGATTCTGGGTTCTCGAGAACCCAGATTCTGGGTTCTCAAGAACCCAGAGATCTAGGTTCTCACGAACCCAGTCATTCGTGAACCCAGTTCACGAATAGTAGAAAAAGACGAAGAAGAATAGCAGAAGAATAAGAAGTGGAAGAAGAGAAGAAGAACAATGAGAGGAAGAAAAGAAGAAGGGAAGAAGAAGAAGAAGCGGAAGAAGGGAAGAAGAACAATGAGAGGAAGAGAGAGAATGGCACAATCAGTAAAAGAAATTATAATTTTTTAAATTATAAAAAATTTAAAATACAGTTGAAAGACAAAAATACCCCTGGATATGTTGAAATTGACTAACTTTGACTAACAAGAATTAATTTTAGGTAGCTAAATTGTAATAAAACTATAAAGTTGATCCCATCAGTAAATAAGTTTAAATTGGGTAGCTATTTTGTAGTTTACTCAATATTTAAATTGTCAAAATCAAATAAATTAGAATAATTATATACTTCTCTACAACTTGTCCAAATGATATAATAAATTAATTTATAACTATCACATTAATTTTAAGATAATAAATTAATGATGTGGTAATTACACATAGGTTTACCACATCATTTGAGTAAATTTTGTAATAAATTAACATTACTCTATTAATTATCATATAATTTCATGATTTATAAAAATTTTAATAATTTACATATTACATCATTTGAGTATGAATTTAAATAAAAAAAAAAATTTAAAAAGTCTATCAATACTCAGTTGATAAATCACTAAATTTCTAAAGAAAAATGAAAATTTTCAATCATTTGTCCAATAGTTGGTCCAAAATGCGATTTTTTTTTATTCTCTAATGAGATAAATATCTATATATTTTTTCAAGTTGTTTATTGGAGTGCATATTGCTAATTATGGAAATTGATTTTCCAAATAGATATTTCTCTGTCAATGCACAAGGAGATTTTTTTTTAACTTTTTACTTGTGCTTAATTTTTTTTTGTAAAAGAAGTTTAAGTTTGGATAATGTATATGAGAAAAAGAAAATTAATAATCTTAATTATCCATCATTTTTTTTATGTTGATGTATAGTTAGATTGTCAAAAGTTTATTAAAAAAATACTCAACGGATGACAAAAAATCCCTGCTCAAAAGAGAATATATATCAGGCAAAATTTAGTTTATTTAAACAATTTGGTGTCAAATATTTTTCCTTTCGTTGAAAGATAAGGGGACAATTCAGATGTGATTATTGCTGGAGGTCGAGACGGAATTTGGGCTTTATTTTCATGAGCCACAGTGATTTAGGTTTGCCAGTTTGGGCTACACTGACTAACAATGTGTGAATAAGAGTTCGGATTTCAAATTGGCCCAATTTATCATTTAATTGATGCTCTTGGCAGGTTGCTTTTTCATTTTAATTTTGATTTTTTTTTTAAGCTTATATTGGAATCGGATCAAAGATTTTTTGGGAATTACCTATGTCAAGTACTACAAAAGTAATTTGGATAACTGCTACATTAATAGGCAAAGATATATAACTAACTCAATCAAAAGTTTGTTTCCACATTTTCTGCTAATGATATATGTGATAATTCATATATAATTACAATGTATGGTTTGTGACATTATATCACATCAATTATAAATTATTTATTTAACCATTTGTCATTAAAGATTGTAATAGTTTTGAGAAAATATTTGAAAACATTTTCTTTTCTTTATTATTATTTTTTTTTCGAAAAGCCGTTTTCTTGATAATATGTAACTATTGGATTGTAATTTCGTACAATTTAAGAGATAATCATCTAATTAAACTACCATGATACTCATTAAGGTAAAAGTTGAAAACAAAAGAAAATCATCCTCGAATTTCCAAAACCATAATCGTTCTCATGAAACACAAACAAAACCTTGATGCAACGCAACTTTCAAATGAGCTGGACACTTGGACTATGGAGATATGTCAAACATTCAACAGTCTAAAGACTTGGTAAAGTGATTAGGACTCAATATTTTTTTTAATAAAGTCAAAGAAATGAACAATTTTTCAGTTCCAGTCGCCCAATTTTGACGGACGAAAGTTGAATGTCGACATCTCGGTCGTTTGCTTCTCTTACTCGGGTTTGGCATACCGCATACGGTGTACCCTTGGCGTTGGTCCCCGGGTGGACCACTTTTTTTATATTATTAACTTTTATAGAAGATATGTTAACATAAACCGCTAAGACATAATTAACTAGCTAAGCAGGTGTAACTTATATATTAATTAGACAAATCGTACTGATTTCCAAATTTTGAGAAGATTGGAATTTATATTTTTTTAGTTAATGTGTAACGTTATGGATTTGATTAACCGGTACCTTATGAACTCAATTTAAAAGGATCCTTACTATAATCACTAATTACAATTACTTTAAGAACACGAGGATCCTTATTCCTTACCATAACTATTAATTATAAAAACTTATTCACTAATAGGATAGGATAATAGGACTATTCAATGAAAAGCACGTGTGATTTGATATGTGTAATCCAATGGTAAACATGATATTAGAAGAAAGATGTAATCTAATAGTAAATCTTTCATATATGGTATTAATGAGATTATAGGTTCAAATTAAGCTATTTTTTCCAAATTTAAATTATGTCAAATTAACCTATTTTATTACACACTACTTTTTAGCATAAGTGGTTGTATGTTTCCTCATCCTTTAAGAGATCAGGAGGTTTAGTTTTTATCAAATACATACTACAAATTGTATGGATAATATTTTCCTCTTATTGTTGGTATAGATATCTAGACCGTAGAAATAATATTTGATCTTAACAGGTTTTGATAGACCCTTAACTCATTTGATATCAACTATTTTTATTTGGATATATGTTTATTTATTTATTTTAAGTCATTGCAAAACAATCCTATGAAATTAGGTGTTGACGTGGTAAACCAGCCAACCAGATCCTTGAGCCCAATGCCGCGCTGATAAGGAGACCTGCAATGAACAGACCGAATGATGGCGAAGAAGAGAAGAAGAAAGAAGAAAGAGGAAAGAACACAGGAGATTTGAAGTGGTTCGGCCCGATTTGGAAGGGCCTACGTCCACTTGTTCTGTTATTACTGTTGATCTCTCACAAAAATGGTTGCTCTCCCTACGTTTTTACAGAGTAACAGCCTCTCAAAACTCTCAATTTCCGTCTCCCTTTACAATAAATGCCTCTCTCTATTTATAGAGGAGAAGAGGCTACAAAGAGAACAAACGGACAAAAAGGGCTGATCTTGTCGTAATAAATGCTACTGGAGAGCTTTAAATGCTTCTGACTTCTGACATGTCAACTCTGGCAAAACGGGGGCCGACTGCAAGCCCATGCTGGTTTGGTGAGACTTCCGGAAATTAAGCTGCATTTTGGTGAGATAACCTTACTTACCGTGCAAGACACGCCATCTTACTGTCTTACACTGATACTGGGCGAACCGAAGTAGAGAACGGGCTGAAACTCCGTCGTGACGATCTGGACTCAGCAACGATCTGGCGACCTTGACGTCGCTGCAACGGTCTAGCGACCTTGACGTCGCTATCATCATAGCAGGTGAACCTGTAATTGTCTTGCTCGAGCTCGATCTTCGCGACCTGATACACAGTACCTCTCACGGGCCTATGGTGATCTGGGTCACCATTTATATGGGCCTTTGCCAGCCCATTTGAGGAATCCAAAAATACCCATAACATTAGGAAAATTTTGAATTAATGCAGCAAGCAGTACTTATTATACTAACTACTTGATCCACATTGCGATTGTAAAAGTCTAAAATGCATTTAATAGGGATAATATGTTCGATGCTAGGGAAAAAGTGCTTCATACGGGGGATTGATGTTTCATATTAGGAAAAAATATGTCGCATTAGGGACGTTAATGGTGCGTTTACTTCACGAATTAGGGAATGAGAATGGAGAATGAGATTGATTGATATTGTTTACTTGCTAAAAATTCATTTCGTAATGGGAATGAAATTATGGGCCCCACATCAATTTGGAATTGTGGAATGGGAATCTCATTCTCCCCAACCCACTTGAGAATCTCATTCACATTCCCTAATCTGTGATAGAAAGTATTTTATACCCTTATTTAAAAAATAAAGAAAACCTATTTTGATAAATTATGAACTTACTATAGATATTATGTGGGGATTTTATATTTATATTTGTAGTCGGTTGCTATTATATTTTATGAACTGGTGGTTGGTTGTTTTTATATTTATAAATATAAATATTTGCATATACTATAAGTTTTCATAAAAAATGTGCCAGTACAAAATGTTGTATTTTATTCTAATGATTTGCAGTTAGCATTCAAATTTTGTGATGGATTGAAGAATATTATAATATTACTGCTAAGAAAGTTTAGGTTACATTTTATATTAAAGGAAAAAAAAAACTTGATATACAATATAGATACATAATATATTCTTCTTTAAAAAAAAAATAGATACATATAATACTTACAATGATATTGTTAAATTGTTAATAATTTTTTTTTTTTAGCCTATTATGACAAAGTGCATGATAAAAAGATGACATTAACATCTTAAACATAATTTTGTATATTGTAATTAATCTATAATTTTAATTAGGGGTATTTTTGTAACTTATAATTAATCCATTCCGATTTCAAAGTAAGTAAACAGCTCAATGAGAATACTGTTAATTTCGATTTCGATTCCTGCAGTCGAAGTAAACAATTTATTCTGATTCCGATACTACATTCAAATTCCAAGTCATTCCGATTCCAGATCATTCCGATTCCTCCAAGTAAAATAAACACACCATAAATGTTTCACGTTAAGATTAGATGTTTCATGATGTTAGGGCTAGATTTATCATTTTAGGGAAAAAAAATCTTTCATATTAGTTAAAATGTAATGTTAATGTTAAACATCAAATATCTAACCATAACATAAAATTCAATACAATCATGAAGCATCTGGATATTTCTAACATTAAACATATGAAAATTTTCAATTAATTATTTTTTCTTTTTTCAATTTGATTATGCCAAGTGATCGCCATTACAACAATCTAAAAAAAAAAAAAATCTAACAACTAAATAACGAAACAAAGATAAATAAGTGATTAACTAAGAGGTACATTTTATAGGAAATTTTTCTAAAATAAAAAGACATTGATAATTCAATAAATAAAAAAAAAAAGAAAAAAAAAGACATTGATAATATGGTACATAGAAGAAGTATTTTGATAATATTCTAAGGCGATAGGGTTAATAAGGGTGGTTAAAAGTATGAGAAGTATTAATTATGACTAAAAACAAAAATCTTTAATTTTATGAGGTTATCGTTATAATTTGACTTTAAAATCTAGACTTACAGTTTGTTTAATGTGGATAAAAACATCAGCTTTCCATGCAAATCATTCATTTTATTAATTATGGCTTCACCATATAAGTGTTAACCAATTTGAACGAGTTGTAATTAAATAACAAGGTGATAGGAGTCGTTCAAATTATAAAAACATCTTCAAAGTTGGCGGCATACTCTGTCACGAGTATGGCGCCTTCGTTAAGTTTGATTAAATTAATATGCTTTTTTTTTTTTCTTCTTATAGGAAATTGATAAAAAATACAAATTCTAATAGTTAGGTCGTAAATCTCTTGCACTTATATTGTTTGCAATTGCAAAAAATTGAGAATTGAATCTAATACAAACTTAATAAAAAAGAACATGATTAAATACTGGTATAAGAAATAAATAATACATTATAAATTTATAATGAAAATTCTATCATATCATCGTTTTCTCTATGACCTGTTAATTAGGTAACATGTTTTTGATAATAAAATGATAAAAAAAAATAATTTATTAAAAAAATAAAATAATATAATTGTGAATTTTACTCGGAAACTAATAATTGATAACTTAACAACAAGATAACACAATGCAACGATAATGTTGAATTATATTATTTTTCTATGTACATATTGTTTATATAAAAAACATGTTGTAGTTTAATAAGATCATGAATTACATAAAATCAGTAACAGAAAACGCCACTATAACAGCAAGAATACTATACATTGAAAACGTTGACCTATCTTTTTCTTTGAAAGAGTATGATTCAACTATAACTAATGTTGCCAACTGAGTAATGTAGGCTTCTAATATACCCGATCTATGTAAATTATTTTTAATTTTTATGAGATAGCATAGTTATGTTTTTTTTATTTTATAATTTTTGGGGTATATATGTTTTTTTACACCCTTAATCAATAATTAATTAATATTTTTTAAATGTATGAGTGACGAACTGATGATATACAGGACCCTACGTCGCTGTAAGTTGTAAACTCGTAATTGCATCTTCAGAACCGGTCTTCTTGCAATCACATCAATTCTTTAACAGCTCACCTAACTGACAGTCTTCAAGATGTCTTTGTTTGTTGATGAAAGTAGTTGTGAAGATATTAATTTTATTTTTTTAAATATAAAAAATTATGTACTAAAATATTAAAAATAAAATGTGTGCTAAAATCATATATAAACATTACCCATTAGTTATTATGTCAAGTTACAAATAAAAAGAAAAATATCATACCTCTTTTTTTAAGAAAATATATTATAATTACACATAATCCTTTAGTAAAAATGATTAAATACTTATTTTAATCCTAAAAGGTCAAAAGTTCAAATATCAACATTGTATATTAAAATATAAGATGTGAGTATATACAATATAAGATGTGAGTGTAAGTTTCCTTTTGATAAAAGTTGCTCTTTTCCAATTATGAGAGTAGTCATCTAAGTTATACAATTAATGATCGATCTCAACAGATTTCGATAATCCTCTGACTTATAAAATGTCAATGTTAAAAAAGAAAATGAATTTATACATTAATTTTAATATTTCAAAATAATGTGTGTGTTTGCTTCCACTTGTAATTAATAAAAATTCAAGTGAATATTTAGTAAGTATGGAGAGAAAATAGTTTCAAAGTCACTAAAGTTTTTCCAATTTTTTGTAAATCTCAATAGCTTTATGACTTATAATATATACGAAGATGTTCAATCCTAACTTTACTCGTTTTAATAAAACAGATTAAATATATCTTTATATATATTTGAATTGTAAATATATATATCTTACAATAGGACGATTTGAACCGAGACGCTAACTAACGGAACAAACGCTTTACCATTCAATCACATTAGAAAATAATTAAATCCTTAAATACTTGAGAGTTGTTAAAAATGATCGGTTCATATGTGAAAAATGATATTTATTTTCCTTTTTCAAGCCATTCAAAAGTTACTACTAAAAAATTACTAAACTATTTGTGGCATAATTTTCTCAAAGTAATTTTTTTTTTTAAAGTATTTCAAGGAGATGTTCCATTTGTATATATTATAACTGATTTAAAGTCTAATAACAGAGAACATAACTTAAACCCACAGCTTCATTACCTCGATTGTTACAAAGATTAATTGTTAAAAGGATTACAATTCTTCATTGAAAAAAAAAAAAAAAAAAATCTCTCAGACCAAGCATTAAATCTAGTTCCAACAAATTAAAACACACTTTAAAAGTTTCTTTGATGTTAAAAGAAAAAAAAAAAAACTAATTTTTTAAAAAGGAAAACTAAATGTTTCTTTAATGCTAAAATTAAATAATTTTGATATATATGTTATCTATATTATAAGACTATCTAACTTAGAAATGAGCACTAATAAGCCTCATCATTTGTATTAATATTCATAAAGTTATGAATACTACCAAATTCTCATATGGACTTGTCTCGATATTCTTCTAATCTGAAAATATGTAAGAAAATCAACATATATATATATATAAAGCATATTTTATAATACACCAGGATATTGATGCACTTAACAAAAAAAAAAAAAAAATTATTGTTTTATTGTAAATGTGATTTGACTATAATCAAATATAATAAATTTCAATAACCAATTTTAGAATGCAATCACTAATTTTTTTTTTATCAAGTGTATCGATACCTCAAGTATACTCAAGGAGCAATATCTATATAGTAATTTTACTATCAGTGCTTTTTAATTTTAAAAAGTTAGAACGAATTAATTAAATTCATTTATTGCATTTGAATTAATTAGAAAATAAAATTTGTTTTAGGAAGAAATCAATCAAATTCATTTATTGTATTCTCTCTCATAAAACAAATTATTTATTTTATTTAATCAAATATATATATCATAAGAGAATTACCTTCAATTTACCTGAAACCTTAATATTCACAAATATATACAATATTTTAGTTTATTTGTAGTGTCATCTCCTGAACTAATGATTGAATGACTCTGACCGTTAATAAATATGTTTGCTTGTGTAAAAATTATAGATGAAAAGACCCCTGAATAAATTCATTTTTTATTTTTCTTTTAAATTAAATTTTAAAAACTCTAAATAAATTTAATGAGATCTCCATTAGGTGGATGATGGAAATTAATTTAAGAAAAAAATTTAAAAATCAAAACAAAAAAATAATAATAAATAATAAATAAATAATGAATATTCATTTTCATCTTCAAACAAACAAAATTGAAAAAGAAAAAAAAAATTCTAGGGTAGTTCATCCCAAATCTCTCGCATCTTTTTTTTTAATTATTTTGTTTTAATTCAACTTTATTTTTTCCTTTGATTTTAAATTTTGTTCAACTCACTTTTTTTTTTCTTTTCAATTTTATTTTGTTTGAAGATTATTTTTAGATTGTTTTAAAAAAAATTTTAGTTTTGATTTTTAATTTTTTTCTTAAATTAATCTTCACCGTTCATTTGAAGATAGATAATAGAGTCATTAGATTTGTTTAAAGGTTTTAAAATTTATTTTAAAATAAAAATAAAAGATAGATTTATTTAAAAATAATTTTATCTTTCAATATATTGATCAAATGTATTTATTAAAGATTAAAATCAATAAATCGTTAATCCCGATAAAAATGTTATAAATAAATAAAAAGGATGTATGTGCCTATGAATTTTAAATATATACACAGAGACGCCTTGCTACAGACAAAACAGAGGTTGGTAAACTGCACCAAGCGCGAGTTCAACTTCTTCCAAGCAGTTCGGTTATCTATTTTGGTTTTTTTACAAGAAGTCAGTTTGGTCATCCAATCTCATCATCCCATAGTTTACTTCAAAGACTTGTCTCTTTTTTTTGTAACAATACTTTAGACCAGTCTCGTCGACGTATCAAAACACAAACTTGGACCTGGTCTTGGCGGGTCTTGCAAGCGCGCGCTGTAGACCTTTTGTTTCTCTGTTTTCCCACATAAACTGCCAGTCTTCATCTTCTTCATAAACTGCCAGTCTTCATCTTCTTCTCATACGTCCAATTTTTCTAACAATTCTGGTACGTTGAACCAATTTTTTTTTTTTTTTTTTGCTGATTGTATGGTTCTATGATCATAAAAATATTTTAAAAATTTGGATTTTTCTTCATGGCTATAGAGTTTTGAAGCTTGGTTGGTTCTCTAATTTTTATTTTTTTTTTTAATATGTTACTTTGTGTATTAAATTTTCTTGAAGAAACCGAAGAAAGGAAGTTTGTTTTGGTATTATGTTATCGATTTTCAAGATGGGTCAATTAAAGTTTCAGGTTTTGATGTGAATAAGTATTTAATATTCTGATAAGGATTCAAGATATTGACTTTCTTGTATGTCATCTTAATTATGTTGTTGTTGTTGGTTGATTCTTTGGTTGTGAATACAGGTGGTTTATTAGCTGTTAGTAAATGTTGTTTTTCTTCTTATTTAGTAAGAAACAAGCTTCTATATGCTAATTTGATTTGTGTTTATCGTAAAATTGTTATGTTTTTAAGCTTAGTAGAAATGGGTTTGGTGTTTGTTTTTTCAACAAATAAGGGGAAAAAAAAAACGAATTCTATAACTAGACATGTTTTGCTTGTTTGTTTGGTAATCCTGTTTTATCAGATACTGTATAAGTGGTTTTTGATATTTAAGTGTAATTTGGGAAAATTGTAAATGATTAGTTCAATTGTTTTAGTGATTTAAATATTCGGTACATGACACCAAACTCTTCTTTATCGTTACAGGTTGTATTTTTATCACATCAGAATACAGAAGTTTGTGAGGCTATAGAGATTGAGACCTATTGTCAGTGCTTTCTTGACTGTGAAATATGGGAAAGCACTTACAACGTCAAGACTCCGGTGTTGAATTTGAGGAACACCAGCCAGGCTGCCTTGGGGGAATAGTTCATATTCTTGATTACCATAATCGGACCAATGGCAAAAAGATGATTCAGCAGAAAAAGCACCGTGGAGGAAGACGTGCCATGTGTAAGCAGTCTCACCATGCCGTCTTTACTTGCTTGATTGATTATTCATGGTATCTGGATTGAAACAAAGCAAGCTTTGCATCTAAAGTTGCATACACAAAATATCTGTAAAATATGTTTAACTATAGATGAAATTCCTGACATTTTCGTGGTTGAACTTCTATAAGATGACTATAGGCTACTCTTCTGGCCAAATTTAAGTAATACATACTTGTGAAAATAAGACAGGATAGATTGGGGACTTTGCTGATTTATAAAGGTCAAAAGCTAAAGATTATAATGTTTGTGTTGGATGGCATAGTTAAAATGTAATTTTAGTACCGGAAATGTGCTTATCTGTCTAAGGAAAAACATTTGTCTAGTAAACCAACAGATTACTTTTTTTTGCTGTGTCAATATTAGAAACTGCAGAACTGATTTACTGTACATCCTTATTGTTCAAGAGACTCTTTATATGTGCATGTTAAGTTTTCTGTCTGCGTAATAATGCATATTGCTGATTGTAGGGTGTCTAAATTCTAAGACAATTTCCATGGAACGAGAAAACAGTGAAGTGCAAAGTTTATTGGTTGCTGAAACAGACAACTTCACAGTAAGTTCGAAATATACATTATTAAAGTGTCAATAATTGCAATAATCCCCTTTGTCATGGAAGTTAAATTGTTTCTTTTACTTGCAACAAAACATGAATTGACAGTATCTGAACTTGACATTATCAGGTTGAACAGCAAGCTGCGAAAAAGAGTCCAATCAACATGAGTTCTGGCAAAGAGCACATAAACACATTATTCGGTGACGAGATATCTACAGGGGAAAATCACAAACACTGGCTTTTAGGTTTCCCTGCACAACCACGATTGCAGCAAATAAACTCAATGCATCATTTAGAGCCCTCAGACTATCGCCTTGGTAAAATGGACTGGACAAATCAGATTATTGTCCTTCGTAAAAGTGCAGACACCTCTGACAGTGGATTGCAGGTTTCATCTCAGAAAAAGCGCACAAGGAAACTAGCTGCAAAAAATAAAAAGAATGAAATTTGTGATACCATGACCATGGAGGACAGTTTTGGACCAAACCAAGTTTCTGAGAGGCATGGAGTACTGGAATCCTCGAAAAATCAGAAGCAGATGGACGCTAAGCATCTTAGTAGAGAAATTTCGCATCACCAAGTTAAGGAATATGTGGATGTTCTAGAAATATTTAAGGTAAACAAGGAGCTGTTCCTCAATATGTTGGCAGACCCGGAAGTTCTTATCTTGAAGCAGGTCCCTGGCCAGCAAAAGTCCAATACAAAAGCAAAATTAACCAAGTCAGTATCATTTCCTGTTGCAGATATGTCCCGTGTTGGATATCTTAGGCCAACTACGCTTGAACACAAACGGAATGAGAGTTGGACTTTCTGGAAAGGAGAAAAGCTGTTGTCTAGTATTCAAGTACCCCAACTCCACGAAGCCAGGTCTCAGAAAGGTTATGATGTGAGGAAAGTGCCACCATCTGGTGATGATAATGTAGGCATAACGAAGAAAAATGAAACAATCACTTCTTCTCAGGGTTCATTTCAGGGATCTAATCATCAATGGTGGAATCATTTGTTTATTGGTCGCCTCAGAGAGATAAAGAAGAGAATAAAAGATGCAATTAAAGAAAACAAGAAGGAAAATAATCGCGCATCCACGGATGTGCTTGTTGATGCGTGTACAGGATCCACCAATGCAAAAGAGATGCCTAAAAGTTTGGACAACATAAGCATTGGCCAAGATGGTGTGGAGAACTCCAAAAGTTCTTATGAGATTGATGCTTCTGATAATGATCTTAGTAACAGTAGACTACGGCGCATCAAAAGAACTAGCTCTCTAAACGAGTCGTTGGATAGATATGCTCGGTTGTTTGGGTCTAACATCAGTGAAGAAGCAACGCTACATCACTCTAAGAGCCTAAAGTTGAGAAATGAAGATAAGATCTTATTATCAATAGAGCGTGCTCCTAAATTCTTTCAAAGGATTTCTTCTCTATCTGAGGTGGAGTCATTTTATTCCTTATTAAATGAAGTGGCTCATGATTCAGAGATGCAAGTTAGGACTGAAGTTGATTATAGTACAAATACTGAAAGCGATAATCATTTTGCTACAAAGTCAAGCAGCATTCCTGTAGGTACTGTTACATGTGGGCCATCGGATGCTGCTGTAGAGACTGAATTTCAAGAAATCATTGCACAAGGAAGTGACAGCAATGTGGCTACTGAATATTTAGGTGAACTTGGTGACAATTCAGTTGAGCCGGCAACAGTTGCAAACATTCCTCAGGAAGATCTGGAGATTGGTTCCACAACAAATCTTAATTTAGGCCTTGAACAACCAACTGTGGTTTCAGAGCCTGAAACTCATTTTCCAGACAATACAGTAGACCAGGCTGAGCCAATATCAGAAGGTACCACATATAACTCACTTCTTTTCAAGTCTTTTTCCTTTCCCTTGCTTAAGTACAATTTCCTATGAGAAGATAAATTATACTTGCAACTTTAAACAATTTTGTAAGGCTTGAAAATTTAGTTCTTAATAGGATAAAACATACAAATTCTCAATTGAAATGTATTTTAAATCAATCTCTTTCCAATTATTTGATAGCAGCAGATAATTCATTTGGCTTAATGCTAACAGGTTTAGACTTGAATACTACCAGTGTTCACATCAATAAGGCAGCTTCTTCATTTGATATCGAAAACATGTCCACCACATACTCTTTATCGGGTTTTCTTGAGAAAGTGAACCATGAGAAGGACCACAACTTCCTGAATTTTGAAATGGACATAGATGGTGCTTCTTTCAATTACGTAAGAGAAGTTCTTGAGCTGTCAGGTTTCATTGGAAACGAATCCCTTGGAGCATGGTACTCACTAGACCAGCCATTAAACCCTTCATTATTCAAGGAATTGGAGAGATACATGCACAATGAACAGCAATGCTCTCCTGAGGAGTTTGTTGGCAACTGCGATCACCAACTTCTGTTTGATTTGATGAATGAGACACTGCTTGAGATCTATGAGAGATCATTCACCTATTTCCCAAGGGCCTTCTCTTTCAATAACCACATCCGTCCAATGCCTAAGGGGCACCATGTCCTTGAGGAGGTCTGGGCTAAAATTTGCTCGTACATGATCTTTAGGTCTGAGCTGGACCACTCATTGGATGATATTGTGGCTCAAGATTTGGCAAAGCGTGATGATTGGACGACTCATCCATTCGAAACAGAATGTGTAGCACTTGAACTGGAAGATTTGATTTTTGAAGAACTCCTAAACGAAGTTATTTTCTCGCAAGATAGTTGAGGCGACTACATGTTGCCTCTTGAAGGTGTTGTTTCCCCTTTTAGCTAGTTCTGCTTTGTACATAAATTTTGTGCATGATACATTTGAGTATGTACTTCATTTTATATATAGAAAATCATGGTTATAGCTTGATTGCCTTGATTCATAGGCAAAGAAATCAATTGACAGCGCCACCCCAGGTCCCCAACTGCAGTCTGTTGCATGACTACAGGTTCTTCAGCTTGTCCAATGTCTTCTGGCAATCAAATGCAGCATGAAGGGTAAGAAAGGAAGAATATACAGAGTGATATTCATATAGGAATACATTGCAATAATATAGGATAGCTTCTATTATTGTGAAAAAGTGATGATATTTTTGTAATCTTACGTTATCATAGTAAAGATCTTCCATGTTTGTTTTTCTTCATATGAATTTTTTATAAATCTAGTTTTAAGGGTTTTTATTTTTATTTATATTAGGTATAGATGGATAATGTCTCAAAAAGATATAAGATGACTATAGTAGGAATATAAATATATAAAAAAAAATATATATATTTTCTGGTGTTCTGGTATGCTGGTTTGGTATTAACATAGCAGCTGAAGTCCCATTGGATGTTTATTTTAACAAGTTGTTTTTGTATGGAGTTTTTTCAAATGCAATTATGATACTATCAAAAGGGTTTGACATGAGGTTTAAAAATATGTCATAATCGTGTATTAGTAATGTCAACTGTATCTTGTAACATCTTTTAAAATATTGAATTACTCATATCAACTTAAGATCATTATATGTTTTTCAATTATCAAAAACATTTGTTCTCGCATTTCTATAGTATTCGATTTAAAGATCGTGGTAATATTGAAGTGTTTTTAGTGAAGATGATAGAATGAAAACACTTGTAAACACACTAGTAACTGTTAATCCATTACTGTCATGTGTTTAATTGCTTTGTAACAACTTAAAGGGCAGATACAAATCATAACACAAATATAATTCTCATTATTTTGGACGTACGAATTCAGTTCGTGTCCAACTTTGTTCACAAAAATATAAGTGTACGAAATTAATATCAATCAATGATAAAAGCCATAAAACTCTAATTGCCTATACATTTTCGATCAACCTCAGTCAACATAAGTTACTGTCTTTTTATTGTTAATTGATGAGTCAAAAAATGAAGTTTTAACGCTTAAAATCTACGTGAGTATTAGAATTTATTTTTATAAATAAAATTTCGAAAATTTATTCAAATAATGGTAACAAATCCATAATTACAAGGCTTTCAGTATCAAGTGGCCCAAGCCCACATTATAAACCAACACCCCCGAAAAAAAAAAAAAAAACCGACGAGCAGAGAGAAAGGTGTCTTAAACCTTTGTTAAACCTCCCGTCTGCCGTTGAACGTCGACGAGTGACCAGCGTTACTGGCAACGGTGATCTCGGCGGTGACAGAAACCAAAATGCTAAAATTTTTAACGGTGAATCGTTTTCTCCTCTGTTTTTGTTATCTTTTGATTTTGCTTGAATAGTTGATGCGAGCTATTCTACTTCTAATATGCTGCTACTAATATCTTAATTTACAATCGTTTTTTGTTCTGAAAAATGATTTGGGTATACTTTATTTTCTCATTTTTTTTTAATCTATGCGAGTTTATTTATTGCTTGGTATCATTTTAACTTCTGTTTTAAAAAATTTTAGTGTCATCATTATTATTTTTTTTTATTGAATTGCTTCATGTGGGGTTGACGTTGATTTTTTTTTTTTTTTTTTCACATTAGAATACAGTGATTGGTGGAGCTGTGATACAAGAGAAATATGCGTTTTGAGAGATTTTGATGTTAAAAATTTTGAGTTTTATTTGGATTTTGCAACTGTTTGATGAAATGTCTGAGAGAAAGTACATTCTATAGAAAGTAAAAGAACCGTACGTTTGAGTTTGATCCGTATATGGGTTTGTAGAATTTCTGAGTTTGAGAAGCAAATGTGGATGCTACGTGTGAAATTGGTTTGGCACCTAGAACCTTTCAGAAGATCTTTGGATTCGCCATGGCGTTTTGTGTCTATCTTTGCTTACTCAGATGTTCCACAGAAGAAGGCAAAGGCTGCCCCTTTGCAGGTTTGCCACCTCCTTTGCATACACCCACCATATGTGCACATTTGTACTTGTTCTTGGAATTCATTTTAGGCTTTGTGTTCTTGCAGGAGACTAGAATGAGAGACAGGTTTACACTTTATGGTAAAGGAGGCGATGGTGGGAGCGGTTGTTCCAGTGTTCGCCGTAGCCGGCATGATCGCCGTGGCAGACCTGATGGTGGGTTGTGCAAAGTTTTATTGCAATAATCATTTTTCTAGCTGTGCATTGTATTGTTTTTAGACTACCATCATCTTCCGCGAATACTAGCTTGGCTCACAATACTCTTTAGCAAAGAAAAGTTATCTCTGCAAATTTTGGTCATTTTGACAGTTAAACGTGTTTCTTCCACTGAATTTGTGAAACAGCATCTAGAGTTTGCTGCTTTGACATTTTTACATGAAATTAATGTAGGTGGAAATGGTGGAAGAGGTGGTGATGTGATTCTAGAATGTTCCCCCTCAGTGTGGGACTTCAAGGGTTTGCAACATCACATTGTATGTTGTCATTATTTTTCTTTCTTAACAATATACTAGCTTGGTTGTCCAACAGTGAACTGAGTAATAGTTGTAATGTGCTTGCAGAGAGCTGGTAGAGGGGGACATGGTTCCGCAAAGAATAGGATAGGAACCCGTGGAGAAGACAAGGTATTTTTTTGCCCTTTTTTTGTTGGTTAAGAGGCTGCATTTACCTTCAGGATTGTGTTATAATTAATTTTGTTAAAAACTAAAATGAAACGCAGTATTTCATCAAGTGATTATTTTATCTGGCAGGTTGTCTTAGTCCCTGTTGGCACTGTAATTCATCTTTTAACGGGTGAGATTCCATCTAAGGTTGAAAAACAGTCGGAAAAAGATTTGGATCCCTGGGAACTTCCAGGTGCACTTGTTGCCGATCTTTCTGAATCTGATCAGCAGTCTACCATTGGGAACCCAATTATGCCAGATGAAGTCAAGTCTGTATGTAATACGGGCAATTTATCATCTCGTACTGTAACAACGGTAGAGGCATCTGCATGCATGCAGCAAACCACTCAAGCTGAGAGGGAAGGCGAAGAAGAAATACAATTTAATGTTGCAGAATTAACCAAACAAGGTCAGCAAATCCTAATTGCTTGTGGAGGGGATGGTGGTTTGGGTAATGTGTGTTGTCCAAGTGTTTCAAGTAAGCCTAAGATTATGAAGTCTGGAGTTTACAGGGATGGTGAATCTAACGTTGAGCTGTCTGAAGATGATAAATCCTCCCTTAGTGCTGGTAAGCCTGGTTCTGAGGCTGTTCTTATACTAGAACTCAAGAGCATTGCCGATGTGGGCCTTGTGGGTATGCCCAATGCTGGTAAAAGTACTCTTTTAGGAGCTTTATCAAGGGCTAAGCCTGCTATAGGTCATTATGCCTTTACAACTCTTAGGCCAAATTTGGGGAATCTGAACTTTGACGACTTCTCAATTACAGTGGCTGACATTCCAGGACTCATAAGGGGTGCCCATGTAAATCGTGGGCTTGGACATGCTTTCCTGCGGCACATTGAACGCACAAGAGTTCTGGCTTATGTGGTAGACTTAGCTTCTGGATTAGATGGTAGAAAGGGCATTCCACCCTGGGAACAACTCAAAGATTTAATTCTAGAACTTGAATACCATCAGGAGGGATTATCTGATCGGCCCTCCTTAGTAGTAGCTAATAAAATCGATGAAGCAGGAGCCGAAAAAGTGTATGAAGAACTGGAAAGAAGAGTGCAAGGTGTTCCTATGTATCCAGTTTGTGCTGTCCTAGAGGAAGGAGTGCCAGAGCTTAAAGCTGGTCTTAAGTTTCTTGTGAATGGTGAGAAATCACAGAGACTCAGTTTAGAAAATATTAATCTTGATTAATTTATTAGGTACCACTGTTGTCATCCCCAAGCATCCTATATCCCCAAAAATAAAAATACAAGGAAAGAATTTTTGTTTATGTTTCAATGCTAGGCAATTGGCATAGAGCTGGAATAGCATTGGAATCATTATCTGATTCAATCTTGATGTGTAAAATCATTGCTAATTTTCAGCTTTGGTACAATGTAAGACTGCTATGAGTTAGTGGTGAGTTTTGCATTTTCTAGTGCAAGGGAAAAGTTGAACTGTTGAAGATGTCTATGTTAATATCGAACTCGGTTTAATATTCTAATTTATTTTTTTTCTATAACCGATGAAAGTAGTTGGTTCGGTGATGATATATTTATTATATCCCAGAAATATCTGATGAGGACAAAAGAAGAATTGACAATGTTAGTGCTACACTGCTATTGGGCCAATGGCTTGATAGATTACCAACTTTGAGAATGTGATTTCAATTTACTCTTTTTTTACTGCTAGTAGTTGAGGCGTTGATCATGGTACCAATTGAGGTGTGACAACTCCATAATATGTCTCTGCCACCTTATGTTATGAGCTCAGACCGAGGTCCACACAAAGCATCATAAATGGTTGATCTCTTTGAATGGTGGTTCATTGTATCTGTAGCATTACAAGAGTTTATGGCTTGAGAATTTCAATTCTTTTTGTGGGTCCCTATTAATGTTAAAATTATTAATTTTTATCATCACTCAATGTGATTGAATAGTGAAAAGCGTTTATTTAATTTCGTAGTGTCTCACACTATAATCGAGAATGGTATCTTGTGAAAAAAAATATTTCTTCTTGGAACAGAGCCTTGCGTCTGTTGGAATGACTTTCTTGTTCAATTTTGCCTTTTCCAAACAGGAAATATTATTCAAATCAAGTCACTATCTTTCCATCTAAACCAATAATCAAATTCCGTTGACATTATTCTAAAATTCATTATAGCTTATTTTTTCTTAAAGTTGTCAAAGAAGTTCTCATAAATTTTAGAGAATTTATCAGAAACCACTAGCAAATAAAGTCATTGGGACAAAATTCAAAAAAAAAAAAACTATGTAAACCAATTATATTCTAATCAAAATATCAAGAATAAGAAATATCTTTGAAATTAAGCCTTTTATATTATTTAAAGAAGAAAAAAAAAAAAGGACAAAAGCAAAAGAAAAGTTGAATAAATTTGGCATAGAGAATCACATGCCCAAATAAAAGCAGATTCCACAATGAAGGGACACAGGCAATTGAAGGCCCACCTGAGAGTTTCTTTCCTTCATGTAGCATTGAGACTTCTGCCCTCCTAGCAATCATTTCAAACACATCTTTATGCTTTTTCTGCAAGATAGGGAGGTCCCACTGGCCCATTACCATTAGCATTTGACTCTATGGTTCACACAAAGTGTACGTTGCTTTTCTTTTGCTTTTGAGAGCAGAAAATTGAAAATAGTAGCCCAAGAAAAGCGCGTTTCAGAGAGATATTGTCTGCCTTTTGAGTTAAAAATAAAGCATTGCCAATGCAGGTGGAGTGCATGTGCAGATCGTGGAAACCACTCCTTCTGCTAATAAAAGTGGAAGAAGGAATTTCCATTATTTTCACCATCAATTAAAGACCCTCCTTTTGATTCAACGAGACTTGAGGGAACCTCTTCAATTTATCTTTTATTTGGTATGTAAACTAAGAAAAAGATTTGTATGGGTTGCTCTCATGGCGTCAACGGTAAGATCATTCATTTATATGATGTTATATCATATAACTTGTACAATTCTGATAATGTAACTGGCTGATAACGTTGATGTAATGTTTAAGATCATTCCGTGTAATATTATCATTGAAGTAAGATGTGTTATAAACCATGGTTAATAATTATGATTATTTTTTCTTGTCAATAACATGTATTCATTATAAAAGTGATTGGTCACTATAGCAATCGAAGTAATTTTTTATATGTACTAAAAAGTATTGACAATTTTGTAGTTGAATTGACAATTATGTAGTAGAGTTGGGAGTTCACAAAAATTCTCATGGTAAAATAAACCAAAGAGGAGCAAGAGTCATTATTTTCACTAGCATTTGTCAAACCAAAGCCATTTAAAGAATTGATACAAGAAAGATTCCACGCTGTACAAATCAAATAATACTTATATTTCAATCAATTTTATAAAATCATACATTTTGTTTATTTAATTCATGAGATATTTATAATTCTCTTGCACTTACTATTACCGTCATTAGTTCAAAATTTGTAATTAAAAGTTCGCTCCAAAACACTATTATATATATTCTCCGATGAAGGATCCCTTAAAGTGAGGAATAATTAATGATCGGCGGCCATTCGTCATTCAAAAAATATAGATATATATAAGGTACAAGAAAGCTATCCAGCTACCCAATTTGATAAACACAACAGATTACCTTTTCTTTTCTTTTTTTCCTTTTTTAAGTAAACCAGTTTTACCGCCACTAGTGATCCAACTACCGTGAGGATTTTTTTTTTTTTTTAAATTGATATTGATTCAAAAAAATAATCAAAATCAAACGAGATAAAACATTCACTATGCAGATTGGAGAGCAATTTTCATATAAAAATGAGTAATCCATACACAGGAGGAGGGGTTCATAATTTTTAATGGGATGAGGATGTAGAACCCGTGATCTTAGTATGGTCACGGGTGACAGAACCTTTAACCGTTGAGTTACTGTCAAAGCTACTAAGGGAGCCCTCATTTGAATAAATAAATATATAGATGTATAGTGAAATAAATTGTTGTAGCTTTGATGGGTTCAAAACTGCAAAAGTTTGACTCAGAAAAAATTAAGTTTATTCTCCAAATTGAATAGATAACAGTGAAGAGATTGAGAAGGCCGAGATCCAGACCTCACTGCTACGTTGTAGCGAACTGATATGTTGGTTACATCAAGAAAATGAGGACCACAAAACTATTTGTTCTTTTAGTTTTCAAAAAAAAAAAAAATTATTTGTTCTTTTTAGTAAGAGCCAACTAATATGCCCTTATGTAGTTGAACAGTATTTCGGTGGTTAAAGACACTATCATCGGTCATCTTATATAATATCAAATATCTCTTCAATTTTTATATTATTACGTGCAGATAAGCAGAACTGCGTGCTTTCTCCCTTCTCGAAATATTAACTCAACATTTCTTGATTTTTTAATATATCACGAAGAATTTCTAGTCCCAAAGTTGATGATTGGTATACAATTACAGCTATGGGAACGATATTTCAATGGTTTTTCTAGTTGTGACAGAGAATTTGATTGTTTGAACTTAAAGACTTCGTATGTATTTATAGGAGATGTGACGTTACTGAGGTTTTGCCTTCAATTGTTTGCTTGATCATTTTTCCTCATTGCTAATTTTGTTAAGATGCATGAATCTCCATGAGCTACTCTCTCCATCTGTATTTTATCTCTCTTTCTCTCTCTCTCTTTATATATATACGCATGTACTAAAATTAATTGATATTAACAAATGGATTAAAATTAAGTTAATTAAAATCTACAAAATCATTCACTGCTTTGTTTGGTTTATATGTCAATCCTCATCTGTACTTACATAAATCGGTCTCATTGATAGCGTTATTATATGAATACTGCATCGCAAAAGTACTATTGATTGTAATCATTTCAGTATTTCACTACTAAATATATGATGAAAATTATAACTTTTTAAATTTATTTCGAATATTGCTAATCTTTTTTACTATTTATTATTGTAATGAGTATTTCGATTTGCTGTTTTCTCTCTTAATCTGGTGGCAATATTACAGCAGATCTTGATAGTGTTATCCTATCACTTGTAACAAACGAGGTCAGAGTAAAAGGATACTCATCCAATTACCATGAGCCGTGTGAGATAAAATTTAGACCATATTTGGAAAATAAGATTTGTGGCAAGTTTGAGATTCAAATCTCATGTTTGGGCTCATGAATGAAATTTCAAATCCAATCCTAAAGTCACTCAACTTCTATTATGATAAAAATGTTATTTTCAACGAAAATTGTGAGATTTGATGGGTTTGGAAACGAGCATTCCATCTTTATTTATTTTTTTTTCAAAATTTTTTAAAATTAATTTTAAGTATATTATAAAATATTTAAATTAAGTTTGTTTCAATATAATATTAATTTATACTAAATATAATATAGTGTAATTTTAATTCAATTACAAATTTATCAACTATGAGACTGTAATTCTCCAATCAAATCTAATATATTTCAATCCAATCCAATTCAATTAAATTCATTTTATTTCAATCTCATGTGTTAAAGATACTCAAGTGTTATCAGCATATTTTATAAATATTTTACGTGATTTTACTTTAATTATCGCGAGAATAGATGTCCCAGCGTAAAACAGACAACACCTATACAATTCATTTCAATCATGCCACGTGTACGGTCCAGATAAACTCCTCTTCAAGCCACCCACATTATAAATCGCAGCTTCAAGCTGCGTTTAAAACTCGTCCCAACACAGAGTTCAAGTGAATTCAAGTTGCTTTGTTTTCAAATCTTCCTCTTAAACGAACAAATCTTGTCTCTCAATCTCCAAACGAAAATGTCTTGCTGTGGTGGAAACTGTGGCTGCGGCTCCGGCTGCAAGTGCAACGACGGCTGCGGAGGGTACGTTTCGTTTGTTTTTGTTTTCCTCATAATCCATTTCCATGCTTTATTTGCTTAGTGGGTTTACAGCTAGATCTTTTGTCATTTTTTTTTTTTAATGTAAAAACTCTTATCTATTTTGACATGCAGATGCAAAATGTACCCTGACTTCAGTGTCTCTGAGACCACCACCGCTACTCAGACCATCATCGCTGGTGTTGCCCCTGCCAAGATGTATGTGATGCGGTCCATGATACATAATCATTATTTCAAATTTGTAAGGCTTTTGTCTTGAAAACATCACCGGCTATTGATAATCTTCAATTGGGTGTGGTTTTTTAGGTACTCCGAGGGGTCTGAGATGAGCTTTGGAGAAGAGAACGACGACAAGTGTGCAGGCGGCTGCAAGTGTGGAAGTGGCTGCTCATGCAGCCATTGCAAATGCTGAAATCACGGAGGTGCCCCATATCAAAGCAGCAGCAACTATATGTGGTGTTTTTTTATATTAAATAAGATGATAACAAACAAGGCCATCGTTAGTTTGTCCATGGCCGAGTTGGTGTCTTTAGTTACTAATTATCTGTGTCTGAATTTGCTGCTTTGGTTATGGGAGTTTTAATGTGTGTCTTTAGAAGGAGAGCATGGATTGTATGAAATCAGTGATCAATCAATACACATCTCCTTTCAATAATGTCGTGTGTACTTTTTGCTTCTCTCTCTCTTTTTTTTTCCCTATATATAGTTTGTCGTCAATTTGATCTCCATGGAAATACGGACGATTTGTTATAGTTATACATATTTTATAAATATATATGAACTAAAATATATTGATGTATCGTAAAATTTTTATGAACATATTTTGATAAATTTTTAACTAGTTCAATATTTATTTAAGAATATATGTATATATAAAAGAAAAGAAAAGAAAAAAACCCAGAATGAATCATCCTCTTGCCTAAGACCAAACATTACATATTTACATTTGTTGTTCATTTATTGATTAGCTTTGATGGATTCAAAACAGCAAATGGCTGATACTCAAATTAATTCTATATTCCAAATCCAATATAAAGAAACTTCTATTTATCGTTCGTTTATTGGTTTATTTATTTTTTAATTATTATCATTATTTTGTGAATGATGGGTTAAAAATGCCGAATGTTTGATATTCAAAAAATTAGTGTTGTATTTCTAGTCTAACAAAGAAATCTAGAAGCCTGAAATCTGGATTTCTCTAGAGCGTCTTTGAACTGAAATTTGATGGTTACATGCAAAAATGGAGGAGCACAAAAAATATATATTTTTTACTAGGAGCAAACTTATATCCTCTTATTAATTATGAGATTGGAAAAAAAAAACAAATAATAAGATTATGATTTAATCACTTATTAAAAAATATGATTTAATCGTGATAACAAAAAGGAAATTGATATTTGCAAAGATTATAGTCAAATGTCTCTTTAATTCTTATATTATTTCATGTAGATTGTATGCTTCGTGTTTTCTTGAATTATTTACTTGATATTCCTGTCAATTTTTCTACACTATCACAAACTAATGTCTAATAGGGTCCACTTTAAGTTACTGTACCAAGATTAGTACAGTATATCTGTTCTCAGTGCGAGTGCGTTATGAAAACTTTCCGTTACATCTCTCCTCTGTAAGCGAATAAATTAGAAAGAAACTCTTTAGGGTGGTAAGGATAATTTTTTCTTTTCAAATTGCACTATAATATCTATTATAAGGATCCAATCCTATTAAGCTAAAAAAAATCTAATAGGATCCACAAGGTTTCAATATTCCCAAAGCTTATGGTCAGGATTTAATTACGATACTGACAATGCGATTTTCAATTGTTACTTGGTCAATTTTGGTTGATTGCTAATTTTGCAAAGAAGCCAGAAGCTTCATAAGTTAACATCATCATCCCTCTCTTCGCATATATATATATAAATAAACTGCATACCACCCCCTAAACTTTGTCTAAAAACGTACTAAAACACATACGTAAAGCCTCCACTTTCCTCAAATTTTTATTGTTGACCAAAAATTTCGTCAAATAACCACTTTAACTATGAATAAGAAATAAAATTATTAATAAATAGTATTTTTTAGTTAAGAAAATACTAATTAGAAATAATAATATGATATTCTCAAAAATTAATAAAGTAAATAATATTAATAAAATAATAATATATTTATTATTATTATTATTTAAAAAAAAAGTAATTTGGTCCCCTTGGAGATCAGATCATGGTCTCCATCACCGGGGACCAAATATGGTTTCCGATGGAGACCTGAAAACTTGATAAAAACACAACAAATTTCTAAATTAGTAAAAACGAATCAAAAAGCACACACCTTTCCATAAAACGAACAAATCCAACTCCACCTCCTCCTCCATCGTCCCTCAATCTCTCCTCCAAACTCTCCACATCCCCTACCACCTCAGAATCCGCCTCAAAATGCTGACCTCCATCTCACTCCTCCTCTCCTTTTTTCTGGGCATCCCCAGGTCCATCCAAAAGACCACCCCAACGAAGAACACATAAGACCCCACAAACCCTACAGCTAGCTAGAGGAAAATTTGAAGTAGACAGAAAACAAGAAGAGAGCAGCCACCAAGTAGAACCCCACGTCCCTGACGAAGCAACCGGGATTGACAGGAAAAGGGGCAGCGTGGATGGCGACGAAACCGACAACGAATGCGGAGACGAAGGCGCCGACGGAGAGGATGGAGGCGAAGCCAGTGCCGCAGTGGTGGGAGCGGAGGGAGAGAGGAGGGAGGAGAAGACGTCGCGGGAGCCATTACCGAGGGCGAGGAAGGTGACGGCGGGCATGGACGGAGAGAGGAGAGGAGGTTGGTGACGGGGGAGAAGTGGGGGTAAGTGGTAGGAGGGGTCAAAGAGGAGGGAGGCCAGTTTTCTGGCATTTTTAAAATTAATTAATATATTATTATTTAGTTAATATTATTTTATTTTATTAATTTTTGAAAATATTATATTATTTTTAATTATTATATAATTAATTAATTAATATTATTTTTATTTATTTTTAATTTTTAATATTTTTTTAATCATAAATAAAATGATCATCCGACCAAAATTCTTAATCAACCGTTAAAATTAGCGTAACTTAGGTTGGGGGCTTAAGCATTTCATTATATATATATATATATATTTATAATAGAATTAAAATAGCTAACAGGTCCGCGGAAATGATAAAGCAATCACCCGTAATGGAAAGCCATATAATTCTATAATAAAAGGACATTTTTACACGTACTTGTAAAATGAATATAACTTAAATATTTTATTATAAGAACTTAATAAGTTTATTATTTTAATTAATAATATAAATATGTAAATTGGTCTCATTAATAATATACATATAGTATTATAAGTATTTTCGCGATCAAATTTAATGGATCGAAAAAAACTCAAAAGGTGGGTCCAGCAACAAGAGGGTCCAAAAATATCTATCTCTGTCCACTTGAGGTCTGCTCGCTTTCTTCTCGTTCATCTATTCATCTGTCCGTTGGGAAATCTGATTGATATCCTGATCGCGTACCTGATCGCTCATCGACTCTTCCTTTGTGATTGTTTATAAGTTTGCAACTAAGTTCGTCCATTAGACTGGTCGGTTGCTCGTTCTCTTGTCCACGCAACCCCTCTGGTCTGTCTATTCGTGTTCGCATCCCTGCTCGTCTATGAGGTCTATTGATTACCGATATATCTAATCGCTGAAGTGCTCGCATATAGCCTATATCAGTGACTCTCAAGATGTTTAGTTTACTCGAACTTTATTTGTTCGTTAACTCAACAGACTACTCTGTTCGTCGAGGAGTTTACCATTGCTACATCTTTCTTTTCGCAAGTTCAATGGAAGTCAAAGCTATCAAGCAGATTACAGTCTAGGGCGTGTCGTGCACGTCAATCCCGTCAGAAATTATAATCTGGATTATGAGTATCCCACCTAACCCACATGGGTTAATCGCCTAAACTCATGCTTTGGACAGAATTAGTCTGGCGCTTTCAGTAGCATTAAATGCAGTTCAGACTCGTTAAATACAACTTAGACACATTAAATATAACTCATCATTATACTTTTATTTCACTGTACATTATTTTATTATGTTCTACTAAAGTTGCTCCCCTCTACTATAAATAGGGGAGGGCTTCCTTTGTAAACATAGACATATCTTGAGTGCCGTTACTCCGCTAAAATAATGAGAGAGTATACAATGGACGTAGACATTTTTTTGGGTCGAACCACTTAAAATATTGTATTCGTTTTTCTCTTCTTTGGCCTCATTTACTCCATTTGCTTTCTTTATTTTGCCAATCATAACAACAAATCCAAAACTGTAGCTTGAGCCAAAAAATGAACCTGATCGGCTAATTCCGGACGTCGACATATAGTAATTCTACCTGTTTCATAACTTTAAAATGATACAACAAATCAATCAAATTTATTAATTATATTTGAATTAAATATTAAAAAAAAATTATTTTAAAAAAGAAAATATAATGAATAAATTTGATTGATACATTCTAAAATGTAATGATAGTAAAATTACCCTATATATATATATCGAAAGAATTCATCAATAGTATTATCATATGAATCCTGTAGAGCAAAAACAACACTTTTATAATTTTATTTAATTTAACAAAATATAAATTGATTTGCTGTTTTCATCTTACTCTAGTGAAAACGTAACGCAAAGGTACAGTACAAATAATAAATAAAACAATTTTTAAGTACAGTATCTATAACAATTTTAGTTTAACAAAAGCGCTTCCTGATAAAATCATCATATTTGAACATTGAAACAATTCAATTCCCATCCTGAAAATTTTTGGTAACATCGTTTTAAATTGATTATCCAAAACTTTGTTTATTGTGATTCGCCGATGCTAAAATAGATTATTAAAATTCAACAGTGATCGAGCACGTCCTTATCTAATCATATTCTATATTCAAATTATTGGAGGTGAAAGTCTTATGAAACGTACTTTATAAATATATATATTTTTTATTTTTTTGAGAATATATATTTTTAATTACTATGTAAATAACATTTAATGGAGTTGGTGAAATCGTCATATGCAATCCTCTAAAATCATGACACGTGTACCGCCCAGTGAACCCCACTTCAAGCCAACCACATCATAAATACCAGTGAAGCTGCGTAGGAAACCCATCGCAGCAGTTGACTGGTTTCTATTGCTTTGTTTTCAAACATATATTTCTCTCTCAATACCCAAAAGAAAATGTCTGGCTGCAACTGTGGTTCCAGCTGCAACTGCGGCAGCGACTGCAAGTATATTTAATTTCCTTGGTTATTTTGCCATTTCTGTCTTGTTTTTCTTTTTTTCTTCACAGTCTAGATTCCATGCTTTATTATTATTATTTTTTCTGATGGGTTTACAGTTTCTCTTGTTTGTGTTTTGGTTTCTGTTTTAATAATTCTCTCCTGATTATCGATTTCGACACGCAGATGCGGTAAAAAGTACCCTGACTTGAGTGTCTATGAGACGACCGCCACCACTCAGATAATCATCGCTGGTGTTGCCCCAGTCAAGACGTATGTGATGTGCCCCCCATGATATACAATTATTTCATCAAGCTTTGATTGATTTTCTCTTTTAGTGACTCTGCTTTATAATCTTTTGAATTGGGTGAGTTTGTTTTAGGCACCCTGAAGGGTCTGAGATGAGCTACGGAGCAGAGAACGACGACAAGCGTGCAGGTGGCTGCAAGTGTGGAAGCAGCTGCAACTGCGACCCTTGCAACTGCTGATGAAGTAAAATAAAAAACATGGAGGTACCCCAAATCAAAGCAGCAGTAACTATTGTGTTTTATATTAAATAATGAGGCCATGGTTTGTTTGTCCATGGCCAATTAAGCTGGTGTTTTAGTTTCGTGTCCGAATTTGCTGCTTTGTTTATGGGAGTTTTAATGTGTGTCTAGAAGGAGAAGTTGGATTGTATTTGGTTTGATTAAATCAGTAATTAGTCAATACACATATGACGTCTCCTTTCAATAATGTTGCGTGTACGCGTTTGCTTCTCCTTTTATATAATTTGTATTTTAATGTATCAAATTCAAAGCTCATTCATTTGGTCATCGCAAGATGGATGCGTAGTTTACAAATATTTAAAGAGGAAATATGTTGATGTCTACTGGATATATGGAAGTAAATATTGGAATGGTGTAAAATTTATTTCGATAAATTTTTAATTTATTACAAAAAAATGAAAATGAGATATTACCTACCACACCGACGTTATATATTTATATCTGTTGTTCATTTATAGAAGTAGCTTTGATGGGTTCAAAACACCGAACGTTTGATATTTAAAAAATTAATTTTATACTCCTAATCCTGTGATGAAGAGATTGAGAAGACGGAAATCTGGACTTCTCTTCTAGTTTGTGTTTAAACTGAAATTTGATGGATACATACAGAAAATAAGGACCACAAAACTATACTTTTTTAGTAGAAAAGCAAGGAACCAAACCATATGCCACTAATCAATTACGAAATCAGACCCAAGAAAAAATAATAATAATAAAATTATGATTTAATCATAATAAACAAACAAAAAAAAAATTGTTATTTGCAAGATTTATAGACAAATGTCTCCTCAAATTTGATATTATTACACAGAAATGCAAAGTTGCATGCTTCACGCTTTCTAGAACTTTTTACTTGATACTCCACTCGATTTTCTATAATATCACAAAAGAATTTCTAGTAAGGACTACAAGGTTCGATATTCCCAAAGCTGGTGGTTCGGATTTAATTATTGCACTGAAAATGAAATTTTCAATTGTTAACTTGATCCATTTTGATTGACTGCAAATTTTGCTAAAAGATACAAGAGTCTTCGTAATTTACGTCTCCGTCTCTCTTTGGCGGACTTTTTATTCTGTCCACTTGATCAAGCTTATTATTTTGTTAAGTATACCAATTGTTTTCAAAAAATTTTCTGTATATCATTTAATATCTCATTTCAGAATTAAAATTTACATGTCGGTATCGCTAATATCATATTAGTGGAGAAAGACCTCGTATAGTTAAAATTTTAAAAATTAACATTTGACTGAATACTTACAATGAAAGTTTTACAATATTTTTTATTTATCATAAATATTGCTAATCTTTTTCTTCATTATTCATTATTGTAATGATTATTTCGATTTGCTTTTTTTATCTTACTCTCCTGAAAATGCAACAGAAATTTTTGTAGTACAAACGACAACTAGTAAAAGTTTTTAGTACAATTTAATTCAAGAAAAATATTTTCCAATTAAATCATAATATTTGAACTATAAAGTGTAAAAGATTAAAAATTAAAACAGGCCAATTCCTTTTTTATATAAAATATTAAATGTTGTTTTTTATATTTAATGTTGTTTGTACACTTTTTTATATAAAGTGTACAAACAACATTAAATGGGTCCACTTTGTTTCGATCTTTAAATATGAATTTGATTTAGGTTTATCATAATTAAGATTTTGGAATTTAAAATTTATATAAAATATTGAGCTTATTTTAAAGTAAATTAATTCGATCTTTTAAATATAAAATTGATTTAGGCTTATCATAATTAAGATTTTGGAATTTAAAATTTATATAAAATGTTGGGCTCATTTAAAGTAAGTACAATTTATGTCATATTTACTACTTCAAAGATAAGTATTGGAACACCAACTTTTAGCATGGATAGTTATGTACTTTCCATCATCCAAGCTATCGAGGGTTTAATTCCCACAAATCATATGACTTGTGTAATATTTGATCTCGATCGATCATAATAGTCATTTAACCCGTTCGGTATCAGTTTGATAAAAAAGGTAATCATTAAATGCAACATATGATAACATAAAATGATGTAGAACCCCAATACCCAAATTGTTTCTTCGAACTCTTTATCACTCACAACCAGATTTGATTCACACCAAAGTAATTCAGGTTGATTTGTTCTATCGCCCAAGAAATGCGTATTGACAAGAACCCAAGAGAATAACCCTTGAACCCAAGATCAAAGCAATCAAGAACAATAGAAATAGGAAGTAGAATTGAAATACAAAGATAAACTCAATTGCATCAATTCAACACCTTAAGTATAAAATCACAAGAAAAACAAACTCTCTTATATTCCATATAGGAAATGTTTGAAGAAATATTCAGATCCCTCAAAAATGAAATTTAACAGCCCTATTTAAAGATTTTACAACCAAAATGTATATTGAGCCTAAGCACTAATCAAGGTGGAGTCAACCCTCTCATAAATGCCAAAAATAACTCATTGATTCTTGCCATCATGAATGTCAAAATAACTCATTGATTCTTGCCATTAATTAGTGAATGAATTTGGACACCACTTGAATGGTTGGAAATGAGATGAGGATTCTTGCCATTAATTAGTGAATGAATTTGGACACCACTTGAATGGTTGGAAATGAGATGAGGCGAATCCAAAGCTAGTCTTTTAGCTCAATTATATTAATCAAATTGGGCTCTTTAAAATCTCTATGCTTAGATAGCCTATTATCAACCCAATTTTGCATAAATAGTTGAAGTTGTTAATTTAACCTTTTAGCTCGGGCCCTAGTGATTGATCTGTTAAAATCTTCAAGATGAATCTTCAAGTCACTTTCTTGAATATTAGTGGTATATGGAGCGGCATTTGTAACATAAAACGTGTCTTAAAGATATTTAGTTTAAGTTTGACCATAAACTAAATTAGATTATATAGTTATATCATAATAAAACCGCACTATATTTTAAAAGAGTTGCGATATTTAAACTATATTAAAATTGTACATGCACTCCTCGTAATTACACCTCATTATAAGCTAATTATAAAAAAAATAAAAATCAAATATATGTAATAATAACTCACTTAATGTGAAAAAAAAAATTCTTATTTTTATTATATTTCTTAACTAATTTTACAAAAAATATTTTAAAAATAAAATTGAAATTATTTCAAAAAATATTTAGTAGGGGTGGACTAACCAAAGCGTCCGCATACTTTTTTTTAAAAATAGACAATTAGATCAAACCAATTGATTCAGATTCCATTCAGTGGCCTGTTAGTTTGTTGGTTGGTATTTAAATGATTATTATATTGAATGAAAACTCTTTTATCATCGAAACACATTAAAACGTGACATCGAGATGTAGAGTCTCAATCATCACGCATTACTATTATCACACAAAATGAAATTAATAGTCCAATACTTAGCTTATTGTGATTGGACAATGCTGAAATAAATAAATAAAATCAACTGTCCACCGACAAATACGCAGTTCACTGGTATTGTGACACGTGTACAGTTTGGATGAATAACTCCATCAAGATAATAAATTCCAGTGAATCTGTGTGCATGAAACCCGCCCCAACACTGAGTTTGAGTGAGTTCTTTCAGTTGCTTGCTTGCTTCGTATTCAATCTTTCTCCTAAACAAAAAAATCTTTTGTCTCTCAATCCCCACAAAAGAAAATGTCTTGCTGTGGTGGAAACTGTAGCCGTGGCTCCGGCTGTAACGGGCACGCTTTCGTTTTTGTTTACTTCACTGTCGGTTTCCATGCTTGATTGTTTTTGGTGCGTTTACAATATTTTGTCCTTTTTGTTTTGGTTTCCGTTTTAAATTCTCTCTTGATGGTCATCGATTCACATGCAGCTGCGGGATGTACACTGACTTGAATGTGTCTGAAACCACCACCGCCACCACCACTTACACCATCATCGCTGGTGTTGCCCCTGTCAAGACGTATGTGATGTGATGTACCCCATGATATCCAGTCATTACATTAAACTTTTGCGGATTTTCTCTTTTAGTACTTTAACTAATATGTTGAATTGGGTGTGTTTGTTGCCGTACGTAGGTACTATGGGGCTTTGAGATGAGCTTTGAAGCAGAAAACGACGACGACAGTGGAAATGGCTGCAAATGCAACCCTTGCAATTGCTAATGAAGGAAGAAAAATGGAGGTCTCCCAAATCAAAGCAGCAGTAGCTATGGTGTTTTATATTAAATAAAAAGGTTTGGTAGCTTTATCTACCACAAGCCTTCCTTTGTATATAAAGAAAAAGCCATGGATAATGCTTCAAATCCTATCCGGGTTGTGGTAGTTTGTTTCTTTGTCCATGGCCAAAGTTGGCGTCTTTAGTTTGTGTTTGTGTATCTGAATACGCTGTTTTTTATGGGAGTTTTAATGTGCATTCAGTTGACTGGGAGAATGGGTTGGATGAATTCAATAACCACTATTATCTACTCTCTATAATGAAGTGTGTACTTGTTTATATTATTTTTTTTCTTAATTACATTACATTACTAGAACTGACTCAAAAAATAATCGGTATCGAATAAGGATTAAACACTGATAGCACGGCTCGAAGAGTTTTTTTTTTTTTTTTTTAATTACATTATATTACTGGGATTAACCCATTAAACAACTGGGATGAGACAAACATTGCTCAGAGAGCGACTTTTATAAGGGAAAAAACAATTCATACATAGATGGAGAGACTCCCTTAAAAAGGAGGGAGAAAACAGCAAACCACTTAGTGTCGAACCCACCACTTATTCATAAGAAGTTGGTGTGTTAGTGCTTATCCATTGCACCAAAGCAATTATATTATTGATTTTAGATTTTATTTTTTGTTAGAAGTACATATTATAATTGACAGGACCTCTGATATTGTTGACGTTCGGATCTAGTCAACTAAGATTCTTGATGCCTAGAATTACAGATAACACAAACAAAGCGAAAAATAGAAGAAGCAAGGCGGAGAGGAAGAAGAAAACCATAAGTTTTACGTGGTTCGACCTCAAAAAGCCTACGTCCACGGTGCCGACTCGACTCCGATAAGGAGAGACAGTCACTATTATTCCGTGTTTTGTTTGAGTTACAACAAGAGAGAGGGAGAGAGTAGAGAATCAGATACCAACCCCCTTTTATAATGATTTTGCTTCTATTTATAGAGAAAGAGATGTGTTACAGTTGATACAATAGGAAATTATTTAATTACACTTCTCAATTCTGATAATCATTAATTATATGGTCAAATCTTGTGGAATCCGGGTCTTGATTAGTTAATTGTATGTTATCCCATTTGTGTCGCTACTATTCTGAGAAAAACTTATCATGCACGTCATTATTTTTCATGAACTGATTCTGCTCTGGACAGGCTATAGCTCATCCAAAACGAGCTGATGAGCTGATGAATTGATGGACGAGCTCATGCTAATCAGGTGGGCCTCTGCCTGTTAGGCCGATTCATTGGATCATTTTCGTTGGGCTTTTACCAGCCCATTTAGACAGTCCAAAAAATACCCATAACAGATATCAAAACTCTAACGAGCAGTCTGGAATACAATATTATTTAACTCTACTCTTAATTAAGTGTAAGAGATGAGCTCATACTGAAGTAAAAAACTGTTCTCTAAAGAGTTTAAATGTAATTTATCAAGATATAGATGAGTCACATTAAAATTATTCATATCATGGATATTACTACTGAAATTGCGATCTTGCTTTGTGAGAATGCTCAGGGTATGATTGATTATCGCCTCAAACAAACTATGAGTAATATTTTTTCTGGACTGGGTTTATTGTCTCATAGACAATTATTTATTTATTTTTTAAATTTGACGAAAAAATGGGAAGAGGGGTGTGAGGAAACCCTATCGGTAACAAGAAGATGACGAAAGTGACCCCACTGCACTGAGTATACAGTACATAGTGGAATGGTTTGACCCACGGAATGCTTTGCCACTGTGAGTAAAGGAAAAATACCATTTAATTTATAATCAGATGTGCGAACATTTTATCGATAGAGTTGATTAAAAAAAATAAAAAATAAAGTATCCATAATTTATATCTCTATCCCCTTTTCATTTTTATACCTTATTGAAATCTTTATTTATTTTTAATGAATACAATAAATTAGGGATAAATACAAAAATAATACATTAAATTAATGACTTAACATTTATATCATTTTTTAAAAACTATAATAATTGAGTGATAGATCATGTATAAAAATACCAAAATATCCTTATAATAAACGTAACAATTGAGTTATTTTAAAAAAAAAATATAGCATTCTCAACAATTTTATCAAAGATATTTGTGTAAAAAAAAAAAAAAAAGTTTGTAACTCAATTGTTAACTTTATTGAAATTGGACAAGATTGTCAATCCAATATTTAAAAGTGTCATATCGTGATATTTTCTTAACAAATTAAGGTGTGATCATAAATTTAATGACACCAATATCCATATTTTTTTAATTTTATTACAAAAATAATTGTCTCCCAATAATTTGGGGAGAAGCAGAGGTTTTCTCTGTCTTTAGAACCTGTTATTGCTGATGTTGGTGCTGTTTTCATGGTGAAGTTTATATTTCAATTTTTTTTGTTGACTCTTTATAACAATTTATAATCTAAATATTTTTCAAACCATAATATTATTTTATTATTATTTAATATTTTTAAAATTAATTAGTTTAAGGATATCTTGATTTGAAATGCAGGTATATTTTTACTATAAAGAGTAGGGGCATTTTAGATTTTTTCCCCATCAAATCCACTAAACGATTAAGTCATCGTTTATTTTTTTCACTTAAGACTTAATAGTACTGAATGAACCTATTAAGTTATTTTCGCTTATTTTCTTTTAAGTGATCAAACTATTTAAAATTAATAAAAAAAATGAAGTAAGAATCAATAGAAAAAATTAAGTAGAAATTTTTAATTTTTCACTTAATTACAAATCATTTAATAACATTTAAAAATTTTTATTCAAAATTTATCTTCCAAAAAATAACATAATTTTAAATTTATCTTAATTTTATATTACTCAACTTTTCTTTTATTTTTTTTCTTCGATGCTTGCAAAAAAATATAATTGAAAATAAAAGTCTAAATACATCTCATTTCAAATTATTTTGTAATTAAACTAATATATTTTAATTTATAATTTAAACATTTATTTTTTAGTCATTTTTTAAATATATTATTATATTTTAATATATAACTATGATTAATACTTCTATATTTTTTAAACATACTTTAATATACATAAAAAATTATTTAAAAGTTATTAAATTATTTATAGTAAATTACAATTTAACTATCCAGTTGAAACCCTAATTCAAGAGGAGCAACATTTTCACACTTATTACAATTTATCCTTTTATCGTTAGTAAGATTCCGCTACATTTGATAGTAAACAATGTTAAAACGGCAAAAAAAATAAAATGCTCTTAGTATTTGTGTTGGCTTAATGATCGAATAAAAAATGAAAAAAACAAAATAAAAACTTTTGTATTTAGAAACAAATTAAAAAAATAATTAATCAGATCTCCGATTAATTTGAGAAAAAAATAATTTTTTTTTTAAAAAAAAAGATAAACCACCTTTATTCATCCCTAAAATAAATCATCATCCCTACTAGAACTCTCATGCCTTTGTCCATTGTTCTTATCTCCTCTCCTGTCCTTTCTATGCTATGCTCATCTCCTGTCCTCTTCTCTCTCTGTCAGAGCTTTGTTCCATTTCTTTTCCTTCTCCCTCCTCTCTTCTCTTTCGTCTCTTTGCCGCTCTCTTCTCCTCTCTTTCGATTCATCTAGGTTCTCATCTATGAACCCAGATGAACCTTCATTTGTATTCGTTAATGATTTTGAGGTTGATTTATTTTTTATTTTATTTTATTTTATTTTTTTCAGTTTGATTGAAGATTTTGATTTTAGTGATAATGTTCGGTTTGATGGTTTTGTAAGAGATTAATTATGTTGGGTTTGATTGATGATGTTAGGAGGTTGATTACTGATTGATGATGTTTGAGGCGTTTTTTTGGATTTCCAAGAGTGGATTAATGATGTTAGGTGATTAATGATGATCTAGGTTTCCATGTGATTGGAAACCCAAGTGAGAATAAAGATGGGAGAGAGAGAAGGAAGAGAAAGAAAGGGGGAGAAGATGGAGAGAAGAGGATGTAAAATAAGATTAATGATTTTGAATTGGAAGAATATTGATATGGGAGAAGATTGATGATTTTAAATTGGAAAAAATGATTGAATGCTTAATTTTTATTTATGTTATTTTATTTTTTAATATATATTTTTAAATCGATCTTGACATCCATCTTAAGATGGACGACAAAGATGTGATTAAATTTTTTTATTTAATTAATTTTAAAGTTTTTAAAATTTATTTTTAAAAAATAAAAATAATGTCAAAAGATAATTTTATCCCTTAGTCAGTTAATTCTAACTGGATCCACTAAGAGTAGGGGGGTAATTTCAATAAAGGTAAAAATGTTGCTCCGCTTGAATTAAGGTTTCAACTGGATAGTTAACTTGGAATTTGTTCAATTATTTGTTTTTAGATGTTTGTATTAAATTAATTAAAATTGCATAATAACAAATAGTTAAAAGGGTATAAATGTCAAATTATTAGTTTTCAGACAATTTTAACTTTAAAAAATAAATAAGTTTACAGTATATTTAGAGGTAAGAAACAAAAAAACACGTTATTCAGATTTCAAATTTCAATTACCATTAAGTTTTTAGTCTTCAACAGCACTGTTTAGTCTCTAGATAAAAAAATAAACAACCCCTAAGTTATCTGTTGTTGAATATTGTGAGGGTAATTAAGTTTGTATAATTACAATTTAACATCAAAAGTTGAATAATAAGCCTTTACATCATATTTCACGGTGAGTTTGCGTAATTTATCATTTTTTTTTTTAATTGAAGTAGTTTTGCAGGTTCAAAACACCGAAAGTGTCAACTTTGATACTCGAAACAGAACCCTGTACCCGTAATCCAATAGTAAAGAAATCGCCAAATCTATGTCAAAAAAAAAAAAAAATGAAATCGACAAATCTGAATTCTGAATTTCTCTTCTAGTATGTATTTAATGGTTCCGCAAAGTAAATGGGGACCAAAAAATTAGATCTTTTGTAGTAGGAGCTGACTCATATATCTTCCAACTTTCATATGCGAGATTGCACATAAAATAAAAACAATACAATTGTGAATTAATCATATAAGAAACTACAAAACAAAACAAAAAAAAAAAGACCTTAACAGTTACAAGATTTATAGTCAAATATCTCATCAATTTTTATATGATGACACGTAGATATTCAAAACTGTATGCCCCGTCTTTTTGGTTACTAGTCTCGTTGGTTAGATATTAGCATCCTCCGTACCTTCCATTATGTGTGGCATGAGTTCGATATTCACTCATCATATCCAAATTATATAACAATAACAATAACAACAAGAACAGTTCTTTCAATATCTGTATAAGTTGACATTTCACCTTCACGTGGGTTTCTCTCCCATCTCAATATGGATAGATCTCTTTTAATTGAGAGCAGTCTCTCGAGCAACGTTACTAATGTCCTATCTCGATTGGTCTCGATAATCCTCTAAATCTGCATCAGTTACTATTTTTGTATTTAAAAAAATAAAAGGGTACTCTGTATGCTTCAATCTTCATGCCTTATTTATTATTTTTTGAAATACACGCCTTCTTGAACTGTGCACTTGCAATTCCTCTGCTTTTTTTTTTACAATATCATAAAGAATTGATAATTGGAATTAAATATCGCGACGGCACTGAGGTTTTAATTGTTTGTATGTATGGAAATTGAAGAGGTTTTTTCTTTTTTCAGATGGACTGATGTTATTAATTTTAAATTTAAATTTATAAATTATTAATTATGTATAAACAAATACTAATTATGAATAAAAATCCAATATATGTAATGCCCTCACAAACTATAATTACAAGGTACATAATGCCTCCCAAACTAAAGTACACAATAAAAGAAGTAATTATTTGTTAAATCATTATGTATGGTTTAAAAGTTTATTTTTGAAATACGATACTTTCTTTTTGAAATGAATACGAGAACTATTTACTGTGTAAAATAAGAACAAACTGTTCATTTATAAAAATACACAATAGAATTCAAATTTCTATTACAATACAAAAGGACATATACATTAACCACTTTAAATAAAAATGAATGTGTAGTGTTTATTCCAGTTTCTTAATTGTTGATTGTGCTAAAGATGCAACAATCTCCATGATTTATGTCTCTATCTCCCTTTTCTCGGACTCCAAATTTTGCCTACTTGATAAAGTTTGCTATTTGATATTATAACCTCCAACATCAATTGTTTTAAAAAGTATTTTTAGATACCATTTAATATTTCTTTTTGGTGTATTTTTTTTTGTGAAGAATAAAAAAAATTATATAACAAAAAGGAAATACAATATGGTATCTAAAACTTATTAATCTCATTAATAATGGTCATTCTATGAATCTTGTGCACTAAAAGTCCTAATTTCTTTTTTCATATAAGTCTTAAATGTTATCACTTCGTTAAATAAGTTCATCTAATTCTTTTAACTTTATTATGAATATTGCTATTGCTAATATTTTTCTTCATTCATTCTTGTCATGATTATTTTGATTTGCCTTTTTCATCTTAGCTGCAGTGAAAATGTCACCGCAAATGTGTAGTACACGCTATAACTAGTACAAAGTCTTAGTACAATTCATTTTAAGAAAAATAATTCCTAATAGGATCATGATACTTGAACTTGAAGCGTGAATAAATAGAATTAATTTAATTTCAATGTTGATAATTTTTTATCTTACATCCTGTTTTTATTTTTTTCTCATGGATTTTTAAACCTTTGTTAATGGCGGTGGAAAACCTACACCTAACCCAAAACTTGAGAGTGAAGGGTGGGGCCGCCGCTTAAATCACCGTGACAATCCTACTTTGTATGGTGCGCATCACGTATGACTTATTATCACCGAAAACAAAAAAAAAAATTAACAGTTCAAAAATTCAATTTACTCTGATTGGCCCAATCCTAAAACAAATAAATAGAAATTAAAATGTGATAATGAGAGGTTAATATTAGTTTCTATTCCATAAAAGCCTTACGTGGAGTTGTACCCGTCAAATACGTAATTCGCTCAGATTCTGACACGTGAATGGTCCAAATGAATTCTCCTTTAAGCCACCCATATTATAAATGCGAGTCAAGCTCCGATCTTGAAACTTATCCCAGCACAGATTTTGAGTGAATTCAGTTTCTTCGCTTTCAATTTCCCCAAAAACACTCTCAATCTCCCAAAGTAAATGTCTGGCTGTGGTGCAAAGTGCGGCTGTGGCTCCAGCTGCAGTTGCGGCAGCGGCTGCAATGGGTATATGTTCATTTTATATTTCTTTTGGTTCTGTTGCTGTTTTCTTTAAAATATGTTTCCTTGCTTGATTTTGTTTGGTGGTTTTACAGTTTTTGTCTGTTAATTTGGTTTCAGTTTTCAAAATTTTCGCTTTGATGAATGATTTGAACATGCAGATGCGGGAAGTACCCTGACTTGAACGTCTCGGAGACCACCACCACCATTCAGACTATCGTCGCTGGTGTTCCTCCTGTCAAGATGTATGTGGTTTTAAAATTTTTGTCTTTTCAGGAGCCTGAAAACATGAGCAGTTTCCAATAATAATCTTGGGGTTTGTATTTTTTAGGCATCATGAGGAGTCTGAGATGAGCTCTGGAGCAGAGAACGGTTGCAAGTGTGGAGACAACTGCACCTGCAACCCTTGTAACTGCAAATGAAGAATATATATTGAGGCGCCCCGAATCAAGGCAGCAGCCGTTAGCTATGATGTTATATATATATATACATATGTATGTATATATATATATATATATATTAGGTGTTGGTGGGCTTTTTCTTCTATAAGCCTTCCCTTGTATATAATAAAAGGTCATGGCTGATGCTTTCAAAATCCTACTGGGATTTTGTTGTTTGTTTGCTTGTTTGCCCATGGCCAAAGTTGGTGTCTTTAGCTTGTACTTGTGTCTAAAGCTGCTGCTTTTTTGTGTGTCGGAGTTTTAATGTGCGAGTAGAAGGAGAGGATGGATAAGTGGATTGCTGTATGAAATCAATGACCAATCAATTACCTTCTCCTTTCAATAAATGTCGTGTACTTGTTTCTCTCTCTATATAATGTTATCGTTTGTATTGAGTCCGGTGGTGTTTCTAAGACCTTCCATTCCATCTGCAAGAAAAAATTGGTGAGAGAAAAATATTAATAATTAAATGAAATATCTTGCAAACCTTATCATCTTGATTTGTGTGTATGTGAATAAGGACGGAAGTTAGGTCATGCGTTGCTTTTGTTTCTTTTCCCTTTCTCAGTCAAGGGAGATTAAAAATATCGTCAACATAATTCAAATACTACTTTTATAATTTGCCTTGGCGTGTGAATCGGAGTTGTAAGCAATTTTCTCAATTCATTCCACAAAATTAAGGTGACACCATAATTTCAAATCGAGGCAACCAATCTTTGCACTTTGCAGGGAAGAGAGATGGAAAATTGATGTTTAGAGAGTAACCTTGTTTACGCGCTAATTTCATTGCAAGTTGGCAAGATAAACCTTTTTAATTAGTGTAGAACGTCTCTATCAAAGTATCACCACTCTTTAGCGACTTTCTACAGAATGCCACTGTTGTTATCCACCTCGAAGATTCATCACGGTTTCCTTTTTAACGTGCGTCTTTATCTGGAAAGTTACTTTGGGAGCTGTTAAGATATCCCAGGATAAACTCACAACTCTATCTTTAATTCCTAACACTCTAAATTTATAATAATTTTGATGTAATACTTGTAAAAGATTAATACAAAGACTTTGTGATCAGTGTTACGGATTTGACACTTGTTTATATTGAGTAAACTTCATCATTGCATATGGTTTTTATTTTTTATTTTTACACTACAAGTAATAATTATAAATTTTAAAGATACTGGATTTTTATTTCAAAAAGGTGAGAGAGCTGTCTGGATTTCTAATTCAAAAAGAGGGGAGAATGTGGGAAGATCGTCAATACGCTTGTAGATCTTGTGAGTCGGATCCACCATTTGAAAGAGTATGCTCCCGCTTACCGTCCGTATGGGTTTATTAACTTGACATACCACAAAATAATACTGAAATCCTAAATCATTTTCCATCAATATTATAAAATAAAAAAAAAAAAACCTGTTTTACCTGGTGTCTAACTTGTTTCAATTTTAGAACTGGAAAAACCTGTTGGTAGGCATCTAAATTGTTTTTTCTTCAAAGAAGGATCACTAGTGGGCAGGGAACCTGACATCTCATTGAGCCCACTAGGAGTAGTAGTAGCAGGTTTTTTTTTTTTTTTTTTTTTTCAAGTGACATTTTATGGATAAAAAACAGGGTCGAAATCTATCGTGATTAGATAATATTAGCACGGTTCAAATGTCTACTCTAATTATAGAAGATGACAACTCCTACAATAACTATTTCTACAATTGGGATATGATAACTTTTATTAAATAAAAATTTATATTCATATCTTATGTTTTAATATAATAAGAATAAGACTCAAATCTTTATTTAAGTCTTATATTTTAATAAAATAAGAGTAAGACTTAAATTTTTAAGTTTTTAAGGTAAGAGGAAGTACTTAACCATATGGATTGGACTTAGACCAACTCCAATGTGTAACACCAAATTTGACACCATTTTGGTGTTAACACCAAATTTTTTGACACCAAATTTTTTTACACTCCAATGTACATAACACCAAATTGGTGTAAAAGGTATATTCACAAAATATTTCATATATAATTCCTTAATCAATATTAATTAATTTATTTAGTATAGAATTTTATTCTCAAATAATTATTCACAATATATTACAAAATTATTAAATACTTATATAGTTTTTTTTTTTTTAATTTTTTACAAAATATTATTTTCATTATATTTTCACCTAATTTTTTAATCACTTAATATTTTTTAATTCATTTTTATCCAACTAATTGTTTATCCACCTAATTGTTTATCTACCTCATTTTTATCTCTTTCACACTCTATCATAGGTATGACACAAAAATCTAATAATATATGATCTCCACCGTTGGATGAAAAATGGTTTGATCCTAACCGTTAAACGGTATTCTTATCTCTTCCACACTCTATCCTAGGTATGACACAAAAATCTAACAATATATGATCTTCACCGTTGGATGAAAAGTGGTTTGATCCTAACCGTTAAACGGTATTCTTATCTCTTCCACACTCCGTCCTAGGTATGACACAAAAATCTAACAATATATGATCTTCACCGTTGGATGAAAAGTGGTTTGATCCTAACCGTTAAACGGTATTCTTATCTCTTCCACACTCCGTCCTAGGTATGACACAAAAATCTAATAATATATGATCTCCACCGTTGGATGAAAAATGATTTGATCTTAACCGTTAAACGGTATTCTCATCTCTTCCACAATGGATCTATAAATAATGGCTCTTTGTAAAAATTAAAACATCTTTCTCTTTTAGTTCCAACCACTGAACATATATCTCTACAAAAATGTCATTAAGCAAGAATTTAGGTGATAAGTCTAAAAATACTCTACGAAGTGCTTCATATTCGAATGAGAAGGACCAACTTCTCTGTCGTGTATATCTTGATGTTTCTCAAATATCAATTATAGGCATCAATCAATCTAGTCTTCAATTTTGGTCTCGTATAGAGACTGAATATCATATGGCGTTACCAACGCATATCACTCAAGTTCGACCTAGAAGATCTTTGACAGCTCGAATGCAAGTAATCAATGCAGCAATTAGCAAATTAAGAGGATACGTTCGACAAATTGAAAATTTGAATCCAAGTGACGCTTCTGAACGAGATATTGTAAGTATTTCTAAATTTGAGTTATACGAATTTTATGAAATTCATTTTATTCTACTTTTTATAGCTTTAATTTTTTGTCGTATTGTGTAATTAAATCAAGCCAAAGCCTTACTAGCACAAGATCCAAATTATCATAAAGGATTCAAATTTGATCATGTATGGCCTCTTCTTAAAGATATAGAAAAATATTCTGATATTAATAGCATGCAAACTCCAGGCCGTCGAAAGAGATATGACGGCAACGAAGCATCACAATCAGATTCTCCCACGTCAAAGTCTCCAGGAGCTTCGTCATTTTGTATTGATTTAAATGCAGACTTCGAAATTGAAAAGCAAGTTGATGATTTTAATGATAATAATGATTCAACTGAGCGGCCTATTGGGAGAAACAAAGAAAAAATGAAGAAGAAACAAGGTGAAGAGGTGCTACAATATTTTAAATCTATAAAAAAAGATAGTGAGTAAATAATGGGTAAGTTTACTGAAACTCAGTCTCTACTCCAAAAGAGTTATGAACTTCAACTGTTACGAGCTCAAAATGAGGCAAAAAAATTAGAGTTGCGAGAACGACGTGAAGAGAATAAAATTTTACTAAAGAATGTGGATTCTATAAAAGATCCAATTCTACGTGATATTATTCGAAATGAACAAAAAAAAATTTATGAAAAAAGGACCCATGACCAACAATTTGAAGGAGGAAGCGGATCATTCAATGCATTTGACAAGTATTTTGATGGTATTGAAGGAAGTGGAAATGACCTTCCAAATTTCTAAATGGTTATTTAGAAGTATTTATGTCATGTATTTTATTTTTAAGTTATGTTGTTGTTGTTGTTATTTATATATATATTTTTTATCATGTATTTTTAATTTAAGATTATGGTAATATTAATGTTATTGTTTTTTTTTTACATTATTAAATTTTTGTATTAAAAATATTATCAATTCTATCAAGTAATTTTTAAAATAATAAATTTTTATTTATAAAAAATAATTTAAAATGACATTATCTTAATATACTACTTATAATATATATTAAAAACTTAAAAATATATTAAAATATATTCAATATTATACTCATTTTAAAGATCTTAATGAAATATTTTCAACGGTATATATATTTTATAATAATTTAATTTTTATTTATAATTATTAATCAAATTATATAATTATATTAAATATATTAAAGGATATAAAAGGAATTAGATTTATTGTATTTATTATATTAGGGATAACATTGATATTTTGAAAAGTTAAAAAAGATATATGGCCCATCATTTGAAAATTTGGTGCAAGCCACAAGCACCGAATTCTTTTTTGGGTTTCACATCAATATAGTGTCTATATTGGAGCAGTTTTTTTTATTAAATTGGTGTTAAACATCAATTGGGTGTAACATTGGAGATGGCCTTATAGCGTGGAAAGATAACCTATATATATCTAATAACTATCTAAAAAGTGTGATGCGGACTGATGAACAAGGTAGAATTCTAGACCTCCTCACTGTTGTAATAATATAAGATGAATGGATGTGATGATGGATGATGGATGGTGCATAATAAGCATGCATGAAAAACAACCAAACTGCACCATCACTTGCACCATCACGTTGCACCATCCCTTCCACTCACCCATCAAAACCAAACTGCATCATCACCATCCAATACAACTACAACCATCGACAACTCCAACTCGACAACTTCAAAAATCCACAAACAATCATTCACGCACACGAAGTGTGCACAATGCACTGATCCTCTTGAAACCAAATATATACCATACCTTCTACTTCTGTTTTCCTAACTCACAACAATTAACACAGATTCTTTACTTCCACCAAATTTACAAACTTTAGCATTCATCTATTAAAGAAAATCAAACAACAAACAAAAAACAAAAAATGATACATAATAATTGAACTTGCAAAACATTCAACCGAAACTGGTTTTGCTACAAAAGGTAATCGACTTTAGCCTCATATGCTCCCAACTATCTTCTCCACCCACAACCCCAAACAAATTCTTTTATTTTTAATTATAAAAAAATAAAATAAAAATTGAAGCCAAAACCTTTAACAACAAAACACCCCACATTTCAACTACAAAAACCAAGCTTATAAAAAATACATATATACTACCAGCAGATCAGAAAAAAACCAGAAAAGTAAAGTGACAAATCTCAGCTAACAAATTGCAAGACTCGTTTCACCACAAGATTGAAGTAAAACCTAGTTGAGACCTGTTTGAGGAAAACAAAACCTAAACCGCCCCAAAACAAACTCGACTGATACAATCACAAGTAGAGAAAGATAGAGAGAAAGGGAAAGGGAAGGGAAGAAAGAGCACCAATAAGGTGAGAAGAAGACCACTGTAAGAGTGAAACAGTTCAGAGAAAATGAACCGGAGCTGTAGATGAGAGAGCAAGTGAAATAGTGGGTGAAGGTGGTTTGACTTTGTGTTTCAATAATTATAATAGATGCTGTCATGAGTCATGATAGATAGAATTTATACATTGATATTACTTTTTTTAGCAGCCATTTATTGATGTTTAACATTAAATTAAATTGCAACTTAATCGTTGGCAGTTTTCTTGAGAAAAGGCGTGCAGTGAGGGAACGAGAGAAAGTGATAGAGAATTTATTGTTAAATCATTATTTTATTTATTAATTTTAATATTTTATTATTTAGTTTTAAAATATCTTCAGATTTAATGATTTATTTAAGAATTTTTAGGGGTAAATGAGTCTTTTTGACAATTCAACTATGCTTCATGGGTAATTACATCTTTACCATTTATAGCTAGCTGTTCAAGTGTATGTGTAATTAATTTTTGTCATATTTATTCAATTATAATCAAATTAAATAAAAATATAATCGTTTTAAATGTGTTTGGTAATAGTATCCAAATACCCTTAAATATTGTAAATCTATCAATTTCATCGCTCTGACAATGATTTTGATGATCAAGTTTAACAAGAAAAAAGGCAAAAAAACAATTTTACCATTCACAAGTCTATAAAATTACCTTATTGTCCTTGTGAAATAGAATGCGATGAAAATGTCCCTAATTTAATTTATAATTTTAACTTTATTAAAAAGAAAAATTATTTATTTTGAAATAAAATTAAACTAAAAACATAAAAAAAAAGTGTCAAATTAAACTTAATAGAAGAAAAAAAAATTGTTCCAAACCATTTTTGGACAAATATATTTGGTGAAACTATGCAAATATTCCTATAGTATTATAAATTCATAAATTTTGTCTTTTTAACCATAATTTTAACGGTCAAAATTAACAAAAAAAAATCATTTTATTACTCATGAACTTATAAAATTCTCTTATTATCCTTCAGAAATAGAATACGATGAAAATGCTTCTAATTAATTTATACTTTTAACTTAAAAAGAAAAAAGAAAAATAATTTGTTTTGAAATAAAAATAAACTTAAAAGAGAAGGAAAAAAATATCGTTAATCCAGTAGTTAAATATAAATATTTACTCATATAAATTATAATAATAATATTTAATTATTTGATAAAAAAAATGAAAGTAAATTTAACCACGTGCAGCCAAGCCTAGTATATAGTAAAATGGTCACATACATGCAAATGCAACCGTTTTAAATCTGTGAACAATGACTTAAAAATATAAAACCCATAGACATTTTTGGTTGATTCATTTGTCCAGTGACCAGCCCAATTTTACTGACCAATTAGATAAATCTCAAATTCTTTTGACTGACCCCCAAAAAAAGAAAACCGAAAACAAAAAGCATGCAAGCGGTGGCCCGTTTCGGGCATCGGAGGTTCATTCAGGCAATTCATCGAACAGTTTCTTCCAGTTCTCTATCACTCCACCAGAACCCTTTTGTTTTCAGGTTTCTTTGCACCGCACCAGCCAATGAGTTTGTGGAGAACAGTCTACAGCCAAATCAGGAGCAACCCAAGTGCTTGTCTTTGAGAATAGAGAGACTCCCAAGAGGAGAACCTGTTGGGTCTGCATTTCAAAGCTGGATGTCTGAGGGGTTCCCCATACACAGAGGTGAAATTTTTCACGCTATAAATCGTTTGAGGAAGCTTAAGTTGAACAAACGCGCCCTTGAGGTAACATTTTTGGCGGTATTTTGCTTGTTTTGTTTGTGTATATTGAGGGTCACTTATAGCAATCAACCTGTTTGTTTGTTTGTTTGTTTTTTAAACAACAATCAACCTGTTTGTTAAAATGCCTTTGCCTTTCCCCCCCCCCCCCCTTTCCTGCTGCGTATTATAACATGTGAACAAGTAGATTGTTTTATGGATTGGTTTGGATAAAGAAACTTATTTTTTTCAATGGGTTTGTGTTATTTTTTAGAGATATCATCTGCGGGTTCATTATCAGATTGAATAAACGCTCTCTCCCATTAGGTCACATTGGACGGTAGTGGGTTTATGTTATTACAGACATAGTGATCATAGCTTGAGCATTGAAATAATTTTAGACTTGAGTGTTTCTACTGCTTTGGCAGGTGATGGAGTGGGTGATCAGAGAGAGGCCTTATCGGCCGAAAGAGTTGGATTACTCTTATCTGTTGGAATTCACTATTAAGCTTCATGGGATATCACAAGGTGAGAAGCTCTTTTGTTGTGTCCCATCGGATTATCAGAATGAGTTACTTTTCAACAATCTTGTTATTGCGTGCTTGGACAAAGGCATTATAAGGCTTTCGCTTGATTACATGAAGAAAATGAGGGAATTGGGACACTCCATATCATATTTGGTGTTCAACCGTCTTATAATCCTTCATTCCTCTCCCAGTCAAAGAAAATACATCCCTAAAATCCTTATGCAAATGAAAGCTGATAAGGTGGCGCCACATGTTTCTACATACAACATTTTGATGAAAATAGAAGCTAATGAGCATAATGTTGAAGGGTTGGTGAAAGTTTTCAGTGATATGAAGCGAGTAGGAGTTGAGCCGAATGAAGTATCTTACTGCATAGTAGCTACTGCACATGCAGTAGCGAGGTTGTACACTGCTGCTGAAGCATATGTTGAAGCTGTGGAGAAGTGTATGACGGGGAATAATTGGTCGACATTGGATGTCCTCATCATATTGTATGGGTATTTGGGGAAAGGGAAAGAGTTAGAGAGAATTTGGACTATTGTGCAGGAACTCCCCCATGTTCGGTCTAGAAGTTACGTGTTGGCAATTGAAGCGTTTGGTAGAATTTCACCGTTTAGTCGGGCTGAAGAGCTTTGGTTGGAAATGAAGTCAAGGAAACAGTTGAAAGCAACTGAGCAGTTCAATTCTATGATATCCGTATATTGCAAACACGGGTACATTGATAAGGCCACTAGCCTTGTCAAGGAAATGGAAACGAATGGGTGCAAGCCAAATGCCATAACTTATCGGCATCTTGCTTTGGGTTGTTTCAAAGCAAATTTAGTGGAGGAAGGTCTGAAGGCTCTAAGGTTGGGAATGGAGTTGACAGCAAGCAAAAAGGTCAGGAGTTCAACACCATGGTTGGAGACCACTCTTTCAATCATTGAAATTTTTGCAGAGAAGGCTGATGTAGAGAATGCTGAGAAGTTATTTTGCGAACTTAAAAAAGCTAATTATACTAGGTATACTTTTGTGTACAATACTTTGATCAGGGTTTACGTGAAGGCCAAAATTTACGATCCAAATTTCTTGAGGAGGATGATTCTAGGAGGGGCTAGGCCAGATGCTGAAACCTATAGCTTATTGAAACTTGCTGAGCAGTTTCAAGAGAAACCATAATCTTGTATAATGGATGAATTATATTTATTCTTTATCATTGATACTTACTCCAGACGAATTTGATGTCTGATGTATCATTGTTGTAAGTCGAAAACTGCAAAACCCACCTAATGAGCAAGGTTGATATCGAATTACATTCTGGTGCATTTCTGCCTCTTGAAAGGTTTATTTGATCACGTATTATGTTCTTGTTCTCAATTCAGTTTCTAAAGGGTATATATTCACGCTTAATAACCTGTGGCGGCTTCTTGTCTCGAAAGCTCATAAAAATTGGCCTGACCATGGTATTTTAGCCGTTAGATAATGAGGAAGAGCACACAGTCAGGTCGCCAAATAGTTAGAATGGCTTTTATTACATCAACACTCTTGTCTTTTAAACCAAAATAAGAAAAATTAAAAGTATCAATATAATGTACTGACACTCATCAAGACATGCAGAAAAGTAGGGAGTATCTCGGCTCTCTTCTGTTCAGGTGAGATATGTGATGAACTCTGCAGCAGTTGCAATGGCGCCTCCTGTGATGGCATCTATCGCAATCTTGTCTGCTTTATGGTTGCTGGCAGCAGAGACCAGAGCCCCTGTCAAAGCACCCCCAATCATGGCATTCTTCTGTAATATTACATCCAAAGAGAGGAAAATAGGTTATTGGTTGAATCAATTCAATCAATTCTTGCGCTCATCAATGCTCTACAATTATTATCAGACGAAAAACGCAATGTCTAGAACCAGTCCACGCATCACAATAGAAACCAGATTTAAACACACTTACAGTGACTTAAAATAGTATCTTGATTTCTTAGTGATGCAAAATGCAGCAGAATTTCAAAGTTAGCTGCTATATTTCTGAATCACATTATCAGATCAATAATGCATCTTACAGTGAACATACCCAGTCTCTGGTGCCGCGGATCCTCTCAACTCCATACTCCATTCCCACATAAACTCCAGCTACAGTTCCTGTTAAAGCATAAAAGAAATCATCAAACTTATTCGTCTGTGGAATTCAGATTTCATGTACAACAAGTTTTAGTAAGTAGTTATATGCAATACACCACATACTTATACTAACTTACCCCAATATGCACCTTCTTTACACATCTTCTTCAACTGCAATGACAACTCTCTGTGTTAGCAAGATCAATAACTTGTGTGTCATGTGCATGCATCAAAGTTTCAAGTCCACCCCTAATACTATCAATTGAAAACAGAACAATGGATTCATTCCTTAAATGGGTTACTTAAATCTACTTACTCTAATGAATATTTAAGCTCATAAAAGTAATGACTTTCCATCAAAGACCAAGTTATAACCAAGGAATTCTGGTCATTTCTGGAATGGACTAATCTAAATAATAATGCCTTAGAGTCGGTATTATTTTTTAAAGTACAAACAGAAACACTTACCGTGTGCTCAAAATCGTGTTTTGAAACACTCCCTGCCAAACAAACACAAAAGTGGTCAAAAATAAAAGGCAACTTACTGGTTAAGTGATCACAATATATATTCAATCAAGAACTTCGTAAATCGTAATGGAGTGTTGTGACATCACTGTAGTTACAACTAAAATAGTGAACTATTATTTGTTCAATGCAAAGAGAAACTGACCTTTTTTGACTATGTGATATGCATCTTCTGCAACTGCTCTTGTAGCTGCCACCTGAAAAAAGAACACAACAACACCATCAATTTTCATAGAAAATAAAAAAGCTGAGAAAGCAAAATGAAAAAAAGCAATGATCTACAGTTCCAATCTTCAAGAACCCATCAACGGTGAGGTTGAGAAAAGGATTTCCCATGTCGATCGCCACGTCAACTCTTGGTGTCGACAAAGCACCAGCAAAGCTTCTTCTCGGCATCTCTTCTTCTTCTTCACACCCTTCAGTCTTCTCTGTCTATCTGATTTCGCTCTGTTTACTCTGTTTTGTTTGTTTGCTTCCTCGAGAAAAAAAACAAAGAGGCTACATTGAAAAACGAAAGCAATCCAAACGTGTGATGCTAAAATCCCATCAAAGTGTGTGTTTGGGAAGTGAAGCCGACGTGATCATCATATATAATAATTATTTGTCTTTTACTTTATGCCAGTTCAGACTTGGATCTTCTACAGTACATATAGTAGTGTTGTGTGAGTGTGACCTCAACGGTTCACAAATGTAGATTCAAATAGGATTAAAAATGTGACATCTTTTACAGGTAATGGGGTGCTAGATTTTGTTTCTCATATGGATGTAGTACAAAATTCACACTCAAATGAATTTAAAAACTCCGTCAAGTAGTCCACTACAAGGAAATTTTGTGGTAAATTTTTTATATGATGAGATCAAATTGATTAAACAGGTATTTGTCTCCAACTAACTCTAAAATCATCTAGGAAATAGAATGCATTTATGTGGATTTTGTGCACAACTTGAAGCCCAAGATCAGGCCTAAAAGTGGGTGCTGGTAACACTGGCCAGGCACTGCCTCCATCAACTTGAACAACGCTATCACTCTCTCCAATGAAAACCCATATCTCAATGCCAGTTCTCACCATTCTTGCCCCAAATTGTCTTAGTCTCGCCCTCTCAACTTGTTGGTTTGGTAAGAAACTGATGCATCTCCAACCTTCTTTTAGATACGGATTGTGCAGCTCAAACCAAAACCATAGCTTTAGGCCTAGCCTATCGGACCAAGTAAGCATCAAGAGTCGCCCGTGTAATGCTGCCACAGCAAAGCCATCATCCTCCTTGGGCACAAACGTTTTCGAAAACTGCCATGAATTTGAACTGGGGTTGTAGATTTCAGCTGAATGCTTGAGAGTTGTGCAACCCCATGACGTAGAACTTGTTATTGTAAGCAAGGCCAGTCGTCGAATGCTCGCGATTTTTGCATTGGTGGAAGTGCTACTGCTTGCCATTGCCAGGTCTTGAGGTCCAATGTCTCTGCCAAGTTTAGATATGCTGCAGGTTCAACACCTGTTAAATCATCTAGTACAGTTTAGAAGAGTAATTTTGATGTTGGTATATGCCAAATTGTATCATATGATACAAAATTTATTCACACATGAAAATAATGGTTTCAATGACATCAAACATTACTAATTTGCCTCCACAAGCCAAACCAGCAAGTGTTCATATATTAAAGACCCAAAATTCTCTCATTTTCTCAATTAATTTTGTACACAAAAGAGAAATTGTACTAGATTATAGAATATTGTGGCTTTTGTTTGGTGTTAAACTGTCATCGGAGAGCGATGAGAGTATCAAGGAGATAGATTGACTTGATTTTGAAAGCATTTGCTCGAGATTTCAGAATTAAAATTAGGAGCTTTTGTTCACATTTTTTTGGAACCATGTGACAGAAGAAGAATGAAACTCCAATCCGCTTGGATGACTCTTTGTATTAATCTAGCTAGTATTAAAATGTATGAACCCAATCAGCTTGCATCCATGTTGCTAAATATTTGTTTCCAAATGTATTGTCACATAAAAATTATATTATATGTATTAAATGTTTCTTATACAATATCAACTTTTAATTGAGTTAATTGTGTATCTCTCTTTTATCTAGATAAATTAAAACGTCATACTAATTCAAGTCAAGTTTATTGTATTTTACAACAGCCCCACAATCCTTTGATCTGAACCAAGAATTCTTATATGAGCTATAACAATCTAGAATTTGAGAAAAGATTAAGGATAATATAAACCTATTTAATGTGGAAAACAATAAAAAAAAAAAATAACCATTAATTTAGTCACATCAAATTTCTTAAGTTATACCGTAATAAAAACTTATATATATAGTCCACATTATAAAATTGTCAGATTTGGGAACTGTGTGTTTTTTTTTTTCATGCGATATTTTAACTCTCTAATAACAGACAATTCCTTTGAGTGACTTTATCGCCCTCAAGAGTCGATCATGTGACATTTTAGAGTTGAATTTCAGATGGACCCCGTACTTGTTGAGAAAGGCCCGTATAAGTACTACACCATTTACAAATTGTACTCGCTAAAAGATCCAACCCAATTATTCGGCCCAAACATTAATGGGCTTCTGGTTACTGTCATGAGGCCCACTGAAAGCAAGACAAGAAAACATCAGAGAGTTGTCAACAACATTTTATTGTTGTTTTTTGAACACAGTCCTGATACGTGTTTATATCATCGATAGAGGAGATACCAAAATATGTTTTGGTTTACAACACTTAATAATTTTTTTGAAATTGTTGGATGATTGGTTTATAAATTTTAAAATCACATAAATAAAAAATTATAAATTTAAGTTATATTACCTTTTGTAACTCTTTAATTTGTGATTCAAAAATAAATTTAACATAAACTAAGTAATTATATAAAAAATCATTAAAAATCATTAACCGCATTTAGTCTTCAAAATTCCATCACACAAGCCCAAATTGAACTCATCTGGACCACAAGTCCAGCCAATCTATACATTGTCACCCCAAAAATCAAAGGACAGCAACTAGGTCCAAAAAGATCCAATTAGTGGGCCATTTAAGTCTTAATTATATCAACCACATTGAAACAACACCAAACTCTTGCTTGTTAGTTCCTCCTGCCCATTTTTAGAATCTATAAGACTATGTTTGGAACATAAGATTTCAGATAAATTTAGAATTTAAAATATTCCAAACTCTCAAATATTATATTTGGAAAGCAATGGGTGGGATTATAAATCCAATCCCAAACTCTCTCAAAATCCTTCTCTCATGGGAATGTTAATTCTCAACTACAATGGTGGGATTTGATAGGTTTGAAAATGAGCATTCCATCTCTAATTTTTTTTTTCAAATTTTTTAAAATTAATTTTAACTATATTATAAATTATTTAAATTAATTTTATTTCAATCTGATTCTAACTTATACCAAATATAATATAGTATAATTTTAATTCAATCCTAAAATCTACCAAACAAGAAACAGTAATTTTTTAATCTAATTCATTTTATTTCAATCCAATCCAATTCAATTTATTCAATTTCAATTATACATGCCAAACGTGACCTAATTCTCTAAATTTATAGAAATTAATTCAATCAAGCTATTCCTTTTCCTCTTCGTACAAAAAAATTCTAGTTTGATCTTCAATTCCATGTCACTCTCTTACGTATTTTTTGATACTCTTATTGTGACCAATATATATATATATTCATATATATGAATAATATTAGATTTCCTAAATATTTTATCTAAATTCATGCTCAAATGATGTAGAATGTGAGTTGTTAAAATCTTATTAATTATCATATCATCTTATGATTTGTAATATTTTAACAACTTACATGTTACATCATTTGAATATGAATTTAAATAAAATATTTGAGAAGTCTAGCATTACTCTCTCTCTATATAATCTATAGGTTAATCAAGTTGGATTTCTTATTTTGAAGTTAGATTAGTTGAATCAGACAAAAATTTAGATGCATTTGAACGTTTATAAATAATTAAATTATATCAAAATAATAATATACAAGAAACAAAAGGTCAAAATGCCAAAAGAAAATCAGTTTTCCCTTGTGTTTCAATATTCATTTTGATTACTACGAGTTCTAAGAAATTTAATTTCAATCCTATATTGAGTCTTGATACAATCCAAGATACAATACTATACCTAACTAATACCTAACTTGATCATGTGAACTCGTGTATTATAACTTACTAATGCTAATAATTACCTTCCAAAACTAATAGTTTAGAGGCTACGCTTAGAACATCTCCGATATTTTCATGAATTGTGAAAAAATTACATAGCATATAGGATGAATATACATTGAGTTAAAATAAACCTCTCTAATGTAATTATTAATCATTAATGTCAAACCCAAGGTGACAACTAAAAAAAAAAATTTTGTCAATATTACTATTTATTTTTAGAGAGTGCGCTAGACAATCATGTCAGCAAATCAATAATTACTTAATTCTAATTTTCAAGTCTGATTAAAAGTAATATATATATAGAAGTATTAAATGGAAAACATAAAAACATTAAATAGAAATGCATTGAGACATTAAATGAAAATACATTGAAGCATTGAAAAACAATTCTTCAATTTGATCGTATATTAAACGATATATACGTTATGTAGAAAGTAAATATCTTAACATTGATAACATAATATAACACTTTTACTACTTATCATGAGAGTATTGAAGATGCTCTTATAAAGGAAACGATATCGCTAGAATAAATGAGAAATAAGAAAGGTAAAACAAATCTTGATCGTGCACTTTATTATTTTCAGGTGTAACTTGAGGTTTTTTAAAGCAATTCAAATTAATAGATGATTCAAGTCCAAACAATTTCACTAGTAACCAGAGGTGCAACAAAAATTTTATTTATAGATCAATGCATTAAAATACATAATTTTGGAAGATCAAATTAAAAAATTTAAATAAAGTTAATGACAAGTATATAATATATTTTAATTCTTCTTAAGGAGGGGACCGTGTCCCCGCCCAAACCGGTAGCTACACATTTAAAAGCAACTGTGGGCATTAGCAGCTTAATTGACGCTTATGGTTCTTTGGAAAGAAAATCGTCACATAGATAAAACATCAGAATTAATTCTTTAGTTAAGACATCTTAACATCAATAAATTTGCAACACTGCAACATCACTTTTGTATCATTGCAAATCGATATGATTTTGAATTGCATTGTTGGAATGTTCTTAGGGACATGTCCTTTAAAATAGTTTGAAGATGAATTGACTTCGGCCTGTCTTTAATCTCCATTTTTAAGAAGAATTGTTTTTATTTTTTCTTTTTTAAATTGACACTGAATTGAAAGACTACCAAAATTTATTGGCATCAAACACTAATTTTATAGTCCAGATAGCTATTTTTATAAACAAAAGACAACCACACCTATAAGAAGAAAAAAAATAATCCACACGATTACTTTCATATTAACAAAATATAACTACTCACATAAATTTTAAAATATATCTGATAGAACTTGAATTCCTCGATTTACTCACCCACCTATGACGTGGCCCATTTATAAGAACAGTGAAATTCAATGGAAGAACAAATGAAGTAATAATATATATTTATATAATATTTAAATAATTGTCTCTAGTAAGACCAATTGCTATGATTTTGCAAGTTAGTCATGACTACTTATGAAGAATTTGAAACTCATATATTTCTTTTGATAATCTCGAAATCTTCAACCCCCTTTAGTCGATCCGAATTCAAACTGGAAACCCACATAACCCTAAATTTGGAAATTAAATAAAAATAAAAACTCATATAATTTTTCATTAATTAAATTAAATCTCATAGTTACATACAATCCCACCGGCCCAAACCCAACTTGTTGTTCATGGTCCATTAAAAAAAAAAAAAAAGTCCATTGGAGTACTACCCTTCCGAATCGGAATCAACTATCTTATTATGTGAGAATTTGATCAGATATAGGATTACTTTTCACGCCTAACGTATCATGAAGTCGTACTCCTACATCATTAGTAACTTGTCCATTATATATATGTCACAATGGAACTTTCAATTCGGAATCTCTTCTAGTGTCGAGAAACCATGTCTCCTCCTCTCCAATTCATTCATGATCATGCCTTGAAATTCGAGTTTGCCTTATCATCATTGTTGGTGCTTGTAGCAGCTTCTTGCTTTTACTTATACTATCTCTACGTTATTGGAGAACATACTGATCGAAACCATGATATCGAAAAAGGAATCCCGGAAAATCCATCCAAGGCGAGTATAAGAGAAGTGATCTTCTGGACGGCAGCCAAAAGCCAACACGAAGAGACAACAAGTTCATGCAGTGGCTGCATTATATGCTTGGAGGAATTCAAAGGTGGAGACCATTGTAGAGTTATCTCCAATTGCAACCATATGTATCACAAAGCCTGTCTTGATAAGTGGCTGGTCAACCAAAGCCACTGCCCACTTTGTCGCTGTCCTGTCCAGGATTCAACGTCGGCTTTGAAATTCATAGAATTTTGTCATTTAGTTTGCTTAGTTCTTCTTGTTTACTTCCTCACTTTCACATGAATAAACCGTTCAAGATCTTGTAGTATTAAATTATTATCCTCCTGCTGATCTGTCAAGAAAAACCTGAATATAACACAAAAAGTTTGCTGTGTATTCGTCTTTTAAAAAATCTTATGCTAATTCTGATCGGCTTCAATTTTATTTAAACTAGTACATGCATAGATAATAATATAGTAGGATTTTTATTGCATCGATACAAATAATGTGATATTCTTATTCCGCTAAAGTGTTTTTTTTTTTTAATTAATAGATATATTTGGATTGAAAGATTTTTCTAGGATCAATGACCAATCTTGAAGTTCAGAGTTCTTTATATTTGCAGATATTTCATTTTGAAAGTCAAGTTTCGTCTTAATATATATTTAATACTATTTTACTTGATTAATTTAAAAATATAATCTGCATTTTTAGATTTACTTAAGAAAAGATACATGTGTTTTATTTATTATTTACTACTTTGTTATTATATTTTTTTAAGCACTATTTTGTTATTTATATAATTTTCTGTTACAAGTCTAATATACAATCAATGCTTCTCTCAGCATATTTCGAGGCTCAAATCTAGTTTCTGCTGTGAGTGTGTGTGTGTGTATATATATATATATATGCACACACATATTACATACCAACTTCACTCAACGTCCAACCTTTAAACTTCTTTTTCTCTCTCTGTTTTTTTTTTTTTAATTAATTCAGTCCTGCTTAATCTCACCAGGTCTTAAGGGCATGTTTGAAACGGAGGAAATGGAATGAAATTGAGATAAAAAAATTTTGGATAAGAAAATTTTTCAATCCAGAAAAGCTGTTGTTTGAAGTAGTTTTGGATGGGAGATTTTCTATCCTTACCCATGCGGGCCCATTATAAAAACCCATGGTGAATTTTCAAAATGGTGGGGTTTTGAAACCTCATTAACGTGGGTTTTACTTTTAATTGTTTCATCCTTCTTAATATTTTATTTATTAAGAAATAATATTAAATATATTTTTAATTATTAATCTATTTAATAGTTTTATGAAGTTTATAATTTTAATGTCAATTGAAAATGAATTAATTTAGTTAAATACAATTTAATTCAATCTCAACTATAGCAAAGACATTACAGTATCAATTTAATTATATCCAATTCTACTCGATCTTATCTCATGCAATTCATCTCATTCCATTCTATAATAGACTTTTGATTTGACTAGTTCTGTCGTAACTGGAGTCAATTCCAATCTTTGAATTCAGTCTCAACAGCAGTCTGCAGAAACCACATTTCCGTGCCAGCTTCTTCCATGGAGATTGTGTTATTGTCATTCGTGTCAGTGCTGACAACAATCACTTGTTTCTATTTCTGCTATCAACATTGCATTAGCGAACCCAATAGAAACGGATCTGATGATCATCAAGAGCCGAATATCGAACAAGGACTAGCACTCCTCGAAAATCCAATTGATCAGGAGGATTTTATGTATTGAAGTCCGGTGGACATGCCGAAACTACACATCAGGAAGAGATAACAAGTTCATGCCATGATTGTGCTATATGCTTGGAGGAGTTCAGAGATGGAGATCCATGTATGCTTCGTTCGAAATGTAACCATATATTTCACAAAGCCTGCATCGATCGATAAATGGCTGCTTAGACAAAGCCATTGTCCGCTTTGTCGTGGTCCTTGTTCAGACTTCGATATTAATGCGTTGCAAACTGTTTCATCTTTTTCTCTGGGTTGCTGGCTGTGTTCTCACACTCTACTACTATTACCCTGTTCTAAGTGTTGGTTTTGGCTAAATTAGCCATGTTAATCAATCCCACATCTAAAGAATACAAAATGGTGGGATGTTTGGTGGATTATAAATAAGTCCTTTAGTTAATTGATTTTGTACCCCAAAACAAGAATTGTAAAAGATCCATACATTTGTATTATTCTTGTTTTCTCCCCATATGTTTCTGGGTTTTTGGATCTTACCCAGATTTTGTAATATTTTGCTTTGGAGCTAGTGGAAGTTTTCAGCAGCGCCCGTGGACGTAGGTTTTATACCGAACCACGTAAATTCTGGTGTGTTCTTTCTTTTTTCGCTTTGCATTTATTTTTCTGCTTTTCTGCTTTATTAGTATTTGTTATTTATATTTAATAGCTAGCATTAGTAGTTGTGTATTTGTTTAATTTCCGCTGCGCACAACAAGTGGTATCAGAGCCCTAAGTTTCGATTGATCTAGGAAATTGTTTAGGGCATTAGCTAGCTATTAAATATTTGTTTGTAGAGCTTCGGTGTTATTTTGGAATAGTTACAATTTAGGGAAGCTCTGTCAAAAAGACTATAATTGTCTAAGGAGACTGGATTTTAAGTGGGACCGTTTGTGACCCCTCCAGCCTTTCCTGGGAGCTTACCTTTTGAGTACTATTCATTTGATCACCAAGCTATTGGCATAAAAACTTTTGGTGTAAAGCAGAAATGTCTTCATTTTCACATGTAAAAATTGAAGTAGAGAAATTTGATGGTCGAAATAATTTTGGCCTATGGCAAAGCGAAGTTACGGACGTCTTGTATCAACAAGATTTGAATATTTTTCTGGAAGAAACAAGACCAGAGAATATTGAGGAGAGAGATTGGGAGAGGCAAAATGCGAAGACATGTGGTTTAATTCGCTCATGTCTCTGTAGAGAGCAGAAGTATCCGTTCATGAAGGAAACCTCTGCTAGTAAATTGTGGAAGACGCTAGAGAACAAATATATGAAGAAAAGCAATGAGAATCGGCTATATTTGTTGAAGAGGTTATACCGTCTTCAGTTGAAACCAGGTTTGAATATCAATGACCATATTGATAATTTCAACCGTTTGTTAGCTGATTTGTTGAATTTGGATGAAACGTTCAAAGATGAGCAGAAGGCCATACTGTTGATAGGATCTCTTCCTGATGAGTTAGATCATTTGTGCATTACACTTATTCATGGGAAAGAAAAATTGTCCTTTGAAGAAGTGTGTGCAGCTTTGTTTAATTATGAAATTCGCAAGAAAGATCAGAAAGAGAATAGGGATGAATCAGCAGAGGCGCTTACAGTTAGGGGAAGAAGTAAGAGTCGGAAACAGGAAAGAAGGGACAGATCACAGTCAAGGAAAAGACCTGATAAAGATGAATGTGCCTTTTGTCATGAGAAAGGGCATTGGAAGAAAGATTGTCCGAAGCTGCAGAAGAAAGATAAGGACAAGGGTAAAGCTACTTCCGATGTATATGTAGCCGAACATGAGGAAGAAGATTTTGTGTTGGTTAGTCTATCATCAACATCTGGATCTGGTGAGTGGATTTTAGATTCGGGTTGTACTTATCACATGTGTCCACATAAGGAATGGTTCTTCAACTTCGAAGAGCTAAATGGTGGAATTGTACTCATGGGTAATGATAACTCATGCAAAACTAAGGGGATAGGTTCAATCCGATTGAAGAATCACGATGGATCAACCAGAGTTTTGACAGAAGTTCGGTATGTTCCAGATTTGAAGAAGAATCTCATATCATTGGGAGCCTTAGAATCTAAAGGCTACACGGTATCTATCAGAAATGGAGTTATGAGAGTGGTATCTGGGGCTTTGGTGGTAATGAAAGGTACAAGGAAGAACAACTTGTACTACTACAATGGTAGTACAGTTACTGAATCAGCAGTAGTATCAGAGAAGGATGTTGATTCAGATATGATCAGGTTATGGCATATGCGTCTGGGACATGCAGGTGAGAAAGTTTTAAGCAGTTTGATGAATCAAGGCTTGTTGAAAGGAGTAAAAACCTGCAAGTTAGATTTTTGTGAACATTGTGTTCTGGGAAAGCAGACGAGAGTGAAGTTTGCAACTGCAGTTCATGATACTAAAGGTATTTTGGATTATATTCACTCTGATGTATGGGGACCCACAAGGACAACCTCCTTGGGTGGTAAACACTATTTTGTTACATTTGTTGATGACTTTTCCAGAAGAGTTTGGGTATACACGATGAATAATAAGGATGATGTACTTGGGATTTTCCTTAATTGGAAAAAGATGATTGAGACTCAGACTGGGAGAAAGATTAAGTACCTCAGAACAGATAATGGAGGTGAATATTGCAGTAAATCTTTTCGAGAGGTCTGTCAAGATGCGGGTATTGTACGTCATTTTACAGTTAGACACACACCACAACAGAATGGGGTGGCAGAACGCATGAACCGAACGTTGCTGGAGAAAGTTCGGTGTATGTTGTCCAATGCTGGGTTGGGTAAGGAGTTTTGGGCTGAGGCAGTGACTTATGCATGTCATCTCATTAATCGCTTACCGTCAACAGCGATCGGTGGTAGAATTCCATTGGAGGTATGGTCTGGAAAACCTGTTACTGATTATGATTCTTTACATGTCTTTGGTTGTTCTGCTTATTATCATGTAAAGGAATCTAAATTGGATCCGAGAGTAAGGAAAGCTATATTTGTGGGGATGTCTTCAGGGGTGAAAGGGTATCGTCTTTTATATCCTAATTCGAAGAAGATAATCTTCAGCAGGGATGTTACTTTTGATGAGTCTTCGATGCTGAAAAAGAAAATAGAAGATATTGTTGAGGGTAATCCGCAACAGATGGAGTTTACTCGGAAGCAGGTGGAGTTTTTTCAGAAACAGATAGAGTCAACAAATAATCCAGCTAGAATTGTTGATGCAGATGATGACACTCCTATGATCGAGGAGGTTACTAAAGAAGAAGGAGAAGAAGAGGTTCCTACCCAAGAACCTTCGCAGCAACAAGAATCAATTACAATAAATAGGCCAAGACGTGAGATTCGCAGACCTGCTCGTTTTGCTGATATGGTGGCCTATGCACTTCCAATTGTAGATGATGATGTTCCTTCCACTTACAGAGAAGCAGTCCAATGTTCTGAAGTTAATAAGTGGAAGAAAGCTATGGATGAAGAAATGCAGTCTCTTCGGAAGAATGAAACTTGGGAGCTAGCTCAACTACCGAAGAATAAGAAGGTAATTGGGTGCAAATGGGTATTTACTAAGAAAGAGGGATTTCCAAACAAAGAAGATGTTCGCTACAAGGCAAGATTGGTGGCGAAAGGCTACGCTCAGAAGGAAGGGATTGACTACAATGAGGTATTTTCTCCAGTTGTGAAACACTCTTCCATTAGAATTTTATTGGCCCTTGTAGCTCAATTGGATTTGGAACTAGTTCAAATGGATGTAAAAACTGCATTTTTACATGGTGATTTGGAAGAGGAAATCTATATGACTCAGCCAGATGGATTCAAGGTTGCTGGAAAGGAAAATTGGGCTTGCAAATTGAAGAAATCGCTTTATGGTTTGAAACAGTCTCCGAGACAATGGTACAAGCGATTTGATCAATTTATGATAGGTCAAGAGTACACCAGAAGCAAATTTGATAATTGCGTATACTTTCGAAGGCTACAAGATGATTCCTTCATCTACTTGCTCTTATATGTTGATGATATGCTGATAGCTTCTAAGAGCAAAGTGGAGATTGAGAAGCTGAAGACTCAGTTGAGTTCAGAGTTTGAAATGAAGGATTTGGGTGAAGCTAAGAAGATTCTCGGTATGGAGATTAGCAGAGATAGAGGAAAAGGCAAGGTTTGTTTGACTCAGAAGCAATATCTGATGAAGGTATTACAGCGTTTTGGTGTATCTGAACAGTCAAAACCTGTAAGTACGCCACTTGCTCCTCATTTCAAGTTGAGTGCATCATTATCTCCGAGTACTGATGAAGAACGAGAGTACATGTCTCGTGTTCCGTATTCTAATGCAGTTGGTAGTCTGATGTATGCTATGGTGTGTACAAGACCTGACATTTCGCAAGCGGTTGGAGTTGTGAGCAGGTATATGCATGATCCTGGTAAAGGACATTGGCAAGCTGTAAAATGGATTCTACGGTACTTGTTAAAAACCGTAGATTTTGGTTTGGTATTTCAGAAGGAAGATTCACTTGGTCAGTTTGCAATCGGATATGTTGATTCAGATTATGCTGGTGATTTGGATAAACGACGATCAACTACTGGATATGTATTCACTCTTGCGAGAGCTCCTATAAGTTGGAAGTCTACTTTACAGTCAACAGTTGCTTTGTCTACGACAGAAGCAGAGTATATGGCATTGACAAAGGCTGTGAAGGAAGCAATTTGGTTACAAGGATTACTGGTAGAATTGGGAATGGGACAGAAGAATATTACTGTTTACTCGGATAGTCAAAGTGTCATTCATTTAGCAAAGAATCCGGTATTCTATGTTCGCACCAAGCATATTGATGTCCGATATCACTTTGTGCGGGAAATTCTGAGTGAAGGGTCGATTCTTTTACAGAAAATTGGGACTGCTGATAATCCTGCAGATATGATGACCAAAGTGGTGACAGCAATCAAGTTCAACCATTGTTTGGACTTGATCAACATTTTGAAAGTCTAAAAGGCATATATGAAGGCATTGCTGAAGGCTAATACGCCAAGGTGGAGATTTGTTGGTTTTGGCTAAATTAGTCATGTTAATCAATCCCACATCTAAAGAATACAAAATGGTGGGATGTTTGGTGGATTATAAATAAGTCATTTAGTTAATTGATTTTGTACCCCAAAACAAGAATTGTAAAAGATCCATACATTTGTATTATTCTTGTTTTCTCCCCATATGTTTCTGGGTTTTTGGATCTTACCCAGATTTTGTAATATTTTGCTTTGGAGCTAGTGGAAGTTTTCAGCAGCGCCCGTGGACGTAGGTTTTATACCGAACCACGTAAATTCTGGTGTGTTCTTTCTTTTTTCACTTTGCATTTATTTTTCTGCTTTTCTGCTTTATTAGTATTTGTTATTTATATTTAATAGCTAGCATTAGTAGTTGTGTATTTGTTTAATTTCCGCTGCGCACAACACTAAGGTGGTGTATGGAATTATTTTAAAAACTGTTTCTTGTTTTTACAATTGAAAAAAGAGATTTTAAAGTTAGAACAACTCATCTGGTTCCTCGTGTTGGAATTTTTGTGTGGAGACTTCGTATGACAAGATCAAGCATTCTATTTTTGGAGAGCTTATCAGGGATGGATTATTGCATGGTTAATCTTGACAAACACCATGTACCTTTAATTGACACGCTATGTCCCTTGTGTCACCATTTTTAAGAAACATCTGCTCCTGTACATCGGGGATGCAAATTGCTCAAGGGGGTTTCTTAAAGATCGTACCTTCATGGCTGGTTTTGCCAAATTCGATAATCTTTTTTTTGTAAATTCTCTCTTCGCTTGAATCAATTTGTCTTCAGCTGATTTCGAATTGTTTTGTGGAGAATCAGGTTTCCTATCAGATGAAGCTTTTGTTTGCTGCAGATTCTGGTCTTTTCGCAATAATTGAATCAGATGCTCTTTCTGTTATCAACTTGATTAATTCGAGTACTATTAGATGATATTTTTGCTTTCCTGGACAGCCATTCTGTTTCAGGTTTTGTGTTTGCTGCTAGGAGTGCCAATAAGGTGGCCCCTGATTTGGCTAAGTTGGCATTAGCCGGTTCTTGTAATGTTGTATTGCTCGAAGATGTTCCTTCCAATCTCTTACATGACGTTGGTTTTTTTCTAAGTCCATCCTGTGATGGTTTAAAATATTTGAAATTTCCAATATAATTTATTATTAAAAATTTAGGAGTTTTTCATTTTGCCCCAGATTGGAGCTGGCTTCGTCTATGACATTAATGATGAATAATTTCTTTTATTTAAAATATTAATAATTCCTTGCAAAAGTTTTTAGATTATAATAATAATTTTAACATATCATTTGTTGTAATAGTAGTAAAATAAGATACAGAACATATATATATCTATATATATTTACAAGTAATTCTTCTATTTCCTTCTTTGACCTTAGGATGAATGTATACAGTAAAAATCGAGATTAAGGGAAGAAAAACCAAAACTTAATTGAATTTAAATAAAATTCAATTATATTTTTATAAGAAATTAATAAAAGTGATAATATGGATGCCAAACTTATTGAGAAGCCCAATTGAGGGCCTTAACAACTATAGCATAGGCAATTGAGTCCTTGGATGATTGAGCCAGCTCTGAGCAATGACAAATTGGCAGAGAAGATCTTGGATGTTGTGGGATGCCTATGCATTCCCGTTATATTTTAGATTTTAAAAAATAATACCTTTAATTATGATGAAGAAGAAGAACTACCTAAAGATTTTCAAACTAATTAGACTAGGATTTGATTAATTCTCCTTACCTTTAGGACTTGGGTTAGTTTTGTTTAATTTTGTCCTACTTCCAATAGGAGTGGCCTTATGATGGAAATCACGGAAGCAAGACTATGGATCTTTTGTACATCAATGGAGAACTTATAATAAGGGTTTAAGCTAAAATGATGAAAAAAACTTTAAATGTGCTCATTCAAGAGATTTGGACTAAAAATCTTGCACAACATGGTTGGGACAACTTGAAGGGTACATTGAGACTTCAAAATATCATTCAAGTCCAAGATCATCATTCTTGAAGCTTGGATGGTAATTCTAATACAAATTGGGCAATTATAAAATTTGTTTGTATTAGTTTGGACCTAATTTATATTATGGGTTGAGTTTTAAATTAATTTAATTTATTAATTCTATATTAGACTTTTAATTATCGGGTTAAGACTTTTAATTAAATTAAAATCCCAATGCAGGTGTGTTTAGAAGAGTATGTGTGTAGGGTTAATTAAAATTAGAGTTTATTTTAGTTTCTTACTATATTTAGGATTGTATGTTCATAAAAGACTTATTAAATCTGAAATTTTATTCAGACATTCATTGAATAAAGTATAACTTTTTTCTTTTGTTTTTTTGAGAACTTTGAGAATTACATCAAGAATTGTTCTTGATTTATTAACCTTAATTTATCTCTCATATTCTCATCTCTTTCTTAGGAGTGACGTTTTTATATATTTGGTTCTTGATTCTCTAATCAATGAGTCAAAAATTTTCTATAATATGAATTATCTTTCTTAGGGTTATGTTTCAATTTAATTGTGTGTGTCGTATCATTGTATATGGGGTTCGCATCGGTTGATATCAGAGCTTTAGATGCTAATTCAGGTTTGATTTATTAATTTAATTATTTTTTTTGCTTTGTTTCTGTTTTATTTATTTCTTTTAGCACATGTCATTAATTTTTTTTTTAGGGTTTATTTTTTTTAGCCGTATATTGATATATTGTTTGTTTTGACCAAATATCATTCTTGAATTCTTTCTTGGCCGAATCGTCACCAATCTTGTTTAAATTCTCCTTTAATTTGCGGCACAGTCCATCATCAATTCACCATATACATATATATGTATGTATGTATGTATGTATATTGTTCTTTTGTTTCTTGAAGACAACACATCATTGTCTAATCATCATCATATGACTTTGCAGGAACAAAAAATCAATCTGCTCCATTTTTTTTTCACATTAATTTTTGTGTCTTGCAACATACTGGATGCATTGTTTTTTGGTTGCTTGTCATTGTTTTTAGGTCTGATCTATTTGTGTCTCCACATTATTTCGTTCCATCATCTTGCTGGTCTGATTTCCGCATATCACTTTATATTTTCCGCGCCATCCTGTTGTATCCGATCATCATATTCTATTGTTCCGCATACTACTACATCTTTTTCGCACCATATCCAGTCAATTGTTCCGTATAGTACTACTACATCTATTCCGCATAGCAATCATGAAGGATAACGAGACAATTCGACAATGAGGTGGTTAAAGGCTTCAATCGGGCTAGTTTCTTGAAGATTACCAATCATGAAGGCAATTAGACTTTATTGGAGATTTATTGAAGCAATTGGGCTTTTCATTGAAGACTTATTAGAGCAATTGAGTTTTAACTAGTGACATTAATTAATTATCAACATGAACTGCGTTTTATTGGGCTTTATTGAATTTCAATTTATTGAATTTTATGTTAGCTTTTAACCAATGTTATTGTAGAGAATGACAGAACATAAAAAATGCAAAATAAATTACTTAAGAACCATAAAACTGATAATTTTCATTGTCAAGATATATAAAACTTCATTATATCAGATTGATTAAATACAAGAAAAGAGATCCTAATAAGAGAAATTTCTGTGAAGAAATATTCATTTTTGTTTATTTGGTTATTGAAATTCCTTGATTTAAGGAATCAACTAACGTAAACTAAAAAAACAAAATAACTTCAAATTCAAAGACATAAACTATAACAACTTTTCCACAAAATATGTTAAGGAAAGTCTCAATGATTCATCAGTTATTTAGGCTGGACATTCAATTAAATTAGAGCCCAAAGTATGTTTGTTTAGTGAGCTCAATTATAAGGGGACTAGAGTTTCATGTTAAGGTTTTATTTCTTTGCCTATAAAAACTATTGAAACCCTAGCTAAGCAAACATAAGAACAAGGAAGATGGAGCCAATTATGTTTAATTGAGAGAGTGAATTTTCTTTTTTGTTCTCAATAAATTTTCTCTTTTATTCTTTATAAACGTGTGATCTTATCAAGTTATGCATGCCGCGATCGAAACTATAACTTATCTCCTACTTTCTCGTCTATGTCTTCGAAGTGACATGAATATCATTCTTTTTTGATAATTTTGGTTCTTGATTGAGTTCCAATCAGTGGGTTAAAGTTTTTTATAACTTTGATTATTAATTGACATATAATCAATGAGTCAAATTTTTTTTTCTATAAACCTGTTTTTATCTTTCTTATGATTGTGTTTCAATTTAATTGTGGATGTTATATCGTTATATACGAGATTCATCACCTTACATATACTTGTTTTGTTCAAAGTATTCTTCACATACATACACACACACACGTATATCTAATACTTTTCCTAAAACTTACGTCGTCAATTCTTTGAGAGCTAGCTAACTAGCAAATTCTCTTTGGTGGATTCAAAACTATCTTTGCTTGAAGATTGATCTGAAGCTAAAATCATGCCTACTTACAATGTATACGTATACGTAGTACTACTTAGATGGGTGTTACTAACGTTCCGTATCATAGCCTGCTCATGTTATTGTTGCTATAAAATAACAAAATTTGGTTTTGCAAATCAATTTGAGGGTGATCACCACCACCGAGATATCGAGCAGAGAGTTCCAAAAAACCTCTTCTGGATCGTGGCGGCAACGGGCCGGTGACTGCGCGATACGTTCAGAAATTTTTGCAAGTTATAATGGGGAGTAATAGTAGAGTTGGGGAGCTAGTATTGAGATTTTATACTATTTATTCTCCTATTATTTAACATCTTTTACAGATTGATCCTTTGTTTCATTGTTTGTATATTAAATTATAAGAGAGTCGTCAGTCGTTAGTATTTGGTTGTCAAATTATCAAATATTTACTTTAAGTTGAAAAGACAATTTGGTGCTGCTTTACAATATAAAACTGCCATACCATACACAAATATATTTAATTTGAATAAATTAACTTTTTATAAAGATTAAAAGGACGTTTATACTATGAATGTCTTCACATATTGTGTTGAAGCTAAGTGTGGATTCTCTCCTGACTATTTTTTTTTTTTTTGCTGAATTTTTTTTTAATCAAGTGATATTATAAGTTTATAACATATGAATAATAACATCATGGTGATTTGTTACTTTTATTTATGTTTCTTTTGTAAGTAAGTGTTTCATTGAAGCTATCAAGGAAGACTAAAACTTGAATTTAAAAAATGAGAAAAAGACTACCTAAAGTCTATTTCTAACCAAGCCCATATTCACCATATGCACAGGCAGCACGGCAAGAGTTACAAACCTTAAATTTTGGAGTTTGCGACTTCCAGCATTTGTCTAATGGTTCGGAGTTCCAAGTTATTGTTGTTACAGAACCAATTTATTTAATTTTTCATTTATTTGTATTTTTGTATTAAGATTTTACCAATCTTTAATATGAGGCTTGCTTCCCATTTGACACTAATGATGATTTTTTTTTTAAAAAAAATTTAAAATTCATTTTAAAAGTTTTTAGATTATAGTAACAATTTTCAACATATCATTTGTAGTCGTAGAATAAAATACTACACATAATTTATTTATTTTTTAAAAAATTATTATTTTTCCTTCATTGGACCTTAGGATGAATGCATATATTAAAATCGAGATTAAGAGAAAAACCAAAATTTAATGGGTTTAGCTATTATACAATTTCAATAAAATTGTAGGACGGCTACCATAGATAACTTTTTAATTAATTAATGTTTTAAATTTTCAAACCCTTCAATTTTATAAACCCTTAGATTATAATTCAGTGTCTATCCATCAGTCCTGCATTAATGTATGCTTAATTGAATTTATAGCAAAAGTCAGTTATAATTTTATTAGAAACTGATAAAAGTAAAAACGGGGAGTAATCTTAATTATTAAAAAGCCCCATTGGGGAACTTCACCAGCGTAGGCAGTTGGGTATTTAAGCCCTTAGACAATTGAGCCAGCGTTGCCCGATGATAAAAGGTAGAGAAAATATAGGGTGCAGTGGGATGCACATGCATTTCCACCGGCAAGATTACAGTGGGAATGTATGATGCATATCGTTGCATTCTAGTTTTTCTTTAACGTTAACTTCAATTTTGGTGAAGAACAAGGGCTACGGATGTGAAGAATTTCAAACTAGTCACTACTTAGACTAGGGACACATTTACTATACAAAAATGAAATAAAAAGAACTAAACTCTATATCAAAGGGAATCAGGGGAAAGGAAACTTGATTCCTTGGGTGGGAGAGGTAATCAAGTTCCCTAACCAAGAGGAATTTAATTTCCTAATTCAATATAGAGTTCACGTAATTTGATTTTGTTATGGGTATTTTTTTGGTGCAATAAGAAAAGGCCCAAAAATGGAGGCCCATTAAGAGCCAAGAAGACACTTGGTCAAATAGTCAAAGGAAAGTTAAAAGCACAAAGATAACCTGCTCGGACATTCCTACTGACCGGAGATATGTTCGTCTGCTCGGCGGCCAAAAGAATAAATAAGTCTGCTCGTTTGCTCGGAAATATCTGCTCGCTCAATTTGCTGTCTGATCGTTGAACAGGCAAAACACTTAAATTGACCAGTTGACCTTCTGGAAGAAGAATCAATCCGAGACCTTCTGGAAGAAGAATCAATCCGAAACGGGAAAGGAGTCGAATTACCTATTTGCATGCAAATCGAATCTCTACATTCTGGGAAATTGCTATATACGAGAGATAATCTCAGAAGATATTATCTTAATTAATGTATATTATTTTTTGCCTTATCTGTAAGATTCTCAAGCCTATTCTGATTATAACATCTCCATTATAAATAGGAGATATAATTTAGGGTAAAGGAGAGAGTGAAATAAAAATACAATTACACCGAGAGAGGGTAATTGTCGTGGACGTAGGCCATCGTTTTTTGCCGAACCACGTAAAAGTCTTGCTGTGTCCTGTGTGTTTTGATCCTATATTGTTTGCATTGTATGAGGTTTGTTGTGTCACAGGTATTGGGCTTGAAGAACAGGGTTGACCAAAAATAAGTGTCAACATCTTTTGGCGCTAGAGGAAGGGCCCAGACTCTGATTTAACAAACTTGTTTTGGTTGCGATACGGCTGACATGGCTAGGGTCAAGACAACCAGGGTTGTAGCATCGGAAACCGATCAATTGGAAGAGCACCAAGGTCAAGGTCAGGCAGCAGGGACGTCTTCTGCCGCTTTGCCACCATTGCCTCCTCAACCAACTGATGGTGGCGGAGGTGTTATGCCGGCTTGGCAGCGTCGTCAGGAGGCTTTAGAAAATACGGTAGCACAATTGGCAGAAACCATCAGAGCCTTGACACAGGCCCGAGTTCAGGAAGTTCCAGGGAACGCAGACCACCAGCCCCGTTCTGTGAGTGCCGTTCCAGTTAGGAGAGGAGAGGCTGGCAGGGACAGACAGCAACCAGCAGTTTCTGTTCGTTCCTCAAATCTGCGCCCACAAGGGGAGAGGCGTCCGGCTCATCAAGAAGTGGCTCCGCATCCTTCCAATCAGAGGATTAGAACAAGTCAGGGTAATAATCGCCGAGGGGAAAATAACTCTGATCATGGAAGGGGTCAACAGCGCGAAAGGGAACGTTCACATAGACAAGGGACACCCCATGCAGGAAGTTCTCGCAGGAGGAGTGGATCACGTGAAAGGATGTCGTTGGACCGAGGAAGGTCACAAACCCGTCTCTCAGCAGTAGGAGAAAGCCGGGGGAATCGACAAGTCCCTGCGAACGGGATTGAGCGGCAAGATCCCATGGTACAGGAACTAATGCAGAGGGTGCGACAGTTAGAGACTAGACCCGGACACCGTGACCAGGACAGAGAGCAAGACAGAACCCCGTTTTCAAGAGAGATTGAAACGCAACTGCTGCCTCCAAGATTTAAACTCCCGAACATCCCAATTTATGATGGAGATAGTGACCCGTATGATCATCTGGACATTTTCAACGTTCAAATGGACCTGCAGACCTCTAATCCTCTGGTCAAGTGTAGGGTATTCCCAGCAACACTGGGGAATACTCCAAGGACGTGGCTAAGGAGTCTTCCGGCCCGAAGTATAAACAGCTGGGATGAGTGCCAGAGAAAGTTCGAGGACCAGTACAAAGCGCTGAGAAAGCAGCTCGCGCCGACTTGTCACTTAGCGACTATCTTTCAGAAGCGGGAGGAAACTTTAAGAGATTACATCGCCAGGTTTAGGCGCGAGGTAAACAATGTGCAAAATCCCTCTGATGAAAGTGTCTTAACTGCAATTTCTGCAGGACTGCGAAAAGATGGAAAGCTTTACAAAAGCATTTATCGTAATCCTGTGAAGAGTTTGGGAGAGTTCTATGACCGTGCAGCAAAAGAGATGTGCTGGGAAGACACATTCGGACAGAAAAAGCCTAGCAAACAAGAAAAAGGAGCGAACAGTTCGCGACCAGGAAAAAAGAGGGACCAGCGCGAAAATGAAGAGAGCGGTCACAAACATCGCTCCAGTAATCAGGTAGCGAAGCGGTCAAAAAATGAGTCTCGGAGGAAGGCATCTCCACCCAGAGATCGTTACCAGAATTACAGCGTCCTGACGGACAGACAAGATAGGATCTTTGAAACAGAAAAAAGACGGGAGAACTTCGGAAAGCCAAGTCCCACAAACATCCCGAGGAGGTTTCAAGACCCAAGGAAGTATTGTGCTTACCATAGAGAAAACGGGCATTATACTTCTCAATGTAGAGAACTTAGGGATGCAATTGAAGAATTGATCAGACGGGGTCGTTTGAGGGAATATGTGGCGCAACCTGAAAGTCATCATCCTCTGCAGGGAAATCAGCCAGTACAAGAACATCCTAATATACCTCAGCAACTTCCTCAACAACAACCACAGCGCCTGATTGATCAAGGTCACCAGCCCGCTGTGAGGACTATCTTTACTATTCATGGAGGACCGCACATCGCAGGGACATCCAACCGATCACAGGAGCGCTATGTGCGGGAGGCTGGCCGAGTCTTGTTGACAGGTCAAAGTGGAAAAGAAGGGCCATGTAAGAAGGCCAGAGTTGCTGGAGGCGGGATGTTGTTTAATGAAGATGACGCTCAAGGCTTGCATTGGCCCCATAATGACGCACTGGTCATCAGAGCAAGGATTGGCGGTGCTGAGGTAAGAAGGATAATGATGGATACAGGCAGTTCAGTAAATGTGATGTACAAGGGCTGTCTCGAGCACATGGGTTTAACAATTGGGCAGTTAACTCCATCCCCAGAACCTCTTTTTGGCTTCACTGGGGATGCAATTGTACCGCTGGGGCAGATTAAACTTCCCCTCGCCATAGGAGACGTGAACAGACAAGCTCTTGCAATGGCCGACTTCCTAGTTATTGATTGTCCATCGGCATACAATGCCATCCTCGGGAGACCAGCTATGAATGATCTTGATATAGCAATATCCACCCGAACACTCACCATTAAATTTCCCACTCCCAATGGAGTAGGGTGTGTTAGGGGCGAGCAAGAAGTGGCAAGGAAGTGCTATAAAAACGCTGTAAAGGCTGGGGTTAAAGGAAAAAATATCAGTATGGTGACCGAGGAGAAGAAACAACCTGCCAGTAGTACAGGAGTTAGTCAAGATCTGGATCCAAGAGAAGTGGATGAAGATCGAACGGCAGGCCCTGTAGAAGAATTGGAAGAAGTACAAGTTAGCGAGCAGGATACCAGACGGTGCCTGAAGATAGGGAGAGAGTTACCCTCAGACATCAGAGAGCAGCTCGTTCAGTTTCTAAAAGAAAATCTGGATGTCTTTGCGTGGACTCATGAGGATATGGTGGGGATCAGTCCCGAAGTAATGTCGCATAGGCTAAATATTGATCCCCTCCATAGGCCGGTTCGTCAAAAGAGGAGACCTATGACAGAAGAGCGATATGAGGCGCTCAGGGAAGAAGTGGAAAAACTGCTAGCAAATAAATTTATCAGGGAGGTTCACTACCCTGTGTGGGTAGCAAATCCTGTTCTGGTGAAAAAGAAAAACGGAAAATGGAGGACATGTATTGACTTCACCGATTTGAACAAGGCCTGTCCGAAAGACAGTTTTCCTTTGCCTCGGATCGATCAACTCGTTGACGGTACTGCTGGGCATCAGCTCCTTAGCTTCATGGACGCCTACTCAGGGTATAATCAGATTCCAATGGAACCGAGTGATAAGGAACACACGTCTTTCATTACTGATCGGGGACTTTATTGTTACAAGGTGATGCCATTCGGATTAAAGAATGCAGGAGCTACTTACCAACGGTTGGTGAACATGATGTTCGAACATCTCATCGGGGGGATAATGGAAGTGTATGTTGATGACATGTTGGTAAAGTCAAAACAGGCGTGTGGGCATGTGCAAGATTTAGGAGAGATGTTCCGAATCTTGCGTAAATTCCAAATGAAGTTAAATCCTCTGAAATGTGCGTTTGGAGTTGCTTCGGGCAAGTTTTTGGGATTCATGGTCAACAGCAGAGGGATTGAGGCAAACCCCGAAAAAGTCAGGGCTCTTATTGACTTAAAGTCGCCTACTAAGATCAAGGAAGTGCAGAGCTTGAACGGCCAAGTCGCTGCCCTGAGCAGGTTTATATCCAGGTCGACAGATAAATGCATTCCATTTTTTGATGCGTTGAAGAAGGCTAGGAACTTTCAATGGACTGCAGAATGTGAAGTAGCCTTTCAGCAATTAAAGGAATACATGGGCCGAGCTCCACTGTTATCCAAACCAGTAGAAGGGGAGAAACTGGTCGTTTATTTGGGTGTTTCCCAGCACGCTCTCAGTGGGGCCTTGGTTCGCGAGGAAGATGGAAGGCAGCTTCCTGTGTATTATGTAAGCAAAAGGTTGATTGATGCAGAGACCAGATACACACCTATGGAGAAGCTCGCATACAGCCTGGTGGTAGTTTCCAGGAAGCTTCGTCCTTATTTTCAAGCCCACGCAATTGAAATCCCGACCAAATATCCTCTGAAACAGGTTTTGCAAAAACCTGATGCCTCTGGTCGTTTGCTGAAATGGGCTACTGAGCTCGCCCAGTTTGAAATAGAATTTAAGCCTCGAACGGCGATCAAGGGGCAGGTATTGGCCGATTTTGTTGCTGAGTTCACGGGGTCGAGTAATGATGAGCCCGAGTCTTCTGAAGGTCCATTTTGGGAATTATATGTCGATGGTTCTTCCAGCGAGCAGAAAGCAGGGGCTGGAATAATGTTGATCAGCCCGGAAGGACACAAAATCTTGTCTGCTTTAAGATTCGAGTTCAAAGCCACTAATAATGAAGCTGAGTATGAAGCGTTGCTGGCAGGATTGCGACTGGCCTTAGAAGTGCGAGCAGAACGAATAAGGATTTACAGTGATTCCCAGCTTGTTGTAGGTCAAGTCCGGGGAGAATATCAGGCCAAAGGATCAAAAATGACCATATATCTACAGAAAGTAAGGGAACTCTTGACAAAGTTTGAGAAATATGAGCTGCAGCATGTCCCTCGATCGTAAAATTCTCACGCGGATGCTTTGGCTCGTTTAGCCACTGCAAAACATGCAGATTTCATGGGAGTTGTGCCAATAGAGGTATTGCCCATTCCTAGCACTGAATCGCAAGATGAGATAATGGCAATTGTGGTAGCACAGGACTCCTGGATGAGTCCTTTGGTAGAATATTTACAAGATGGGAAGCTACCTGAAGGAAAGCTAGAATCTCGCCGCCTTCGGACGCGAGCTGCTCGGTACTGCATCTATGATGATAAATTATACAAGAGGGGATTCTCAGCTCCGTTGCTTAGGTGCATTGACGGTCTAGATTGTCAAGTCGTGTTAAATGAGATACATGCTGGGCATTGTGGTAATCACGCCGGGGGGCTATCGTTGGCCCAGAAAGCCCTCCGACAGGGGTACTATTGGCCAACTATGAAAAAAGATTCAATTGAAATGGTCAAGAGGTGTGACAAGTGTCAGAGATTTGCCAAGATACCTCGAGCCCCTCCGACTTTTTTGCAACAAATGATCAGTCCGTGGCCATTTGCTATATGGGGACTGGACCTGATTGGACCTCTTCCTACAGCCCGAGGAAGGTGTAGGCACGCTATTGTAGCAGTTGACTATTTCACAAAATGGGCAGAAGCAAAGGAGTTAGCTGAAATATCCACCACCAAGGTCGAAAAATTTGTTTGGGAAAATATTATCTGCAGGTTTGGAGTCCCCCAACAAATCGTAACAGATAATGGAACCCAGTTCAGTAGCGAACAGTTTCAAAGATTTTGCACGGATCTGGGAATTAAAAAGAGCTTCTCAGCGGTGGACCACCCTCAGGCCAATGGACAAGTAGAGGCCATTAACAAAATCATCAAGCAAAACCTGAAGACTAAGTTGGAAGCGAGAAAGGGGGCTTGGGTAGACGAGCTGCAAAAAGTATTGTGGGCATACAGGACTACTGCTCGCAACACTACTGGGGAAACTCCCTTTTCATTGGTTTACGGCTCGGAGGCGATGATTCCAGCAGAATATGAAGTTGCCAGTCAGCGCCGAACAACATTCAACCCAGAAGATAATAACAGTTTGCTCGTTGCTAGCCTGGACCTGGTGGAAGAAATGAGGGATGATGCTCAAATAAGGATTGCTGTCTATCAGAGGCGAGTGGCCAGATTTTACAATAGAAAAGTCCGTACCCGAAGGTTTAAGACGGGGGATTTAGTTCTGCGCCTTATTCTACCTGCTGCTCGGAAAGCTGGTGAGGGAACACTTGGTCCAAATTGGGAAGGGCCTTACATTGTGAAGGAAAGTTTGCAGAACGGAGCCTACCACTTGACTAGCATGGAAGGGGCGCTAGTTCCCAGAGCATGGAATGCTGAAAACCTGCGACCATATTTTATTTAATTGGTTTAAGTTTTTGTTTTAATTCGCTTCGATAATTTGTCAATTTTGTTTCAGTGCAGTAAAGTCGAATCAGATTCTCCTGGAATGGCAATGCTTGATCGTTTTTTGTTGTTACTGATGATCTACTCGTGTTTCGATTGAAGCAAACGCTCTGGAAGATGTGATTACCACCTGTGAGTAGCCGGGCTCTGGAAGGTGTAATCATTATCTGTGAGCTATAAAAAAATGTCCTGGAAGACCTTAGCATAACCTGTGAGTACAAGGACTCTGGAAGGGGTGCTTATGGCCTGTGGACTTAGTAAACCTTGGAAGATCCATGTAACTTAAGAACGAATAGTATCTTGAAGGAACATTGGATCTGTAGGTTCAAACGAACAGAGGAAAGGGGCCTCAAAAATGGGTAATTTCAGCATGACTAGTTGTCCCCACACTTACTCTGCTCGAACAAAATTTAAAAGCTGGGAGAAATTGGCCATTCAAGAAAGCTGGGAATTTGTTTTAATCAAGCAGAGGTAAGGGGCCTCAAAAATGGGTAATTTCAGCATGACTAGCTGTCCCCACACTTACTCTGCTCAAATAAGTACTGGTCGAAAATCCAATTCACGAGTAAATAAAAATAACGAACATAAATACAAACAAGAAACGATGAATAAAGATTTATTTAAAAATTGCTAAAAAATGTAATAAGTACAAAACAAAATATCATCGAACAGGAAAATTTTTCTGGTTGCTGTCATCAATATTGATTGGACAAGGAGAGCTGGGAGATTCTGAGCTGGGAATATCAGCAGAGGCAGCACCAGCAGAAGAAGCTGAAGGATCGGCTTTAAGTTTATCCTGCTGAGCGTACAGCTTTACTTCAGCCACGGCATCTGGACCAAAGAACGAAACGTCCACATCTGGTCGCTTGAGCCACAGATTATACAGGAATAAACTTCCTGTCCTCTCTTCTGCCTCTCGAACCGCGGCTTCGATACGTCCCTTCTCCGAGGCAATGTGTTCCTTGAGAGAAACTGTTTCCTGCCTCATTGCTTCCATAACAATCTTGGCCTCCGCGGCTTTATGCTTATGCGAGGACAGTTCTCCCTTCAGTTCCATATTCTCAGTTTTCAACTTCTCCTCCGATTCCCGAGCAAAGTGGAGATCATGCGTCAATGTCTCGATCTTTTTATCCCTAAAGGCAATCTGTATTTCCTGCCTCTCCAAGGACTCCCGCTGTTCGTTCTTCTGATTGTTCAGTTTCTCAATTTCCTGCTCCAGCTCACGGTGTGCCTCCTACGCTTTTTTCAGCTCTAGTTCATGATCATCCTGCAGTTTAGCCTTCTCTTCCTCCAGAGAATTGATGGTGGTTGCCATGGCGGCCTTCTCCTCGGGCCAGTCCCCAATCTCCCGCAAAAGTTTCATGTACGCCATGGACGCCTGAAACAAAGCATTTGTTAGTACAGAAAAAATGGAAAGAGATACTATAGCAGCAAAAAAGTAAAACTTACAAGCGTACTGTGGAAGCCCAAATAGTTGATGAGCCGTTCGCCCGTTATTTCTTCCTTGTACAGGGCAGGCTTCCTCGCTCCCAGGAATTGGGGCGCGCGATCTAAAAGATCGCTGTAATATTCCCCGGCATCAAACTTCTGGGACTGCTCCTCAGCACCAGAACCGGCCGCGGCTGTTTTCTGGCGTTTACGAGGCGGTTCCGCAGTTTCTGAATCGGCGATCCCTTTGCCCTTGTCGACATTTTGAGTAGAGGCGGATGGGGAACTGCTGGGCGGAGCAGGCTGAGCTATATCCCCTCGACGAGCACTCTTGTTCGAAGATTTCCTCGCCACTGATTTATGCCTCACCGAGCGAGCAGGAGAACCGACAGAACCCTGTTGAGGAGGCGATTCTGGAGAGACTTCAGCAGCAGGGGGAGAGCCTGAACCTCCGGCCGCTTGAACGGGCTCTTTGGGAGCAGAAGACTGAGTAGGAGCCTGGTTGGGTAAAGGCTGCTCGAAATGAAGCCTCACCATTTCCGGAACTGAAGTATTCGCTGGAGGTGGAATTTCCTGTCCGGAAGCTTCGAAAGCAGAAGGAATTTCTTTCTCCTCGCGAGAGCCTAAATCAGAAGCAGGGTCCAATAATTCTTGGTCGGCAGGAGGAGCAAGACCATGAAATTGAAGCAGGTGCTCGGAAGGTGTCTGATCGTCGGAAGGTGTCTTTACATCCGAAAATTTATCTAACAGAGAGAGCTCCTGATCGGATAGAGGAATCTCGCCCCTAGAGACATCTGCACAAAGAAAAATGTTAGCAACGAGCAGAAATACAAGATGGAAAACTGAGACAAATATACTTACTGGGCGAAAGGCAAAAAGAAAAATTCTTTAAATCCGACAATGATAAGCACGACGCGTAGAACCATCGTGACTTGTAATCTCCTACGTTGGATTTTCCAATCCCTTGAGGAAGGTTCACTTTGTAAGGAGATTTTCGGGCTGAAGTATAATAAAACCCATCCTTCTTATTAGCCTTCGGACCCGTAGTACTTCTAAACAAAAAGAGGTGATGGATCATCGCGGGGGTAGGAGGAGGAAGGTCGTTTTTAAGGAAGATAGAAGCCAAAGCGGTGAGATGAGCATAAGAGTTGGGGGTAAGTTGAAAAGGGGCTAAGTTAAGGTCGTTTAAAAGAGCGACCAGGTAAGGATGAACCGGAAACCTGAAACCGGCTTCTATGTGTTGATGACTAATGGCAAAGAAACCCTTGGGAGGAAAAGCTGCATGGTCAGAAGCCTTAGGCACCATAGCTCGGCAGCCCTTAGGCAAGGAGAAGCCCTCAGCGATGGTTTCAAGGTCGCTGAGGCCAAGGGAAGATTCATAATGAAAAAAGGGTGCGCGAGCAGAGGAGGAATGGTGTTCAGAAGGGACTGAAGTAGCCCCACCACCTTGAGAGGTAGCACTAAGATCCTCCTCGGAGGCAACATCAGTGGATCCCACCTTATGACTGCGACGACTACGACCAGACATCTACAAAATCAACAGGGGTGTCAGGTCGCAGAAAGCAGACCAGAACTCAGTACATACGGATACGATACTCCTATGAACACAAGGGGGGCTATTGGGGCGAAAAGTTGATGGGCAAGAGATATTACAAACAGACAGCAACTCAAAGCAACAATACGAGTATCTATTTAAAAAAAAAAAAAAAAAAAAAGAAATCATGCCCCAGATACGTAAATAGTAATCATGGAAGAAAATAATCGCAGAAGAAAAGAATAGGAGTTACCTTGAAGATGGCGTTGACAAAGAACCTTGAGGATGTAGGAGAATGGTAGCAGACAAAAATGTCAGGGTTTGCAAAGGCAGAAGAAAGAAGACGAAAAGAGAACGACAAAGGGTAATATATAGCTGACGCTTCGGAATCCCAATCGGCAAGTCAGGACATTTCAATCGTCGCCAAAGTTTGGCAATAGGCGCAAAAAACTGAAAGAGCCATCATGAGCAATTATTGAAAAGACGCGCATTTGATACATGCAGTAAGGAGCGCGACAGTTGAGTGACAAGTAGCCAACGCCTGGGGGACTGACACAGGGCAAAAAGGAAGAAAAGCAACGGTTCACATCTCACTAAAAGTTTTCTGGGCGCAAGTCTAGGCGCAAGAACATTGTTTCCAGTACAAAAAGTGTACCAGAAACAAGGGGGCTTGTGTTATGGGTATTTTTTTGGTGCAATAAGAAAAGGCCCAAAAATGGAGGCCCATTAAGAGCCAAGAAGACACTTGGTCAAATAGTCAAAGGAAAGTTAAAAGCACAAAGATAACCTGCTCGGACATTCCTACTGACTGGAGATATGTTCGTCTGCTCGGCGGCCAAAAGAATAAATAAGTCTGCTCGTTTGCTCGGAAATATCTGCTCGCTCAATTTGCTGTCTGATCGTTGAACAGGCAAAACACTTAAATTGACCAGTTGACCTTCTGGAAGAAGAATCAATCCGAGACCTTCTGGAAGAAGAATCAATCCGAAACGGGAAAGGAGTCGAATTACCTATTTGCATGCAAATCGAATCTCTACATTCTGGGAAATTGCTATATACGAGAGATAATCTCAGAAGATATTATCTTAATTAATGTATATTATTTTTTGCCTTATCTGTAAGATTCTCAAGCCTATTCTGATTATAACATCTCCATTATAAATAGGAGATATAATTTAGGGTAAAGGAGAGAGTGAAATAAAAATACAATTACACCGAGAGAGGGTAATTGTCGTGGACGTAGGCCATCGTTTTTTGCCGAGCCACGTAAAAGTCTTGCTGTGTCCTGTGTGTTTTGATCCTATATTGTTTGCATTGTATGAGGTTTGTTGTGTCACAGGTATTGGGCTTGAAGAACAGGGTTGACCAAAAATAAGTGTCAACAGATTTCATACTTGAAAGTGATTCCTTATAGATTTAATAAACCATAGAATTACAATTAGGAACTAAGTTTGCTTTCCCTTTTATTATTATTATTTTTTTGAGAAATTCCTTTTCCATTTATCAGTAAAATTGCCATTAATATATTCTCATTCCTTTCTTAGGACTTTGGTTGGAGTTGTTTAATTTATCATTCTACGAGTAGGAGTGGGCAACTTACGCTTGTTTTGTTCAAAGTATTCTGCATATATATTTAATTAGTTTCATAAAACTTATTTAGTCAATTCTTTGAGAGCTTGCTAGCTAATTCTGATTCAAAACTATCTTTGCTTTCGCATCTAAAGAATATTGATCTGAAGCTGAAATCATGTATTCTATGGAGGCAATTCTAGTAGTCATAACCTACTCTTTGATCGTGTGGTTGTTGTGTTTCATAGGGCATGATTGCAATTGGTTCGAAAGAGAAAACCCTGGTCATGGTAATCAATCTCATGATGATCACCACCGCAGAGATATCGAGCATGGACTTCCAACAAGCCCTCCTCCGGATGGTGGCAGCCGCCGCCAATGTACTGAAAAATTTTTGCATGTTACGTGGACTGGTATTACATTTGGAGAGCTCAATGTCAGCAATGACTGTTGTATATGTTTGGATGATTTTAAAGACGGAGATCTATGCAGGGTTGGGTCAACATGCAAGCATGTAGTTCACAAATATTGCATCGACACGTGGCTGCAAAACCAAAGACTCTGCCCGCTTTGTCGTTTCCCCGTAGAGCAGTAACGAGAGTCTATACTGTTTATTCTCATACTATTTAACAATGCTTTTACCAGAAGAGTTTGTTTGTAAATTACATTATAAGCACAGTTGTTAGTATTCGGTTGTCAAATAAGAAGAGTTGTTAGTTGTTAATACTTGGTTGTCAAATTGTCAAATGTATGGTTGAAAAGAGTGCTGCTTTATAATCTAGACTGAATGTGATTTCTTATTTATGGTTTCTTCACAGACTTTGATCTCAAAATCTTCTTGTGGTCTTTACTTTTAATTTGGTGGTTTAATTGTATGAAATTTTATTGTCTTTTTGTTAGCAGGGATATGTCTCCATTGGTCTTTTATTGTTTATGTTAACCCTTTTGAGTTTATAATTAGTTTATGATGTTTCTTTTGTTATTTTATAAATATGTTGATGGTTTGAATATTTGTGTATACATGATTTGAGAGCTTACTGGATACCAAATTAACTGGAATGTTCTAAGTTTCTTTTGATGGAACTTCCTTTGACTAGATTTTTTTTTTTCAGAAATCTTCCCTTGACTAGATTTTATTTCATTAAAAAATGGTCATACTGTGTACACACTTAATTTGAATAACTTAAATTTCTATAAAAGCTCAAAAATGGGTTCATAATATGAACTTCTATAGATACTTAATGTATTGAAACTAACTTGGAATCTTGGATCCTCTCTTGATCTAGTTCTTTGAAGCTTTCCTTAATCAAGGGACCCTTAAGCATACAAAATATTACATGGTGATGATTTGTTATTTTTATTTTTCTCTTTTAAGTAAGTGTCCTGCTAAAACTACCAAGGTGGACTGACTTGGATTAAGAAATTAGAAGAGACAACTTCTGACCAAGCCCATTTTCATCCATATGCACAGGCAACACCAGCAAGTGTTGCAACGTTCAACCTTCAATTTTTGGGATGTCAGTGTTTATTTAATGGACTTCAAGTTATTTGAGATGATTATTGTCTTGCAAGTTCATCATTGTTGATTTTTACGTGCTTGTAAATTGATTATTTAAATTTTTAATTATATATACAGAGTTTTTATAATTAGGTATACTTAATTTTAAAAAGTAAGGATCAACCAATTAAATTCATGATTGTATTTTCTTTCATAAAATAAATTGTCTTTTCTATTTAATTCAAATGTAATTGATGGATTCGATTTATTGGTTCTTACTTTTTATAATTAGATATATCTAATTATGAAAGCATTATATATATACTAGTCTAAATTTTGAAAATATAAAATTTTTGTATATGTATTTGAAAAAATAAAAATATTTTCAAACAGTATATCCTAATCTTTAGTAAAAAATATATATATCGATTATTTATGACTCTTTAATATATATATATATTAAAAGTGATTTTATGATTAATGTTTTCTAATTTTAAAAAGTTATAACGAACAAATTAAATTCATTTATTAGATTATCTCTCCTAAAACAATTTCTCTCCTATTTAATTCAAATGCAATAGATGAATTTGATTAGTTAGTCATGACAAATCAATTAAATTCATTCATTGTATTATCTCTTAAAACAAATTTTCTCTCATATTTAATTTAAATGTAATAGATCAATTTGATTGATTTGTCTTAACTTTTTAAAGTTATGAAGAATTGATGATAAAATCACTCTATATACTAATATACTGATTGCCATAAGAATTGTCTTATATATATATATATATGTATGTATATATTAAACAACCAATCGGGTTACATGAAAAATATATCTCTTATTGTATGTTTTTGTAACCAATTCAGCCTAACTACATGAAGAAGGTAATTGTTATACTAGGATTTCAACTGTTACACTACATGCATTTGGTATATCAAATGTATATAAATATTTCATATACCTTAAATTTTAGGAATTGTTTAGTATTGATTATTTTATCCTAATGTCACTTATACTAGGAATTCTATTTGTGTTAACTTTACTACTTGTTTAGGTTTACTTAATTTATCCTTCTTTGAGTACATGTAGGAGTCGATTATGAATCCATAAAATACACTTGTTTTGATTTCCCATGCATAAACTCTTTAATATTTCAAGTAACACTCTTCGAGAAATAATTCTTCGTGTGGATTCTAGAATTTCATCAGCAACGTTACTTTTGTTACGAGCAATCAGCTTGTTCACATACGCTATTAGCATGACGCTAATGAAGTTTTTCTGTCGTTACTATTGTACCTTACGAGATTACCATGAAAATCAACCTGATCCCCACCAAGATATGACCCAAGTTGAGGACAGCGGCGGTGCAGATAATCGTGATGGTGACAGGCAAGTGTGAGGCAACTGTAGCAGTGAACAGGGCAGCTCACTGTTACAGGAGTGTTATGGAGTGGCTTCTCGGAGCGCAAGAAAGCCAAGGAAGGGTAACGACCCGTGGACACTATCCTACTTGTTTGATTGACAGTATTTAGAATGTGGTTAATTTTGCCTATTGTTAATTATTTGTATTACAATATCAGCTCTTATCGTATATATCACACATTTGTTTTTGACATCATATATATCACACAATTATTATCCACTATTGTGATATATAGATGTATATATATTTTTTCTATATATAATATATGATTTTTATTGACTTATATAAATTATTTAATAATTTTTTTTTTTAGTTTTTCTCCTTGATCTATAAATAGGTTCTACTATATAGATTATAATATATAGTGAAACACATAATTTATTCATAATTATTATGGTATCACGGCTATAGTTTTAAAGTTTTTCACTGTTTTGCGCTGGTCTTGGTCTATGTTTTAGCCTCCCCACACGTTGTAGTCTCTTTTGGTTCCGTTAATTCTGACTCGGTTGTTTGCTATCGTCGTTTTTTTCTTACTTTTATCTCGCCGTTATTGGAAGTTTGTGGAGTTCAGTACTCATCTCTTGGCCCGAGTTCTTGTTACTGTTTTGCAGATTGCATCGCTCGATAAACTTCCTGGTTTGATATGTTGCTCTTGTACGGTATGTTGGAGACTTCATTTTTTTTTTGTTGACATTTTGGCGCTAAATTAGATAACTATCAGAATCTAATTAAGATAAAATTTTATTGTAAACCCAGAATGTTGCTCTTAAAAATCGGAAAAGGTCTGCGTACATTTTCAATGGAAAAATTATTCACAATTTTTATGGACATTGAGCCTTGAACTTTGCCTCTTGACTGGAGAAGGTGTTGTTGGTGGCATCAACAGGCATTTAGCGGAGACTTGGTTCAAAAATATTGATTTTCGGTTTGATTAACTAATTTTGATGATGACTTGGGATGCTTTTGGTCTTGTAATGGGCAATTGATTTTGGTTTGATTAACTAATCTTGCCGATGACTTGGGTTGCTTTTGATCTTGAAATTGGCAATTTGACTTTTATTATATTGATTTCAATTTTAGTGTTATTTTTGTCAACACATATCATGAAAATTAGATGTATCTCAATTATTTTAAATGGTTCAAACTATGTGTTGAGCAATATCAAGTTTTCTCAAAAGAAATAATTTATGACACTACCGTATTGGAGACAATTAACCGCCCACAAAAGTTGATGGGACTAATTGGTAAAATTTTAAATGTAGCGCTTTAGGTCAATAATTAATTATTACTTGCAACATAATCCCTAATTAATCTGTGCCTACACATTACATAGTCAATTTGTTCGAATTGGGGGGGACTCGAAACCGCTCACCACATTGTTAGAATAGAGTTTAGACTTAATAAATTAGCATAAATAAATATTAAATAATTAATACGAGTATCATTCCACAAAGGCCCAGATACAAAAATCTACACATCCTTAAAATCTAAGCATGACATTCACATGAAGCCCACATTAGCCCAAAATCCCGTCATGAGGGAACAGTGTCACATTGCCATGCCATTTTAACCCCCTTATTTTCCTTACATAAACAAAACAACCAAAACCATCACCCTTATAACCGTCCACACCCTCCTCGATCTTCCCGACGCCGACTCCGACTTTTCCAGCCTTAGCGAGGCAGCTTCCGCCGAAAAGTTACACGCCCCGTGACCTGCCACGCACCAACCCAATTCAAACCCGCCTTAGCGTTTATTTAATATTCAAAATAAATTATATTTAATATTCATAGAAATTAATATAAAGTTTTAAATTTATATGGAAAGTTGGAAGTGTATTGGAATGTCAAAAATATCCCCACGGATAAGGGCCCTATGCCCGCCCCAAACACGGATTTTCCATCCCCGCCGCAAGTGAGGAGCGGGACGGGAAAGAGAATTGTAATTAATTTCGGGTTAACGGAACGGGAATAGTCTTCCCACCCCGTATCCGTCCAATTGACATCCCTAAAAATGTACTTACTTGGATCAGAATACACGATGGTTCCCGTATTGTGGAAATCACAGTTGAAGTCCTGGCGTCCTTTGGCCTGATAGTATGCGTCCATGGCGTAGGCTGCATGAGACCGTACATCATTGGGGTCGAAGCAGGCCCCTCCTTCTTGTATGGGCCTGCAGTCCAAACCTGTGCCACACACGTAGTCTATGTTTGCTTGTAACGCTGCGTCAGTCGCATCCGTTTTGGGCACACACCATCTCCCTGTGACACTGCCTGGTCCTGGTGCTGGTCTAGCTGGTCCTGGTGGACTCACACCACGAGTTGTGGGACCCGGTGCCTGTCAAAATATGAAAAGATCAGTATCGACGATTCAGATTGATTCAGCTTTTTATTCGAATATTACTCGTTGTCGTTGACACGTTTGTTCCCGCGGGAAATTTTTTAATAAGGAATATTTTTTTTTTGAAATATCAATAAGGAATATTTTGAATGACGAAATTATCTTTGAAAAAACTGACAAAGCTAGATCAGACGGTATTTTGGTTACCTGGACAGCTAAGGAGGAAATAGATTGTCTTCCACCAAAAAAAAAAAAAAAGAGCTTTTCTATGCGCTCACGTAAAGCTGGTCAGTGTCAGAGCTCTATTTAATAAACGTGTACCATGATGATGCTGATGGAGATAAGACAAGCAGATCCACGAGTCGAACAGTGATTGGCGAAAGATCTAAACCAGTCAATTAGTGTGACCCAATTCAAACACTCAATCTAAACACTATCATTACACTTTGAACTTCTCAGTTATGCGTGTGCTAAATGGTTCAGAACCAAAAAACATTGGAGACGATGCAAATTATGAAATCGCCCTTGCATTATTAAACCAATAACCGGAAATAGAAAATATATAAAACATGAAAGATCTAGGCATCTCGCTGTATCACCTAAAAGTCTATAACAATTCAATCAATGCAACTGACGTATAAGAATAACATACCGTTTTATGATTCAAAATGTCGACGTTGTAAACCGGAGTGAAATCGGGTTTGAACAACCCGAAATTCTGCTCCGAAATCGTCGGCTTCAGATTCTCGTTAAACAAAGCGAAGACGTAAGTCTCGAAGGTCCTGTTCGGCATCAGAGGCGTCCCTTTGCCTGTGTTCACGTGCTTCACGAGGTTCCCATTGTAAGACAGCGCATTCTGCAAGTTCGAATCGGGTTGGGTCGGGTCACCCGCCGACGGCCAGCCGGTTTCTCCCACCACAATTTCGACATCTTCATATCCAACCTTCTTCATCGCCGAGTAAACCGCGTCGAGCTGCGCATCGAACATATTCGTGTAGTTCTTCCCCGTCGCAGCGTCGAACACGCCGCCGTTTGGTCTAAACAAAGCATAGTTCAACGTCTGTGGCTTGAACCCGAAATACGGGTACGGGTTGACCATGAACGGCGATTTGGTCTGTCTGTGAAACTCGAGAATCTTAGCAAACACAGCTACGTCGTAGCCTTTTCGAAATCTTCCAGTACTTGGCGGTTCAGAGGTTGATAAAATGCCCAGCGAATGAGGCGTCGACACCTGGACGTGACTCAACTTGGCCTGGTCGAGAGCCGACTTGAGAGTTCTCATAGCAGGTAAAAGATGAGCAATCAAAACTTTGTCTGACGTGGCCAAGATTTCGTTACCGAGGACGATGTATCTGAAAATCGTCTGGGGGTGATGTGGCAGGATGTTGTTGGCCACCCAGGTCTTGGCTGCTGGCAGCTTGGCCAGAGCAGGGATGTCGCCATTGCCAACGGTGACGGTGACGGAGATGTTCGTGTTAGCGAAGGCACGGAGGATATCGGGATTCACGTCGAAGATTTTTACGCTGTTGATGGAAGTTTGTGTTTGGAGGAATTTCGCCACTTGCTGCGGCGGAGGGAGGTTGTTGGCGACGGTTCCGTAGTTGACGCCGATGGGGTAGGCGGCGGCGGCGGAGGCGATGAAGAGAAGGTGGAGAACAAGAAAAAGTACAAGAAGAAAACGAGAGACTCTCGTAACTGTAGCCATGTTAGAGAAGCAAGGCACAGACAAGACAGAAACCACAGTGAAAGACTTGGTCTTTTTTCAGCTTGTTCGTCTTAAGAGAGGTGGTGCTACTTTACGCGCTGTTGTCGGGTGGTATTTCGCGTGGTGGTGGGGGCCAGTTGATACGCTTTGATCACGCCACGTATGGTGGCCTCATGTCTCTGTCAGGGATACACGCGCCGTTGTGAGAGTGGACACCCTAGTGGACCGTCGCGCGGAAGTGGGTGCTGGGTGTTGGTCACATTTATGTTCAGATTCGGAGAAAGTAATAAATTAATTGGATCTTTTTAAATTGTCCGCATAATAAATTTGTTTCCTAATTTGTGCATTATAATTGCCTAGGCAACCCACAAGTCACGACTTGCAACAATCAGTCAAACTCTCCAGCTAGTATGCGCTAGATTTTGGAAACACCTGCATCATTTTTTTCACTTTCGTGTTTGTCAAAATGTGGCAGACTCAGAGTAAGCAAGCTCTCATTTTCATCACAAATATGGTGAAAATCCCACCTCTAAAAGCTCTCTCACTTTTCGACTACACAACTCTCCAAGGTCTCCAACACACCCCACAGTCCATATCGATGGCTTTCCACATCCTCCTCTCCTCGAACTTGCAATCTCATGCACAATCTCTAATTCTGCAAATACTCTCTGGTCGCATCTCCTCTTCATTTTTCACTCCTCACTCTCTCTTTCAACAATTAACGGAAACACAGTCTGTTTTGACTCAAAACCCAACCACAAGACTTTATCTTTTTGAAGCAATTGTAAATGCACATGTGAAATCTCAGTTAAGTGAGCAAGCTTTGTTTTATTTCAATCAAATGGTTGATGAGGGTCTTGCGCCTGACCCTGTCACTTTCAATAATCTACTTGGTTTTTTGATTAAGTCATGTTGTTTTGACAAGGGTTGGTCGTTTTTTAGAGAGAATATGTGCAAGGTTAGCTTGGATGTTTATAGTTTCGGGATAGTCATCAAGGGTTGTTGTGAGGCTGGTGATTTGAACAAAGGTTTCGAAGTTTTGAATCAAATGCAAGAGATGGGTTGGTCTCCTAATGTTGTTATATACACTATTTTGATTGATGGGTGTTGTAAAAACGGTGAGCTTGAGAGAGCTAAAACGTTGTTTTGTCAAATGGAGGAGCTTGGTTTGGTTGCTAATCAATATACTTACACGGTTTTGATTGATGGATTGTTCAAAAAAGGCCTTAAAAAGGATGGGTTTGAGCTGTATGAGAATATGCAGCAGAGAGGGGTGTTGCCTGACTTATATACTTACAATTGTCTGATCCATGAGTACTGCAATGATGAGAGAACAAGCCAAGGTTTTAAACTGTTTGATGAAATGCGTGAAAGAGAGGTGGCTTGTAATGTTGTTACTTATAATACTTTGATTGGTGGGTTGTGCAAGGACAAGAAGGTTTGGGAGGCTGAGAGGCTATTCAATCAAATGAAAATGGCTGGTATCAGTCCAACTTTAGTAACATATAACACATTGATAGATGGATTTTGTAGTGTTGGAAAGTTTGGCACCGCGCTAAGATTGTTCGATCAATTAAAGTCAAATGGTCACTCCCCGTCTTTAGTGACATATAATACTCTCATTGGAGGTTTTTCTAGAGTAGGAAACTCAGTAGGTGCCGTTAATTTAGTTAGAGAGATGGAGAAGAGAAATATAAAATCTTCTAAAGTGACATATACAATTCTAATTGATTCATTGGTTCGGTCTAATGACATGGAGAAAGCATTTCAATTATATGCAACCATGGAGAAGGCTGGTTTGGTTCCTGATGCTTATACCTATGGTGTTCTGATTCATGGGTTGTGCAGGAAAGGCGATATGAAAGAAGCATCAAAACTATTTAAATCAATGGGTGGGATGCAGTTAAAACCGAACGATGTTATATATAATACGATGATTCTTGGATATTGCAAAGAGGGTAGGTCCTATATGGCCCTGAGGTTGCTTCAAGAGATGGATGAGAAGGACATGATTCCAAATGTGGCCAGCTATAGCTCTACAATCGGTGTCCTATGCAAGGAGGGTAAGTGGCAAGAGGCTGAGGTTTTAATTAGTAAGATGGTAGAGTCAGGTTTAAAACCATCAATTTCTATATACGATATGATCTCTAAAGCCAAACATGATATGTGATGGACCACTTCAAGCAGTCTCTTGATCTATTTGGGACATGGTTGGGAAAGCTGGTACGCATATAAAGTTGCTTCATTTCTTGCTAAACCTCTATCTCACTTGTTTGGCGCTTAAGTTCATTGCTCTACTATTAATTGCTGTATGCATAATGAAATATAACATACAACATGATATTCAATTGACTTTGAACCCACATTTCATTACTTTTACCTACTTGATGTCACAAGAAATTCTGCAAAATCTCAGTTTCTTTTCTGTTTGCTTCACTGTGGCTGTTGTCCAATTTACTGAGCTTTTGTGAATAAAATTTCTGACTGTCAATGCAATACAAGTACGAATGAACTTAAAAGGTTGCTTGATGATTCATTGCTCAATGTGTTGCAAGTTAAATATCCAACTTCCAAGAAGATTGTATGCATGTTTTAGTCTGCGGCTTTGCTAATTCCCACTGGTATTTTCCTTGGGGATCTCTATTCTTGAAATCTTGTTGAAAACAAGCTCAAGAATATTAGAATGGCAAACAATCTAGCAAATGATTAGATGAATTTTTTGTATGATAATGAAAGTAACTAGAGAATTCATGATATAACCAATTATCTGTTTCCTTATATCAATTTTGGGCAAACCAGCAACTCACTGTCAACCCCACTTTTGCATATAATTTACTTTATACTAATTTAAGGTATTTTTGTAAACATTTCTCTTATTGAATTGGAAGGGACCAGGGTGGACATCAATCACTGGCTTTTTCGTTTGACATTGTTATTGAATGATCCGGAGATAGCTTATTAAATTTATGCGGCAATTTGTCTTTTGGGCAGGTTTGGCATGGCACTTATTAATCTAATCATCTAATTTTTATGTCATGTTTATTAATTAATGAGTACTAAATCTTCTCTTATTAATCTTCAATTCACTCAATCTCAATCACTCAATTTCGTTTATATTTTATCATCATTTAAAACGCATTAGAAGATGATATATACATATATATATTGCATTATTTTCAAAACCTAATTGTATGATAAAATGTAAAGTTTAATATGATTTTAAATAATGCTGTTTTATTATTTTTTGAGATTATATTCAAGTCAATTCCTAGACCTCTAAATTCTGTTTTACAAACTGTCCATGTACAACTTAAATGTCCATTTTATGTAAATATCTTCTAAATATAAATTAAATTGTAAAATTTTACATCATAAAATTTTAAAGGTTTTTTGTTTTTTTCATGTCATGGTCAAGTCAAAGATTGAAAAATATAGTGCATCTGTGTTTAGGGATGTCAAAAATCCTCGGGATGGAACCATATGAAGAATCTTTTCGTTTGGTACGTGATTATTGGAATATGGACAAGAGAAAGATTAAATTTCAAAATCAATGTTATTATGGGATGGGGATAGCTGAAGAGTATCGGAATTTGTACCTCTTAAAATTATATATTAACCCTTTTTAGAGTCACATTCCACCAAATTTTTTTAATTTATAATTGAAATATATTATTTCCAACAATATTATGTCTTTATTGTAATTTTATTACATTCAACTGTAGATTAACATCATTAAAAATTATTTTATTTTTCACTCAATATATTTAATTTTATTTCTACTTACAATTTATTATTATTTAAAATTTTTCTTTGCTTTCTCTAAAGTTTAATTTTATTTTTTGTTTTACTTTTAAAATTTTTGGTGCAGTTGATTTTGTTTTTATTTTAATTTTTCATTTATTCTTTAGATGCAAATATTTATAGTATTAGGTTAGGTGTAGTTACTATAAATAAGAATTAATACAAAAAAATAATAATTTTGGGATGCACTAATGAATGCTTATAATTTAGTAGTGTGAATATCATATTAAAATTTAAATTTTAAAACCCATTTTATTTTGGATCGAAATTGGTATTTTGATTCGTGTTTCATTCTGCAATGTCGTCATGTTATAAAATATTTTAGAAGTAAAACTTATTTTATTATTGAAGTATAAAATGTAAAAATGAACTTCAAAATCGTTAATTCAATTTTATAAATAACAACACATGATAATAAAAACAAATGTTTTTAAAGGAATTTATTTTGTGGTAAACTATAAGTGTATATATATATATATATGAAAAAAAACAAATGCTCTTACAATTTATCTTTATTCATAAGTCCATGTTAATGATAATTTACTTGCTGTTTACCATAAATACGGATACACAATGTAAAAATCGTGTTAATGGAATAGAGCGAAGCAAGCTGAGGACAGAGAGCCCTCTCCGATGCAAATTTCGTGTTCCCATCCCAACTCGGAACTGAGACTTGAACGAAAATGCTGGTTACGTTATGGGATGTGGATTTTCCACTCCCATCCCTGGCAAGAGTTGACGTCGGATTGGAAAAGTATTTTATACATATAATTTTTGACAGAAACAGAATGTAAGCATATTTGGGTACGCGGGCTTTTCACTTTCATACATGCGAGGACAAAAATTGTGTTGTGGTTACATTGTTACCCATGCTTTTTAAAAATTTGCGAAAATAACTCTTTGTTAGACTGAAATTGAAAAATAACCATTCCTTGATATCCCATATTTTTATCAAGTATAATTTTGTTCAAAAACAGTTATTCTTTCAAGATTTTAAAAAAATAGTTAGTGTTCGACTTTGACCTAAAAAATGATCATGTATGAAAAAAAGCCCTTTATTTTTCCACTTTCATTTCGGGTAAGCTTTGTAGTGAAATGACTATTTTAATTACATTCGGGGTATATCGACTTCTAATTTTTATTGCAAATGGGAATAATTGAGATGGAAACTAAAACCTAATTACATTCAAGTACTGGGGATGAGAAGATATTCCAACCTTATTGACAAGCATCTATGTTCATAATCAAATAAACTTGTGAAGACAAATCTAACGGCTATGATTCGATGAACTCTAATTGATTTATCTAAATACAATAATAGAAAGATACTTTAATACATCACAATAAACCATCATTTATTATGAGTGATTAGGTATCACTTTGACCCTAAGGGGTCAAACATTTAAGTTTCATAATTGTTTTTTAAATCACGAGGTATGAGTTGTAAATTCTCTCTTGATAGGAGTCGTCTTTTCCCCAATTATGAGAGTAGTCATCCAAGTTACACTATTAATTATCTAAGGACAAATCCAATGACTACAATTCGAGGAACTTAAATTAACTTATCTAAATATATTAGCTGAAAGATAATATTGTCTTATTGACATTCTCATTTATCAAAATCAAACAAAACTCGTGAGAACAAATCTAACTACTATTATTTAATAGGCTCAAAGTGATTTTGGACAAATCAAATGACTATAATTCGAGGGGCTTAAAGTAATTTATCTAAATACATTAATTGAATGATTACGTTGCCTCATTGACATTCACGCTTATCAAAATCATAGCTCGTAAAGGCAAGTCTAACTGCTATGATTTAATGGGCTCAAATTGAGTTAAAACAAATTCAATGGCTATAATTTGATAGGCTTAAATTAATTTCTTTAAATATATTAACCAAAAGATACTGCTACCTCATTGACATCCATTTATCAAAATCATATAAAGTTTGTAAGAATAAATCTAGCGGTTACGATTCAATGGGCTTAAATTGATTTATGACAAATCTAATGACTATAATTTAAGGAGTTTAAATTAATTTTTCTAAATACATTAACTAAAAGATAATGTTACCTTATTGGCATTCTCATTTATCAAAATCATATAAAGCCTGTGAGAATAAATCTAACGGCTACGATTCAATGGGTTCAAATTGATTTAGGATAAATCCAATGACTACAATTCGAGGGGTTAAATTAGTCTATCTAAATGCATTAAGAGTAAGATAATGCTGCCTCATTGACATTCTCATTTACCAAAATCATATAAAGTTTGTGAGGACAAATTTAACGGGTACGATTTAATGGGCTCAAATTGAGTTAAGACAAATCCAATAACTACAATTCGATGAGCTTAAATTAATTTATGTAAATACATTAACTTAAAGATGATGTTGCCTCGTTGACGTTCCCATTTATCAGAATCATATAAAACTTGTGAGGACAACTCTAACGGCTATGATTCAATGGACTTAAATTGATTTAGGACAAATCCAATGGTTACAATTCAAAGGGCTTAAATTAATATTTCTAAATACATTAATTGAAAGATAATGTTGCCTTATTTACATTCTCATTTATCAAAATCATATATAACTGGTGAGAATAAATCTAACGGCTACGATTAAATGAAGTCAAATTGATTTAGGATAAATCCAATAACTACAATTTGAGAGGCTTAAACTAATTTATCTAAATACATCAAGAGTAAGATAATGCTGCCTCATTGACATTCCCATTTACCAAAATTATATAAAATTTGTGAGGACAAATTGATTTATCTCAGTTTTTTGGACACATAGACAATCCTATCCATGTTTAACATCAGATAAGTTTGTAAGGACAAATCTAATAGCTATAATTCGGCAGGCTCAAATTGATTTATCTAAATATAATAATAAGAAAGTATTGCGGCCACACTGACCTTCCTGTCTATATTTAAAATCAAATAAACGACTATCATCCTATGAGCTCAAATTGAATTAGCTTAATAAAGTATTTCCGACTATTGACATTCCTATCCATGTTCAAAATCAGCTACGTTTGTGAGGACACATCCAACCGCTACAATTGGCTCAGATTGATCCATCAAATGCACTCCGATACTTGCAAGTTTCAACGCTCCCAACGATAGAAGCCAAGCAGCTCAAAGGGCTCTGACCCGCATAAGCTCATGTCGACCACCGGTCCGTCGCAGACGGGTCATGACCCGACCCTGAACTCGCACCAACCCGGACCGGCAGAACCCGAAAACTTCTCCTTCACCGTCGATTTACCACCGGACCCGCTCCTCGACTTCGGATCCTTCATCGCCGCCAACCCCTCCGCCCCCACCGCCACCGCCACCGCCACCGCGACCACCTTTAATGATCAAACCCTAAACAAAAGAGCACAAATCGGAAATCAACAATCTTCCGCTCCAGCCACCTCGAATGGTGCTGCCGAGTCGGCAACAACTCCGCAGAAAACGCCGCAGCGTCGCTCAACTGAGTCAGCAACAACGCCGGAGAAATCGCAGCAGCGTCGGTCATCCGCCGCAGCATCAACGGAATCGTGGCTGCCGCATGGTTGGATTGTTGAAGACCGAGTCAGGAGTTCTGGCGCAACAGCTGGGACGGTTGACAAGGTTCAATTTTTTTTTCTCTATTTTTAATTTTGTTTTATTATTATTTTTTTAATTTGTCTGTCTAAGAGTAGATAAATATATAATCCTGATTTTAGCATGAAACCTTATTAGATACTGTGCTATATTTGCATATCCAAATATATTGCTACATTAAGCGCTGCATTTTGTCACTTCAATGTAGCAAAACTCAATTTATACCTATATATGTTTTTTTTTTTTTTTTTTTTAATTGTCGAATTGAATTGAGTTGGATTTGATCAAATTGTTGTGCACATTTAGTGATTAAAAGGTTGTGATTGTATGATTTTGATGCAATTTGTTTCTGTGATTGAAGTGGTCCAGTTAGGTTCCTCATGGTTATGTGCACTGATGATGCACATAACATGCGTTGTTTGGGTAATTTAAAGTTCTGAAATGAGGAACATTTTTGAAATAGGTTTATTAATGTGGAAAGCAGTTACAATGAAGAGTCTTTAAGCGTTCTATTCTGTTAGTTATTTTGCGATCAGGCTTGCTAGTTGAGGGGCAGTGCCTGAATTCTAATGTTGTTAGGGCTTGAGTGTAAAGCAGATACCTTGCAAGAGGAAATAATTTGTTCGATGCAAAAGAATGTATATGCTGCAAAGCATGCTGCTTATAGTCTAAAGAACATAATACAGGCGGAGACACCACTTATCTTTTGCCCACCCCTGAATTAATCCATCCTAGATATGATGGACCAATAATTGAAATAGTTTTAATGGTTTGGCTAGGAATACATGTAGAGATACCTATCGTCTTTGTCCCACCTCTAAATGAATCCGTCCTAGATTTGATAGATCAATAGTTAAAATACTTTTTTTTTGGCTAGGAACTCTCTAATGAGAATATGGATTAGTGACATGATAAGAAAACATTTAAAGAGGTTTGAGCATGAGAGAATCTGGTCTATGTCAACGTACTTTTAAGTTTTACCACTAGAAATGGGTTCGGTTTTCACTCGTAGGCTGTGTAGGTTCTGTGGTTAGGCTTTCATGGAGATGTCCTGTGATAATTTTATTGAAAAGGAGTGTATGATGATGTGGAGAAAATTAATAGTAGGACAATTTCGTTTGGTTGGGTTATGACTCAACCTAATATCTCTTTTTCATGTGCAGTATTACTTTGATCCAGTCTCAGGCCGCCGATTTCGCTCAAAGAAGGAGGTGCTTTACTTCTTAGAATTTGGAACAAAGCCTAAACGGAAGAAAGAAAACTCTGATACTGACATGGAGGTGAGTGATAATTTTGTTTGGTTGAGGACGTTCAACATCTAAAATTTGCATATATTTTTATGTCCTTTTTCTCTAACATGCACTGCAATTGCTTTGGTAGTCTCTGGGGAGCTCTGGGAGCAGTAAACAGAAGAAGTCTGGTGTGAAAGGAAAAACCTCTGCTTCTTTGAACTTTGACTATTTCAATGCACCTGAGAAGATCGAATGGGTGTTGTCGAACGATTCTAAAGATTCTTGGACTCCTTTCATTGGGAAAAATGAGTTGCCTGAATCTGTTAGGCAGGATTGGGTCGTGGCCTTCGCATCTTCAATCAGCGATGGTCATCAGGCAACGATTTGAACGAACTTCACTCTACCAGATGGACTGTTTAGAGTGTGATGTTATAGACCAACAATCTTTATAGTAGTTCTGATCAATTTCTGGCTTCGTTGCCCAACTGACCAACTAACAATTTTGTCGAAAAATGTCAAAAGAATTGTAGGTTATAGGGCTGTTATTACTCCCCCATATTTGTTATATCATCTTTGAGTAACGTAAAATGGTCAGCTTCTTTCATAAGTGCTTTGCCTCTGTAAAACTCGAATTGAGTTTGTTACAATTTTTTTTTTTTTTTTTGGGGAATGGGGGAAAAATGTTATTGATATCTGTATTGGCATGTACATCTACATGTATGTGAAATTCTCTATGCTTTATGCTTTAACATCTTGTTTCATCTCCAACGGGAAAAACTAAAAAAATCATGTTTCTCTTCTGATTTACATGTCTGGCAGTATTCTTTGGCAGCATTTGTGAATTTCAAAAGTGCTGTCGGTCGTTGGAGCAGCTGCCACGACTGAAGACACCACAAACAGTTGATGCGTTAGTCGTGTTAGTTTACCTATGTATGTGTTCATGTTTCTTGAAAATCAAGGCATGTAATTGATTTCCAAGTTAATCTCACACTGGGCCTTTGTATGAGAAAGAACGCAAACAAATTTTTATTAACCTGACTGTAAGTTTGGTTAAAGGATACTATCAGATTGTTTTTAATTTTTTTTTTTTTTGAAACTAGATTGTATTCAAATTTATACTTGAATGATATATTAATGTAACCATCATGTAAATTATGAGATGATGTGTCTTATGGATTTTTTGGCCACGAACTATCAGGCTTTAAACTTTAGGTACAGGTGTGCAACGGGCATCGTTGGACCGGGCTTTAAATTTTTGGACTTAATCGGGCTTGAGTGTTAAAGTATAGGCTGGGCTTGAAATTTTGTATGAAGGCTAATGGAAGCGGGCTTGTCCACATGGGCTTGTCTTAGTTTGTTTGCTTGTAAAGCATTTAAGTTTGTTTAATTAAATCTTGCCACCTTATTCTCAAGTCAGTCAAGCCCTCTGGGTAGGTTCTTGGGTGTTAAAAGTCTAACCTAGTTGTCCTACTTCTAGGGCTTGGTTGGAAGTGAGTTTGGCCCTTAATTTGAATGTCGGCCACGGGTTAGGCCCGACTCTTGAGTAACCCAGCTGCTTGGTATATCTAAATATGTATTTAATTAATTAATATGTATTAATCATGTATACCACTATTGTAATATTTGCATAACAAAATGTGAATAGTGAAGATTAAAAATCATATAATTAATAATTTAATTTATAAGTATAAATTAAATATATATATATTTTTTAAGTAGATTACAACTATTAGGATATAGATCCTTTGTGTATACAATTTTTTTTTTTTTTTTTTAAAAAAAGTGAGTACATTCACGTTATTAACTCCATGAAATTGGCAAATTTTATTTGGTAACTTCTCCTTAACCTTTGCATGTATGAAGACCAGACCTTTTCTGGTTCCAACTTGAGCAGAGAATAAATTTTACCAGAACAAATCGATATTCACAACTAAAGTTGACAAATTATAAATAGATACTTCTAGTTAATTGTCATTTTCTCCAATTTGATCGAAAGGGAATAAATAAATGTATAATTATTTGAATCCGTTAAACTAGTATATACCATCTCTACACAACAGGAATGTGTATTCTTAGATATTTTGTGGCGTACTATAATAATGATTTATATTCAATAAACTATACTACCATGAGATACTATTCATAATATTTACTTGATTATTTAACAACACATGAAAAACTATTATAAATGGACTCTAACTATAACAATTTTGATAATACATTTTATTTTACTCAAAAGAAAAGGCTGTTGGATGTATTTAGAGCCTACAAATGTAATGGCCCAAATATGGTATCTATGTGTAGAAGTAGAACCTATTTGTGACAACAAATGTAATAGTCTAAATACAGTTAAAAAAAAAAAAAAATCATTGCAATAACCTTTGAAATCTAAAATAAAAAATTTATTTAAATTGGTCCAAATATAGTAAAACATAATTTTATTGCCTTCGATCTTGATTTTACATTGAGAAATTAATTTATATGTTATAACAGACAAATAACAGTACATGTTATAATCTTATGATCGTGTCATTATTTCATAGTCAAGTTATTACTTGATGCTTGGTCTAACAGCTGACGTAATTTAAACCACTGAGATAACTCAGATTCATCGGATTTTGAATTATCTGCCTCAATAAGCTAGTTATATAAATCAATTGTAGGATTTCTTCTATTTGTTTAAAGAAAAGATTAGCGAAAATGGCAACTGATGGTAAGCAAAACCTAGGTGATGTTAATTGTACAACTTTATCCTACATCGTTGTTGGGGATTTCGATCTAGTGGACCTTATATTTTTTATGCTACTGATGGTATGCATTTTTTATAATAATTTAATTTTTATTTCTAATTATTAATCAAATTATATAAATATATTAAATATGATAAATGACACAAATAAAATATATATTATTGTGATTATTATAAGGGGAGCATTATTGAAATTTTGAAAAAGAAACTCAAAATTTATAAATTGGTGTCACGTTGAAGTGTGTTTGCTCGTCAAATTGGTGTTTTCTACTAAAATAATGTCACGTTGGACTTGCTCTTAGAGTAGCATAGATTGACCCAACATCACCAATACTACCACCGCCGCCACCACCATCACCACCTCCTGTAGATCATCATTCATTGTTGTCTATTGATTGGAAATATGAAGAGTGTATTCATATGAACGGTGAAACTACTGAAAAAAAAAAAGGGTATATATAGAATCCGATTGAAGATCTATAATTTTCTCAGCAAATCTTTAATAATTATTGTTAAGGTATTGGCGTTCATGGATTGTAATATCTTACGCACGTAACTGCTTTATTTGATGGTTCTAAATTTGCTTATTATTTCGTTTAGTTTTTCCCATTGTTTCTGCTGACAATCATGTGGCCATGGTAGACCCAGCTCTAGAACCGTATCAAAGGTTGGCCCTCTTAGTTGCCACCAAAGTGGGCTTTCAACAAGGTGACTCATTGAGAGGGAGACTAGTGCTGGGCTATTTATTATGTCATTTATGTGTGAGCAAGGGATAAACAAATGTTTTTAGGAACCGTCAAAATCCAAATGTGACATCGAATGTTGGCCTTCTTGGTTGCTACCAAAGTGGATTTTTCACAAGATGATGGAGAGGGAGGCCAGTGCGTTTCTAGTTGTGTCACATACGTGTGGACAAGATGTCAATTTTCATCATTCTTCTTTTTCTTCTTGCTGCAATTTCATTTAATTTATCATTTATATAATGCATGCCAGTTTTAATTATTTGTTTTCCCTAATATTTTACACTTGTATTAAATATGGCTATTTTTTTTAAAAAAAAAACTATTAGATATGGCTAGATCCGTTGTTTCAAATTTCATTAGCATATTTTGTAGTTCTTAAAAAGTATTGTTTCTTGTGAATTTTTTTAAATTAAGATTTTTGTATGAAACAATATTTTTAAGAGCTTAACTTCACCACGTGTACAATTTTATTTGTTTGAATATCAAATTCTTTTTTTATTTGCATTCTTTACTTCTAAGGATCTATAATTTTTTACGGTTTAAAAAAGCATCACTTTTTATATAACCCCATCCTCACAATAGTGATTTTCATCTTATACTTTTTTTTTTTTTTTTCATTTTCCTTTTATTGTTGATTTGGATTTAAATTTTATAAAACTGTTTCACAGTTGATATAGTGAGATGAGCTAATTAAATAATATTATTTTTTTTCTCTTATCTGTTTTATTGATTTTTTTTTTGTTCTCTTATCTTTCCTATTAGTTCGTCTCATCACATCAAATATAAAATAGTCACATGAAAATTTTTTTCATAAGCATCGATATGTATGTGTGTATATGATCGTTGCCTTGTTACGATTGATAATAACATGCATAATTTGTGGGAACCAAAAAAGAAAAAGAAAAGAAAAGTCAATGCTACTAAGCACAAATACTCAGACCATAGAAATCGTGTCATGTGGTTCAGGTTTCTCATGTAACTGATTATCTGGACTACATGATTTAAATTAAGAAGTGTAGAATCATTTAAAAGCACTAGAAGTACGTTTTAATAGTTAATGAAACTGATGAAGAAAACAAACATATTATGACATAAATAAATGTAGAAAATTGTCATAGTGAGTTGGAATTTAATATCTATGTATGCATTTGAAAATGTCTTAAAAATGAGTTCCAACATAATTGTCACTTATTATATGAAGTAAACCGCTGAAAATTATGGTAAGTTTTCTTTCTAATTTTAGTTTTTTCTATTTTGTAAAACCGTAATGGATAAACCTAACCTAAATTAATCAATAGTCAGCCAAAAAAAAAGGTGGGGGGGAGGAAGATTAAATTAATGATCAATCAATATCTTCTATTTCCTAAATGTATTTTGTTTAATAATTTAACAGTCTGGCCAGGAACTTTAATGAGAAGGTATAGTGTTCTATGACATTGTTAACATGATAAGAAAACATTTAAAGAGGTTTGAGAGTGATAGAATATGAGCCTTGTCACTATAATTTGACTGCTAGAAGTGAGTTCAGTTTCTTCCTATAAGATTTTTCAGTCACTTGTTTGCAAAGTAGATTCTATGGTTAGGATCCCATGAAGATATCCTGTGGTAATTTCATTGTAAATGAATGTATAATGATATGGAGAAATTAATAATAGGATGATATTCATTGATAGTTCGAGTTCAAACTCAACATCGTATTAATCTATATAGCATAATATTTAAAAATTGTCCATACTAGAATCAATATTATATAATTCTATTTTTTAACAGATAAATAAATAACATGAGTTTAATTTTCTTTTTTCTGAAAATTAATCTTGTCAGTTATTCCAGGTGTTGCACCAGAATTCCTAACTCTATATTCAACTATCCAACCTGGAGGCAGCCAACTCGACGATTCTGTAACAGCCGATCGACGACGGTTGCCACCATGTCTACAACAATTTCGAAGAAAAATCGGCAGCGTTGATCAGCTGCCACAGAATCGTTGAGTTGGCTGCCTCTAGGATGGATAGTTGAAGATATAGTTAGGCGTTTTGGTGCAACAGTTGGAATAATTGACAAGATTAGTTTTTAAAAGAAAGAAAATTAAAATCATGTTATTTATTTATCTATTAAAAAATAGAATTATATAATCTTGATTTTAGTGTAGACAATTTTTAAATATTATGCTATACTTGGTCACCCAAACACAATTATGATGTTGACTTTGAACTCAAACTATCAAAGAAAATCGTCCTATTATTAATTTCTCCACATTGTCATACTGTCATTTATAATGAAATTACCACAGGATATCTTCCTAAGATCCTAACCCTAGAATCTACTCAGCAAACAAGTGACTTACAAATCCTATGAGAAGAAACTAAACTCACTTTTGGCAGTAAAATTATGGTGACAAGGCTTACATTCTATAACTCTCAAACCTCTACAAATTAATGTACTTTTTCTTATCATGTTACATGCAACGTACGTCATAGAATCCTAGACCTTCTCATTAAAGTTCCTTGCCAATCTGTTAAAATTATTAAACAATACACATTTAAAAAATGGAGGATGTGGATGGATGATTAATTTAATCTTTCCTTGTTCTTGTTGGCCAATTATTAAGTAATTTAGTTGGTTTATCCATTAGGGTTTTACAAAGAGAAGCAAAAAATTAAATCACGAAGTAATTAAATTACCATAATTTTCAGCCGCTTGCTGTTGAATTGTGGCTTAATTAGCCATGTTAGAATCCCACATCTAAAACATTAGATTGTGGTGGGAGATTAGTGGACTATAAATAAGTCCTTTAGTTAATTGATTTGGTACCCCAAAATAAACAAGAATTGTAAAAGATCCATACATTTGTATTATTCTTGTTTTCTCCCCATATGTTTCTGGGTTTTTGGATCTTACCCAGATTTTGTAATATTTTGCTTTGGAGCTAGTGGAAGTTTTCAGCAGCGCCCGTGAACGTAGGTTTTATACCGAACCACGTAAATTCTGGTGTGTTCTTTCTTTTTTAGCTTTGCATTTATTTTTCTGCTTTTCTGCTTTATTAGTATTTGTTATTTATATTTAATAGCTAACATTAGTAGTTGTGTATTTGTTTAATTTCCGCTGCGCACAACAAGTGGTATCAGAGCCCTAGGTTTCGATTGATCTAGGAAATTGTCTAGGGCATTAGCTAGCTATTAAATATTTGTTTGTAAAGCTTCGGTGTTATTTTGGAATAGTTACAATTTAGGGAAGCTCTGTCAAAAAGACTATAATTGTCTAAGGAGACTGGATTTTAAGTGGGACCGTTTGTGACCCCTCCAGCCTTTCCTGGGAGCTAACATTTTGAGTACTATTCATTTGATCACCAAGCTATTGGCATAAAATTGTCTAGGGCATTAGATAGCTATTTGTTTGTAAAGCTTCGGTGTTATTTTGGAATAGCCACAATTTAGGGAAGCTCTGTCAAAAAGACTATAATAGTCTAAGGAGACTGGATTTTAAGTGGGACCGTTTGTGACCCCTCCAGCCTTTCCTGGGAGCTAACCTTTTGAGTACTATTCATTTGATCACCAAGCTATTGGCATAAAACTTTTATTGTAAAGCAGAAATGACATCATCTTCACATGTAAAAATTGAAGTAGAGAAATTTGATGGTCGAAATAATTTTGGCCTATGGCAAAGCGAAGTTACGGACGTCTTGTATCAACAAGATTTGGATATTGTTCTGGAAGAAACAAGACCAGAGAATATTGAAGAAAGGGACTGGGAGAGGTAAAATGCGAAGGCATGTGGTTTAATTCGCTCATGTCTCTGTAGAGAGCAGAAGTATCCGTTCATGAAGGAAACCTCTGTTAGTAAATTGTGGAAGGCGCTGGAGAACAAATATATGAAGAAAAGCAATGAGAATCGGCTATATTTATTGAAGAGGTTGTACCGTCTTCAGTTGAAACCAGGTTTGAATATCAATGACCATATTGATAATTTCAACCGTTTGTTAGCTGATTTGTTGAATTTGGATGAAACGTTCAAAGATGAGCAGAAGGCCAAGCTGTTGATAGGATCTCTTCCTGATGAGTTAGATCATTTGTGCATTACACTTATTCATGGGAAAGAAAAATTGTCCTTTGAAGAAGTGTGTGCAGCTTTGCTTAATTATGAAATTCGTAAGAAAGATCAGAAAGAGAACAGGGATGAATCAGCAGAGGCGCTTACAGTTAGGGGAAGAAGTAAGAGTCGGAAACAGGAAAGAAGGGGCAGATCACAGTCAAGAAAAAGACCTGATAAAGATGAATGTGCCTTTTGTCATGAGAAAGGGCATTGGAAGAAAGATTGTCCGAAACTGCAGAAGAAAGATAAGGGCAAAGGTAAAGCTACTTCCGATGCATATGTAGCCGAACATGAGGAAGAAGATTTTGTGTTGGTTAGTCTATCATCAACATCTGGATCTGGTGAGTGGATTTTAGATTCGGGTTGTACTTATCACATGTGTCCACATAAGGAATGGTTCTTCAACTTCGAAGAGCTAAATGATGGAATTGTGCTCATGGGTAATGATAACTCATGCAAAACTAAGGGGATAGGTTCAATCCGATTGAAGAATCACGATGGATCGACCAGAGTTTTGACAGAAGTTCGGTATGTTCCAGATTTGAAGAAGAATCTCATATCATTGGGAGCCTTAGAATCTAAAGGCTACACGGTATCTATCAGAGATGGAGTTATGAGAGTGGTATCTGGGGCTTTGGTGGTAATGAAAGGTACAAGAAAGAACAACTTGTACTACTACAATGATAGTACAGTTACTGAATCAGCAGCAGTAGTATCAGAGAAGGATGTTGATTCAGATATGATCAGGTTATGGCATATGCGTCTGGGACATGCAGGTGAGAAAGCTTTAAGCAGTTTGGTGAATCAAGGCTTGTTGAAAGGAGTAAAAACCTGCAAGTTAGATTTGTGTGAACATTGTGTTCTGGGAAAGCAGACGAGAGTGAAGTTTGCAACTGCAGTTCATGATACTAAAGGTATTTTGGATTATGTTCACTCTGATGTGTGGGGACCCACAAGGACAGCCTCCTTGGGTGGTAAACACTATTTTGTTACATTTGTTGATGATTTTTCCAGAAGAGTTTGGGTATACACAATGAAGAAAAAGGATGATGTACTTGAGATTTTCCTTAATTGGAAAAAGATGATTGAGACTCAGACTGGGAGAAAGATTAAGTACCTCAGAACAGATAATGGAGGTTAATATTGCAGTAAATCTTTTCGAGAGGTCTGTCAAGATGCGGGTATTGTACGTCATTTTACAGTTAAACAGACACCACAACAGAATGGGGTGGCAGAACGCATGAACCGAACGTTGCTGGAGAAAGTTCGGTGTATGTTGTCCAATGCTGGGTTGGACAAGGAGTTTTGGGCTGAGGCAGTGACTTATGCATGTCATCTCATTAATCGCTTACCGTCAACAGCGATCGGTGGTAGAATTCCATTGGAGGTATGGTCTGGAAAACCTGTTACTGATTATGATTCTTTACATGTCTTTGGTTGTTCTGCTTATTATCATGTAAAGGAATCTAAATTGGATCCGAGAGCAAGGAAAGCTATATTTGTGGGGATGTCTTCAGGAGTGAAAGGGTATCGTCTTTTATATCCTAATTCGAAGAAGATAATCTTCAGCAGGGATGTTACTTTTGATGAGTCTTCGATGCTGAAAAAGAAAATAGAAGATATTGTTGAGGGTAATCCGCAACAGGTGGAGTCTACTCGGAAGCAGGTGGAGTTTTTTCAGAAACAGATAGAGTCAACAAATAATCCAGCTAGAATTGTTGATGCAGATGATGACACTCCTATGATCGAGGAGGTTACTGAAGAAGAAGGAAAAGAAGAGGTTCCTACCCAAGAACCTTCGCAGCAACAAGAATCAATTGCAATAAATAGGCCAAGACGTGAGATTCGCAGACCTGCTCGTTTTGCTGATATGGTGGCCTATGCACTACCAATTGTAGATGATGATGTTCCTTCCACTTACAGAGAAACAGTCCAATGTTCTGAAGATGATAAGTGGAAGAAAGCTATGGATGAAGAAATGCAGTCTCTTCGGAAGAATGAAACTTGGGAGCTAGCTCAACTACCGAAGAATAAGAAGGCAATTGGGTGCAAATGGGTATTTACTAAGAAAGAGGGATTTCCTAACAAAGAAGATGTCCGCTACAAGGCAAGGTTGGTGGCGAAAGGCTATGCTCAGAAGGAAGGGATTGACTACAATGAGGTATTTTCTCCAGTTGTGAAACACTCTTCCATTAGAATTTTATTGGCCCTTGTAGCTCAATTGGATTTGGAACTAGTTCAAATGGATGTAAAAACTGCATTTTTACATGGTGATTTGGAAGAGGAAATCTATATGACTCAGCCAGATGGATTCAAGGTTGCTGGAAAGGAAAATTAGGCTTGTAAATTGAATAAATCGCTTTATGGTTTGAAACAGTCTCCGAGACAATGGTATAAGCGATTTGATCAATTTATGATAGGTTAAGAGTACACCAGAAGCAAATTTGATAATTACGTATACTTTCGAAGGCTACAAGATGGTTCCTTCATCTACTTACTCTTATATGTTGATGATATGCTGATAGCTTCTAAGAGCAAAGTGGAGATTGAGAAGCTGAAGACTCAGTTGAGTTCAGAGTTTGAAATGAAGGATTTGGGTAAAGCTAAGAAGATTCTCGGTATGGAGATTAGCAGAGATAGAGGAAAAGGCAAGGTTTGTTTGACTCAGAAGCAATATCTGATGAAGGTATTACAGCGTTTTGGTGTATCTGAACAGTCAAAACCTGTAAGTACGCCACTTGCTCCTCATTTCAAGTTGAGTGCATCATTATCTCCGAGTACTGATGAAGAACGAGAGTACATGTCTCGTGTTCCGTATTCTAATGCAGTTGGTAGCCTGATGTATGCTATGGTGTGTACAAGACCTGACATTTCGCAAGCGGTTGGAGTTGTGAGCAGGTATATGCATGATCCTGGTAAAGGACATTGGCAAGCTGTGAAATGGATTCTACGGTACTTGTTAAAAACCGTAGATTTTGGTTTGGTATTTCAGAAGGAAGATTCACTTGGTCAGTTTGCAATCGGATATGTTGATTCAGATTATGCTGGTGATTTGGATAAACGACGGTCAACTACTGGATATGTATTCACTCTTGCGAGAGCTCCTGTAAGTTGGAAGTCTACTTTACAGTCAACAGTTGCTTTGTCTACGACAGAAGCAGAGTATATGGCATTGACAAAGGCTGTGAAGGAAGCAATTTGGTTACAAGGATTACTGGTAGAGTTGGGAATGGGACAGAAGAATATTGCTATTTACTCGGATAGTCAAAGTGCCATTCATTTAGCAAAGAATCCGGTATTCCATGTTCGCACCAAGCATATTGATGTCCGATATCACTTTGTGCGGGAAATTCTGAGTGAAGGGTCGATTCTCTTACAGAAAATTGGGACTGCTGATAATCCTGCAGATATGATGACCAAAGTGGTGACAGCAATCAAGTTCAACCATTGTTTGGACTTGATCAACATTTTGAAAGTCTAAAAGACATATATGAAGGCATTGCTAAAGGCTAATACGCCAAGGTGGAGATTTGTTGAATTGTGGCTTAATTAGCCATGTTAGAATCCCACATCTAAAACATTAGATTGTGGTGGGAGATTAGTGGACTATAAATAAGTCTTTTAGTTAATTGATTTGGTACCCCAAAATAAACAAGAATTGTAAAAGATCCATACATTTGTATTATTCTTGTTTTCTCCCCATATGTTTCTGGGTTTTTGGATCTTACCCAGATTTTGTAATATTTTGCTTTGGAGCTAGTGGAAGTTTTCAGCAGCGCCCGTGGACATAGGTTTTATACCGAACCACGTAAATTCTGGTGTGTTCTTTCTTTTTTAGCTTTGCATTTATTTTTCTGCTTTTCTGCTTTATTAGTATTTGTTATTTATATTTAATAGCTAGCATTAGTAGTTGTGTATTTGTTTAATTTCCGCTGCGCACAACACTTGCTTCATATAATAAGTGACAAACCTGTTGAATAAAACTCATCTTTGAAACACTTTCAAATTTATAGGTAGATTTTAAAATCTAACTCACTAATAAAATGTTTCCATATTTATTTATATTATTTTATGTTTATCTTCTTCTTCAGTTTCATTAACCATTTACAACGTATTTCTAGTGCTTTTAAAATAATGATTTCACATTTTTTAATTTTGGTTCAAAAATGGTTTTCTCTTATATATGCCACCACATTGTCATCATCTAGATTTTTTTTTTTATCATTATTCTTATCTATCCTCTCTTTAATTACATAAAACATCAACTTATCATCAACTTCTAGCTAGTTTGATATCTTCAAATTATGGTTAAAAGAAGTTTATAATCTGATGAAATTTTAATTTGTATATGTCGTGTTCAATATCCAAAGATTTGTGAAGCAAGCACAACATTCTTTGATAATTGAATTAAAAAAAAACAAAACGATAATATATATAATCATTTAAAAAAAAAAAAAAAAACTAATGATCATATATTAAGATTACAAGTCATTCAAACCAGAACAATTTTAAATTTTAAGAATGGAAAAAAAAAAAGTTTAAAATGTTAAATTAATTTTGAGATTTCACAAACACACACAAAAAAAAAGAACAATTTAAAGCCGTCAATAAAGCACTTCCATGCTCGAAATATTACAATCCAATGACACAGCTGAGACCCTAATAATAATAATAATAATTAGAGACTTGCATGAAAAATTATAGATCATGCATCAATCTACCACTTTAAAGATTTCCAAACTGAATTAATTGGAATCTAAGAACATTCATATTATAAATATCTAGTCCGTTTGTCTAGCAGTTTTGCCATTCATGTGAGTACGTACGCTATTCAAATCTACAATCAATAAGTAACCATGAAGGATGACTCAAAGATACTGGTGGTATTGATGGTGATGGTGATGGTGGTGATTGTGATAATGGCTCCTGGGTAGTAAGTATATGTAACTAATATCAATCTAGACTACTAGAAATGATTAATACACTAAACTTTTCAAGATATTTAACAAGATCAGATTAAGTGCCTTCAAAAGTTTATCACGCAATCCTTGATTAATATTTTTAAAGTGCTTTAATAACTTGGACAAGAATTGATGTCAAAAAATAATAAAACTTGAAACAAGAATATAGCTTCATTAACTTTTTCTTGTTTGAAATTTTTTCTGGAGATCAAAGCTTAACAATAAGATAAAAAATAATAATGTTAATTTTCTTAACAAAAAGTCACTCACATTGAAGTGACCGATTTTACTACTATATTATACATAGTTAAACTAAATAAAAAAAAAAAATTAGTTAAGAAAGTTAATATCAACAAGTCTGCAAAAATATGGATTTGAAAACGATAGTTGTTAATGTTAATAAGCTTGCGATAGGAAATTTAATAAACATTTTTGATCATATATATAAGGACAAATTTGAATTGCTCAAGAATAGATACCATTTCTATTATTCGCTAATGCACATGCTGAAAATGTATATAATCATTCTCTTGATTTTTTTTTTTTTTTTAATATCTCGATTCACTTTTCAAATTACTATAATTTGTACGATGTAATGACGAGTTTAAATAAAAGCATATACCATTTCCAAATATCCAATGACATATATATATATATATATATACACATATATATATTAAAGTGTTCACAATAAGTTTTTTTTTTTTTTTTTGAAAAAAGAGGATAATAACTAAAAATATACCATTTCTATCATTCGCTAATGCACATTCCGAAAATGTATAATATCCCGATTCACTTTCAAATTACTACAATTTATAGACAAGTTTAAATAAAAGTATATATCATTTCCAAATATCCAATGATATATATATTCATGTGTTCACAGTAAGTTATTTTCAAAAATAAAAGGATAATAACTTAAAATTTAAAAGCAATAAGTTATTATTTTTCACATTTTCTAAAATAAATTTTGAAAATAAACTATAATTTTTTTACTCCAAAATAAATAGTTAACCAACATTATCAAGCACACTTGAAAAAAACACATCTTTTAATCATAACTTTCGGTTTTATAATAAAAATCAGAAACATCACTTTTAAATCGATACCAAACCTTCTTATAATTTAAATTTTTATAAAACATAAAATCTAATTTTCAATAGCTTTTTTTTAATCACAAGCTATCATTTTTGTCCAACTGAGTTATTTCATTTTCCTCAATTTCCTCTCTATTGATATGGAAAATATCATTTTACCCCTCTTTAACTTGAGTTAACAATAATTAAGAGATGTTTTTGATAAATTTTAAATCATTAAGAAGTAAAAGAATAATTCGCTAATTGTTAAGACAAAATAAAAATAATCCATCACAATTAAAATAATAATAATAATAATAACCAGTGGCCCAAATTTCGCAGGATAAGAAGGCTCGCTTAATTAGATCCTCAAAGCGTTGTTAGATTTCTCATATACTCTTCTCGCTTTCATCGCCCCATCAAAATCCCATAAACAAACAAATCATGGCCCGAAAATTCGTCGGCGTCGGCGGCAACTGGAAATTCGTACGTTTCTTTTTCTCTGTTTACTTGCTCTGATCTGTACTCTAACCATTATATTCACTTGTTTTGATAGAAAGATTAGATTTTGTGAATATATGTTGTTTAAATATAATGTTTATGTTACCTTGTTATGTAATTGGATCAAGTCGTTTGCTGATTATAGTTAATGGGTTTCTTTCTTTTTTTGTTTTTAATTAATTTTGTGGCAGAATGGAACAACTGAGGAAGTGAAGAAGATTGTCACTACATTGAATGAAGCTGAGTTTCCTTTAGAGGATGTTGTGGGTATGTCTTGTCTTCGTTATCTGTCTTTGTTGGGTGTTTTACATTTAAATCAACTTTAATATAGTGAAAAAAAAAATGCCATTGAATCGTGCCCAGAAGTGATAATTATTTGAAAGGAGACGTTCTTGTTTTCACAGTTATGTTAATTTTGAATAGCTAAAAGAAAACATGCATAAAGAGTTAAACGTCAAATGACTTGATGCTTGATGTGTGTGTGGTTTCTTTTAATAATTTGTTTGGCAGTACCAATTTGTTGATATGATGTCGAATTTGTTTTTCGCTTGCAGAGGTCATTGTTAGCCCTCCATTTGTGTTCCTTCCTATGGTCAAAAGTCTGTTGCGGTCTGATTCCTATGTTGCTGCATTGGGCTCGCAAGTGTTGTGCTTTTAACAGTGAATTCAGGTATGTTTGTAGCCAGTAGTATATATATGCTTTTAGTGGTGAATTCAGGTATGTTTGTAGCCAATACCATATATACATACATATATATATATATATATATATTACAATTGTATATATTACTTTTGTACATTTAACTATTACAAAGTAGTTATATAAAGGTTTTAGTTGCATTATGATAGTTTTGCTGTGTTGATGATGAGGCTAGTATGATTTGCAGTTTAGATTGATTTGTGTACTATTATGAAGTTGGTTTTTTTTTTTTTTTTTTTGGTTACATATATTTTTGGTTCCACAGCTGTGAGATGCTTGTCAATTTAAGCATTCCTTCAATCATTCTTGGTGACTCTGAGAGAAGAGCGCTTCTAAACGAGTCAAATGGTGTGAGTTATGCTATGATACCATAGGTTTTTATTTGTATTTATCACTACTTAGTTTATTATCTGCCATCTGCAGTATTTATGATTTGTACTACTGTATATGTCTGTGTAGTTTGTGGGAGATAAAATTGCTTATGAGTAAGCTTACTCAAGGTAAGCTTGAAAATGATCCCTTGTGTTTGGAGAGACTCTTGACCATCAAGAATCAGGATCTGCAGTGGGCGTTGTTGCTGCACAAACAAAAGCTATCACAGGTACTTCCATTGGAAAAAAGTTTATCATTGTTAAGCTAGGTATATTATGTTGTAATCTGCATTGGTTTGTGGGATGCTTATGGATAGATAGTTAGTGCTGCGTAGAAGTATTTATACAAATATACTAGTTTTGGTATTCTCTATCAATTGATGAAATAGAAAGTTCTTCTTTCAATGCTCAAGCAAATTTCTAGAATGAGGACATAGGGTTATGGTCGATATTTTGTCTTTTAAATAATGGAAAAATATTTTTAAATAAATCATTAAATTATTTTGCAAATTACAAAACCAAGTTTATAACATCGAAAGTTTAATTTAATTTTAAGAAAAATATTTTTATTGTTTTTTGAGATTATATTCGAATATATTCCTAGAACTTTAAATTTTATTTGATTTTGTATAACTATAGAATTTCAATTTGCAGGTCCATTTTATTTGAATACTTTTAAATATGCATTAAATTGTAATATTTTCATTGTTTGAAAATACATACTGAGGTGGTGCCTTAGTATGGGCGCTTCAGGGACGAACCATTTGGGGGCCGTCTCGATCGTGCGATGCCACTGCCTCAAGCCCGAATCAAGTCGACTCGGCCAGAGGCAGTTCAGGTCTGATAAATTAAAAATTAAAAATTAAAAAAAAGAACCCTAAAAAATAAAGATTGGGGCTGACTCTCTCATCTTTCTTCAAAATCGATTGTTTCTCTCTCTTCAACCTGTAAAAATGGCTCTTCCTCTCTCTTCGAACCAGCAATCCTAGTCATATATCAGCCAACTGGCAACTTCTGGTCTTTCTAACAGCCGATGATCAACTGAAGCTGTCTGTCTTGGCCAGCCGGCAACCCAAGAATGTCTCTCTTTCTCAGTCGCTCGACCGACAGCTTCTTCTAGCAGCAATTGAAGCTCTCTTTCACTCTAAAAACTCTTTTTTCTTTCTCTTCAAACTAGCAATCTGCTTGTGTTATTCTATGTTTGTGGAAAAAAAAAAAAAAAACAATTAGTGGAAAACAGAGGAAGAGAGAGAGAGATTGTTGGAGTGCTGATTGAAGAAGAAGAAATGTGTGGGGTATTTAAATAGAATAAAAAATAAATGTTAAAAAATTTAAATAAAATAAAAAAATAAATATTAAAGATTTAAAACCTTATCGAGGTGACTGTACTGCACTATCTTATGTACTTTTGAACCTTGAATATTATTATAACATAAAAATTTAATTTTTTTGTTTTATTTGGATAGAGAAAAAAAAATCAAGTGGATCTATGTTTAAGAATGTCAAAAATAAAAATCCTCGATATTGAACCCTATGAAGATCGTCATTTGGGGAAGTTTGGTATATGATTATTAGGTATGGAGCAGGGACAATTTTAGATTTTTTATTTTTACTACTTTTGGATGCAATTGCTTTCTCTCTTTCTCTCTCTCTCTCTCTTTTTTTTTTTTTTCAATTTTAATTTGTTTTTATTCTATTTAAAAATATTTTTATTATCAGATGGGTGGTTAATATGAATGAAGAATTCTCAAGTATAAAATTATGGAATACACGAACGAAAGGGCTACAAATAATATATAAAGAATGTGAACTTTGGAACTACAAATATATATATATATATATATATATCGGCACTTGGAGTCGAATTTGAAAACCTAGTTTATTTTTGGGTACAGACTGGAATTTTGTTTCGTGTTTCTTCTTGTATTATCATAATATTATAATATAGATTTAGATGTTAAATTTATTACTTGTTAATTGACAATAATTAATTCAAATAAATTCTATTTTAAAATATAAAAGGTAAAATAAAATTATATTGCTTCAATTTTACAAATAGCAACACAAGACACTTGTTCATAACATTTAAAATAACAAATGTTCTTATTATAAATACTTTATATATGATTTGAAATGTTTAATTTTTATTATTATTGTTTTAAATTATTAGAAATACTCTTAACATTTAATTTTTTTCCTTAAATTAATCTTAATGAGAAATAACTTGTGGTTTACAATAAGTATGAATACATAATTATAAAAATCATGTTAATGACATGGGGTGCAGTGGGATGAGGACGAATAGCCCTCTCCAGACACATGAATTCCCATCCCTAGCGAGAATTGAGGTGGGAATGAAAGTCCTGGTTACATTCTAGTATATGGATTCTCCACTTCCATCCCTAGCAACAATTAAGGTGGGAACCAAAATTCTAGTTACATTTGGGTATGTGGATTTTTCACTTTCATTCCATGTGGGAATTGAACCAAGAGCGAAAGTTCTAGTTACATTCGATATGTGAATTTTTCACTTTCATCTTAAGCAAGAACTAAGGTTGGAACAAAAATTCTGATTACATTGGGTTTTATGGACTTTTCACTTTTATTCTTAGTAGGAATTAAGACAAGAATGAAACTTCCCGCCTTAATTCTAATTACATTTGAGTTTAGGGACCTTTCACTTTTATGCTAAGCGAGAATATAGTTGAGAACGAAAATTCCCATCTCAATTCTAATTACATTTGAGTTCATAGACTTTTTACCTCTATTCTGAACAAGAATTGAGGCGCAAATGAAGAATTCTAATTACATTTGGGTATGGAGAATGAGAGATGTTTTGGCCTCATTGACATTCCTATCCAAAAACTAAATATCGAAACAATGTTCGATATATTCGGATATTTCATTTATTTTGGGGTGACAAAAAAAATGGGTAGTCGCTTCATACTTGCTTAAGGTTTGTCTTTTTACAAATGGAAATTACCTTTTAATTTATTCACCACTAATGTAATGGCAAGATCATATTTGATCGTTGGACTGTCAAACGCTAGTAAAATGTTGGAAATGCCCTCATTGCATGTCCACCTCTAAGATTGACCTTAGAGATCCATTTAAAAAATAAAAATTAAATAATAATTTCTTTTTTGAAATGGATAGCTACCATCTTTATTAAAGACAGACGGTAGAGATCAACTTACAAAAAACAAAAAATTAAACAAAAAGAAAGTTAAAAGGTAGTAAAGATCTAGATTGGATCTCTATTATGCATCTTCATTATTGGAGATGGAAATCCCTCTCGTCAACTCCACTTCATCGCCAATGATAGGCCTTCATATTCAAGAATAGAGCTCTCAAACTCTTGTAATAGAGCTAGAGGTCCTTGGGACCTCTATCTTTATTGATGAGATGGATCTCCATTATTGGAGATGCACTGATTTCTATCAATGAAGATTCACAGTTCTCCATAAAATTCAAGTGGAGATCCAGACTGGATCCTCACTATGCCTTTAAATCTTTTTGTTTAATTTTCTATTTTTCTCAAAATTGATTTGCATTAAAAATTATTCTTTAAATGGATTTGGATAGCGGAGTTCCAACCGGCCCATAATGTGATTTATTTTTAAAAGGAAAATTAAAAGTGAAAATGACTATATTACCCCCTAAAAGTTAAAGCTAATGGTCAAATTTGGTCAAATAGTTTGTGGAAGGGAGTTAGTGTCAATTAATAGAAATGTTGTTTCTGTTTGTAAAAAGGCAAATCTATGGTCGGTAGGTAGTAATTGCATTTAAAAAAATATGCCTAATAGTTGATAATATTCTTAATATTTCCAAAAATTGAGGCTCATGATATTTTCATTGACACCGATATTTAATTCCTTATTCTAATCTATGTTCAAAATCAGATAAGCTTATGAGGACGAATCTAACAGCTACGATCCCACGGCCCCAATTGATTTATTTAAATACAATACAATACTTTAAAGTTTCAACACTCCCAAGAATTGAAGGCAAACCAACTCAAATCACTCTTGTATACAGCCTCATGGCAACCACCACTCCGTCACAAACCGGCCTTGAATCGACCCTGAAATCGCATGAACCTCGACCACCAAAAAACCTCTCTTTTACCTTCGATTTGAATTTCCCACCAGACCCACTCCTTGACTCCGGATCCTTTGTCATCACCTGCCCCTCTACCGCCTCTATCTCCACCACAACCACCACTTTTGACCAAAACCTAAATGAAATTGAACAGATCAGAGATCAACAATCAGCTTTGCCACCGGACCCGCTCCTTGACTTTGGATCCTACATTGTTGCTTGCCCCTCTGCCTTCACCACAACCACAATTAATGACAGATATCAACAATCGGCTGCTCTGGCCACCTCAAATGGTGCTGCCAAGTTGGTAACAACTCCGCAGAAATTGCCGCAGCGTCGCTCAGCTGCCACCATGTCGGCAACAGCTTCAAGGATAAATCAGCAGCGTCGATCAGCTGCCATAGAATCATCGAGTTGGCTGCCACCAGGCTGGATAGTTGAAGATAGAGTTAGGAGTTCTGGTGCAACAGCTGGAATAACAGACAAGGTTAATTTTTAAAAGAAAGAAAATTAAATTCATGTTAGTTACCTATCTGTTAAAAATAGAATTATATAATCTTGACTTTAGTATGGATAATTTTTAAATATTATGCTATACTTGCTCACCCAAATAGATTATTTTACCGGTATATGGATTGTTAAGAGAATATTTAGGTTTCGAGATCTAGTCAATTAATGAACTATATAATATTTACTAGCTCTTGTATGTGTTTCATCCATTTTTGCAGTCAAATTTCAATCTATAGGCTATAGGCTACAGATAGTCACTTTAGTGTAGCTAAACTCAAGTTTTTGTGTGGGGTATATTTTTGTTCTACTACAGCAAATCTGCTAGAAGCTATAATGTTCAATTTGATTTCCTGTCTAGTAGGGTTGAAGATGGAGAACTATTTACCAAATTTATGCCTATACTAGTCTGTTTTTCTGTTTTGTCTACTAAGTGATTAAAATCTGTCTATCCTGTGATCAACAAGTTGATTGTATGCCAATGATGCATTTTGTTTATGTGATTGCAGTAGTCAAGTTAGGTTATTCATGGTTATATGTACTGATGATGCACATGATGTGCGTTGGCAGGGTAATTTAAAGTTCTGGAATGAGGAAAATTTTTCTAATATGTTCATTAATGCTGAAAGCTACTACAATGAAGAGTCTTTAAGCATCGTTGCTGTTAGTTGTTTTGAAAGTTGTTTTGAATTCAGGCTTGCTAGTTGAGGGGCTGTGGTTTTAATGTTGTTAGTGCTGAAGTATAAAGCAAATACCTTGCAAGAGGAGACAATATCTTCTATGCAAAACAAAGTATATGCTACAAATAGTCTAAAGAACATATTGCACGTGGAGACACCTATCCTCTTTAGCCCACCTCTAAACTAACCCATCCTAGATATGATGCACTGATATTTGAAATAGTTTTAATGGTTTGGCTAGGAATCCACATGTGGAGAGACCTATCATCTTTGTCCTACCTCTAAACGAGTCCATCCTAGATTTGATAGGTCAATGGTTGAAATAGTCTGTAACAGTTTGGCAAGGAACTCTAGTGAGAAGGTTCAGTGTCTTGTGATATTGTAACATGATGAGAAAACAATTGAAGAGGTTTAAGCTTGATAGAATATGGGCTGTAATTGTACTTTTACTGCTAGAAGTGAGTTTAGTTTCTTCTCATAGGATTTGTAAATCACTTGTTTGCTATGTGAATTCTGTGGTTAGGATCTCATGGAGACGTCAAGTGGTAATTTCATTGCTAAGGAGTGTATGATGATGTGGAGAAATTAATAATAGGACAATTTCCTTTGATAGTTTGAGGTTGAACTCAACCTGATCTCCCTTGTTCTTGTGCAGTATTACATTGAACCAGACTCAGGTCGCCGATTTCGCTCAAAGAATGAGGTGGTACACTTTTTAATACATGGAACTACAATTAAACGGCAGAAACGGAATTCTTGATATTAATATGGAGGTGAGTGAAAATGTTTTTCGGTCGAGGATGTCAACATCTAAATTTTTATTTATTTTTTAGGTCCTTTTTCTCTAACATGCACTGCAATTGCTTTGGCAGTCTCGGGGGAGCTCTGGGAGTGATAAATGGAAGAAGTCCAGCGCTAAAGGGAAAATTTCAACTTTGAATTTTTATTATGTCAATGCACCTGAGAAGATTGAATCGCTGTTGATATACGATTTTGAAGATTCTTGGACTCCTTTCAATGGTAAAGACAAGTTGCCTGAATCTGTAGACAGGATTGGGTCATGGCATTTACATTTGCAACCAGCGATGGTCATCAGGCAATGTTTTGTATGAACTTCACTACATTAAATGGACCGTTCAAAGTATGATGTCATAGACCAACAATGTCTGTGGTAGTTCTCGTCAATTTCAGGCTTCGTTGCCCAACTGGCCAAGTAATTAACAATTTGTCCAAAATCATCAAAGGAACTGTAGATTATGGGACTCTCAGAACTCTTTCATATTTGTTATATCATCTTTGTGTAATATCAATTAGTCAGCTCCTTTTATGGTAGCTTTGCCTTAGTAAAACTCAAATTGAATTTCTTACTATCTTTTATTTGAATTTGGGACAAATGCTATTGGCTTACTATGCTTTATGCTTCAACATCATGTTTCATCTCAAACCCCCCAAAAAAACAATGTCTCTCTTTTGACCTGACTGTTTGGCTGTTTTCTTTCTGCAGCATTTGTGAATTTCAAAAGTGTTCTCAATCCGGAGCATGTATACTGACGGATGACACCACAAACAGTTGATGTTCAGATTTATGTGTTAGTAGTTTTATTATGTATGTGTTCATGTTTCTTGAAAATCTAGGCTTCTCTTTGATTTCCTTGTTAATCTCATACTTGATCTTTGTATGAGAAAGCTGAACACACAAGTTTTTGTTAACCTGACGTGATAATGTGGTATGTAAATTGTAATTATCATGTGTACCATGAGATAATGTGTTAGTTTTAACTTATTACATTATTGCCATAGTAAATTTTTGCAGCATGATGGTTTGAGCAAGATAGCATTTTGCTGCGGCATGATGCTTTGTAGTCCTGCACACGTATGAGAAAAGTGTTGTTTTTTATTAGGGGATTGCTTTTGCAGATTCTGTGTGTATTGGATTTTTTAATTGAATGCAGGAAGCGCTTACTTGAGGATGAGGTAGAGCTTTTGTGTGTGTTCTTTTGGAGGCTTTGGTTTTTAAGGAACAACTGGGTGCATTATCCAGGGCAGTTTCTCTTTGATGAGTCTGTCGAATGAGCCAATGGCTTCTTGGAGGATTTTAAGAAGACCAACCTTAGAGAAGCAGGGGAGGAGAAGTACCTCAGCGCGGTTCAACCAATAAAGTTTGGATACCTCCTTGTGAGGGGATATTTAAGGCTAATGTGGAAGATGCGGTGGACCATGAGAAGTGTCTGATGGGCTTGTGGTATTATCATTATATATTAGAAGTATAAGATGAAAACTACACTTAAACATCATTTATGGTTTTTTCTTTAAACAAATACCCAAAATGGTGTTGTTTTGTTGTTTTTTAAAACTTTATAAAACAACGCTGTTTGAGTGCGTTTAAAAAAGATTGACTCTCAAAACTGTATCATTTTAGGAGTTTTTTAAAACATCCAAAACAACGCCATTTGGTAGTGTTTTAAAAGAAAATTGAAGCTTCCAAAATGGAGCTAGTTTGGGTGTCGAAACTCTGAAAGAAAAATTTAAAAGAAAAAAATACTCCACAGCAACTACGCCGCGAAGACCGGCTAACGATATCTAGATATAACCTAGCGCTAATTAATCAGATTGATGCTTAGGGGCTTTTCATCACAATCGGTAATTAGGTAACGCTTCATCAACATCTAAAAGATTGTCTAACGTAATTTTTAAAACACTGAAAAGTATTATTATTAAATTTATAACTTAAAAATCTGAAAACAATAAGTTATTATTTTTCATCTCTTTTTCAAGAAATTTTCAAAACAAAAATAATTTTTTTTTCCTCCAAAATGTATAGTTAACAAACATTATCAAGCATACTTGAAAAAACACCATCCTTTTAACATATATGTCAGTTCTTAAAAAAATGTCAAAAACAACAATTCCAAAACATTGCCAAAGTCTTCTAAGTCATATCATAGCATCAAATTTTTCAGAAGTTTTTTTTTCTTAAGGGTTACAAGCTGGTCTTTTTACCTACCACGAGTAGGAAAAAAAACAAAGAACAAAAAAAAATCAGTGGCCCAAATTTTGCAATATAAAACGGCTCACTTCAATCTCAAAACATCAGTTGTTAATAGACTTCTCTCGTATACTCTTCTCGCTTTCATCGCCCGATCAACCCGAAAACTAGCAAATCATGGCCCGAAAATTCATCGTCGGCGGCAACTGGAAATGCGTACGTTTCTTTTTCTCTGTTTACTTGCTCTGTTTTGTATTCTATTTACTTGTTTTGATGGAAATGGATCGATCTCTTGCCCATCAATGGATTTTATTGGATCTTGCTACTTTGTAGATTTTATAGTAACTTTCAAGTAGAAAAAGCTTAGATTTTGTGAATATATGTTGTTTCAATATGATGATCACGTTACTTCGGGACTTGATCTGGATCAAGTTTGTTTGCGAGTTAATAGTTAATGGGTTTTGTCTTGTTTTAAATTTGGTGGCAGAATGGAACAACTGAGGAAGTCAAGAAGATTGTCACTACATTGAACGAGGCTGAGGTCCCTTCAGAGGATGTTGTGGGTACGTATGTCTTTGTTAGCTGTCTTGTTGGGTTTTTTTTTTTTTTTTTTGGTTTTTTACAGTCAAGTCAACTCAATTTAGTGAAAAAAATACCATCGGATCGTGCCCGAAAAGCCATATTTGTGAAAACATATTTAAGGAGTGTAAAAGTCGTAAATCATGATGGTTGACATGTGTGTGGTTTCTTTTAATGTAATTTGTATGGATGGCAGTACCAGTTTGTTCATATGATATCAAATTTGTTTTGGCTTGCAGAGGTTGTTGTTAGCCCTCCATTTGTGTTCCTTCCTGTAGTCAAAAGTCTGTTGCGGTCTGATTTCCATGTTGCCGCGCAAAACTGTTGGGTTCGCAAGGGTGGTGCTTTTACTGGTGAAGTCAGGTATGTTTGTATTCGATGCCATCTATTTGTTACAATTGTCTCTATTACATGTTTTTCTACGTTTAACTATTATTAAGTAATTATATATAGGTTTTAGTTGTTTTTTGAACTTCTTATGGTTTTACTCTGTTGATGATTAGGCTAGTACAATTTGCAATTTAGATTGATTTGTGTACGAGTATGGAGTTTATTTTTTTTTTTTCTGTTGTTTTTCATATATTTTTATTCAACAGTGCTGAGATGCTTGTCAATTTGAGCATTCCTTGGGTTATTCTTGGTCACTCTGAGAGAAGAGCTCTTCTTAACGAGTCAAATAATGTAAGTTGTGTTTTGATGATATAGGTTCTCTCTCTTTTTTTTTTTACTTTTTTTTTTTTTATATATATATAATTTAGTACACACCGTTAAGTGTACCATCTGCCATTTTCTATATTTATAATTTGTACTCCATATTTGTCTGTGTAGTTTGTTGGAGATAAAGTTGCTTATGCGCTTTCTCAAGGCTTGAAAGTGATCGCTTGTGTGGGAGAGACTCTTGAGCAGCGAGAGTCTGGATCTACAATGGCTGTCGTTGCTGCACAAACCAAAGCTATCGCAGGTACTTCCATTGGGGAAAAAATAAAATAAAGTTATCATTTTTAAGTATGTTATGTATGTAATCTGCATTGGTTTGTGGGATGCTTATATATAGATGGTCAATACTGCATAGAAGTTTCTATAAAAATGTCCCAGTTTTATTATTCTCTATCAAATGACGAAATAAAAAGTTCCTCCAGTGTGCAGGAAAATTTCTAGACTGAGAACATTGGGATATGGTTTATGTTTTAATTTATCTGTTTGTTTTGTTTTGTTTTGTTTTACACCTGTGATCTCATGCACTAAATAAATCTTTTAATCATTTCTATTTGCAGACAATATATCAAATTGGGCCAATGTTGTGTTAGCTTATGAGCCAGTTTGGGCCATTGGTACAGGGAAGGTTGCAACCCCTGCTCAGGCTCAGGAAGTAAGTTTGGAACTTTGGGTTTTTCTCATACATTTTATTTGACGTATCAATGACTTTGCCTTGTTGATCCTAAGCCTGTTATACTTTAGCTACTGTTCTCAAATTTTGAATGTGCTGTGTAATTTTTCCCTACTAGAAAGAACATTGATTGTTTCAATGGCTTTGAGATGATGTCAAAACTCTTCGTTATCAATCCTTTAAAGCCCTAGCTCTATTATAAGCTTAAAATGGTGTGCAATCAGTATAAACTAAGTAGGGCACAAACAAAGATAATTATGTTTGTTTCGTGATTGTTTCTTGGATGTATCCATTGCTTAGTACATTAATGCCCAAGCAGAATATTCTTCTGCATAAACACTTACACACCAGACACAGATAATTGTACTTGTTACATGATTGTTTCTCAGATGCCCACATTCACAAAAATGTTGTTGTGGCTTGGATTTGAAATTGAAACTTCGAGTTTATACAGAGGTCAAGAGTTAATATTTCCCTTGTCCATTTATTTCAGGCATGTATTTCCATTATATATAGTCACCGGTTTGTGGTTTTCACTTGCTTTTTGCTTGTATTTATGAAACTTTTGTGTGATTTGTTGTTTTAATCATTTCTTTCTCTTTATATATTTGAAACATAATTGTTAGGTTCATTTTGAATTGAGGAAATGGCTTAAAGAAAATGTTGGTGCTGAAGTGGCTGCATCAACTAGAATTATGTATGGAGGTATGTATGACCCTGTTTGCCATCTCTAAAGTTTCTTTCTTCTGTATGTGCAATTTTTGCCTTGTTCTGGAAAGCAAACCACTTATAGTAAAACATATAAGATTTGATTTTAAAAATTGGAACTACCCCAACATGTTTAGTGGACTGACTCAGGAAATATCTGAGGCATGTTACATAGACACATTTATTATGCATTTATTTTGAAAACCAACAAAAGGCTTCTGCGCCTGGCTCTGTCTTCATAATCTTGGCTAAATTCTTTTCCTCAGATTCGAGTGAATATCTTTCGTTTTCTTTAATCTACCGAAGTATTGATGTCAGTATCGCAGGTTCCCAACGAAAGTTGCACCAAAAGCTTGGAAAACCCCAACTTTGCCAATAAACTAACTATAAAAGTTAATGCAAATAGAAGCTATACAAGAGGATATTGTGCATAATAAAAGCTATTGAAGAGATTTAATTAGGCTTGAAAAGATACCCAAGTCAATCAAGCAGGCCTGCTGGCTTCCCTCATCATCTTGCAAAGGGGACTCACCAATCACCTCCCCATCTATGCATAAAAATGAATTCACTTTTTAACTTTATACTACAAATTCTAATGTTGGATCAGTTGATAATCTGGTCTAAAATTGTTTTCTTTACAACTATTGCAAAGGTTCTGTGAATGGAGCTAACTGCAAAGAGTTGGCAGCACAACCCGACGTTGATGGATTTTTGGTTGGTGGAGCTTCTCTAAAGGTCTGTATTAGTTGCTCCTAGAAAAATTATTCTCTTCTTTGTTTTGTTACTCGACTTTTGACTCAAGTAGTTGATTTCATCTTTTTTTTTTTTTTTCCTTATTAAATCGAATTAGCCGGAGTTCATTGACATCATCAAGTCTGCCACGGTGAAGAAGAATGCTTGAAGTTGAGAACAAGATATTTATTAGTATGGTCATGCTTGTTGTTTTCTCCATAAATGCTTTATGGGAACTTAAGAGTTGTAATTTTGCAGTTGCGGTGTGTTTCTGGTACCCCATATCAGCCAATACATTTTATGTTCAATAAGTCGTGAAATTCAAGAACCCTGTTTAGTAAACTTGAATCCTGTTGTGGATTAATAAATTTTGAATGATAAATTAGACTTCCCTTGCCAAAAGCTGAAGATAGCGTGGAAGGGCATTTTGCCTTTTCTTTAAAGCGATCTGGACCAAACGTTTTGGCTAAAGTGTGATGATATCAACGAAGATCAAGATCTCACTCTTTATCTCAAAATCTCTTGTAGTGCGCTCTACTTGTTTGTCGATGAACAGGTCCATGGATAGGGACCTTGAATGAGTTGTTTTCTTTTATATTTTTTTAAAATATTGAATATGCGAATGTCTCACTGTCTCAGTAAGTGTTGAGATTTAAAAAAGTGTTAATTTTTTCACTTTGTTTAGATATTTTTGGTATTTTATATAGTATTTTATGCGAGATTGAAGAATTAATTTTAATATATAAGTGATTGATCTTTATATAATAAAGTTCTTAAAACATCATATCAATGTAACATATCAATATTGTTCAAAGCCACTTTTGGGTTCTCAGACAGAATATGTGGGTCATACCGAATCCGGAACCAATCTTGAAACTTCCTTGTTTTGTCTGAAACAACACCATCTTTAGCTGGAGTGGACTGGTCCCCTGCTAGTCCCCAACTTCACAGAAAATAAAATTCAGTATCTTTAGCCGACAAGATATTCCAAGACTTTTTTCACATAAAATCATAACCATGACTTTCGAAACCACACTTCTTTCCAGCCAGCTTCACCGTATCGAAATTAAAATAATGATTTTCTTCCATTGTTTGAATATCTAAAGTTAATATATGACAACCATACGAGAAGATTACCCACCATTACTCTCCCTGTTGACTATAAACTAATGTTAATAACCAGTGTCATGCATAATGTTAGGTGAAATCCAAATTAACATAGTCATTTTTCGTGCACTTAATTGTCATGTATTCATGCAAACCGTGCAAAGGTATATATATTCATACAATTGATTGTTAAAGGAAATAATCTCCCCTCTGTAAAAATTGAAGACCTATGAGAGAAATCAAAAACCCAAGAAAAAAATCCATGTTAATTCATAAAAAGATGAACAAGAACCACGGAATCAAAGAAAATATCGTAACAAGATATTTATATATAACTACATTTTTGTTTGCATATAAAACATTGAAAGATCAGTTAGTGTCTTGCTCAGCTATATTTAATAAAATTCATTTTTTCAAAATTTTCATAAGTCACTGACTGTATTATTTTCACACAAATCTCTTAAATTGGGTTCTAGTTATAAATCTTGCATATTCGGGTGTCGCAGCTTTAGATATTACAATGTATTAGTATACAACACATAATATTGAATCACCGTTGCAATTCCTTTTTAATGCATTAAAAGAACAGTAATTAGGTGAGAATATATGTTGTGTTTTGGTGAAGTCTTGATCTTTTATTTTGCTTTTATATAACTTGTGAAATGATTTAAAGGAAAGAACGTTGATTTTCACAGTACTTCTGTAATTTGTTCAAGGGAACATAATTATGTGAAAAAAGTAACTTTCTCTTATTGACTTTGTGACAAAGTCGTTGAAAATTTGACACGACCGTCGAATCAACTCCTGCTGAAATGCAATTATTGTGTGCATCATTTTATCATTTATTAGTAGACTCGAATAATCAGGTAAATTTGGACCAATATAGCGAAACGACCGTTCACGTGTAATCCGTACACAATCAATTTTTTATTTTTTAAGGTTGAATTGTATTTATTAAATTATTTTTATTTAAAATCACTTAAAATTATTAAAAATATATAAAGTTTTAAATTTTTATTTAATTATAAACCACTTAATTATATTTAAAAATTTTTTATTTTAAATTCATCATTCTTAAAATAACATTATTTCAAATTTATTCTAATTTTATATCTCCTATTTTCTTTTTTTTTTCTTATATTTACAAAAAATATATCTAAAAAATAAAATCTAAATATATTTTATCCCAAAATATATTAGAATTGAACTAATATATTTTAATTTATAATTTAAATATTATTATTTTTAGTTATTTTTAAATATATTAATATATTTAAATATATAAATATGGTTAATATTACTATTTTTTTAATGTACATAAAAATATTTAAGAACTTATTAAATTATTTATTTTTCAGATGTTTACATTAAATTAATTAAAATTATACAACAAAAAATAGTAAAAATGATATAAATATCGATTTACTAGTTTTTAGATAATTTTAAATTTAAAAAATAAATAAATTTATAATATATTTAGATATAAGGAAAAAATAAGTATATTATTCAGATTTTAGATTTTAATTATTATTTAATATTTAATTTTTAATAATATTATTTAATTTTTGAATAAAAAAATAAACGATCCTTCAAATTCTATTCACGGTAACGTTCCGTAAATTTTGAATGATGCTGACTTTATACGATTTTGACTTGTCATGCCACCCAGGATTTATAAATCAGGCCACTATAGTTAAATAATTAAAGAGAATTCAGGCGGTCACCTAACCATATATATTGAAAGGTCCAACTATTGTGTGTTTTAAATTCTATATCGTGGATGAAAATTCGTTCGATTTAATAGTCTCTTTAAATTCTAATTAATACAATTTAAATATGAACTAATTTTTTTTTCTTAAACCCTGTTGTTTGTCAAGTGATTAGTTCTTACTTTCTCTTGTATATTATAAAAACTCCCTTCTAATTTTATATAATACTCAAATTAATATAAGTTTAGTTCATAAACAAATACGGTATTACAAAAATTTATCTTCATAATTAAATATTAATTTCAAAAATATGCATTATGTATGTTTTTTTTTTTTTTTCCAATTCTATGATTTGGTCATTGATTTTGAATCAATGACATAATAAGACTTCGATATCATATCTCTTATAATTTCAATCTTGATCATAATAAAGCTTCGGCTAAAATACTTTATGCTCTAAAATTGTAGCTTGTATTGTAAGATGCCTTGGAGTCCGTCTAGACACCCATAAAAGCTTATCAAACAAGCCTCATGAATTAGCATAGCACTTGCATATTGTTTTCTTTTGTTATCATTTATTAAAGTTATGAGTACGGAAACCCAAATTAGTGCCCGTCAATTTCGTTTGCTCGTCGACAAAATTGCCACACCTTTGACTAATGCCTCACAATCCTCACCTAGATTACATTATAATATCATATACTATTATATTTTATAATAATACTTAACTTACCACTTAAACCACTCATTATTATTATTTTTCTAATCACCTCACTCAAAAGGATCCTTAAGTAAGTAAGATTGCTCATTATTTATTGTCAAGGTGAAGATCACCCATGTTACATTTTGAAATATTACAAGTTCGAGTTAAATTTTTTTAAAATTTTTAATTTATTATACTAATTAAAAAATAAAGATGTACATTCCTATTAAATATTTGTTATAGGATATAAATATCATTATTCATATATTCCCAATACATATGATATATAGATCACTCATAAATATTATAAAAATATATATTTTTTATTGTATAATTAGATGTTTACACTACACATAAATATTTAATCTTATTTCAATTTTAAATAATTAAATATCTAAACTACATATGTACTGTTTACGTATTCATATTTATTTGATATTAGATATATAGTGATTTTATTCTAACACTAGTTAAAAAAGAAAAATTATGAGCTTCAAATTAATATAAAAAAAAAAAACTTAAATTTAAAAGTAATATAAAAAATTGAATTCTTTTAACATCATATAGTTTCCAGCACTTAATTCCCTCTATATACACACACACACACTAACAGGATAGTTTTACACTTGTTAGCTTAAAAACATCTTAACTTGTCCTTTTTTTTAAATAAAAAAGAAAAAAAAAACCCCTCTTAACTTATTTTTTTATATTTTTACTGAATATACAAATAAGAACAACTAAAACGCAATAACGTTTGTCAATAACAGCTAGAGTCATTGGTTAGTGCGTCAGTTATCCCATATCAAAATTTTGGATGAGTGACCCCTCACGAAACCAAAAAATTAAAAGGACAAATTACATAAATGATAAACCTCCATTAAGGTTTGATAAAATTATATAAAAATGACGATGATAAGAGAACTCGTACTCTCACTACCTGAGGTTACAAAAACTCACTAAAAACTTTTTCTGCGGTCAGATTGCCGTTAATTTAGATAGGTGGTAAACGTCATTTCTTGTATAAAGATGAAAATATTCCTAAATAGTGACAAAAGTGGGAGGAGTAGCAATATAATACATAATTTTAATTTAATTAAAAAAATAAAAATTCATCTTTCATCTTCCATATCACCAGAAATTCATCATCATTTCATCCCAAATCATAACTCCATCCATCATCATCTTCCTTATTCATCTATCATCATCTCCATTATTATTTAAAATATTTTAAAAGTTAAAAAAATATATATATAAAAATCATCTAAGCTATTTTCTTTTTCCTTTAATTTTCTTAGCAACCAAACATCAAGTTTTCCCAGCAATCTAAGAGAAAACACAAACATTTCTTCAACAAACCAAAATAACCCCACCAAAGAAAACAATTCCACCAAAGATATGATGTTTAAAAATTAAAATAAATACTAAAAATTAAAACTAAAAATCTGGATGGAGACCAGATGATCGGATACGGAGACCCAAACGTTTTTCATAGGAGAGAGAGAGAGAGAGAGAGAACGAGGTTGTAGAGTGAATAAGGAGAGGCAGCTTCAAGTTTGCATAACTTTTTTTATATTTTTTGAACGAGATTGTGGATTGGCAAGGAGAGGCAGCTTCAAGTTTGCACAGTTGCATCTGCAGCTTTTTATATATTTTTTTATTTTTAATGTAATTTAAAATATATATATTTTTTTATTTTGTTAATTAAAAAAAATATAATTGTAACTAAAATATTTATAAACTGTATTAACTATTTCACCCTTATAATTGTAACTTAATAGAAGTTGACTAACAGTAAAAAATGTTTGTACTTAATTTTTGAAACCTCAAACGGTGAAAGTGTGAATTACCCAAATATCATTATTTTTATATAATTTCTCCAAATTTCAGGGTTTATGCAATTTGTTCAAAGTAAAAATATTCTTCTATTTGTATACGTGGGTTGCCCCCACTACTTTTATGTGGGCATTTTTTTTATCTTGAATCTCTTTTATATAGAAACAATATTTTAAATCATATCATCAATATTCATGTCTCGATAAATTTCCGTTATCCTTCCGAACAATATCACTTCTAAAAGAAAAACGCAAATACCTTTCTATGTTCAAAAGCTCGCACTTCTATTTAAAAAAATTACAAAAGCCAAAACTTTTACGAAGCTATACATAGTTAATGCCTTTACGGCACTCTCTCCCAAGAACCAACCCGGTTCACGGCTAGCCAGACTAGTAGAGCCAAGCCGAGTTGAAACAAGCTGAGGTCTTTTTTTTTTTAAACTTTTTGAAAAACAGAATTGAAAATTGTTTTTATTTAAAAAAAAATGGAGTATATTATACGACTATTCGAAGACACTTGGCAGCTTGCATATCTTATACAATGTGTTGACTGAGGTCGGAGGACAAGAATTTTTTATCAATATTGACATGGTACTAATTTTTTTATAAGAATAATTTAAGTTTGAGTGATGTATGAAAGAGAAAAAATCTATCAATTTTAATCATTCATTTTTTTAAATGCTGATGTGTCATTAGATTATCAAAAGATTAACAAAAAAAAAAAAAGGATGATAGAGAGGAATCCAATTGAGAGACTTGTGTGCTTAAAAAGTCAAAACCAAAACTTCAAAACTTTTTGATAATTATAACCAAGTAGCGTGTTGTTTTTTTAAAAAAAAAAAAAATAGTGTGTTGTTGGGTTTGCAAGACTATTTCTTGGACGGTGTTGATTTGATGTTTAGGTGGCAAGATTCAACGAAGGAGATGGATCATTAAATTCTTCTAACGTGTCCGTCTACGCAAGTCAAACAGAGCACATACGTCATTTTTCTATGGGTAAAGCTCATTATATCATTATTTATCTTTTTTTTTTTCAAAAAATGAATTCAATTATTTATCTTAGTATTTGTACTTTGTCCCATCTGAATATACAATGCTAGCTGGATCTTGGTAGTTTATGTTCGATATCTGAATTTCAGAAAAATAACGATAAATTGATATTCAATTATTATAATTTATTTATATTTTTAAATTTAAAATAAATAAATAATTAAACATTCAAATTATGGATCAGATTAATATAATGTTTTGTATTTATAAATGCATTTAAAAAGTAAACTTTTTAATTGCTCATCCACAACTATTGACTAGTTTAGGATTTCAGGCCAGATCGGTAGATTTCCTTTAACAAAGATCATAGTTTATTGGGTAGTTATAGTGTAATAGTGTTTAAATTTTAAATTGATCAATTTTATAGTAAATAATATTCAATCTTGATTATGACCCTTTCCATTCTAACTATAATAGGAATGGGTTAAGACATCAACATTGTGTTTAATATTTTACATTTTTCTAATAATTTTTTTACATTACTTTTTTGGGGAAAAACAAGAATATAATTGATTTCTTTTCTTCTTTCTTTTTTAAAAAAAAATAAAAAAACACACAACTCTAAAATGTTCAATGACAAAATTTATAAGTACTTCCATGTGTTGAATCAACAACACTTCTTCTACAAGCTTGTTATATCCTTCTATAACTATTAATATCTATCCAAATTTTCTGGGAGAAATAATTCCAGATGTTTTAATGGAGAAAGTTGCATTAATTCCACTACTAAATGTCATACTATAAATGCTTGGTAGTAAATTTTTTCAAAAATAAAAATAAAATAAAATTTGTTTGGTTGTAAATAAGGCACGCACACTTGCATTTTCATCCTGTGACTTCTTGTTAAAGTTAACCAAAAAAAAACAAAAAGAATGAATGAAGTGTATAAAAAGACTGTAAAGCCAGCTAGAATTGAGTGAGGACTTCTTGTGAGTCGTGAATGCATGCTTTAATTAAATCTCGAACTTCTACCAATTACTTGCGTTAGTGTGTGCATGTTTTTCCAAAAGGTGTGATTGATAATGATAGGCTATGTATTTTTATAGCATGATCAAAGTATATAGTTTTGTTTTTTTTTTAACATATTACAACTATCAAGACTATTATTATGGCTATCACCAGAACATAAGTTCCTAATCAATAAAAAAATTAACTTTACACTTTAAAAAAATTTAAACGTAATTAACTTACTCATATAAAAATGATCAGGTGATAAATATTCGTATCGTTATGAATGGTATTCGAATCTGTATGCTCTCGTGGGGCACAAGTATGTTATGCCAACTAGGCACGATAATTTGGAGTGATTAAAGGTGTAAATATATAGTTTGTTTCTATCTATTGTAAAATTTTTATAAAATAACATTCAAAATTTAAAAAAAAAAATTGAAATTAATAATATTAAATTAAAATAAGTTTATTTTATTACTATCAATATTTACAAACTATAATTTATGAACAGAGATAATAATTTTCAAATAAAGATGTGAACTATGTTTTTTTTTTTGTTTTATCTTTTATTCATAAAATATTTTTTATCTATTAATAATATGAAATAAATTTTTTTAATTCTTTTATGTTATTTTCAAAACTAACACTTTTATTTTACTTTCGGAGCTGGAAAAAAAAAATCTCTTTTGCATTTTACACCTTACGAGTTAATTATTTATTACAACAGTTGCACAAGTATAATTACTTGTTTAAACAAACAGTGAAAAGCAATCTTGCATAAAATTGTGGTTGACTATTCATTAAAAAAATTGTAGATCAAAGAATGAGCGTCGTCCGTATATTTATATTGACAAATTGAGTAATTTGTTTTAATTTATCAAATACATGTTAAAATATTTTGACATCATTAAAAATAATTTCACCTAGTTAAAAACACTTCTCACAAATTTTATAATAATATTTAGTTAAAAAATAAAATGTTGTTGAAGCACTTGATATTGTTTAGAAAATACAGTAATCATAAAATATTATTAAATATTTGAATCGTAGAAACACTTCAATAATATTCACTTTAATAAAAAGCAAAAAAGAAAAATAAAATAAAATAAACTAATCTTTTTTTGATTCACACAGAGACATATATCCCAAACAATATTTAAAAAATCTATTGAAAATAACCCGACAGATGACTAATTGCAACAGTTTTCTAAGATGTATCCACCAAGCTATTCCCTTTTCCTGAATTCCGGAGAAACATGTAATTAAAACAAAATGTTACCTTTCTATGAACGTGAAATTGCAAATTGAAATTGCTTATATAAATCTACGTGTACGTAATTATGTGTTTTTTTTTTTTTTTGTCTTTTACTTATATAGATGTCTGGTTTCATTTTTTTTTTTTTTTGAAAAAATGTCTGGTTTCATTTGGTTCAAATGAATGTCACATTAAAATAGAAGAACCTGTGAAATTTCCTGGTGACTTATATATGAATTGACATTGACGATGTGAATCAAATCAAATTATCCTACAAAGGCATAAATGAGGGGAGGTGATAGGGTCGTCATGGGCCCATGCAGAATTGTTCATGCTTTGCTGTGGCGGCATTAAAGAGTAGCCTCACAAATACCAACTTGTGTTTTTCGGTGGGGACCTAACCCAAACCCTATCCCTGAAATGGATCGGTTCTGTGCTCTACTTGCCGTTTTGTTTTGTTTTTTTTGTTTTTTTTAATTAACGTTAAGTCCGATGAAATTGATTGAAATAGACTCTAAAACATAAACATCACTTGAATTTTTTACTTTTTTTTTTATCTTTTTATTAAATTATATAATTAAAATTGATTCATAATATAATCGAGATAAAATAAAATTAATACATACTAAATACACGGTTCGAATTGAGACTTTTAAATGAAAGAAAAAATCTTTTATTCTTATAAAATGGAAGAAGATTATTTATATAATGATGAAAAAATTATTCACACAAGATTTATGTACAGTAACTTTGATACCTAAGGCAGGAGTGGGGGTATCAATCACTGTATCACCCCACTTAGAGAGCCTCTACTTACCCTTTTTACAGTCTGTACATGGCTACTCCTAGTCACCCCCAGTACGAGTGTGCAACTGCAAGTCCACAACACGTGCCCCTGCCCATTGGAATGCTATACTATTTCTCTGATTAATAATGCCACTTCTATTAATACACATGCGATGTTCGAAGATAAATGTCAATGTTAGATCTATCAAAAAAAAAAAATGAATAAGCTAAGTACACATGCTAATAAAAAAAACTATTTATTTGAAGGGCGAGTGGTATGATCATACCACTAAGTTTTGATTGGTGGTAACCAAACCTTAATTTTACACAGGTTAACTGCTTGAATTAATATAATAATTACACGTAAATTTATCACAGTATTTAATAATGAATTTAGATAAAATTTTAGGTAATGTAACATGGCTCTTATAGAATTGAAGACCCGAGTCACATTGCTTACCTTATTATTACATTGGCTTCTAACTTTGATAATATCATAATAAATTTGATTGGTAATAACTATTAAACAAAGAAATCCATGATTTGATATTTATTTCCCTTTGTTTTTAGATTAGCCCATCAAGTTTGGTAATATGTATTCAAAAAATCAATTACTAATATTTATTTCCTTTCGCATCAAGATCAACAAAGCATAATTTTCCAATCTATTTTTCTGGACCTTTAATTACAATTGTTCAAAGAAGAGGAAAAAAAGCTCTATCATTTGAAAATCATTATAACACTAAAAAATTTTGACACGAATTTTGTAAAATAATTATGTTAAACTGTCAAAATAATATATCAAACTGACTCATAATCATCATAAATTTACATCTCATCTCATGATATAAAATGTAATAAAATATTGCCATGCAATAATAAATTTATACAAGTTTTAGATGCTCTAATATATATATATATTTAAGAATTACATGCTCTAATATTACTCTTCCCAAGTTATGGATTTTTTACTTTTAATTATTGACTAATGTTGAATTTAATATAGAATTACTTGCATGAAAACACTATCTTGAGTTAATTAAACTATATAAAGTTAAATAAATCGGATAAAGTATTCGCTGTATTTTTTTTTTAAAGACAACCTGTTAGATAATCCTTACTCAAATAATATGTTATTACTAGTCTCCTCGCTGGCCTATAATAGCCAAGCCAAATTGAAACATAGAAGCTAGCCAGCCAAGAATGAAACGGATAAACAAGAATTAAAGGGTGTAAAATCGGACGGCTGGAAATGGACAGCAGAGTCTGTGTGCAGGCTTATCTTCTCTGACTTGACTCTGTACAGTACAGAGAAAGAGAGAGCATGTCCCATATAAAACGTTGAAGCTTTATAGGGGGACCAGCCCGCCATTAATGCAATTCTCCCCACCTTCCATAGTAACTTTCAAATAAACTCTCTCTCTCTCTGGTTTTCTTGCATATATTCAAAATTGTTGCATTCCTAATTTCGTTGTTACTTGTAAGCAAATCTCAGCTTTTATCAGCTTGAATCCAGTCAACTCTCTCTCTCTCTCTCTATCTTTTTACCTTTTTTGCAACCAGACAAACACTAGAACAATAACCCATCTTTTTTTCACTCTCTGTCTGTTGCTTACCTGATTTTCTGTATTTCGATGCTGTATATTGAAAATAATATAGAGAAGAAGAAGAAGAAGAAGAAGAATAGAGGTGGGTGGTTGTCGGTTTGTTTATGTTGTTCTTTTATGTGTTTTCTTTTGCTTCTAATGATAGCTTAAAAAGCTGCAATCCCAAAAAGCAGTATAGCTGGTTTGCTTCTTTTAAGATAATAGTGACTTTTGTTGCATGTAACAAAAGTTTTTGCGTTTCACACTTAGATCTGCTTTTGTTTTCATTCCTCAAATCTATATAGCTCATTTCAAGATTGAATTTTGTGATTGGTAGGGAAGAAAGTTTGAGAAAAAGCTTGGTGGGTTCTCTCTGGAATTTGATTTCATGGGGATTTGCTTGAGTGCTAGAATCAAAGCTGAGAGCCCATGTAACACTGGTACTTCAATTTTTTTTTTTTTTTCAATTGTAACTCATGATGAGATGTATTTAAAGTTAGCAACTTCTTGTGTTTTTGTTTTTCTCTTCTACTTTGGTTCGCCTTTGATGTTTTCTTTTTCTATTAAAAGGAATTTATAAGCCTGATTTTTTTTTTTTTGAAACTAGTATTATTCTAGTTTTAGTTTCCTCGAAGTTTCTGTTTTGGTGGGGTTGGCCTTGACATATACTTTTGATTAATTTTGATTCTAATTCCACTCATCTTGTCTTGTTTGGTTTGGTAATAGTTCTTTTATTTGTCAATTTGTATAATTTTCTTGTTGAAGGGGTATACTTTGGTGAGAACATTAGCCTCATTTGTATCCTTAAGAGTGATTCGCATTTGGTGACCTTGACTCATTTTTTTTTTTTCAAAAAAATGGTAAAATTAGCTGTATTAATTGATGATATGTTGCAACCTAAAAAAGGGAAACAAGATTGATGTCTTTTCGGTCAGAAGCTGACCATTTTTAATTTTAGTTTAAAGTGATTAAGCTTTATTAGTTTCAGTATATTGCTATGAATACCGAGTTCTGTAGATCGGCGTTTTGTTATGGAATATGCACCTGGAATGTCATCTACATTTCTTTAATTGACAATCACTTTAAATAGAGTTCATACATTTGGATATGCAGGTGTGAGTGCAAAGTATGTTAGCACGGACGGGAATGATAGCAGTAGTATAAGTAGTAAGGTCTCATCATTTTCAGTTCCTCCAACACCTCGGAGTGAAGGTGAGATCTTGCAGTTGTCCAATTTGAAGAGTTTCAGTTTTTCTGAACTCAAAATGGCAACCAGGAATTTCCGTCCGGATAGTGTGTTAGGAGAAGGGGGTTTTGGTTCTGTTTTTAAAGGATGGATTGATGAACATTCATTTGATGCTGCCAAGCCTGGGACTGGTATGATTATTGCTGTGAAAAGGCTTAACCAAGAAAGTTTCCAAGGTCACAAGGAGTGGCTGGTGAGTTCATTTCTACTTCTTTATGAGTATCCTTAAGTATGCGGAACAAAAATGATGAAATACTTGCACTTACCTTTAAATGGAGAACAAAGCTTTACTAGTCTGCCATAGCAGAAGCCAGTATAGTGCCTTCACTATGGACTTCAGGATTGAACGTGCTTTGTTTAGACAGCAATTTAGGCAAACTAGTCATGCTATTTACTAATTCTGTCGGTGGCAAGTTTTGGCCAAAGTTTTCTGCTTTAGGTGTACAAATTCACTAAAGTTGTTGTCTTTGTGATCGTATAGGCTGAAGTTAATTATTTGGGGCAGCTTTATCATCCTCATCTTGTGAAATTAATTGGATATTGCTTGGAGGATGAACACCGACTCTTGGTGTATGAGTTCATGCCTCGAGGCAGCTTGGAGAATCATTTGTTTAGGAGTGAGTTTCCCGCCTCTTTCTTGGCACCATTGACCCATAATGTGTTTGATTAATATAGTGATTGACATGATTAGGTTTTTCTTGTACCAGGGGGTTCTTATTTCCAACCGCTTTCTTGGAACCTTCGCTTGAAGGTTGCTCTAGGTGCTGCGAAGGGGCTTGCCTTTCTTCACAGTGCTGAAACAAAAGTCATATATCGGGACTTCAAGACTTCTAATGTCCTGCTTGACTCTGTATGTAAATTGTGAAGCATATATCTACCGTACAATACTGTGATATGGTTTTGTAGTATTAATTGACAGATTAACGGTTTATTTATTTTTTACTGACTCTATAATATATTATTTCATGATACATGAACATATAGAACTACAATGCAAAGCTTTCTGATTTTGGGTTGGCCAAGGATGGGCCAACAGGTGATAAAAGCCATGTTTCTACCAGGGTTATGGGGACATACGGCTATGCAGCTCCAGAATATTTAGCAACAGGTCTTTATACTATTTGTCTTACTTTCTAGTACGTAATTGATGTAGTTTCTGTAACTAGCATACAAAGAAGAGTTGATGTAACTGTCTCTTTCAATAATAATCAGCTCATTTTCCCATTGTTTGTAGGTCATTTAACTGCTAAGAGCGATGTCTACAGTTTTGGAGTTGTTCTGCTAGAAATGTTGTCCGGTCGCAGAGCAGTTGACAAGAATCGGCCATCTGGAGAACACAATCTAGTGGAATGGGCTAAACCATACCTGGCCAACAAACGTAAGCTCTTCCGGATCTTAGATAATCGTCTAGAAGGCCAGTATACATTGGAGGAAGCCCATAAGACAGCTATCCTCGCACTGCGTTGCCTATCTATAGAGTCCAGGTTCAGGCCTACTATGAGTGAAGTCGTCGATTTAATGGAGCAGCTCCATAATAATTCCAACGAAACTGGAAATACTAACAGCAACTCAAACTACAGGTCAAACTATAGGCCAAAGGTTCGTCGACAAAGTGCAGATGATGCAATAAACAGGAGTGTTACTGCTTATCCGCGGCCCTCTGCTTCCCCTCTTTATGCTTAAAAATGAAGCAAAGAAATGGGTGCAAGCAATATTTTTTTTCTTTCTATATAACGTATCTGTTAGCAACAAACTGAGGAACTCAGGAATTCACTTCTCTGTCCTGACTGTACAGTTCTTGTTTTGGCTAATGTATTCAGTATCAATCGAAATCGGTTTGTTACACAAGGAATGCCCAAATTGTTGTATGTTGCTGAGATTTCTCATAATGATTGTAACACCTGGAAAAAAAGCTTGGAGAAATAGGGATGATGTAAGTGCTTTGAATGGCCATAGTTAGTCCTTTTACAGCTTTTCTCGGCCCGCTGTATTATGTTTTATTGTTTTATTTTTTTCAGCTTGATCCATTTTGTTGTTAATGCAAGTACTAGTTTGTTGTAACGCATTTATTTGGTAGTTATTTTTCAATGCAAAAGGTAAAAGAAGATAATAATTGAGCTGTTTAGAGGTTGGCGTCAAGTTGTGGTCGATGATTGGGATGCGGGTCCAACGGATTTGGGATTTTGAACGTGTGTTCGTGACAAGTGATCTAGTTATGTTTATGTATCTTGAGTACTCCAAAGTGGCAGAAGAAGGTGACCTAAAAGTATAAAAGTGAATAAAAAGTACATAATACAGGTGGATTGGTGGGGGGTTGGTGGATAAGAGAGTGGAGGAGACACGTGGATGCATGATGGGAGTGGTTTTATTCCTCCTTTTTTTCATCACAGAAGTTGGAGACTTTTGAGGTCTATCCAATATGGGATCAATGGTCAACACTTACCGCACTCAAAAGTTAATGGTTCGTTCCAGTGGAAAAATGGTGGTGAAGCCTGATGGTGGACTCAGATTTCAAATCCAAGGATTGTCTTTAATTTAGATATACTATCACTTTAAATTACAAACTCACTAATAATATAATCCTCCAACAAAACCCAAATCAGGTTTTACTTGTTTTTAGCTTTTTTTGCTCGAGTCAGGCCAAAATCTCGATTGCTCTCACCCCTGGCCCCAGGCCCAACTTGCCCAACATCCTGGACTGCAACTTGGTGGGCATGGTTACGCTGACAGCAACCTCAGCCCAACCAAATCCTGATCTAGACTGGCTTGTCGTTTTAGACTGTCCTTGATGCGATACAATTATACGAGCGAATGGGTTGAAAAATAGATGGCCTCTTTTAATGTTTTTTTGATAAGTATATATTATAACTACCGGGACCATATAGATATGACTCTATACTACGATTTAAAACTCAATACTTATGTATACTCTACTTCTTGAGAAAACGGTCCTTCACCTTCACCTTAAAGATTTACGTATAATTCACCCATACAAATGGACTAAATAGAAATTGTCCATGTTTTCTTGGGGACGAGTACTCAAACCTTACACTTCTGATGGGCGAGTAAGATGGGCTTGACCAACTCGGTAACCAACTTGTGAGTAGCTAGCCTCATTTTTGGGTTAATATGCAATCATACAAGTCAATGGGTTGACAAGTAGATAGCCATTTTTTTGGGTGACTACCAGGTTCTGTTTCTAGACCAAAATGAAATCAATAAAAAGGAAGACCATCCAACCAAATGATAAGGTAGGGGATTGGAACTTAGAAGCTGCCTCAGCAGAGAACAATATCACATATAGACAGCTATCATTCTTGCCACACAGGATGGGCAAAAATTACAGATCAAGATACAAGGTGTATTCAAGGAAAGCATGCACAAAAAGCAGTTCCCTTTACTACCTATATCTACAAGTACCTTGTGAGCAAAAAGAATTGGGGAGCAAAACATGACTCCCGACTGTTCAACGAATTATGAGAATTTGCCACTTTGATGGTGATGCAGCAAAGTGGCTTCATCACCAAGTTCTTACCAACCCAGGAGTCCAGTTTTTCCAATCCAACTTCCCAATCGATTTGTTTCTTAAGTTGACCTTTTCTTTGATATCGAAAACTCTCTTCAAATAATTAATTCCTTGTTTGGTAGACTCTGGCTCAGTCTCAGCTTCGGTTTCTTCCTTGACATCTTCAGTTTCACTAACAGGTTGAGGGATACCTTCGTCCCGAGATGACGTCTCACTGATGATATTTCCCAAAATCTCAACCACCTCGCTCATTTTAGGGCGAGACTTGGGCTGCTTCATTAGACATTTGTTTGCTAGCGAAGCAAGTTTTTGAGCGGATTTGATGCAGTATTGTCCTTCAAGTCGTGGGTCTACGATAAGGTGGAATTTCTTAGAGTCCGACACATAAGGTCTCACCCATTCCAAAAGCTTCTGCTCACTTCTAGGTAGATTTCTCTCCACCACTCGCCTTCCTGTGATAAGTTCATAAAGAACCACCCCAAAGCTCCAAACGTCACTCTTTGCGGTCAGCCTTCCAGTCTGAACATACTCTGGAGCCGCATAGCCTATGGTGCCTACCACCTATATAAATCATAGAACGATAAACAATAAGAAACGAATTCTGCATATTAGCAGTATATCGGCATATATCACATAGGCCAGAGTTGCAATCCATTATTCTAACAGATATGATCTCCTTACATTTACAATTCTACTCAGTATTCTTCAATCAGTTTGAACCAAGAAGATTCCTGACGTTAGTATCGGTTAATTCTAACATAGAATCTTCCATCGGTCAATTCTCCTAGCTATATGCCATTGAGTAATATTCCAAATTTCATTATAAACAACTTACTGATGTCGAAACATGGCCTAATCCTTCAGGAGGTCCCTGTCTGGCCAGTCCAAAGTCTGAGAGCTTCGCATTATAGTCCTCATCTAGCAGAATATTTGACGTTTTAAAATCCCGAAATATTAGCTGCACATGTTGCAAAGCAGATCAAAATTATGTAAACCAGCAGAAAACTGAGCAAACCAAAACTCAAAATCCATTCATTACATAACAAAAACTGCAACACGCAATAAAACCTGTAGAAAATACTAACGCAAAGAAACTAAATCCACAACTTTTATGAACAAACTGCCCGACAAACATGCCTGAAAATCCATTTCTTCATGCAGGTACGCCAAACCACGGGCTGCATCCTGGGCAATTTTCAATCTTGACATCCATGGAAGAGGGACTGGAACGCGAGCCAATAGATGGTCCTCCAAGCTTTTATTACGCATAAGCTCATACACCAGCAGCCGCTGAATCCCTCTTTCATCATCCTCCGCGCAATATCCCACTAACTTAACAAGATTCGGGTGCTTGACCACGCCCAAAAAGTTCACTTCATTGATCCATTCCTTATGCCCCTGAATACTAGAATGCAAAACAAACAAATCCCATAAAAAACACAGCAATTCCATCTACAATCATCGATTCAAGAAACAATATCCAAAATTTCAAAAGGTAAAAAAAAAAACAGTTCACTTGATTCAATTTTAGTTGTAGACAAATAAATCATTGGCTCAAAAATTCGAAAGACAAGATGTCTCACATTTCAAAAACGTGGCAGACACCAGATTGCAATGGACCCAAAAAAGTACAAAAAAGAGTAAAACACAATCATTATATATGAAAGCTTAAACCAAACTATAATTAAATAATCTATATTTCGCATTGCAGAATCCAATTTTAATACCCAGTTCAACCAAAAAAAAAAAAAAATTAGAAATCAAGAAAAGTATAGGATCCAAAAATCAAGGATATTCAAACGTACAAATAAAAGTAGAGCAAACAGTGAAATAAAATTTTATTCAAAAAATAAATTAAAAAAAAAATTCGTGCCTGGAAACCGTGACGATTCAACTGTTTAATAGCGACGTCCAACTTGGAATCAAGACCGTTAAGTTGTTGTTGATGATCAGGAATCCTAACAACGCCTCTGTAGACGCAGCCAAAGCCCCCTTCGCCGATCAAAAGAGCTCGGCTGAAGCCTCTAGTAGCGGATTTCAGCTCGGCGAAGGAGAAGACCCTCAGATCATTGGCTCTCCGCTGAGTCAGCAGCTCGTAGAACCCCAGTGAGTCGGACCAGTCTCTCGAGTCCGAGTCGAACTCAGACCGTCTCGTGTCGACGCTGCTTGACGCCATGCTCAGTGATCGAGCCCATGACACCTTCGACGACCTCGAAACACTGCCGCCGCCGCCGTCCTCCTCCTCCCGTCTCTCGCCGTTGGAGAAGTGAAAACACTTCATTTTTGGAGACCCCAAAACGAAAATGAAAAGACAAAAAAACAAAGGAAAACTATAGAACGAAATGCAGAAAGAGTGAGTCAGATATAATCGTTTGGTGGTGGATACTATTATTGAAAAAAAAAAAAAACCAAAATTTCAGGCAACGGATTTTAATTTACTTTTTTGTTGTAAGAAAGTTAGAAACAAACAAGAAAAGCAGGTTTAGCCGGTCTGGTGTAGTGTTCGCTTTGAGGTTCGGCTGGTGTCCTTTTGTGAGAAAAGAAAAAAGAAATCACGAGGGAGTGTTCAGAGATGGAAGAGATATATATTAGAATATTATGAAAATATCTGAAAATAAAATTAACTTAAAAATCACTTTTTTTTTTTTAATCTTAAAAAACACAGTTGAGTGCTTTTCACAATTTTTTCTCTCTACGTATGTTTAAAAGTAATAACCGGATAATTAGTACTCAATTAGAGCAATTCCAATACACAACGCCAAATTTAATACCATTTTTATATCAATATTAAATTTTTTTTAACTTTAATGTACATGATATCAGATTGATATAAAAGATATCTTAACAGGATATTTCATATATAATTTTTTAACCAATATTAATTAATTTATTTGATATATAATTTTATTCTCAAATAATTACTTACAATATATTACAAAATTATTAAATATTTACATAATTTTTTTTAACTTTTTACAAAATATTATTCTCATTATATTTTCACCTAATTTTTTAGTCACTTACTATTTTTTAATTTATTTTTATCAAATTAATCGTTTATCCATTTAATTTTTTATCCATATCATTTTTTTAACTAATTTTTTATTCAACTATTTTATTGTCCAAGCAATTATTAAATCGTATTCTCAAATAATTACACATAATATAACAAAATTATTAATTTCTCTTATAATTTTTATTCAACTAATTTCTCATATCATATATTTTTGATTTAAGGTAATAGTAATGTTAACGTTATTGCTTTTTATTATCCTATTGAGTTTTTACATTAAAAATATTATCAATTCTATCAAGTAATTATTAAAATAATAAATTTTTATATACATTAAATAATTTAAATGACATTATATTAATATATTACTTATAATGCATATTAAAATTTTAAAAATATATTTAATATTATATTCATTTTAAATATCTTAATGAAATATTTTCAACAACATATATTTCTTATAATAATTTAATTTTTATTTATAATTATTAATTAAATTATATAAATATATTAAATGATATAAAATGAATAAAATTTATTGTACTTATTAGTCTTGGGGTAATATTAGAATTTTAGAAGAAAAAATAAGGTATGTGACCAACAAAAATAAATTTCACTTTGGTGTCAAACTGTAGTAAGTACGCCAAATTTCTTTTTAAAAATAAAGCTTCATACCAAATTAATGTTTATATTAGAGGTATTTTTTATATCAATTTATTGTTTTGTATCAAATTGATGACACATTAAAGTCGGTCTTAATCCTTGAGAAAAAAATCATACGAGGACATGATACTTTTATGGATGCTTTACTTTTTTTTCGGATTAAAAAATAATTAAAAAAATAACTTATATTTAATTATTATCAATAATTATATTATGCAGATGGCAGCATCGTTCGTTGTCTGAATTCAGAAAATGCACTGTGTCTGTGGAGGCTGCCACCAATGAGTTGGAGGGATCTATGTGGAATTTGGTATTGTGGTTTGGTGTTGATTGTAGTTTAGTAGTGGCTTTGCGTTGGTGAGATCGGCTGATATTTTTACACCAAGTCAAAACTTGCGTAGTTGGCTAATTGAGATTTTTCTTTTTGTTCAATGCGTGAGTCAATTGAATTGTTCCAAGTCTGGACTGCAAGGTATAGGGTTAGTAATCGGTCAATTCCATCTTCGTCACACTTTTAAAAGAAATGCTGGCAACTACGATGGTTAGGATTATATTTATAATTTAATTATAATTTCATCTAGTAAAATTGAGATGATTTAGAGTAATATATTATATATACTTAATTCTCGAAGATGACATTATAGGATAAGTCATTAAAAAGGAAGACTACGTTTCAATTAATAATTATCATAAGGTTTATAACCATTCATTGTCAAACCATACAAATTACATGTGCATAGTATAAGCATTTTGGGAGTGTATCTTTTGCTGATGAAATTTGTATAGAATAGAACTTCTTTTTGAAAAAAAAATTGTTTGGTATTCAAATTTACATATTGTCTGTTGACATAGGTGGTTGTATCTCGATCATTTTTATTGATGAGATTCAATTCAATGAAAGCATATTTTATCAGCGGAAAGTATGTTTTACAAGCACTTGTAGTTGTATAACTTCTCACTAATTTTGAAGTCGTAAAAAGCATATTTTATAAGTGCTTTTATAAGTAGTTTTCTTCTTTTATATGTAAGAGTTGTTTTATGTTACAAGAGTAAATATCTAGTTTTATAAGTAATTATTGATTTTGGTACCCCTTAAATTTTTGACCCATTAAGCATAATTTTTTAAGATAAAAAAAATAAAAGATAAATTTTATGTTAATAGATTTTCTGGCTATATATTGCCTTGTAGTGTTAACATTTGAAACAAAATAATTTTATAAATAAAAGGGTAAAAAGTAGAATATCTAAAATAGCACGAGAATATTTAAGAATGTAATACTATTAAAAGAGTTCTAAGTTTGAGTCTGTAATATTAATAATATTCTCTTTTCTGCTCAAAATAATAATAATAATATTCTCTTAGCACAATGTTCAATGTGGACTGGTAGCAAAAGGGTTTATTAAGTTTGATAATATTCTTGGCTTTGAGTCGTACCAAACACAGGAGGCTTGTGATACACATTCAAAATATATCATAAACTAAACACAATTAATAACAAATCATAACTAGACATGGCAACTCCACGAAGCAACAATTATACGTTGTTGTTGCGAATGGAATGAGGAGAACGTTGTTTAAAGCAAACATCGATAATGCATGTAGTACTCTTCTCTCTCATTCTCACGGACCTCACCAAGCAATTAATTACAAAACCCCATGTCTGTGATTTGTGTTCCAATCAAAAGTTTTAGACAGAGAGAAGAAGCCATAAATAGAAAGTGCTTCTACCGAAGTGATTCCTTGAGAAGCCGTCTGGGAAATCATCGCACTTGTCTATTACAAATTCAACCAACGTAGATGTCCTTAGATTGCTTGAAGAAGCTTGAGTGATTTCTACGTTTTTACTCATATATTGTCTTTTGTTGGTGGGACTTAATGCCTGATAATTATAATTCCACAATTACGCATGCGCACCGGCCAATACCTGATTTTACCACCACAACTTGAGTGATGTTGAGGCAACCAGAAAATTCGATTGCCACTAGAAAGAGGGTTTTTAATTTTTTTTTTAAACCACGGTACGTCATTTAGCCATTTAAATTTAAAAATATTATAAAACCAAATGAATGTTCTATATATCGTAAAATTGAATAAATACTCTATATGATTATACCATCAAATTGTAAAATTGAATGGGTGATAGTGGCATCAGAGAAAGTTAATTAGTCGAAAAGGTTAACTTTGAATACGGTAGACATGTAAACATTATCAAGTAAATTGGATGGGTGAATTCATGATTAAAAAATAAATAAAATTGGGTTCTGTGTTAAACATTGCAAACTAATAATTAAGTTTTAGTGGTTTATATGGTGGGATTTCGTCCTAAAAAATTATCCATGTGTTTGGGTCATACAAATTAAGATAAAAATATTGGGATTTATTATAGTGACAATACAACTTCCACCCACTTGGCAAACCCAGTTTCAAATTAGGGCCCTCGCAAAATCTCATTAACTCTTAAGGAATAAAAAATTATTGCCTTTAGCGATAAATTTATGCATAAAAGAGTTGAATTTGAATTAGGGTTTCAACCACAGCACATGATTTTTAAAAAATATAAAATAGTCTTTGATCATGTAAGTATCTATGAAGGGAATTCAAATTAGAGCAAATGATCCCAAGTCTTGTTCTTTCTTTAAAGTAAATTATCCTAAAAACCTTTCTTCAATATATATATATTTAAATACTGTGAGAGCAAACCATAAGTCTCATGGTTTTTATCTTTATTTTTTATGAAGGATAATATCATTTTATGAAAAAAAAAAAATCCTAGAATAGGGGATAATTAGATAGCCTAAACCTTCATTTTATGAAAATAAATATATGTTGCCAATGCAAAAATTGGTTCATATGTTAACGAATAAATAGGAATAGAAAAATAATATAAAAGAAGTAAAATAATCCGCTTGGATATGAAAATCCGCTATGGAGAGAGGGAGTTTGACTCTTAGATGATTCATTTCTCTCTGCCACTTGCCAACAAAGAAAAAAATAAAGAAGGGGTTACTAGCGGTTTATCAGCGAAAATTTTGTAACCCTTAAGGCAATAGATATTTAGAGGAAGAGCCTTTAGAAATAAGGCTAAGGAGCATAAAAGGGGTGGATTGTGGACTTGACCTTCCCCGTTACTTTAGAACAATATCTAATATTTTTAAAAGATAATGATTTACCTTCCCTATTGAATGGTGCACATATTTATACTCATTTTCTAACTCCTTCATGTTTCCCTTAACCGATGGTCAACCCTCTTCTCGGTCTCCTTGCTTTCTCACCTGCTTCTTGTCTCCTAATCTTGTTTATCTAATTGCTTTCGTACGTCTCGTTGTTTTGCGTACCTAAAGACATGGACATATGGTGTTCTCCCATTTCTCTCCCTATTACACAAGGCCACATGGCTCTTCCCCGGCCCTTCCTTCCTTTTTCTTTGCCATCTAGCGTCTATAATTCCCATAGCTATGCCAACCTAGGTTTGATCTTGCCACCAGACTTAGATCCCTCTGGTATCCTGACGCTGTAGGCACACATCAAATGATGTGTCCATATTTGAATTTTGAAATGAGTGTTCCCTCTGATTCGCTTTCCTACCCTTTGTTGGAGGGTGTTTTGGTCTTTTCGGGAACCTTTTCAAGGCTATTATTGTTTTCTATCTCTTGGGCTTACTTCTTGTCCCCGTCTAGGCTAATTTTATAAGTCAACCAACCTAAGTAGCTTTTAGGGCCCATTTCAAATTAGGGAGTCAATTTTCCCCAAACATGCATATATATATATATATATATATATATATACACATGTACATACCTACATGCATATATATATATATATAAAAGTAGAATAAGATCAAGCCAACATTAAATTAATAGATTCAATAATTGAGCTAGTCCCAGACATCCTCAACCTCAATCAAAAATATTTTAATGAAAAATAACGCAAACTCGAATTTGTCATATTGTTTAAAATTGAATTCCTTTCCATGTTAAACACGAGAGTACTGAGGTCAAAATATGATTCAGTTACTAAAAGACACAAATTTCTATAGTTCTTTAAAAACCAAAACAAAAAAAACAAAAAAGAGACATAATCCAACGTAAACGCTTTCAGATTGTTTTTCAACATGTAGCATTAGTCGTTGAAATTTAATAATGAAGACAACTCTTGTCTCGCTATCCTAGTTGTAGTTGGTGGATTTCAACGGACGAGTACGAAATTAAGTACCAACTAATAAATTTCAAGGGAAAAAGGAAACACATCACCTTTCAAATCAAATATCAAGTTTGAAACTAAATTACAAATTGATTAAATTATTGACACTCATTTCACATGCCAAGGAAAATACTAACTAAAAAATTTAATTTTCTGATCAATAAGACATCATACGTCCCACCATAGTCTGAACCCTAATATAAAGGTCTGCAAATTAGTGGGCCAAACCATCAGAACAATATTTGATGTAGTTGGTTTTCTAGCTACCATCTGATTTTTATGTATGATTTATTAATAAAAAATTGAATAATCAATCAAACTGATTCCTATGATATTTTAAGTTATTTTAATATGTCAATATATAGAAATTTCGTTTTTGAGAATTATTATATTCTTTAGAACTCTTATAAATTTAATTTTCCTTACCATAACAATATACCATGCTCTGGGCTTTTTATTAGTTTTAATTTATGAGAGACTATGTTTGAGTAGATTTTTTTTTATTTTTTATTTTTTAAATTTAAGAATTAGGATCGGTTTGGAGAACTACCAAAACCTACTATGATAAGAATACTAATGACACGATCCGAAAGGTTGTTCCTATACAGGAGCAATATTCGCCCACACAGAGATGAGAAAAACCGACACGATGATGATAAAGTAATCCACATATGGAAGTAGAAGAACTTGTTTTTTTTTTTTTCTTTCTTAGGTGTCGATCCATATCAAAGGCATGGGAGTAGCTAGCACTTAAGCCGACGGCACCGTTGACATTGATGTATTTTAGTAGAACTATAACTATATATTTTATTATTGTAACAGACTTCAATCTATACTATATATTCTCCAGTTGGCACATTCTCATCTATTTAGGGATCTTGCTTGATCATGATGCCGAATCAATTAATTATTTTAACTTATCACTAATGATATTTTAATTAATTAAAGAGTCAACTGAGATTTGTAGAGAAAAAAAAAAAAAACAAATTAAGTTAGAATTATGCCTGCCATGTATAATTGTGCGAGACGTTTTACTTACAAAGTCTTCATGTTAATATATAATTTCTAAAATTAATTAATTATTTTCTTTGTATTTATACATTATGTTTATTTGAGTTCTAACTTTATTGTTAAAATAATGTTGTTTTGGTTTATATTGTTGAGATGAATCAATTTTCTGCAATATGGATTAACTTTTATTTATTTATTTCTCAATTTTAAACTTTAACATACTTAATGAGCATCATGAAGTGGGGGTGGATTAACTTTTAATAATACTTGATAATTAACATCCATGTGTCTTGGTCTTAAAACATAAAAATAAAATAGCCAGGTAAAACAGGGACGTAAATATGGTATTATCCAATATATGGAGAGTAAAAATTATTAGAGTTATTGGTGAAAATACCAATATTGAAAGTATATGGGATTTAATACTTCACATAGCTTATCCGGGTCCTTGACAACTAGAGGTTCTTCCAAAATATGAAAAGCCACAGGATTTTGTAAAATAATTATTTTTTTAGGATAACGATAGATATTCAATATTTCTATCCAATTTTTCCAGTAAACTTGATAGCTAATGTATCATTCCTATATTAATTGTCATATCAATCTCTATCCTAAATATATAAAATATAATTAATTCTACTACATAATAAAAACATTAGACAAGAGTGTTATATGTTTACCGTTATCTTTTTTTTTTTTTATATCCCCTCTTGAATAGATAATTATACATCTCTTCACATGTTGGAGATTTAATTTTCACAAAATACATTTTATAAATTTTAATGGATTGATAGGTTCTTCATTTTAATTCATTTGATATTAGCTTTCAAAAATAAAATAAATAATTATTTTAAATTAAACAATAAAGATTAGGTCAATATGGCCCATATATTTTGATATATCCTAAAATACTTAAGAAATATAAATATATAAGTTTATGACACTAATTTTTCGATATCTGTGTCCAAAATGGATATAAAAGTTTATGCACACTAATTTTTCGATATCACTATCCAAAATTATGAAAATATGGAGGCCAACAGTCAGATATTTCATACTCCTGGCTCTGGCGTTGATCTTTCGCAGACGAAAGGAAGGAAAAAAAACAGAATGGTCATTCATATAGTCAAACCAAAGAATAATATATGTATAATATATTGGAATGTTGGATGGGGAGATAGGTGTACGAAATAATGGGGGATCGTAGATTTGAAGTTGTAGGTTAATGTTGACAAAAGAGCTAGGGTAGGGTGGCGGTGGTGCTATTGGTGTTGTTGTTTTGGTGTTGCTCTAATTATGTGTACGAAGTTGCAGGTTAGTCTGACGTGGTCTCTCATGATATCTATATATATAACAGCTTGCTGGCTTGTAATGTCTAATCATCACAAGTTGTGAGATGTGATGTGATCCAATATATGACTGGGGAGGAATGCAAAGATGTGGCATCAGAATTATATTCAAAAATTAAAATTTATTATGGCAGCTGGCGCCGCCCCATGCTTTGAAAGACCATATTCAAATATATGAACACCAAATTTCACATCATTTTGATATTTATATCAATCTTTTTTATATTAAATTTTTCTATACTTCAATATATTTTATACCAAATTAGTGTAAATGATATCTTCAAATAATATTCTATATATAATTTTTTAATTAATATATATTAAAAATTTAAAAATATATTAAATTATATTCAATATTATACTTATTTTAAAGGTATCAATAAATTATTTTAGATGATAAATTTTTTTATAATAAATTAATATATATTTTTAACTAAATTAATTTTTAGATCCACACCAAATTTGGTGTTATAAACAGTGCAACACCAAACTGTTTATTAACACCAAAATTTGCCTTGAAAGAATACAAATGGTGCTCATGTTGGAGCATGAAAATGCACCAAAATACACCATTTTGGTGTATTCATTGGAGTGGGTCTAAAGGTTAAAAATAAGCAACTCTCTTGTATCTATCCGGATTTCGGAGGTTCTCGTATAATTTTAAAAGACATGAGACGCACCGATACACAAAATAGTTATGGAGTCTGAGGTGTAAGGTGTAAGGGGCAAGACATACATTTAAAAAAAAAAAATCATAAAATATTATAAATTCAAAAACAATCAACAATAATATGATAGAATTACAAAATAAACATTGAATAATTAATTATAATCAAAATCATCGTCATCATCATCAAAGTTCAACAACTAAGTTTTCTAGACAAATAATAAAAATCATCATCGAAGTTTAACTAAAAATTAAGTCAATAATTAAGTGTCCTACTATAAACAAACAATAAAAATCATAAGTCAATATCAAAATGCAATGATGTAAATAAAAATTAGTGACTAGCACTAGTCACGAAAAAAGTTTATTTATAGTATTCAATCAATCGAATCCTCCAAGTCATCATCAAAATCATCATCATCCTCTCCCAACTCTTCATCTTCTTCTTCTTCCTTTAGAAATCCTTCTCACTTTCACTCTTTTTCTTCTTCTGCATCTAACCCTTGACATTCCTCTTTTTCTTCCTCAACAATTAGTTGCCTTGTTTTTGTTGGTTACCTTGATGAAGAACTCGATTTTGATCTAAATTTATAGCTTGGCTCTCCAACTTCTGCAGCCACAACAATATTGCCCCATGTTAACTCATCATCATAAAAAAAAAAAAAAAACATTCTCGTCATCTTTATCATCATTCTGATTGAGCTTTCCCATTAACCATTTATTACTTTCATCAATGTAGGTCAACACGATAAGATCGATCGTATCACGCATTTCATACCAACGTTTCAAGGGTCTATTGTATTTCACAAATACCAAATTGTTTAAATGACTTTGAGCAAAGCCTATTTCTTCGTTTAGTATGAAGCTGCAAGAATTTTTGTAAAAGAAAAAACAAGTAAGGATATAAGATACATTAAACGAACGAATTGTTTCAAAAAAATCATAAGAAAGTGTACTTACATTTTTAAACACACTCTAATTACGTTTACAACCAGAAGAACTGCAAGTGAGGCTAAGAAATTTTATTACAAATTTCTTTAATGTAGGTACTAAATCTCCATATGCATTCCACTATTCAGCCGTCAATTAAAATTCATGGATTAATGATTAATCTCTAATATTATGTTTATTTGATTTAATTTAACAAGACATGATATTTACATACTTGGTGATTTTTCAGTTCTCTTTCGGATGGTCATATAGTTTCCGAATAATCCTTCCACGTTCCAATACTTCGGAAGCTCATTATCAATCTGGTTTTACATTTTAGGATCTAGAATCAACTTTCTTAAGCATTCATGGAAGCCCATCTTCACATCTTCATGAATTTCACCTTTAGATTGTAGAAGTGTTTTGGGTTCATGTGCCATCCGGTAGTGTGCAAGGGGTAATGAAGTTGAACATCCCATCTATTATCAATGATTCGAAAGATAGGCGCATACTAGCCTCATTCTCATCAAAAGAGACATCAATGACTTGCTTGACTCTATTCATGGCCTCATAAATATATTCCATAGCAGACTTCCTTTTACCATCCACTAAGTGAAACACACACACTAGTGGGCTAACCACCTTGAGAATAAACATCATATTGCTCCAAAAAGTAGACATCAAAATCACTTCTAGTGCCCTTTTACCTCTCGTTTCTTTTGCCCACTTGTTTGTACGTCATTCATTGGAGGTAAACATGTTTTTGAGGTTACTTTGCAACTTGTGCATCCTGCCCAAAGTGATAAAGGTAGTTTGCAAACCTTATTTTTGCTAGTCTGAGCAGTTTTTTATTGTTGATAAACTTTCTTAGCATGTTTATCAAACTAGGATGAGGTGTAGATATAGCTACTCACCGTTACTGCTCTCTCAAATGTTTTCTTCAAATTGGGCACGTTGAAAATATATTTCAACATTAAATAGATACAATGAGCTGTACATGGTGTCCAAAAGAGTGTGAGATATTTTGCATCTAATAATTTTTCTATTATCATTTACCAAAAAAAAAAAAATAGTTAGTAATAATACTAGTACACATCTAATTTAAAGTCAAATTGGTTTATGGGGAAATTTTAATTTAATCCCTAAAATTTGGTAAAATATTACCTTTTTACTAACGTTTGCATTTCGAATTCTCGTCATCCATAATGTTTTGGAAATACATCAATTTAATCCCTCTGACCAAAAAGATAACAATCAAACTAACTAGACGGGATAAAAAAACGAATTTACCCATGATATAATTTAAAATAGTTAAAATGACGTAATTACCCTTTTAAAAACTGATAATTACAAAATAATCATCCCTATTATTATAAAATTGTCATCAATTACCTTCCAATAAAATTGTGACACATTATTAAATCAATTTTTTTAATTTAATTTATTGTTAATAAATATTTTAATTAAAAAACAATATTTTTAATATATAAAAAAAAAAATTATTCTTCATCTTCATCTTCTACCCTCATTATCTTCTTCATCTTCAATTTCATCTTTTACATTCATCAAAATTATTATCTCTATTATTTTCATCAAATCAACATTATCCAAATTAAATATCTAATATCAAACCAAATATCTTCCAAATCTTAAAAAAAAAAAATGTTTATCCAAATTAAAAAAAAAAAAAAAGTTTATGTAAATTTATAAAAAAAAAAAAAAAGATCCTCTGTGATGGAGACCAAATCTGGTCTCCGACAAATGGAGACCAGAGGGTCTCCATTGGCTGGAGCCAAAAAACTAGTCTTCAGCAACTGGTCTCCAACCTCGCTAAAGACCAGAAAATTGGTCTCCAGTGAGACCAGGCCGGAGATCTGGTCTCCGATCGACGATGGAGACCAGTATTGGTCTCCATCATTGGGAGGAGGAGGAGGTCTTCATATCCTCTTTTTTTTTTTTTTTTTTTTTTTTTTTTTTAACTTAATTTTTTTTTATATATTAAATTAAAAATATTAAAATATATATTATATTAAATATATATATTAAAATTATATAAATTATTCAAGTTAAAATGATCAAATTAAGCCTTGTTGACTAACATTTGACTAAGAGAATGACTAAATTGATGCATTTTCGAAATGTTAGGGATGATGAGAATTCGAAATACAAACGTTAGTAAAAAAGCAATATTTTACCAAACGTTAGAGACTAAATTAAAATTTTTCCTTGTTTTATTTATAATCATAATTAATAATACAAAAATAGACTTAATAACATTATTTGAAGCACTATCTATCATCACTTGAATGACATTACATACTTTAATCTCTTCCACAATACCACTTAATAATTCAAACATCTATCTTGTCACCAGTCTTTATGTAGGTAGAGACATCAACAGACTTGTAAAACATACTTTCTTTAGGGGATTGATTAAGAAGTTAATCAATGTCCTTTCTCTTCTATCATTCCAACCGTCTGATAACATTGAACATCTATATTGAGCCCATACTTGTTGATGATCTTTCATCATCTTATGAATGTTTTCCATCTCTTACTTCAAAAGGGAAACTTTAACTTCATAAGGAGGAGGTGGCTTCACACCCAGACCATTATGCCCACTACATCGACAAAAGTCTTAAAACTATCATATGATACAACATTAAATAGAATGTCTGCATTATACATTCATCTAGTAAACATTGTACAAGCTTGACTTCTCAACTCCTTAGTTGTATTGTCTATCTCATTCAATAGCAATTGCTTTCTTTACAGTAACTTTTGAGTTGAGGGCAAAAAAGACATTCAGTAGACCTTTTTTTTTTTTTTTCGGCCCCTTAAAACTAATTTCACTACAAAATGCACTATGACCTTTTCTTTTACTTGTAGGTGGTTCTATTGATGGCTCATCATCATACCCTTCATCTATTTCATACTCAACTAATAGTTCCATATTACGCTCATCCTTATCATTCTTTTTTTTTTTGCAAGTACTCTTTCATCTCTTGTCTTATAGGTTCAGGACAACGTTCAAAACGTTTAACATTCCTAAACACCACCCCCTACCTCGCCTCCGTCGCCCCTCCCCCATCATCTCGGCTAAATGTTGTTTTACTCCATGAATCCCTGCTTTCATCACTTTCTCACAAAATTTACATTTTATAGCATTTTTATCTTTATGATCCGACAACTCAACATAATTCCATGCAAGGTCCGAGAATTTAGTACTAGCTAACATTGTGTTTGAGTTAGAGTAGTTAGCTGTAAGCAAAATATATTCATACATTAACATTATATATAAACATAAAAACAGCTTATAAATTACAAATATACATTATGTGTACATCAACAATAAAAATTAAAAATAGTTAATGAAAATTAACAATAAACATCATCCAAGCATACAATCATACAAATAAATAATAATCCATGAAGAAATTGATCCAAAGATTGAAGAAAAGATGAGAGAAGAGAGAAAAAACCATGGGTTTGAGCATTGGAACAATGCCCCGCTGCACTCGGAGTGCAAGCACAACCCTAGGTGCGCCTTTTAAAACTATGAGTTCTCTTTTTACTTTTATATGAGTTTTTTTTTTCACCTCTATATAAATGAATCATTTTTATATGAAAGTAATATCTTGAGTCGCACCAATAATGTTAAAATCTCGAAAGGTTTTGATTATCTTTTGAATTAGTTTCAATTCTAAAATTAAATAAAATAATATATATGATAAATTTATATTAAAAATATAAGTTTTTTTTAATATAATATAAATCAATGAATGAAATACCCTAAAAAAAAAAAATAATGAATGAATGGTATATTAAGGGAGGGTATTATTATATATTTACAATTTTACGTGTATATATATATATATATCTTCTTGGCTCCCTCTCTCTCTCTCTGTCTCTCTCACAGTTCGTACCCTCTGCAACTGTAAAAAGCCTTCCATGTTACAGCTCCAGCTGCAGGCCAAGCTTGCTTTCTTGCCATCTTTAACTACACCAGTACAGTGCCTTTCAATTTCCAGATGGAATCATCAGTACTTGAACTAGCCAAAGCTTTAATTACCACGTTAGAATCTGATCACACATATGTACATGTGGCTAGTATTTATTCTTCAATAGTGGCTTTTCATTCCTCTTGTTAATATATTTGTCCTTTGATAGTCAGATATCCATCCGTCAATATTGAATGTTAAAGCTGTATTTGAAATGTTGTTATGGAATGGTGTAGTATATAGTACACACTTATATCTGTACTTAAATGCTAACATTGGAAACTCCTGCATATTTTGTGAAGTTGAACTTAATTTTATGTAGTTTTATATATGCATGCACTAGCACAGCTGCTAGTTACCTTGGAGTTTCATTTCCAGAAGAGCTTACAGTTTAACCGAAGTCCAGTATGTAGATATTTTGCTTTCTTTCTAAGTGATTATTGTTCTATAGAAATATTTTCTTTCAAAATAATACGCGAAATGAATGCTAATATAGATATTGCATTTAACATAGAAATGTATGCAAGCATGCAACTCTGCAATCTACATGTAAATTATTCTGATTAAAACCCAAATTAATCTTTTGTAAAGAGTCAAGTTTATGTAAGTGTCGGATCATTTCCAGATAAGGGAATCGTTTAGTTCATAACTTGATTTTTTTGGCTTTGTGCTCAATGGATCGGAAGACCTCATATGGCACAATGTCTCTCGAGAATATCTTCCCCTCTATAATTCGTTCTTGAAATTAATATATTTTCCTTTATTTTTTTTTTAAAAAAATCGACTAATTTTACAAAAACGTACGATATCTCAGATTTACACTTCGACTTTACAGCAATGTGGGTTGCGACGCCATAAAAGGGGACCGTTTTAATTATATTTTTGGAGTACCCATAGAATAATTAATTCGCAAATTATAACGCTGAAGGTTAGAGAACTGAAAAGAATTGTATTATTGTCAGCAAGCTTCAATCAAATCTAGCAACATTCACTTCTGACTACAAACAGAGGGCAGCACACTACCAATCACTTCCAGAAAGTAACTAATTGAGTACTTCTCAAACAATCAATCCCGACAATCTGCATTAAATTTTTATTCATGTATAACTACACTACTATGGAATTTTCTGCGGTTCCAAGACGGGAAAGATTAAAAAAAAAAAAAAAAATTTACTTGTAAATACACATTTTGTGTTAAATTATAAATATATAATGTTCAAATATTCAAACTAATGTTAATGATAATTGTATAAATTTTCCTATGATATTATAAATTTTATTTTCGACTGATATAGACTGGGTATAGTTGCCCCTAAATGCATCCTAGCAAAACCTTATATATGAAATTGAATTCACGAATCACAAAAAGAAAAACCCTAGCTGTATAGAACTCCTCAACTTCAAGAAAATCTTCATCATTGACACCATACTGCGCTGCACCTAGCTAAACTTTTGCTTGAGCATCACTGCATCAGTGAGTTTTCAAGATGGTGATGATGATGATCAATCTCTCTTCCTGAAAGCTAAGAGTTTTAGACTTCAGAGCCGCAATAATTATATCTGATACATGAGGTACATGTCTGATACATAAGGTACATGGTACAAGCACGAGACATAGACATATTATATATATATTCGACAATATAATATTAACGCTTAACAGTTTCTGCATGAAATTAAGACTTCAGCATTTACACCTATCTCTACGTTCTTTAAGCTGACATGCATTAACAAGCAAACAAAATCTAAGTACTTGACCTGGTTTATGATCAGAATTTGTAGGGTCTCTCGTCATCATATTACAGAAACGCAATTAATAAATCATGAAGTAGCTAGCTTGGCCCGTTCAATGTGAGGACTTTAGAGTTGGTCAATGTAACCTTCTCGTTGTAGATCTCCATAGTTCATTTGACGTTAATTAAAGTATTGAGAATTTAACATTTAAGAGTTGAATTCAATAGTATATGCATTTAGCTTCTTGTCATTTGATGAGTGAATTTATATCTAAAGAAAAAGACCTCTAGTGTTCATTTACAGTGAAAATATAAGTTTCAACTAATAAATATGAAAAAAAAAAAATGATAGTATTGTGCCTTTGCCCTTGACAAAATATCATAATTAATTTCATAGTAATTTTTTTTTTATAATAATCAAATAATTAACCTAGCCATTGATTGATAATTTCAAAGAGAAAAATACTATGTTTGAAACTCAATCTAAACATATATTTTTTTAAAAAAAAAAAAATTTACGACGAATTCTATAGATATAACAGGGCTATATAATTATTTATGATTATGATGTATAAAAGCCAAATTATTTTGCAATGATAAAAAGTATACCAAATATATATATATATATGATAAAGGAAAGTCAAACTTGAAACCAGTATTATAATACCACAATGGATGGAGTGATTACAATTAAAGAATGAATGTAGAGCAGGCAAGTTATACAATTTTAGATTCTTGAACTCAAAACATAGATAAAAAAATTAACAAAGATGTGTATTGCTTGCGACTAATCACACATTCACACTAGACACAACATAGATACAAAATTTAACGAAGATATATTCACATAATTAGAATAAATGATCTGCTAATGAAAAATGAACATGAGACGACATTTATTGTAATATTATAATTGAGAATTTAATTTATATATGGTTTATTATCAATGGTTGCAGAGTTTCCTCAATCTACTATTAAAAAAATTTTCCTTGGAAAAAAAGAAAAAGAAAAAGAAAAGAAAATTAACTCTGGTGCAACTTTTCGCAACAAAAACTCACAAAAAACATAGACACAACAAAAACACTCTATTTTTGTATGGCTATAAATTATCTAGAAGAACACACACATCTAATTTTCTCTTCATTTTTTTTTTTCACTTGAAAAATAAAAACTGGTAGCTAGCAGAACAGAAAACATAATGCAAGTTTATGCAGTACTTGGAGGGTCACGCACTTCAAAGAAAGAGCGATTCTTGACAACAATATCGTACATGTGGAGGGACCTGAAGTTGGCGAAGTTTTTGGGCAGAGAAATGAGGTGGGCCGAGCTCTCTGACTTGTGGAACTGGAGGAGGTTCGGCTGGTCAGAGTTGTGGTAGCGAGTCCACCCGAGTTCAGTGAGTCGCTGCTCGAGTTCACTGTAGGAGTTGATCACCTGGTTAGCTGGGAGGTAGACAAGCACCCTGGGTCGAGCCCCTGGTGCCGTGGCTGTCCCCGGGTAGGGTGGCTCCTTTTGCTCGAATGACTCTTTCGTTGGGTTCGATATCAGGCGAGCCACGCCGTTCTTGTCGAATATCCAAACACCAGACATTGTTTGAGAGAGAGAGAGAGAGAAAGAGAGCAAATGAAGTGACGTTGTTGTTGTTGTGGGTGGTGGTGGTGTTTATGATATTTATGGGAGGAGAAACAGAGCACGTGATGGGTGGTTTTGGAAGAGACGACCACAGTAATGTGTTTTTGAGAGACCAGTATTTTTATAGAAGCCTAAAATGCTTATAATCCAAGCAGATCATGAAAAAGTAAATTAAAGCAAAAATCTCAACTTTATTTAAATTTCCAATATGGCCCTTATTTAATGATGTAAATCATATGTATTAGTTAGTAAGAAATTTCAATAACGGTTTTATATTTGAAATATAACAATATAGATTGACAGACAATAACATATTATTTTTATATTTTCGTTATTTTATAGTTAAAAATTAATTGCCACACCAAATTTCAAATATGATATTACAAATCATAAATGTCATCAGTTAATTCAGATACTTTACTTTATATGCAAATTAATTCAAAATATTTAAATTGATACATGTGTACCTTACCTTACATACTAAGAATAAATGGATTACAAAGAATCTGACTTAGTTTGAAAAGGTGGATTTAAGAATTGATTATTATGAGCACAATATCATGTTATTCTACTATATTTTTCGCTTGAAGATTATTTAATTAGGAACCCAAATTCATTATTTAGACTATGATATAAGACTAGTATCAAAGTGTTTAAAGAAAGGTTATCTTGATGTAGGTATACTTTTAGATTAGATTAACCTATGATTAAATGGATTCTCTTGAGTAAAGAATCAAGTATAATGTAAGTCCTTGAGTTCATAGGTCCAAAAAAAAAAAAAAATTGAGGTCTTCATACTCAGTAAATATACCTAGACTCTAGCTTTAAAAAGATTAAGGATTCACCTTATCAACGTCTAAAATCAACTATGGATTCCATTTGGTTCCTATGAAGGAATTGGAAAATCATTTGTAATATATTTCGCACAGCGTATTGAATTCTATTGTACTAATTATAAAGCTAAATCATTTGTTTGGTACACAATTAGATTGGATAAAAACTATATCTGTTAGATATATTCCTTTTAATAAATAAAAAATCATTTTCAATGATTTATAAATGAAATAAAATATTTGTAAACTATAAAGCATAAATTTTATATATCATTTCATAATAAAATAATTAAATTCAAAGTTATTTTATTTTAAAACAATTTTTAATAATTAAATTTACTATAAAGCAACATCAATATATATAAATCTTTTGTGATTATATATATATATATCATTACATTATAGAAGTTCAATTTTTTTTTTTTAATAAATTGTATCTCACAAATATTAATAATAGGCTTAATAGCATGGTGGATTTCACATTTCCAATCAGTTTGGGATACAAAGCTCCTAGCTAGTGAATGGTGAATCAAATTCCCTGTAAATTTTCAAATACTACATATGTCACTTGGTATTAGATAAAATCTAGTCTAATCTTATGTTATGTATAATATTTCAACTATTTTAAAATTTTAAAGTTAGACATTAATTTCTTAAATTAATTAATTCTTTAATTATTTGAAACATTTATACGAATATCAATAAAATGATCTGCCTAATTGAGCTATAGTCCTTTTGTGTGATACATATTTTATTATATGGCGTACGTAGATAATTCTTGTGAACAAGAATATTAGATGATCGAACATTTAAATATTCATATACGTTTTCATGGTTATTAATGGAGAGGAAGTGATGTTCTCTTAATGTCGTATATAATTTGTGTCCAATATCTGCTCGGTTCCCATCCGTGCCAAACGCCAAATTCATTCATACAATTTATCTATGAAGATGATTTTTTAAAAAATATATTTATCAAGGGTACTTCATATTTTAGTGTTAAATTGTAGTATTTCGGTCTCGGACGGATCAAAACCAACTAGAAGTCAATTTTAAAAGAGTTTTTCTCACATGTCAAGTCAAATATAAACTGCTTTTCCAAAAAATATATATATTTTTTCTAAAAAAAGAGTCGAATATAAATTGTCCCGAAAGGTGTTATCAATTATTCACTAGCTACCCCTGAAAGTTGCATACAAAGCTATGGCTCTAGATCCTACACAAAGCAGCTTTATCGTTTCTGAATTCTGATCATTGAGAAAGATAAATTAATCTCGTGACCTTAATTACAATATACAACAATGGAAAGATAAATTAATCTCATGACCTTAATTACAATTTACAACATTAATTCCATTGATATTTTGTGGGTTTAGGTTACCTCAAATTCAATAAGTGTCAATGACAGCTGACTCCGTTGGTTTATGCGCCAACTACCATCATACTTTGCAATGGGTTGACACTCGATCAAAGCAAAAAATAAACAGTTTCCTCACCTTTATGTATGGGTTGTCCCCTACTCTCATATGAATCTCTCATTCACCTTCATATATGTGAATCCTTTCTATATGAGAGCAGTTTCTTAAGTCACGTCATTAGTGTTCCTATCCTGATAGATTCTGGTTATCCCTTGAACTATTCCCAATCATAATAAAAAAAGAAAAAAACAACAACGAGAAGGAAAGTCATATGGGTCATTCGTGTTCTCTCTACGGAATATAGAGGACCATCCATTCTCCAATGATTCCTTTGAATTAAATATTAATTAAGGTTATAAGTTTATTATTAACATGGTCAAGAGGGTTATCTTCACTGTGTCTATTTTATTTTTTGTTATCTGAGCTTGACAGTGAATATTAACAATTGCATTGGAAAAGTCTATTTTAACAAAATCTTATGTGGTATCTTACTTTTTCACAATTGATAGAAATATTGAAATGCTTTCATAATATGTAGAGCAAGATATGGAGAGTTTCTATTTTTTTCATAAAAAATTTTCCAGATTCATTTTAATATGTGATGAAACTAAAAATTATTCCTGATTTATATATATCATGGTATTTTAGAGAGAGAGAGAGAGGGCTGGAGAAAAACCCTGCTCTTTCAATCACGTAAGTTGTATTGTACTTTTTTTGACAATTATTTTAGATATATATCTTGTGAAAACTGAAATGTAATAATATGTAAATGATTAAAAAAAGTAATAATGTAATTGTATAGAATTTATTTCTTTTTCTGTTGTACACTTGAGAAATAAAGGATAATACGTTTTTAATCCCAAAGCCATCTTAGCCAAAGACGGCGATTTTCAGATAACAAGATTGCGGCGAGATGATAGATTGTTTTCGGGTAATTTGTTTCTTGGGTCAAATTTCCTTTCTTGGCTATTGTCACAATGTAATTTTTTTTTTTTTTTTTTTTGGATAGGATAGTTCTGCTTTTGGATTTTTTCTGGCTATTAATATTGTAAATTATATATCTGGTCGGCTATTTTATCTAATCAATAACTTTACCATCAATTAGAACTTTTGGATTAATTATAAAAGTTGTTATAATCTTACTCATCAATTGAAGCCTTTAGATCGGTTGTAAGAGTGATTATTGAAGATTAATGAGTATGATTAATAGTTGGCTAAAGTAGCTAAAACTATCATATATTATCAGCTCTATTCAACGATTTGTAATATAATTCAATCTCTCTTTCTTAAATTTTTTTTTCTTTTTTTGGTCAAATTTCCTTGGCTATTGTTACATTGTAATATGATAGGATAGGTTTTTTCCTGGATATTATAAATCAGTATAATTATCATGAGCTATATACAGATAGGATTTGTATTATAATTCAATCTCTCTTCTCAGATTTTTATTCAAATAAGACTTCATATTCTGATTAATTTCGTATTCCATTGCCTACTCAAATCTAATCCTTTTTATTTTTCACTTAGAAGATAACAAAGTATCAGAAATACTTATCCAGGTTGATGAAGAAAACAAATAATAATGTTCTAAAATTCCTATAACAACACGCTTGGTTAAATTAGTGACCAAATTCCATCCTAATCATATACAACTTATATCCAAAATCTTTATCCGAATTCTATATATAAGTTCAACCCCTGCATTGAACTTTATCCTCAATATCCTTAGTTTCTTTCACTTTCTTCATCCTCTGATCTCCGCTGCTTTTTTTTTTTTTTTCAATAATCCTTGTTTTCTCGATAGCCATGGCAGGAGGTTTTCATGTTGGCCATGGCAGTAAAGGTACTATGAAAGAGTACCCTGGACATTTAACTTGGTATGTTAAATTTACCTGTATTATTGCTGCTCTTGGTGGCCTGATTTTTGGATATGATCTCGGTATCTCTGGTAAGCTTTGATTTGCAATAACTATTCTATTTGATTTATATTTTGTGACATAAGACGTATAGTAACTCAATTGATTTTGCTTTGGACGATTTTAATTAGGTGGGGTGACATCAATGGCTCCGTTCTTGCAAAAATTTTTCCCATCTGTTTATCACAAGGAGGCGTTGGACAAGTCAACTAATCAATACTGCAAGTTTGATGATCCGAAACTGACCATGTTCACTTCTTCTTTATATTTGGCTGCTCTGGTGGCCTCTTTTTTCGCGTCGTGGGTGACCAGAAAATTGGGTCGAAGAATGTCAATGCTTCTTGGTGGTTTAATCTTTCTAGTTGGAGCAGCCATTAACGCTTTCGCTGCGAATATCGTTATGCTTATTATTGGCAGGCTTTTGTTGGGTGTTGGCGTTGGTTTCTCCAATCAGGTTTGTTTCATGCAAGTTTGATATCTCATTTACTTGTTTCTACATTTATGTCCTCTTATTATATTTATTTTTTTTGTGTAATTCTATCTAATAACTGAAAGCTAGTTTAGAGTCTCTCAATATTGATTTTAATTCTAAAAACAAATTATCAAATATATTTTCTTTTTTCTTTTTATCACCGACGCTTATATTTTATATGATAAATCGGATCAATTTTTTTCACTCCATCAAAAACATAAATTTGATATTTGAAACCCTTATACATTTTGATGATATTTGTAAAGTTTACTGTCACTAATTCTCCTTAATTGTTATGTTAATTTAATGTAACTTATTATTTCAATTGTTTTCAAGTACAGTCCGTTCCACTGTATGTATCAGAGATGGCACCACCGAAGCACCGTGGTTCTCTAAACGTGGTGTTCCAACTGGCCATCACAATTGGCATATTCGCAGCCAATTTGGTAAACTACTTCACTCCCAATATCAAAGGCGGCATCGGATGGCGTTATAGCTTGGGAGGTGCCATGGTTCCATCTTTATTCATCTTCATCTCCGCTTTATTCCTCCCCAACACCCCCAACTCCATGCTCGAAAAAGGCGACAACGAGAAGGCCAGAGAGATGCTTAAACGCATCCGCGGTGTCACCGACAAACAGGTTGAAGAGGAGTTCAAAGACATATTGGCCGCAAGTGAAGCCTCAAAACAAGTCAAGCACCCTTGGAAGAACATCATCAAGAGACAGTACAGACCACAGCTGACCATGGCCATACTCATTCCATTCTTCCAACAATTCACTGGAATCAATGTGGTCATGTTCTACGCTCCAGAGCTATTCAAGACAATTGGGTTTGGAGACAACGCTTCTCTGGGCTCTTCTCTCATCACTGGCGCCGTTAACCTTCTAGCAACTTTCGTCTCCGTTTATGGAATCGATAAATGGGGCAGGCGGTTTCTTTTTATCGAAGGAGGAATTCAACTGTTTGTGTTTCAGGTCTTGTTGGGGGCTCTTATAGCGTGGAAATTTGGAGTGTCAGGAAACGTAACCGAACTTCCAAAGTGGTACGCCATCATTGTTGTGGTGTTGATATGCTTGTATGTGGCTGGTTTTGCGTGGTCCTGGGGGCCTTTGGGGTGGTTGGTGCCTAGTGAGATCTTTCCACTGGAGATCAGGTCGGCTGCTCAAAGCATAGTGGTGTCAGTGAACATGTTCTTTACATTTCTAGTGGCGCAAATATTCCTGACTATGCTATGTCACATGAAGTTTGGATTGTTCTTCTTCTTTGCATTCTTCGTGGTGGTCATGACTCTTGTCATCTACTTTTTCTTGCCGGAGACAAAGAACATCCCCATTGAAGACATGGCTAGGGTCTGGGGAGAGCATTGGTTTTGGAAGAGATTCATCACTGAAGGATCGCTCTCAAGTTTGATATAGAATTGTAGAATTTTAGTATTTTTATTTTTAAGTTCACTTTCTATACTGTTTTTATTGGAATTTACATTCTCACGTAGAACATTTGACATTAAATTATATAAATTTTGTACTAGTTAACTTACGTTCTCAAGTGGAACCTCTGATACTAAATATTAAATGCTATTTGATTTCAAATTACTTGTTGATATCAAATATCTAATTCTTTTATTAATTGAGTTAATTAAATATTTATGTTATTTTAGTTTTATTAAATAAGTTAATTAAGTATCGATGTGCTGTGAATATATGGAATTATTATCAAATAACCCTATTCTATTATTATTTTATTATAGAAATAATTCTTCTAATTTGCCTATATATATATATGTATGTATGTATGTTTTGTAATCATTTAGAGTATCCCACCAATTGAATTAGATTTTAGTTTGTTTATAACTGATGCTATTTTAATCTATTTATAAGCGGTAGAGGTGATCAAATGGTGGTACTCGTTTCCATTTCTAACACCTCGCTCATAATTAAGGGGACATATCATGGATATAAATTTTGTTATACTTTATATTATCCAGTGCACACATGACAACTCTAACGCGACCAAATTTCGATTATATATGTTAGCATAAAGGAGCATCATTAGCTTACAATAGCTGATTAATCATCATCAAGACAGCTTGATCAAGATCACCTCATGGAGACATTCTATGGATAAGCTACATTTGATTGAACAAGAATATGGCAGGAGAATTAGTTATAGAATGTATAGGTCAGCTTAGTGTTAACCAATCAGATGTTAGCAAGTGTATTGAGAGGTTGCTTATAATTTATCTCAGATGCATATATATAGCCACTTATTCTGGGAGTAATAAAACGAGAGATGTTCATTATTTTCAATCAATAAAATCACTAAAATTCTGGCAGTAATACCATGTTTGAAGAATCAAACATGGTATCAAAGCATCATCAAACCATGTCTTTTGCTTTAAGTCTTGATGTAGTTCATCCACCTACTGTGGTTGTTGGATCGTGATTCTTATCACCGATGAAGCTTGAATTGATGGTGAAATTGGACTACAACAACTATATTCTATGGAGGCAATAAGTCCTTGTAGCAATCAAAGGTAATCGACTTGGACTCCACATCGATTCTTCTTTTTCTCCACCTAGTAGAATCAATCAGGATGGTAGCATCATTAATGCATTTCTAGATTGGGAGCAACTAGGTCAAATCTTGTTGTGTTGGCTATTGTCTTCACTAAGTCAAGAAATCCTACCGAATCTAGTAGGATGTGAAACTTCTTATCAAGTTTGGACAAATATCGAACAAATGTTCAAATCACAGTCCAAAGCTAATATAATGAAGCTCAAACTTCAACTTTAAACCTTGAAGAAGGAAGGATTGTCAATGATAGAATACCTAACAAAGAAGAAGAGTGTGATAGATGCATTATCATTCACAGACTATGTGATAAGTGAAGAGAATAAGATCATGACTATTTGAGTGGTTTGGGATCAGAATATGACTCATTTATGGTTTCCATCACTTCGGTTCCGGTAAGCCACTAAATGGCTAAGATCATTGCCTTGCTTCTTACTTATGAAGTAAGAATTGACACACACTCATAAGAGGAGAGTTTGAGCATCAATCTTGCAATGAACAAGAAGAATGTTTTAGTATGAACAATTATAGAGGCAGACAGAATGGTAACAACTCTGGAGGAAGAAGAGGTCTTGGTAGAGGAAGAAATAACAATAATAAATAATATTGTCAAATCTACCATAGGCCAGAACATGGAGCACTAAGGTGCAACTATTGTTTTGATTAGTTTTTTCACTAACCTCAATTTCTTCCGGTGATGCTGGTGGTGGAACTGCTTCAGGCTCAAGTTTTCTAGGGTTAGGTTTTTCTTGTGGTAATAATTTGAATATGGCTACAATGATGGCTAATACCGAAACTGCAAGCTCATTTGGACACTCTCAATAGTATCCCGACAATGGAGCTATTAATCATTACACACTAAAGGCTTCCAATCTCATGAACAAGGTTGACTATCAAGGCAAAGAAAGGATCTTCATGGGAATGAAGCAGGTTTGAATATTTCTTCCATAGGTTCTAATAGCTTTACACTAAATAAGCATGTTTTTTTTGCTCAAGCACATATTGCATATATCTCACATTACTAAGAATCTACTTAGTGTTTTTAAGTTTGTTAAAGACAATGATGTGTTTATTGAATCCATGCGTTTGTCTTGTAAGAGGTCGGTCTACAAAAAAGGTAATTCTTCAAGTGGTCCTTAAGCATGGATTATATATGTTTGATTTACCTTTAGAACAATCAACTAAAGAAAAGAAGATGGCAAGAAGAGATACAATTTTTAACTCTAGGATTAGTAAGATACAATGTGAAGTGTATACAAATCACAAAGTCACTGTAAATAAATCACCTAGTTATGCAAATGATGCTGTCAAGATTGACAATTCATATATAGGAAATGATCCTAACTTGTTGCTTTGACATCTAAGGTTAGGACATCCCTCTCCATCAATTGTAAAAACTGTTTGAATAAATGTAAAGTTTTATTTTCTGGTGTAAAATCCTTCTTATGTCATGATTTTCAAGTTAGCAAGTCACATGCACAATCATTTCAAAACTCAACAACCACATATTCATGTCCTCTTAAACTAGTGCTAACAGATGTTTGGGGACTAACCCCTATGTCATCCTCAAATGGTTCAAGATTCTGTGTTAGTTTTATGGATGTTTATTGTAAATTCATATGGATATTTTTGCTTAAATCTAAAGGGGAGGTTATGTAGGTTTTTAAAACTTTAAAGACACAAGTTTAACTCTCTACAAAACTAAAAACTCTCCAAATCGACAATGGAAAAAAGCTTATGGTACTACCATTTTTTTAGCGGAATGTGGAATTAATTTCAGGCACTCATGTCCTTACACACATGAGCAAAATGGGCTAATTAAAAGAAAGTATCGGCATATAGTTGAAACTAGGCTTAGTTTGCTCTTACGAGCTTCTCTACCTACTTGTTTCTGGTCAAAAGCTTTTCTCATTGTAGTTTACTTAATCAATCGCATGCCAACTCCTGCTTTATAGGGATAGACTCTGTATGCTCATCTATATGGAAAAGAACCTAACTACAACTTCCTCAAGCTATTTAGCTATCTTGTTTATCCACATTTGAGTCCATATAACTAGCATAAGTTACAAAGTAGAATTGAACCATTCACCTTTTTGGGATATTGTAGTCAATACAAAAGTTACAAGTGTTTAACCTTAAAAGAAAAACTGTTCATTATAAGAAATGTTATGTTCAAAGAGAATGTGTTTCCTTTTGCCAAACAAGTTTCATCACCGGTGATAAAGAAATAATAAGTCATTATGAGGTTTCTCTGTTTCCTTCTACAATCTCATAACACAAGCATATGACTCAAAGGAGTGTCACTAAACCTAACAATTTGGACAAAAGGTCTGAATCACCAAGTCCTGCAAATCAAGTTCAGTCGACAAGAAGAACTCCATCTATGCCTAATTTTGCTTCAACAAATGATGAGGTTACTTGCGTCACATTTCCACTCCAAAATCATCATCCTATGATTGCTAGAGCTAAAGCAGAAATTTTTAAATTTAAGATCTGGACTGCTCAACTAAGTGAACATGAACCAATTTCAGTACAGGAAGCAATGACTCATCCATAATGGTTGGTAGCCATGAAAGCTAAATTTAACCTCTCAAAATCAATCAAACTTGGTCTTTGGTACATTCTTCTAGCGACAGGAAAATTATGAGCTATAAATGGGTCTTTAAAGTTAAAAGGAACTTAGATGGAAACACTTCTCAAATACAAGGCTCGACTCATAGCTAAGAGGTTCCATCAGTAAACAGGATTTGATTTCACTAAAACTTTCAGTCCAGTAATGAAACCAATCATTGTTCGCATTATTCTTTCTCTTATAATGACAAAAAGATGACAATTGAGATAGCTTGACATCAAAAATGTCTTTCTTAATGACATTCTTGATGAAGAAGCTTACATACAGTAGCCACTTGGTTTTGAAAAGGACAATGGCTAGCTGGTTCGTAGACTACACAAGGCGCTTTGTAGGCTAAAGCAAGCCCCTTAAGCTTGGTTTGATAGGTTTCGAACTACTTTATCTTAGCTAGAGTTCTTATCAATGAAAGCTGATCACTCTATTTTTTACAAATTCAATAATGAATGTTGCCTCTACATACTTTTGTATGTTAATGATATTATTGTCACAGGTTCCAACAAAACAAATGTTGAAGAATCAATTAAAAGGCTAAATTATTTGTTTGTCTTAAAAGATTTAGGTGATCTTCATTATTTTCTGGGGATAGAAGTGCAGCAAATTAGAACAGGACTTCATCTTTCTCAACATAGATATATTCAAGATTTGTTAAACAAAAAAAAATAAAAAAAAACAAAAATGGATAAAACAAGGCCCTTCTCCTCTCCAATGATTGTAAGTGCAAAAAATCAACTTTCAGCTTATAAGGGCAATCCAATAGATAACTCAAGTGAGTATATGTTTGTAGTTGGTGCTTTGCAGTATGTTACCATTATGAGACCTGAGATCATATTTGCAGTAAGCAAAGTTTTCCAATTTATGCAAACACCTTTAGATGAACATTTGAAGACAGTAAAAACAATTCTACGATATTTAAAGTGGACTGCAACATAAGGTCTTATTGTTGACAGATCAAAAAACTCAAGGATAGCACTTGATTTGGTGGGACTTTTTAATGTAGACTAGGCATCAAATTCGGATGATATAAAGTCTACATCTGACTTCTGTATTTATCTTGGACCAACCTTGATTACCTGGAGTGCAAAGAAGCAACATATAGTCTCCCGTTCCTCAACCTAAGCAGAATACAGAAATCTAGCTTTTGTAGTTACAAAAGCCACTTGGATAAAATTTCTACTTCATGAACTCAGACTTTCACAAAATAAAAGTGCCTACAACTTGGGTGGACAACCAAAATACAATTGTTATGTCCAACAATCCGGTTTTATATGCTCGAACTAAACACATAGAGTTAGACCTATATTTTGTGAGGGATAAAGTTATGCAAAAGGAACTCTTAATCAATCATGTACCATTAATTGATCAAGTTGCTGACATTTTTGCCAAGCTGTTGTCCATACCCAGATTTCAAGCTTTAAAAGACGGACCTAAAGTGAAGGATTTACTTTTAAGTTTAAAGGGGGATGTTAGCATAAAGAAGCATCATTAGCTTACAATAGCCAATGATGTAGCTAATCAATTATCATCAAGACAACTTAATCAAGTTCACCTCATAGAGACATTATTTGGATAAGCTACATTGGATTGAATAAGAATATGGCGGGAGAATCAGTTATAGAATATACAGGTCAGCTTAGTATTAACCAATCAGATGTTAGCAAGTGTATTGAAAGGTTGCTTATAATTTAAGCTATCTCATATGTATATATAGCCCACTAATTTTGGCAGTAATAAAACGAGAGATGTTCATCGTTTTCAATCAATAAAATCCCAAAAATTCTCTGAGTTAGGTTTCATATTTCATTAGAAATTCTTGAGGTTTCATCATTATTTGAAGAATCAAACAGATTATGTAAGTCCATTTATTCACTTTATTTTGAATGGGTGTTATTTATATTTTTCAACCACGAACATACGTATACATCAAAATTAGCATTTGATTAATTAATTTTTGTATATGTGATCCCACTCCTGGAAATTGCTTCCTTCAAGGAAGAATGATACATCAAATAGTTGTGTCGACTTCAAGCATTAGCAGACCAGGTTCTTTGAAGCTCAAACTGTAAGATGAGTGAAATGACAAAGAAGAAGAAGAGAGGAAAGAGGAAGAAGTACTGTTGCGATCAGTTTTTTACGTGGTTCGACTCAAAGAATAGCTTACGTCTACGACTGTTCACCAGTTATTTTGGCAGGGTGACAGTATTTTCACTAAGTATTTTTTTTTCTCTTTTCTTATAAATGAGTTGCATCTCTTATTTATAGAAAAGATGATACTACAATAATGTACAATAAGATAAAGGAAAATCATGATAAATTATATTTTCGAGACTGACACTTGTCAGATCAACTCTGTCAAAATATGCTTTAAACGTTAAACTTATATTGATTAAGTGAGATTTTCTTAAATCATGTTATAATCTCTGAAAGGATTAGCGTATACGATACACTTAGCTGAATTTTATCTGACAATTTTGACTGAAGTTTACTTGCGATCTGCAAGCTATAGTAGCAAAGAGCTCGTTTCCGCAAGCTGAATCTGAAGTCAGACTATGAGCTTGTCTATGTGCATTGAGCGTGCGGAGTCTAAAAAACTGAGTTCACGAATTGATTGTCTGACGAACTAAATATCTAATGAGTTGGACACTTAGTGAACTGAGCCTTAACCAACTGAACAATCTCACTGAAGCAGTTTTGGGCTTTTACCAACTCATTTAAATAACTCCAAAATACCTATAACAAGTTGTCACTCACAATATATCTACTAAATGTTTTATATTCATGTATATGAATCAAAAACTTAAACTATTCAGTTTTTACCATACTTTAGTTTGTATGAATATTCTTATTAATAAAAAAAACAAATTAGTTAATTTTTGAATGTAAATAAGATTTGTTTTGGGAGGGAAAAAAAACATATAACACTTGCTTAAAAAGATTTTTCTTTCTTTCTTTTTTTTTTTTTTTTTTAAGACAACAAAAACAAAATTATGAAGATATACTTTTGATGAGAGTAAACTTTTATTGAAATATTAATGAGAATAAATTTTGATTAATTAATACACCGCTCATTATTAGTCAGTGTCATTTGGCAAGTCTCGACAATCCATTTTCCATCCTCCACGTGTACTCCTCGGCCCAAATTCCCTTAAACCCAGTCTTGAGTAATTCCAGTCTCCATCTTCCACGTGTACTTCTGGGGTCCACAAAATTATAATATTCCTATAAACACACGAAATGGCGGTGCCAGTGCTAGTGCCACCGGTAATTGTCAGAGCAGACTGCAAGGAGACGTTTTACATTCCCTTTTTTAGCTCATTTTCTTTTGCACTTGAAATAATACAACGTATCAAAACCATTCCTCTCTCCCGAAACAAACATAAAAAAAAAAAAATTCAGTCGCCACTCTCCACCGGCCGCCCCTCTCTCTCTCTCTCTGCCCTTGTCTGCTTGATCATTGCATTTTCAGTCATTGGATGATATCTGTAGCTTCTCGTTTACGCTCATTTTTTTTGGTTCCAAACTTGTATAAGGTAATGATATGTGTTTATATTTATCTGTTCGATTGCTGCTCTGTTTGTTTGTTGAGAAAATGTAGTAGAATGATAACAGCAGTAAATCTGTAAACTTCTGTTGTTGTTTCTGTTTATATTTGATATCAAATGGATAATGATTTCTGTTTCTGTTGCTTTTAGTGTTCCTTGTGATGATTGCTGAGATGTTTTTCGAATTTATATATAAGGTGACAACATATATGTCATATTTGTTGTTTTAAATATTGATAACTGCTCTGTTTGGTTGCCGAGAAAGTGTAGTAAAACAATAACAGAAGTAAATCTGTGAAAATGTGTATTGTGTTTTTGTTAATTAATATTTAGTATGTTGAATATCAAATGATTAATGATGCTTGTTTCGGTTGATTTTAGTGTTTCTTTGTGTTGAGTGTTGCTTCTCTGTTTGGTTGTTGAGAAAATGCAGTTAAAAGGAAAAGTGCGATAAACAGGAGATTTGAGAGTGGCTTCTTTGTTTTTGGTTTTGTAGAGGCCGTTGATGTTTTTATTGTTTTCGTTTTAAATCTCTCCTTTTCTGCAACCAAACAGGTGCTTTGAGTATTACTATTGGTTTCAAAAAATGTGATAGAAACATAAAAAAAAAAAAAAATGAAAAAATTATTTAATGTTCAGATTTTTCTAAACCTGAGAAATCAGTTAGAGAGGTTTAGGTATAAAACTTGTATTGATGTTATCTATCGCTAAGCTTTTGATGATTTAATGCATCATAGGTTTGCAATGTCGCACAATTTCAAAGAACCTGCAGAGAAATCACATAATCAGAATGTGGATGATCATGGAAAAGATAAGTGTTTTGTGTGTCCTTGGATGGGTGTCATTGCCAATATCAGAACCGTTAAAAAAGATGGAACGTATAATTGGGAAAGTAGTTCAAAACTTAGGGACAAGTTAAGGAGCAATGGATTTAATGCATTGAAGGTTCATCATTTAGTGAACTTCAAGGGTTTTTCGGGGTTTGCTATTGTGGACTTTGGCAGCGATTGGGATGGTTTCAAGAACGCGATTATGTTCGAGAAGAGTTTCGCAGTTGATAACTGCGGGAAGAAGGACTACTATGCAGCAAAGAGTGTAGGAGATAAATATTACGGTTGGGTTGCTCGAAAAGATGACTATGAGTCACGTAGCCTGGTTGGTGATCATCTTCGGAAGAAAGGGGATCTAAAAACTGTTTCCGGGAAACAAGCGGAAGATCAAAGGAAGACGTTGAAGCTCGTGAAGAATTTGACTCATACCTTGGAGACTAATCACAAGCGCCTTAGAGAGATTGAGACGAAATATTGTGAGACTAGCACTTCTGTTGACTTAGTGGTGAGGGAAAAGGATGAAATGATCAAATCTTTCAATGAAGGCAAGCTTAAGATTACAACATTTTATTAAAAATGACCTCGCTTATGGTGATTTTTTCTTCCACTGAGCTTTGTTTATATCTATTTTGTTTTATGATGCTGATTAGATATAAGAAGGATGCAGCAAGCTGAACGTGATTACATGGAGAAGATATTTTCAGAACGTGAGAGGGATAGATTGCAGCTATGTGCTCTGGAAAAAGAATTGAAAGAGCGTGAGAAGCGATTGTGGCATCGACAAACTCAAAATGAAACTGAGAAAGACCGTGCCTGGAGAATGGTAAGATGGAGGTTCCTATCTGTTAATTATTGCCTATATTAGGGTTTGTTCATAGACACTAAGACTAATATGTTACTATAACACGAAATATATTTTGCCTTTTCCGTATACTTTCGGAAATGCTATTGATGCCATTTCAATTCACTTAATGATTTAAGGAAAAAATTATTTCTGTCCTGATCTATTGTCTTCTTTAATTGGATATTTGAGTTGAAGTTAATTAGGTAAAAATAAATTGAATTACGCGTTGTGTGTTTACTTAAAATTGCTTTTGGGGTCGCTATTTTAATCTGTCTAATTAATTAATAATTTATTGTACATTAGTTTATAGTCGAGCTGGACACAAAGTGTTTGCAACAGGTTTGATTTTGAAAGAAATTTGGAAACTAATAATTGAAAACCAATGTCAGTCTTTCTCCCACTTCTTAATTAGCAAGTTCAATTTATTGAACATTATATTGGAAGTAATATAAATACCTCCAACCGGTTGTCCTTGTCTTTCACCCACAGAAACACTAGACTAATTAGTTTCAGAAAAAAAAAAAAAAAAACACTAGATTAATTACTGACAGAATTCTGATGGCGTCTCAGTCTCACTCTGTTTTGTTGTGTTAGTGGCTGGACTTATAGTTACTTTAATCTTCTTTATAGTAATTATGCCATGATTTCTTTTCTTCCTTCAGTTTGAAAGTGCTACCTTGGAGCACAAGAAAGCTGATGAGGATGTGTCAAGGCTGGCAGAAGATCACAAGGTGTTCTTTATTTTTTATTTTTTTATGTAATCTAAAGAATGACTACAGATGCAAGTTTAAGGAAATCTGTTTATTTGACATGACTGACTATAATTGGCAGATAGAAAAAGAAAAACTGGATAGACAAATAATTGAGCTACAAGAGAAGCTCGATGCCAAACAGGCCATAGAATTGGAGATGGAGCATTTGAGAGGAGCTTTGCAGGTGATGAAGCACATGGAAGGGGATGAAGATACAGAAGTTAAAAAGAAGATTGATAAAATTCAGAAAGATTTTAAGGAGAAGGAAGAAGAATATGAAACAACGGAACAACTTCATCAAGCTCTTGTTATTACGGAGAGAAAAGTCAATGAAGAGTTGCAAGATGCTCGCAAAGAGGTCATCAGTGTAAGTATTGTTCCTAATAAAATCTTTAATTCAAATGATTTATTAATTACTTATGTCTAATGATGTATAATGGTTCGTTACATCATAAAGTTCTTTTACAATTCATGCCGCCTTAAAATTCTCAGTGAGTTCATAATAAAACGACAGAGGTGGAGGATGGTGTTTATGAATAAGGAATGACAATGTAATCTAGTGTTTCAGATTCTTTCTGCACCAGGTTTTAAGTCTATGAATCTCTAATATAAAAGGAAGGAATTTGTGTATGCAGTTATTCTTGTACTGTAGTTTTGTGTAAATTGGATTAGGACTATTCGTTCTCTTTTTCGTGGTTCAATTAATTCTGTGGTTATCGAATCCTAGATTACTTTTTATTACTTAAATTTTCTTTTTTGAATTCTAAGCTGCAATTCTTTTTGCAAGACTGATACAGGTAGTAAATTAAGCAAAAATGTCATCTCCTAATAATATAGAAGCCTGCAAACTTTTAAATTAAATTAATGATTTTAGACTTCGTTGTTGAAAAGTGAGCCTTTTGGTTGCTTTTACAGTATTTTCTTCACATAGCAGGATTGACAATGCTGAAACCTGTGTTGGAACTTGGGGCATTCTGGTTTATCAGGCTTTGTTCCAAAGAACAATGAATTCCATACCTTAACATGCTTTTGTATTAAGAATTTCAAACCATAATAAGAATTACTAGAAAAGGTTTATGTATTGTTGGCTGATCATGCTTGAATTACATGTGTTGTGCTATAATGAGAGAAGATTGCCTGATATGATTATATTTGTCATATATGATTTTGACACGTTAAATTACTACTATCTTAACATTGCATGATTTTATTGCAGTCGTTGGTAATAATGTTGGTCAGTTATGAGAGGATTGCAAATATTTTTGCCAAATTTTCCCCTTTCCTATTCAATTATTACCTGATTTGACTATAATTTTGGTTGACAGTTTCTTAGGGAGAGGTCATCCCGTGCTGGCATTGGCGTGAAGATGATGGGATTACTTGACCATAAGCCATTCTGCAATGCAATGAAGAGGAAGTTTCCAAAGGTGGAAGCGGAGGTGAAAGCAGTGGAGCTTTGTTCGCAGTGGGAGCATTATCTTACAGATCCTAGCTGGCAGCCTTTCAAAATTATCAAGGATGAAAAAGGAAATCTCAAGGTATATTTCAAATTAATTGTATTATAAGAAACAAAATATTAATATATAAATTCTCATCATGTTCAGATTGATATCTGAAAATATTTTTATAAGAAATGAAATATTCTTATATAAATCTATGCTCATGTGTCCATTTTGATATAAAACTATCACTGGTTGAAAATATGCTCATATACTGTATCTAGAATGCTTATATTGCATCATATGTTGTAAATGTTGCAGATACTGCTGAGATTACAGTTTCTTATATCAGTGCCAATATATATCGCATGTGGATGGTCTTAGACACCACACACTAAAATTTACAAGCTTGGATTGGCTTGAGATCTCCTTTTTTCTCATGTATTAATCTTTGTTTTTGTATGTTTTCCTTTGCCTTCCCTTCCAAAACGTTAGTTTAGTGTTTCTTGCTATATTGAGAACTTCTAGTTGTACTCTACAGGAAAAAATTGATGTGGAGGATGAGAAACTGAAAAATCTGAAGGAGTATGGAGATGAAGTTTATAATGCTGTGACTGTGGCCTTGCTAGAGATGAACGAGTACAATGCGAGTGGCCGATACACTGTACCAGAGCTGTGGAATCACAAGGAAAACAGAAAGGCAGCATTGAAAGAGGGAGTAGAACAGATCGTGAAGATATGGAAAGGCAATCGGAATCGGAAGAAATACTAAAGGTACGATTTGTAAACTCATGTTAACATTAATAGCAGCTTGACAGATTATGCATTTACATAAACTATAGCATCATAATCAAATCTGTGAACATCAGATTTGTCTTGGAGCTGTATGTGACTTATTTGTTCTTGATAAAAATTGAACAGATATCGTCAGCCGCTGAGTGCATTGTGGTCTCGCTGAACATATTCTTTACATCACTGGTGGTGCAGGTATTCCTCACCATGCATTGTCTGATGAAGTTGGATTGCTTTAATCTTATTTGCGTTTTGCTTAAAAGGAGACCGATAGTTGTCCGAAAATGCATCAAATCTTGTATGGTTATTGTTACTTTCCGAAAGCGCATCAAATCGTCTATGGACATTGTTATTTTCAATCAGGGGTTCGCTTAATTTTAGATTAATTTTGTTGGGCTGAAAAGGCCCGTTAAGCCCGTTGGCGGAACAAAAACCAGAGGTGTACTATGAATTATGAAGCTGTGAATGCTTATTATTAGTGATTCATGTTTTATTTTTTTTTGAGTTTCCAAACTTTTTCTATTATCACCATTCAATCAAATATGTGTATATGTGTTTGTGTGTGCACACATGAACATGAGCGTGTGTGCGCGTGTGGGTACGGGTTTGGGGTAGACCACTCTAAATGGGTTTGGATTTAGGACAGAAAATGCTAATTCGTTTGGATCATAAATCGGATTTGAGGCATCCCATTTAAAACTCGGGTCAAGTTTGGGGTGGGCTAATTAAACTCTAATTTGATCTGTTATTATCCCTACTTTCCACACAATTTTGATCATTACTGATCAATGTAGTCTTTAGTAATTGTTGAACGATCAAATTAAGATTTTAACAATCATAATATACATCAATATTGGATTTTTATCTTGAAATTAGGATCTCGATAAAATTCAAGAAAAGACAACATTGATAAACCATAATACCAGAAAAATCATATTTCTCACACGATTTAGTCGCCATTGATGAACTTATTTTAGTATTGGTTTAAGTATCAAATGAAATTTTTTAATTCTCAAAACTTGTGTGAATATTTGAGCTTATCATTACAAATAAAATTTTACCTAGATTTGAAAACAAATAACATAAATCAACCATAAAATTAGAAAAATCACATTTCTCACACAATTTTAGTAATCGTCAATCAACGTAAGTTAGCATCCTTTGGTGTTAGTTGAGGGGTTAAATGAGGTTTTTAATGCTCGTAATTTAAGTTAATATTGGAACTTTATCCTGAAAAATAGGATCCTAGTTGAATTTGAGAACTGACAGCACATTTCAAACATAATATCAAAAATCACATTTCTTTCATGATTTTGGTTATCATTAGTCAGCGTATGTTAATAGTAGTTTAATGGTTGACTAGTGTTATTAACGCTCAGCACTTGAGTCAATTATGAAACTATATCATGAAATATCAAATCTTGCTATTGGATGTAAAAATTGACAACATAAATCAATCATATTACTATAAAAATCTTACTTCTCACACCATTTTGATCGTCGTTGATCAGGTAAGTTAGCATGTTTTAGCTTTTCTTATAGGTCAAATGAAGGTTTTTTTAATGCTTGAAACTCAAGTCAATATCAGAGCTTTATCATGAGAAATAGGATATTAGTTGAAATTGAGAATTGATAACATAAATCAGCTATAACACCAGAAAAATCATGTTGCACGACTTAAATCAGCACTGTTCATCATAAGATTATTGTCTTTTAGTGGTAGGTGGTAAATCAAATGAAATCTTAACGTTTGAAATTTGAGTTAATATTATAACTTTATCAACATAAACGAGATTTTAACGCTCTAAATCTTTTCGCTATAAATAATCATCTTAAAACCATTTACAGCCTAAATTCTTTTACATTATGAGCAGTTATTGTTCTCATACTTTTCATATGATTTCGATCATCATCGCAAAATGTTTCCATACATTGGCCACATACAAGTTATTCATGTCCAGAATCTTCTCCGGTCTCTCTTTTTGGGCCTGCGTGGTCAAAATAGGAGACCATAGACGATTACGGGCAAGACTGGCCTGTCTGTGGATTCTTCGCTAGCATATTCCACTCTATATGCTTTGCCTGGCCTATCTTACCAAACCAAATCGATAAATATGCTCTGAGAAATTGACCGATCAATGGTGCAATTGGTGAAATGGCTTGATCAAGATTTGGGTTCTGTATTGGTGATATATATGGCTGACTATCCTCTTCAGTAATTTAATGCTAGGACAACTATTGTGTTAAAATGAAAAAAGGAAAAATTAATAAAATATATTATTAGATGAAGCCATAATACTACTCCATTAAAAAATATGTATACTTCTTCATATATCAAAATATGCTCGAGGCGTGAGATGAAAGCTAGCTACATCATTGGTAGTCTACACATCTGGTCTCAACTCAAACAAATCCTCTTTTGAAGTGAATTCTTTTTTGATATCTACTTTGAAAAATACTGTGTTTCCTTTCTCTCTTCTTTACTCAATCTTTTGTCATTTAAAGAGTAGATAATAATTTGGTTAGGACGAAAGACTCGTCATGATGAATCTTTTCAATTCTTTCTATTTTTTTCCTGACACTGACACAGAGCTAATTAATCATTTAACAAAAACTTGGTCACTTGAATCCTCTGAGCTTGAATTGAGCATGTAAGCGCATATTATAGATTACAAAATTTCAGTAACTACGTTGCTATCATTTAAGTTCAGATTACATCAAGTGGTTAAAAAAAATGACAATAAGAACATGTTTTGCGAGGAGCACAATCTTATTATTATAATTTGATATATAACAAAAGCGTATTTTTTATCATATATTCAGCAAATAAACAAAGCTTCCCAGAATTTCATGGAATATTTTAAGGTATAGTGTACCCCTGCATCATTTTACTATAATACAGATTGATATGCAGTAGCCGATCAGACCAGCCACCCGGGTACCAGCCAAAATGAAGTCTGAATTTAGAGCACTTCTCTTTAATTCGACCCCATCATAAATGAAGTACCAAGCACAAAGTAAAGATAAGTTTCATTTTTTTTTTCCTCTCCAGCCAAATATGGGAAGTGACAAAATTCAGAATCACACCATTGTTTTCGAGTCCCAGATTTTGTAGATAGTGCGAAAATTTCTCTACTTTCAGGACTTCAATTTAGTTGCTAGACTACATGATTCAAGATTTTAAGGCATATATAGCATCAACATTTATCACACTCAATTTAGGAAAAGTATGAAATTAGATACATATTTGTTGCTCTTTCACATACAACGTGAAAATTTACAATAAAAACACATTATAGTCTCTTTTCATTCAATATATAATTAATAAAAAAAAAAAGAGAAAAAAAAAGTTTGAGAGAAATTGAGAAATATTGCTCGAACTCAAAATATAATAACTTTACTGTAACATTAATAACTACTTAAATCTAAAAGGCTTCATATAATTATATATAAGACATGACATTTAACACATTAACACTTTCTTTAATGCCAGCATACCCTCGTGCAACATTGCAGAAATATATCAAATTTTCAAGTGTAGCTCTTCGGCAATCTTTTCAAACACCGACCCATATATGGAAAAGCTTCTTTTATTTTCCCCGATTTTCCTATCTACATGTTGGTCCAAATTTTCCCAAACGGAAGCAGCCAAATACACTACTGCAGATTAGATGCATGCATTGTCGTATACTAAACAAACATATGAAAAAGATCTATACTAGCCTACGCCTAGAGAGCAAGAGTGAGAGAGAGAGATCATGGAAATCCGTATCGAATTTGATGCGAGAAAAGAGAATGGGGCGGGGTGGTCGTGGTCGTGGTCCATTTCACGAGGCGGCGCTTAAAGGTGGCGGCAGCAGGCATCTGGAATAACAATTATCAACCAAAAACACATCAAATTTTATTAAAAAAAAAACACATGAAATTATTAATTTAATTAATCAAATCAATAGTGGTATTATATAAACAGAGTACCGGCATTACTGAGAAAAATATAACCACTCCAACTATGGCACAACATAAGAGTCAGCACATGATGCTGCACCAACCTATCACCGGCCCTTTTGCTCCCTATTTCATTGACCGCGTGACTGCGCCCTTTAATGGCGCGTTGACGTGCATGCAACACCTTGCATTTTTTTTTTCTATTTTCGCGACTTCTCCTTAACTTCTTAATACTTGCAGGTTAAATAGGGGCAGTTTGAGAGAGATATTTACCCTAATATCCGTACAAGTAAACATTAAAACTTTATATTAACAATTATGCCTGAAGTTATATTATAGATTAATATATAATAATAATATGCTTTGAATTTTTTTTTAGCATTGAGATTTATCTAGGGAACTATAGGAGTCAATTGAGATAAAAATATTGATGATATGATCCGAAATATTACACTTATATAAGAGGGATCCACATACAAAAAGACTCATACTAGAATGAGGAGACAATCCACACATAAAGATGAGAAAGCTTTTTATTTTCGATTCTCCTAGATGTAAAAACATGTCAAAGGTTTTAACATGAGGCAACTAACACATAAATTAACGGTGTTAGCTGTCAACTAAACTTTAAATTTTTATCAGTTATGAAATTTATTTTTCATCTTTTAAAGGAAAATAGCTAACTAGTTAACTTGTAATCTATTTATAAACTTTGAAAAACTTCCTAAAATTTATACCATGTTAATAAATCCCGATAATTTGTAAGTCAACACATATAAAATTGATCATGAATAGTCACATAACAACACGTAGAGATCCAAGATTTTCTTTGGGGATCATTACAAAAGAATGATTTAAATTTAGTGCATATCGATTCATCACAACAACCATATAAACAAAATTGTCCATAAAAATCCCCAACCTCCACCGACCATATATCATTTGTACATACACCCACACAAAGTCACAAACACACACAAACACAGTACCCTATAAGCCCTAGGCGATTCAACTTCATCTGCAACTGCAAACTCATCTGCTGTCACTTCAATTCCCAAAGCCTAGCTCTTACCTACACCTTATAAACCCAACCGGCTGTCTTTATCCTCCACCTCCCAAAAACGAGTATTACTATTGTACCCTTCTTTTCCCTTCCATGCCATATTATACATTCGTTTCTTCTCACGTCTCAGTCCTCTTTCATTCCCGAGATTTTATCTTACCATTCATCAACGAATCAACCATCATCATTGAACCAAGCGAATATGGGTAGTCTCGTCTTTTCTGTGTTTCTCTCTTCTTTTTCTTTCTTTTTAATTAGTTAATTAAACCCTTATAGCCGCTACCCACCATGTTTTCAGAGATGTTCAGCACCAAAAACAATACGCATGTCAACACACACACACTCACTCTCTTTTTATCTCTCCATCTCTTTATCTCCTTTATGTTTGACTCTATTTATTAATTTCTCTCGATAAAATAGTACAAAATCCATGCAAAAAACCAAAAACACACACAACCCAATTTCTCTCTCTCTCTCTCTCTCTCTCTATATATATATATATATATATCTCTAGCGTTCTTCATTCATTAGAAACCCTAGCTTTTAAATTCAAGCCCCTTCTGATATTTTCAAGTTGTGTTGCTTTGGAGTAAAAAAGACTTGGACATGGAGGGTGACCACAACTTAGACATGGGCGGTGGTGGTGGGGGTTCAGGTGGGAGTCTGTCGAGTTCAAGATGGAACCCGACAAAAGAGCAGATAAACATGTTAGAGAGTCTGTATAGGCAAGGCATCAGGACACCAACAGCAGAGCAGATACAGCAGATAACTGCTAGACTCAGGGCCTTTGGTCACATTGAAGGCAAAAATGTGTTCTACTGGTTTCAAAATCACAAAGCTAGACAAAGGCAGAAGCAGAAACAAGAGAGAATGGCTTTTATCAATCGTTATCTTCACAAGTCTCAACCTGTTTTTCCACCTAATTGCACCAACGGTTTGTTTGATCAATTCAATTTTTATTTTTATTTGTATTTGTTCATATTTTGCGGTTGTGATTTTATTTGGTTCACGGAATTTACGAAAATGCTTTTCCTTCTTAAATATTTTTAAGCAAACTTTTTGTTTCCCTATCTCGTTTGGATTTCGCAGTTTGTGTTCGTACTATTATTTTATTCTAGTAATAATTTTTGTTCCAACCTGTCTTTACATGCAAATAGGCTCGATATGTGTGTTCAATACTAGACGTAAACTGTCGCTTTCTCTACTGGTTATCAAGAATTCTTGCCAACAGTCTCTCTCTCTTTTCCTTTACATCAAATCCTTTTTATTACTTGATTCCACATTATATTTATAAATACTTTAGCAGTTTTTTTTTTTTAATATTTTTGCATACGAACTTGATAATCTCTTGTGGTTTCATTGCTTTGTTCTTTCTGGCTTATTATTATGTTAGATTTATGATTCTTTTAGCTTCTTCACATTTTCTGCGATGGTCCGTCTCTATCCAACTTCTGGCCCCATATAACTGGACTTAAAAATGTACGGACACGAATAATCAAATTCTTTTTGTTACTTGATTCCGCATGATATTATAAATACTTTAGCCTTTTGTTTTTTGTTTTTTTTTTAATTTAATATTTTTGCATACGAACTTGATAATCTTTTGTTGTTTCATAGCTTTGTTCTTTCTGGCTTATTATTATTATTATTATATTGGATTTATGATTCTTTTAGCTTCTTCATATTTTCTACGATGGTCTGTCTCTATCCAACTTCTGGCCCCATATAACTGGACTTGAAAATGTACGGCCATGAATAATCATCATATCAATATCTATTTCTTTGATTCCATGCACATGTATTTCTTTTTGATCGACCGTTTACACAGTCTAACACTGTTCATCTTATCTTCTTTTTCAGTTTTTTGTGGGCCATATTGTTTACCACGAAGTGATATAGGCTTCTATCCACAAAATACAAAAGTGCTACTTCCCGGTGGCTCTAAGAGGAGATCATCATCGACATCATCATCATCAACAACATCGAGGGCTGACCAGGAATCAATGGAGAATAACAGATCATCATGTGGTGCTTCAGGGTATGATCATGTGCAACAGGAGTACAATATCATGATGCATTCTAGCAACCATAACGAAGGGATCATCGTTGAAAACAACTATCAAAACAGTGGTATTGATCGAGAAACGTTGGCCCTCTTCCCTTTGCACCCAACTGGCGTTTTACAAGGAAAAACTTCTGCTGAGAATTCCACTACTACTTTTACCTCCTCTGAGACTAATTTTACTGGCAGTGAAGATGGCGTTTCTGACCAACCCTTCTTTGATTTTTTCTCTAGTAACTGAATTTTGATGAAGGCACTGCACTAACATGAGCTACCCATCTGTATCGCTAATTAGTACTTTCTTTTTCTAATTTTCGTCTTGTTTTCGGTTTGTGAATGGTTTGATTATTTTCTTTTTCCTTTTTCCTCTTTTCTATATTTGAGGAAATGAATCTGAGGAAGCCAATTAATCAAATTGAGGAAATGAATCTGAGGAAGCCAATTAATCAAATTGAGGAAATGAATCTGAGGAAGCCAATTAATCAAATGGTTAGATTTTTTTTTTTTTTTTTCTGTTTCGGTTACTGGCGAAATTTGTTTCTTAATTAATACTCTGTTAAGTATTGAATGAATATTTCAGTTATCCATTATTTATTTTTTTTTTTTTCTGGGACAAAAGGCTTTTTATTTGGCTGGTGTACATCTGTCACTAGTTTATACAGGCATAGTATGCCACTGTGGTTTGATGCATGCAAGGAATAAATTCATGACTTTAAACCCAATGTATTTTTAAATTATCTTAACTTTCTACTGAATTTCTGATTAGTGTTTTTGTTGATTTAAACTTTAAAACTCTGAGAAAATTGACGTGGCAATTGGGTTTAAAGAACAAATTATAATTTAGTCTATTGTTTTGAAAATAATTACAGGCGAACTCATATTTTGCTATTAATTACAATTTATCCTAGTGTCATTTATATATCTACGTTAAAGTTAATTGAGATAGGGGTAAAATTTACCTTTTGATCTTATTTTTAATTTTCTATTAAAATAAACTTTAGAAACTTTAAAATAAATTAAATAAAAATAAATAATCAGATTGGATCTCCATTAAAAAATAATAATAATAATCTTCGACCGTGGAAAAAAAAAAAATCTACCATCTATCTTCAACCTTACACCCACGCACCTAGTTCATCTTCAACCATACAATATAATCAATATCATCAGCACAAATATTCAAATGAATTCAAAATCATCAACCCAACCTATAACAACACCTTGTCCATTGTACACCCACCTACCCATTGCATCTTCAACCATACAACATTATCAACACCATCAACCCAAATTATTCAGATCAATCACCCAAAATCAATAAAAATCACAAGAATAATCAACAAAACCCAAAAAAAAAAAATTAATAAAAACCAAAAAATGGTGAGGGAGAGAGAGAGAGACGAACCCAGATCCATCCACCTTTACCTCCACCTCCACGTCCACACTAAGCAAAATCAACAAAAATCACAAAAATCATCTACAAAACCCAAAAAAAATCAGGACCAAAAAATGGTGAGAGAGAGAGAGAGAGACAACCTCGAAACGAACCCATATTCATCCGGGTTCAAAGAAGGAAAATAAGAGAAGAAAAAGGATTAGAAGAAGAAAAAGAAGAGAAGAAGAAGATGAAGATGAAGAGAGAGAGAGAGATGAACTATATATCTGAATTCTCCAGGTTTTTTTTTTTTGTTTTTTATTTTTTTTTTATTTTTTCAAATTGATTTCCACTGTCCATTTTAGGATGGACAGTGAAGGTCTAATAAAAAAATTTATTTAATTATTTATTTTTTTTTCAAATTAATTTCTTCTATTTACCTTAAGATGAATAATAGAGATTTGATAAAATAAAAAAAATTAATTATCTTTTAAATTTCTTTTTAAAAAATAATTAAAAAATTAAGACATTTTAATCATTTTATCAATTCTCAGTTAATTCTAATGGAATTTTGTAACAACAGGAGAGTAAATTATAATTAATAACAAAATGTGATTATAATTATTTTCAAATCGATAGGCTAAACTGTAATTTGGTCCTTTAAATTTCAAGGTGAATTTAGCTCCTTTAAATTTTATGAAAATTAATAAAAATGGCCACAATATGGGTAGTTTTGCTCGTTTTAGTCTGTTTTTCTAATTTATCTTATATTATTGTAAGATTGAAATGTGGAGAATATTATTGATGTGGCTTGAAAATAAAGAGCTCTCATTCACCTTAATAATCATTTAGGTTGGAGTGACTGCAACGTAGTTTTGAAAAAAAAAAAAAATCACCTATGTTATTTAATATGGATTGTGTTAATATGTGGCTAAGGAAAATTTGTTGTGGCTAAGGAAAATTTGTTGTGGCTTACGACCATCCTACCAATTTTCTGCTACCCATATTTCATTAGTATGGTTTTTCCTCAAATTTCATTAATATTTTTTTTAACAAAGCAGTTTGATTTATTTTGACTTTATAACTCGTTTCATATATCTTAATTGTACTGCATGAATTATATTAAAAGGTACTTTAAACCTTCTAAAAACATTTCAGTTAATTGACATTAAAGCTCTTCAAACAAGCTCTTAATCTCTAATTAATAATTGCATCATGGAATGCTGTTATGTTATTAAATTCATCTTCCTTAAAAAGGTCAAAGAAAACTTGAAAAGAGACAAATCACTAGTTGCTAGAAAACATAGATTAACTACGAAGCAATTGCACAAAACTCCCCTCAGGTTTGTCAAAAAACAACTGGAAACATATTTATCCTTTAATTACACCAAACCCCCATACCATTAGTCAACTTCTCTCTCTTCCCTTTCTTCTTCCCTGCTTTTTCCTCTTTGTTCTTCTTTCTCTCTCTTTTTCGGACTCAAACTCCACCGCTCTGGTCTCCATGCGTTCTAGTCTGCGATGAAGATGGTTAGGTCTCCTTCGCCGGAGATCCTAGTCTCCGGTGAAGGAGCCTCAAGTTTCTGAACTTCATTTTCTTTTAATTTTTTTTTTTAAATGGTTGATGTTGTTAATGATTTTACGTTGTTTGTCTGTTGTTGTTGCTGCTGATTTTGTGGTATTGTAGTATTGCTGTTATTACTGATTTTGTTGTTGAAGAACTATGATGTTGATGAAGAGTGGTATCTGTTGTTGTTGGTTTTTTTTTTTTTTTCTTAAGTTCTCTTTTGGGAAGATCTGGTTCCAGATGTTCAAATGGAATATGTGAACCCAGATCTTCAATCTTAATTTTTCTTTTTTAATTGGTTTTTTCTTTAATTTTAAATTTTAAAAAATTTTAAAATATTAAATGACGAAATTACCTTGACTCAACGAAATTTGACTAATTTTAACGGAATTTGGCTAACGGAATGGGGGTATTGTGTAATAAAAAGGTAAATTTGTTTCCTCTTGTTTTTTTACAAACCTCGGGGAGGTAATTTGCAATTACTTCATTAACTACACTTAAAAGCTCATTTATTATTGCTAGAAAATAGTTGTAAAATTGTCATTATTAATTAGCTACAAATATCATCACTTCAATGTTCATGAGTGACATTCATATATTTGTCTAAGCTAATCACAAGACGGGTGGAAAAACAAAATCCTAATTTAATGAGAATACAAACACTAATGGCGTTAAAAAAACAGGGAAACTTCATTTTAAGTTTTGAGGTATCGGAAAATATCAATTTTTTAAAGTGCTTTTAGAAATAGTTATTTTAATATCTAATTTTTTCGAACTTTTCAAAATAGTATAAATCATTGGTCAATTGACGGTCAAACTAAACAGAAAAAAGAAAAATACTCAATTACCCTTATCATCCAAAAATGAGTATTTTGCCCCTAATAAAGTCAAAATATTACATATCATTTGACCAATCAAAAGTTACACACATACACAATAATATAATTATTTTTTTAAATGATTATTATTTTCTTTTAAATTAAACAATAATTTAAAAACAAAAAACAAAAGAAAAAACATATAAAACAACTTTCACTCCGCTATCTCCCTTTCACTCATTCATCTCTCTTTCTCTCGTTGTCTCTTTTCGATGCCACCTTCATCGCCATTGACAAGCCTAATAACTGTCGTCGAGAACTCATCAACAACAGCAACCTCCATCTATCTCTTTCTCTCTGATCTCCTTATTATTATTATTTTTAATTGATGTTATAGTCTGAGTTGGATCGAACCCAAACCTAAAGTTCTGGGTTCAATCTAGAATCTTCATCTCTTTCTAATTCTAGTTTTCATCAGACCCAAAACCTGAGGTTTTAGGCCCAACAAACTCAGTTTATCTGGGTTTGTTAAACCCAGATGAAGGTAACCCAATAACTCCCCTGTTATCATTATTATTTTTTAAATAGTTTTGATTTTTTTTTTGGTAAATCATTGGTAGTTGATGATGTCTTTGTTGAGGAAGATGATGATGTTAATGATGTTATGATGATGTTGATAATGTTATGATGTTGAAAACTATAAGAGATTATGTTGATGAACTGAGGGAGATGATGTTGATGAACCAAGTTGGAATTGGCTTGATGCGTTGAATAAGGTGAAGATCCAATATCTCTTTTTTTTTCAGTTTTTTTTTTTTATAAAATTGATTTTATTTATATAACAAATTATTTAAATTAAATTTTTAATTTTTTTTAATGTTTGAAATCCTAGCAATCCACGTGTCATGATATTAGCCTCTCACATAAAAAGACCATCTTACCCTTCTCGCCCTAATAATTTGTCACCATTGACCGTCAATTGACAGACAGTTTAAACTATTTTGAAAAGTTTTGAAAAAATTAAAGATTAAAAGAGCTGTTTCCAGAAATACTTTAAATAATTGGTATTTTTCGAAACTTTAAAGGTTAAAATGAAGTTTTTCCATAAAGAAACTAAATCCTCGTATTTAATTGTTGTGGCTACAAAATTTTTATCGGTATGTCTCACTAAAGAAAAAGGATAATAAGACCTACAAAATTTAAAATCATTGCAATAGATCAAAAATAAATAACCAGAATTTTTTTTTCAAAAAAAAAAAAAAAAGCTTACTGTGTTTTATTGAAATTAGTAAAATCGAAAGCATAAATTAGCCCCATGAAATATCAAATAAGAAATACAAAATTTTGAAACACTTTTTTCAAACACTATTTTTATAGAAGTATTAACTAATACTTAGTTCGGGTTGTAAAAACTTGTACTCATATGACTCAAAAAAAAATGTTCTAACATAAAATAGTAAGTAATAATAAAATAAAATAAAAACAAAATCACTTCTTTTTTTTTTTTGAAATAAAACAAAATCACTTTTTTGCCACTTGCTTGGAGAAGAAACAAGAAACAACTTCCACTTCCAAAACAACTTGTAAACAAATTGGGCCCAAAAACCTTTCTAGAAAACCGGGAAAGGCCCACCACCTCCAAACAAAAAATCTGTCGATTTCTTCAAAACGAGAGGCCCACTTAACTCTTCAACGTTTCACTTCCGTCAAAGCCGTTACTTTCTCACCTCAACAGTCCCTCCCTCATCCCTCACCTGCCCAAACCCAAAATCCTAAGCCGTCACTGTCACCGTCTGTTAACGTCAATTTACACCGTCACCGTATCATCCGCATTGCTGCCGCCCAATATAGACTTTTCCTTAACAGAAACCGTTATCTTTTCACTTCCCGTCAATCTCTCTCTCCCTCTCTCTCTCTCTCTCATCGGTCTCGCTTGTGTTTTGAAGAGACGATGGTTTGCTAGGGAGAGATCTCTGTGTCTTCTATATTTTTTTTGTTTTCTGGATTCCAAGCCAAATTTCTAAAGGTAAAAAAATCTCCTCAGATCCTTTCTTTTATTTTTCAACTCTCTTTTTGTCATCTCAAAAACTTGGATTTATACATCTACTGGTACTGTATAAATTTATATATATTTATCTGAAAAAAAAGAAGCAAGAAACTCGATTGCTGTATTGGATATTTATCAATAGAGTAGATGATTTGCTTGTAGTGAAGGTAGATATTGTGAAATATTGTGTTTGATTGGACGAGCTTTACCGTTGTATATGGAAAAAGATAGTTAATTTGATACTGGGGTGTGTGTTGGTTTGACTTTTGTGGGATTGTGAGGAAAAGTTGAGATTTTGAGGAAAACGAAGGGGACCCATTTGGGAGGATAAGGGGTTTTGAAATGGGTGAGGATTTGTTTACAAGTTTGTCCATGGAGAATCATCATCCATCTACACTGTTGTCCATGGATTCTAGCTCAGTGTCTCATGAGGAGTTGAATAGAGAGGTCAATCGTTCGATGATTCTCTCCAGGCCGCCGGATATAAATCTCCCGTTGTTGTCTGTGGAGAGGAGTCCTCCTCCACAGTCGTGGAATCCAGATATGTTTGATATGCTGGATGTTGGTCTTGGACCGCAGATTAGTGAGTCGGATACTTTCCTTAATGTGTCTAAGAGTGGGCGGAAATGTGCTAAGAGGTTGGATAGTGTGTGGGGTGCTTGGTTTTTCTTTACATACTATTTTCAGCCTGTGTTGAAGGAGAAATCGAAGGGCAAGGTGATTAAGGATAGTAATGGGATTTCGGGTTTTGATAGGTATGATCTTGAGCTTGACGTGTTCTTAGTTCAGCATGATATGGAGAATATGTATATGTGGGTTTTTAAGGAGAGGCCTGAGAATGCTTTGGGGAAGATGCAGTTGAGGAGTTATATGAATGGGCACTCGCGCCATGGTGAGCGTCCGTTTCCTTTTAGTGTTGATAAGGGGTTTGTACGATCTCACAGGATGCAGCGGAAGCATTATAGGGGCCTTTCGAATCCTCAGTGTGTGCATGGAATTGAGGTTCTTTTATCGCCAAATCTTAATGGGGTTGATGAGGAAGAGCAAAAGAGGTGGATGGAACTTACGGGCAGGGATCTGAACTTCTCAGTACCTCCAGAGGCTATTGAATTCTGTTCGTGGCGAAACCTTCCCAACACAGAATTCGAGCTTGAGAGACCTCTTCCTTCAGTGAAGCCTCACTCACATCTTCATCAGAAAAAATTGCTTAATGGGTCTGGTTTGAATTTGTCAACACGGCCTTTGAATCATGCAAATGGTAGCGGTATGGATATCTCACATGTTTGTAACAAGAGGAAAAAGGATCTGTTTCTGCATGGAAACAATGAAGATTGCTGTTTGGTCATTAATCAGCATAGTGATAGAGTTCAGGATGCAGAAATGCAGCCCATTGAAGCACCCTGGGTAAATGATTTTAGTGGGGTAATGAGGAATGTTTATGGGCCAGTTACAGCTGCAAAAACCATTTATGAGGATGATCAAGGATACCTAATTATTATCAGTTTGCCTTTTGCTGATCTTAAACGGGTCAAAGTTACTTGGTGGAATAATCTCACCCATGGTGTAGTAAAGATATCATCTGTAAGCACAGCCTGCATGCCATTTATCAAGAGGAATGATAGAACATTCAAGCTTACAGATCCATCTCCTGAACACTGTCCTCCTGGGGAGTTCATAAGGGAAATCCCGCTACCAACTCGGATTCCAGATGATGCCAAGCTAGAAGCATATGATGATGAAACAGGAACTGGTCTCGAAATCATGGTGCCTAAGCATCGTGTGGGGCCAGAAGAACATGAGGTTCGTGTTTGCCTTCGCCCTCACCTGGGTGCAAATGAGCTTCTTTTGTCTTGAAATAGGTAGTTAATGGAGAAATGTCAGAGTAGATGTTACCATGAACTTTCCATTAATTTGTATCAAAGAGAAAAATATATGCAATAAAACTTACATTCTTTTCTGACCTTGTTATTTATATCTCTTATAAACTTAAAAACTGCTAGTTTGTTAGTTTTTCTGATTGTTTTTGCATTTGAATGACTTTCCAGGTCAGAGATATAGTAAGTGTAAAGGAATGCTATGTCTCACTCGCTTATTTAAATGATTTTTTCTATAGTCTAGAATCAAATTGGCAAAGCGCATACTCTTCTCCTGTCATGAGTTTTGGAGACATTTGAGTATGTATCAGTGAGAGTACAGTTTTATTGCTGTCTTTTTATGTTGCATGAGTAGTAAAATGGGAATAATATTCCCATTTCTTCAGAAAAATGTACTATGCATTACCATGTTTTCTTACTTTGGATAAATGAAGATGCCTCTGCAATTTTCCCTCAAATTTATTTCGTGGTTTCAAGTGACCAGTTTTAATTGTTGTATTGCTATTGAATTGGACTGCTTGCAATCTTCTTTTGACTCTCCATGTGGGGATTATGCGATCTGTAACTTTGGATCGAAGTGACTCAATATCAATTTACAGCATCAGAACATTAGTTTTTGGGGCACTAGCATTGCAGTAACTTCGTGCGTCGTGGCATTATTTGTTGCTTCTCTGATTGGTTCTGATGAATACAACATGAGCTTCTGTTTTGAGGCTGTGTGGGGGAATATTCGTTTTCCTGTACCTAGTGGAACGAATTCTAGTGCAAAAAGGATGAATATTTTCTGCGTTTTTCCATCAAAAGAAAATAAAATAACTAGGAAATTACATGACCTTGTCTTAAAAGTTGGAAGTCATTGACTGGGTCAACTAGTTGCTTGCCAGCTTAATCTACCCTGTATTTGTTTTCAATTACCTATCAATTTTGGGCATTAGCTCTCTTGTCCTTTCCCCTTTTTGTCTGCAACTAAGTATCTGCCTTGAAAATTAGTATCAAGCGCTTAGATAAGTGCATCCTTGGGGCCATTCGAGCCACAACTGTGTTCGGGATATAACTAAACGATTGATGTTACAGATTCCACTCTGTATTCATTATCTGCACTTTATCTTTATAAATTCAATAATATTAGAAATTCAAAATATTAGATATTCTAACCACAATTCTCAACAAGTATTAGATATTCTAAATTTTAATTTTTTTTGTATTCCAAGTAGTATTGTTGTGATTGATATGATTCAAATTCAAAATCTACAAATTTTTTATTTTATTTGTATGTTAATTAGTGATATAATAATTGATAAATAAATAAAATATAATAATGGGTAAAAAAATATCGAAGAAAGAATATATGCCACAAAAATTAAGAATTTTGTTACAACACTGATTTTATAACCATACAGGACTATTACAAACTATAACAATTGTTCCAATGTCCTTTTAAATTTCATTTTTATGAATTCTCATATTAGAAATAAATTTTTACAATTTCTTAGATTAATAATCCTTAGATTAAATTTTAGTATAAATTGATCTACCCATACCACGGCAATTCCTATAAATTAGTGTTAGGACTCTTTTAAATGTTCATTTTATTCGATCATTGAACCAGTTGATTGCAATCAAAGAATTAGTACACGTCGTCGTCATATTTTCTAGTTGATCACCTTGAAAAATAATTTGCAACTTTTTTTGAGTGTCCAACATTAAATTTTGTTACAAGGTTTACACATCAACTTTAATTAGCCAAAATTTTATTTAATATCCTAAAAATTATTATATGGTAAAAGGAACGACATGAAAATATATTAGGAAAAGAAAAGAAGTTTTACTTTCAAAATAGGATCATATCATGTAGTTCCAAAACACCACTTGAGATTATCATCACATGTTTACATAAACAAGGAAAAGAGACCATATGCATCACCCCAAACTTGATAAAACCTAAACACTACTGAACTTCAACATCCCCCTCCTTAATCAACCTCCTCAATCTTGGGGCCAGCGCCGCCGCTCCCACTGCCAGCAGAGGGACCATCCTCATCCATGGCCCCACCCACATCACCACCAGCACCCTGGTACATTTTGGCAATAATTGGGTTGCAGATGCTCTCTAGCTCTTTCATCTTGTCTTCAAACTCATCAGCCTCAGCAAGCTGGTTCCCATCAAGCCATTGGATTGCCTCATCAATCGCGTCTTCGATCTTCTTCTTGTCAGCCGCAGGAAGCTTGGCACTGATTTTCTCATCCTTGATTGTATTCCTCATGTTGTAAGCATAGTTCTCCAGTGCATTCTTGGCCTCCACTTTCTTCTTGTGTTCCTCATCCTCAGCCTTGTACTTCTCTGCCTCTTCCACCATCTTTTCAATCTCTTCCTTGGAGAGTCTACCCTTGTCATTCGTAATAGTGATCTTGTTCTTCTGTCCAGTGGTTTTGTCCTCGGCAGAGACATTCAAGATACCATTAGCATCAATGTCAAAGCAGACATTGATCTGAGGTACTCCCCTAGGGGCAGGAGGAATGCCCGAGAGCTCGAACTTGCCCAGCAAGTTGTTGTCACGAGTCCTAGTACGTTCACCCTCGTAAACCTGGATCAACACACCAGGCTGGTTGTCGGAGTAGGTAGAGAACACCTGTTCCTTCTTGGTGGGGATGGTTGTGTTCCTTGGAATCAACACAGTCATGACTCCACCAGCAGTCTCCAAACCAAGCGATAGAGGAGTGACATCAAGCAACAAGAGGTCCTGAACCTTCTCATTACCCTCACCACTCAAGATCGCAGCCTGAACAGCAGCACCATAAGCGACAGCCTCATCAGGGTTAATGCTCTTGCAAAGCTCCTTCCCATTAAAAAAGTCCTGCAACAACTGCTGGACCTTGGGGATCCTAGTAGACCCTCCAACAAGCACCACATCATGGACACTGCTCTTGTCCATCCTAGCATCTCTCAAACACTTCTCCACTGGCTCCATACACTTCCTGAACAAATCCATGTTCAGCTCCTCAAACCTAGCCCGAGTAATGGTCGTATAAAAGTCAATACCCTCATACAACGAATCGATCTCAATAGTTGTCTGGGCAGTAGATGAAAGCGTCCTCTTTGCCCTCTCGCAAGCAGTCCTCAACCTCCTCAAGGCTCTGGGGTTCCCACTAATATCCTTCTTGTTTTTCCTCTTAAACTCCTGCACAAAATGGTTCACCATTCTATTATCAAAATCTTCACCTCCCAAGTGGGTGTCACCAGCAGTGGCCTTGACTTCAAATATCCCCTCCTCAATAGTCAAAAGCGACACATCGAAAGTACCACCACCAAGGTCAAATATAAGCACATTCTTTTCACCAGAGGTAGTGGCCTTCTTGTCAAGCCCATAAGCAATAGCAGCCGCAGTCGGCTCATTGATGATACGCATCACATTGAGGCCAGCAATTACACCAGCGTCCTTCGTTGCCTGACGCTGCGAGTCGTTAAAATAAGCTGGGACCGTCACCACAGCGTTCTTGATAGTGGAACCCAGGTAGGCCTCGGCAATCTCCCTCATCTTAATCAAAACCATCGAAGAGATCTCCTCCGCCGCAAACTGCTTCTCTTCTCCCTTGTAGTTGACAACAATCATCGGCTTGTCACCAGGGCCCGCGATAACCTTGAATGGCCACAACTTCATGTCATTCTGGACCGATGGATCGCTGAATCGTCTCCCAATCAAACGCTTGGCATCTGCTCACAATCAGATCAACGACTATAATAAGAATACAACTCCAGATTTTCAATTTTGAAAATAAGAAATTGTAAAACAGAGCAAGAATCTCGCTGTTTTAGTAAAACTGAGCAAAACTTTTCTTTACCGTAGTTCAAATTACTTTTTTTCTCTCGAATATTTCTCATCAACCAAACAGAACAACAGCGTTTATATTAACAATTTAAAAACACTGTCCTCGCGATATTCAAATTTAATATACTACAAATAGAAACACAATAAACAACAGAGACAAAACCATAGCAAGAAATCAAATATAAAAAATAAAAACAAAATTAACAGATAAAAATACACAATTTTTTAGCTAAAACAAAAGAGATATTCAGTTAAACAAAATATAAAGATAATTGTGTTCTATTTAGCTAAACACTCGATGATTTCGTAGAACAGAGTATATTTTTCTATAAATTTAAATTTAAAATAAAATAAACAACAAATGGAACAAAACAAGTGCAAGAACGGGAAAAAAAAGACAAAACTACTTTAAAATTCTCTTAAAAATCAACCAATGGATCAGTTAACATACCAAAAACAGTGTTAACTGGGTTCATGGCGACCTGGTTCTTGGCCGCGTCGCCGATCAAACGCTCCGTGTCTGTAAACGCCACGTAAGACGGCGTTGTCCTGTTACCTTGATCGTTGGCGATGATCTCAACTCGATCATGCTGCCAAACACCAACGCACGAGTACGTGGTTCCCAAATCAATACCAATAGCAGGGCCGTCTCCTTTGCCAGCCATCGCTTTTGTCAAAAAAATTCACTCACAATAACCGAAAAACCAAAAACAAGAAGAATTCGATTTGATTAGATTAGCCTTTGGTGTGTTTAGAGCACTCAAACTTAATGAGGTTTCTCCTTTTTGTTGTCTCTTTTCTGAGGAAAGTGAATAGAAGGGTGGACGTATAAATACAGAGTAGGAGTTCTGGAAGGCGCTGATGATGAAATGTGGGCCGTTGGATGAAAATCTCCCGCTTCGTACATCGAGTTCTAGTGGGTTCGAGAGATTTCCAATGTTAAAACGTGGCCTTTAAAAGTGTTTGGCCGTGGTTGATTGGTTGGTCTGCTGTTTCGTGTTTCGTTACTGGCAGGCGATTGGATGATTCTAGTAGTTGTTAGAATTTCGAATTGGACTTCATTACGGAAGGTATACGTGGCTTTCGTGTTCCACACCATTTTATTTTTTATTTTTTGGTCTTTTACTTTCTTTTCTTTTTTTTTTGAATTATTTATTTATAATTTAACAGTACTCCCGTCCCCGTCTTCTTTAGCCCATGCGCCAGTTTGCTTCAAAGCCGGGTACATAAGAGATTACATGTCACGTAGCACTGGCGAGATAAGGTTCAAGATTGATTGAAAAGGCAGATGTTGCCCTTGTAGCTATGTTATTTATGTTATGAACTGGAATTGTTTTTTCTTAATTTGGAATTTTAATTACAATAATTAAAATATTTTTATGAAAAACATGAGATTGCATCCCATATGGCTAGCCAATAAAGATATTTATCATGTGAAAAACACGTGTTTAGAGCCTAAAACATATGATATCTACTTTTAATTAAATTTATGAGAATGAAAAAAATTGTATGTGAAGTCCAAAACATATAGTATTGCTTTTGGGATCAGTATTCTTTCTTATACTAATTTTCTGTGCTCGACATAAGACGGTGGAAAATACTTAATCGTATTAAGTACTTAAAAGGAAAAAACTTAAAATGACAAATTCTTTCTTATAATAATTTTTAAATCTATCCTGCTTAACACAAAAGATCAATAGACAATATAGGATGAGATTTCAATTCATGCTCTCGTGGATATTTCTAGATAAATTACTCTTTACCAAAATACCAATGCTTTGATCAACTAAGTTGTTGTCCTTTAAGGTAAAAAAAATTAAAATTGTTTACACTTTTTTAAATAAAATTGTTTACATTGCTATAAATCTCATATGATTGCACATTATATTTTAGATATGAGTGAATTTCAATTAATATTACATGACTAAAAAAGCTTATCGTATAGGGTTGTCATAAGAACATGTTTGAAATGGTATAACATAGAGAAGTCAATTCTATAAATCACTTAGAATTTATTCAAGTTTTCGCGAATGCTGAGATATATCAACCATAACAATAATAAATAATTGAGATTAATTTTTTTATTTATCAGCCTTAAAAGTTAATTGCGTAATTCATAATTTAAAGGAATAATTAATTGTGAGTGTTAAAGCGTAAGAACGATAATATTTGTTTACATATAATTTTAAGAAGATAAAAAGAACGTAGACTCAAGTCTTATCTAGTCCACTCAAACTTTATAAAGAGCTCATTAACTTCAACTTTGCATAATCTTTCCAAACCCCTTTTATGAATCTTAGACCGAAAGTGTTCACTAATTATCATATATAAAAAACCCTATCAACTTTAGTTAGGTTTTATAGTGAATGTCAAATTTTACTATGCACATTTATTAGTATATATGAAAAAACCTATCAAACTTTAGTTTTGTTTCTCTATTTTTCTTTAAAAAAAAAAAAAACAGAAGTCTTCATGGCTGCGTGCCATATGAAAAATATTTTGTCATTTTATTTTTGCTTTTGGAAAAATTAATTTCAATAATAATTATTAAACAATTCAAAACATATCATTAATCATGTACGATATCGTATTCCTTTTGCTTATGGTCATATTTATTATGACATAATATAGATGAGCAGATCCCCTCATCAAAATGAATCTAATTAAATCAAGACATTATATATGTTGTATTAGCCACGCTAATAATAGATATTAATTTCTCCATAAACTTATGAATTTAAAAAAGTCGAAATTATAGGAAATACCCAATAAAAAAACATAAATTTTGTTTTTACCCCCTGAAATTTGAAAAATTATTTTTAACCCCTCAAACAAACTAATTACATGCTATACCCAAAATACCCAGAATACCCCTAAGTATATAGGTGGCAGAAAGTGATGGAAAACAGTTTTGGATCACCGACCAAGCGGAAAACCGATCGGTTTTTGAGAGAAACCGAGGGAGAGCGAAAAACCGAGCGAGAGGCGACGCACAACCACTTTTTCCGGCCACAACGGCGACGATTCCGACTTGCCCAGAGGAGGATAGAGCTCGGGGGACGTGAGTGCTTTTGGCAAGGTTAGTTTTCGGTTGGGTTGTTGAGTTTTTTGATTTTCATTCGCGATTTGAACATGTTTGTGGAATATGGATGTTGGGTATTGCTTATTTGGTTTAGAATAGGTTGGTATTGACTGGGTTTGGCCTGATTTGTGGCTGATATGGCCGATTCCGACCATATGAGCGTCGTCTGGAACGCATCGGTTTTCCACCACACCTGTGGAAAACTGATCGGTTTTGCACCACAGGTGTGGAGGTGTGGAAAACCGATCGGTTTTCCACCACACCTGTGGAAGACCGATCGGTTTTGCACCACATCTGTGGAAGACCGATCGGTTTTCCACCACACCTGTGGAAAACCGATAGTGGAAAACCGATGAGTTTGGAAAACCGATTTTAAATGTTTGTTGGTTGAATAGTGAAAAACCGATACGGTAAACCGATGTTACATATGAAACTCTGATTGGGTGATGCACTTTGACATAGGTTTTTCGAAATGTTATGAATCATATCGGTTTTGTCAGTTGGGTTTTTGAGATCTGCTCATTTCAGGTGAAAAACCGAAGTAAAAAACCGAATCGGTTTTCCACATGTATGAAAAAGCGAATCGGTTTTCCACATCGGTGTGGAAAACCGATTCGGTTTTTCACATCGGTGTGAAAAACCGAATTGGTTTTCCACAGGTTTTTCACACCTGTGGAAAACCGATTGTTTATGTAGTGGCAGAATGGCTTTTAATCCTGATACTGATCTTTTTATCACTGTTTTTGTGTCCTACAGATGGAGTTCAAGTATAAATATAGTTTGCAAACAATTCCAAAGGAAACGAAAGGGATTACACATATTGGTCAGAAGTTGGTGAAGAAAATAGTTGATATCCTGACTGGAAGGAACTTGTATGACCGGTTTATAAGAGAGTGCCCATTCGGATATATGTTGAGGAATACCAACCATACGGCTGCCGGCTCCGTTCTATTATGGGTTCTCGCTAGAGAAGTGGAGGTGAGTGGACGTAAAGATGAAATGTGGTTTGAACTTGGTGGGAGCATATATAGGTTCGGGAAACAGGAGTTTTTATTGATTACAGGACTTCATTTTGGAGGCATAGACCGTGAAATTTTCCAGGCAACCCAAAATGACCCGAACAGTCTCCTACAGCGATGGTTCAATGGAGTATTGCCGACTATATCCGAGTTTGCTACATTTGTTGAGGCAAGAAGTCAGTTGAACCGTGAAGACGAGGATGTATTAAATGATGAAGATCTTTTAAAGTTAGCGAATATAGGGATTGCTTTTCATCTGTTTATGGGGCAGGATGAGAAGGCGAAGATGTCGCTATTTTTGTGGATCATCATTGAGGATATGGAGAGGTGGAACTCATTCCCTTGGGGCACATTATGTTATAGTGTCCTATTCCATTACCTCCGCATGGCATTGACTGAAGAGCGGATCAGAAAGCCACCGCGTAACATCAATATTTATGGCTATGTCTATGCGTTTCAGGTATAACCAATACCGTTAATATTTATTCCTTTGCAATGTGGTTAAATTAAGTATATGTAATATTTGTTTTTTTTGGCATTATAGTGGTGGTTGGTAGAAGTGTTTCCGGCATTGGCAAAGAGAATATCAGAAAGTGTCCGAGATTTACAAAATGAATTGCCAAGATGCTTGAGAAAGTCACTTAAAAGAACACCGACAATTATGAACAGTCTTGATGATTTATCTCCCGTAAGTGGCAAACGTCAACTATATTAGTTTAGTAAATTTATTGTTTGTTTTAATTACACTTACTTATATGAAGTATAACATTATAATGTAACTGTATACATGTATATAATGCAGATAGTTGGCTTAGAGCAAACCCTTGAGCCTACCGACGCCGAAAGACAAACGGCTTATTGGAAATCCTTCAACCCTAATAATTTAGTAACGGGTGAAGTACATAAATCTGGCGGGGGAGGGAGTGAGGGTGACAGTGAAAGTGATGATGATGCGGATGATGACGATGATGATGGCGATGATAGTGATGATGATGATGATGGTGATGGTGATGATGGTGATGGTGATGATGATCATGACGAGGTTGACGATGTTAGGGTAAAGGGTGATGATGTGGTAGAGGGTGACTCTGTCGCAAATGAAGACGTTCAAGGCATGCAATCATCATCAGAGGATTCCCTTTCAGAGTTTCGTTCAAAAAAGGTCCACGATATCCCAAACGTCCATCCTGAGGTACAAATCATCCCTTTATATGATTATCTACGGAATATGAACATTGTATATAATGTAAAAAATATGAACATTGTTGTGTGGTAGTATGGTGTGACGGAGAGACAGAGTCTCTAAACATGATAGACGAAGTGTAATTTATTATAAGCAGGTTATGTTTTTTTGGATACTTAAAAATACAGGGGAGACTCTGGCAAAATTTTTCCTACAATCGTATAACCGTGTCAAAATTTTGTTACAGGTGAAGCAGTTGTTTGAATATATTGTAAATTTACAGAAGACAACTAATGAGAAGTTGAGTAGGATGGAGAAGAGGCAGAAGGCAACTGTGAAGATCGTTGAGAGCATGGATAAGAGATTAAGACGGATGGAAAAGGATTTCTTATGGATTAGGACGTATCTCAGCGATAGCGATGATTCAGATGATGATGACGGTGACGACGACGATCATCGCGGTGGGAGCTTTGTCCCAGAGGAGCCCATTTATGTCCCGACTACAGATCAGCCAGCACCATCAGCTCTACATCAGGACGAGGGGGTTCGTCAAACATCTATCCCTGAGGACGAGAGGGTCCACCAGTCACCTATTGAGGTGGGCCAGTCAGACATCCAGCAGGAGATCCAGGATGTCGTTCTGGCACAGGGGGATCACCAGTCACCCATTCAGCAGGAGGAGCAGGAGCAGGAGATCAGCGGTGTAGCCGCTGCAGAGGCTGGGCCGGATGATGACCAGGTAGACATAATTTAAACAGTGTGTTTAACGTTGACGATTGAATTATAAATATTCTTTTGTGTCTTTGAATTTGAGTGCAGCAGTAGGGAGAAGACGGCCACGAACGGGCCAAACGAAAGACCAGGCCAGCAGCACCTCTACGGACTCCATACACGGATCCTGGGCCGGCGAAAAAGAAAAAAAAAAATTGTCCAACAGCAGGTGACAGAGGTTGCACAGCCTGTAGATCCCATAGAGGCCGTCTATAATGAATATAAAGCTTCAGCACATTTGGACCTTAGGTATGGAAAACAAAATAATAATTTCCTATAATCGTAGTTGTTGCCGTAACTTTAAATTTTTACCACTTTTTTAAAATTTTTTATTTTAGACGTGCGGTTGAGCGTTGCGCGTGGTGCGTGATTCCGACCACATTGGTGACCTTGGAGGACGAAAATAGTTGGTTGACTAGTGAGCACATCGATGCGTATTTGATATGCATACGAAACGGATGGTGGAATGAGGACGAGGATAGAAGATACGCCCTTCATGGCACTTCTTTATTTGTAAGTTATTGGTTGATAAATTTTTCTAATGTATCATTGAAATCAAATAACATTATTAATTTTTAAAATGTGCATGGCATTATGACCATGGAATACAATAAGCAATATGTCAACCAAGGAAAAAGATTTGATCCAGCTACAGCCACTATACCCCCAGAATGGCTGCCATTCGGATGTGGCAAGATAGATGCATCGGTCCCGTGGTGGTGTGTTGAGAATGTAAGTGTTGTTTTAATATTAGAGTCTTTTATTTGATAATTGGAATTAGTCCTACAACACTTACATTGAGAGAAACTGTAGGTACTATTGCCGTGTAGCTTGGACCAACAACACTGGGTCCTCTGTCGAGTGTGCTTGAAAGAGAAGAAAATCTATGTGTATGATTCCCGGGCGTCCATTGACATAGAGGTACGGCTCCGAGCATTGGAGCCGTTGGTGTGTTTTATGCCCGTTATGCTTCGCTTTATTGGGTTTTATGAGAGGACTCAATTACATATGCCAGCTGTAGATGAGCGATGGGAGGTTGAGCGTATTGATGAGTCAGCTGTGCCACAGCAACCCGATGGGTGAGTTGTTAGTTAATATTTAGTTATTAATTAATATTTAGTTATTATTTAATATTTAGTTATTAATTAATATTTAGTTAATCATGGAAGTTTTTAATTACCAAATAGTTAGTATCTCTGAATTGACATATATTTATGAAACAGGACGAGTTGTGGAGCATATGTCGCCATGTACGTACGGGACCTTTTGCAATCCAGGGAAAGTACATGGGAATCACGACCACGTGATACACCTGCGGACGCCCTCGCACTGAGGGCTTCGCTTGCACGAGATATTTATTCATTTTCACGTCCTTTGTATAAAGTAAATAACTCTGGAAAATGGATGATTGATTCTTACGTGGAAGTTGTACTTAAGTGACATCAATAAACAGTTAATTATCCATATCCTATTCAAGTTTTGACTTCAAGTATTTATATCAATCAGTGAAAACAATAATTTAGTTTAAATATTTTTTTAGTTATTAAAATATATTAATATAATTAAATAACAATAATTTAGTTTTTTATAATTCCACTAAATGAATAATTCCACTTAAAGAAATCATGAAATCAGTCGCACTAAATATTTCATCAAATGAAACCAATTTAAGTTAATTAATTGACATATATTAGAGTCTTTATTATGGTTAGGATATGTTAATTTAAAATTTCGAAATCATGAAATCATTGGTTTTGAATCATCCAACACTAATGATTTTATCAATTGAAATCAATTCAACTGAACGCATTGGCCTTTAGTTATTAAAATATATTAATATAATTAACTAACAATAATTTAGTTTTTTATAATTCCACTAAATGAATAATTCCACTTAAAGAAATCATGAAATCAGTCGCACTAAATATTTCATCAAATGAAACCAATTTAAGTTAATTAATTGACATATATTAGAGTCTTTATTATGGTTAGGATATGTTAATTTAAAATTTCGAAATCATGAAATCATTGGTTTTGAATCATCCAACACTAATGATTTCATCAATTGAAATCAATTCAACTGAACGCATTGGCCTTTAGTTATTAAAATATATTAATATAATTAACTAACAATAATTTAGTTTTTTATAATTCCACTAAATGAATAATTCCACTTAAAGAAATCATGAAATCAGTCGCACTAAATATTTCATCAAATGAAACCAATTTAAGTTAATTAATTGACATATATTAGAGTCTTTATTATGGTTAGGATATGTTAATTTAAAATTTCGAAATCATGAAATCATTGGTTTTGAATCATCCAACACTAATGATTTCATCAATTGAAATCAATTCAACTGAACGCATTGGCCTTTAGTTATTAAAATATATTAATATAATTAACTAACAATAATTTAGTTTTTTATAATTCCACTTAATGAATAATTCCACTTAATGAAATCATGAAATCAGTCGCACTAAATATTTCATCAATTGAAACCAATTTAAGTTAAACCAATTTAAATATTATTGTGTAACTTAAATATTATTATTGTGTATTAACATCAATAACAACAGCAATAATATGATATATATATTTTTTTAAAGAAATAATATTATATTATTGTGTAATTTTGAAACCAAAGCTTGATTCGGTTTTCCATAGATCTGGAAAACCGAATCGGGTTTTCAAATTCCTCTGGAAACCCGATTCGGTTTTCCAGGGATCTGGAAAACCGATTCCATCATTCAGATTCCCCCTGAAAAATCGGTTTTTCAGGGTCACCCAAAAACCGATTCGGTTTTCCAGGGTTACCAAAAACCGAACCGTTTTTCAGGGTTCCTGAAAAACCGATCCGGTTTTCCAGGGTTACCAAAAACCGAACCGGTTTTCCTTTGCATGGAAAACCGATTCCGCTAAAATATTGGACTTTCTGTAACTGATTGAAGCACTTATAACAGATGAATGTGGTGTGCGGACACAGTCAAGCAACTGTAACAGATACTAATCTATTAATCCGTTAAACAAAACTAAAAGCAAGACCAATGCGATTATAATACATCAATTTAACGAAATAAGATAACTTAAACATGCTTCAGAGAGTTCATACGCGATTCCTACTCATTGTTTTCATCATTATCCATTTCTTGATTGGTAGCAGGAAATCGCAGAGGACATCGACGTTGGTTGTGTCCAGTCTCATGACACAAGCGGCATCTGCGGGACGGTGGGCCGTTGTCAATAACAGATGTGCTTGGGCCAGCTTTCGCATCCGCAGAACCTGAGCTCATCCCACCCCTGGTAGAAATAGGGGGGTTAGGGCAACGAAGACGGTTGTGTCCCCTCTCGCCACATCTTCCACACTTTTTTCTACGACGATCTTCTCCGGCTGAAGGAATCCGAACTTCTTTCGGCCTACCTGGTTGTCTTTTTCCTATGGGTGGTAGTACAACCATACTTCTAACTTCCCCAGAAACATTCCAGCTGGCTAATTTAGGGACTGGATTGATCGGACTTGCATATGCAGCTTTCAACCATTCTGTGCTGTAATACTGACTGGAAAGTGTATCACAACTGACGCCCTTGAACCTGTCAAATTATCAGGTAATACAAGTTGAAGTGTATAGACATAACATGAAAAGCTGAAAGCAAACGTTGAAATATCATACCTGGCCACAGCACATGCATGAACACATGGCAACTGATCTAAGTTCCACTGCTTACATGTACATGTGTGCTCTTCAATATTAACCACCGCATCTCCTTTACTAGGATGCATGACACTGTACGTTACCGGTTCTGTAATGGGATATACACAACCTTCCGTTGCTAGATTTTTTGCCAACATGATGCGATCGTACGCAGCAGTGGTAACATAAGTTGTCAATTGAGCAGCAGCAATACGTCTATTATTAAACCATCTCTGCAGCACATTTCTTATATATTCATGTGCAGTTGTTACTGGCAAACGGCGTGCTTGCATCATACATTTGTTGAGCGACTCTGCAATATTGGTGGTCATCATTTCATATCTTCTTTTAGGACAATGTGATCGTGACCACCTGCTCACCCCAGCTTTAACCAAAGTTCCATGTGTCCTCGGATGTAACACTCGCATTTCTTCCAATATCCAGTTGCATTCCTCAGTTACATAACAGTATGCTGCATTGTAAAATGCATTTTCCACATCCGAACGCTTTTTACAATGCTGCTTTAGGTTTTGCCATAAGTGAAAAAAACATAACACATGTGGAACTTCTGGAAAAGCTTCTTTCATCCCATTCGATATGCTTTTATGACGATCGGATACAATAAGCAAATCGTCCGACACGCCGATCGCCAATCGTAATTTTCTTAAAAACCACGTCCACGAACAGTCTGACTCTCCGTCAACAAATCCATAAGCAATGGGATAAATCATCTCTTCTCCATCTTTGCATGCAGCAAAAAAAATCACCCCTTTATATTCACCTTTCAAATGCGTTGCATCAACAGCAACAACCGGTCTCATATAAGCTCGGAAACCCTCTATCGAAGCTCCAAGTGCAACGAAAGAATACAAGAACCGATCGTTTTCATCTCTCTCAATTGCTGTTATTGTGCCCGGGTTTGCTAACTTTAACATCTCAAAGTAGGACTGAAGCTGTTGATATGACTCATCCGCTTGTCCATACGCAAGTTTCTTTGCATATTGTAAAGCCTTCCAAGCTTTGCTATACAAGATTTGAACTCCATACTGCTCTAGCATTTCTCCAATCAATCGATTAGGTGTATACATATCTCTCCCCACCTTTCCCGCATACAACTTTCCGATGACAATGACCTTCACACTTTTCATATGTGATTCCATGGCTGTCTGACGACACGTGTGCTCCGCCTCATACTTCAACACAAACCACATCGAGCAACCCTTTCTGCATCTAGCACGAACTATAAAGCTACAAGTTTTGTCCTTGCAACTAGCCTCAAATCGCTCCGTGTCTGAACGTCTAACCCGATATTCAAATTTCGCTTTCAGAGCATATTCTCCAATAGCTATACTCATTTCTTCTTTACTATTAAAAAATGCTCCCTTGTATAATGAACCAAGTTGGTAGACGGTTGACATAGCACTTGAAGCAGGCTCAATGTCGCCCAGTTCAACACCAGGAACAATCCAATGTGGTTGTAAAGGATTGTTCTGAAATTGTAAACCTGAAAATCTTATTTCTGGAAACCCTTCTTCTTCAGACACATCATCACCTCGAGTTCCCTCGTTATCACTATCTCCAGTTTCCTCAGAATCACTATCCCGTATCTCACCACCATTATCATTTATGTCCCAATCTTCATCATCAGTACCATAATTCATATAGTCATTATTAACATCGCAAATTGGACTTTCTGTACATGTAAATTGGGTGCCAGCAGCATCCAGCGGATTATTGCTCCCAATTCCTGAAGTTCGATGAAAATGACTTTCAACCATTTGAGGATTTATAGGTCTTGACGTTTCTGCCTCGTTGTATCTTCTTCCTGGTATTGAGTTGGTGGCAATCGGAAAACCGATACGCCTGCTAACCTCAGCTCCACAATCTTTCACAATCTTATCCACATAAATCTCTTTAACATCAATATTTTTTATTGCCATCAAACCAACAACACCAAGATCGGACATGATACGTATCTTTTTAATTTTACCACTTGTCGCACTTTGTAGTAAATAATGTATACGAATATCCCACATTCTCCTATCAATACCAGCCTCTCTGTACACAATATCGACTAATGATGAAAAACTATTATTACTGTGAACCCCACACATGATCGACTCCCCTCCTACGTAATTACATCCATTCCACTCTCCGTCAAAATTGATTACAATTGTTTCTTGAGTCATTCCTGTAACGTTCAAATAAAATAATAAATCAATCTCATTTCAATTGGGCAACATTACAAAATACAATCTTATAATCAACTTAATTTATTATTTTAAATTAACTGTAATCGGTTTTTCAGTACGGTTTTTCAGTGCCACTGGAAAACCGTTCGGTTTTCCAGTGGCACTGAAAAACCGATTCGATTTTTCAGTGGAACTGAAAAACCGAACGGTTTTCCAGTTCCACTGAAAAACCGAACGGTTTTCCAGTTCCACTGAAAAACCGAACGGTTTTCCAGTGGCACTGAAAAACCGAACGGTTTTCCAGTTTTTGCTACGTTTTTAGCCACTGAAAAACCGATCACACAAAAATCGATCGGTTTTTATCGATTTTTCTGTGATCGGTTTTTAACAGAAACCGGTTTTTATCCCTGCAAATCTTCAATGTCTGACTGAAAAACCGAAATCGATTTTTCAGACGCTATTCGCCCCTGAAATACCGATCGGTTTTTCAGTTTTTCACTGAAAACTGATCGGTTTTTCAGATCGGTTTTCACTGACTGAAAAACCGATCGGTTTTTCAAGCCACTGAAACTGAACACCGATCTGAAAAACCGATCGGTTTTTCAGTCCTGAAAATCCGATCGGTTTTTCAGTCCTCAAAAACCGATCGGTTTTTCACTCCTGAAAAACCGATTATCACTCACGAAAAACCGATTTCGTCGCAGCTTCTGCAGTTTCCGTCGCATTTTCAGATTTCCATATCCATCAAAACCAATACAATCTTACAGCCCTAAACCATGCAAATATGAACTAAATAACCCAAAAACTAACAAATAAACATATACATTACCTTTGATCACCAAATTCTTCAACAATCAAATCCTTCAATGGATGCCACTAATGTTCAAAATCCTTCAATGGATATTGTGAGGAAGAAGATGAAGAGCAAATATAGACACTCAAACTCAAATCTCAGAAATCATCAATGCAAAAGTAGGTAGAGGAGAAATATGGAGGTTTTAGGAGGAAGATGAAGGTTAGTTTTGTAATTTTGAGTGGAAGATGAAGGTTAGTTTGGTGATTTAATCTTAAGGGTAATTTCGTAATCTTGGGTATATAATAGAAATAGTTTGTTTGAGAGGTCAAAAACAAATTTGATTAAGAATTGGGGTAAAAACAAAATTTCTCATTATATTTGGGTAAAATTCATAAATTTCCCTTTAAAAAATTTTATGTGTAAATACGGTATATGTTTATATATAACTTTTAGACGATAAAAATAAGATAGATAAATGTTTTTTTACTAAAAAAAATTAAAATCAGTCTAAATTTACCGTAATCAATTCTAATTATACGATCAAATATTTATTCCCAAATTTCATATGAAGAATTTATAAAATGTATTTGAAGTAAATACAAATCTTCTTCTGTGTGTCTTGAACTTTATAAATAACTCATTAACTTATTCCTTTCAAAAACCATTCAAACCAATGAAGCTTAGCACGAAAAGTTCACTAATTACTTTTATGATCCAACTTTACCGAGTAACTTTCACAATCATAAGATTTTGATAATCCCATGCATGTTTTAAAATTTCTCCCTAAATCATTCACATCATCATCATATTTTTTTGAACTAAACAAAATTTGATAATACTTTATTAAACCGCACTTAAACTCTATGATAGATATATTGTTTTCGCCAAAATCTCTCTATCATTCTCAAGCCAATAAACCAATTACAGACTTCATATTTGTTTTGTCAGATCAGAATTCAATACAATAAAAAATATACACGTTTAATCAATGTTGAATTCTTTAACGTTAGTATAAAAACATACTGTAAAATAATTTCTTAAAGTTGATAATTTGGTCAAAAGATTCCCTTAAAATAATCTCTAATTATCATCAGTATCAAAATGATTAGATGCAGCAACATAAATACAAAAATGCTACAGAATCAATCCTTTTCTGATCAAACAATTAAACCCAACCATCGACATTTAAATTTGTATTAGCAAGACATAAAGAAGTCCGAGTGAAGAAATCACGTCAATAATTATTTGACTTATGTTTATAGTATTCAAATAGACAAATAGCGTTGTTAGCACCCACTCATAATTCAAATCGTGAGTATAATTAGAGTTCAAATTTTAATATACATATTTACTAGTACGTATATAATTTGTTTTTCTTATATCATGGAGTAGATTTCTGTTTCAAAATATATATTAATATCTTTAACCTGGACAAAGATGATTAACTTCGTATGATCAGTATCATTATATTATTAAAATAATAAAAATTCTCTAATTAGGACTGATCGACTTTTTAAATATTAGTCGATTGCCACATTTCAATTCTCACCTATTTAAATTGAACAATTAGTGAGCTTTCACTTAACTTAAAATATATATTTTTTTATTTATAGAGCAATGTTGACTTTTTAAATATTTTATCAAAATTTATATTTAAATAATATAGTATGTAAGTCGTTAAAAATTATAAATCATATGATAATTAATATAATTTTAATAATTTATATATCATATTATTTAGATATTAATTTAAATAATATATGTAAAAAGTTTAATATTATTCATATATAGATCATAACGAGTGAGATTGTAATCCATACACATGAGTAAGAGAAATTCATAAATTATGGAGGAAGACGAGTGTATAACCCGCAACCTTTAATCGAAGAAGTGGATTTACGACGTTTTTACCGTTACGCCGGCGTCCAAGCTTCACTTAACCTGAAATATTCAAAAAGTGAGATGACTACAAAATCTTCTCACGACGAGTGGCATTCACCTATTGGATAAATCAAGCACCAGATATGAAGAGCGCACTTTGATATTTTTGGATAGCTGACATGGCAATGGAATCACAAAATTACGGATAATTTTTTTTAAAAAAAATCACAAATTCTAACCTCCTCCACTTCCAAACGTTCCTCGTATCTCCACCTCTCATGAGAAGCTGAGCTGTTCAACTCCTCCCAATCATGGCGAAAACCCTGATTTCATCTCCAACGTTCATCGGCACACCTCTTCCCTCATCATCATCACTCTCTCGCCATGGTCTCCACACCCTCCATCACCGTAGACTTGCCTCCACCAGAGTGAAGCTCAGCTTCCAAGAGATTCCTCCAATTCACTCTCTCGACTCCTCGATTGACTTCAACACTATCTTCACCCGAGCCGAGAGCTTGCTCTACACACTCGCAGATGCCGCCGTACAACTCGACTCCGCTTCCAGTGGCGCCGCCTCCGCATCCTCCACCGATGCTACTCCACAGAAAAGCGGTGGCTGGTTCGGCTTCATCTCCGAAGCCATGGAATTCGTTCTCAAGGTAACCTTAGCTCTGTGTATGCTTATACGTACTTTTTTTATACATGGACTGAGAGCCAGATATACAATTATGTATCGACGCGAGTCCATATTTGAACTAAGGACGGTTATCGAGTTGGTTATGATTATTAGACTTTCTTTCTTTCTTTTTTTTTTCTTTTTTTGAAAATTAATTGGTTAGTCGATTGATTTTGGATATATTATGAGAATTTGAAGAAAATATGTTGATTTGTTGTAATGTTTGTTATATTTTAAATTGTGTTTCAGATATTGAAAGATGGACTTTCAGCTGTGCACATTCCGTATTCATATGGATTCGCTATTATATTGTTGACGGTTATTGTTAAAATTGCTACGTTTCCGTTAACGAAGCAACAGGTGAGTGTATTTGCATCCTCTTTGTTTACAAGGAATATAACTTATGTGAGTTTGGTTTTCCTGCAAAGTTATTCAAATTCTTAATTTGAGTTGATCACCGTAGTGCAAGGAAGGTGTTGTTTTTTGTGAACTGCTTCGCAAGGTGTTGTTATTTTATTTTTTGGTTTGTGGGGTGGGGGTGGTGGTGGGGTTGTTTGTGGTAATTGATGCATCGTGGTTTATGATGTGATATAAAATTTAAAATAGATTTCAAGAAGACAGAGAAAGATAGAAAGAAGTTAAGACAAAAGGAGTTTTGCAAATTACTTTTGCCTCCTCCTATTTCACGATTCAAGTTACGTATATATAGTGAATCTTCCAGCAACTAGCATTAACCTTATAACTACCCACTAACCCATAAATACTCAAGTAACTGCCCACTAATGATTCCCACAAACCCATAAAATACCCAAGTAACTACCCACTATCAAACCAGTTGAACGGGTCAATATAACCCACTCCACTTCCATGCATGGCTCCAAGATACTTGCACTTATCATGATGCCTTTGTGGAAGTAATACAATAAGTTGTCTTTGAAGTTTTGTTGCTGTTAGTGATGAGCTTGTTAATGTGTAGGTAGAGTCAACACTAGCTATGCAAAACCTTCAACCAAAGATCAAAGCTATTCAACAAAGATATGCTGGCAATCAGGTGAGGCACATTCTCAGTTGTATGGATTTCATTTGACTTCTGAGGTTGAGCTGAGCAACCGTATTTCCGTCAATACTGATATGGCTATTTTTTCTATTATCCTATTTGCAGGAAAGAATTCAACTTGAGACATCACGTCTATATAAGCAGGCTGGTGTAAATCCCTTAGCAGGTAATATTTTAATTGATCATCAGAGATTGCATTTTCGTTTTGTATTCTCTCTCTTTAGATAATTAGAAATTACATCTTATCACATGATCATCAGAGGTGGACTTGGCATTAAATTGAACTATGGGGTATTATTGTTTGAGTGGAATGTGGTACATGTATGTTTAAGGATTTTAAGTTCTTATGTCAATCCTTTTATTTAGACTAAGTTGCCATCATCAGTATCTTCTGCTCTGGCCAATGTTGTTTTATTGTCTGCTTTTGTCTGTGTTTTTTCTTTTTCTAAGTTTTTACCATTTTTGTTTTCCTCATTCCTTATTTATATCTGATTAATGTGCACAATGCTTTTGTTGCTTATGCATGTCAATATCTTGTTCATCTCATAGGTTGTCTACCAACTTTGGCTACTATACCTGTTTGGATAGGTCTGTATCAAGCTCTTTCAAATGTTGCAAATGAGGTAATTTCGTTTGATACTCATAGTGATTAACTGATGTTGGAACATTATGTTTAGAAGTGCAGAGCAATTTCCTTATTGCTGACAATTGCATATTTTTCGCTTTAAGGGACTATTAACAGAAGGTTTCTTTTGGATACCCTCCTTGGGTGGGCCAACTACAATTGCTGCTCGGCAAAGTGGAGCTGGCATCTCTTGGCTCCTTCCTTTTGTGGTAATTACATTTACACTTTATGTTCTCTTGATGCATGAAGCTAATTATTGTTTCTCCTGCTTCTTTTATATGCGCTCAACATTTAGCCCCTTTCTTTCACAGCCTTCAGAATGTTACTAATGCAACTGTGTACTTTTGAGTTGAAGCTAATATGTGCAGCATCTATGATGCATTAAGTTAATCAATTTCTGTGTTTGGAAATGGGTTTTTCTGTACATACATATGGTTTCACTTTTATTAAACTAGAGCTGCATGTATCCACTTTTACGTCCTTGTATGAATTGCAGTGGTACCCTTCCTTCCTGCCTTTGATCATTCATCCTCAATTAGGCTTTTCTATTTTACCCAAATATCAATAGGAGCATAACTTGATAGTACTTTTCGTTTTACTTTTTTTTTTTTTTTTGCCAAAAAATTCCTTTGAGAAGCATAAATGCAATCGAATAATATAAGAGTGGTAGTTTTTATGTGTCTCGATGTTATTAAGACGTGGCATCATTTTAGAGTATATGGTTCTGAGTTTTCTTTTTTTTTTTTCTTTTCTTACTGGAACAGCATTTTACACAAAGATTGTTTATTTACTAATTGTGGTCCTTGTCCTAGGGTTTTCTTCCGTGGATTGATAGATGCGTATAAGTTTAATTTTCTTATCCAAACTAGATTGTTTGAGGTTCTGCTATTCTAGTCCATTATGATTTGTGAGTCATTTAGGGGGGGAAAGAAATGATGGGTTTAATGTCAACTATGCAAGCATTGAATAAGGTGGAAGCTCAAATGAAATTAATGTTTCTCATGAGTTTGGGACTTTTGGGATTCTGAAACAGTTGCATTGTGGTGCTTTCCTTAGAAAGATGTATTTGTCATACTTTGGTGTCTCCTTCCCTGCTAACTTTTTATTACTGTTTTATTGGGTCTTGGGTACATTTAAGTCTTATTCAATTTGGAAATAGCATTTTTAATGTGGTAGAAGTTTTTAAGAGCCTTAGGAGTTACTTTTTATGTTTAAGAACTTTGATGATCCAGTTCCTCAAGTCATTGCATTTTCCCTTGGTTTCTTAGATTAACTAACTCAGAAGCAAACATCCTTACTGATATAGGTCCTTGTATATAAGAGATTTGATTTTCTCATATATATTACTATCTTCTTTCTTTCTTTTTAATAATTTTACCATTATATATAACAAAAATCCAGTCTCCAAGACCTATTTCTTGGTAGTTCAAAGAAGGGAAAGAAGTGCATTCTAATAATTGGAAGCTTAGGTTTTACCATGTTGGTTTATGTGTTGGCTTATTTAGGTCTTATTTTAGTTTCTTTACATTAGGTTGTTATACATAAATTAATGTATCATAAGTGGCAACCATGTACAAAAATATGAATGTTGTTTTTTCACCTGAAAGAATTTTGATATGAAGGTAGTGAATCAAGTGTTCCTGCTTTATCAATTTTTTTTCCCTTCTTTGTTAGTCTATTTTGGGCCCTGATTCTCATGTATTAAATGTTGATGATTGATTTATAATTCATGATTCAGGATGGTCATCCACCGTTGGGCTGGCATGATACTGCTGCATACCTTGTTTTGCCTGTCCTTCTTGTGGTTTCTCAGTATGTTTCAATGGAGCTCATGAAGCCTCCCCAGGTAAGAAAATGATTTTCTTTACTTACATTTGCTTCCATTTTATTTCTTGTTCAAACAAATTTACAGTCCTGAATTGATTTGTGTTGACAGACAGATGATCCAACCCAAAAGAACACACTTCTTGTTTTCAAGTTTCTTCCACTCATGATTGGATACTTTTCCCTGTCTGTCCCATCAGGATTATCGATTTACTGGTTGGTTTCTTGTTAGCAATTTTACCAAAACAAATAAATTCATGTGTATGCTCTATATGTATTTCTGCCTGTCACTGGGCTACATGTCTTTTGATATGTGCAGAGTTTGTGAAAATGTTCGTTTTATTTAAACAAAAGTGTTCTGTTTTCACTATCATTTCCAGATTTCCTCAAATTATACTTTTGATGAAGGATAAATATCTGTAGTAATAGAAGTCCCAGTATCTTGAATTTTCTCATATTACTGGAAGTGGTAGTGCACATATTTATGTAGACACGTCTGCATCTAATTGGACACACGCACCCCTCTGAGGTGTATTGCATTCTTTATTGTTTTTGGTTCTCTATACCTCAGATACATGTATAATTTGAGTCTTAAAACAGAAGGCCATACATAAACTGTGTCATGCACGTGCCTGCTTGCTTGGTTTTGTTTTGTTATTGCATCACCCACAGATGTGTTTCATCTTCCTTTTGATTATAGTGGGTCCCTGATTTGTTTGTTAAAAGCATTTGCTTTTGTCAATCACTTCGTTAACTGCGCCATGTGGTTTCTAGGTTTACAAATAATGTCCTTAGCACGGCACAACAATTGTGGTTGCGCAAATTAGGAGGTGCGAAGCCTGTCGTTAGTGAGAATGCAAGTGGAATCATCACTGCTGGACAAGCAAAACGATCAGCTTCTCAGCCAGCTCGGGCTGGTGAGAGGTCAGTTTTTTGTTCCTCTGACATTTGTACTTGTATTGTTCATGGCTTCAGTGGTGTCTTACTGACAAAACTGGTAATTTCAGGTTCAGGCAATTCAAAGAAGAAGAGAAGAGAAAGAAATTGACCAAAGTGTTGCCAGCTGAAGAGGTTCAAACTGAGGATTCTGCATCTGATTCTGAAGGTGAATCTGAAGTAGAGACCAATGACAAGGTAAAATTCAATTTAACGACCATTAGAGTAATATAAAGATGGCTCTTCTGACTTGTATTCTGGAATTTACATCAGTGTAGAATCTAGAGTGTAAAAGATAGAATTACATTTTTCATCATCATAGTTTACTGGAAAGCGTGAGATGGGAACCCACCACTTGTTCCCTAGCATCATTGCTACCAGTACAATTTTATGAGCTTGCCGTAGTATCTTGCATTAAAGTGGACTGCTGTTGCATGTTAGAGTCCTTTAAGATAACTCAAAGATAGGTTTTCGTGGGACCATGGATGGGAAGGCTTGATTTTCCTTGTGTGTTGTACTTTTTCTGTCCCTGAAATGACTACGGTACTCATTCTCTCTTACATGCATACTGCTGAAATTCTGTGGAGTAGGAATGATGGAAAACAAGTGAATTATCTGGCATGAGAGCTCGTCATCTTTGACATATTTAAAGTTTCTCAGAGCATTTAACTTAACACGATCAGGGTTTGCTGTCTTAGCTTCATTCTGGCAGATATAGGTGGTCTCCAGTGTGCAACTCCTATTGAATTACAGACGTGTGCTGGTGTGTGTTGTTTGCACATGTACATGCTAGCACATGTATCCATGGGACATTTTTCATGCAATAATTATATGTTGGCATGAATGGAAGCCTGTGTGGCCTCTGGCTCAAGAATGGGTCAAGTATAGTATCCATTTGCCCCACTATCAGTAGGAGGGAGATGTTAATTGACGCAGGTCAAGCTCATTTTAATTTATAATATAATTCACTTTTAGCTGACTGCAATTAGTAGAGAGAGAATGTTGGTGTAGATGATTTTCACAGCATTAAGATTGAAAGACTGGTACAATTCCAAACATATTTTAAAATTTCACGTGTCTGCAAATTAAAAGAGAGAACATCAAGGTTGGGATACGGTTTGTTATTCATGAAAAATTGGGTACATTAGCTGACATCACAGACGGTAATCCACGAGTAGGTTGATGACTAATGTCTGGGATGTCTAAATATTGATGTTGTGTAGAATCTTTTTATTATCCAATAAATAAATTATGCTAACAATCCGATGTTTTGAACTAATGAACTGTTTCCTAACAGGGTGAAGAGGTTCTGGAAGGAGCATTTGCTTCTAGTATTAGCAAACAGGTTCCTTCTCGGCCAAGGAGAAGCAAGCGTTCAAAGCGAAAGCGTGCTGTATAAGTTGACACAACACTGATTTGTTGTAGTTTAATGTGAGTCCTGTATATTTCAAATAAAATTCATTTGGTTAATACATAGTAGCCATTTTTATGCTGGCTTATTTATTAGAATTGGCATTGCAAATAACGATATTATTATGTCCACTTTGTAACTCCTGCAATATTTAATTGTTCTCTTCGGAATTTCAGGAACCATATAATTGAACACTAGAATAAGATTCGACACGTCTTCCCATTTAACAACTCTTGCATTGCATGTGTTTTATAGCCTAAAATATCGTTAGAATAAGAATTCACGAACTAGCAATATCTATAAATTTAAATCAAAATCCATCTTTGTACAAGCACAATAACCTAAGGATCTAGGTTTTCTGCAACCTGCTTGAATACGTCTAACCTTTTAAACTTCTGGGAAGAAATGTTGTGACCGTGATTGCCCCATATGTTGAGGAATTCCTTCCGTCCCTTCAATTCCTTGATGGTGGGTGATGATTGCCTACTGGGTTGGGCCCGGATGGAGTTTTAGTTTTGTGCAACTTCTTCATTTCATCCTGTATATATTTGTCATTGCATCAATTAAAGCCTCATTTGATATAGTTTTTCTAAATAGATTTTTTAATAGAGTTTTTTCAAAAATAAATCTTTTATTAATAGAGTATTTTAAAAAAAATTATTGATTATTTGGTTGTCAATTAAAAAAAATCTTTTAAATTATAAATTTACTAAAAAGAATTAAATAATTTCAAGTGCATAGTGATGTTAAAGTTATATTATACATTTCAATTTTTTAAAAAGCTCAAAAAGATCTACTTAGAAAAGCTTAAAATTTGGGCTTCTCCAAATAGACTTTTTTTAGCTTTTTTAATTGCCTAAATATTATACAATGATGAAAATCAAATGACAAAAAAAAAAAAAAATCAAGTAGAATTTTGGATATTAAAAAAATACTTTTAATTAGTAAATAAACTATACCAAACATACAATAAAATTCATAAAACCCTAAAACTCTACCTAACTGACCAGTTAGGTTACGTTATCGGGATAGCCAACAGTAATCAAATTATGTTCATTCATTTAAATGCAATCAAATGGCCTCTAGTATCTGTCCTTAGATGGTTTCTGATATGGATAGATTTATCGTATCGATAATATTAGAAGACCCAAATGAAAATTATAGTTTGAATGTGAAAGACTACATGTTCTTACCCAAGTAGGTATTACTCTTCCAGCGCGTGAACTTGGGCTGGGTAGGAAAGGTCTGACCTTGAACTGAACTGTTGGAAGAAATGGAGAATGATCATTCATTAGAAGTTCTGCAGAATTTAGGTATAGTTTACTAGAAAATACTTAAGTGAGCACTTTTGCAGAACGCTGTTTAGAGTAAGAAGCAACTAGAAAACGTTAGTCCTACAGCGTACGTCTCCATAAAACATGTCAAGTGTTCTTCTTTTCGAAAGTCACTTTTCAAGTGTTTTTGTAAGTCTTAAAATTGTCTTTAGTTTGTTGCAGTGTGATACTACAATATACAGAAATACTGTCAATTGTTGAAAATGTTGAAATAATTATTTTTTTCCTCTAATACTCTTCAATTTTATGCATACACATGTCCATGCATAAGCTAACATGAACACACAAACAAAAATAGAGACAGAGGCTTAATAGCTTACCAGATTCAACAGCCGGAGCCATGACTATGGTGAAGCATTGGTGTTGAGAATCAGCAACCAGGAGCCATACCAAGACAAAGCAAATTAGAGAATGTTTTCTCATCTTGACTCTGAGATATGGTGCATTAATTGCCACAAGTGAACGGAGTATAATAAGCTTTTAGGTGTGTTAGGGGGTGAATCCACAAGCATATTTATCGGGTACAACTTCAGTAATCATAACAAAACTTGAAAATTTGCAAGAATGTTTTAAAACAAAAGTGGTTGAGTATCCTATGCGATTTCATGGTGAAATGGAAATGATGAGATCTCATGTCTGGGGGGGTTAACTTTCACTTCATTGTGTGGATTGACTTCTTCACTGTTATCATTGCCTCCATGATAAAATCATAAGTAGTTGTTATTATTTTCTTTTTGAGTGCTTCCATCCAAGCTGTCGGCATGGTTTTTAAGGGTCCCCCCATTGTGCTTATTGAAAAATCTCACTTGTGTCAATTTGCTGTTTTTGTTCTTTGCTTTTAGGTAAATCTTACTCCATCCCTTTAACTTTGAATGCTTGTGAGCCAAAAACTTGGCAAAGAAATTTTCAATTTTTTTTTTAGTCTTTTCCCCTGTTAGTCATACCTTATTCGATATGATGTCACGGTTACGAGAATTTTGGATTTGGTGCTTGATATTTAAATAAGGAATTTGGTTTACTAATATGATTTGCCAATATGAACCATCAATCCTGGATTGCTCATGTTCTAAGTGAAAGTCATTCCACACCGTTAGGTAGCAATTTTCTATGATATTTAATGGTTGCAACCTAATAAGCATATACAAATCCATAGCGTTTTATATAACCATCAAAATTTTGCTTTTTGCTATGAGTTTGAAGGAGATATCTTCACAATCTAGGTTTTATTTTTGGCCATAAGTTTTAGAGCTTGTTTGGCTGGGTTTTTGAAAAATCTCTATTTCTAAAAAGTCTACTTATAGTATATGTATAGAAATAGATCTTTTGAAAAATAAAAAAATTGAAGTTGTTTGGTTAAATCATATCTCAACTAAAATGTTAAGGATATTATTATTTCAAATATTTTATTTTCGTAACGTATTTTCATATCAATCATAAAAATTTAAGAATATTTAAGTTAAATGAATCGATTTTAAAATGTCTATTCAGAAAAGCTCCCCCTTTTGAGCTTTTTTGTCTAGTAGAGGTTTAACCTCTATTAAAATTAAAACTGATAATCTAAAAAGTTCGACCAAGCATCTCTAAAAAAATTAAATGGAGGTTAGTAGAATTTTAACCTAGTAGAAAGCTCCAACAAACAAGCACTTCTTTTTTTTTTTTTAACAAACCATCAAACAAGCACTTATTCAAACATTCTTAACATATTTGATCATTATTATGACTTAGTTTGTGGTCTAACATATAGAATGTGACATTAGATCTTTATAATAACGAACGAACTCATTAAGTCTAAACTTTTTTTTTTTTTTAAAGCAAACACCAATCTTACTTTTCAAAAAGAGTAAATTTGACATTTTAACTTCCATTTAACATTCGCGTTAAAAAAAAAATGACAATAGGGATGATTTTGAGTAAAAATGGACCAGGAGTAGAAAAAAATAGATTTTTTCAAATTACGGGTCGTTTTAGGAATTCTCCCTTCAAAAGTAAAATTACTTATATTCATTATGATACAGATGACTCCTTGCTCTTCGTAGCTAAACAAATTATAAATGGAAGTTGTTCATTGAGATTTTGTTTTCGTTTTCCTGGAATCTTAGGATGTTAACCATTGATTTCGCAGGGTCACTTATGGCCTTTTTACTTTGAAAAAGTTCGGTCAAGCAAATAAATTTTATGAAAATTACTATTTGGCCCACGCATTCGTCAAGGGAATTTTCAGATTTGATCTAGCTCAATCAGAAAATTCGAAACAAATATAATATAATTATTCAGCACAGTGTCTGTTGAAGGTGAGACAAATTTGTGTATCCCCACAAATATTTGTGGATTTTGTAGCTCTGGCTTGCATGAATATTTTGGTTAGAATGTCAAATTAACCATGATAATGATTTGACTTGATTTCACTAATAATAACAGAATTGGACTGATCACCCAACCATGACAACCAGAGCCTTGACAACATTACGAATATGCAACTTTTCACCTTAGAAGTTGGCTTTAGAGGAGCAGACATATAAATATGAATTGACTTGCTAGGTGTTGTGCCCCATAGATTGTTGAACAAATTTCATATTTCAATTATATATATATATATTTTTTTTTAAGACTGAGATCAGCTCTGAGTAAACTGAAACCAGTTTAGAATACAATTGGGACCAGTAGTGATAGGTGTTGTGGCACTAACCAGGGATCAATTTCCAATTATGAGAAAGATCAACCCACACCGGAAAGATAAAATTGCCACAAATGTAGTCCTAAGCATTGGAATCTTGCACTTCTATCAGAACTTAGAAGCAAGGCAAGAGTGGTTGTCATCAATGTGACAACCTACCACACTCGTTTAAATTATAAAATTTAATATTTAGTTTTACAATAAGATAAATATATAATCATGTAATAAATTTTATAAATTTAACGTTTAAATGTACAAACGAAACGTGGGCGATGCTTCCCCAATCTCATCAAAGCCCAACTATGAAGGTCCATTTAATTGAGTGACTTAATCCAGTAATAGTTGGATGCTTCCAAGCTAACAACAGATCTACTCGGGGAATTCAAGAGCAACATAGAAGCACTAAAAAGACCGTTTTGCGTAGGCTCTAATGTGTTCACTTCCTAGTTTTGGACTCCATGGGCTGGTCCAAATTAAGTTACCTGTACAAATCAGCCGATAACTCGCGGACGAGCTCAATACAAAGTGGATACGAAACCTTCTTATTTTACTCAATACGAAAATCGAAGAGTAGTTCAAGATTACGCAGTACAATAGTAATAATCACGTGTCAAAGTATGTTTCTTCAAACTCAGATTATGAGAAAGTCTAAACTTGAATTTCATAAATTTTGAAAATTGATTATCTTTTATATCATAGACAATGGAATTTCGCATGCATAGTTTCATGAAATTGTATGCTTCCAATTGATAAAACGTTAAGAGAATGATCAAATCATACTCCCAAACATTTTTGTCTGCACAACTGCACTAGCTTAAATTACAATATATATATAAATCCAACGGATATTAATGAACTTTAATATTTGTTAAACTAAACTATGACGATTTAAAGAAAGAAAAAAAATTTAAAAATCTGATTACACTCGTTACAATTATAATTTATACAAGGTGCATGGTACAATATAACCATACCTATATTTATATAATTTGTATGAAAATTGACTGTATAAAACTCTAATTTAATCAACAATCAGCAAAATCAAATACTTATAATATATGTGTATTACCTCTTAATATAAGTAATCATTTATTTCTTCTTTCATCAGTATAATAAGAGTTCAATTTTTATTAAATATATTTTACAAACTTATTTAATTAGTTTTCTTTTTATACCATAAAAGTAATTATCTTTTGATTATTTAAATAAGTATTGGATGGTAGAAATAATTATCGATCTCAATGACTTTAATAGAGTTCCAATTCGTCTGTCACCAACTTTAAGATAAAAATACTATTGTTACAAAATAAAAGGCGAAAATTACAGAAGAGGGATATGAGGAATATCCGCATATGGATTTCGAGTATGGATAGAATGTGCAAGAGACTTAAGAAGTGTACACGAATGAAGATCATTTTGAGGGGATTGGGATTAGGACGTAGGCCATTCTAACAAGTAGAAACCGACAAAGACCTCGTATGTTGTGTTGTAGCTTTAATGTTGTCATCTTTTGCCAACGTGTTTGTCGTGATCGTCAACCTCGAACTCCGCATAAACGGCACCGTTTGTGGCTTTGGGATGATTCCTGGATGTCTAGTCACCTCGTCCTTAGAGCCCTACAGCTCCACATTTGCTTTTCTAGTGGCAATTCCGACAACACAACCCCAAGGTTTTCACAGTGATTATCAAATTTTGCGAACTAGGGTGTAGCTAGTTTCGTTATTAATATACCAAATCTTTTAGGGTGGGTGGTTTATTTTATTACAAGGAATTGAATTCCCCTCTACTGTGAAAAAAAGATACGATATTTTGTTCAATTTCACCCCCTCAAAAATAAAGGTTAAGTCCAATTTCTTCCAATTCTGAATACCAAACAAATCCTAAGCTGATTAAATTAATTATAGTTTATAATTGTTTTTGCAACTGAACAACTGAGTTTTTAATCTAGCAATAACAACTGTTTGTAGAACTTAGATGGAAACGATATTAAATTTAGAAACTACAGTAAACACTTTATAACAACAACACTTTTAATTAAAAAAAAAACACTTTTATATGTTTTTTTTTTATGAAAAGTATGCATATATAAAGAATTAAAACCACTAGAAAGGTGGAAATGATGTACATCAAGAGCTGCTAGTTTCCAAGCAGGAAAAGCATGTAGCCAAATGGTAGAACTATTAAAACCAAGTGTCCAATTCGCTTGGTTTATGTGCTATGAACCATATATAAAGAATTAAAACCATGGGCAACTTTGTTACAATCTCTATAGTCAAAAAGAGGGGACCTGTACTATGTGTAACAATGAGAGATTGTATGTCATGAACAATGTTATTGATATTGACAAAAAGGCTTTATGAATATCACAAATTTTAATTAATTCTTAATTATACTGAAGTTTCGTTAATTGCAATATACATAAGCATGTCTGAAAGCCTTTTCTTTCAAAGCTCTCTTTCTTAAAAACCGAAAAAAAAAAAAGACCAACAATTTAAAAAAAAAAAAAAAAAAAAAAAAAAGAAAACCATTTTCTACCTTAGCTGGTTTCAAGAAAGACGACGAACAATTGTAAAAAAAAAAACAGTTTCTACTTACCTGGTACTAAGTAACGCTGCGGTCCATCAGTATATTATAAATAATTTAAACCTTTTCTTTTATCTATTTAGTTAGTATCCATTTGAATTTTTAACTTAAAATGAAACTCTAAATCCATAATCTTATTAAAATAAATACGAAAGAGTTAGCGGTCAATCGCAACTTCAGTCCTGTTCTTGTGATAGACAATGATAAGAGAATGGTTCATTAAACAGCTGTTAAGGCAAATTCTGTCATGCAAAGACATCATCCTTTTTTTTCAAAAGGATCTTGCTTTGGCATATGCTATTGCTTTTCGTTCATTCATGCAACTTATAAGCCCAGTTGATTTGGCCTCATCTCCCCACAGAAATGATTGCTATTACATTTATTCCTACCCCTGAAAGCAAACATGCCAGTTGCCCCTGACACTGGTCCATCTTTTTTAATCTTCATATAAAATATAAAGTAACAAAGTCTTGAATGCTTTATCGAACATGACTTAAAATAATGGATCAAATCTGCCATAATACAAAGTAGAACTATTTTTCAAATTTTGTCGCAGGTTTTCTTATTTTAAAGCAACCAGAAGAGATAAGTTCATCACCAGTCTACGCCCAGGCGCCCAGCAAACAAAATCCATTCAAACACGAAACAAATCCTTGTACATAATCAAACTAATTCATATTCAGCTAAGAAGACATTTCAGTCCTTATAGCAAATAGACTTTGAAGCCACAAGTTAAAACCTCTTTCCCTTGTCAATGGTTCAAAACGATACTGACATTGCACGTCAATGTTTTCTGACCAAAACAAAAGCAAGGTTATTTCAGTCATTTTACACTACATGAACAGTTTCCTCCTTCACTTGCTGTTATAAGTATCAAGCAAACACATAAACTTTTCTCACAATTGAGTTTTCTTTGTTTTCTCAAAACAACAATGGCTCCTCTAACTCCACTTTCTTCTCTTCTTATCGTCTCTGCAACAACTCTCCTCATTGTCTCCTCCATGGCCGAAGCCTACACGAACTCAGGTCTCATCCTAACCCTAGTCAACAATTGCCACTACACGGTTTGGCCAGCAATCCAGCCCAACGCCGGCCACCCAGTCCTCGAAAAAGGCGGGTTTGCTCTCCACAGCTTGACCCACCGCTCCTTTCCCGCCCCGACCCAGCACTGGTCGGGCCGGATCTGGGCCAGAACCGGTTGCAACTACAAGAACGGCCATTTCTCCTGCACCACAGGGGACTGCGGCCACCGCCTTGAATGCAACGGCCTCGGCGGAGCCACACCCGCCACGTTGGCGCAGATCAGCATCCACCACGGCCACAAGGACTTCTCCTCCTATGGCGTTTCCCTCGTCGACGGCTTCAACGTCCCGTTGACTGTGACCCCACATGAAGGCAAAGGAGTCTGCCCTGTCGTCGGCTGCCGAGTGAACCTGCTTGACACGTGTCCTGCCCAGCTGCAGGTGAGGTCCCCGCCAGGTCACGGGCCTGTTGTTGGGTGCAAGAGCGGGTGCGAAGCCTTCGGCACGGACGAGCTCTGCTGCAGGAACCACTACAACAGTCCACAGACGTGTAGGGCATCGAGTTTCTCTGAGTTTTTCAAGCACGCGTGTCCCGCCACCTTCACTTACGCTCACGACAGCCCCTCTCTCATGCATGAGTGCTCCTCACCACGGGAGCTCAAAGTCATTTTCTGTCACTAGCCTCTCTATCTAGCAAGCTAGCTAGTCACTGTTTTAGTTAATAACATTCTCATAAACAAAGAGAGAAAAAAAAATGTAAGCTTTGTGTTCTCAGCTTTCAAGTGAGAGTGGCTATGGTGTGTTATTTTTAAATGATTTGGTATGAAAAATGTAACGTTTGAGTTTTGTTAACTGTTTCTACTTTCATGTATGCTCAATTGCTGCTTATTAAAAAATTTTAAATATTGCATGTTTTTGTCTATGAGTTTATTTTATTTTATTTTTTTTGAGCTGTTTGTTTATGAGTTATTTATTTATGATTTTGATATAATCAAACTCAGTTCTTAGTTGGGTATACAGTAACTTGTGTATATGATAGAAGTGAACGGAAGAGGAGGAGAGAAGGGGTGCAATGCGCACCGGGGCTGTGTACGGCGATTGTTTTTCAAAAAGTTAATAGGAGTATAGGACACGAATCTCTGAAAACAGACTGAAATGGGGCAGAGATGTTGAACACGACAGACCATCATGCATGCAGAACGATGCATTTTTTAAAAAGTCTCCACGATATTTCCCATTTCTTTTTCACTTTTATTTTTTATAACTCAAAAGACCGAGCTTTCCCGGCTTCTTTTCTTGATATTGCCAATTTTTTTCTTTTTGTTGTGCTTTTCACGTGAAAGGTTTTGTTGTGCGCTATTGCTGGTTCTGGCCCATCTTATCCTAATAATGATATAATGGACTGTACATGTAACAGACCCACAAATAATTCATGATGCGAAAGAACCAGATCATTGGATTTAGACCCGATTGGACTAAACTGGCTGGATGGATTGCGCTTCATGTCATTTGTTGTCCAGAACGGGGGTGGTTGGGCCAGAATCATTAGCCTTAAATACGAAGTTTCGTTCTGGGCCTAAATCTCGAAACAGCACCAATTCTGGCACCGTAGCACATTGCGTGAGACATTGACATTTTTCATTTTTAGGTATCACTTGCTGCGATATTAATACGAACCTGAGACATGGTTAAATTTACTAGTAGTTATTTGTCACCAAATCAGTACAATAGCATAGCATAGCATGATACACCTGACTTGGGATCATCCCAAAAAACTGATTTTAATTTACAAAAATATCTATTTTATCACTCATGGTTTCATTTTTATCAAAAATCTCCTGTAATATTGATAAAAACACTCGAAATATCCCCTAAAGATGTGAAAAAAGACAATAATATTTTCAATAGTCATAAATTGATGATGAAGTTATAAGGTGTAAAATAGTCATTTTTGTTAATTTTTTAATATCGGAGAGGATTTTGATAAAAATAAAATTATAGTGATAAAATAGATATTTTTACAAATTAGAATGAACTTTTTGAAATTGTCCCCTGATTTTAAATGAAGTGCTTTAACGAAACTATGATTGATGAAATACGAGGGTGTGCCCAAAATTTATACTCATAACCAGTTTTTAATTTTTAGTGTCTAACTGGTTAATATTACGCTGCCAATTCTTATTTTGATTTTAAATCTAACTACTAAAATTTAAAATACTTTAATTTAAAACATTTATAGATTAAAAATAATAATAATGTGACAAGTAGAAAAAAAAATTGCAAAGTATAATATGACGCACAAACTAATTCAGATTAGAAGTTTAACCGGTCATATAAGTTCTTCGGTCCATCACTCTCCTTAAGGGCTTGGCCTTTATTTACTGATTCTTTTTTTTTTTTTTTTTTAAACAGACTTTATTTACTGATTCTGATTTGAAAAATTCAGGTCTAGATACAACTGTGCCTGACTTCTCTGAATTATTTATAGTACTAAAAGAAAAAGATAAAGAAAAGGAAAGACAATGCCTGGCCTTTTGATTTTTGAGTATTTTATCATTATTGAACATTTACAATGAGTTGAACTCCACTGACTCGGCTCCAGCTAATCATTTATATGTAAATTCTGAATTCCATCTTCGTCTAAGAAGTGGAATCACCTTTGTTTTTGTTATAAAATTGTATATAAACACCAGCATCACTACAGTAAGTGCAATAATTTATCATTGTCCCTATAAAAATAAAAACAAAGCCTAAGATTCAACTAGGTCGGGTCATGCTATGGTCGGGCTGTTGTATCGATATGACAATGTTATATCTACAGGTTTTAATGTTATTGGTAAACGTTTCGTATGTTGTGATCCGCATTGACGTTGCGCTTTTCATGATAATGATAAAAGTCTTTAAATCTCATTTTTATGTATATTTAGCAATATGCGTGGAAAGACTTCTTCAAATATTATAGAAGTAGATTTTGAGACTACAAATATATTGTTTATTTTGATCAGTTTCCAATTAACCCATAACTCGATTATTGTTGCTATAGAAAAGCACTATATACCTATTTTTTTTGTCAAAAAAATAAATAAAACCGAGACGAATTTAAGGTATAATCGATATGATATCAGTAATGATAAACATTAGAATTAACTCTTAAAAATTGGAGAGACCAATCCACAAAGAGTGAGGAAATAACCCACAAATAGTGGAAAAAATTATTATACATTACGGTGGTGGGTGAGCTTGAACTTAACACTCCAACATACCAAGTGAGATGTCGAATCACTGAGGTGACATGCTTTTGCTACTATGTAGATCAATGTTGAGTGAGATTCTAAATGCCCGAATTGTGATTTCCTACCAATACAATAGTTAGAGAATAGCAATTCCACTGGCGTGAGCTCTTCCCAAATTCCATCAACCTCCTTTTCTTAATCCACAACTTCCCTGTTAAATAATTCTTGATGATATTATGATTCATGGCACTCCATGGATTTTCTCGATCGATTTTCAATCCATGTAATGATGCTGTGATTTGAACATTAACGTGAAAACCTCAAGTGGGTGGGGCAGCGTGGCCCACCAGGCCTACTTATATAGACCATATTGGGTTCAAATGAGGCCCACGGACTAATTGACATCAAGCCATTTCTTCGATTTAATTGTCATTTTCACAGTCACCACTTTGATGTGAATTCCCACCACCCTCTACTGGGTAACCTTTCGTACCAAAACTAGATTTTCTTGTCAACACCCTTCACCATTGGCCAGCTATATTGCTGCGCTATAAAATATTTCATAACTCATCTTATCTTTTATCTTTTTTTTTTGAGATAATAACTCATCTAGTTGAGGCGATATTAATAGAAAGAAAATAAATTTTAAATAAGAAGGATACATCAAATTATATTTTTTAATCATTCTCAACAAAAAAAAAAAAACACTTATAATTTTTAATCTATTCACTAAAAGTTGTAACGAAAAATATTAGATTTTATCAAATCAATAACATTACAATATTCTTTTAACTACAAAATAAGATATGATGAACAGATACGAAGGATACATCAACTTATATTTTTTAATCATTCTCAACGAAAAAAAAAAAAAAAAAAAACTTATAATTTTTAATCTATTTACTATAACGAAAAATATTAGATTTTATCAAATCAATAACATTAAAATATTCTTTTAACTACAAGATTAAGATATGATGAAAATGAAACAGTGTTTTTGTCGTCAGTATAATACAAAAAGTGCTCTTAAGTCTTAACAACACCCTATAAAATTAAAATGATTCCTTCCTCACGGTGACTTTTTCCTTATATATATATATATATATATATATATATTATATTTCATTGATTGTTTGATAAATAAAAATACTGGTGGAGTGATAGTAAGTGAGGTTAGAAAAGATTTAGGGATTGTTTGTTTTTGGCACTTAACACTTAATGGGTCTGAATTAGACCAATTAAGATATTTTTGTTTGTTTTATTAAGTGGTCAAACCACTTAAAACAACCCAAAAATCACTTAAAAATAAAAGTAATATTTTCTGACTTTTCACTTAATACAAAATCACTGAATGATTTTATAAATATATTATTCCAAGTTTATCCATCCCAAAATAATATATTTCCAAGTTTGTCCTAGTTTTACATTATGCAAATTTCTTTTAATGCTTTAACAAGCAACATTGAAAAATAAAAACCCTAAACATCTTAACATCAAATTTTCTTATAGTTGGATTACTATATTTCTTCAATTTAATTCCGGTAAGAATTTTTATTAATTTTCTTTATTAATCTACTTGTGGAGTAGCCTATATTGTCGAAAATATATATTACTTATAATTTTAATTTTTGTTGTAATAGTAATTAAATTTAAGACCATTTTATTTATTTTTATTTGAATATATAAATTTAATTGACTCTACTATAATTAATCTTATTTTAATTATGACTAAAAATATTATATATAAGTTACAATTTCAACTTCTATTGTAATAATAATGCAATTTATAACTATTTTGTTTATTTTTATTTGAATATATAAATTTAATTGACTCTATTACAATAATTAATTTTATTTTAATTATGAATAAAAACATTATATATATAAGTGTTGTAATACTTGTTAAATAATTTATTGTAGTTGTTTATATCATATTAAATAAAGTTACTTAACAACTAATAGTAAAATGATATAAATGTCAAATTACTAGTATTCAGACAATTTTAATTTTAAAAAACAAACAAGATTATTATACATTCAGAGGTAAGGAAAAAAAAAACAAACATGTCAATCAGATTTCAGATTTCAGTCACTATTCAGTCTTCAGTCTTCAGCAGCACTGTTCAGTCTTCAGACAAAAAAACAAACGACCCCTAGACGGCTAGAAAATTCAAATTTCTAAAAAAAAAAAACAAAAAACAAAAATTGAAAGAATTATAAGATAATTTGACATCAATAATTCAGAACTTATCGAGATTAATAACTAATTGTACCATCTAAATTCTACTTTTAGTCTTTATTAGGAGATTATTTTACATATATATATTGGTAAATATATATGATAAGACTCCAATAAATATTATGAAAATGCAAGTAAGACTCGGAGTCCTCAAATTCATATAAAAAATTGTGAAGTGGAAGATATATATATATATATTGTAGTTTTTGCTTTGTCTATTTATAAATCTGGATGATATAAATTAGTTTAATCTAGGAGAGTAATTATGGCATAGTGACTCATAAATATTGTTTTCATAATTTTCTTTTTCAGTGGGGAAGGATGATTAATTTTTTTCTTAAATTAGTTTAATATAGGCCAGTGTCATTATCAAGATTAATCATTAATTGTACCATCTAAATTCTACTTTTAGTATTTATAAGGAGATTATTTTACATATATATTGGTAAATATATACAATAAGACTCCAATAAATATTATGAAAATGCAAGTAAGACTCGAATTCCTCAGATTCATATAAAAATTGTGAAGTGGAAGATATATATATATATATATATGTATGTATATAGTGTAGTTTTTGCTTTGTCAATTTATAAATCTGGATGATATAAATTAGTTTAATGTAGGCCAGTAATTATGGCATATTGACTGATTAATATTGTTTTCATAATTTTCTTTTTTAGTGGGGAAGGAGGATTAATTTTTTTCTTAAATTAGTTTAATATAGACCACTGTAATTATGATATATTGATCAGTAAATATTGTTTTCACGGGTTTTATTACCTTATCCAACCAGTAACATTATTCATAAATTGTACTCAATCGATTGATTACAATTTATAGGCAATGTTACTAATTGTATAAGGTAGATAAACTATTGTTTTCACTTCTTTTTTTATTGTTTAAGGGATGGAGGGTTAAATTTTTTCTTTTTTCTTGTGGGAATAGGGGATTAAATTCCCAAAAAAACTTCTCACCCCTTGTGTTCTAAGATGACAAGACTAGGATTTGAACCCTTAATCTCTTAAAATTATGGTAAATACTTAATCACTTCCATTAAAGAGTAGTGCAAATATTTTCATGTCATCACCTTTCAAATCACTAAAAATTTACATTCAAAAAAATATCATTAGACTTTTAAAAAATTTGTATTTTGTCGACCATTTATAGATTGCAATCAATTTTCTATTTGAATACGGACTAAACTTTGGCTACTGCCATAAAGAAAATGTAAAATGGTTTTTGCAAATAAGGAACTAGGAAGTTACCACGCACATCTTCTAAAGAAATCTTTAAATTGAGATCCAAGTAATTACAAGCAAACTTGAAGCATGCACATATACCATGTATAGAAAATCGATAAGTTAAAAGTTACAAATTTTATCCGAACAGGTTATGGGTTAATACTTAATAGAATGATTTTCTATCAATGTTGATACGATGCTAACCTTTTTATGAGAGATACTCACATTTTTATGAGAAAAATTTAAGTTGAGTGATGTAAGACAGAGAAAAAATATAACAATATTGATCATCATTTATTTTTTATGCCGATATATCAATAAATTATCAAAAATTTAACAAAACAAATGATGACGGAGAATCCTTATTCAGATTATTATTCTCAAATAAAGTTATGGGTTAATTATCCTTGATTCTAAAAGAATTTATTATCTATTAAATATAACACAAAGATTAGCCTACTAATAATATACCCTTTAGCTTATTTCAATGCGATAGTAGATTTGAGTTATATACTCTTTCCCCAAACCATATATTGCAACACATACATAACTCGTGTATTTATTTATGCGATAGGAAGATGTTTCCTTGTGTATGTTAATCAATGCAGAGAGTCGTGGGACAAGAAATTTCCACCACATTTACGTTTCTTTTGACTATTTACTCCATAATCCGAAAGAGAAACGCACTTGCACACGTTGTGATCAATGCACGTAGTAAAATCTGAAAAGGTACTCACTATTAAGTTCAGATTTAAGAATGGATGAGCAAGTTTACCGATGATTAATTAAAAACATTGAACAATTATGGTACAAACAAGTTTATTAGATTTTGTGTAAGCAAGTTATTGATTAAAATATTCTACGATATTGGTATTATGAGATTTTTTCCTTTAAATGCTTCAAAAAAAGGGTAAATTTTTAAGATGACACTAATAACACAATTAATATTCGTGAATAAATAACAAAAATAATCACAGTTTATGATTTTTGTTTGCAAATTATAAGTGTTGAAAAATTCATTGCAATTCCTCAGTGTTAAGTCAAAACTTTTTTTTTTTCTTGTTTTTTGTTATTTCTGACTCGATTTTCACTCATAACTTTCTATACGTTAAGTTTTAATTCATATGATCAAAGCCTAACTATTATGGATGTTTTCACTATCAAGTCAAATGAACTGTTAAAAGTCCAAAAGGTGAGTCCAATGGTCAAAGGCCGAAAAGGCCTAGCACTCAGCTCATCCATCCTTTTCACTAAAGAGCTTGTTTCTGTCACGCCTTTCATATTACAAGTCAACTACAGTCAGAATTGTTAGACCGAATATAACTCAAGGCGTATCGTACACGTCAATCCCGTAAGAAATTACAACATGGATTAAAGAAATATCACCTAACCAGCATAAAATTAACGTCTAAGTCCATGTTTTGTCAGAGTTGACCTGACAATGTTAGTTTCATTAAATGTAATTCATCATTTTATTTTGACTTATTGTATTTTACCTTATTAAGAATTACTGTAACACATCTCATTTTCTCTATAAATAGGGGAGGAAACTCATTGTAAAGAGAGGACAATCTTTAAGTGTCGTTATTCAGCCAAAATTGAGAGAGAAACAGTGGACGTAGACACTATTGGCTGAACCACTTAAAAAGCTTGGTGTTATTTGTTCTTCCTTTACTCTCCTCCTTACCTCTTTTCTTATTTCTTATACTCTTCTGATTAGATTTGCAGCATTGAGCTTGTGGACCTAAGTTGATCAGTATTGAACGTTGACAGTTACCAAATTCGATATCTAATTAATGTCAAATATGAATCCCAAAAAAACAGAAAAAGAGAGAGTTTAATTATTTATATTTAAAAATTTATCATTATAATCATATGAATATGAATAAAAATATGTATGTGAATAGAGGCCACATTCTTGATTCAATCAATAAAATCATATAGTATTTATCATTACATATAACTATATCAACTTAGAATTATAATTTCAAGAATCTCAAAAAAATTTATATCTTCAATATCAAGGAAATATAATTATTTCTTTAGTAATTCAAATACCCCATATTTGATATGCTACTCTCAACCCTTGTATTGAAGGTATAGAAATTACATATTTAACTGATACATTCTCATAATTGAAACTAATAAAGAAGCCCAATATATTCTCATCCTCTATTAAATGTGCACGATTCGGGAATGAGGATAGAATATAATCGAGTTTCGCAAGAAGGAGAAAAGAGAACAACCAAAACTAAATTACAAATTTCTCCCACATGTTTACTGACTATAAAAAATTAAAAGGAAACAATTAGATTATAAAAAACCCTATTTATATGACATGTGTAATCATTAAGCATGATATTTATTAAAAAATATAATTTATTGGTTACAGCAGGCAATCAAGTTTTTGAAGCATGATTTTATTCGTGTATGGTTTTTATAACATTTAGGCTGGTTTGGTGCGTAAAATTAAATTAGATTGGATTATTTGATTCGATAATTAAATTAGATTGGATTATTTGATTCGATTAAATTAATAATGTAATGTGTATGGTGCGGTTAAAGTTTAATTATTAATAAGTATTATTTAACATAACAAATTATTAATAAAATAATTAACTAAGTAAAAATGAAAAAAAAAAGAGACATATGAGTCCTGCCTTTGAAGATGGGACTAATAGGTTAAAGAGGAGGAGGTGGAATCAAATCCATATTATCGAGGAGGTGAAATCAAATCCCAAATTCTCGATAAACATGGGATCCATAAAAAATTTGTCCGATCTCATACTACTATGGTTAACAAACACAGTCTTCTTGTTTTTATAATTCGATAATAATACTAAAGGTGACTTGCTAAAATTAAATATTACATATGTAATTCATATATATTTTTTATAGCATAAAGATGACTTCCGTGTTATTAAATGACATGGTGATATTTATTCCTACAATAATAGAAGAAATCCATTCGTCCGTATTCCACACATATCAATAACTACTTGAACTTCAACCATAATGATTTAAATAAATACCAATAATCATTAAAATATCTCCTAAACTCAATACCAAAAATCATGAAAAATCACCTAAACTACTTTTCCCTACTTAATTTTCCCTTTTACTTTGGATTGGAGATTCAGAAGTTTCATACTAATAAACACCTTCCGATCAAGTTTCATGAAACAATAAAAACACTAATTTTGTTTTTTTTTACTCTAATATAAATCGATTGTACTAATACCCTACGTTCAATATCAAGTTCATAAGTTTGAACGTAAAAACTATCATTTTGTGTGAGCAGTTTTTTTTATCACTGTATGAGTAAATCTCTCTCATCTTTTAAAAATAGATTTTCGAGCTGTATTTCATATTGATATCTCAGTTAGATATTGATAAATGAAATGTTAAAAAAAAAAAAATGTGTACATTTCTTTCAAGTTATACCATTACACAAATCCATACAGTTGTACGAGTTCATAAAATTAAGAATATAAAATATTAAAGGAATTAAAAATTAAGATTTTACTTTCCAGTTTAGTAAGAGTTGTGTCCAGTAACAAGAAGTAACTTTCCCTTCGTACCCTTCCTTTGACTCTGGACCCCACAAACCGAAGCTGAAACCGAAACGGTGAAGTGAAACTCCCCGCAGTACCATTGCCAGCAGAGAAAATTTGTACTTGGAATCTTTCCGCTTCGCCGATTGTCTCCTTCAAAACCCCACCATACGTGGCAAACCAGCACTGGTTTGTACTAACAAAAAATCTGGAACCGCCCACACCATATAACAACTCCCACGTGAGTCCGCCTTCAAGAAATCGGAATTCGGAACCTTCTCTCCTCCCATTTATAAATGCCCCAATTTGTCGGCTTTATAGTCTCTCTCTCCCTCACTGTAATCTTTATAGAGCTAATTGGAGCTCTCTTTCTATCTCTCTCTCTCTCTCTAGAATAATTCATGGCAGCGTCTCAAGCGAGTCTCCTTCTTCAAAAACAACTTAAAGGTATAATCAATACAATCGATTGATTGGTTTCGTTTATGCTGTGAGCTGCCTTTTTCTCTGTTTCGTTTTTGGGTTTTCGGCTTGATTTTTGATGGGTTCTTTGCTTTGATTGATCGGGTTTTTGCAGATCTTTGTAAGAATCCGGTTGCTGGGTTCTCGGCTGGGTTGGTCGACGAGACCAATGTCTTTGAATGGAGTGTTACGATTATTGGACCGCCGGATACTCTTTAGTATGTGTTTTTTTTTTTTTTTTTTGGGACAAGCTAATAATTGGTTTCAAGTCTGTGTTTTTATTGTGATTGGTTGGGTTTTGAGTTTGGGGTTTTGTGGAAATATTTGTGATTGTGTTTGATGGGATTGGATCCACTGATGGAATTGGGTTCTTTTGGCTTAAAGATTATAGGGTAATTGAGCTTTTTTGATGGTGCTTGTGAGGGGTTATTGGGTTTTATCTATGGTTGAGACCTCAGATTATGCAGTTTGGTTGGATTTAATGGCATTCAATGTTTCTTTTGATGTTTATGGTTTCTTGCATAGATTGGTGGTTATTTGGTTTCTAAAATTGGTTAGATTTTTGCTAGAAAGTAGGACTATTTGTTGATATATTCTTTTTAGTTTAGGGGTTTTGTAGGTGGTTGGTATTTGAGATTATGGTTTGGGATTGGCTGTGGAATTCAATTAGTCATTTGGGTTTACTATTGATTCCTTGCAACATTCAAACAAATCTTAATTTGTTCTTAGATGTGTTATGTTCTTCTGTGTGTACGTTGATTTTGAAAAAGCATAAAGATTGTTGAAAGTTTTTAGGTTTTTTTTTTTAATACAAGTTTTCATTTGGATTGCTTTGAGCTCTGTAGACGGAGGATCATGAAAATTGGTGTAAAGGTCATATTTGTGACTAGGCTATGCAACATAATGTATGCATGGGTTGCTTATGATACATAGCTTACTATCTTGTGATTTTTCTAGCTTGATGAGTTTGATGTTCTTTAATGATAATGGGTTTTTTTGGCCATCGCTGCATACATTGGTTTATCATGTATTAGTCTACTTCTTAACTTCAAATTGTGCCTTCTAAGTAGCTGCTTCTCTGGACGTACTGGTTTCCATGGTTGTTGTATTCATAAGAGTGTTATCTAGGCTAATTTGTCTCATGTTATGTTGGTTGCTCAAAAGTAATAAATTTTAACATTTTTGTTCCTTCTTGAAATTTCTTTGAATTGCAGTGAGGGGGGATTTTTCAATGCCATTATGAGCTTTCCGTCTAATTATCCCAACAGCCCTCCCACGGTGAAATTTACCACAGAGATTTGGCATCCTAATGGTTTGTACATTTTAAAACACATGTGCAGGTGTTTTTCATTTTTTGAATCATTGCATGATTAAGATTTTGATTGCTTCCTTAACTACAGTTTATCCTGACGGGCGTGTTTGCATATCAATTCTTCATCCTCCGGGAGATGATCCTAATGGCTATGAGCTTGCAAGTGAGCGATGGATGCCCGTCCATACAGTATGTCTTTAATATGTTATTTAGTTGCTATCGTCGTCATCAATTCAAGTTTTGCTTTTCTGGCTTGTGAAGAAGATAGGAAATGACCAAATTAATGACAATCATCACAGCTGTAAAAAATTGGAGTTTATTTTGTTTGAGATGAAGTTTGTCAAGTGTGGGAAATTGGTTGAAGGAGGTGGTGAAACAATTTCTAGTTTCTTGGTTTCTGGATATAAGTATACAGTCTGTACTAGACTGCTGTTCTTAATTTGGATGGAAACTCTGATTAAACAGAGCTACGTAATTTTGAAGTTGTGTTCAATTTTTATTTGTGCTCATTACTATTTTTCTTAGTTCTTACATAGTGTTTGTGAAGTTGAACCAACAAAAATTTTTGTTGGTGGTACACTTATTTGATACTAATAGTCATGTAGCAATTTCCCTAAGCTAGCCCTTGAGTTGGGCTATGCTTGCATCTGCCAGTTAGTCTATGTCAGGGAGCATAAATCTTTTTTTTTTTTTTTTGTTGGCGAAGCAGTCTCGAACTTGTATAAAGGGAAGCAGTTGAATATGTTTAGGTCAAATGGTTTATGATCTGTTCCTGCAGTAATTACTTGTATTAGCGTTATTAATAATTTTCATCAAATTGTTAGTTTGCTATGATTTACTGCTATCATGTTCTCTTTTTGACTATGATGATGTATTTACAGATGTTCAACTGTTGTCATTTTAGGTTGAAAGTATTGTGTTGAGTATCATATCAATGCTTTCCAGTCCAAATGATGAGTCTCCTGCAAATGTTGAAGCTGCTGTGAGTAATTTGCGACATTTCTTGTTTCAATTTTGGCTACTAGTTTTTCTTTTTCATGACTATCAATTTTGTATCAGCAGCTTAATTTCCATATATTATTGGCTGAAATGTTATATCAAATCTCGTGATATGTCTACATACAACCTTTAAGTTGGCATCATGATAATGGGGAACCAATCTTGTTCCTTGTAGTAAGGTAGATTTTTGGGAAGGTTTAACTTATGATGGTGGCATATTAGATATGGTTCATAGCTTTTAGAATTGTGAATTTAGTGGAATATTTCTCTATTTAGTGGTTTGAATTGAAGATTACATCATTACACACTTACACTGCATATATTTGTTATCCAACATTAGATGCTTACACGGATTCTGATAATACGTGTACATGTCTCTTTTATGATGATGTTGCTAACACATCACAATGTGCAAAATTTGGCAATATGATCCTCTTAGCTTATTCATTATATTGTAGGACATTTTTATTGGTCTATGAAGTTAAGCCTTACAGTAAATGCAGTTTCTAATACGAGAAATGAAATTAAGCAGTTGAAAATTTCTACTGCAACATGTGTGATCTGGTTCTGATTGCTTGTCAGTCCTCATCAATTTACGTCATTCACAGCATTAGTTCTTGGTTGATATGAACTATTTGAGCTATTTCGTCATACCTAAATCTAATGCCTGAGATCATAGTTCTTCAAATTCAAGATTTTGAACTTTTGTGAGCTGCTGTCCAAATTTTTTCCCCTGTAGTGTTCTTTTTCCCTTTGGTGCATTTCTCATAAAAAGAGCCTATTTTGGTTGAACAGATGGTCTCGTCTCTCTGTAGTTACTGGAGGCAAATGTTTCAGTTGTGGTGGCCTTGTTATGGCCCTCTTACAGATACGAGGCTAATCTTCGTGTTCTCATAACATTTTACTTTTGATCCATAGACAATTAGGAGCTTATTTTCTGACAATAAGGTAGCTTGATTGTTGTTCATAAAGAGATTGTGTTTCCAATGGACGTCTCGAAACAGAGTTTTTTCTTTTATTTTTTATTTTTTGGGAAAATCCTGCTTTACACTTCGTTCAGTCTTGTCAACCTTTTCCTAGGCTTCATTTTTTCCTGCCAATTTTTTCTTTCTTCTTGATTCCCTTCTTTCCCCTTATGGTTGGATTCGTACTTCCCCTTGATACAGTAAGTGTGTCTGCCTGATTACCTTATCTCATTGTTGAATTGGGATTTATATTGTCATATAGGGACAAAACTACATATTGATCCCTGGTGCAACTTGGAATGTACTAATAATGAGCCCATGTTAATTTTCCGTTTTGAAATGATAAATTTTATATAAATTTTACTGATTGCTGACGATACTATGCAACAACTCCTATTAGCAAATTGTATGGCATTGGTGTCTGGTGTGTGGTGTTTAGCAATGTTGAATGATATGGCATGATTTGAAGAAATGCTGATCTTACATTCTGCTGGTGTTTGTTTAATGGCATTCAAAGCAATCGCTCATGATCTGGTGTTTGTGTTGTGCAAAATGAATTCGGTCAAACAACAGAGTGTTCTCAGACATGTAGTATGACTGTTTATTTTGCAGAAAGAATGGAGAGAGAGGAGAGACGACTTCAAGAAAAAGGTCAGCCGCTGTGTGAGGAAATCTCAAGAAATGCTATGATATGACCACAGCAAGGACTTTTTTCTCAACCTACTTTTGTGTGTCCCAGGAATGTCTTAATTTGTTGTGTGGGGGAACTGGTCCACTGGGTAATATGCTCCGGGTTCTTGGAGAATGCCATTTGAAGTTCTCACACCAATCTCTCCCTTATTACTCTTCTCAGTATGGTCAAGGTCATTGTAATAACTCTCGAACATTTCTGTATCCAAAAGGGTTTTTTTGGTTAGTTTTTGATGACAAATGTTCTTGTTGACCATTTTATATTCATTTGATGTCTTCTATCGTAGGTCTCTTTTCGTTTTGCTTTGCATGTAGTTGAAACATCAATGTTTCTTTTGTCCTCAGTTTCTGCGGTAAATTTGTTGCCTCCATAGCTCTTCCCCTTCACGTTCAGCTCCGAGACCATCAACATTAATGGGGCCAGTAACTTTAAAAAGAAAGAAGACCATCAACATTTGACTACCTTCCTTGCAAAATCTTTAGCCGTACGAGGAAATTTGTGGGCCTAATAGGTTTGAAATTTCATGGTAGGAAACTGGGACCCGTCGGAAGCTCGCCTGTTGGGTTTGGGCCCGCCTGTTGATTTTTTGGGCCTTTTGACCCATCTGACACATCTGCTCGGGGTGCAAATACAAAAATAGAAGTAGGTAATGATTGTGCCTCTGTCCCTCGGGTATTATCTTAAGCTCTTGACAGCGTAGGAACCTCTAAACAATCAACCATGATACATGTCAGATTTTTTCTCCATGTTAGATGGTAGTCTGATGCACTGGGAGAAAACACAAATTAAGTTATGCACGCAAATGCATACTATATAGAAATTATGATATGATCAGATCATTTAGACAATGTATGTAACGAAACAGTCAGATTTATTCAACTGTACACTAAAGTGCCTCAGCGAGGGCATTATCACAGTGCATTTTTTCTTTGCAAAAACTAAGATTTATTTTTGTACTCTGTTTATTTCACTGGGATTTCTTAGGACTGTCTTGGTGGATGCACGTGACTCCCTATCCTGACAACGATACCATCAATATCACGAACATACCCTACTTTCTGTCCCCATTCTTTATCCTCCGGTTCGCTCACTGCCACCGCACCATTCTCAACTGCCCTCTGATCATTCAACACAAGCAAAATCCACATAATCAGACGCTACAATTATCATCTATCACAAAACACAATTATCATCAATCGCGAAACATGCAAACATGAAATTTATGCTAACATGGTTTTAGATAACGAAATGATCTATTTATATTATAACCAAACCATCACTCAACCACAGTGCTCATTATCGATCAGCTGATCTGAATTCTTCTAAATCCTTCTAAGCTCATAACAATAGTGTGTCACATCAAAAATATCACTTTACATTTTAAAAGAACGATTGGAATTTAATGTGTTATATTTTCTTCTGAACCCAATATATATATATATATATATATGTATGTATGTATATAAACTGTACCTTGTAGGCAGCATCAACATCTGTATAAGAAAAGCAAATCTCGACCGCTTGTCGCACACGACTGGTGCTAGGAATCTGGACCGTACCGGTTAAGTCATCGGTCTCGTGTTGGTGCAACGGAGTAAACGCTATCGTTGTCTGTCCACTCTCCAGCTCTCCCCATCTATCATGATCATTACACACGTAAATCAATCAACCAAAATAATCAATAATAATAACAATAAGGAGTAGAGTCGAGTTAATATGTAACGTATAATAAACCTGTTTGACTCATCGACGCGACGTACATTGCAACTAAAGGCTTTGGCGTAGAAATCTACAGATTTGGCTACGTCCTTCACGTAAACAACTGTGTAGGCAAATGCTGGCCGGAGATTTAATGCCATTATTATTAAATTTATTATTATTTTTCTTCTTGATTTTTTCTGCGTCTGCTATAAATCAATAGATCAAAAATCACTTGTGGTGTGATTGTTGCAAAGAAGTAAAAAGAAGCTGCCTTTGTTAAGGAGGTTGTTCGTTTAAGAGATGACGTCGCTTTTACGCGTGGCGTTTATTTATTTATTTTTTGATAACTGTGGCGTTTGATTTTAGATTTATTGATTTATAACTTACACGTGGACTTCATGCAAGTCGTGAGAAGTTCAAATGCTGTCACCTGGCTAGATAGAGTTTGGTCCATCATTTGGTCGATTAACACCATTAGATCCACATTTTCTCTTCTTTTCTTTTCTCTTTTTTGTTTTTTTTTTTTAAATAAGATCCACAAAATTAAAAAAAAAAATTATTTTAATTTTATTTTTGTTGTAATTTTTCTTTTTCACAATGATCTAATAATCTATGTCAATATATGCATATAGATTAAATGAATGGGAAACTAACGAAGAAATCATGTTTAAGGATTATATAATATATTAAAAAACTAAATTAATTATTTTTATATATATTTATGCAAATGCGAATGGCCATATGTGATTGAGGTTAACAAAACAAATAATAATACCAACGAACCATTTTCTTTAGATTCCCTCAATCTAATCCCCTGGACGTCCCCGAGCAAAAGTTAAGTAGGACAAATAGACTTGTGTTTCCGTCGTGTTAGTCTATAGTATTTTCCCACAATATATACCAAAAAGAAGATCTATGAATTAGATCCCTTCGTTTTGGATTTATACCGGAATGGGACAGTGATGATGCAATCCAAAAAATTACATTCACAATGGAGGAATTGACTCACACAAGTTGGGGGTCTGTCCACATAATTGGTGGGGGGTGAGAGTTATGACTGAATCTAGAATCATGCCTCTCATGGCACATGGGGCTATCGTGTTGATATCAATGAAGCCAACAGCCAACTATAATTTATCTTTATATTTGTGTCTGATGTGTATTGAGAGTGATCATATCAACCTTTCTAGATATAAAAAGTAAGAACTTAGTAAAGCCAATGAGAAACAAGTCAACTAAACACTACACCACAACTTTGACAATTTGTAAAATTAATTCTAAATATGAAATCCGACTGGGCATGCATTATGAATATGTACTGACATTATCCAAGATTTGCTTTCATGCATACATTACTTGTATAGTACGTAACATTAGAAAGCTGGTAATTTTTTTTCTTTTAAAAAAAATTATGTTCTTTTAATCGTTGAAATTCAAGTAGAATTCAATATATATACAGTTAATATATCTATGTATGATCTGTAATTGTAAATTAAAGTTATTTGATCAAAGAGTCCGGTGGGGCTTTTATAATTTTTCAGTACAATGTTTCATCAATGAAGGAATATGTTTGTCTAGCATTTGTGATTCATTTCTAAGACGTCTCGGCATTTGTCTTTATAGTAGCTTCTACACGGCCAAATTTAGTTCCTCCAAGGATTTCCTTATCGAACAAGTTCCTTTGTTCCCTCCTTCACTTGTCTTGTTTCTCTGATCAAACTCAGCAATAACCTAAGGCACAACAACTTAACAATTCTTGGTCCGTTGAGCGCTCCTTCCCACCCTCATCCACACCTAGGATTCTGCAACAAGTTCCTTTGAATATCGGAGATAAGATCTTGTGATTTCTCCATTGTGTTATAGAAGCACTATTTAGTCTGGTAATTCGTCCACTTCGACATTGTAAGAGACCTTCTTCTTCTCAAGAGATCCTTTTCAAGGACTGCTAGTGATTTTATCATATAGTCACATCCTCAAAGCATTTTGTACAGGAGCCAACCATTTCCTTGAGAAGTTCATTATCTCCATACATCTATCTTGCTTATTTACATATTCGACCACAACAATACTTTTAAGAATTCAACTGAACTTTTTCGATGTAGGGCGCCTCTGGACATATATGTGGCTGTTATTTAAATAATAAAAAACTAACGAAGAAATCATGTTTATTAGTTTTAGTCGAGATATAGATATAAATATGGACGGTTTTGTTATAAACTAAAGTTAATATATATGATTTTTCAAACGGATATTAAGGGACTGTTTAAAAAAATATTTACTTTTAACTTTTACGAGTGAAAGAAAAGAAGTGAAAGCCTTAATTTTTCAATTACTGTTTGGATAATGTATTTCAGAAGAACTTTCGTATCTCAAAGAGCTTTTAAAACTATTTGACTTATCAAAATCTTAAAAATTTCTTTTACTTGTAAAATATCATTTTTACCCATTATTTGAAATTGAAAGTCCCTATTCCGCTGATATTTTTCACCATATTTTAATAAGTTTGATATTTATTTTTCAAGTATTGTAGTCCAATATTTTTCATTTTCAAACAAGTTAATTAATCAACAACATGATTTTATTCAGTCTGAAAAAAAAAATGATATTATTCAAATTATAATAAATTCTAATCTCAATCTAACTAAACAAATCTAAACCAAAACAACGAAATCCTATTCCACGTAAAATTACATATCTTATATTTCTTCAAAGTTAAACTTTTATCATTTACGTGTAAATAAAATTTTGAAAAACAAAACCCAGTTTTGGGAAAAAAAAATTTGAAAAAACCCACCATGATCCATGCCTAGAAAATCTTGTTGAGGTTTTACACTTTTTTTTTTTTTATGTTCTTGGCCAGTTGGCCTTCTTTTTCTTCTCAGATTTCAATTTCTTAAGACTTTTGGGCTTTGAATCAGTGACCTCTACTTGGTCTTACTAGATTTTTCCTCACTAATCTCTCAAATTCATCTTCCAACCATCTCCTTTGGTTGCGATCTAAGGAAGATAACTTCTTCTAGTTTTGGTACTCCAAAACTACATGCAGAAGCCTTGGGTTCCTTCAAATTGGAAAAAGTTGTCGCTCCAGCCGTGAAAGTGATGAAAGTGGTGACAGGGGAGTTGTAGCACTGTGATGTCTGGTGAGAAGCAAGTGAAAATATGAAAGGGACATGGGTGAAAATTTTAGTTTGTTATTCTTTGATGAGAGGGTAAAATAGGCGATATTAAAGTTACATTAACCCAAATCAGCTTCCTATGTTTTGAGATATGCTCTTTTGCCCGAAGCTGGGTGAGACCAGCTTCACTTGGAAGCTCTTTCCAAGATCAAAAGTTTTTTCTAAGAAACCATCCAAACACTCTAATAAGTTATTTTTAGGCTTAAGAAGAGCTGTTGGACCTTCCAAAACTATGCCTACGCACTAAACTTTTAAAATGATTTTTTTAAATGGTATTGGTCTTCATGAATCAAGATTTATGATTTATTTATATTAATGTTCTTTTATATGTGTGTGTGAAACTGTAGAGAAAACTTCACAAGTTAAGATGAATTATATGAATATTATGTTAATTACAAAACTAAATAACTATCAAATGGAATAATCCTTTCCAGACTTCCTCTCAATTTGACCCTTGAACATATGCAAAGTTAGTTAGGGCAAATAAAATTCTTGTCTTTACATCGTATTAAACCAATGGTTTCTTACAATATATGCTAAAAAGAGGATCCATATTGGATCCTCTCACTTTAAATTTATATATGTTAGATCAAAACTAACTTTTAAAGGGAAAAACTAAATGAAGCCAATCATAGCAAGTCTACTAAAACACTACACCATAACATGACAATATTAATCCTAAATATGGGATCCGACTGGCATGCATGTATCTTAAAATTGAGCTTTATCAATAAGTAATGACTTTAATTTGTGCAAGATTTGCTATCATACATTAGTTGTATTGTCACATTAGAAAGATCACTCTTTTTTTTTTCAAAAATATTGTCTTCTATTAACCATTCAATTTGAATTTCTATTCAGTTAATGTAATATTAATTTGTATAATAAATGTGAACAAGATCTATTTATTCAAATGATGGAAAAAGTATTGCAATTAAAATTCATTCGATCGACCGAAGAGCGGCAGAGCTCCCTTATCTCTCCCTTATCGGTAATAAGTGTCCAAACTTCAATACAGTAATTTAATCAAGAAGAATTATGTCTGTATAGCATTGCTGATTCATTTCTAAAATGTGTCAGCATTTGTCTTTACAGTAACTTCCATCACGCGTTACAATTTTTAGTTGTACAAAGCATGTACTTTGCAAGAGATTTCATACAAATTTATGTTGCTGGAAGGATTTTCCCACTGAACAAGCTCCTTTATTCCCTCTCCAATTTGTTTTGTTTCTCTCACCAAACTATGCATGCAAAAGCCTAGAGCACTCAAACTCAACACGAGTTGGCTCTTGAGCTCCTTCTCACTCTTAACACCTTGGATTTTGCCAGCAAGTTTCTCTGAATTTTGGAGATAAGAACTTATGATTTTCTCCATTGCATGTTCATCCAAATCAGAAGTCCAATTCGGGTTTGTTGATTCTCCCAATTCAACATCGTAAGAGATGTTGTTCTTCTCAAGCTGCTTTTCAAGAACCACAAGTGATTTTACCATAGTCACATCCTCAAAGCATTTTATAGAGGAGCCAACGATTTCCTTGAGAAGTTCAAAGTCCCCATCTAGCTTATGCACACCCTCCTTCCAATAAGCTTCGATTTTTTGTGATTCTTGTTCAAGGAACCCCACTGAATGAGCACTAAAAAGCAACACATCCACGATCCTTGTCAACGACCTCAGTAACTTATTATAGCAAGCACTATGGAAAGGCAAAAACCAGAAGTTGGGCTCCACGTCAGCTTCCCCAATGAATTTTCCCAGCTCATATACATGCATTTTCAGTGTCTTTTGATTCTCCACCAAGTTGGCTTGGCTGGTTTGAAGACTCATTGAGCCAATACAATCGTGCAACGTCCCAAGAGTTTTAGAAAGTTGAGTTTTAGCTAGAGTGGCAGCTCTTGTGGGTTGAAACGTAAGGTCTACCATGATTGAACATGACAATCCAATGAACGTTTCAACAATTCTAGCTATAGCAAATTCACTTGGGGGACCAAAATTTTTCCTTCCCAATATCAGTACAGCCCCAATAACAGCTGAGATTCCTCCAGCCTGACCGTACATCCGGCCACGTCTTAAAAAACTGGTGAAAACGAACCAAGGAAGAAGAGATAGGAACCTTATTGGCAAGTATCTTTCAAAGAGAAAGCAACCTATGACTCCATAGACAGTTCCTATCACAGTCCCTTGTGCTTTAATATTTGCAACTTTGAATGTTGCCTCTCTTGCTGCGGCAAAACTGAGTGCTACTGGCAGGGCTGACCAAAATCCATTTTCCTTGCTATAGAGCAGCCCAACTAGCACAGATAGGCCCAAAGAAAGTGATATTTTAAATGCATGCGTAAGCCTCTTGGTGTTAATTTTCATGCTGCAGACCCAGTGGAAAGAGAGCCCGTTTCGTTTGCTTGAATTGGTGGATCCTTCATTCTTCCTGACCAAAATATCTTGTACAGGCGTACATGGTTTTGGCAATGATTTACTGTGAAGAAGTTTCATGCAAAATAGGAAGAAAAAAGAGGGTAGATCTTGGCTGGTTGAGGGGATGGCTTGAAGTGTTTGGAAAAACTTTGTTACATTTTCTGCGTTTGATTCAGGAACAGTCAATGAATCACAAGGCAAGCAACTTGTAACTTGTTTTATGACTGAGCAGATATGTTCCTCTAGTCCGTGTAGAGCTCCTTTGAGCTCACCATCTAGCAACCGCACACGATCTGAAATAGCACTGGTTATAGCCATTTCCATCCCCCTTAAGGGTACATCTAGATCTTGCAATTTCTCCACAGGATTCGTGTAATATGGCCTCAAAAATTTGAATGGAAGTCTCTCCCACTTCATGCCTTCCTGTGAACAACAAAAAACACAAAACGTTACACGTGCGCTTTCCTTAATCCTTATGTGGTAAAGAGTATCTTTACCTTAATTTATATAGAAACATAAATTTAAAAAAAAAAAAAGCGCACTTCTTACTTGGTGGCGTTTAATGTTTTGGAGAAGTATGGTTCCACCAAAGACTAATGACTTCGCTTGAGAAATGAATGCTAGTGCTGATGTGCTGTCTTCTGCACAGAATGCCTTCACATAAAGCTTCAGTCTCTCTAAAGCATTATCCGCTAGTTGCTTGCAGTTCTGTTTCACCTGCAATATTGAAAATAAATTAAAAAGAAATACACAACTAATTAATAAAGCAATTTTAATTACGTGAGTGGAGATGGGCCGCGAGGCTGAGTCAAAACAAAACACTAGTTGTACGGATGTCCAAATTACATATTCTGGGACCGCCAATATAACTGGAGGACTCACTATTAAGTTCGCCGTAGTCCGTACATTGAAAAGATGGCGCAAAATATATCATTATCATTTACTATATAATCCATTTTCTTCCACTCGATTTAGGCCACGTTGATTCCATTTTATCGCAACATAATTAATGCACCAAATTCAATTAGATTCTCTTCTAAGTACTGATTACATATCATTATATTATGACTTGATAAACACATATTTAATAACAAATAGTAGCAGCTATTGAACTGTGCCTAACAGAATATGACAATGAATTTTTTAGATATAATCTGCATGACAACCATTCAAATCTGGTATCTGTCAAATTCATCGTTGTAACATCGATGGTAAATTAGCTAAGCCTACATTAATTACCTGACGACAAGCAAGCCTTGGATAGGGCAACAACAAGGCAAGAACACAAGCAAGGACACCAAGCGCCGTACTAGCCGCCACGTGCACAGGATGGAAAACTGCCTCGGTTTGTTCACCGTTGATGAAACCTATAACGTACGTTATAACAATCTGACCCAAAGCTATACGCTTGGCTAGCAAATGGGTTCCCTCGGGCAGCGCCACCACGTATGCGGCTAGAGCCACCGCAAGAGCGGTGGTGCTACTCGTGAACCGCGTTGGACCGATCAACCACAGGCTCAGTATGGCCGGTCCTAGACTCTGTACCGTCGCGTAGAACGCTAGCCAGCAGCCATGCAACGTGTCACCCAACGTTGCGTCCGTGACAATGAGGATCACTGTCACGTAGGAAAATGCGGGGAAGGCTATTTGGCGCTGAAGAGAAGAGGGTCCATATAGGGTGATCAAACCGACTATGGTGCATGCTAGGGCAGCCCGGTAGGCGGAGGCGAGGCACGAGAGCCAAACAGCCCGGGCACGATTGGAGTGGTCGTTAATGGTTGGCATTGTAAAATAACAAGAGAGAGAGGTACACAGCTAGTTAGATAATAAGTTGCTGCCTACAAAAGGTGTTGGAGGGAGCAAGCACGCTTATAAACAACAATCTCAAAACTGATAGGGTGTGATTTGTGAGGACTAGTGTAGTGGGGGTTTGTAAAAGGGATGAAATTTGAAGGGTAAATAGGAGCCACATGCAAGAACAAATGGGACCCATGTGTGGTTAATGGGGGTGATGTAGTTTGATGTTGTGGATGATGAAATTTTAAAGTTGTTTGTCAATGATAAATAAAATGGAAAAATCTAAAAAACCTACTTAGATGGAATTCATTAAACTCTAACTTTTAAAATATTAACCGAAAACCCCTAGCCGTTGGTCCTAAAGCGATTTACATCTAATTTTTTAATGATTTTATGACAAATTCACGAAAAGACGAAAATAACCTTAATGCATTGATTTAAAAAATAAAAGATAAAAAGTAATGTCAAATGAAGGATCTAGGTTTGAACCTAGATTTTCAATGTTGTGTTGAAGTGAACCTAGATCTACCAACATAATAAAAAACTAAAAAATAAATGAAAAAATATACCTTAAAAAAAAATTCCAGATATTGAAATCATTGGGTCATAATGAAAGTTTCCCAATAAAAAATTAAAAATTAAAAATTAAAAAAATCAAACACTCCATCCAGTTCTTCTGTGACTAACACCTCTGTTGTTTTGCATTCTATGAGGGTGTCTGAGTGAAGCAGTGGCTGACAGGCAATGTGGGTTGGTGGAGCAATGGTTAAAGGCTGGGAAAAGGTGAGGGGGCCTTGAACTCTTGATGGCGAGGGAGTCCTGATAGACCAAACTAGACCCACCACGCAGATTAGACCCACCAACACAACTCAACTAAATCACACTCACTTACTAAACCAAAACAGACTTACCAACTCAACTCAACTAAAAAACACACACACACACGGGTCGAAGTTGGCTCACGTGAGAGCTCATTAGAGGAGTTGATTCAAAGATATATGACTGTATAAAGCAATCTTTATTTTTTATTACTGGGATCGATCTAGGGGATACTGAGACCAAGCATGATAGGGCACTGGTGGTATAGTCAGGGGAGTTGCTCTCATACGGTAGGGAATGATCCACACGAGGATGAAGGGTTAGCCCACACAAAAGTGAGGGAAGCTAGCCACAATTTAGCGATCAAAGGGTGTTGAACTCGAGACCAAACTTGGTCTTGAGTAGTATAGCTACCACTATAGCATTACACATATTATGTTAATATATATGGGGAAAAATCCTAAAAAATCATCTGATTTTTAATAAATTATCCATTTTTTCCATTTTGTTTCGTTTTTACCCAAAATATCTACTTCCATGATTCTAATGACAGAAAACCGCAGCTGACGTACACAGAGAGTAAATAGACCAAACGACCTCTAATATGATATTTTAAAAAATAAAAACAAACTAAAAAAAATAATAATAAATAACAAAAATAACAACTGAAGATTCAGATTGGATATCCATCATCTATCTAATTGGATAGACAGTAGAGATCTAATTGGAATCTTCACACCTATGAACTCCATCATCCTCATCTTTAACCTCCCACATTTCTGAATCCCCCCTTTTTCTCTCTTTCTCTCTCTTTATTCTCTCTTCCTATTTCTAGGTTTTTAGTAGTCTGGAAACTTAGATTTCTCATCATCAATCTCTTATAATCATCAAACATCAATTTCTGACAATCATCAGTAAACACCATAAAACAAAAAAAAAAAACTCAATCAACAGAAAAAGAAAAGAAAAAAACAAAAAACCATTGGTGTCCGCCATTGGAGACCCAAACGATCATTCTTAGTCTCCACAGTGAAGACCCAATTCGAGTCCCTATTACAGAGACCCATAATGGTCTCCAACATTGGAGACCCAGACCTAAATGGGTCTCCAATTGGGTCTCTACGATTAGAGACCTAGTTCGAGTCTCTGGTGTCTCCACCATGCTGCTACCTTCAAATCCACCGATAAATTGGGTTGGAGATGGAGAGCGAAAGAGGAAAAGAGGAGAGAGAGAGAGGAAAAAAATAAAAATATTCATATATATTTTATTTTTTATTTTTAATAAAAATATCTTATTTTAATATTATTTATTTTATTTTATATATCTTTATTAATATATTCATTGAATTTTCCTTTTTGTCACTGGAGTCAAACTGTCAATTATAAAACCTAACGGTATCTTTTAACGTAAAGGGTATTATTGTCCTTTCATACTCTTTCAGGGGGTTATTTACGTGTTTAATTTAGAGTTAGATGATATTTTGGAAAAAATAAAACTATATAAAAAAAAAAAAAGACAATTTATCAAAAATTAGGGGACTTTTGGGATTATCCCTGGGCGAAAATGAAAAAACAATTTGTTGAAAGAAAGTTCACGGCAACCCACAATCTAGAGGATTTCGATATAAATTCATGGGATAGGGAGAGCAGCTTCATTCCAATTGCTAATTAATGACTTTATTCCTCGAGATGAGCATCTTAAATTGCTTTATGATCTGTATTTATATTAATTTTAAAATAATGTCGCCGCCCTAAATTTAAATCTAAGTCAGATATAAACTATATAGAGACGATGAAGCACCTTTATCTTTTAGCTAATGTGTTTAAATCTTTCAACCATCGAAAAGGTTGACCCTAAGTTTAAAATTTTGGTATAAAACAATGGTCTTCCAAAAGGTGTATGATACAAAGAAATTGCACCAAGGAGAGTTTTGGTAGAATTATGTTGGCTGATGGTCAAATATGTCAACAGCCGCGCGCCAATTAAGGCAATTTATTTCTTATAAGATGCTACCTTTGATTAAACACCAATAACTTCTTCTTTTTTTTTTTTTTTTTAATGAATATTAAACAATGATCACTTAGTACGTTGTGAATGATTATCAACATTTTACTTATATACTAAAAAATGATTGTAAATAATTGGCAAACATTTAAGCCCATGAAATCATTGAGATATCAATCACCTGTATAGTTCCTGTTAATGTGAGATTTTTATAATTATTATTATTTTTTTGACATTGTGATGTGAGAACTTTTGATTGTGAACATTGCATATAGACAATGAGAATTGTTAGACTTTCTAAATTTTTTGTACAAATCTGTATTCAAATGATATAGCATATGAGTTGTTAACATCCTAAAAATTATGAGATGATGTGATAATTAATATGATGTTGATAACTCATATATTATATTATAAATTTTAATAAAAATTTTAGAAAGTCTAGCATTAATTACTTATTAAAAAAATACCTCTATCCATTATGTCTTATTAATTTTTTTAAAACATTTACGAAATTTATATGCGTTCGGTTAAATTAGAGTCCTACTTACTTTAGAAAATTAAAAATTTTCGATTAATGACATCCCCTAATTCAGAAAATTCTAATAGACTACTTTAGCTAAGCCAAGTCAAGCGAGCAAATCCAAACCTAACTCCACCAGGTTTCTGCCCTTTTTTTGTTTATTTTCCCTCTCTCGAGGTTAATTTTCCTTTCTGTTTCCGAAAATGGGAGATGACGCAAACGTGTCTTACGATTTGAAGAAACAAATGTTCTATTCTAACCAATAAATGAATTAAATAATGATCGTGTTGATTAAATGAAGTGGGGTTTCTCTAGATTTCCACTCACCTTATTTCAAGCCCAAATTCCACAACCTTGTGTTCCTTGAGAAGGATGAAGGGTCAAGTGGGACATGCACGCTTGATCCTCTTTAACTCTCATCAATTTTAATACTGATATAAGTTAGTTAAAGCAGAATTTGCCGTCCTCATTTTCACTATTCCTTCTCCATTGTACTAGACACTACAGACGTCAGTTAAAGCGTCCTTCCAAGTTTATCATTTAAAAGCTTTTGAATTTTTTTTTGTTCTAAGGTGCTTATCATATCTTTATTATTATTTTTTTCCTCCTCCTTTCAAATAGATAACACTACTATACATCTACAAGAATTAGCTTATCTAATTTATCCATATAATAATAGTACTGTTATTAGATTGTATGTGTATAATTATATATATGATCACAATCAAGAGTCTCCAGACAATTGGATTCTTTTAAAAAACAAATTAATACCCTTGCTGATTTCCCCTTGAAAGAATGCAAAATAAATCTGTCATTACATTAGTATATATATATTATTCTTCGAGATTTTTCTTTTTAATGATATATATTAAAAGTTTGAATAATGTACTCAACTCCCAAATTTATAATCAGAGGTGGATCGAGGGGGCTGCCAGGTGCCGTATCATTCCACTTCTCTTAATTTTTTTTTTAAAAAAAAATATGCTTAAAATTATATTTACTATTTAATTTGTAACTTTATCTTCATAAATATTATATTTAGCCCCTCTAAACAAAATCTTTAGGCTCCATCTCTACTTGTAATGGCTTTTTTTTTTTTTTGTAAGATCCATCAAGGACCTTTATTATTTGCTTACGCAGATGCGGGGGCCACAACCCGCAAAGGTCATGTTCCAAGTTATATTGGAAAGGGCACACGTTTACATTAATAACAGGAATTTCTGATTACTTTCCGTATCCATATTGCATGCCGAGTGCTGACATCAAAAGAAAATTAAGAAAAATTTCCGGGAAAATTTTATAGCAGCCGTTGAATGACCATATATGGTGGGATCCTACGAGAAAGTGGTATGAGCTTGTCTGTACACAAACCAAATAGTATCTCTGTGTTTCACTATAATATTAAAATAATCTATTTCCATGCATGTACTTTGGATTTCAGCTGTGTTGGTTTGTATTATCTAAGATATTTGATGATAGGTAAAGTTTTAATTTCAAGTGTTTTGTCACCCACCAATCAGATCGGGCTTTTCTCCTTTTCTTTTCAGGACTACGAAAGCAACAACCGAAAGCAGAAAGTACCAGGGTAATGTAAATCAATTGTTTAAAAGAATAATTCAAGACTCAGGATTTTGAAGGCTGGTGAATCATTTTTTTTAATAATTATGACTACAAAATTTTAAGAACTATATTAGCTTTTTTAAAGTTTGATAGGCGATGGATTTTTTTTGCCTTATACAATTAATTGAGAAGAATTCAAAATTACCCAAATTCAAAAAAAAAAAAAAAAAAAACATTTTAGCCCATTCCAAGAATTTTTTTTTTACCCTCTCAAATAAATTAATTACATCTAGTACCTCATATTGACAAAATATCTTTGAGCGTGACATGACGATGACGGAAAGCTCTCATGTTACGCTTTGGTGTGATGGGAGACGAGCGTGACGTGACATGACTGTCAAGTTCCTCCTATCATGGTATTTTTGAAACTTTACTAATTAAAGCATTTTGATAATCACATTGTACTGGATGCAATTTATCATTTTGAGGGGTCAAAAACAAATTTTGTTTTGTAAGGCATAAAAGTAATTTTTGGTTTTGAAATAGTGGTAGGTTTGAAATTTCCACTAATTATAAAAGGTTTCGTAAATGAAAGTAGCTTATATAACCCAAGGAAGATCAAGATTCTTTCTTTGTATCTTCTAAGTGAATAATCGGCACAACATTTCAATTTTCTGTGAGTGGTTAATGAGTTTGGCAATATATAGCTTTTAGAAAATATATTTTTATGTATTTTATGCTGTTAGATATATTAAATTAAAAACTGTAACAATACTTAACTCGAAAGGTTTATGCAAAAATAAATATGACATGGAATTGTAAATATTGTATACGTAATCTATACATCAAGAGGTGGCGTAATGATAATATTGTAGCAACAAATTATAAACTAAATCGTTTGGAATAAGTTGTTGAATTAAAATTTTGGACTAAATACTTATAGCTTAAAAAATGAAAAGGAAAATTTATGTTCAATCCTATTGTTTTAAGTTTATATTCCACTCAATGCTATTTTGTAGATACCAACTAATTTAATCAGTAACTATTTAAATTATGTAAAAGTAAATTGAAATCCAATCCCATTTTCGGGAGCTAATTTACATTTATTTCCGCAAGGATGAATTAACCATTCAAAACATTTACTATTTGAAAACGTTTCTCGATTGAGAGGTAAAATAGTGTGGATAATGAGAATATAGAACTGAGAAAGCTTTGAATGCTTGTAAGAGCAAATCAAAATCAAAGCACGGAGCGTGGGATGCGATCACCATCACGTCTCTTCGAAACCCCAAGGGTCAGCCCTGTGGGTCGTCGCATATAAATTATAATAACACATCAACAATTATCAGACCCCTTGTGTTAGAAACCATTATGTGTGCATTAATCTTCAATCTTTGTGTGGATTTTCCTTCCCTCTGTGGGTGAATGGATTCCTTCTAATTGAGAATTATCATTCGGACCGTGTTTCAGTATTCTATCTCGGTTGGTCCCAATCATTCTCTGAGCTCATCCCAGTTACAGTTTATGTACTAAAAAAAAAAAAATGGATGGTGAGACCAAGGACCAGGACTAATTTGAATATTCTTTTGACCAATCGTAGAGTTCCTATACTCCTGTGACGTACTTTTATTCTACTCTGGATTGTATGACCTAATTGGTTGACATTTTGGGTTTTTTTTTATTTTTTTAATCAACGTTTCATAGGTCTAGTAACTGTTCGTGACATGTAATCAACTGAAATAAATCAATGATAACACGATCTAGTGACTACACTCAATAGAGAAGGGAACAATTGTTACTAAGAGAAGAGTCATAATCCATACTTTATATTTTAAATGACAATAATGAGACTTGAACTCTTAATCTCTTAATATCAATATAAGTATTCAACCACTCTAAAAATGAAACTTAAATATTTGATCTCTTAGGATCAATATGAATATTTAACCACTCTTATTAAAAAATTATGTGTATAACATTTTAAAATATTTTCTCTAATATATGATTTGTGAGTCATGTCAATTTACAAGTTACAACATTTAATATACATTGTCAAAAAGTGCTTTGCTGCAATGGCAATGAACTATCTCGATATTTTATAGTCCCAGCTTTGACATCTCGCTACGCCATAAATGGTGATGTTTTTCCCACCTATGTGTGGGCAACCCTCTACCCTCGTATCAGTCATTACTCTACCTATATGTGGATCATTCTCTCCCAAACGGGAGTTACTCTTTAGACCGTGTTATCAATATCTAATCTCTATTATTCCTTAGGTTAATCCAAATAATTAAAAAATAATAATAATATTCATTGATTTTCAATTAAAAAGCAATGTATATACTTTTTTTAAAAAAATGGCAATGTATGTTTCAAAAAAAAAATAATAAAAGAAATATAATTTTTTACAAAATAAAAATAAAACAATTTAATAAACACTCTATATTCCCAATATGGATATACTGATTTGATATAGTAACTCGCTATTTTTTTTTTTTATTTAATTTTCATAATGCCTTTGATCCCGGTAAATCCAGAAACACCTCTAATCTGATTATGTCAACGGAAAAAACTGAATAAGCATTAAATATCTTGTAACTAGTAACTAGTAACTATCCTCAATCAATATACTTACTTAGGAATTGAACATTACAGTAGTGCAACTCTAGTTCATACACAACATATTATTTTTAATGTTGACATTTCTCTTAATGTTAAGACAAAAAGGCAGAGGCTACAGCCATTTTTGGAGGTCTCCAGCTTGCCGTTGAAACAGCTTTAACTCCTGCAGTAATAGATTCTGATGCAATCATCTGTTTGTCTTATTCAATCTGAGAAGGCCATCTTTGCTAAGATTGGTGTGCTGATTCATGAAATTAGTAGACTCCGTATCTTGATATTCTGTGTGACAATTTCTTATGTTCCTAGAGCGGCTACCCAGGTTGCTCTTGCTCTAGCAAAGTTTGCTCTCACTTGTCACAGGGAGGTATTCTGGCTTCAGGATATGCCATATAGAATCTCAAAGTTTCTTTTGATTCCAGTGTAACTAGGTAAAGTTGTTTGTTTAATGAATATTTTTCTTTAAAATAAAAAAGGAAATTATTCGTTTATTTGATTCTAGTGAGACAAAAATTCAGTGAATTTTTCTCAGCAGAAAGCTCAATAAAATTACTGCTAAATCACTCTTTTAACAGAAACTTAGACGAGCGAAAACAAAAATAGACAAGCCTCAGTACAGCACTGGAATCAGAGATCATCCAATTCGTTTCAATCCAGTAAATATGAGAATTCGAAAGCATTGTCTCAAAAAATCTACTACAAGCTTTATTTAATTATCCAACAAATTACAGTACTAACTACTTGTTCTATTCTTCCGACGGCATATATCTGTAATTTTAATAATGCCAAAACAGCCACAAAATGATGCAGAAATCAAGGCTGGAACAAAACCCAGCATTTTGCATGTTTAATGGCCTACCCAACCACCATAGATGCAGCTTGTCCACTTCTGCACCATCACTGCACATCGGTTCTGTGACAAAACAGGCATCAGAATTTTCATCTAAACTTTCTATGGATAGAGATGTGATTCTTGTCTAATCCAACCTCCACAGCCAATACTTAATGTCAGACTCGTTGGTCCATAATGTCACATTCGAGGCATGCTGCTTAGGTTTTATAATATTATCATGTATTAGCATATAATTTGACTTTGATTCTGAAACACTTGTACCCAAAGTATTGAATGAGATTAACTGGATAATATCAGCGATAGATAAAAAGTTGACACTGTTTTAACTATATATAATTATTCCAAGAATGACTATATATATACTAAAAGGAAAGAAATAATATCTTGTCATGCAGATTGTACATCATATAAGTGTGTGCAACCTGGAGAAGAACAGAGTAACATCAGGAAAATAAATAATCTGGTTCTCTCTTACCTCATGGAAGCTAAAATGGGCGGCTTGCAGGATCAGTCAATCCTGCAATAAGAGCTATAAGAGCCCACACCATGAGGATGCCTATTACAGCCGTTCGGAACACCTGATCACAGTTAGCATCCATGTCAATATCATCCGGATGTGAGAGGTGGGCCAAAGGCAATCCGTCATTATCACCGCCATCAGAATATGACTGTATTCTGTTTGTCTCATTTGTAAGTGGTTGCTGCATATCTCGTAAGCTCATCTTTGAACATTTGGTGCAAGTGCAGTTGCCACCAAGGTATGATGGTAGAGTCTGAAGATAATCCGAGAGAACATTGCGGGACATAAGCCCTATGATTTTCACCTTCTTCCGAGTGCCAGGTTTCAAAATCTAAGGGAGAGCGAAATGCATTCATAAATATGAGAGAGATAGAGAACATAATTAAAGCCACAGATCCCACATAAAAGACAGAAAAGGAAGAGTAAATGGGAGAATGACAATAAACAATCAAATACTGATCAGGGTAAAGAGCTTACTTGAGTAAAAGTGTGAGTAATAACTTGAACAACGGAAGGAAGACGTATAACCAACAAACAGCCAAGACGGTTGGGAAAGTGATCTTGAAGAAGGGAAGAACAAGACCTCATTATTTGCATGGGAATCCTCAAGGGAGATAACCCTTCACAGTCTACCAAAACTGTAATATGGGGATTTTCTGCATCAACTAAATGAAGAATTCCATGCTCTACCTGCGATACTGCATTTGCAGACACTCATTGATGTCATATTTCGAAAGGAAAAACATAAGAAAACATACTAACACAGAAATGAACTCTATTTGCGACTAAATATTTGATATACAACACCAAAGTTTACATCCATGTTGATAATGGGGACAGATTATGTCAGTTTGAATGCCTATTCCATTAACAAAAGGGAAGTATTATTCCAGTTGTAAGGTAATCTTTCACACTCATGACAGCCAAACATAATTGTTTGAAATTACATTAGTAGTGAAAGGTTATTCATCATGCTATTATCAACTAATTATGCCTTTTAATATCATTACCATGCTTGACTTTAGCCATTTGACTAAGACTGCAGCATCTATGTAATAAAGTTTTCTTAAATAATGGATTATGCCTATAAGCAATAAGTGTTTTAAAGTTGCATACCACAAAACCCATTAAAAGAATTTTCAATTTGAAAGACCAAACATATAATTTCTCCATTCAAATTATCTTTAGAACTTACAATACACTTAAAATCTGAAACTAAAAATCTCGTTAGACATGAATTTGATTGGTGATGCTGAAAGGCTGGCTACTGCATACGCTAAAACAGTAACATACCTATAAGATTACAGAATGTACTTGTAATAGGCTAAAGCAGATAGTTTACACAAATAATCAGCAGTGCCATTTTTAGTTCTTAAAATATGAACTCCTATCATCCAATGATTAATAAGGTTTAACATAGCTGCCATATACATATATATATATATATATATATGGATGGCCTTGATCAGGAAAACTGACACGCGGCAATTAACCAAAAAATTATGGAGGAAAAAGATAAACAATTTGATGTGCAGAAAGCCCTGCAGTTTCTCAAACCCAGATGCTACATGGCAATTGACCCAAAAATTTACAGAGAAAAGAAACATACTAACTGCTTGAGCAAAACGGGGCCTGTCATGAGATGGCAAGTTCAAGCAAGCTTGCCCAAGGCGTACTATAAGGCATGGTCGATGCTGCATGTCAAATCCATGCCAGAAGACCATCTTAGACCAAATCTCAAGCTCTTCCTCTGAAAGAATTCTGTATGTCTCCCTCCAACGTATTGTCTTTTTAATTGAAGCTAGCAAGCATGAAAGATCACCATCTGCAGCAGTATAAAATCTTTGGAGCTCATCCTCATTAATTCTGCATAAACACTACTAAGTCATGGTCTGCTGCAAGAAGAGAAGCCAAGAAATACAACGATAAATATCCATCTATCATAGAACAAGTAAATTCCAAACCAGTAGGGCAGGGTTTTGTTTTCAAAGAGATGATTATGAAATGACAGCTGCCAACTAAACAGTAATGTATATAAGACTTTCACAGGAAAAACTAAAATATTTTATTTTTTTGACATTGAAAAATCTAAAATGTTAAAGGAATGATAATTAGCATAATTTATTAGATTCTCTATCAAATGTTGGCTCAATACAGAAGGCAGAAAGCAAGTCAAGTCTAAGATGACTATTTGATTTTAGTAACACCTCACATGCATAAGTAAAACTGGAAGCAAACTGATTGAACTTAAGAATGATGATGGTGTTGGTTGGAATTTTTTCAATAAAATCAACGCCATCTTATGACAGATACAGATCAGAGTTCACCTTTCCGGTAAACTGATTCCCTGATTTTCCAAATCATTATGGAGTTGTATCAACCAATTTTCAGATGCATGACCTGGAGAAGCTTCATCACAAGTTCTGCATATGACATAAAAGCAATTAAGTGTACAGCTAGCAAAAGTAAATCACAGTTGAACACAACCTGTAACCTAACAACAAACAGCTTCCTAGCTTCAAAATCGTAATTTCGATTTTCCTATAACATAATTCTGATTATCCATTATAGTTACCAAGAGAGCAGCTTTTATAACACAATAATTTAATAGAAAATTAGAAGAACAAAAAAATAATTGTCTGTAATCGAAAGTCTGTTTATTTTCTCAACCATCGAATAAGAAGTCAAATACCAATTAAATAAGTTAACCATAGGCTGATCACTTTGGGTACCTTGAATCAGTAGAAGAGTGCATAGATGATAGCTCCGAATGTATTTCAGAATATGCTGCAGTGTCGTTGACAACATCAGAAGTTTCATCAGTGCTCTCCAACTGATCAGACAAAGCCTCTGCAATTGATATGACTAACAATGGCCTTGAGAACATCTGTATGTATCAAGCATTAGTGACTATCAAGAGTTGTAGAGAAAAATACATAGAAAAATAACGTGTGGTTATATACAGGCTTTGCAATAATTCATCAAAAAGAGACCATGACAATTACTTTTCACATACTAAACCATAGTAAAGGAAATATGTAGGCCAAATCCTTATAAACTTTCATACAGAATATATCTTATGTTTACGAATTATAGTAATAATTCATATGTTTAAAAGCGGTTAGATATCCACTAAGATATGTATATCTATTTAGAGGATATAAGGCCATATGCATGATAATAACAACCATTCACTACATTTTGGCAGTCAATTGCAAGGCTTCACACGACTTGAATGAAAGACTTCAGCAAAAGTTTCTGTTTCTTGTTGTAGGTACTTTGGGCAGGGCGGGGTGGCGTGCGGTGCAAGGTAAAAGGTATAAATAGGAAAAACTTGTAAGAGCGAACCTGCATTCCTCTAATCAAACCCTTGAATGGAGCCCATCTCTGGATCAGCTTCAATGGTGGATAGCAAATAACTTGCAGAGCCTGAAGACCGCGCCATACAAAAGGACATTTAGCCTTCGAAACTCTCCGCACAGTCTCTAAAGCAGCAACTTTAAGTAAAAATAAAGCGACATTAGCAGCCGGCCCACCACCTATTTTACCATGGCTTAACAAAGCTATGTGCCTATTAGCACTCTGTGGAAACGCCCTTGCCTTTGGACTAGAAGCAACCAAGTCTATTTTAGAAACCTTCTTCCCACCAATCACTCCAACATTCCTACTTGAAGCCGATACAAATGGATCTCCCATGGAAGACAATCGATAAAGCTCCAACTTCACATTCCTAGACAATTAATGCACTACGAAGTAACGTTAACTTTATCTTCACATGTTCAAAACACAAAGGCTCTAAAAGGAACATCTTGAGATTACTCTACAGCAATCCCCAAAACAAACCTGCAAAAACCATTTATAAAATCAGTATATATACAATATACATATATAAAAGATTATATCTATTTTTTATGAAGATAATAATCTTCAATGAGCAATTCAAAAGTAAATGCTTGATTTTTTACAATCTAATACTTATAACTGTTCGAATTCTATTCAGTTTTCTACATAATTAGATACACAATCGTGATCCTATTCAGTTCACTATAAGAATAATATAACGTGACATAAAATCAAATCATAGTCTGAAGCCAATAAATTATTTTTAACAAATTACCAAATCAAGATGTTCCATTACAAGTAACAAACTCAATGCTAATTTCTGATTTCCTAGATAATTTCAACGTAAAGTAGAGCAATTACTCATTCAAACAAAGAACGTGAAACGACACCGTATGAGAGAAACTTATAATTTGACGTAATAAAGCGACTAACTAACCGCGACTTGGAGCTCCAAGGTGTGGAGGATCCGAAGTTGTTTTAGAGACGAAAAGAGAGTGTGGTGGCCGTTGCGTGGAATTGAGGAAGCGGTCGGTCGTTGTAAGGAAAAGAAAGTTTTGAATTTTTGCGATGGCTGGTTGCGTTAGAACTATCGCAATCGAAAACAATGGCGGAGACAGTAGAACTGTAGAAGAAGACGAAGGGCAGGCATGGAGGAGGGACCCCGCACGTGAACTTTGACCCATCGCCAGCTCGCGCGATTTTGATACGTGTTCGGTTCAAATTAACTCGAATGTTTTCACACTTTCACCGCCAGAGTGTACAGGTCACCTAATCGTTTTTTGTCATGTTTCAGGTAGGTGAAGTGATCAATGTTTTTGTTCCTATACTTCAAGTTTACATGTATATACCTGCAGCTACGGTTAAAAGTCAATATACCTATAATTTGTAATAGAGTAAATTATAATTTAACAATCCAATTGAAATGTATTTATAGACGGAGCAACTATTTTCCTTTTATTATAATTGATCCCCTACCGTTAATAGATCTTCGTTGGTCTTAATTGACTTAGGGGTAAAATTGTCTTTCGATGTTACATATTTTTTTAAAAAAATTAAATTTTAAAAACTTTAAGATAAATATGCTTCTCTCTCTCTCATTTTCATCCCTTAGGCTTCCCTCATTTCTTCGTCATTGTCATCCCTATCTCCGTCACCGTCATCCCTATCGTCGTCGTCCCTGTCTCTCCTTTCTTCTTCATCTTCTTCTTTTTCTTAGTTCAACTTGGGTTTGAATGGAATCTTGGTTCAAAACCTACAAATCGAATCCAGATTTCTGGGTTTGAACCGCTGTTTCTGTCTTTGTCGTTGATGTTCTTCTTCTTATTCTTTTTCTTCTTCATAGTTTGATTTGGGTTCGATTCCGTTCGAACCCAGAAATCTGGGTTCGAAATCCAGAAATCTAACCCAGATTTCTGGTTCGAACTGTCATCCATGTCTCTATCGTCGATGTTCTTCTTCTTCATCTTCTTTTTCTTCTTCTTCTTCTTCTTGGTTGGAATTCATTCTATTTTTAAGTTTGATTCCGTTTGAACCCAAAAATCTGGGTTCGATTTTTGGGTTTTTGGGTGTTTGAACCCAAAAATCGAACCCAGATTTTTAAGTTTTAGCCACCATCCATTTTCTTTTTCTCTTCTTCTTGGTTTGAATCGAATCCAAAAATTTGGGTTCGATTTTTGAGTTATTCAAACCGATTTATTATTTCGATTTCTGGATGGGTTCAAACTCAAAAATCTATTGTGTGTATTTTTGGCTATGCCAGATGAGCTGGTAAAAGCCCGAAAAACCCCATGAAACTGGCCCAGCATGATAAGTGTTGCTAGAGAGATTGAGCAGAACATTGAACAAACAGTTCACGTAGAACAAATAGTCCATTGTTACACACTCAAGCACACTAGCGACCAGCTCATTGTCATAAGAAGCTTCAAGCTACGTCGTTAATCAGGTCGCACCAGTGACCAGCAGAGAGCCATCAGGTCGCTAATCTGGTCACACTAGTGACCAACGGAAAGCCATTAGGTCGCTGGCTACTCAGCATCTAACGAACTTCAACTCACCCAGAACAAGGCCAGCTCGCGCAGTGGCGTGATATGCATGGCCAATCTGTCCAGACCTGTCACAGCTTGACTTTCTCAACCACTACAGCATGAGTGACGTCAGAAGCCCATGCCTTAACAGAAGACTTTGGCAAATGTGGCAAGTGTTAGTCTCAGGAATTATAATTGTCATTTAATGATTTTTCACTTGTATCAACTGTAGCACCTCCCTCTTTCTATAAATAAAAGCAAAATCATTGTAAAGGGGATTGGTATCTGATTCTCTACTCTCTCTCTATCTCGCTGTAACCACACAAAATACATAGTAACAATGACTGCCACCCCTAACTGGGACCGGCTCCGTGGACGTAGGCCCATTCTTAAAGTCAAACCACATATATCTCTTGTCTCTCCTTCTTCCTCTTCGCCTTCTTTCTCCTGCTTCGCTTGCTTGTTTTTCATTCATGGCAATATTGGGCCAAATAAGAACCCGGTTGACTATATTTTTACGTCGATAGAATCAAACCCATATTAGGTTGGGTTTGATTGTTTTGGGTTGAGTTTGATTGTTTTGGGTTGGAAGATTGGTTGATGATGGGTTAAAATTGAAGATGATTTTGAGGTTGATTTTTTTTTTTTTTAAAGTTCTTGAAGAAGATTTGGCGATTCCAGATAGGTCTTGACAAAGCAAGTTTGGTGATTCTATAAGTTTTTTTTTGTTTTTTTTTTTTTTTCATTATTTGTTGATTGATAATGATGGTTCAGGATTTTTTTTTTTTTTTTTTTTTTTTTTCTGGGTTATTTGTTGATTGATGAGATGGTTATGTTTTGTATTTATTGATAAAGAATAGAGAACAACATTCATTAAATTTTTTAAATGTTGTTAATTATTTTGCTTGTTATTTATTCATTGGTGATCGTGATTTTTGGCTTGGTATTAACTGATGAAGCATTTAATTATTTAGTTTTAATTTAACTATTTAATTTTTTAATTAATTTTTAAGGGTATTTTTATTTTTTTCGTTATTTTATATTGTTTACTGTCAGATTTAACGAAAAATTATTAACGGTAGGAGGGTCAATTGTAATAAAAGCGAAACGGTTGCTCCGCTTATAATTATGTTTCAACTAGATAGTTAAATTGTAATTTACTCAATGTAATATCATAGAATAATAATAAGGGTGAATTCTAAAAACCCCTCAACTTTTGCATGAAAAAAAAAAAAAAAACACTCTTAAAATTTGAAAATAAAAATTTTGCATATTGTCGTTACACTTTTTGTCAATTTTACTATCCACTATCCTTCTGAAAGCATTTATTTTCAAATGGAATTTCACGAAAATTTTAACGGTATGGTGCAAAACTTGTATTTTCGAAAGATAAGGGTGTTTTTTTTTTCCTTATTTTCATGTAAAAGTTGGGGCTCGTTTAGAATTCACCCCATAACAATATCTTATCATAAAAAATAGAAACATAAATAAAAATATAGATAGATATAAAAATGTAGATTTATAACTCTATGATAACCCACTCAAAAATGTAAATCGATTAGCTGCAATTCATACATAACACACCCACTTTGGAATTATATGAAGAAACTTGGACTTTATTTTCTCCTTTTAATTTTTTCATTCTCTATCCACTTAGCAAATGTGGGCTGGACTATAATTTGAATTGGGGTTTTTGAATTTCTAAATAGCCCAACCCAGAATCAATTCCTACATCTGAATTCACCATCAGTATATAATATATGGATGTATTTGAATTTGAGATAAGTGATTTACATCCTATCAAAATTCAATAACGAAGAAATATACACAATAATTTGTATTTCCAACTAAAAACAGTCTTCTCGAAGCCTCTCCTCTTTTCTAGAGAGAGAAAGTTCTCTCTTCTACCAAGAGTGAAAGAGTTTTGTAGAAGTGTTTTTACCAATCAGATTCAGTCACAACATTTCTTTGTCCGTTCTTCTCCTTCATCATCTGTTCTTCTCCACCTCCCTTCATCTCTCTTTTTCTCATTGTTTTGCATCTTTAGTTTTGGGGTTTTTTAAGGTTGGATCCAGATGAAATTTGGATCCAATTCTAAAAATCTTATATAATATAGGTTTTGATTGTAAATATTTAAGGTCTAATTGAAAATCAGTAGATTGAAAGCTTTTTTTTTATGGCCAGAGACCGTTATATTTCCTACTTTGTTTTAATGGGATTTGGCATTGCAATCAAAGATCCTTTAGCTCTTTTAGGGAGATTTGTTCAATTATAATAAGGAGATCTAATTATTATTTGGGAAGAATTCCTTCTGATGTGTCGCGTCCTAGTCCTAGGTGGCTGTTTTATGGCTATTAGCTTCCGGATCAAGGAGGAGATATATATAATTTATTTTATATATGACTAATTTTCATCTCTGTTTATTACTCTTTGTGTTAGTTTAAGTTGTAGTTGGTTTTGTGGTTGACTGGATCTTAGAGTTGTCTTACTATTCTCATGATTGGGAATCGACTAGTGGTCCATTTGACCATCCTAGCTAGTTCCTATGTTGAGGACATGTTTTAGTTGTATTGAGTTTACTTTGGTTGTTTTAAATTTGAATGTTTATTAGTGCTTGTAAATTTGGGATAGATGAATGAAATTTCATAATTTCAAAAAAATAAAATAAAATTGTATTTAACTAGCTTGATGGAGAAATCTCAAATTGGAATTTTCTCCACCATAAATGGTATCTAGAAAAATCAATTGTAAGTAGTAAATATAATCCAAAAAATCAAATCAAAAGGTAATTATAGAAGTTTAAGTATTTTTTGCAAACATGTACGCATTTATCAAGCATTTTTTTTTTCATAACAATCTTGACGAAAAACAAATCTTTTAAACTAATATTTTGGTTTTTGTTTTTTGAGTTACTGGAACTAACCCAATAGATAACCGGAATTAAACTATTAATATATTGATGGCACGAGCTGAATATGCGATTTCTTTAAAATTGAGAGTCATCAACGTCTAAATGGGAGACAATCCACATCTAGATGGGGCCATTTGTGCTTAAACCCATGACCGGGAGTGGGTGCAGTTTTATCACGCACTGGCACCTCGAGTGAATGTTAGGTCATACAAATGTCAGTTCTTGATCTTGCATGCTATCATCAGACGGCAGATGTCGGTTTTAAACCTGATAAGACATGCATGCAATCTACTAATCTACACATTTCACAGACCACGTGTAAAAGCCATGCCATCTCACGAAAGTACAAATAACGCCTCCTCAGTCCTCAAAGAATACAAAAGGCAATTTCATAGTTCTTTCTCAACAAAACTGATCTACCAAAGTAGAGAATTTACGGTGGAAGAAGAAAGAATCAATCGCATTAGCATCACCAGATCCCAGACCAGCATTTTCATACGTAGTTATCTACGTTAGGGATGTAGCAAAATCAGTAGCTTTCTACGCAAAGGCCTTTGGTTACAATGTACGCTGCTTGGATGAATATACTAGGTATATATTTATCAAGAGCAAACCATTGTAAATGACAATTTTTTGTTGATTGATTAGGTTTTCACTGGGGCGTAGATGGGGCGAGCTAGAGAGTGGACGGACAACGATGGCGTTCACACGGTTGCACCAACATGATCAGACCAATGATTTAACTTGGTGTGGTCCAGACTTCCAAGTCTAGCCTTGACCGACGGCCCCTTGACCTTTGCTTTGCTCATTCAGATGTTGGTGCCGCCTTCAAGGTATGTGGCAGATGATTCCCTGAAGAATAGTGAAGGATATATATTTTTCTTGTAGTGTAAATTTCCTCTACTTGGAGAGAAAATATTCATGCAACAAATATTTCTTTTTCAGTTTATACCATCTGATCTTATTTTTTTTGAAGAAAATCATTTGTTCATTTATTACTAATTATATATTTATTCACATGCTACAGTACAGATGAGTAGAACGTAAAATTAAATGGTAATTATATAAGATATATGTTGCATTGACCAAGATTATAAATGCATATATTGTTTTGTGAGAGAGATTTTTCTAGACGATATACATGTCATTTCATTATTGTACGCAGTAGATCTACACCTAATGAATGTATTTATTTATCATTATTTTTTCTTGTAAATATTCATCGATTGTTTGAAGTTTTGGTGGATACATTATTTTAGTAACTTGGCGGACATAAACACTCGTGTACGTACAACAGAAACTCTTTCGTGACTGATAGCGATAGGTGCCATAGGTTGTTATTCTTATTTTTATTTTTATCATAATCTGATGCTTTGTCATGCTGTTCTGAATTAGAGAGCAGTGGAAAATGGTGCGGTGCCTGTCAGCCTGCCAGAGGATAAAAACTGGGGACAGATTGTTGGATATGTACGTGATATATATTGATGGCAACATTGTGAGGATGGAAAGTTATATCTGGCCAACAGTCTGAACTAAAACCCTCTCAGGACGTTGTGTGCACAAATTAACGAACAAGCGCAACTCCTCTACTTTCCGTTGCTGCCTTACGATATGGGACTAAAAGGTTACCACTTTAGGTTTCCCTTGACTTTCATTTCGTGCTAGTATGTGCTTAATTTGGGGCTTTTTTTTTTTTTTTTTTTTTTCGGTTGAAATACCTAAATCGGGGCATTTTCAAGACTAATTTTGTGAATTTCATCTATATATATTGGCAGTCTATTGTATAGGAAAGTGGTCTCGTACATGAATGTCCTTTTCATGTAATGTTTATAGTGTCAATATTTATGTGACATCATAACTATGAAAAAATATGTATGATCAATAAATGTAAATAAATATATGGTCTATAGTGAATTTGAAATCGAGAATACTCATTTATATGTCTGAAAAGTTTATGTCATTTCATCATGTAGCGTTAAAAAATATATATATAATTTTTTAAATAAATAAATATAGATAAATATGATTGGTCAATCATATCATTTTTAAGGATGTTGTAGATTTTGTATGACATTTAGTTAAAATATAGTAAGTAGTTTTCTTATTTAATTACCATTAGTCTCTAAAAATGAGAGAAACTTGTGTTTAATATGTTTTCTAATGTAAAGTGCAATATTTTATTAAAACTAAGAGCATAATATGGTATATGTAAGCAAATGTGATAGTTACTCGCATTGATCACAATGTTAATTGAATGAAAAAGATAAAGTGATTGGAAATAAAAAAAAATATTTCATCATACTCTAGGATCATCTAAATTTTCAAGTATATAGAAGTGTGAAATTATATTTATATATATATATATATGTTGATTATTTCTTGTAAATTGGAAAATTGGTAAATTGGTATATCAGAATCCTTTCCTGCTGAGTGCCGATTCTTCAATACTACGCCAGCCCATGCAGGGTTCTATTTATATAACGGGTTATTTATGAATAATTATCTCTTTATTTTAAGAGAATAATTATCTTATTTTCAAAATTAGAAAAGACCTTCTTGACAAGTGAAATGGCTGTACTGTAATGTCGACCAAGATGGAGAGCTCGAAAAAGGTCCATTTTGCCTCGAACAACTCTTGCCAAGCCATAGATCAAGCCAAAAGCTCGCTGCTACCTTGTGGGTCATTGACTTTTCCTGAATCTAGTGAAGAAAATTTAGAGAAGTCCCTCCAAAAACTTAAAAACCGTACCAACAAACAGTCAAGATTTATCTTCTTATTTATTCTTTTTCAGTTGTTCTGCCTGAAACTTCTTAAAAGCATCCCATTGTCAAAGCAAAACGGACCAACCAATTTTCGCTAAACAAAATGGACTAAATGGCCCTGGAGCACCTGGGCCATAAAAGTTTACACTAATTAAGAGGCTTATCCCAGCATGAATGTTGATGTTTACACCCGTTAAAAATTGTATCTAAACCCCTTTTTGTTTGTTCATGCCATTAAAATGTTTTAGGAGGTAATGTCTTGTAAATTCACCCTATATAATATCCAATATACCCTTCCTTCTGATTTTAAGAAAATATCATAAGTAAATAAATTATAAATAATTAATAAACTAGAACATAAAAGTAAAGACGCGGCAGCTCTCACCCTAATTTTCCAATGGAGACTGCTGCACGGTACTACTCATCTTAGTTACATATGTAAGTAAAGTGCGTTCCCGGATTGGAACTGCATAGGCATTTGATCTAGTATTTAGAGAACTCCATAACCCAGAAATTGCAAGCACATGTAACAAATTTGATGCCACTAAATTTAGCCCGGTAACCAAGGCCATGAATTCATGCTGTGAACGCTAGCTCTTTTCCTTCTGGGTTTTTAGTCATCATTAGCACATCTAATTGGAAGGTAGCCTCGGTTTTGAGTCATCACAACAGCACTGGGTTATGGGGTTCTTCATCAATTTTTTTGGTCTTGGATACTAGTGGATCTAGGTTCTTCATTTGATCAATTCTTTATATTAGAGTTGTCATGGATCATCACTCTGTACACACCATGGCAAATGGTTGAAATCTATGAAATGGTTCCAGGAAAGCGGTTTGACAGATAACATGAACTGGGACAGTATGCCTTTGGTGAAAAACTTTGTTTGTACAATGTGGTTCCTAGCAACTGGTTGTTGAAGTTGGTGTCTGCATTGTCTACATGGTTAACGGAGGCAAATCACTGCAGAAGCTCAATGACACTGTAGACGTGATTCATGCAAAAAAATCTTGCAAAATTTCATCCTGATATGGTTATTATTATTATTGGAAAAAGCATTTCTAAGCAAATTAAAAAATTGAAAAAGGAAAACCAAAATTACATGCTTGAGAAAAATGATCGAATAAAATGTATTCCTAAATTATAGATTAAGCAAACTGAAAAATTGAATTAAAGAATACAAAAGGTTAATGTGGCTGCTGGGATTCGAGCCCAGGTCTCCACGGCCACAACGTGGAATTCTTACCACTAAACTACAGCCACCAATTGATTAAGCAGGTAAAATATTTATCTAATACGTGCATACTCTTTGTTTTCATGCCTCCCCAAAAATGGTGTCTGGCCGAAAATCATCTATTTATGAATCTTCCAAATTCTTATTAAAAAAAAAAAAAAAGAATCTTCCAAATTCCACCAAACGACCACCAACTTGTAAATCCGTCCACTCTAGCTGTTGGTGGTGACCAACATTTCAAGCAACCACTATAATAATGTATCGATGAAGCATATATATGTTTCTTTAATAATAGTGGCAGTATAAGATGGAGTCTCGATTTTTTTTTTTTGGAGAGAATAGAGTCTCGATATTAATATAACATTTTATGCATGAAAATCTTGAATTAAAACGATTCATATCAATTCCATTCAAATGTTTAAACTCTTTAGGCATCAAAATTAGAATTAAAGTATTCATTTGTTATTGTTTATTAACCTAAGGACTAAGAGTGATTGATTGAAAAAATGCTACGGGAGTTTTTCACTTGCAAACCAAATCAAAAGAAAAATTTGTTTTCACCCAATTTTCTATAAAAATTTGTTTTTAGCTTATCAAACAAACTATTTTCATTCCATACTTAAGTTTATCAAACTATGCTCAAGTAAAAATTTTAAAACATGAAATTTAAACCCGTTATTGATTTTATGCAGTCACCAAACCGGATAAACCCGATTGTCATCTTCATTGCTGTATCTCACCAAAAACCTTCATTTTTCAAATCAAATTAAATCAAATCTAATCCTAAATATTAATATTCAACACCTAAAACACCATAAAACTCGAAAAATAAAAAAGAAATTCAAAAATTTCTAACAAAACTCAAATAATCAATAAAGAAAGTAAAAAAGCTCATATCATAAGCAATGGAAAAGGAAAACAAGGTATGCAAAGATAATTTGGATAATTTGGGTATAAATTGTAATTAATCTATTTTAGAGGTTAAAAAATATATATATTTTTTAAAATAGTAAAAACAAAATTTTCTTTTCTAGAATTGTCATTTTTTGCAATTTCCACATTATATATAATATATTAAAACATTGTTTTAATATAAAAAGATTAATAATATTGCTTATAACATTATAACCACAAAAGTTAGCAACATAAAATACTTCATAAAAAATCAATTAATAAAATTTATAATAAAAAATTTTCTTTATGATGTTGTTGATATTTTTTTACGAGTGTTTGTCTATTAAAACCATATTGAGGCAAAAGTTGGAATTATCATAATGTACTTGAACCTCTCCTCAACTAAGATTTACTTAAATTTTTTATAATCATATGACACATAAACATCACAATCAATTAATGATTTTGATGTAATTACTTTTTCACATTTCTTTTTTCAATAATCAATCACACACTTTTAAAAGCTTAACTCATGGGAGGATCCAAATACTAACATAACACTATCGTTAGTAGCTCTTGTAATTGCAAAACTTTACCGTATTGAAATGCACAATCATAAGTTGAGTGTTATATGTAAAACTTGTAATAAAAGAGTAAAAATACATTAAAGTAGAAAAAACATCTTTGTTATAATACAAAATAAAAAACTCAAAATAAACAAATAAACAATCAATTAATTAATTAGAGAGTACAACAAAATCGAGTTTTGAATTTATATCGGTCTCTGGTTCAACAATGTACATAGGTCTCAAGCATTTAACATTCCCCAATCCTAGACCTTCAAGTGATCATATCGGTGGAACTTCATGTATCTTTCAAGTTTGGGAAGGAAAAAAAATGGATATAAGCGATATGAAGAAAAAATATGAGAATGGCAGAAGAAGAAGCACATGGCAGAATAAAATATGGTAAGCAATCAATAAAGAATATTTTAATAAAAATATATGATTTCCTAGAAAAAATAGTATGCAATTGATTGCTCGGTTGAGTGGAGGGAATCTAACTTCCGTATCGAAAAGAAATTTAAATATCATCTATGGGGTCATCAATGCTTGATTCCCCGCAAATACACCAGAATTTATATATTAAGAATTAAATTCCCTTTCTTTATATGAGATTATGATTTCGTGCTTTCTTCCCTGAATCTCAAATTATTGTTATTTCTAAAACGAAAAAGTTTATTTTTCTTGAATAGAATTTTTGATTAATAAACAACTACGAGTTATTCACCTTTTTTGTCTTTTAATAAATATAAATCTTTTAAATTATTTTTTTAGGAAATAATCTTTTAAATGTGTTAATTTTGTGTTTTCGTATACAAATTTATTAAACGTTTTCAACTAAATACTTATTTAAAATAAAACTACTTAAACAATCAAATTTTTGTGCACATAAATAAAATAGTTAAATACTCGATGACAATGAAGATAATGTAAATTACAGACTTCGCAATCGCATTAAACTCCAGCTTATAAATCACGTCATGCACCGCTTTCTGTATCACACGTGTCATTTACAGTGGACACACCAGTGAGTAGAAGACAACTCATGCACAGATGACAAAGCATCTTAGCCTGTCTATTTCCGCAACCAATGCCAATGATCAATCCTACAATTAACATTACCTTAATTACTCAACCTCCTTCAATTAACTTCTCCACTAATCACTTTTTAATTACCTCAAGATCTCACTAATGATTCACGTACTTGGCTTAAACCCCTGTTTCTTCGATCACTCTAACCAGCGCCACAGGCATTGAGTTGGTACGGTGTATGGATATTGATTTAGAATTTTTTAAATAAATTTTGTTTTTTTCATCCTACAAAAGGCTATTCATTTTTTGATTTAATCTTTCTGATATGTTATATAACTTTTTAAATAAAAATTAATTTTTTTTTTTATTTTATAAAACTAATTTATTATTATTATTATTATTATTGGAAGTTCGCCTAAGGATCGGCGTACCAAATCAACTAACTCCCGACGAAATATTTTCTCCCATTTGTTAACATTTAAGTCATTTTTATTTTTATTTTTATTAGTGGAAATTGTCATGGATGGTTTGGTGTGATATGTGTGTAAATCATTGTTGTCGGGGAGCTATCATCAAAGCCTTTAACTTTTCGTAATATTGAAGGCTCCATCCAAGTTCGTTAATTTGTTTTGTCCTTTTTTTTTTTTCTGATTCATTGTTTTGTCCTTTTTTTATATTTTTTATTATATTTACTATATGGTGGAAGAAGTTTCCAATCTTTGTACAACTGTTTTCGTGACTATAAATAGAAGTCTCTGATCTTCAACTTTCGTAGATCAGAAGAGTAAGTGGGTTCTCTTTTCCTCTGGAACTCACTTCTTGGTATCTACTGTTGTTTTCATCTATCCATCTCTCTTTGGTTTCTAATTAGATTTCTTTTAGTAAATCTGTGAAGTAAATTTGATAGCAAGTGGGTTTAGTATCTGCGTATGGTTTGATAATTTGACATTTTTAATAGGTACTGAGTCTAACAAAGAGATCTGAGATGGCTAACAGTTCCTTGAATGGAGACCACCAGACCTCAACTAAGCCACCACCAATGCCATCTCCTTTGAGATTCTCCAAGTTCTTTCAGGTAAATTTTGCATTTTTTTTTTCTCTCTCTTTTTGGAGTAATTTTTTAGTACTATGGTTTCACTGGTGTTTCTGTTCATGTTATTTATTTTTCACTTGTGATTTTGATGTGTGCGTTTCAATTGGGTTGTTGTCTGAGTACCTGTTTTGTTGGATTTGGCCGTGGCAACCCAGTATTATATTATATTCTACTCAGTCATGTTCTTTTTACTTTGGCAACAATGAGCTTCGATGTTAATCGGATCTTATCGGTTAGTTTAATCATCAGAATAGCTTGATGTAGTTTTATTAGTCAGTGTTGTGTGGTATAAGAAAACATGATTGTTAAGTCTAATGCTTGGGACAATAATCATGTGGTCCTGCTTTGTAATGCATTTAATCCGATGCATATAATTGGAAAAGTTTAATGTGTGAAGTTGAAAGGCTAGTAATAGTTTTCACGGTTTGATGATCTCAAAGTACTCCCCATTTTATGGATCTAGTTCTTTTGCTGTCCTTGGCAATGTGACATAGGGCAATGCAGAAAATGTGTTTGGTCCATCATTTCTGAAAACGATTTCTTAGTAATATATGGATTTGACTTTTGCTTGATCTGATATTATCACTTTATGTATACAAATACCAGTAGATCAAATAGAATGACTCAAAGCTGAGAAGTTCTTAAGATAGTAATATAGATTTGCTTACTAAGAAGGTTTCTGGGGATGAGTCGAACTGTTATTTCCACCAGCACGCAGATATTCTCAGCTTTAGATAAGTGATTAATGTTGCAAAGAAGATTCCAAATAGTGGAGTTCCTTTATTCTGATTAGGTTTTCGGCCATAGATTTGTGAGACTATAAATTATATCCAGCGTCATCATGTCTTCTCTGTTGCCAATTATCATGAATTTAAACAATTTTCTCTTCAATGGCAATAACACTCTTCTTTGATATGGCAGTCGAACATGAGAATTTTGGTTACTGGAGGAGCTGGATTCATTGGTTCTCACCTGGTGGACAGATTAATGGAAAATGAAAAAAATGAGGTGTGCTTCTTTATCAGGACTCAGTTTTGTTCAATACTGATTAAGATCGTTTATACATTTGTGCCAATAAGTGGCAGCTGACTTGATGCCTTTAGCATGATTATGTATCAAATACTTTCTTACTTAGGTGATTGTTGTTGATAACTACTTCACTGGCTCAAAAGAAAACCTTAAAAAGTGGATTGGTCACCCAAGATTTGAACTTATTCGTCATGGTATGTTCTTATCTTTTACTCCTTTACTGTTATAATTAGTCTCTACTTGTTGCATATACTAAATCTGATGTAAAACTTGCCACAGTTATTAGTTCAATGCAGTTATTTGCATATTACATGCAATTTTATATAATTTGCTTTAATAAGCTGATTCAGCCATTGTCTTCATAGCATTTCATCAACTGTTGATGCCTTGATCATTCCAGTGGGGAAGTATGTCAGATTATGCAGTGAAGATAAAGCAAACTGCAAAAAAAAAGTAGTAGATATATAGATGAAAAGTATAAAATTACCTTTATTATCATTGTTTTATAATAGTATGCTATGAAGTGATGCCAACTGATTGTTAAAAAACTTGAATGCAAAGTCACTAATGAGATTCGCTGGTGATCCTGGGTCCTATTCGTCAATGATTTGTGCTAATCATAGTTTCTTTGTTATCGCATTTTTCATTCAGAGAGAGATAATTTTATTTTGTTTTTATTTCTTTAGATGTCACGGAGACGTTGTTGGTTGAGGTCGATCAGATTTACCACCTTGCCTGCCCTGCTTCTCCGATTTTCTACAAATACAATCCTGTAAAGGTGTGTGTATAGATTTGATTTACTTATTCAACAATGTGTTATGTTAGCAGTCTTTTAACATGCTTAAGCTAATGCTCTCTCAATTATGAGCCATATTGCTTCCATAGATTGTCGTTTCCTTTGTGCTATAGTCTATATGCATAGGAAATCTCTCTGTGCCAAGAAATGATTTGGAAACATCGAAACTTCTGTTGTACTGTCCTGTCTTTGTTCCTTTTCTGTTCAAATGACTGCTACACAAGTGTTGACCCTTCCCAGTAACTTCGAACTAGCATCTTCACCTTCCATTTTTCTGATCAGAAAAGACTCTGGCAATTTTCTGGTTTACCTCAATTTTGGTGGGCAAAATGTGGGAAAAGAACCTTCATCCATACATCAGCATTTTTACAATGAAATTTGCCGTCGTCTAGTTTGTGGATATAGCATTTGTGAAAAATATAAAAACTTGACAACCTTAAAATAATGAATGACTATTTCTTTGATCACATTGCTGCATAAGAAAAAAGTTGCTACTAGGCTATTTTTTTTCAAGTAATTTTCTGTTAAAACATTTACCTTATAAAATACATCAATGATGCTTTTTCGACAGACAATTAAGACAAATGTGATTGGCACATTGAATATGCTAGGACTTGCTAAGCGAGTTGGAGCAAGGTGAGTGGATTTGACTTTATTTTACCACTGTCATCAACTTTATTTACTGAACTATCATATTATTCCATAGGATTTTGCTTACATCAACATCAGAGGTTTATGGGGATCCTCTTGTACACCCTCAACCTGAGAGCTATTGGGGCAATGTTAACCCAATTGGTAAATTCACCTCTGTATAGAAAATGTATCTTTTCATTTTTGTTGATGTAATATGATAATTTATTGTTTATCTAGAAAAATGTCAACCCAATTGGTAAAATCCTCTTTGCTAAAATAGGGGTGCGGAGCTGCTATGATGAGGGGAAGCGTGTGGCTGAGACTCTTATGTTTGATTACCACAGACAGCATGGAATCGGTAATTATTTTGTTTTTCTTGCTCTATTCTAAAAGCAGATTCATATCTGATAATTTTTTAGAGCTTTATAATTGCTTTTGTTTTTGGGACAGAAATTCGCATTGCTAGAATCTTTAACACTTATGGACCACGCATGAATATTGATGATGGGCGTGTGGTCAGTAATTTTATAGCTCAGGCACTACGGTGAGTCCTTTTTAAGTTCCATTTCTGACATGGTGCTAGTATGCACTTCCACCACCCTGTCTTTTATTCAGTTTTAAAGATATGGCACCGACTTCCTTCTGATTTTCCATGTCACAGAGGTGAATCACTGACAGTTCAAAAACCAGGGACTCAAACTCGCAGTTTCTGCTATGTCTCTGATATGGTAAGAAAGTATACATAAAATCCCTATCCACTTGAATTTTATCTATTGAAATGTTAGAGAATAATTATAAACATATAATATTTTAGGTTGATGGTCTCATTCGCCTCATGGAAGGAGATCACACTGGACCAATCAACGTTGGAAACCCAGGTTTTTTTCTCAAACTGTAATTTGTATATTCTAGAAAAAGTCTAGTGCTTGTACTAAATAATTAGTTTCCTACAACAGCAATTTCCTTGCAGTTACTTAGGTATTTTCTTGTATGTTTGCAGGTGAATTTACCATGCTTGAACTTGCAGAGACAGTCAAGGAGGTTTGTTCTGTTTTCGAATCTCAGATTACAGTTATAATGTTTGTTACTAATTCATGTCAAATTACTGAATTCCCTCCATTGATGGGTTGACTTTGTAGCTTATCAATCCTGATGTGGAGATAAAGATGGTTGAGAACACTCCTGATGATCCACAACAGAGAAAACCTGACATCACAAAAGCCAAGGAATTGCTCGGATGGGAACCAAAGGTCAAGTTGCGGGAAGGGCTTCCTCTTATGGAAGAGGATTTCCGATTGAGACTTGGGGTTGCGAAAAAGTGAGTGAGTGAATAACTATACCCGGAATCATAGAATTAAAGAGTGAAAATTCTATTCACATATTTCGTCCTAATTTTGGACTGTGCTTTAGAGACAAAGATCTGGTTCTCAGTTTGTGCTTTATTTCCCTGTCTCTCTTCGTTTTCATCGAAATATCATAGGACATAAGAGGTGATAAGTGTTGCTTTTCTGTCTTTTTATTTGTTTGTCTTCTATAATGTTATGGATTCGGAGAAACCATGAAAGTGGAATTTTTTATCTTGGCATTCACCACCATAACATGTGTCCAACTCATATTATCTGTGTCTTTGTGGTTCCAAATTTTGTTTCTACGACATCAATCAAATCTTTATTTCCGGACTTTCCTTTCTCTTGTTATTCTTCTTCATATGACACGAAGTTATATATTGATACATTGGAATAAATATGAATTGATTGTTTACGTTTTGTGTTGTTATTATATATGTGACACTGTTAATACAAACGGTGTATACATGGTTTAGGTGGAATTAATATCAAACTCTGGTAAGAGATTTTAACAATGGAAAACTGGCACCTTCGCTTTCCATATTTTCAATTGGAGTAAACGTTAGTCACTGATTGGTTCATGTCATAGTATCAGTTGGTAATATCATGAAACAAACATAAAAACTGTGCCCATCTATATTACTGTATATCAGCATTTTTACAATCAAAGTTCATTAGTCTTGTTTGTGAATTAATACAGCACATTTGAAAATTTTAAAACTCTGGTCACCTTACTGTAATGCTTGAAATTTAATTTGACCACATTGCTAATTTGCTATGTGTGAATCAAGGGCATAAAAACAGCTGCAAGCCAGCAACTAGATTTTGTTTTTCTAATGTAATCTTAGGTTCAAACGTTGTATTTTGTGAATAGTAGACGAAGTAGCAAATTTCATAGGCTTAACCACGGTTAAAACTGTCCGAATAAGGGTCAACCACAATCCTATGTTGGACTCGTGAACCTTTTCAAATTAGTCGCAATTGGCTCCCTATAAACCACTAGTGAGTGATTTGACTATATAGCGAATCTCTCTGATAAATTGAACCACTAATAGGAAAATATATAGCGGACCTCATTGTTAAATTTATGGTTTATATATGTACACACACTACTGTCATCAACTGGATTTACTAGAGCTTCTGTATATTTACAATGAATGTAATGATTTCATTTTACGGGTTACATTATTTCTTTTAAGTCAGTCGCAGAACTTTATAAATATAATTGTACTACGCAGTTCAAAACATTCAATTTTCAATCATAATTTCAAAACTTTGTTTTTCCATTACTCAAGAAAATACTTGTATACTATGTGGATAAAAGAAAATACTTTTATAGTTTCGAAAAAAATACAAAAGAAAGAAAATACTTTTATACAATGTTTTTGTTTCTTTGTCAATGGAACCACCATAGTTGGTTGAGGTGAATCAGATTTACCATCTTGCATGCCATGCTTCTCCGATTTTCTAAATTAGGTACAATCTCGAAAAGGTGTGTATGTACGTTTGATTTACTAATTATCGAGCTATATGTTACATGAGACATTAGGAGTCTTATAACATGCTTTCCACGTCAAGCCTTCTCTATCATTTGTGGGGCAGATAATATGCTTCCATGGATCGTCTTTTTGGTTACTTCAAATTATTCTCTTTCTCACCGCCTCTAATTATCAGAACAAATTTTCTTCTGAATTTATAATTAGCAATATATTATTTTGTCTCTAAACCGAAGAAATTTACATGAGAGAGAGACAAATGGGGTAAGTGTAATTAACTGAGTGATGATAAATGGACAACGGGGAGTAATTTAAATTTAGTGAGACTTTTTTTTTTTCTCCAGGGTAGGGATAATTGGATAAATGATTAAATTCAGATAAAACAATCCATACAGGATAAAAGTGAGATTTGTTGACCTTTTAAGATTAAGGAAAATGTTTAACTTCTATTAAGAGATGGTGTAATGAAGATAATTGTTGTATTTCGATGTTTGTATATCTTGAATCCAATCTGTTGCATCTCTAAATGTGGTATTCAAAAGTTATAGCTACTCTTAAATTCAAAATGATGTTGTATACGACCTCCCAAACACAACCGTTTATATTTTCAATAGTAAAATATTTTCATCTTCATTGGTTCATTTTACAAATTTAGTGTACAATATTTTGAACCATAAACAGAAATGAATCATTCATTCAGTTGGTAGGAAAAATTAAGGTGATATTTGGTTCCATATTAAAAATGGTTTTTCATTTTTGAAAACAAAAAATACATGAAAATATGTTTGGTAGCCCGTTTCCGAAAACATATTTTCAAAAATGAAAATAGGTGGCGTTTGGATGCATTTTTTTCAAATGATTTTTCGTTCTCGAAAACAAAAAATGATAAAAAGTTATTTGGTAAGTTGTTTTTGAAAATAGAAAACACTTTTTTTAAAATGATAATTAAAAAGTGAAAAATATATTTTTTATGTTTTTCACCATTTTCAAAATATGTTTCCAAAACAAATCATTACTTTTCTCTTCAAATAACTATTTTACTCATTTTGAAAAACAATACCAAACACATTTACATCATTTTCTATTTTTAAAAATAACTTTTAAGAAATCTTATCAAACTAATTACACTTTCAAAATTATCATTTTTAAAACATGTTTTTCATTTTTAAAATAGTTTTCAAAAACATTATTTTAAAAACAATTTCAAACACTATTTTATCTTTTTTTGTTTTCGAAATGTATTTTCAAAAATATTATTAAGCGTATTATCGTTTTTAAACACATCATTTTTAAAAACATGATTTTAAAAACGTATCCAAAAGCATCCTAAGAGTTTAGATGAGATTTACTGGTTGATCCAAATGATCAAACGACTAGTGCCTTCACAATTTACATTTATAATGAGAAAAACTTGGACGGTTTAATCAATTCATGTGATCGTTTCACAATTCTAGCCTTCAATATCCGACCGTAAATGGAAATTAGTATTCACCACAATGTGCAATGTCTTGAATCTCATAAATTGAACTAGGATTTACCTAAGAGAAATGTACAATATCTTGCATCACAAGTGGAAACTAATAAAGTGCAATATATTGAATCGGAAATGAGAATTTGTACTTACCAAAATATGTCCTATATGCATCTTAAACCAAATATGAGAACGAGTCTATTATGCAATTGCTATGAAAAATGTTTCACCGTTTTTTTTATATATCATTATAATTTATTTTATTTAGTTGATGCCAGTAGTTTAATGTACAACTTCAATGTTCGTTTTCAAAACACCATCAATGATACGCAGAGATACAATGGAATTTTTCAAAAAAATAGATTTATCGACCTATCATTGTCCAATTATAAAACACTAATTAAAGCAAAAATTTATAATGAAAAATTGATTAGAAAATGTTCGGGGAAAATTAACCCCGTAAAATCTAATTGAACCTATTAATTGGAAACTAGTCCAAGGAATAGAGTCCAAGATTTATTCTCAAATGTATGCCCAAAAGAAAGTTATGGTCTAAATTCAACTGCCCAGCAAAGGGGACACGAAAAAAACGAGGGTGCCCTTGCCAAATGGCACAAAAGTAAACCACAAGGAAACTTTGTTTGAAAATTTAACTAGAGTCCCCTGCATATGCAAACCCTTTATCTCATCAGCAAAACAAGGAAATCAGGTCTAGCACTTGCCCTAAGGCTGATAAGTAACCAGAAGTGATAGACACCAAGTTGCAAAAGAAAAAATAGAAGGCCGGTAACTTACCACGTAGCGCTATGATAGGAAGGACAGAGGAAAAAAGTTACATGTTCCTCAAATCTGAATTGACAGGACAAAGAACGAGAGATAAGGAAAATGTGAAAATAATGGGACGAAAGGGGAGCCAGAAGACACGTAAGTGTGTAAGCAAAGAGACGTAAAATGAGAGTTGATCATCAACCAAGGGGGAATGATTAAACGTTTAAAGGTAGAAAGAAACATATAAAAACATCAATTGTTCAAAGGAAGGTTAGTTAGTCTTTTTTTCCTGAAAACAAACTAGTGTGTAAGAGAACTCCCTTTTGAGAAGTCCTCACAAGCAGTACTTATCTCAGACCCTGTTAACCAAAGTAACCAGAGTTTCTTCCCTTCCCCACTCTCTATTTATCTCTTAACCTTATTGCAATAAGTTTTTTCGGTAAGAATTCCACCAACTTAAGGGTTGAATACTTTTTATTGGTGAAATGCTGGCGATCCTTAACCTCTTTTTCTCTATTTGGCAGGTAGCTAAGGGAAAGGTAGACTATCCAGGAGTGAGAATCCCCTTATCCAAAACAATCCAAATCCAATTTTTCAACATTTTAGATTGTATTATTTTTTTTTAATTCAATATATCTATTGTTAATATGACTAATTTTCGCATCAATGTAAACTACGAAAACCTATCACTTATATGAGTTTGGATAAAATATAGTCCAAACCCATATTTGGTAAGAGCATAAAATTGAAAGAACCAATCTCATCCCAGCTTTTTATTGCATTATGTTGGGTTAAATTAAACCTACCAGACAGATGTGATAAATTAATCTCACGTCCAGTCAAATTTTTTTTTTTTTTTTTTTAATGTCTTTCCAAGTTATGGATTCAAAAGAAGAAGAAGAAGAAAAAGAAGAATCGAAAGAGCACGAAAAAAAAGAAGAGAGAATGGAGGTTTTATTAACAAGCAGTGGAGGAGATGAAAGTTTAGAGGTAGCACTGTATGTGTACAAAGAAGCCGGTTGGAGGCATTGTGTGTGCAGTCAATTGACAGTATGGTTAGGTTCAATCGAGGTGGAAGCATTGACGACGTTGGTGAGCAACGTGGAGGAGAACCAGGTAAGGCACTGGAAGTGTTAAAGAGAGGTAGAGAGACCATTTGGTTTGGACTGAATTTGAAACTCACTTAATGGTTGAATAGATAAGATAGCGATGGTGATTATGCGAGAGATTGGAGATGGGCACGGCAATGGAGTCACGACGAGTCGGGGATGTTGATTTGGCCAAGAGGGATAAAATGAGACGATTGGAGGACCGTAAGAAAGAGAAGGATCAGATTGGTGAGCTAAAAAATTATTATTTTTAAAAATAATTTAATTATTTAAAATTGATATTATCCAATCTCATGTTTCATTAAATACATCATAATATTAATTTATCTAACCTCATATTACAATAATTACATTAAAATATTAATTAATTTAATTTAATTTAATTCTATTAAAATAATTTAATCTAATTTCGGATGTCAAATAAGCATCGAAGTTTTGTTACATGTTTAATAAACTTGTACCAAATCGATGAAAAACAAACTGACAAAAAAAATCTTTGAATCATCACGTGCAAGTTTTACACACCATCGATTAATATAATAAGTATACAAATTACATTAGAAGAAAAATCTATGTAATACTAAAATTTTAAAAAAATCATATTTTCTCTAGTCCTGGCATTTGAGAATTAAAAACAAATTGTCATTAAAAAATCATGTCATACTTTCACACAAATTTCATTACGCATTTTTTTGAAACAAAATTTCATCGTACATTTTCCCTAAAAAAAACAAACATACACCTTTTGTCAAAACAAAAAAAAAAAAAAACTGAAAAGCACAATCGTGTCACAACCATCGCCAATAATTTCAACCATCGATTAACTCCTTATCGACGGTCCGTATGTCATATCATAATTTCACGAGGATCGAGATCTCATCGTGTCCGTATCTTATATCCAACGATCCTCATTCTACCCCGCCTTAAAATTCTATCCTCAGAACGAAATCACCCAATTTCACGCGGATCGACAATCCAAGCCGTCGACAACCCAATATCCAACGATCCCAATCCACCCCGCCTAATCCGAATCCCACAGCATAAAAAAACACATTTGTCTCACAAAACTTTTCAAATCCATTGTTTCACGCGGATCAAGAATCTCCACCGTCGATTAAAATCTCATCCGACAGTCAGAATCAACCCGATACTCTCCATAAAAACCCTCAAAATCCAAATCCCTGCGTCGAATCAAATCACATAAACGAAGAGAAGACTTCTTCGCGGACTTTGTGAGAACCAAAACTCAATTTTCTTGAAAAATGTCTGGTCGTGGAAAGGGAGGAAAGGGTTTGGGCAAAGGAGGAGCCAAGCGTCACCGCAAGGTCCTCCGCGATAACATTCAGGGTATCACGAAGCCTGCAATCAGGCGGTTGGCTCGCAGAGGTGGAGTCAAGCGTATCAGTGGTTTGATCTACGAGGAGACGCGTGGTGTTCTCAAGATCTTTTTGGAAAACGTCATTCGTGACGCCGTCACCTATACCGAGCACGCCAGGAGAAAGACCGTGACGGCGATGGATGTCGTCTACGCTCTCAAGAGGCAGGGCAGGACTCTCTACGGTTTTGGGGGTTGATTTTTCTAGGGTTAGGGTTTCTTGGCTGGTTAGGTGGGGTTGGAGGTTAATAGATCTTGTCTCTAGATCTTATTTGTGTTCTTTTCTGGTATTTAGATTGTTATTAGTTGTTGATTTTGTAATATGAGAATGTCAAATTTCTTATTTGAAGCAATATAGAATTGTCCCTTCAAAATATTGTAATATGAGAATGTTAACTTGAGTGCCTGGAATTTGCTCGGCACACAGTTAACATTAATGGTTTAGTTGTCAATTTAATGTTTGTAATTCTAATGTGAACGGATAAGTTGCTTGGTTTATTTACGTATTCCGTTGAAATTTCCCTCGTGGTTGTGATAATGGGGATGTGCGCCAAGCGTTCGATAAAATGTTGTTTGCAGGATATGTTTGTTTGGTCTCATAAGAACTGTCTTATGTTTATTTTCCTTGCACTGTCTCTGAAGTCTGCGGTTATTGGTTGTAATATGGATGCATAATTGATAAGACTTTTATTATCTACAATTGAAAAACTGTTGATATGACTGTCACTCTTTACAGCCATAATAGGGGCTCGAGATTAATCTGGGCCATGTGAATGTAAAACGGGGGACTCTCGTTCGCAGCATCATCAATTTTGAGTCCTATCATTCTTGTTGGAAAAGGAGAACTGCGGTTCCACCGTTTTAAAAGTTGCAACATGGCTAAATGGTTCGTCACGATTCACAATTTCATTGTGCGCTATTCGATTAATGGAAAGCAGGATTCATCTCTTGTGCATTGATCGATGGGCCATTCTTCTGATATCTCCGGTTTTTTATTTCTGGGACTAATATGATTTAAGATTGGGGAAGTATAATTTCTACTTTTTTGATGATTGAATTGGGCGGAAGGTTGGGTTTCTATCATTTTTTTATCAAAATTCTGTTAAATAGGTTGTATAATTTGATGATTATGACAATTAAAATTAAAATAAGCATATCAATAATTTGATATCTTATTATGTACTCAACTTATTAGGTGCATGTGGAAGCGAAATTTTGACTTGACCCTTCATACTAACTCTCAAGTTTCATCTGTACTGACATGCGCCCATCAGAGGTGACTGTACGCCCGACTATAATTGGGCCTTACGTAGCTACTTCGCACGGTATCATCTCAGTCCCCATCAAATTGATTAAACAGCAAGCAAATTCTAGAATGCTTAGGGATGGCAAGGGGCCGGCTTGGCCCATCCCAAATCCTATGTAATTTTTGGGTAAGGCATGCCGAACTTGACGTATTTTCAGAATGGATTTCTATTTTCTGTCTCAAACCGACCCTAATTGGGATGACTTGCCTCGAATCCAATTCTTTTGATCTAATTAGTTTTAATTTTTTAACAAATCGCATAATTAATATTAAAAAACAAAGATTTAAATAAAATATAGTAAGTTTAAAAATGAAAAAAATAATAAAGTTATATGAATTCAGTATTAATTTCAATATAACATCACATCTAAATAATTGAATTTCGAGACAATGTAAATTCTTTAAATACAAATATTAAAACAATTAATACATGAAAAACTTTCTTTATAAATATCAAAATACTTACTATATACATGACAAAGTTACATTACACACACCAAAACATTACCATTACATAGTAAAATTCCTTCACAATACCAAAATAATAAATGTAGTATAACAATGTACTTGTCAATGGGCAACAGGTAGGATTAGCCCACCCCAAACTCGATTTATGCCCGAATAGATCATTATTTTCCATTCCAAACGAATCGATATTCCATTAGTTTGAATCGAATCGGATATTTTTACTATCCGTAAGAATGCTTGGCATAAATACTAGAGGTATTCTCAACAGCGTAATGCCTCCAAATATTTGCTTAGCCTAGCATTGTTGGCACTCAAAAGTTTTTGTTGTCGGCATTACCCACAACCATAAAGCTTTTGTCATCAGCAAATTAGTGAAAATGGTGTTAGAGTATCTTCAAGAGAAATCTTTAAATGTTAGCTAAGTTTTAACTTCAATAACTAGAAAATCATTTTAGTCAATAACTTTTAATTGAGTCACTTTAACTATTCTCTCTATTTTGATTAAATAAGGGTGAAATTTTATATAATTTTATTTTTCAAAAAAATAATTATTTACTTTATTATAAATTTAATAGTAAAATAATATAAGAGAGAATTTGGTTGGAACTTTCTTATTCTTTTCATTTGTTTAGAGTGATTTAATTTTTTCAAAATAGTTAATAATAAAGACACTTACCGAAATTAATAGAATGTCATGTTATTTATCGCTTTTCTTAAAGACGACGGATAACTCCTATGCTTGTAGATGGTATTAATGCGTGACCCACTTTTTGAACGTCTGCTGGCTTCACTCAAATCTTGTATGATCTTCAACATGTATGCGTCCCTTTCAGGCTTTCACTAACCCGAGCCAAGTTCGATGGCCAATATTGCACTGTGACCTGATATTTTGGTTTTGACATGGTCACAGACATGAAAATATTTGCGCAGCGATTTATCATTTTGTGATGTTTTATAATGAATAAATTTTAATCCATATGAACCTCTTATTGATCAAGGGAAAATAGTTAAATTCATCTTCTTGAAATAAATTTATAATCACTAATGTTCCTTATGAAAAATTAATTAAAGAAATTGGCCACCTCAGCACCACATGCTCTACCAGCCCGTGACAATAGCATTTCACTCAAAGACAGACAAAAGAACCAACTAAAGCAGGGCCACGGTGGCACCTTATTTACCCACAGAACATTTAATCAGCATGTCCTATTGACGTTAATGCATCATTTCAATAATAATATAATATATAAATTTTTTTAATAAAAATTTAATATTAATATATTTTTATTTAAAAATCATATTAATATTATACGTTTAAAAATAAAAAAAGTCATATCATTATATTAATACTAATATAATGCGCCAACTAAACGTTCATAAAACATTTTCTCGACCATCGGTAGGAGTTCATTTTCCACCTCAATTTGTAAAAGGAGGACGATTTCCATAGTCAGCAACCATGACGTCGCCACGTGTTGTACATACATTTATCACCATAGCTGGCGTGGACCTCCTCACAAGGCCTCCAACAAACCGCGCAACAGCTGCCCTCGCCTTATCCGTCCTTCCTAGCTCTCTCTCTCTCTCTCTACCAAACTCTCTCTCGCTCCACTCTCACTCTCTCTCTCTCTCTCTCTCTCTCTAGATTTCCATTGAAACTTCCTGAGACGAAGATTTCCAAACCAAACCCACACACAGCTTGAACAACTATCGGAGACCGGTCCTATTCGGTCGCCGTACGGAAATAAGATCGCGACACTCGACCGGTACTTGCCGGATATCAGTATGGGATTGCCCAACGACGACGTCGTTTTAATTCAAAAGGGTAAAACCCCGGAAGAGCCTCACGTAATTACCGCCAACTGTCCCGATAAAACCGGTCTTGGATGCGATATTTGCCGAATAATTCTCGATTTCGGGCTTTATATCACCAAAGGAGGTATGCTATCCGTGACTTTTCCAGTTTTTAGTAATTTAATTGAATTGTGCGTTTGAGTTTGGTCAATTTTAATCTCAATGTCAGCTGCCAGCTGGCCTCTTTCTTGTACAATTACTCGTGAAACTTAAACTATTGCGGAGGTGAGGTGGCCTTTTGGCTTCTAAATTATACATCTCTCATTTCTTGAAACTTAATTAACTAGTGAAATTTGTCCTTCATTTACTGTTGCATGACCGTCAACATTGAACACTTTAGTCGCATAGAATCTAGTAGCTGTTGTTATAGGCTTATAGCCCGTATACATTTTTTTTTTCCAATTTAGTAGGTTTAGGTTTTTAACTTGCTGTTTGGCTGTTTATTTTCTCTTTTGTTCTTTTGGTTATAGATATTTCAACGGATGGGAAATGGTGCTACATTGTATTATGGGTGCTTCCTCATTCTCGTTCAACTATTGTAAGATGGTTGAATTTGAAGAACCGCCTTTTGTCTATATGCCCGTCATGTTCACCGTCCTTTTACTTCAACCAGCCGTCTACAAGCTCCTCGTCTTCTCCAGTTTACTTATTAAAGTTCTTTTGCCTTGACCGAAAAGGATTATTACATGGTAATAAAAATATTTACACTTCCGCTGGTTTTTTGATTGTATAATTAGCAAAGTCTTTTGGTGATTCTGATGATGTTGTTATAAATTTATCTCTTCTAGATGTTACTCAAGTTCTTTGTGAGCTTGAGCTAACAATTCAAAGGGTGAAAGTGACGACAACACCAGATGGACGAGTCCTGGACCTCTTCTTTGTTACAGATAATATGTGAGATTCTTTTTGGTTTGTATTTCAATATGTTGAGTGCAAATTTTTCAATTTTTGTGCCTGTTATTAAATAATAAGTGACAGTCAGGCTATTTAATTTGGACGACTTAAGTGGTCCAAGCGTGGCTAAAACAAAGTAGATGTCGTGTAGTCGGTAATTGCATTTGTTTTTTACATGTATCTTTCATTGAACTTGCCTAACCTTGACTTGATTACGTTAGTTTTTTGTTTTTTTTAAGATTCTTCTTTAATAGTTTCTGTTTACGTATATAGTATTGTAGCCTATCAATAGTGATTAAAGATAGTGGATAATCCATCTGAACTCACGAATGAACCTATTCTCCATTTTACTCTCTTTCTCCAGGCTCATTTTCAGTGAATTATTCAATGCTTTTTCCTTGCTTACTGAGCTACTTGTGATTTGTGAACGACAGAAAATAACACGGTGCCAAAATGATGGTAAAACTGTAAAATCGTAGTTACAGTGGATGTTGGGGGAGGACCACTTGTTGCTGAGACTATTGTGGTCTTTCATTTATCAACCAATTTTCTTTGGCAATGGTCTGGTTTTATTGAATGTAACTAACTGGTCAATGACTGAAGACGTACCTATGATGTCTAATAATTTCTCCGAAATTCCACAATTTTGTTTCAGGGAGCTTCTACATACTAAACCACGACAAGATGAGACATACGAACAATTGCATGCTGTTTTGGGTGAATCATGTATCAGTTGTGAACTTCAGTTGGCAGGTCCTGAGTATGAATACTGTCATGGTGTCTCTTCTTTGTCACCTGTGGTGGCTGAAGAGTTATTTAGGTTTGAGCTATCAGATAAAGAAATTCGTGCCCAAGCTCTTAGCCCAGACATGACTAAATTGAAGAAAACAAGTGTTATGATAGACAATTCGTTGAGCCCAGCACATATGCTGCTGCAAATACATTGTGTTGATCACAAGGGACTTCTTTATGATATATTGAGAACTTTGAAAGATTGCAATATTCAGGTATGATATTATCCATCACATTTCTAAGTTTAACTAGGAATATTTTGACTTATGTTGTAAAGTTCATTGGATCTTGCTGTCCTGTAGTTGGAATCTTAATTGTCCTTGACACTTTTTTCGGCTGAAAGGAAGAGAATAAAAGTATAAACTGTCATTTTCTATATGTGTGGGAGTTTATGTTTAATCCACTGCGGGAAAAATAATTTGTGTTAACCACCATGCAAGTGTGCACCAAATTAGGTCTCTAGCTTGCTCTGAAGTATATGCTGTTTATTGTTTATTCTTATCCAGATAGCGTATGGTCGATTCTCACCAAATTCCAAAGGCTATCGCGATCTGGACCTATTTATTCAACAAAAGGATGGGAAAAAGATGGTGGATCCTGAGAAGCAAATTGCATTATGTTCCCGTTTAAAGGTGGAGATGCTTCATCCATTGCGAGTTATCATTGCACACCGAGGGCCAGATACTGAACTTTTGGTTGCTAATCCAGTGGAGTTATGTGGAAAGGGAAGACCAAGAGTTTTCTATGATGTTACACATGCTCTTAAAGCACTTGGAATCTGCATATTCTCGGTAAGAAGTAATAACTTCAGAAACAAAGTGATTCAGTGGTCCATCAGCATGTTGTGCTTCCATGAATTTGCAAATAAGACAGTTGAAAGGGATTGATGCATATTGCAACTGGCAGACCATAATCCTTTCCATATATCATCAATGCCACTGTCTTCCATGCATAAGCATGGATGATGGTACGACAATTATTCTAATCAAAGATAAATAGTTATTACAGTTATATACTGCTGGTGGGCTTCTTGAATCATTCTTTTTTGGAGATTATCAAAATGTGCTTTTAACACTTCGCTGCTTTTGTTATAAGGCTGAAATTGGAAGATACTCAACTTCAGATCGCGAATGGGAGGTTTACAGATTTCTTTTGGATGAGAACTGTAGATATCAATTATCAGACAAGGTAGCTAGAGATCAGATTGCAGATAGAGTTAGACGAGCATTAATGGGCTGGTGAGGGTATATTGTTTCTTTGTATCCTAAGTCATATTGCTTTTGGATGTTAAAATGATCTGTGACCAGTGTGAATTAATTTGCTGTTACATCACGTATATGGCTTGTATTCTTGTATAAGCTTTATTTAATGATTGTAAATTTTGAGTGAAAATATTTTAACTTGTTATATGCCTAACCGGCTTTTGTATATTCAGCTAGAAGATTGCTAGTCTCCTAAACAAAATTCTGATGTAAATCATGTAGCTGAGGCCCATTTAGTGGTAACAGTTTATTGCACTAGTTTTGACTTTGTCCCTGCTAGAGATAGGCTACAAAAAGTTTGGTTTTGTGTCCCATTGTTGTAGTTAATAGTATTTTAAAATCTGAATGTATTTATTTATTTATTTATTTTTTGTGAAGTGGAGCTATGGACATCTGGAATAAATACTCGAAACATTATAAAGTTTTGTGTCTTAAAACTAGTGGGCTGGAGAAGGAGCGATTACTCATTGTTAAAAACAACCTTCTGCTATCTCAAAAAAAAAAAAAAAAGCCGAAAACGAAAACGTCATCCATTCCTGGTTCTGTGGTAGGACCCTTTACATTAACAAGAATCTTTAATTAAGATGGGATTCTAACCTCGAATATGGGTGTCCAACCCATATGGACTAATTGAAAAGCTACAATCTATAAATCCAATGAGGCTTCAAGCACCCCTAACTTGCGGGGCTCAGAATTTATCAATATAATTATTATTGGGAATTTGGTGTTGTGTCTTACATTAAATGGATACGGAACCCTCCAACTTGTGCTTGTCATCTTACTTTCATGACAGGAGAGTATTTTTAGGTAATATTAAAGTGGAACTTTAAGCTTGATGGATATAAGGTAAATACATTTCTCTGTTTTTGAGGTTAAGAAATTCAAGCGAAAATATGCTTGCGTTGAATAGTATCGAAAACTAGTTAGATATAATCTTTGAAAGAGTTTAATTAACAGCACACTTTTTCTCCTTTTTGAAAGTCTATGTAATAGGTTTTCAAATTTTAATCTAACATCTTAAATTGTGGTGCAATCGTTTTGTGAGCCCTTGACATATTTTCCAGAATTAATTAATTTGACTTTGAATTCTAAGATTGCCTCAATTTTCATCTACTGATTGTTGATCAATTCATTAGTGTTTCAATTTTTTTTTTTTTCTAAAAAACACTAATCTGGTCATAATTACAGAAAGCTTAACTTCCACGACATCATTATACCACGTACATCGAAAATAATGTACGCATTGTTCAGCCTAAATTTGATGTGAACGGTTGTGTTTCAATTATCTGCCCTAAATCAGCTTGCGAATGATTTTCCTTCAGAAATTAATTTCCATCACACGCTATTGTCAACTCAAATCTCAATCACGCAAGTTGCAGCATCCGAAACTCAACCAACAAATACATCAACGCGTGGAAAATGACACAGAGCCAGTAAGCTCCATGCGTGATGACACGCGAGTAATCAACTCAAATCTATCCAGTATCTATACTTTTTAACGTGAACAAATCCGAACAAACACGTGTAATTGTGTAAAATCAGCACAAACACAACCTGACACCACGCCCATTTCTCTTTCAGTGTTCCCAAACACACCACACTCTCTCTCCCTGCTGTTGCTTCCATGCCACGCCAGATCATCCCAGTCTTCAAACTCTTTTCAATTATTTTATTATTTTTTGTTATTTTGCAATTGTACTGTCGGTAAAACACCAAAACAGTGAACGCAAATCGCAAAAATCCATCCGTAACCGTATTTAAGAAAAAGGGATACGTGACTTTGATGAGATTTGCTTTTCGCGACGAAATCAAATGCGATTGTTGTGTCAACTGAGGCCCAAAACGAAATGCTAGAAGCTTCTTCAGAGCGTCGAAGCTCGGCTTATCTCAACGCGCTAACTCAAGAAATCGAGAAGAAGCTCCAGCGGGTTCGTTTTCTCGTTAACTTTTTCCATTTGTTTACTAAGAAAATGATGCAAGAATCGACATTTTTAGGACTCAAAAAATAAAATCACTTCCTGTTTTATAAATATATTTAATACAAAATTCGCGTTGAAATTATCTTATCATAGATTCAATGTTTTCTTGAATTTGCAAAAATAAAAATAAAAACCAAAATTAATTAGTGATTAATGATGCATTGTTGCAGGCGCTAGCTTCTGCTTCGCAGAGACGCAACTTGTTACAGGAGCTATTTGCTGATATAGCTTTAGAAGTCGATGACCGAGCCAGAGGTTAGTCGGTCTCTCAAAACACGCTATTATTTTGCTATCTAAAAACTCTGTAAGTTTATATACATATTTTTTAATATTCTATTTTGTTACGTCTTCTTGTTAAATTGCATTGATGATCATGAATGTATGAATTAGGCAATTGTGGTGACGAGTATGGAATCTGAAGGATCGATTTGAAAAATTAATTGAAAATTAGTCCACACACTCACTCACAGACACAGACACAGACACAGACACAGATATATATATATATATATATATATATGAATGAATGAAGAATGAATAACATGTTTTGTAGTGTTTTAACACATACTATGATGAAAATTGCTATTATCTGTGGTATTATATATCATGCATGCTAGCACACGAGACATGACGGGCATTGAATAAAGGTTTTAGATTAGTACAATTTGCAATTTGATTACATGGCAAGGATGGTGTGTTTTCGTTGGTGGTTGAGTACCTGCCAAAGTTTTATGTCTTCAATGATGTGCTTACTTTGTATTGAAAACAGATATAATTATCAGCAGGGAAGGAGATGCAATTTTTCCTGCTGAGGATGGCTCTGGCGATCAACTTTGCTTTTATGATGTCCTTGCGGATTACTATGTTTGTGTTCCTGACAGTGGAAAACGTATCCTTGATTTGATTGTACAGCTGTGGAGCCAGTCATTTGCATCACATATTTTTGCACTCTTGTTTCACAAATGGGTATGCAAGCTTGCTGAAAATAGCTTTTGGTTATTTTTCAATCGTAGAAGTTCTCTTCATGTCGATGTGATGGTACTTGTGGTGATAAGTATTTGTTTATAGAGTTTGTTGAAAGGTGGAACTATATTGTTTAATTGTCTTGCAACAAATCTCTTGGGAAATTAATTAGAATTAAGTTGACAAAAGCTGATAATTTTCAGTTTCCCTTGTCTTGATTGTCTATTAAGTGGTAATTAAAAGCCAGTCAAACCACCATTTTGTTTTTTTACCACAGAAAAACTGGTGCTTTTGACCAGTCACCCTTGTTCTTCGGATCTTTGTTCTCTAGTATTTTATAAATTAGGAGCCTTCAACTGAGGAAAAGAGTGGTAGTTGTGGATCATCATGGTTTGATTGGTAAAAATAATCAGAGCAAGAGCAGTGACAATTTGTAAAGCACTGTCTGTTGCTCCCCTTGGGAATATGTTATATAATATGTATGATTTGATGTAGTCTAATTAAGGTAAAAATCAGTCTAATGTGAAAGGCTTTACACCTTAAGAATAAATCCTCTTCTAGGGTATACTTGACATGTGTGACTACGTGACATTAGTGATCGAGCATTGACCATCCATACTAGAGCTTCTGACAGCAGAGACGGTTTATGTCCTGTTAGTTCACCACGTCACCAACACTGCATATATTATATTCATTGTGATCTACTGAGGTGTTCTCTGATGATTCTGATAGATCTGATCCATGTTATTCCTATTTCTCTAGGAAATGGATCAAGAAACCAACAGTTGTTATAGGTGTCATATCACACTCTAAAGCGTGGACTTAGATAGATATAGAAGTTCAAAATATTCTATTTTCACATAAACTGATTCTAAAAGACTAGAAGTCCCTATTAAGGAGTCGGATTTAAGATAAATATTGAGCTAAAGGACAAACTTATTTGTGGGAAAATTAACCTTGAGAAATGTCTTTTTCCCCCCAAATGGCATTTGCTTTGACCGGAAAAACATATATTGAAATTTTTGAACATTCATTCAATCTGATTTTAAGGAGGAAGGATTAGATTGCTTCTAAATTCTATTGAGTTAAGAGTTTTAAGTTTCTACGCCAACGTCCCTATTTTCATTTCATTTGGTTTGATGTGTTTAAGAATACAAAAGCAATAAAGTTGGTCACTTGATCTTGGTGGGTACAGCATTAATAAATTGCTATTACTTTTAATTACCATAGTGACTGAATTTTTTGTCCACGTGTGGTTTAATTACCATTATTTTTTTTTTAAATGATGGATTCTTAGCTGTGATTTTCGTATGACGTAGACTCTGAACTTTTGTCTTCTCTGCAGCTATTTGAAGCTCAACTCAAGAATAATGAAGTACTCCTGCGTTATTCATCTGCTCTTGTTCAAGGTGCTACAAATGTTTTCTGGTACGAAATATTAGCAATGGCATATGTATTGATAGGTTACTTGTGACCATGGCTCTAATGGCTCCTGTCCTTGTATCTCGTTACTGCCAGTTAGTATTGCATGCTTGATATCTTCTGTAGGTCATGTTTTTGGAAATATATCTTGAATTGAGTTTCAGTTTTCTTGTATAATGAGATCCTTAATTTTGTTGTGTTATTAATTTACTGTCTCTAATTGTGGACTAGATGCTCTGTCAAAGTAGTTTCCGTGCAAAACCAGTTGTTTCGACGGTTGAATAATACAAAATAGATGACAATTAATAACACCTAATATTTATATTGTATTGTTCAACATGTTTTCTAAGTGGTTGGGTAGAATAAATTAAGTAGCTTCATCTGAAATTGTGGCCATCTATCCCACAACCTTTTGTTGTGCTTATGTCATGATTGGTTTCCAATGTACTTGATGTACCTAGGTTCTTTTTCTTCACTTGGCCCTTTTTCCTTAAGAACCTTGCTCTTAGGGAGAGTACAGCCTCTGGTTTGTCTTAGGTTCTGATATAGTAACTGGTGTATTCATTACTGGTTTTTCCAGAAAAATTTCAGTTTTTTTGGTTTTAAATGAGTGTCAACGACAGCCCTCAAAATCATGAGTTTTTCCTCTGTCATTTGGAGAGGGATATGATTCTGTTCTGTGTGCACGTCACAATTTATTTTGGATGATGCAACTAAACTGGTAATTCATTTCAGTAGTTCTGGTTATAGATCACTTAGAAACAACAGCTTAAATGACAGGATAAGCCAAGGGCTGTGTGCATTGGTATTTATTTTTGAATGTGTTTGATAACCCTATAATCCTATGTTTGAACACATTTCATTTTATAAATGATTTTCTACAATTGTCATTGTGTGCTTATGTGTAGGATTGACATCCAGTCAAACACAAGGCGATTTCAGTCCCTCTTCTGGGTAGGAATCTTTTTTAGAATAAAACAATGGTTTACCAACTGAACATTTAAATTTCCCTAATTCTTTTTACATAATTTTCCGTTGCATTGGATTCAGTATCTTCTTGAGAAAGTTGCATTGGAGCCCACACGGCTAAACAAAATTCCCGTGCAGGTGAGCACCAATACCATCTGTGTCAGTTTTACATTCTTATACTTTTGAACTGTTCTAATTAAGGCTCAGCTTTCACCATGCAATCTGAAAAATTATGATGCAACTCTAGAATGATTAACTAATAACTTGGCATTGATGTTAATTTCAGGCCCAACGAGACCTCTATCTGCTACTTTCAAGGTTCATATTCTTTTACAACTCAGGTAGGTATTATGATCAGTAAAGTCCACCCTTGAACAAGAATTTATATATGTTTTATGATATGTTATTCTGTGCAGTTGATAAACTTGAAAGCTTCTTAAGGCAACTTCCTGTTTTTCCAAATGCTTTCTTGGTTGGTGGTGCAGCTGACTTCTTTGTTACTGAACTTGCAGACCAGGTAGAATTGATAAATCTTTTCTGCAATATATGGTATAGTGAGATTTATTAGCCAACTCCTCCTAGTTGGGAGTGGCTTAGTTGAGTTTAGCTTATTTCTGTAGCCACTATCTCTTAGAGGGTTTCTTTATTATCACTATCATACTACTAGTCTACTAAAGCACCATAAATGTTTTTCGTTAGGGCCAAGTTTGAATAATAAAAGTTAAAGAAGTTCAAGAAAGAAATCAAAGAAAAACTTTAAAATAAATTATATTTGCATTTGTTACAGACAGATTATATGTATCTGTATGTGTGTGTATATTATACATATATCGACTCTTGCAGGAAACAATTTAAAGTTTACTTCCTACCAAAAAAAATTTTAAGTATACTAATTTTATATTTTCAGTGTCATTATCCTACACAGTACATGTATCACAATGGGAATCTAATAAAAACGAAAAACTAGAATTTTGCATATTTGTTGGAATATATTAAATATTATTATGAGTTTAAAAGAAGATTTTGTTAGGACAGTACATACTAATTGCATACCCTTTCAAATAAGATTACAGAAATTTTTGTTTTAAAAATGCTTATCATAAACTTTTAAGTACCGGATCTTATGTAGTTTTGTCCTCTATTTTCATATGTACGTTTTGCTAAACACATAGAAGTTTGATGATTGATTCTTTTGTATTATATTTTTGCTAGTAATACATCAAATTTAGAGGGGAAAAAAAAAACCATTTTAGGTGAAAAAAATTTAAAGCTGCCCCTACTGACCACAATGTGCTGTATTTGTGTTGTAAATCTGTTGTTGTCAGCTTCAAAAGTTGAAGGTGGAGCCGGTGCTATTGCATTATCTTTCACAGATTAAAGTTCTCCAGGGTAATACTAATTCGAACCCTTGTAAGGTTAAGATATATGATACTTTCCATAAATGACAAATGTTAGTCTAGTGGTTCTGAACTTTCACTGTATGATTGGTCATGCAGGCATTGAACTGAGATTGACGACAAGTACAAGGTTAAAGTCATGTTTGTATAGCTTCACTTCTCCTGGTGGTCCAATGTATCCCACTAGAGCTGTTCGTCATGCAGCCTGGGAGGCCTTAGATTTTCTTTTCCCAGTGAGTGTTTCTATTTTAGTGAAATATATTATTTAACTTCTTGAATACCCTGATTGTCTTCTATATATTTGCAAAACTAATAATTATGATCTTTGAAACTTTATAATCAGTTAGAACTTTTCAAGTTAATAATTGACTTTTCATCTTCCGTGTCATATAATCTGTTGCATTAAAGATTTTTTTTTTTTTTTTCTGAATGAGGCATTAACAGATTCTGCCATCATCGCCCACCCATTTCTTTTAGCAATATCCACAGCTTATAATTTCTAAACAGAAGTACAATAAAGTTTATGCACTTCAATTAGTATAATACACATTCCAGATGCGCTTAACATCAAATCTTTTACACATTTTCGTTTCTTAGCCTCATTATCAAAAGAACTTGCATTAAGCTTATGTAGCTCATCAAGAAAGTGCACGAGTTAATAAAACTCATCTGAAAAGCAATGCACTTGTCCAGACTTGGTGATAGAACTGTGTTGGCAGAATATATCATGTTAGTTTTTAATGAGTCCTGTTTTTTGTTTCGCTTTTGTAGTGATTTTGAGTATCTCAATGAGACATTAATGTTGTGATGCAGGTTGGGCAATACCCACGGCATCTTATAAGCTTGTTTTTTAGGCTGCTATATCCATGGTACTGGCCCTCATCTTGTTGGAACTTTATAATGTCCTGCATAAAAGCAATTTTTCATACTCTGTTGAGGTTGATATTTTCCAGTTGGGAGAAAGTCAGAGAGCAGAAGAATTCTTAGACACCAAGCCTGTCGTAAGGTTGAAACTTAAAAATACTTGGAATAGCGCCACATGCTTTGTTGATTATAGTCTTACAGAGTGTTTGTTGTAAATGAGCTGTGTTTTAGCCGTTTGTGTTTTTTTTTTCGACAGTCGTCTCTGTTGTAATTCTTCCTCACCTGCTTTTTGACATTTAAGGGGTGTAAGAAAAGTAAGAGAGGTCAAAAATCTATTGCAAATTGGTTTCGTCAAGATATTGGGAACTCTTTTCAAGAATTGGTTCATGCAGTAAACATTATTTCTAATTGGATAAACATAAATCGAGTTAGAAGTGCTCTTTGTTGCATGTTGTGGCGATTTGCACTGGAATGCAATGTCTGCTTTTTATATGCCGCTTCATTGGCATATTATTATGAAGTTGAATTAATACTTTTTGATATTGAAATGAGTTGAATGAGTCAATATCAGTTGAATGAATACTAATTAGTCAAGTTGAACAGAAGGTGAACGGATACCATCTATGAATATCGTCCAGATTAAACGAGTACACTGAAATGGAACCAGTCTCTATATGGTAAGAATTCTTTCGTTGTTGTTTTTGTTTCTTTTTTTTTATTTTTTTGACAAAAATATATTGTGCTTTGCGAGACTGTAAATTGGACTAAAGTTTCGAGAAATGTAAACAAATGCAGTTTGACTCGTATAAAATATTCTAAGCCATTTTGAATAAACTAAAAATATTCATTCGCATAAAATAAATTTGAAATCAAAGTTCAATAAGATACACTACTTGGCTTTTACTGTTTTACATGTCATGGCTGACATTGGATTTAGTACCGCGATGTCAGGGTACATATCATGACATTAGCGAACTCATGGGCGCGATGAAGTTCGCGGCATAATTCTTCAATGGGAATTTTCTACTCCAAGAGTAGAAGACAACCCGAAATTACCTGAATAATCCGACCTGTTTCTCCCAAACCTATCTACTTTTTTTATGAGGAAAATTCTAAGTAGGCGCTTGGAAGGCCAAAACAAATGACCATCACGGTCATCAACTTCGAAACATGACATCAGATTAAATCCTAGTTTCAAATCAACATCTGTGAAAGTTGAAAGTATCAAAAATCTTCAGACCACCAACAAAAACACAAAATAGTCCCTATACTCCTAAAAGGCCAGGCAAAAGTTCACATTTACCAAATATGCAAGTGAGACACCACGCACAGTAAGTAGCAGACAAATAAGATGTTGATCAGGTAACAATAATAACTCATGCCTTAAAAATACAGTTCTTATTTGAGATGCCATTATGATGAACATAAATGTTAATAATTTATTTTAGTAAGTGCAGCATTGGATTGGTATTCACAAGTGACGATAAACACATGCCCTCCTGATTACGACTCCCAAGCCTGTTTCAGCATGCAGCAGATCAGCCCGTTTCAGCATGCAGCAGATCTAAAGGACACCGGCTGACCAGCACAGACAAAACCAGTTGATCATGGTTGAGATGCTGCTTAAATCTTTCGAAGACAGTTCCCAGTCTCTCAATGGAGGAAAGGAACAGTAGGGGCTAATATGCACACAAGCTATATCATGATTGCCATACCACAAACATTGAGACCCTCAATCATGCCCAAATGGAAGATATGATTATGTAAAAGCAAATGATTAAGTTGATAGAGAAAAAACATCTTCTAGTAGCAGAGACAGATGGTTTGACAAGTGCAACCGGCTAATTCACAACAAAATTGCACCTCTCTAGTCTGGCAGCACCATTCACACAACCACAGTTGATATTTTTATGAGAATCATAAACCAGCATGAACACAAGTTTCAACTTTTCAGGATGCACTTATCGCTTAATTGGAAACTTAAACTGAATCAAGCACCATTATTCGGAGAAAATTGCACGACAAAGAGTTTTCACAGAACAACTAATTAAAGAACAATGAAGAAATTGTTTCCACATCTTGAGATGCATCAACAGATGACAATACCCACATGCTTTGTCAACAGGTATGAAGTAATCCTCTAACCATAAGAGTAATGAAACCCCGACAATCCACCCCCCCACTAAGAACATTGAATGGCGAAGCAAGATTACGAACATTGATGTTTTCTAACTTCTTCAACAACTTATAATGATGACAATTCTCCTATTAATGTCAAACAAATCACTATTCACCTCTCTATCCTACCCATGAATCAACTGGTTGGGACTGAAGGTAGACAGATTCATTATCAGTAATGAGGTGAACTAACAATTCCCTGGATCAAATGTAAGAGACAAACAGAAGTAACTCAATAAGCCAATTGCCTACCACCAGCAGCACCAAAACACAAGGCACAAAGGTCTTACTAGATAAAAAAAGTTGACCGGAAAAAATCAAATTATAGAGATCTACCTCAATTGAAGTCTCCCCTGCTTAATGATGCCAACGCAACCCACAGACATCGCAGCTGTAGGAGAATTCTGTTAGGGATCAATCCTCTATTAGCTTGCAACCAAGACTTTCTATGTGTATGAGAAAGTAAGAGACATTTCCCGCTTCTATGGCCCGGCTTGTGGAATAGAACAGAAAGGATTATAGAAGGTAACGAAACCAAAGTACGAGTGCAGATTACTTTTACAACTGTCTACCCAAATTTCAAACCCAAGTCTCAAAGGAATAATCGACAATAAAAGCCCAAACTCCACAAACCAAGATTCTAAATAATTCTCTCTACTAGTGTTTTGTTCTCTAAATAGTAAGATTTTTTGTAAAACGATAAAACAAAGTTGTCAAGGTTGCTTCTCATCAAGTACAGATTGGTCACAGAAGAAAGATGTAGAGCCAGGCGATAATCATGAGATGTCCTTAACTAGTCTGCATTGCTTCTGATGCTTCTGAGTAGTACTTGTCCAAATCAGCATCAAGGTCTTCTGCAGATACCTTCTCATTGCGGTCCTTTCCTCGTCCGCGGCCTCTTCCAAATCCACGACCACCACCAGCACCTCCACGTGTCCGTCTGAATGCACCACCTCTACCTGGTCCACTGCACGATCACAATCACAGACAAACCAATCAGTATAACTACACTCCCACCAAAAATACATATGAGAAAACAACAGCAACTAGACATATGCTCTCAGCTAAAAGTTATTAGGAGAACTTTCAACAGATTCAGAAACAAGTGCGTTAAGCCAATCCCACTCTTAACACAACTACCATAGCCAAGCAAGTTCAGTTTACATTAGAAAGGTACCAACAGTGAGCTGATAAACTCACGCATGCATACCATAAATTTCCTCAACCATGACAATAGGCAATACATCTTTAATGTTTTTCAATAGAAACAATCTTGCTTGCGATGTTTAATAGCACACAGAGAATTAGCAAATTGAACCCGGAAAAGGAAGTTTCCAAAGCGTCAACATGAACATAGCAGGCAAAGCATTATTACCAATCTGATACACTAGCATCAACATTTCAAAACAAGTGATGTTCATACAAGCAGCACAGTGGTCAACAGAACTACCATGGAAACACTTTTACAGTCAAACACAAACAACTAATCCAAATGCAGTAGTGAGAAATCAACAAATTAATTATTTCCTATAGCATAACCATATTCATATTGATTGCAACCCAAAGGTACACTAAAATCAGTATTCATATGAAGAAAAAATTTTGACCAAGTAAATTTCTGAGAGAACATATTCAACCAGAGTAGCTTGAAATCAAGTATAATGTTACCTAGTCCAAATCTCAGGTTTACAATAAATGAAAAATCATATATGAAATTAAAAGTTGGAAGGATGACTGTGGACAAAAATTGATAGCAATTTGTTCATTGACATGTGATGTATATCGTCCATAACACACCCAACAGACGAAACAAGAAAACCAAAAGAAACTCAAACCGGAATCAATTATCAGAATACATCTAAACACATTAAACAAGGAGATATACCCTCTAGAAACTCCATTTGAATTTCTGAAGTTGCCATTAGCAGTGGGAGGTGCGACTGAAGAAGGCGCAGCAGGAGTGGCAACATTTGTTCCCACAATCTCAATTTTCATCGGCTTTCCATCAAGCTGAACATTGTTGTATCTCTTGACCGCAGCAATAGCATCTGCTCGTCGTGAAAAGACTACTTCTGCTGTTCCCTAAGAAAAAGAGTTTTTTTTGTTTCTAAACTACCACAGGACAGAAAGAATTCATCAGAAGGACCAGTTTATGCCAAACTTGATTAGATACCTTCGATCTCCCACTCCGATCATAATGGATCGCATACCGCTTCAGATCACCAACCTCAGAAAACAGCTCCTGCACCCAACAAACACAAGAAAGTACAATAACTACCATATATCTATCATCCAAACAATTGTGTAAATTGAGATATATTTTGCTATTAACATTATCAAACAAAACTTATAGACACCGAAACAGCAATGAAAAAAATGCAACCTAAAAACCATAGCAAACTTCCATCGAATTCAAAACAACTGAACCAATAAACAAACACGGAACAAAATTCCATTCATGTCACACATCAAACAAGTCCAAAACACGTGCTACAAATTACGTAGAAGAAATTCAAAGATACAAAGATAAAAATCCAAATAATACTCGCAATTAATTCAATAAATTCTATAGGATTGCTCAATAAATCAGCAGAGCATCAATTACTTGTATATTATAAAATAAAAGGCATCAATAAATCAATGAAAATATACACTGAAAAAAAAATATAAAACCGAAAACGTAAATTATAAATAGTTACTGATTATACCTTGACGTCCTCGTTAGAGACACCATAATCCAGATTTGATATGTAGAGCTTGGTTCCTGTCTCGATAGCCGAGGCACGAGCACCTTGCTGTGCAGGGAACGCCGTCCCCTGATCTGCAAACATGTCGTGCTGCCACGTCGTCTCCGGCGCCTGAAAAGCGAAAACAGTTAAATAAAGAACAAATTGAAACAACAAGCAGCAACAAAAGAGTGGTTAGATCTCAAACCGAATTTTCTTTTTATATTTTTGGTTGTCCTGTTACCTTGGAGGTGGTGTAAGGCGCCGCACGATTGGCGCCCCGATTGTTGAAGCGGCGAGCAGGTCCAGGCCCGGATCCGCGACCCCGGCCCCTGAAGTTACCGGATCCGGACTTTTTGTTGCTCTTGATGATGTCATCTAGAGACATATCTAAAGCGCTTGACATGTTTAATTAATATCGAAATAAATTAATTCAAATAAAACAGTAACAAGAGAGAAAGAGATGGAAAACACCAGAGAGAGAGAGAGAGAGAGGCAGAGGAGGAAATATAGGGTTTCCTCGAAGAGAGAAAGGCTTTTGCAAGAAACAGAAGATGAGCTAAATAAAACGTGGACCAGACTCAGAGAGGACCGTAGCTTTTACGCGGTTTATGTTTTTCCAGTCCCTAATGATATTAAAGTTTAATTGGACAGCAAATGCCAGCCAGGTGTCGTGGTGTAGTTGGTTATCACGTCAGTCTAACACACTGAAGGTCTCCGGTTCGAGTCCGGGCGACGCCATTCCTAAGGGGCTTTTTACCACGCTTTCCTTCGCGCTCTTGCTCAACGTAATTGTCTACTGACACCATATTCAGTAACGATAACATGTGTTATACTATCCATGATATTTCTATCTAAAATTCGTAGGAAGTAACTGGGATGTAGTTAATACCATAAATTTTATATGGTTTTTTTTCTACGAATTGGATATGTATATATTAAATATATTTAGTCACTTAAATCGTAAACATAGTGTCAAAAATATATATAGTTGATTAATTATTCATTTAATGTGATATAGTATTACTAGATGTGTTGAGGAGTTTTGAGAACTTTAATTATGAAACCGTTCGGATTTAAATGGTCTCAAAAAAATGTATTGTTTGAAAGAAGGTGGTGTATAGAATTAAAAAACAAAAAAAAGGAAGAAGGTGGTGTACAACATATTAAAGAGCCATTGCAATTTATAGAAAAAGTAATGTTAGGTTTTGTAAATATTTTACTTAAATCTATATCAAAATAACGTGACATATGAGTTATTAAGATATTATAAATTATGAGATGATTTGATAATTAATATGATTTTAATGACTTATATATCGTATTATTTAAATATAAATTTAGATAAAATATTCGAAAATTTACTCTTTATAGAAAATATAGCCGCTCAATTATAAAAGTAAAGGTCAGAGCACGGACAAGGCCTTTAAAGCCAGCCCACAAAGACCAGCCGGGCCTATGATAACACTGTGACCCACTACAAAAACCAAAATTTTGCAAAATTTCAACAAAACCCAATAAAAATTTTAAGGGCCCAACCGTGTTCGAACAACTGACCTCTTGATCTGCAGTTAAATCTATAGACCCCCACGTTGCCTAAATATCTGTGTAATTTACAAATCTCTTACCTTGTTAACCCCTAGTCAAGAGAAACAAAGCAACCCTAAACAGAGACTGAATGAGCTAATCAACCACCGATTATCTCTCATACATTCCAACTAGTACCTAGCAAAGATAAGATTATGGCTTCAATAATGACTTGGGTGAGTCCATGCCAAGTACATCAAAATATCTAATTTAAATTTGTGATTAATTACTTCACGAATGACTTCCATGAGTCCTTGTCAAGTACATCAAAATATCCACTGCAAATTTGGCGAGAGCGGCAAAAAGTCATTCAAAGAATAAATTTGATACGGGATCAGAACATTTTGGCCAATTAAAACCATAAGGAATGATTCAATAGCATTCTGATTGTTGGAACTTAGCATAAGGTACTATGTAAATACAGGGTAGAGATGAACAAAAAAGAAAAATAGGAGATTAGTGATGTTGACGCATTCTATTATTACATCACAGTAACCGTTTAACATAATACAATGATACTCCAATCTCTGCAATCGTGTAAAATACAAATAAAAAGCAGAAGAATAGTTGGATCAACAGAGCCGTCAACCTCTCCTCCCAATCCCCCTCTCCCACAAACACATAGACCGAACTACGAAAGCAGAACAAGTCACAATAAGGCCAGCAAAAAGGGTTGGCACGAAGAAATCCAGTTTGGACCTTTTCACCATCTGAGAAGGCAAGCAAACGCTATCTCCAGGAAAATCTAAAGGTATCCTAATGAATCCAGATGCGTAACACGACCTTGAAGAAGAAGACATTGGAAATACTGTCGATACAAATGCAAACTCAGGAATAAAAGATGCCACAGCCACTGTCAACGTTAACAGGATTGTCCATATTGTAGCGTTGATTAGAAGAGGCCTGTACATAGTAACTCGTCGGAAAATCCATTGAAGAGAAAGGAAAAACATGATGTGAAAAAGATGATTGTATTTGGTGAGAAATGCAGTAGTTGTGATAAGATATGTGTGAAAAGAGAACGTGATTTCGACTTGTTTTTTTACTCATGTTCATGGCATTTGTTTTTGCAGTTCTAGGGGCAGAAACAAAGAGTTGTGAAGGATGGATGCGCGTTTAACTAACTTCTAGTGGAGGGAAAATGACAGTTATACCCCTTGTTTAGTTAAGCCATGATTTCGGTTTTATGCGCACCCACGTTTTTGTCATCTGTCCAACGCTACAAGTGTCAATTTTCCAAGAAAATATGCAACAATTATATATTAGAATTCACTCACAACATTATATATTTATTATCATAAACTACAAAATTCAAATAAAGCTAAGAGTTTTTCAAACTGCTCTGCTAATTGCCCTAAAAAAAAAATTGCTCTACTTTGATAATCTGACCTTTTTTTTTCTTTCTTACTTATAATTATATTGGAGTTTAGAAAAATTACGATTCAAACCCACATTCTTGTGATGTAAGTTTATGAAACATATTATTAGATTTACCTCGTCTTAACAATTATCACAGCCCTAGTAATCCATACAAGTTTTAAATAAAATGACAAAAAGAAAAGTTATCAAACTTTATTCTAAACATAATTTTTAAATGTAGAGAAGCAACCATTTTTCCATTTCAGACAAGTGGCGATAATTTGAGACACAGCAACAATTTGAACGACAGAATATCAACTCCTTAATTCAGTCATAAATAAACTATTAAAGTCAAGACAAGAACAAAGCTCCGACAACAAATAATTCAAATGCTTCGGGGGATTTGCAACTTGCCAGCCCGAAAATTTTCATTAGAGCATCTCCAATATAGAAATAGATTGTGAAAAAATGGAATGACACATAGAATAAATGGACATTATGTTAAAATAAGTTTCTCTTATGCAACTAGCACTCTCCACTGTTAAGTTGATGTGGCAAAATAAAAATAAAGTAGATACTGTCAACCTAACCCTCTACTTTTAGAGGGTCTGGTAGACAATCATTTACTGTTGACTAATCAAGTTAATTTTCTACGTCACCTCACCATCTAACCATCTAACTTACTGAAGTCAAAGAGTTGTTGACTAATCAAGTTACTGTTGACTAGAGGGTCTGGTAGGCACAATTTTTTTGTTTCCCATTTCAACCTCTCTCAGTCGATCTCGCCCCTCTCTGTGTACATCAACCACCAAGCAACCAAATCAGTAGCTGTCTGATCGCTAGTTGCCCCATCCAGCAGTCGATGACTTTCCTCTCTTCTTCTCTCATCACTTTCAGTTTTTTCTCCTCCTAATGAGTTTGTGTAAGTTTTTATTCTCTCTTTTTTCATTTTTTCTTCAATCATTTCTTTATGCGTTATTATTTGTTTTTATGTTTGTATGCTTAGATGATGTTTATTGTTTTCTTCATGGATTATTTGTATGATTTTTTGAAAAACGTGACAAGCGTTACGTAACACAAGAAAGGAAGAGACAAAAACATGAGAATGAAAGATTGTAGGCATGAAAGCAAGTCACTTGGAGAGACAAAACTGGGTGTAAAATTAGAAGAGAAAAGGAGACATTGCATGAGAGGTGGTTAGCAAATAAAAGAAAGGAACCATGAGAGAAAAGAAGAAAAAAATAAAAAGAAGGAAAATAGAAGAAAATTCATGGGTTATTTGTATGATTTTTCATGGGTTTCATGAGTTGATGATGGGCTATTATGTTTGTTTTTGCTTTGCTGCTGATGTTTGTGTTTTTTTTCCATTTGCTATATCATGCATTGTTAATGTTGAAAGCTTGAAGCTGTGTCATGCATGTGATTGAACTTTGAAGGCTTGAAGTTAAATGATAATATGAATGAGCTATTATATATGTTTTTTATTGTATAATATGCATAAGTAATGGGTTAATGACTTAATGTTTATCAATTTATGTATGTTTGTTTTCAGGGTTATTATCATTTTGCTCTTGAATTTAAAAATAATATCAAACTACATCTAATATTAAAAATAATAACTAAAACGGTCCAACCGTTATATGACATACTAATTTTGTCTAAAAACTAGCAGGTCCGTTAACTTTGAGGTCAAAAAGGTAATTGGGGGTTGAATATTCTAGCTGAAACAAAAATTTTAATTTATCAATTGAAAAATGAAATTGAATATGTCATGTGTCGTTTGATGGGTGGTCCCTAACAACAACACCATCATCACCATCTACTGTCCAAATCCAACCACCCGTATCTCCTCTCCCTCTCATGTCCTCTTCCTGAAAGGCCTCTGCCAAGTCCTCACCCCTTCCCTCCCTTCTCTCCCCCTCGTCTGCCGTCGCTGATCTCGCCTTCTCCTCTCCTCTTCATTCTTCCATCTTCGCCGCCACCTCCACTCTCTCCACCACTTCCTCTTCGTCCTCTCATCTTCCTCTTTCTCTACTCTGCACTCTCCTCTTCAACCACCACTAATAACAACGCTTTCATAGACTCTGCACCCCCTCTTTTCTTTTCTCCCCATCAACAACTCCTTCTTCTTCTCCTACTCTCTTCCTCACAACTGACCAAATCCGCAGCTCCATCTTCAACCAAACATGTCGTGGCTCCGTCTCCGACCAAACCCACCACAATATCACCACTAAGTCACCACTAAACATCTATGGCCGAACAACTTCAAACCCAAACGACATCTGGATTCCGAGACCCGGAACTGTCATCTAGGTTCGAAGTTGTTTGGTCTCAAGTAGAACCAGATAATCATGGATGATTCAAAGCTGTTCGTAGATGATTCAGTCTCAGTTGGAACAAACCAGAAAATCACTCTTAATCAAAGCTGTTTGCAGATGATTAGTCTATGCTGGTGGTGGGACTGGGTGATGCTCATTATTCGAACCATGACCTTTTTTAGTTTTTAATTTTCATTTAGTTATTTTCTTAATTTTTAATTATTAGAACCATGATGCTGGTGGAGGGACTGGATGATGTTGGTGGGATTGGGGGGAGCTTAAGAAAGAGAAGTGTGGTCAGTTTTTTTGTTTTTGTAATGATTTTTGTTATTGTCATGGTGGTGATGCTGGTGGTTGTTTTTTATTTTTTTTAGTTGCTTTGGGTTTTTTGTTTTAGGTTGTTTTTTATATTGGTGATTGTTATGGTGGTTATTTGTTGTTTGATTAATGATTTTTGTTGTTTTTGTTCTCTGATTGTGGTGGTTGAACCCAAAAGAATATTTATATGCTGAAGATCTGGGTTCCTATCTAAATTCTTTGTCCGGGTTGGAATCTAGATTTGAACTCAAAAGTGGGTTGATTTCTTTTTTTAATTTTTTTTAATTTACTTAATGTGTTTGTTTAAGATTAATATTAATTATTATCATTATTATTTTAATTGTTAGGATAGTCAAACAAGGATATTTTGGTCTTTTAACTTTTTTTGTCACAAAACTACTAAAAATTTATATGAAACCATTTTTGGTGGATAACCGGGGATTTTTAACTAATATTTTTAAAAGTTAGGATGAATTGAGATTATTTTCTATTTAAAAGGTTTTTTTAATTTTTTTCTTGTTTCTATTGCGGTAGGTTTTTATACGTGTTCTTCATGTATGTTTGTTTATGGCCGCATGGGCTGATTTTATAATTTTAATGATGATGTTTATGTTTTTTGCATGGGTTAATCCTGTGTATGCTTGTTACTTTCCTTTTAATGTCAGCGGCATAATGTTTGTTTTTAATGTTTGTCTTCAGCAGCCCAGTGATCGACCTATCTCTTTGATCGTCTATCTGATCGATAACTTGTCCGTTTTTCTAATCGCTATTATGTTCGTGTTCCAAGATTCTCGGTGATCGTTAATCTGTTCGATATTTAAGCTCGGTATCTTGCTCGGTATTTGTCCGTCCCTGTGTTCGCTCGTCAGATTGAATAGAGATCTGTTTACTTTAATCGATCGACTGCTCGTTAACTCCCACTTGTACTCGCTTACCTTCTCGTGTTTGAAATCATTTACCCGTTGAAGTATTCAACTGCTTGAGAGTTCGCCAATGATCTACCTTTGTGACCTTTAGGACGTCCAATCTTTTTGAGCTTTATTTGCTCGCTAGTTTGAGGGAACATTCTGTTCGCTGGAAAGGTTCATCTCTGTCCCATCCATCAAATCACAGGGCAACATAAATTATAGATGTCAGGTAGATTACAGCTCAAAGCGTGCCGTCTATGTCAATTCCGTCAGAGATTACAGCTTAGATTACGGGAATCCCACCTAACCCACGTGGATTAGCCTCCTAAACCCATGTTTTGGACAGAATAAACCTGACACTATCAGCCGCATTAAATGTATTTCAGGCGCATTAAATGCGGTCTATCATTGTAATAATTGTTTACTGTACATTATTTTATTACATTCTACTGTAACTCTTCCCTTTCTCTATAAATAGGAGAAGACCCTCATTGTAAAAAGGATCAATCTTTTGAGTGTCGTTACTCTACTAAAATAGTGAGAGAGTGAAAGTGGACGTAGGCATCTACTTGGACCGAATCACTTAAAAACTTCGTGTGTTTTCTCCTTTCTCTTTGACCTCATCTCCTTTGTTTCTTATTTTACTTATTCAACAACATCAAACCAATACTGTAGCTTGGGCCTAAAACACGAATTTGATCGGCTAAATTCAGACGTCGACAGGTGTTGGATCTACTTGTATTAGTACTATATATTTATATATATATATAATATTTTTATTATTAAGTATACGATTTTAAAAAGTAAAGACTAACCAATCAAATTCATTGATTACATTTGAATTAAATCGGAAAGATAATTGGTTTTATGATAGATAATACAATTGATAAATTTGATTAGTTATTTCTTATATTTTAAAATTAGATATACTTTATTATAAAAACTTTTTATGGATATATAAATATGTATATAATTTTTATAAAAAAAAAAATTCCCATCTGCCGGGTATCAAACATGTCCCAATTGGAGGAGTTTGCACCTCCCAAGTCCCAACTCTCTCGTGCTCCAACGCTTCTAACCCAACAAATGTTCCAAACATAAACAAAGGTGGCTCCTCGTTTCGATCCAGCAATGAAGCTCACTACTCCTCGTCGACCACTCACGAACCGAAAATTTCACCCGAAACCCGAAACGATCTCTTTTGCTCCCAAACCAGTTAGCTCACATGATGACGACGAAAAAGAGACACAATTCATCGACAACCTCAAAAAAATCGTACGAGGAAAACAGAGCTGGAGAGCAGCCTTAAACGACGCCGTTTTGTCCACCACGCTCAAGCCTCACCATGTCGAGAAGGTTTTGATCCAAACCCTTGACGATTCCAGGTTAGCTTTGAGGTTCTTCAATTTTCTGGGCCTGCATAGAAACTTTTATCATTCTACGGCGTCGTTTTGTATTTTGATTCATGGTTTGGTTCAAAGCAATCTCTTTTGGCCTGCAAGTTCGCTTTTGCAGACATTGCTTCTTCGTGGGTCAAACCCAGAAGAGGTTTTTGATGCTTTATTGGGTTGCTATAAGAAATGTGGGTTCTCTTTCAGTTCGGGTTTTGATCTGTTGATTCAAAATTATGTGCAACAGAGGAGGTTTTTTGATGGTGTTGTTATATATAGGTTGATGAGAGAGAATGGTTTGTCGCCTGAAGTGAGGACTTTGAGTGGGGTCTTTAATGGGCTTGTTAAAATGAGGCAATTTGGATTAGTTTTGGAGTTGTATCATGAGATTGTTAATGCGGGTACTTTGCCTGATATTTATATATACACGTCTGTTGTGAGGAGTTTGTGTGAACTAAAAGATTTTGGAAGAGCGAAGGATATGATCCATGACATGGAGTCAAGTGGCTGTGTTTTGAATGTTGTGATTTATAATGTTTTGATTCATGGGCTCTGCAAAGGTCACAGAGTTTTCCAGGCTGTTGAGATCAAGAATAGTTTGATGGAAAGAGGAGTGAAAGCAGATGTTGTCACGTATTGTACGGTGGTGCTTGGCCTATGCAAAGTGCAAGAGTTTGAGATCGGTGTGGGATTGATGAATGAGATGGTCGAGTTGGGGTTTGTTCCGAGTGAAGCTGCTCTTTCGGGTCTTGTTGAAGGGTTGAGGAGGAAGGGGAAGATTGTTGATGCTTTTTATTTGGTAAATAAAGTGGGGAGAGTAGGGATGTTACCTAATTTGTTTGTATACAATGCATTGATCAATTCTTTGTGTAAACAAGAGAAATTTGATGAAGCAGAGTTTCTTTTTAATGAGATGGGACGGGGAGGTTTGAGTCCAAATGATGTTACGTATTCTATTTTGATCGATTCGTTATGTAGAAGGCGAGAAATGGATACCGCTGTTAGTTTTCTTGGTAAAATGGCTGATGCAGGGATAAGAGCAACTATCTATCCCTATAATTCTTTAATAAGTGGTCATTGCAAGTTGGGAAATTTGAGTTTGGCGGAATCTTTTTTTGATGAGATGATTGATAAAGGATTGGCACCAACTGTGGCAACTTACACATCCTTAATAAGTGGATATTGCAATGAAGGAGAATTGCATAAGGCATTTAGGCTTTATCATGAGATGACTGGGAAGGGAATTGCAGCAAATACTTACACCTTCACTGCACTTATTTCTGGTCTTTGTCGAGCTAACAAACTGACCAAGGCAACAAAATTATTTGATGAAATGGTGGAATGTAGCATTATGCCAAATGAAGTGACTTACAATGTTATGATTGAAGGTCACTCTAAGGAAGGTAACATGACAAAGGCCTTTGAATTGTTTGATGAAATGGTACAGAAGGGTCTTGTACCAGACACGTACACTTACAGGTCTATAATAACAGGCCTTTGTGCTGCCAGTAGAGTTTCTGAAGCCAAAGAGTTTGTGGATGGACTTCACAGAGAGCATCACGAGTTAAATGAGATGTGTTATGGTGCACTTTTACATGGTTACTGCAAGGAAGGCAGATTAAAGGATGCACTGGGTGCTTGTCGTGAGATGGTTGAACGAGGTGTCAATATGGATCTTGTGTGTTATGCTGTACTTATAGATGGGTCCCTGAAACAGCATGATAGAGGGAGTTATTTCAGTCTTTTGAAGGAGATGCATGATCAAGGATTGAGGCCTGACAATGTGATATATACTAGCATGATTGATGCAAGTAGCAAATCAGGCAATCTCAAGAAGGCATTCAAACTCTGGGATATAATGCTTGATAAAGGATGTGTTCCTAACGTTGTGACATATACTGCTCTGATAAATGGTTTTTGCAAGGCAGGATTTATGGATAAAGCGGAGCTTCTATGTAAGGAAATGCTTGCTAGCAGTTCTCTTCCAAATCATATCACATATGGTTGTTTCCTTGACCACCTTACCAAAGAAGGAGATATGGAGAAAGCTATGCAGCTGCATAATGTGATGCTTGAAGGACTTTTAGCAAACACCGTCACATATAATATACTCATTCGTGGCTTCTGCAAATTGGGAAAATTTCTGGAGGCCACTGAGCTTGTCAGTGGAATGATAGACAATGGTTTTCTCCCTGACTGCATTACATATTCAACAATAATTTATGAGTACTGTAGAAGAGGTGATTTACTTGAGGCTCTTAAGTTATGGGAGTTAATGCTAAACAAAGGTCTAAAACCTGATAGTTTGGCATATAACTTTTTGATATATGGTTGCTGTGTGAGAGGTGAACTCGACAAGGCTTTTGATTTGCGTGATGACATGATAAGAAGGGGTTTGAAGCCCAATCAAGCTACAAACAACGCCCTCTTCCATTACACATGCTCGAAGTAGTCAATGCCTGCATACTGAATTGTAACATGTGTTGTACAGAAAACCAGATAGCCATCAACTTTGAGGGTAGTCTCACTAGGCAATTTTACTAGATTTTAGTCACCTTTGGCTTGAGGTAACGACCATAATATAGCATGATGAAAGAGATGTATTAGACACTTGTACATTACCTTAGCATTGTAAAGTGGAATCTGTCATAAGAGTGAAGGATGCTTAATCAGCATCAAGGTGAGGGAAACTTTGATCTTATTGTTCTTTCTGCTCGTGAAATAAACCCTTGACAACTATGGCTACCTGTTGAGTTATAAATTTGCTGTAGGCACACAATTTTGTTGTGATTCTTTGTAACAACTTATTGATGCAAACCATTTTGATTATCATTTACTCTAAATGATACATGGATGCTGAGGCTTTCTTTAATTTTCTTTTGTTTACTTGCTCTCTGTTTTTGTACTTAAAATTTAAATAAGAACCTCGCTATTAATTTTGCCATGTAATTATTTCTAATGAAACATAAATGTAAGTGAACATTTCTTCAATTACCAGGCTTTTATTTAGACTGGTGGGGCTTTTAATTAGACTGGTGCATGTTCACCACCTCTTCCTCTCTGGGTGCTATGGTTTCACTATCAGAAACACCAATCATTCTTTGAATTTGGGAACGCGAAATCAAGTGGGATCAACATGGCCCAGTAATCAATTATTGGAAGGAGCATTGCGTTTCTCCATCAGCTTTCATACTATAAATTCATCTAGCAAAGCTAATTGCTTGTGTCATCAGTTCCATCTTTAAACATGCTGCACTAGCTCGGAAATTATATCTATATGACAAATCTTTGCAGGCAACACAACAACTGGCTAAGCGGATTATCATGGGGCTGCCCACTGCCTATGTAGTTTATGGCCACGGACTCCAGCTTCAAATTTCCAGTGCTTCCGAGTATTTGTGGGCAACGAGTTTAACGTTGAGGAAGCTTAAACTACCTCTTCTTCAAAGCAGCCTCATCATTCTTATCGTACATTCAATTGCATTAAAACTTCAGTGTTTAGCCAAGTACAATTCACATTCTAGACAAAGATGCACACAAATGAAGATCCAAGGACAATTGAAACTAGTAAGTCATTCCATCTCCTGTCAAGTTAATTAAAAAGACAATAGCGCCCACGTTTCTGAATAGTACTTGATTGCTAGCCCAATTTATGCAAAGATATAAAGAAAAATAAAACAACCATTTTTCAAGTAAATCAAACCTAAACGAGGGTTACTCATCCCCCATGAAATTGGAACATCTTAGCTTGTAGACAAAACTATAAGTAGCCACTCATTGCATAACTTCCACACAACAAATCAATAAGACATCATCGAAATCACTGAATTGGTCCGCATAGGTGAAACTTGAACAACAAACCAGTATCATAATTCAGTCAGGTTCACACTGCCCCCACAAACTATTAACATTTCACCTAGAGTAAAGCAGACAGCATATAGAAAATCTCCATTGCTAACACAAGGAGACACTCATTTAGTTGGCACGACTCTTGAAAACATCAAGACCCATTTCAGTTGGATCAGTTGCCTGCAGCTCTACTTGAATACCGTCCAGCTCTCTCTTGAACCTGTCCTTGGAACTTGCATAAATCATCTTGCTTCTAACCCTTGCAGTATCAGGAGACCTTCAGAAACAGTTAATGAAACATTAGCAGCTGTGCATACAACCATATTGAATAAAGGAAAGGAATGAGCTTCCAGCACATAACACGTACCATGCAATGAAGAAAATCCTGCTTTTTTGGCAGTTCTCTTCAGTAACAAAATCAAAATCATAGACAGCATATCGACACTCATCGGCAGGAAGGCTGGCAGCAAAATCTTCATAGCTTTGAGTTGGCTCACCTAACTTTTCCACAATAACCTGCTTCTGCTTCTCTTCAATCTTAAATACAATGAAACGGTGGGTTCTTTTAGCCTTCAACTCCAGAAACTTTAACTTGCAATCATCATGCACAGCCATACCCGACGCAGCATTAGCCTGTAAATAGAATGAAAATGAAATAAATATAAAGATGAAAGAATTCACATGGAAATACCCATGCCATAAGCACAAACTAGAAATAAACTTTCTTCAAGGACTATCTTTCATCACGATTCCACCTTCCCAAATCAAGCCAAAAGAATAACTTCCTTGGTTTCCCCTTAGTGAACCTCAGCAAAGAACAACTTTAAGTTTTTAAACAATGGATCACAGATGTCTGATAAACCTATGATAAACACAACAGTCTTCACTAAAGTATTGTGAAACCAAACACGCAATACCACCGGTCTGCATATGGTTAAAATTAAAACCTTGCGTAGCAGATGATCTGGGTGATCAAGTCACACAGGAGAAAGGAAGACCACAAAAGTTGCTTATCATAAAGCTAAATTACAACGACAACAGAAACTCAAGGAAAAAATAAACAAGTCAAGGGATATGTGGCAATGCATATCCTTTACATCACAAAAATTAGTCAAACAAGGCCACTTGGTGACAATACAAACAGTAATGTGTAATATTCATCAATAAACAGCAGATGAACAAGATCGAAATCCAGGAACTTTATGGACCAAGGACTCTCATGGGCAACAAATTAAATCCAGTATAGTCATTAAAAAACACAGTGTTTCACCAATTATCATTAATTCAATGAAAAGAAAAGATTTTCTTTGTAACAAGCACTTGACAAACAAAGCATTATGGGAACCATATGAAATGAACTTATGTTCTGCAGACAACCAAATTCAACACTTGACAGAATCAGAGATTTGTGTTCTTTTTCCAAGAAAAACACTATCACAAGCTAATTTTCAGATCCTCAAACATATTCAAGAGTTTACATGCAAATCAACTAAAAAAACATATCCATTACAAACCAACCATGTTTAAGACTTTGCAATGGCTAAACTAAGTAATTGAAATTGTTATATCTCTCTGTATAATGTGTTAAAACACACCTTGGAAATTCACAAAAATGCATACATGTAACTTACACATCATCATCAAACAACAATAACAAGAAAACTAATTTACTCATGAATTTAAACTTAAAATTTTTAGACACCACAAGTCAAGATACATATCCATTACTTATACTATCATCAAATACCCACGCGCGCATGTGCAATAAAAATGATAAAATCAACGGACATATAGAAATTAATATTCAATAGATAGATCAAATCAGCACCCACAAAACCGCCATCAACAACATCAAAAAATTTTACCAGACAATCAAATATTATAACTTCAATCACTACAAAATTTTAACGATCTATAGTCAACGCAGAGTCCAAATACAACGAAACCCAATTCAGATCTAAATAATCCATATAAAACCCCCCACCAAAAAAAAAAGATCAAGCACAAAAGAACCCGACAAAATAATCAAAGTAAAAGAAAAAAAAAAATGTAACAAAACAAGACAGTGTTGAAGTGGAAAAAGAACTCACCATGGTTTCAAAGATCGAGAGTTGTCGGAGAGAGAAATTGTGTGAGAAGGAAACTTGGTAGGAGAGGAAATGGACGCTTAAAGCAGAGATTGGAGACAGAGGAGAATTGTATAAAAAGTTTTTTTTTTTTTTCCTTTTTAATATGTGAAAAAATCTGACTGACTGGTGCATTTGGTGGCTCCACTGTCCGCTAAATATCATGATGGTGGTCATGCGTGACAACTGAGAGAAAGTAGGGCTGTCCAATCAGGAGACGACGCGTGTTGTCTTGTTGAATTGTCCGTTCTGCCCCTTAGTCTGACGTTGCTTTCCCGGTCGGTTTTGGACAAAAGAGCGATGTTTTTTGTCCGAATGTTAATTATATATTTGAGGGATTATTATTATTTTTTACTATTTATATATTATTGATTAACTTTCTTCTGTTTCAGTTATTTTTTTTTTTTTTAAATGATCTTATTATTATTATTATTTTTGAGGATTGTGCGTGATTTAAGAGATTATTTAAATCAATCGGATTAAAAATACTATGGTATGATCCGAAATACTGTTCTCGTATGAGAGAAATTCGTCCATACGGAGATAGAGAAAAAATTCACACGAGTATAAGAAGATATCCTACACATAATGATAGGATAACTGTTATTTTGAACCATTTTGGTATTGAACCATGCCACCAAATGAATGGGACAACTGATATTTAAACTAACAGCACTAGTAAAGCAGTCTGAATTATTATAAGAATATATTTTAACATTTACATTTGTAATTATCCTAAGTCTATGATTATAAAAGTACAAATTACTTTATTGACAGTAAAATTTTGTCAACATGAAAGTAGTTGGAAATGAGGAAGTGATATTGATAAGTAGAGTTGAGAAAATTAAGACGTGGAAGTGGAAGTTTGGAACCTCTCAAAGTGGCTCGTGGTGGTTTTTCCATGCTCATGTAGGAATATATTTTGCAAATTAGCAGTATTAAGATGTTTCGAATGAAAAATGACTTGAAACCCATAATTCACATTTAGGAAATTAGTCGGTGACTAATGTTTATACTTCAAGTTCAAGATCTTGACAATCAAACGAAAAGACTCTAGCGAGAATTAGAATTTTAATTTATTTAAAAACACGTTAGGTCTTTTTGTCATGTTGAATTAAACGATTACCACTCAATATCAGACACCATGATTATATTGATTGTCCGATTACATCAAATTATGTTATGTCATTTAATTACAACAACATTAATAAGATGAATATCCACTAAAATTATATTGAGATGTGAGGTTAGATGTACTAATCACACTACATCAAATAGATTGTATTTTTATAATTGAAATGGTCATTATTTTGAGATATTCCATCCAAAACTTGACAATTAGGTTTTGTTGGTTATCAATGGTCGAGATGGTCGACATCCCAATATGTCCTACCTAAAACTATTGGGATTCGAGTTTCACCGATTGACCATGACAATTAGTAAGCTTTAATAGTAAATAAGCAATTTTTTGGTGATTTAAGTCATCGTTTCACTAGATAAATTTTTTGGTATCCTTTATATATATATATTATCGGTACATTTACAACTATCGAAATCCCTTGATAATGACTGTAAGTTACTATCCATAACTCAGCACTTCTATTTTATTTCATTATTTACTAATAGGGAGAGAAAGACTCGCAATAAGTGGAAAAACCATCATCTTAATAAGAAGATTTATAAGTATTTTGCCATATATAGGTGGGCTAAAAGATTATCCATATTTAGGGATACGAGTATTTGAACCCAGCGTTGCCTGTAAAAAACGGCTGGATGGGTTCAGCCATCATGTTAAATCATTTAATGGTGTATTTACTTCATGAATTAAACAAAGGGAATGTGGAATTAGATTGATTGATGTTGTTTACTTATTTAAAATTCATTCCGTAATGAGAATGAAAATGTGAATCCCACATCAATTTGGGGTTGTGGCATGGGAATCTCATTCCCCCCAACCCACTTGGGAATCCCATTCTCATTCCCTTTGTCGAAATAAAATGTCCCTTATACCCCTTTTTAAAAAAATAAAGAAAAATCTATTTATTTGATGTTAAAAAAAAAAAAAAAAAAAAGCTACATATTATAATAAAAAATTGCGTACTATTAATTTTTCATCACCAATTTCTTAATTATCATGATGATCTAATAAAATAATATGTATTTTTTTATTATTATATGTAGTTTTTTATTTAATATTAAAAAAATTACATATTATAATAAAAAACTACACACCAAGTTAGTAAACTATTAAAATAATATTAAGTTTTTTTATTATAATATGTAGTTTTTTATTTGATATTAAAAAAAAAAAAGACATATTATAATAAAAAAAATACACATTATTATAATTAATCCATAATTTTAATTAAGGGTATTTTTGTAACTTATAATTAATGCATTCCGATTCTAAAGTAAAGTAAACAGTTTAATGGAAATAATATTGATTCCGATTCCGATTCCTGTAGTTGAAGTAAACAACTTATATGATTCCGATACTTCATTCCGATTTCAAGTCATTTCGATTTCAGATCATTCCGATTCCTCCAAGTGAAGTAAACGCACCATAAGAGTAAATGAGATCCATTTTGCTACCCTCAGATAGTGTAGTATCTCTATAATTAGGGACAATGAGTGGCAATTGAAAAGAGAGATGAACAGTCAACATATTGAGAATAGCATATTATATTTGGTATTATAAAGCATATCCAAAAAACAAGTTCAAATCTTGTGGTGTATTTTGTAATAATTCGATGATTTAGCTTTAGAAAATCCCGTCAACCCGCTAAATACGTATGAGTTGGTTCTTTCATTTTATATATTTAAAAGAAAAAATGGAATTTTTTTTTAAGTTGCGTGATTTTGTTAACCATGTATTTATAGAAAAGCAATATGACCGACAAAGTCAAATGATAATTTAATTTTACCAACACAAAAATTGTACGAGCAAATAAGGTTTTAGTTTAACACAACTAATAAACCAACACGATGCTTACAACTTAAATGGCCCAGATATTTTTGGGTTCAAGTTCAGTCCATTCTCCTATGGGCTTGAATACACTACAATTTTGAACCTGGGCAAGCCAGTTTGTAAAGTTTGACGAACCCAAATCCATATTCATAGTTGGCTACACTTAGGAGATTTGGTTGGGCTTAAAGATTGTGGTGCGTATACCAATTGAAGATGGACAATTGTAAACAAGCTCTCTTGACTTTGGATGAGACGTCAAATTAAATTTCCTCCGATTAGTTTATCATTAGTTAACATTTTCTAAAATGTAATAGAATAAGATCATTTAGGTGAGTTTCTATATGACAGAACTAACTAAATCAAGTTATAAGTCAAGTAATGATCAACTAATGATTTGGATTTTGAATTTCATCAAAATAGTAGAATCTGATTCTTGATTTACCATTTGAAAATCTTTTGAGAGTTTTGAAGAACAATTTTAAAGGAGAAAAAATGAACTTGATTCCTGATTTATCAATCGAAAATCTTTACGAAAGACATGATGGTTAATTCTTGAATGGTAAAATTTGGAAAGGAACAATTGATTTTTTATTCGTGAGAAATAATTGAGAATCAAATTGTATAAACTTCACACTTGAAAAGAAGTTTGCATATGGTGATTATACATATTTTATTAAAAGATTATCATATTCTAACATATACTATAAGTTGTAATTGATTCTTAGGCCTTAGCTGATGTGACGCATTATCATTAAAAAGTTAAAAGTTGGTCACCCTAGCGAAGGACAAACCAAATGAAAGTTAAGAAAAAACATAAATTATTAAGAGTGCTCATATTATATGAAACCTACGAATAATGATCGTCGGATTTCGTCATCATACGAGGACGACCATTATGATATTAAAGCTCCCTCAGGGCAATCTCTGTGCCATTGTTAAGTGAGTATTGCTGACGAGGCCAGGATGGTCAAGCCAATTAATAGAATGAAAAACACACATAATTTAATGTGATAATTACGTGTTAATCACCTGAACGTACTTTTTTATTTATAAATTCTGTAACTAGTTCAAACAAAAATATCTCTTTTTATAAATTAAAACTCAACATTTCAATTTTTCTCTATATTTTGTTATTAAATTTATCATCAAAGTATAAATGCTAGCTACCAATCAACACTCCTAAAAGTTTTGATTTTTATGTAATAGGTGACTCAAATTAGAGATGAGTAGAAATTTTTTTTACTTATAACTCAATTTGGTTCAATTCCTTGATATATAAATTAAAAAAACCCTGATTTTTTGCTTATTCTCTTGATGAATTTCTTTCTTGCTCTCTATCGCTCCTTGTCTCTCTTGTTCTTTATGAGATCTATTTCCCTTTTTCTTGCTTCATCTTGATCCATCTCTCATATTCCATAGTGAAAGTATTTCGATCTTTCCAAGCTTGATCCATCATTGATTTTCTTGATCGCCAATCAACCTAGCAAGATGAGGCATGGTTCAATTTGGCACCACCATCATTATGCATCATTCCATCCCTTAATTCTATTAATTTTATATGTTTCTCTTTTACATGAAATTGAATATATGGATTTATTTTTTTCTTATAATTATGCGTGAAACGTGTATGGGAAGTTTTTGCTTGGAACAAAATAAGTTTTTTGATTGTTTATTATTATTATTTTTTTTAATGTACAAGTTTTTGTCCAAAAAGAATGAGTTTTTGATAATTTGTATTTGATTTGATATAAAGTATCTTATTAGATCTCAATTATTTCCGCATTTCTCACCGCAGTCAAAAATTAATAATAACAATTAAAAAACAAGGACAAAGATAAACCGTATTGAACCGATAAGTGCCCACCCGTAATAAAGTATTTATTCTCTTAAGAACCTAGAGAAGTACCTTACATCAATTGTTTACAACTTGAAAAAGGCTTTGCATCATTCAGCATTGACTCATTGACTATACGTAATTGGCAGATTGATTAGTAGACTTCTTTATCGACTAAATTTTGCTATCAACATAAGTGTAAAATAAAATTTTGGTAAGTGATATGTAGATATATTATATGCATTAATAGTAAAATTCCTCATGAAGTTGGTATTTAGAATATCCATTATGTTATAGAATTCAGCTTTAATTTGTTATAGTAGACTTCTGCTTTGAAAGTAAACTCATCACATCTTCTAACCATGCATGTTATCTTGGATAAATTTAATAAATTTTTTCATTCTATTATTGTCAGTGAAAAAAAGAAATAACAATATCATTAAAATTGATCTTCGTACTTCTAATGTAGGAATATCAATTTAGATAGCTGTCGACATTGTTTTTTAGTTGACCCGGTTCTTCAAATCCAATACCTACGAATCACCAAAAGCAAAACAAAAACTAATGAAGGAGAAAGGAAAAATAAGGAAGCATACACTGATTTTTACGTGGTTCGATTAAAACAATACCTAAGTCACGACCGTCATCCTGGAATTCAGTAGAGTAATAATATATATTTTCTCTTGTAGTCCTTACAATGAATCTGCATTCCTATTTATTGTGAGAAGTGATACAATTTGAATTGGTTTGAATTACATTCAGATCAAACAAAAAATAATTTACATTAATTCTGATAATTATGATATCAAAATCCTCTCCAACAAATCAACAACGGACTCCGAGGATTTCGAAAATTTAATTTGTTTCAAAACAAGAAAATTGACTTCTTTTCGAATTAGGTTGTTTGAGATTTCTAGAAAGTCAACTGGATCAGTCATAACAAGCTCATGAACCTGAAGGATATTCTGGTGAACTAATGTACGAGTAAATGGATGAGCAGTCCGTGTACGAGCAGATCCTATCCCAAACTTGTTGGCCAAGATGATAAACGAGCTAGTAATCATATTGCGAGCTCGCTGAATAACAGTCTATGGGCTCAGGCACAATAGTTTACACTCCTACAATGTCGTTTTGATTTTTGGACCTGTTGAGCTTTTATATACTTAAACTGAAGCACTAGGTTTTAACAACCCATTTTTTAAAGTCATTAAAATATATACAATAATAGCTATTCGTTTAAATTAGATAGTAATAAAATCCAAGTACTTGAAGATCTTTTCATCCAAAACTCAAATTAATTTGATCACTAAAGCATTCTACACCAAAAAATCATCAACCCATCGACTAAACATCCCCACAAAATTTCAGCTGCGAGCACATTTAACAAGCATAACAATAGCGGGAAAAATATTTGGAGATCGCGCCTGCTACCACGTAAAGTAATTCAAAATCAACTCTCGCTCCCCATTGGTCCATTTTAAATGACACGGATAGTGGCTAAAGTAGTCGTCAGCCGTTGATTCCAAATTAATCCAAAGGCCAGATACCCCACTCGCACGCGGGTTCGCTCTTTGACGCTGCCTTATAAAGCCCAACCCCAACGACAGACCACGAACACACCATCTGAAGAGATAAAAAAAAAAAAAAAACAGAGGCTCGAAAGATCTCTCCGAAACGGAGTTTTATTTATAGGTTTTTTGTGTCTGTTGTCTTTTCGGGTCGGGTCGAGATATGGATACCGGAGGAAAGGTGAAGAAGGGAGCCGGCGGAAGGAAGGGAGGCGGTCCAAAGAAGAAGCCCGTTTCGAGGTCCGTCAAGGCCGGTCTCCAGTTTCCAGTCGGGAGGATCGGTCGTTACTTGAAGAAAGGACGATATGCTCAGCGGGTCGGAACGGGGGCTCCTGTCTACATGGCAGCTGTGCTTGAGTACTTGGCTGCTGAAGTACGATATCGGATCCTCTCTCTTCGTGTATTTTGTTTTTATTTTTATTTTGCAATTTTCGATTTTTGTATTCGGTGTTTAATTTTGTGTCTTGTGATAGGTTCTTGAGCTGGCTGGAAATGCGGCACGTGACAACAAGAAGAATCGGATCATCCCAAGGCACGTGCTGCTGGCGATAAGGAACGATGAGGAGCTCGGGAAGCTGCTGGCTGGAGTGACCATCGCGCACGGTGGTGTGTTGCCGAACATCAACCCGGTTCTGTTGCCGAAGAAGACTGAGAAGGCAGCCAAGGAACCCAAGTCTCCATCCAAAGCTACCAAGTCGCCCAAGAAGGCTTAGATTGTATTGTGTTGGTTGTGGTAGTCCTGTATGTAAGATGTTGGGTGTTAGAAGTCTGGCTTTGTTTTGTCTTCATGGTTGTGTAGGCAACAAAAAAAAGAAGTATCATGAAATTGATATTAGATTTTGTATGGCAATTGACCTGCACTGAAATGAAACCCCTTGTTTCGAGGTCAATTCTGCACCAATTGTCCCACTCTAATATAAATTTTAATGCACATGAAGAACGTGTTCTTTTTTAGGTTTTCCATATCACCTGCAATTTTATGTTCGTTGAATTGGATCAGGAATTTGTTGGGACTTAATGATAATAAGAATTTGTTGGAATTCGTTGAGGTGATTGAATTTAGATCAGTAAAGGTTTGTTGGAATATATTGAAATTAATTGAATATAGACTGATAAGGAATTGTTAGGATGTATTGAAATAAATTAAATTTAGATACGAATTTGTTAAAATTTATTGAAGTAAATTAAATCGAATATTTGTTGGAGCTTTTTAAAATTGAATATTAAATTTTAGTTTAGTTATTCAGTTTTATTGATTCTTGTAACAGTAAGGAGATCTAGTAAATGTATAAGATAAAGATTTGAATATTTTATTGTAAGAAGTATAATTGGATCTATAATTTATCTGAATATGTTGATTTAAACATTAAATGTTCAATTTGGAAATCAATCCTTATTGATTGTTTCAATCTTTTTTTTTTTTTTTTGTAAAAAAAAAGCAACCAACTTTCATAGTTTCATTGAAGGACGCAACTACAAGAAAACACAGTATCCAAAGAAACCAGCGGGGCGGTACGAGGGGGAACCATGAATGGCTGAAAGTACTGATTGTTGCAAGTTCAGGAAAGCTAGATTAAAATATTTCATTATAAGTATAATTTAAGTCTAATTAAATGTGGATTTGTCATATCTTATTGGAATTTAACATTAAATCAAAATATTAAGGATAGCTAATAAATGTACAAGATATAGAGATTCGAATCTTCCACTACAAGAAATATGTTTTTACTGGACTACAATTCTTATAAAATTTAATCTACAAACTTATTAAAATTAAGCATACAATCTGGACATCAACTTTCACAATATCAAGGAGAGCTTATAAATGTACCAAGTAGATATTTGAATCTTCCACTTTAAGAACTATGTTTTTACTGGTTGATTACTTATAAAATTAAATCTAGAATTAAATGTATAATTTTGACATCGATTCTCACAATATTAAAGAGAGCAAGTAATATTAAAGAGAGCAAGTAAGCATGTAGGATAAAGATTCTTCCACCATAAGTGGTACGTCTTTTATTGGTTCACCATTTACAAAATTTAATTTAGAATTTGTTGGGATTTAGTAAAACCAAGTATTAAACGTATAATTTGGACATTCATTCTCTCTATTCTCTATTTCTCATAAATGCATAAGATGAGATAAATGCTTCTGACTAGTTGAATACTCACATTTTACAGCAAAAGCGAAATTAAATTATTTGTTAACAATCTTCAAGCTAAGACAAATCTAGAGCCCTAATTTTTATGAGTCAAACTTGATGGTCCTCAACAAGATGAATCTTGTTCAGTATCTCATCTAATGCCTGTAGTGTGACCTTGTAACGGCCTTCAGATTTTCTTCCTTCCTCAACGACCTGGACAATGGATTTGTACAAGTGTTCATACCTGTGCACCGGACTATTGATATCGATACCGCTGCAGGTGTGATTGAGGATGTATGTGCGTTTGATGTCTTTTCTCCACCGTGGCAGGATGTACTGTGGTGGGATCTCCTCCAAGCCGTTCTGGTTGAGGATGGTTAGCGCATGTCTGCATAAATATCCTCTAAAATTGTATAATCCACAGATGCAAAGCACGTCCATTTCTGATGCATTGTAGAAAACCTCGAAAGCCATTGAATCCCTTCTGTGTTCATCGATTTCGATTTGTTCGTTGACAATGTATGTAATGATGGGCCCATCTGCAGTTACTTGTCTTGTGCCAAAGCAAGAACACATTCCCTCCACCTCCTTCTCGAACTTCCTTAATATTTCATTTGTGTACAATTTTGAGAGTTGGAACTCGTAGTAACATCTTGACTTCAGCATATAACTTGAATTTCTTGACTCCATATCTGCCATGGCTTCGAGTTGATGATTTGTCTGAAGAGCTTGATCGTACTTGTCTAAAAATTCTTTCAAAGGGGTACTTCTATCAAGATAGCCTTCGAAAAATGAAGTCAAAACCTCACTTTGTTGAACGGGGAACATTCCTGCCAAAAATATCTCCTTCAAATAAACTGGAACCCACCGTCTTCGATCTTCATATAAAGTTTGAATCCATCTATGATCTCTAATTCCATGTCGATTGATCATATCCTCCCAAGCAGATTCAAATTCCTCAGGCCTTACAGAGTTATAAACAGCTCTAGTCAATGCCATTCTAATTGCTTCGTATTCAAACAATCCCTCAAGCTTCTCTGGAACTTTCTGCATTATGTGTGATAACGAAAGACAATGATAAGCTCTCGGAAAAACATCAGCAACAGCTGCTTGCAAGGTTTTACATTGGTTCGTGATGATTGCTTGTGGAGGGCGCCCTAACATACACGTCAACCATGCCCTAAATAACCATGTATATGATTCTATAGTCTCACCTGCAAGAAGACCACAACCCAACAACACTGATTGTCCATGGTGATTCGCACAAGTAAATGAAACCAGTGGCACATCATAATTGTCAGCCAAGCATGTGGTGTCAATCATAACAGCGTCACCAAAGTACCTATACACAACTCTTGACCTTGCATCAGTCCAGAACAGATTTCTCAAGCATCCTTTTTCATTAAGATCCACGACATTAAAGAAGTTTGGATCCAACAACTGCATGCGACAAAAGAAGTTTTGAACAGCTTGGGCATCTCCTGGTTTGAGCCTCAATTGATTGGAGTAATTAACATTATTCACAATCTTTCCACTTACATCTGCATTACCATTGCCCTCAGCATCAATAATCACAGTTCGAAACAGCCTAATTTTTTGTACTTCTTCGGCACTATCCATTGGCAATGTTCTTTTGGTTCCAAGACCAATGTGCTTATGTGACTTATAAAACTTCCCACTAGACGGGCTAATCAAGTGATTGTGCTCAAGCTCAACTTCAATAATTCTCCACCTCTTGTTTTCCATCAACCTGAACTTTGTCATTGCCGGACAACCAGTTCTCGTTTCTGGCCTTGGCCGGTTGGCTTCACTTTTCTTCTTGAAGCCTGCACTACTGCAGCTAAGTTTTCCTCTGTATTTTTCTTTACTCTTCCTGTACCAAGTATTGCTAACTCTGACACCGAATCCCTGTTCCTTGGCATAGCAATTGTAAAAGTAATATACATCCTCATATGTTTCAAACTCCATTCCGACAGCAGGAGGCAGGGGATTTTGGATTATACCAGTTTGACCAACATATTCCGTCATCGCACAATCTCCTACAAACTCAAAGTCTTCAGCATCATCGTCGCCTACTGGCTCAGTGTTGAGAGAAACTTCATCCATCTGCAACAGATGTTGAACAAGGTGAACAAGAAATAGAATAAAAAGTTACAGTAATAATAGACATCAAAAAACAATTTCATAAACAGTCATTTTCTTCCAAATGCTACATAATTTTCCTTAAGATCTCACAAAATTAAAGAAATTAAATCAAAGAAAAGATCTTTTACATCTAGATTTTTCTTAATTCAATTTTATACTTGTCATGTATACTTCTATATTAACTTTTCAGTACTTTCAAAGAATATGCAACTGTAAATGGAAATATGACCAAGTAATTTGCAATCACAGAGCCGCATAGATAACACATATGCGCACTACCATATCTTGTATACATTGTAGGACGATTTCTGTCATTAATTTCCCAAGTAATCAATCCCAAGGATCAGTTTAAACCAGAAAAAAAAAATTATAAATTAGTTACATTAAGGAGTTGACCAGACACCGTGTCCACAAGCTTTTGAGCCCTTGTATCCGCATTTTTTGCTTTAATGGTAGCACAACTACAAACTACATACCAGGCTACTGAATGTATTCAAAGAACATAAGAGACGAGTGGAAACAAAAGTTAAGAAGTGGAGAAAGGCAAAAGACTAATGGCACTAGTACTGCATTCCATTATGTTTTAAGATTGCAAACTTAAGAAACAAAAGTTGAGGCCACCATTCAGCAGATATTGCCTATATTTCTAGCTACTCATTTTTGTACAATCAATCAATCATGCCCTTCGCTTTTTTCCTTTTTCTTTTTTTTTTATGGTCTTACTTCGGCTCCTTTTTGAGATAAAATTTTATAATAAGATTTACTGCAATCCACCTCCAACCTTCACACTGGAGCTAAAGCCAAATAAAGTGGAAGCTCTTTCAAAGATTATTTTTTAGTCATATCAGCATACAATATCAACCCTTAGCAGCACAGGTTTTGATTATTACTATTATTTAAAAAATTCCACTAAAATATCTTAAATTACACACAGAAAATCATACCTAAGTATATATTAAGATAAGAAAAAAAATCGAACATTGATTAAACATGCCAAAAATACAATCTTTTACATTAAGACACCACAGAAAAAAGTGATACCCAGTTTCTAAATTTAACTAGACAATTAACAAATACAGGTTAAGATTATCAGAAACATATGTGAACATATGAAACAAAAAGTGCGTCAAGCACTTAAATAATTCTCCTATTTTGCCATCTTGACTAGTTTACAAACGAACAATACTCTATGCAAAGAAATGAAGAAACCAAGAATCGAAAGAAACCCACTTCGGACTAGTAAAGTCAATACCGCAAACAAAAGTTTACTCTAAAGGAGAACAAAAATTTTGGAGACAGACAGACAGCCAACTTGATTTCGAAGTTTGTCTTGATTTGCAGAGTCGTATTCTCTGTGTATTGTTTTCCCGATCAGTGTTTTGAGCACAATCGAGTGGGATGAAATGGTGGGCATATATGTAGGGGTTGGATTTTATGGATGCTGATGTGGAGATCTGGCTCTACAATTAGTTTTCAAGGATCTAACCACCTACAAAAGGGATCAAACAAACAAAATAAGTTACTTGACATTGGGATGATGTCACGCTATGATGTTTATGTTAGAATATGAAACGAATAAATGAAATATAAAAAAGAAGAGCATATGACCGGAAATTGTGCAATAACGTTTGAAAAATAAAGAAACAGAGGTTTATAAGATTATAAGATAGAATTCAATTATGGAGTGGCTATTGGCTAGACTCTAAGATTATAGGTAGCTGACGTTAATACGCTTAGAGAATTAATGCGGTTGGGATCAAGCGATCCAAGTAAGCTTAATGGAGGGATCCCGTGAATGCATGCGTTACCAATGATTCAAATTTACCTCTTTAATGTGATCAATTCTCATTAAGGAGGTCACGAGCTAGCAAACATTATGTCATGGGCTTCTGGGTTTAGGACCTCACTTGAGCCTCGATCGACTCATTGGCCCATTATTTGAGCTGCTATCTTGAGTTTCCATTCATTCACACCAATTGGATCTGTATATGACTAATTTTTACCATTATTATATATATTAAAAAATGCATTTATTATCAAAGTAATTATTAACAGAATAACCACGTCCAGTGTTATTTTCAAATTTTAATTGATCAAATGAATTATGTCCAATTATTTTTTATCACATTTTGTAAAATTTTTGTTAGGTTCTGGATTTTCAAAGGCTAATGATCCCAATGAGTAGAGATCTTCTTCACCTTAGTTGCCTGAAATCTCAAAAAGATAACACCATTATATCTCAAAAAAAAAAAAATGAAGAATGAGAAAAAGATAACTCTTATGTTTCAATCTTCCTAACTTGGTAAGATAGTAAACCTAAATTTTACTTGAAGAGAGAACTCAAAAGAGACATATTTAAAAAAGACATTACATCAATCTTCATAGAATAACACTAATATGACCAAATTTCTAGATAATTTAGTAGCTTTCTATCCCACGCCCATACTTAGCTCATTCATTCCCTTTAGACAAACCAATATATAATGCAAAGACAACCAACAACATTTCTCCATTTAAATATCCTTTCCCTCAATTTTTATTATTGTCCAAACACACTGATGAAGCAGTGTACGATGAACACGAATCCATGATAAAATTTGCTATCAAGGAATGATTTTATTAATAATAATAAAAAACTAACAACTGAGTCTCAGATCTTTGCTTAAACAGAGAAAAACTATCCCTTTTCCACTAAGATTAGAGAATTGTAAAACATCAAAAAACAATTTACTAAAAGGAGCAAATTTGAATTATTGCAAAAAATCTAAAAGAGCTTCTCTAAACAAACTGAACCAAAAAATGCTACTAAAAACAGAAATTCCAGCCAGAAATTAATAAGATCAGAAACACTACCTAAAATGGGAAACAACAAACTAAATTGCAAAAGTAGGCCCCAAATGATCGAATTTGAAGTTTTTGGAGAATCCGTTACTCTAGGCACGGAGATTTTGTTCGTCTTGTTGAGACAATTAAAACAACATGTTATTGGCCAAATCCAACAACGTTTTCCCTACTAACAAACCTCTAGAAGTATTCCACATCACACACATGCTGAAGGTTTACAGATTCCAAGTACCAACTAAGAAAAGTTCCCTGTTCATCTTTTATCTCCTTTTCCCCCTTCTTTTCCCCAAGTTCAAGCAACCAAAAAAAAAAAATTCACCAAAAATCTTCGGGAAAGTTATCATGCACCTATGTTGCATTTTATTCAAAAGATGTTAATTGAATTTTAAAACACATGTGCAATTTACAGAAACTTATTCTAACTGTGCATACTTTCTCACATTACTTATTTAACGAAAACACATCCCCATTCATAACCAAACATTACCCTGAACAAATAAACGATTTCCTCAACTCATGCATACAATCAATGTGATCAGAAACTTACCAAAACATAATACAACACACAGATTAACGATTCAACATAACATATGAGACTGAAAGCATTTACATGATCAAAACACTCAGGCAATTTCCACAACATTTAATTTTTATTCCAGTCAAACACACTGGAACCAGAAAACCAGCACATTTACATTTATACCACAAATCAAGCCAAAACAAATGCAACCACCAACTTATATAACGCAACAAAAAACATCAATTAAAAATTAAACAAACCACAAGCAACAAAGTTTACGTGAGTGAATACCCAAAAACGCAGCCTTACAATTAATATAGACCAAACAGAAGCAGCTCCAGCAACCTCCTTCCGAGAATCAACCAAATTAGATTCTTCCTGGACCACGAAAATCGAAATTCAAAAGTGAGATAAAGAGGCGTGTGTACGAGAGACAAAATATCAGATTAACGAAAAGTGATTGCGATTGGGGATCTTGATAATCACCTTATTATTCTCCGATAACTGCAAGAGCGCACTCTTGAAGCTGTCTCGGATTTTGCACAGGATTCGTTGGCGTGAGCACGAGGAATCGGACGGCTGAGGTTGCGATCGCGGGGTTTGGTGCCCGGAGGAGATGCGACGGAACGACGACGGCGGAGACGGCTGGGAAGAGGAGAGCAGCGTTTTTGGGAGGGGCGGCGTTGTGCCTGGTGAAAGCATGAAATGAAGAATGAAATTTCGGGTAGCGTTTGAGTAAAGTTGGACAACATAACCCGGCCCATTTTAACTGATGATCCCGCCCATTTCTATTTTTTTAATCAAGCCCGTTTCTATGCCATCCTTTTCGTACATAGTTCAAAAATTTAATTATCTTACCCAATTACTAACATTATCTATAAATTATATTCCTTAAATTAACCTCAATAATTACCCTTAAGATCAATCCAAAAGTTATAATTGATGGATAATGTTACTAGTTAGGTAAGATATAGTCGATAGGTAATGTCATTGATTGGATAAGCTAGTTAAATCCTATTACAAACAAAGGTTAATGATTCTTATGTTAACTAGAGTCTATAGACTTCTTTTATAGAAAGTATAAAATCTACAAACTACATACCAGGCTACTGAATGTATTCAAAGAACATAAGTGACGAATGGAAACAAAAGTTAAGAAGCGGAGAAAGGCAAAAGACTAATGGCACTAGTACTGCATTCCATTATGTTTTAAGATTGCAAACTTAAGAAACAAAAGTTGAGGCCACCAATCAGCAGATATTGCCTATATATTCTAGCTGCTCATTTTTGTACAATCAATCAGTGAATGCCCTTCTCTTTTTTCTTTTTTTCTTTTTTTTGGTCTTACTTCAGCTCTTTTTTCGAGATAAAATTTTATCATAAGATTTACTGCAATCCACCTCCAACCTTCACAACTGGAGCTAAAGCCAATAAAGTGGAAGCTCTTTCAAAGATTATTTTTTAGTCATATCAGTACACGATATCAACCCTTAGCAGCACAGGTTTTGATTATTACTATTATTTAAAAAAATCCACTAAAATATCTTAAATTACACACAGAAAATCATACCTAAGTATATATTAAGATAAGAAAAAAAATCGAACATTGATTAAACATGCCAAAAATACAATCTTTTACATTGAGACACCACAGAAAAAAGTGATACCCAGTTTCTAAATTCAACTTGACAATTAACAAATACAGGTTAAGATTATCAAAAACATATATGAACATACGAAACAAAAAGTGGGTCAAGCACATAAATAATTCTCCTAATTTGCCATCTTGACTAGTTTACAAACGAACAATACTCTATGCAAAGAAATGAAGAAACCAAGAATCGAAAGAAACCCACTTCGGATTAGTAAAGTCTATACCGCAAACAAAAGTTTACTTTAAAGGAGAAGAGGGATTTTGAAGACAGACAGACAGCCAACTTGATTTCGAAGTTTGTCTTGATTTGCTAAGTTGTATTCTCATTGTATTATTTTCCTGATCAGTGTTTTGAGCACAATCGAGTGGGACGAAATGGTGGGCATATATGTAGGGGGTCGGATTTTATGGATGTTGATGTGGAGATATATCTCTACGATTAGTTTTCAGGGATCTAACCACCTATAAAAGGGATCAAACAAATAGCATAAGTTACTTAACATTGGGACGATGTCACGCTATGATGTTTAAGTTAGAATATGGAACGGATAAATGAAATATAAAAAAGAAAAGCGTATGACCGGCAAGTGTGAAATATCGTTTGAAAAATAAAGAAACAAAGGTTTATAAGATTATAAGATAGAATTCAATTATGGAGTGGCTATGGGCTAGACTCTAAGATTATAGGTAGCTGACATTAATACGCTTAGAGAATTAATGCATTTGGGATCAAGGGATCCAAGTAAGCTTAATGGAGGGATCCCGTGAATGCATGCGTTACTACTGATTTGAATTTACCTCTTTAATGTGATCAATTCTTATTAAGGAGATGATGAGCTAGCAAACATTATGTCATGAGCTTCTGGGTTCAGGACCTTATTTGGGTCGATGAGCCGGCCTCGATAAACTCATCGGCCCATTACTTGAGTTGCTATCTTGAGTTTCAATTCCTTCACACCAATTGGATCTGTATACGACTAATTTTTACCATTATTATATATATATTAAAAAATACATTTATTATCAATGTAATTATTAACAAAATAACCACGCCCATTGTTATTTTCAAATTTTAATTGATCAAATGAATTATGTCCAATTATTTTTTATCACATTTTGTAAAATTTTTGTTAGGTCCTTGATTTTCAAAGGCTAATGTACTTAAACTATATATTAAAATTATTTTAGTTGTGAAGCAACACACGGGAAAACAACTCAAAGCAGTGTTTATGTCTAATCTAAAATCCAAGTACATTTAATTTTGACTGAAATTTGATAAAACAAGAACTTAGTGACAATGTTTTTATAATCCTTTTCGCTATATGTATTCCACGACCCTATCAAATCCGTTAGCACAAATTTTACAAATTAGAAAAAGCAAAACTGGACCCTTCTTTGTATAAATTATTTTATATAACACATTTATATTTTGCACATAAAGAGACTAAAAAACCCTCAAGAACCACGGATAGGAAGAGACAAGACATTTTATTTACAAAAAATCTTTTTATCTTCACATTGTTGGTTATTCTTGCTTTTCTTCTACATCATGAACCCTATTTAAGGACTCTTCAAAAGCTTGCAATGCAACCTTGTAATGGTCCAATGAGATCACTCCCTCCTCTACCACTTGCAAGGCACTTCTATATAACTGGTTAAACCATTGTGCACGGTCAGAGCCATTGACAGGGCTGGAGCTATGGTCGGGAATGAACAGGCGTTTGTAATCCTTCTTCCATCGTGACAAAATGTATTTAGGAGGGATCTCCTCAACACCATTGAAGTTGAGAACACACAATGCATGCCTGCATAGATACCCATAAAAGTTGAAGCAGCTGCAAATGCATCGAACCTCACCTGCCGTTCTATTGTATAGAACTTCATAATCTCTAATTTCTCTCTTATTTCCTTCACCTAGAACACGCTCCTTAACCAAGAATATTATGATTGGCCCATCAATATGCAACTGTGTTGTACTAAAACAAGAATACATCTCCTCCACCTCAAGTTGGAACTTCCTGAATACCTCTCTTGTGTACAATTTGGAAAGCTGCAACTCAAATGGACATCTAGTTTTTAGTGTAGGACTTGAGCTTCTTGACTCAATATCTGAAAGATTTTCCTCCTTGTGCTTCTTTTGCAGAGCTAATTCATACTTATCAAGAAACTCTTTCAAAGGAGTTTGCTTGTGGACATATCGATCAAAAAATGGATGAAGGGTATCGCCTGGCCGTGCAGCACACATTCCAGCAAAAAAAGTGTCTTTCAAATAAACTGGAGCCCACCGAGCTCGATCTTCATACAAAGATCTAAGCCACTCGTGTTCAACAATTCCAAATCGCTGGACCATAAATCCCCATGCTGCTTCAAATTCAATCACTTTCAAGGATTCATAAACTGCTTTAACCAGCGCCTTCCTTATTGTGTCATAGTTGCGCAAACCTCCCAATTTTTCAGGTACTTTTTTCATGATGTGCGACAAGCCAAAACAATGATGTGCTCTAGGAAACACTTCCGCAACAGCACCCTGCAACACCTTGCACCTGTCTGTAATAATAGTTTGTGGACAAGATCCTGACAGACATGCAAGCCATGTTTTGAATAACCAATTATACGATTCAGTTGTTTCACCAGCAAGCAGGCCACAACCTAGCAACACAGATTGGCCATGGTGATTGATTCCAACAAATGCTACCAATGGGATCTCATATTTGCTCGATAGACATGTGTTATCAACATAGATAACTTCGCTGAAGTAACCACACGAAGCCCTGGACCTCCCATCAATCCAGAATACATTCTTCAGATGTCCCTCATCATTAAGATCCATCAAGTAGTAGAAGTTTGGATTGGTCAATTGCATACGGCAGAGATAGTTATAAATGGCTTGTGAATCACCTTTTTTGAGGTTTAGCTGGCTGGAGTGATTAGGCAAATTCCTGACTTCTCTTCCCATTGCATTCAAGTTTCCATTTTCCTCTGCATCGATCACAAGTGCTCGGTACAACTTAATTGTTCGTCCTTCTGCATCAGAACTTGATTGTGGCTTCTTTTTGGTTCCACTGCCCATCTTCTTAATTGATCTGTAGATCTTAGCACCTAACATGTGGTTGTGTTCAAGGGTAACTTCAAGTACCCTCCATCTTTTAGAGTCCACTAACCTCATCCTTATCATTGCAGGACAACCGGTTCTTGTTTCTTTTCTTAACCGATTAACATCCTTTATTCTTTTGAAACCCTGACTGCTGCAACAAAGCACTGCACCGTACTTCTCTCTACTGTTCCGCTTAAACCACGAATTTTTCACTCTAACTCGAAAGCCCACTTCCTTAGCATAGCAATTGTAATAATTATAAGCATCATCATATGACTCGAACTCCATTCCAACAGCAGGAGCAACAAATTCCTTTTTTTCTTCTGTTACACCATTCTGATCATCTATTACTGTTGTTTCAACTTGTGTTTCGTTCTGATTCTCAACATTTTCTTCATCAGGCATTTTTTCACCGCTAAGTGTGGCTTCTTCCATCTACATCATATACCGAAACACATATTACACATGAGCTATCCAACCAATCAACGATGATTAGAAGAGACCAGGTACATATTGATCAGAACCAAACGTGCAGAAGAATATCACCTATCCATGAGGCAATTCATTTCCATTCCAACCAATATACACGGGCATGCAGAATAATAATTTAATAAAATAAATATAATTCTGACAACAATAATTTACCCTAATGGAAGGGCTTTGTATCTTATGTATAAAATACTTCAAAGCTGAACAGAAAATGCGTCCGTAAGGGAGAAAGAGGGATAGACTGAAAGATTGATAGAGACAACAGTAATCACAAAATCATATGACATGGTTTATGTAGACACCAACCTTATTTCTGTGGTGAAATTGGATATCACAGGGAGCCAAAGGCTTCATAATGCTACAGAAATTTGGTCACTGGAAAGTTTTCCAACATGTAGCATTAGCTCATCACCTTGTTCTTCCTTAGCATTAAGGAGAGCCTCATAAGACAGGTTTTCTGTCTTACAAGCTCCACAATATCAAGCATACTCCAAGAAGCAGTCACATGATCCCAGTGAGTAGAGAGCTTCTTCACCTTAGTTGCCTGAAATCTCAAAAAAGATAACAACATTATATCTCAAAAAAAAAAAAAAGAATTTCTCAAAAAAAAAAAAAAAATGAAGAATGAGAAAAAGATAACTCTTATGTTTCAATCTTCCTAACGTGGTAAGACACTAAAACCTAAACTTTACTTGAAGAGAGAACTCAAAAGAGACATTACATCAATCTTCATAGAATAACACTAATATGACCAAATTTCTAGATAATTTAGTAGCTTTCTATCCCACGCCCATACTTAGCTCATTCATTCCCTTTAGACAAACCAATATATAATGCAAAGACAACCAACAACATTTCTCCATTTAAATATCCTTTCCCTCAATTTTTATTATTGGCCAAACACACTGATGAAGCAGTGTACGATGAACACGAATCCATGATAAAATTTGCTATCAGGGAATGATTTTATTAATAATAATAAAAAACTAACAACTGAGTCTCAGATCTTTGCTTAAATAGAGAAAAACTATCCCTTTTCCACTAAGATTAGGGAATTGTAAAACATCAAAAAAAAAAATTTACTAAAAGGAGCAAATTTGAATTATTGCAAAAAAATCTAAAAGAGCTTCTCTAAACAAACTGAACCAAAAAAAGCTACTAAAAGCAGAAATTCCAGCCAGAAGTTAATAAGATCTGAAACACTATCTAAAATGGGAAAAAACAAACTAAATTGCAAAAGTAGGCCCCAAATGGTCGAATTTGAAGTTTTTGGAGAATGTGTTACTTTAGGCACTGAGATTTTGTTCGTCTTGTTGAGACAATTAAAACAACATGTTATTGGCCAAATCCAACAACGTTTTCCCTACTAACAAACCTCTAGAAGTATTCCACATCACACACATGCTGAAGGTTTACAGATTCCAAGTACCTACTAAGAAAAGTTCCCTGTTCATCTTTTATCTCCTTTTCCCCCTTCTTTTCCCCAAGTTCAAGCAACCAAAAAAAAAAAAAAATTCACTAAAAATCTTCGGGAAAGTTATCATGCACCTATGTTGCATTTTATTCAAAAGACGTTAATTGAATTTTAAAACACATGGGCAATTTACATAAACTTATTCTAACTGTGCATACTTTCTCACATTACTTATTTAACAAAAACACATCCCCATTCTTCCAAACATTACCCTGAACAAATAAACGATTTCCTCAACTCATGCATACAATCAATGTGATCAGAAACTTACCAAAACAAATTACAACACACAGATTAACGATTCAACATAACATATGAGACTGAAAGCATTTACATGATCAAACCACTCAGGCAATTTCCACAGCATTTAATTTTTAATCCAGTCAAACACACTGGAACCAGAAAACCAGCACATTTACATTTATACCACAAATCAATCCAAAACAAATGCAACCACCAACTTATACAACGCAACAAAAAACATCAATTAAAAATTAAACAAACCACACGCAACAAAGTTTACGTGAGTGAATACCCAAAAACGCAGCCTTACAATTAATATAGACCAAACAGAAGCAGCTCCAGCAACCTCCTTCCGAGAATCAACCAAATTAGATTCTTCCTGGACCACAAAAGTCGAAATTCAAAAGTGGGAAAAAGCGGCGTGTGTACGAGAGACAAAATATCAGATTAACGAAAAGTGATTGCGATTGGGGATCTTGATAATCACCTTATTATTCTCCGATAACTGCAAGAGCGCACTCTTGAAGATGTCTCGGATTTTGCACAGGATTCGTTGGCGTGAGCACGAGGAATCGGACGGCTGAGGTTGCGATCGCGGAGTTTGGTGCCCGGAGGAGATGCGACGGAACCACGACGGCGGAGACGGCCGGGAGGAGAAGAGCAGCGTTTTGGGGAGGGGCAGCGTTGTGCCTGGTGAAAGCATGAAATGAAGAATGAAATTTCGGGTAGCGTTTGAGTAAAGTAGGACAACACAACCCGGCCCATTTAAACTGATAATCCAGCCCATTTCTGTTTTTTAAATCAAGCGCGTTTCTATGCCGTCCTTTTCGTATATATTTCAAAAATTTAATTATCTTACCTCTAAATAACATCATCCACAAATTATATTTTTTAAATTAACTTTAATAATTACTGTTATAACCAATTCAAAAGTTATAATCGATGGATAATATTACTAGTTAGGTAAGGTACAATCGATAGGTAATGTCATTTATTGGATAAGGTAGTTAAACCCCTATTTATTACAAATAAGGGTTTGTGATTTTTATGTTAACTAGACTTCTTTTATAAAAAGTATAAAATATTTAATTACATAAGCATATAAATAAAAAAGGTAATGTTAGATTGTCTAAGTTATGTGATATATAATTTATTTTAAAATTTATTGATACATTTTATTCTAGTTCACATTGGAAAATTGAATTTGATGTTCATCAAAATCAATGTAATGTTGATAAATCACCCAAAATGTCTTACGCACTTACACTTTCATAATTATTTTTAAAAACATTTAAATACGTTCACATATTTACATAAAAGTAATATAAAAATAACAATTAATCTAACATTTAGAGTTTTTATGAAATGTTTAACATAAGCTGATATAAAATAATTGAAATTGCACTTAATAATTTCTTAAAATTGTATTAATGTTATATAGTTCTTTTAAAAATAATACTAGACTTTTCAAATATTTTATTCAAATTCATGTTTAAATGATGTGACATATGAATTGTTAAGGTCTTATAAATCATGAGATGATATGATAATTAATAGAATCTTAACAACTTACATGTTGTATAATTTGAATCCAAATTTGAGCAAAATTGTTGAGAAACCTAGTATTACTCTTCTTTTACAAAATCGATATTTACACTTCTAAAAAATTATGAGTTACCTCTTTAGTAAGTTCCCCCTATTAAATATTTTAAAAAGTTAATAATTAATAATAGTCTTGATGATGTTTATTTACAAATACAATAAAATAAAAAATATATAATTTTTATATTAAATAATTCATAATTATAAATTATAACTTTCTATAACAATCATGCATAGGTTGGTTGAAGGGCCACCCTCCTTTTACCAATATTGGGTTGAGATTATCATTAACGAAGCTGTCGCATTATTCAGCCCAAATTTATATTCGCTCAACCAAACCCAAATCTCCTTAATTCAATCTTAGTTCTTTGTCTTTTTCAATCCCTGCACATTATCTAAGGAGATTCTTCGCGTCGTGATATTATATACACCGTACAGAGGCACACGATTGTAGACGATAAGGTGGCGGTGCGTGAACAGCAGCGTTTGTGTCTTCAATATGGTCAAATTCACCAGATATTGGTTATCAACTGAGTTCTGTTGCACCAAATTGTTTGTTAGAGGTCTCTTTTTCCACGTTCTTTGCTTCTAATTCGCGTTTTTTGTTTTTTGTAAATCATATAAATATTGGCCTTGGTCTATCACAAATTCGTTAATGAAAATTTGTCATATTTTAGTTTTTCATTGAAAATTTTGTTTATGTCATAAACGATAATACGTAAAAATGTTGTTCTTTGCTCCTTAATTTTATGTCTTTTTAAGTCATGTAACATGTTTTTGAGTTGCAGGGCTTTCATATGATACTAATGAAACTGTTTTGAAGGATGCTTTTGAGCAACATGGTGAAATTGTTGAAGGTGGTGTCTTGGTAATTTTATTTATTACTATCTTGGTTCATATAAACACAGAACCTACATGATATCATAAAGTCTTGCTGTTTGAATTTCGTTGATCTTGTTTTTTAGCAGTTAGAGTTACATGTGATCATGTGAGTGGGAACTCTAGAGGCTACGGATTTGTCCGGTTCACTTCTGAAGTCGCAGTCAGCACTACTCTTAAAGAAATGGATGGCCAGGTTCATTTGGAAAGTAATGATATGTTATATCAAGCATAAACTAGTAGTGTGCTTGTTAAGTGCTCTTTTTTCACAAATTATAATAATAATGTTATTGCATATTCATGTTGTATGTTATGGATAATATTATGTTTGATGCCGGACGCACACCTGGTATGGATATTATCCATACTAAGCACCTGTCTGGTATGGATAGTGGATAGGTTGCGGATCGATCCATGAGATTATGTTAAATATCTAATTTGTAATTAGTGCATGGAACTATGGAGATGAATTTAGATGGTGTATGCATAATCTTTGGGAGATGTTTAAAGATAATTATAGAGATGGATGATTAAATGAATTTACAATATTTAGGAATAAATCTACAATTCCTAGATGAATTATGAATAAATGTAAAAATAAATGAGTCTAAATTCTGAAATTACACACTAGTATAAATAGGTGATATGAGTGCATTTGTAATCAATCAAGTCAATAAATCAGAAAACAATAATTCTCTATCAATAAAACATTTTTTCTTCTATACAATCTTCTATCCAAATTCTAATTTTTTCTTTTTTCATACGCCTCAAGAGAGCCCAGAGAAGTTCAAACAATAGCGTGCAGCTTGCACAGTGCAAATACTGAATTAGTTTAATAGATCATGTTGAGCAGCAGAGGTGTAAGTTGATGTAATAGTCACTTAACCATTTCAAAATTTTATTTAAAACTTAAATAAAACCGTGTGAGCATACTCAAATAAATGATTGAAAAACTCGTGATGGGAAATTTATTTACTAAAAATCTTGATATCTCACATCGTTTGTTATTTTGCTTTTCCTTTATGTCATGATGAACCCTATTCAAGGATGTGCATGCAATGCAATCTTGTAATGGTTCAAGTAGATCGCTCCAGCTACCCAAAAGTCCTCTCCTGCTTCTAGTGATAGAAACAGTGTAGAGGGAGAAAGTCCTTAGGGCAGAGTGTCTTTCAACGGGAAAGGGGGGGTGGGCTTAGTCCTTTTCTTCTCTTCTTCTCAGTTTGGGTCTGGGGGGTAAGAGAGTTGGTGAGGGGACAATGGACACTGAGGAAATTGCAAATTTATGTCAATCGCTCTCTTTATCGGAGGAGGAGGGGAGGATATGTAGGATTGAAGGAGAGGATAGGAATGTGGGGTTTGAAGAGGTGGACCATTGCTTGGTAGGGAAATTGTTACTGGGGAAAAAGGTTAATAGGGAAGCTTTTAAAATAGTTATAGAACAACTTTGGGGATCGTTTGGAAAGGTGGAGGTGGAGCTGGTGGGGTACAACACTTTTATGTTCTTTTTTGAACAAAAAGAGGTCAGAGCTAGGGTGTGGAACAGGGGACCTTGGCACTTTGAACAATGTCTATTAGTGTTGGAAATCCCTAGTGGAATGGGGAATATTTCTAAGTTAGGTTTTAGCAAGGTGGACATGTGGGTTCAAATCCATGATATCCCTCTTATGTGCATGAATAGGAGGGTGGCGGCTGTGTTAGCTAGGCAGATTGGGGAGGTGGTGGCAATCCCTGATGATCCTAAGGATTATAGAGGTAAGTACCTGAGAGTAAGAGTAACGATTGATATAAGGAAACCGTTGAGAAGAGGTTTGTTGGTGGATGGGGGAGGTGACGAAGGGGCATCATGGGTGACCCTTCATTATGAACGACTACCAGAATTTTGCTTCTTGTGTGGGCGCATAGGGCATGGGAGTAAGGACTGTGGGGATGATATGGCAAGGGAGATAGCAAGGAAGGGAGGGGCACCCAAATATGGATCTTGGTTAAGGGCCTTTCATGCGGAAGATAATAGAACTAAAAGCAGCGGTAGCTTCCCACATTCTATGTCGAAAGGTAGAAGAGTGGAAGAACAAGGAAAATCGGGTGAATGGGTAGGGGTTTCGGCGGGAACGTTAGAGGGAGGAAAGAGGGTTGATATAGGTAACAGGGAGCAAGTGGGAAAAAATAGGGTAGTGGATAATGAGGAGGGCAATAGAACTGAGGGTCTTGGTACGAAAGGTTATATAGGGACGGAATCAAACCAAGTGGAAGAGTTTCCATTGAGCAGGGGTGTGGTCCCGTTGGGTGGGTCAGAGAGTGGGGAAAGGTGTGACCAACTAGTTGTGGGAGGGGAAATTCAACCTGCTGCTAAACTTCAAAGTACTGAGGCTATTAATAACCCAGCTAGTGATATGTTAGTAAAAGGGAAGGGCTCAAGTTCGGACGAGATAGTTAGGATGGCACAAGCTCATCATGACGAAGATGGAAATATGGTGGATGTAGTAGTAGATATGATGACGAGTCCTACTCGTAGCTCCTCCAGGAAATGGAAAAGAGCAGCTAGGGAATTGAAGTTAGTTGGAAAAGCAAGGAGTCCGATAGGAAAAATATTGTCGTTAAAACAAGGGAGTAGGAAAGGAGGGCGTAGTAACAGTCAATCGCCTGGTCATTTGGGAAAGTCTCCGAGAGGAACTTTGGTTAGAGATTCTATAAAGGCTAAAGGAGAAATAAAGAATGAATTAGATAGGGAAGGAGGGAATAGAGATATAGGTGATAGGAAGAGGAAGCTGGTGTTTAATATAGAGCAGGGAGGGGAGAAGAAGAAGAGCAGAGGCGGGAATGGGGTGAAAGTGGACGATAGGAATGAAACGGCGGTGCCTGTGGAACAGGCCCGCCGAGACCAATGAATGTTTTAGTTTGGAATGTGCGGGGACTGGGGAATCCCCGTGCATTCTCGGCCCTCAAAAGGGTCATCCGAAAACACTCCCCGGCGGTGGTTTTCATGTCGGAAACTAAGCTGAAAGATAATGCTGTAGATAGGATAAAAAATAGCTGTGGCTTTGTGGGAGGTATGATGGTGAACAGTTCGGGGAAAAGTGGTGGGTTAGGATTATTTTGGAAAGAAGGTGTAGATATTTCGATACTTTCCTACTCAGGGGGGCATATAGATTCTAGGATACGAATGGAGGATGGTATTTTGTGGAGGTTTACTGGTTTGTATGGTAACCCGGATCCTGGTAAGAGAAGTAGTTCGTGGGAGTTGGTTAGAAGGCTGCGAGATGTAGACGATTTACCTTGGGTGCTGGGGGGTGACTTTAATGAAATCCTAAGCAAGTGTGAGAAGTGTGGAGGATCTGATAAAGGGGTGGGAAGTATGATAAACTTTAGGAAGTTGATTTTTGACTGTGACTTAACAGATTTAGGTTTTTGTGGGCCTAGATTCACATGGACAAATAGAAGGGATGGTAAGAATAATGTCCAGGAGCGGCTCGATCGTTTCCTCGCAAATACAAAGTGGAGAGACGGTTATGAAAATGCTACGGTGGAGAACCTTAATTTCTGTTCCTCGGATCATAGACCGGTGCTGTTAAGGATCCAGAAAAAGAGAGAGTGGAAAGGAGTGGGCGGTGGTGGATTCAGATTTGAACCCTTTTGGTTTAAAGAGGAGGATCTTCAACAGGTGATCAAGGGAGCTTGGGAGAGAGGGGGGAGAGCTGAATCCGGGACTGATTTGCAAGCAAAGTTGGAAGAGTGTGCAGGTGTATGTTCGGCCTGGAGTCGAGAAAGGTTTGGATCATTAAGGAAAAGGATAGAGAACAAACAAAGGATGATTGAAAAGCTGTACTTAACAGTCTCGACAGATGGGGTTATGGAGGAAATAAAAGATCAAGAGAGGGAGTTGGAGGAGCTACAGGCTAGTGAAGAGGTTTATTGGCGCCAAAGGGCTAGAACGGATTGGTTGATGGCGGGGGACCGAAATACTAGGTTTTTTCATGCTAAAGCCACTGCTCGAAGAAAGAAGAATTTGATAATGAGATTAGTTGAGGATGATGGAAGTGTGGTGGATGCTGAGGAGGATATTGGTAGAGTCTTTTGTGATTCTTTTGGGAAGCTATTTTCTTCTTCTGATCCTTCTTCGGTAGAAGTCGAAGTAGCTTGTAGGGGAATTAAGAAGTGTCTGAACGAGGACCAGGGGAGAGGGCTGCTGTTGCCGTTCAGGGAAGAAGAAATTAAAGCGGCAGTTTTTGATTTGGGACCGACTCGGGCGCCGGGACCGGATGGCTTCCAGGCATTATTCTTTCAGAAAATGTGGGAAGTTGTTGGTAAGGATGTGGTAGCGGTTTGCCTAAGGATCTTGGAGGGGGATGCATCGATTAGAACCTTTAATTGTACCAATGTGGTTTTGATCCCTAAAATAAAGAATCCTGAGAGAGTTAAGGACTTTAGGCCTATTAGTCTGAGTTCGGTTGCGTATAAGATCATCACCAAGGTGCTGGCCAATAGAATGAAGGATGTCCTCCCAGGTGTGATCTCGGATAATCAGTCCGCCTTTGTTCCAGGGAGACAGATCTTCGACAATATCTTAGCCTCTTTTGAAATGCTCCACACCATTCATAGTCGCAAAAAAGGGAAGAAAGGTTTGATGGCGATCAAGTTGGATTTGAGTAAGGCGTATGATAGGGTAGAATGGTGTTTTTTGGAATCGGTAATGCTGAAAATGGGGTTCCCTCACAAATGGATTAGGATAGTCATGGATTGTGTCTCCACGTCGGAAATGAATCTCCTCATTAATGGGCGGTCAGCTGGGCGTATTCAACCCTCTAGAGGAATCAGGCAGGGGTGCCCCTTGTCGCCTTATTTGTTTCTGTTGTGTGCTGAAGCCTTCTCAGGGGGAGTGGAAGATGCGGAGAAGGGGGGCAGGGGTCTGGGCATTAGAAGCAGCAGGACGGGGCCATTAGTGAGTCATTTGCTATTTGCTGACGACAGTATACTCTTCTGCAAGGCTTCGGTGGCAAATTGTCAGCTGATAAGGAAGGTGCTAGGATCCTACAGTAGAGGTTCAGGCCAGCAGATAAATTTGGAGAAATCGGCCATTTGCTTCAGCCGGAATGTAGATGGAGGGTTAAGAAAGGAGATACTTAAGACTTTGGGAATGGACAATGCTGGAAATCATAGACATTATTTGGGGCTCCCCTCCTGGGTAGGTAGGAATAAATCCAAAACCTTTGCTGAGATCGTCGATAGGGTGGGGAATAGGTTGAAAGGGTGGAAATGCCATCTGTTCTCGCAAGGGGGGAAAGAGATTCTAATAAAAGCAGTGCTGCAAGCCATCCCAACATACACGATGAGTATCTTTCGGTTGCCTATATCGCTGTGTAAGGAAGTGGGGTCGTTAGCGGCCAGTTTTTGGTGGGGAAGGAAGGAGGGCAAGAGGAAGGTGAGCTGGATTAGCTGGGATAGGATGTGTAAGCCGAAGTCTCTGGGTGGGTTGGGATTCAAAGACCTCTCGCTTTTCAACCAGGCTTTGCTTGCCAAGCAGGCATGGAGAGTAGTGGTTAATCAACATTCTCTGGCAGCGCGCGTGCTAAAAGCGAAGTACTTCCCTAATTGTAACTTCATGCAGGCTCCAGAGCGGAAGGGGGCGTCCTATGCGTGGAAGAGTATTCTGTGGGGTCGGGAGTTGCTGCGAAAGGGGTGGATTAGGCAGGTGGGGAATGGGGAGGAAACTGATGTGTTTGAGGATCCATGGATTCCGCGTCCAAATTCATTTAAGGTGGTCGCGCCGCGAGGAGGTGTTCACATGCGAGTGGCAGAGCTGATCGACCAGAACAAGCGCATTTGGGATATTCAAAAGATCAACAAGTCACTACTCCCGGTTGATAGGGACCAGATATTATCCATCCCCCTGAGCTTCAGAAATGTTGAAGACAACTGGTATTGGTTTTATGATAAACATGGTATTTTTTCTGTCAAAAGTGGGTACCGGGTTGCCTTTGAGGAGCGCCGTAAAGAGGAAGCGTCATCGAGTGCCTCGTCGGAAATGCAGAAGTGGTGGGTGACTCTGTGGAACTTAAATGTCCCTCCCAAGGTCAAAATATTTGTTTGGAGGGCATGTAAGGAGGCCCTCCCAACAAAAGCGAATCTTCTTATCAGAAATATTGTCAGCGAGGGGGTCTGTGAGGGGTGTTCTGGAGGGATTGAGACGGGTTTCCATGCGTTGTTCGAATGTCCAGCGGCGGTGCAGATCTGGGGCTCCAGTGATCTGTCTTTGGAAAACTTGTTACCAGGATGTAAAAATATTGTGGAGGTCCTGTTGGCTGTGCTGAAAGTGCATGGGGTAGATCGCCTGGTGTGTGTGTGTATGGTAATGTGGGGTATTTGGGGAAGTCGAAATTTCAAGCTGCATAGGGGAGGTAAAGGTTTTTTTGGGGATGTTGTTGATAAAACAATGGGCTTGCTGGAGGAGTTCCAGAAGACCAGCAGGTCTTTATCAGTTCAGAAAGCTCAGAAGGCTGGTGTCAACCGTGTGTGCTGGAGGCCTCCTGCTTCTGGTTGTTTGAAGCTGAATACAGATGTGGCTATCAGGGTTGGGGGAGCGGCTGTAGGTCTGGGTGCAGCGGTCAGAGACCACTTGGGGGGGGTTTCTTTGGCTGTTGCTAAACCTTGGCAGGGGGTGTTTAATCCTGAAGTGGGCGAGATGCTGGCTGTGCGAGAAGGTCTCAGAGAAGCGATTGAAGCTGGGCTGAAAGTGGACGTGGTCGAAGTGGACTCTTGTAACGTTGCCTCTGTTCTTAACTCTTGTATTTTAATTAAAGGGGCTTTGGGATGTTTAGTGGATGATATCAAGGTGTTATGTGGGGAGGCGGGGGTGTTTACCTGCCAAGCCGTTCCTAGAGATGGGAATCGCTTGGCTCATCGACTCGCCTCTCTTGCCTTGTCCTCTTCGGAGGTTTTGCGTTGGTACAACGTTCAGTCTCACTGTATTTTCCCTTTGGGGATTGGTTTATAATACAATTTCAGATATTTCAAAAAAAAAAAAAAAAGTAGATCGCTCCCTCCTCTATAACTAGCAGCATGCGCTTATATATAACCGATTAAACCATACAAACAGTGGAATTATAGCATGAACAGGAGTGGACTTATTAAATAGAAACATAGATGCGTTTAAAATTTTTGTTCTACAAAATGTTTTCAAGAGATCTATCTCCTCCACACTATTGAAATTAAATCACACATAAAGCATGTCCGAAAATTTGTTTCCTACCTACAAATTACTTATATTACTCAGTTTTAATATTTTTAAATTATATTTTAATTCCTAAATATTATATATTAGTCTTTTAAAATATGCTCTATGATTCACAAGATAATGGTTATATATTTAAATAATAATAAAGTTCAGTCATAATAAAACAGATATGGGTAAAGTGAGTGTACTTACAGAAGTACAATACAATACAAAGAAATAGTAATTTTGATATTAGATGAGATTTTATTTATAAGTTACATAATGTTTAAAATTTTAATGTTGTCGCTAGGAATTCTAATATTATATTTGACATTCTAGATTTTCTCTGATAATGGGAGAAGTTCCTGCTTCTAAAGGTAAATACCACAACACACTTCGCATATTGTTTTGGAAAAGAGTGCACTGTGACATACTTAAGTTAATTAGTAATTTAGTATCCATCAATATCATAAAAGATTTCATTAAATATGTAAAAAAATAATATATTTAATCCTATATCTCATTTTAATCGAACTAGCTTCATTAGTTGAAAAATAGTAACTTTTATATATATATATATCTGTATATATCATTCCAATGCATTATACAACATCATGCTCTACACACGGTGAACATGTTCATTCTTATCCTTTTGCATGATGACTATTCACCAAATATAGTGTAAGTCATGATGAGTAGATTCTAAGTTTAAACTGTATTATGTTTAGTTGCTTTTGTTTATTTGCCTCAAGAATTACATTATTTTTTATTAGAATTAGATTATCTTATGGATATGATTTTTATTACATCCCCTTTAAAAACATTATTATATAATTATAATTACAATTCAATCCCATTCAAATGCAATCAATTTCCAAAGGGCAAACCAAACACAGTAGATTTGCGAGCTCACGCAAATTTGAAACCCAAACCAAGCCCATTTTGTGAAAAGTTTTCAAGTCCACCAAGCCCACCAAAACCCAACCCGACCCAGCAAAATTCAAGCCCACCCCATTGCACCTTCGAATACCCAATAAGTCCATCAAATTCCATCAATCAGCGCAATTTCTTCAACCGTTGTTTGGCTGCAATTAGGATGGACAATCTGTGCTATTTTTGAGACTGATAATGGCGACAAAAAAACTCGGCTCCCAACTCTTCATCAGCAGTACCCACTTTATCACTCTCTCTCTCTCTCTCTCTCTGTATATATATATCTACGTATTATACAGAATTTTTATTCTCGTCTTTTGCTTGTAGGATTGTCATCGTACACGACGATTCAAGAACTGAAAACATTGTTTTCTCAGTTTGGAGTTGTTACGGAAGGTAATAATTTCAACATTATTTTTTTCAAAAAAAAAAAAGAAATTGAATCTTTCGAGTTGTTATTGATTGTGTAATTGTTGAATTGCTTCTGCATAGCTAGGCTAATTAAAGACCCAAAAACACAAAGACCTAAAGGCTTCGGTTTTGTCTCGTTTCAATCGGAGAACGAAGCACAGAAAGCATTGAAGGCCATGAATGGCAGGGTAATTTCTCAATCTCGTTTTCAGTTTTCTTTTTTTTTAGGATTTTTGTAACTGTACTTGATTGTATGTTGTTTTTTTTTTTTTTAATAAAAAAATTAATAGTAGCTGAGTTAAAATTCAGTGAGATACAGTTTTATGTAATCATATGATAAATGCAGTGCTTATGTTGTTTTGCATAGAATGCTTACTGTATGTTACTATATCGTATACAAATTCAATTCTCAGCCAACATACCTGGTAAGTAAATATTATATAAAATATGGTTGTTGTAGAAGCATATAGAAACCTTATATATAATTGTTTTGTGTGTTTGTATGTACATTGTATCATTACCCAAATCCATATTGATGCTTCATTGGTTTCAAGCACTATTCGTTGATAAACCATTTGCATGATTGTGTTGCAATATTGCAGCTGTGTCAGAGTATGAGCTGCATTAGCTTTGCAGATTAAAATGAAATTCAAGAGGATGGTAGGTAGTATATATGGAGTATATTTCATGGTTTTCTTGGATCTCTTAATATGTGGCAAGGACCATAAATGGACATCAAGAGCTTAAGGCTAGAGACTTGTGCATTTACAAGTAATACAAACAGTTTAGGCTGTTATAGGTAATGCATACGGTTTCTGTGTTAGCTTATATAGCTATTAAGAGGACTAGGGAAGAGACTCTTATGTCACTGAATGTGAGGAAGTAAAATAGATTCAATATTCTATTATTTTTTATGATACTAAGTCATTTGCGATTGTCTTTATTAACCATTGTTGTTGATTTTGAGTTTAGATTGTAAGGTCATGGTGGGGAAATGTTATCCCTGGATGTTATATATAGACAGTGGAATTGTTGTTTCTCATCATTTTGATCCTTAAATCATTATGATGGGCAACCCTGGTTCAAGGCAACCATTGTAACCAGTACTGATTTTATGTCTTCTTTTATGATCCTAGTTTAACAATTAGTTGATATATATTGAAAGTACGTTTTGTGCCTTTCTTGTTCTCCTTTGTTTAAAGTTGTGGGATGCAGGTCTATATTCTGGTGGACTTCTGGTTCTTTCTATCTTTTGGTAGTTTTTGTAGCTTAACTTAATAACTTTAATGTTTGTTTAATTGCATTTTAGGTGATTTGTTAAGCTCTTAAACATTGCCACCTTATGGTTAAGTCAGTTTTAGTTATACGTAGTAATTTGCTTTTCTTTTGTTTTTCTTTGAAACTATCAGGTCGGCTGATTATTCTAAATGTATATAGTAATAAAAGATTAATTAAGACCTTACTACAGGATTATACTAGGCAACAATTGGCTGACTTGATGCCCTCTTCTGTCTCACTTTAAGCTGTAAGATGCACACTGTTAGAGCATTTATTTATAATTGTTAGGAAATCAATGAATGCTAGCTATCCCAATTTATATCCTAACTTTTGATGTCTCAATTGATAAACAAATACAAATTAGTGATTATTTCTCTAACTTATCACATGCATTGTTTACCAATTGTCACAATATTAGTTGAGATGTAAGTGAGATACAAAAGGTAGGTTGACATTACTCCTGATTTAGTTATATAAATTTTCTCTTGTTCATGTTTGTCTTTTGATATATGTTAGCACATTCTGTGTTGTGTGGAAGCCAGTTGAATAGTGACAAATAGATGGTGAATCAAATATAGTAGAGAAATAATAAAAATGATAATTAACACAAAATTTATGTGGTTCGGTCTTGACACGTATGTCCATTGATGAAGATAGGGGAATACATTTTACTAACGAAATACAGTTTGCAAATATTTAAGTGAAAACTCTCAAATTAGACCAGAGCCCCAATACACCCAAATAGTTCTCAAATGAGAAACTGACAAATGCTCTCACTCTCACTTAGCACTTATCTTCTTGATGATGCTTGGATTGAAGCTTTGCCTTGGTATTTATAGGGAAATTAAGCTTCCAAAGTCTTCTTGGTACATGAAAGGTAGGTGCCATGAATATTGACCAAGCCACCAATATTGCACAGTAAAAATCAACATAAATGGCTCCATGCAAGTAAAATAAAATGGCTTTTCACGTAAATTTGTGTTACGAAATTTTTCACCAACGCCATATTTTCTTCATGGTTATAGCTATTAGGTGGAACAAGATTCAAGTCATAGTCATAGTAACATTCTGTGACGTCTGGTTCAATTTCTTTGTACTCTTTCTGTTTGTTTGATCTATATTGTTATACTCTTAATTCAATTTTCTTTGTACTTTTATGTGGACTAGTTAAATAATATTCTGCAATATGTGGTGCTATGATGCACACTGTTTCTTCATGCGACTGAAGTGTCTGTATGTTTTCTTTTGAGATATATCATATATATGTCTAAACGTTTCCGCCCGACTTATTAGAATTTATTTTGTTTCTTTGCGCAGATAGTTGAAGGGCGGCTTATCTTTGTTGAAGTTGCAAACAGTGAAAATCCTGAAAATAGTGCTAGTAGCTCTTGATAATTTCATCGTTTCTGTAAAGATTTACTTGCTTTGGATTACCACCAATTGAATCTTTTTGTTTTTTATTTTAAGATACCACCGGTAGAATGTTACATGCAAGTGGCAGCAAACAACAAAATTAAAATCGACGATTTATTTTCAGTTGCATTCCTTGAATGATCTATTTTAATAACCTTACAAATCCGTTTAATGATTTTGACGAATTTTATGAGCGATCTGGTTATTTAAACATGTTGACAAATAGTTTGCTTAGATGCACCATTTGAACCACGGCATTTTCACCTATTAAAAATGCAGCGGTGAACAAGCAATAAATTCTTCAGAAAATAAGTTGTCGCCAAAAATAGAAATAGATTTGGCAGAGAAAATGCAAACTAATAGCAGAATTTTGAGAGCTGCTGCGTAAAATATATGTTTGAAACATACGGATATAGTGACTGACAAAGCCCATTCATTATCGTGTGTTAATGCATATACATTTATATATGGATAGGAATGGGGGTGACAAAATATTCGACACTTGACTCGAATTTATAACCATTGAATCTATGAACTTATTCCTTTTTTCTTTTCATTTTTCTCTTCATATTAACATTTTTAAATTTTTTTCTCTTTTTTTATACTAGATTCTTTTAAAATTTAATACACGGATGTATATTAGGACTATCTTACCAATTAGGAAAAAATTATAATAAAAACATTAACAAAAGCATCAACTCTTTCACTTTCATGGATTTGCACCAAAACTTTAATGAAAAAACGGTAAACAATTATTTCTTTGCAAAAAAAAAAAAAAAAACTGTAAACAATTATTTAACTTCCATCACCAAAAGAAAAAGATGACATTTATCAAGTCCACACGATTATCCGGTACATGTACCTGCATATATCAAGTGTCAAAAAGAGGTGTTAGTATTGTGAGTTGTGACAAAATACAAATACCAAATCGTCTCAAATTGAGATCTGAAAATGGCTGCTAACCAATCAGGCGTATGGTCTCCTAGTTAGCATGTCTAACTAAACGAATGTACCTGAGTTATTGGCAGTCACCCTTTGTGTGCATAAGACACACGAATGTTTCTACCATCCAATACCTGAAAATGATCATAAAATACAACATGAATATGCAATAACTTTATTATTATAATTTGTGAAAAAAGAGCACTTAAGAAGCACACTACTAGCTTATGCTTGATATAACATATCATTACTTTCCAAACGAACCTGGCCATCCATTTCTTTAAGAGCAGTGCTGGCTGCAGCTTCAGAAGTGAACCGGACAAATCCGTAGCCTCTAGAGTTCCCACTCACATGATCACATATAACTCTAACTGCTAAAAAAAACATCAACGAAATTGCAAACAGTAAAACTTTATGGTATCATGTAGGTTCTATGTTTATATGAACCACGATAGTAATAAATAAAATTACCACGACACCACCTTCAACAATTTCACCATGTTGCTCAAAAGCATCCTTCAAAACAGTTTCATTAGTATCATATGAAAGCCCTGCAACTCAAAAACATGTTACATGACTTAAAAAGGCATAAAATTAAGGAGCAAAGCACAACATTTTTACGTATTATCGTTCATGACATAAACAAAATTTTCGACAAAAAACAACTAAAATATGACAAATTTTCATTAACGAATTTGTGATAGACCTAAGCCAGTATTTATAGAATAAAAAAGAAAGCGCGAATTAGAAGCAAAGAGCGTCGAAGAAGAGACCTCCAACAAACAATTTGGTGCCAGAAGTCCCAGTCGATAACCAATATCTGGTGAAGTTGACCATACTGAAGACACGAACGCTGCCGTTCATGCACCGCCACCTCATCGTTTACAATCGTGTGCCACCGTACGGCGCATATAATATCACGGCGTGAAGAACCTCCTTAGATAATGTGCGGGGATTGAAGAAGACAAAGAACCGAGACTGAATTAAGGAGATTTGGCTTTGGTTGAGCGAAGATAAGTTTGGGCCGAATAATGCGACAGCTTCGTTAATGATAATCTCAGCCCAATATTTTAATCTGCAAAGCTAATGCAGCTCATACTCTGACACAGCTGAAATATTGCAACACAATCGCACAAATGGTTTATCAACGAATAGTGCTTGAAACCAATGAAGCATCAATATGGATTTGGGTAATGATACAATGTACATACAAACACACAAAACAATTATATATAAGGTTTCTATATGCTTCTACAACAACCATATTTTATATAATATTTACTTACCAGGTATGTTGGCTGAGAATTGAATTTGTATTCGATATGGTAACATACAGTAAGTATTCTATGCAAAACAATATAAGCACTGCATTTATCATATGATTATATAAAACTGTATCTCACTGAATTTATAAACTCAGCTACTATTAATTTGAAAAAAAAAAAAAAAATACAATCAAGTACAGTTACAAAAATCTAAAAAAAAAACTGAAAACTAATTTGAGAAATTACCCTGCCATTCATGGCCTTCAATGCTTTCTGCGCTTCGTTCTCCGATTGAAACGAGACAAAACCGAAGCTTTTAGGTCTTTGTGTTTTTGGGTCTTTAATTAGCCTAGCTATGCAGAAGCAATTCAACAATCACGCAATCAATAACAACTCGAAAGATTCAATTTCTTTTTTTTTTAATAAAAAAAATAATGTTGAAGTTATCACCTTTCGTAACAACTCCAAACTGAGAAAACAATGTTTTCAGTTCTTGAATCGTGGTGTACGATGACAATCCTACAAGCAAAAGACGAGAATAAATAAAAATACTGTATAATACGTAGATATATATATATATAGAGAGAGAGAGAGAGAGTGGTACAGTGGGTACTGCTGACGAAGAGTTGGGAGCCGAGTTTTTTGTTGCCATTTTCAGTCTCAAAAATAGCGCAGATTGTAGATTCCAAATTGCGGCCAACACCAGTAGAAGAAATTACGCTGGTCGATGGAATTTGATGGAGTTTATTGGGTATTTGAAGTTGCAATGGGGTGGGCTTGAATTTTGGATTGAATTTTGCTGGGTTCCAGTTGGGTTTGGGTGCTAGGTGCAATTGAAAACTTATCACAAAATGGGCTTGGATTGGGTTTGAAATTTGCGTGAGCTCGGAAATCTATCGTGTTTGGTTTGCCCTTTGGAATTTGATTGCATTTGAATGGGGTTAAATTATAATTATAATTATATAATAATGTTTTTAAAGGGGATGTAATAAAAATCATATCCATAAGATAATCTAATTCTAATAAAAAATAATGTAATTCTCGAGGCATATAAACAAAAACAACTAAACATAACACAGTTTAAACTTAGAATCTACTCTTCATGACTTGCACTGTATTTGGTGAACAGTCATCATGCAAAAGGATAAGAATGAACATGTACACCGTGTGTAGACTGTAGAGCATGATGTTGTATAGTGTATTGGAATGATATATATATATATATATAAAAGTTACTATTTTTCAACTAATGAAGCTAGTCCGATTAAAATGAGATATAGGATTAAATATATTATTTTTTATATATTTAATGAAATCTTTTATGATTTGATGGATACTAAATTACTAATTAAGTAACGTAAGTATGTCACAGTGCACTCTTTTCCAAAACAATATGCGAAGTGTGTTGTGGTATTTACCTTAGAAGCAGGAACTTCTCCAATTATCAGAGAAAATTTAAAATGTCAAATATAATATTAGAATTCCTAACGACAACATTAAAATTTTAAAAATTATTTAACTTGTAAATAAAATCTCATCTAATATCAAAATTACTATTTCTTTGTATTATATTGTACTTCTGTAACGTAAGTACACTCACTTCACCCATATCTGTTTTATTATGATTGAACTTTATTATTATTTAATTATATAACCATTATCTTGTGAATCATAGAGCATATTTTAAAAGACTAACATATAAATTTAGGAATTAAAATATAATTTAAAAATATTAAAACTGAGTAATATAAGTAATTTGTTGGTAGGAAAAAAATTTTCGGACATGCTTTATATGTGATTTAATTTCAATAGTGTGGAGGAGATAGATCTCTTGAAAACATTTTGTAGAACAAAAATTTTAAACGCTTTTATGCTTCTATTAATGAGTCCACTTCTGTTCATGATATAATTCCACCGTGTGTATGGTTTAATCGGTTATATATAAGCGCATATTGCCAGTTATAGAGGAAGGAGCGATCTCCTTGGACCATTACAAGATTGCATTGCTTGCACATCCTTGAATAGGGTTCATCATGACAAAGAGGAAAAGCAAAAATAACAAACAATGTGACGTATAAAGATTTTTAGTAAATAAATTTCCCATCACGGGTTTTTCAATCATTTATTTGAGTATGCTCACATGGTTTTATTTAAGTTTTAAATAAAATTTTGAAACGGTTAAGTGACTATTGCATCAACTTACACCTCTACTGCTGAACATTATCTATTAAACTAATTCAGTAGTATTTGCACTGTGCAAGCTGCACGCTAGTGTTTGAACTTCTCTAATATTCATTGATTCACATTTGTTTTTAATGATATGTTGTTTCTAATACATTGGCGCGTAAATTGCTTATTACGTTTTAATATAAGCATAGATGGAATTTATTTTTCATTTCTGGAGCTACAGTTTGTATGTTAAATCAAAGTTTATTGTTTTTACACAGTCATGAGTTCGCGCGGTGGTTCAGCTACGAGTCTAATTTTGGGTCTGGTGCCCTGATAGACACATACTGCTTGTGATATGGTGGCCAAAAATGGTCTTTAGCTGTTAAATGTCACTTTCTAGTGCTTTTTCAACTCTGTTGATATATGACTAACTGGAATTATAAGGGAAGACTTGTTTAAAGCATAGAAGTTATTTGTTAAGGTTATGTTATCACAACTGAAAAATAAATGAGATGAACAAAAAGACGCTCAATTACTTTGATCAACTGTGAATTGACTGTTTTCTTATTCAACTAGTAAACTGGGTCAAGTTGTTTTAGATGGAGTTGAAAAGTGAGATAAACAGTGTGTTTCACATTTGCTTAATGATGGTCTCTCGTTAATTGATCGCTTAATTGCTGTTTGCATCTTGAAGGGTTCTTGCTGTTTCATGCTATCACTAGCTATAAATTAGAATAGATGGTAAGTTGGGTTCTTATATGGCTCAAATGAAGTGATTAAATGTAGATCATAGCTGAGTATTGGATGCAACTTCTGCCAGTCTAAATGGTGGATCTTGCTACGTGTACTCGAAGGAAGGGAAGATGTGAATTTATATACTAATTTTATTTACTTTCTAGGCAGATTACTTTCTATGAAAGCCAATTTAAGCAGCTTAATATGAAAATAGTTATAAGAATAAAGGAAATTATAAAGACTTCTATGAATGACATTTATTCTAAAAAAAGATTTTTTAATCAATTTTTTTTAAACTAAAATCACATAGAAGATACTTTTCAAATCATAATGACGAGAAACTAACTATGAAAATATTTTGTTGATAAATATTTGATTAAAAATACAATAAAGAACTGTGAGAATTTTTTTTTTTTTTTTTTTAAGAAAAAGACTAATGAGAAGGTACTTATATTTACTAATTTATAGTGGTTTCATTTTAATAAAGGGAGGGAAATTGGTCTCAATTCAATCTAGATTATATAATTATGATTTTCCTTGGTCACCAAGTCATGTCAGGAAGTGTTAATATAAACATATCTTGGAATGGGACAGAAATCATCAAGAATTAAATGAAATTAATTAAGAATTCTTTTTGTCATTAAGTCATAAGAGAAGGTTGTAATAATGACATATTTTGAAATAAAAATGAAATCATAAAGAACCAAATGAAATCAATTTGGTTTAGGAAATTTTGATAGAATTAGAAATAAATATAAAGAAACAAATATATTAGGAAGTGCTGAAACGTCTAGGAGTAGAAAATTTAATTTGGCGAGGCAGTTTTGATCTATAATAAAACAAAAGAAAGTGAGAAGACAAGGACAGGATGGCGAGTTCAGGAGAAAAAACTCCTTCGGATTCGATGAGAGACAGGCCTATTGCCAAGAGAAGCCGATGGGATCAGTGTGAAGAAGATAATGATAATGTCTGTGATTGGGAGGCCACACCCACACCAGCATCAAAACGTCTCCGTTCCCGATGGGACGAAACCCCTACGCCTGCAACTGTGGTCGACGCCGCCGCCGCCGCCACGCCCTTTGTTGGTGTAACTCCCCTCGGTGCAGCTGACGTGGCAACTCCTACTGCGAGTGTCATTAACATGCAGACGCCGGAGCAATATAATCTGTTTAGGTGGGAGAAAGATATGGAAGAAAGAAACCGTCCCTTCACTGATGAGGAGCTTGATGCTATGTTTCCAGTGCACGGTTATAAAGTTTTGGAGCCACCTGCAGGGTACGTGCCAATCAGGACTCCTGCGAGGAAGCTACTTGCCACACCAACTCCTTTGATGACTCCGATGTACCAAATTCCTGAAGAGAATCGGGGACAGATGTTTGATGTGCCAAAGGAGGCGCCTGAGGGGCTGCCGTTGATGAAGCCTGAGGATTATCAGTTTTTTGGTGGCTTGTTGAATGAGGATGAAGACGGAGAGGAGTTGTCGTTAGAGGAGCAGAAAGAGAGAAAGATTATGAAGCTGTTACTGAAGGTGAAGAACGGGACGCCTACTCAGAGGAAGACTGCGTTGAGGCAGCTTAGTGACAAGGCAAGAGAGTTTGGTGCAGGTTTGTTGTTTAATTGTATTTTGCCTTTACTTATGCAATCCACTTTAGAAGATCAGGAGAGGCATCTTTTGGTTAAGGTTATTGATAGGGTGCTTTACAAGTTAGATGAGTTGGTTAGGCCTTATGTGCATAAGATTCTTGTTGTTATTGAGCCTTTGCTGATTGATGAGGATTACTATGCTCGAATTGAGGGACGAGAGATTATTTCGAATTTGAGTAAGGCAGCCGGGTTGGCTACTATGATCGCCGCTATGCGTCCTGATATTGATAATGTTGATGAGTATGTTAGGAACACTACCGCTAGAGCTTTCAGTGTTGTTGCATCTGCCCTTGGTGTTCCTGCTCTGCTGCCATTTTTAAAAGCAGTGTGTCAGAGCAAGAAATCTTGGCAAGCACGACACACTGGGATCAAGATTGTTCAGCAGATTGCTATCTTGATGGGTTGTGCTGTTCTTCCATATCTGAAGTCTCTTGTGGAAATCACAGAGCATGGACTCGAAGATGAGAATCAGAAGGTGAGGACAATTACTGCTTTGTGTCTGGCTGCTCTTGCTGAGGCTGCTGCCCCTTATGGTATCGAAAGTTTTGACTCTGTTTTGAAGCCACTCTGGAAGGGAACTCGCAGCCATCGTGGTAAGGTCTTGGCTGCGTTTTTGAAGGCTATTGGTTTTATCATTCCTCTTATGGATGCAACCTATGCTAGCTACTATACCAAGGAAGTTATGATTGTAGTGAAACGCGAGTTTCAAACTCCTGATGATGAAATGAAAATGATCCTGCTCAAAGTGGTAAAGCAATGTGTGAGTACAGATGGCGTAGAGGCTGATTACATTACAAGTGAGATTCTTCCTGAGTTCTTTGACAGGTTATGGCTTAGAAGGACAGCTTTGGACAGAAGAAACTGTAAACAGCTTGTGGAGACGACTGTGGAGATTGCAAACAAAGTTGGTGTTGCTGGTGTAGTGGGTAGAATTGTTGAGGATCTTAAAGATGAGAGTGAGCCTTATAGGCGAATGGTTGTGGAAACAATCCAAAAGGTGGTTGCAAACTTGGGTGCATCCGATATTAATGGTAGGTTGGAAGAGCTTCTTGTTGATGGAATTCTTTATGCCTTCCAAGAGCAGACCAATGATGATGCCAATGTAATGCTTAATGGTTTTGGCGCGGTTGTGAATGCACTTGGGCAAAGAGTGAAACTGTACCTTCCCCAGATCTGCGGTACCATATTATGGCGATTGAATAACAAAAGCGCGAAGGTGAGGCTGCAGGCAGCAGATCTTATTTCAAGAATTGCTGTGGTAATAAAGCAGTGCGAGGAGGAGCAAATGTTGGGTCGCCTTGGTCTTGTCTTGTTTGAGTATCTGGGAGAAGAATATCCTGAGGTTTTAGGATCAGTTTTGGGAGCTCTCAAAGCTATTGTCAATGTTATTGGTACGACAAGGATGACTCCTCCCATCAAGGATTTGCTTCCCAGGTTAACTCCTATTTTGAAAAATAGGCACGAGAAGGTACAGGAAAACTGTATCGACTTGATCGGTAGGATTGCTGACCGTGCACCTGAATATGTGCCGGCCAGGGAATTTATGCGTATCTGCTTCCAGTTACTTGACACCCTTAAAGCCCACAAGAAGGCTATCAGACGAGCAACTGTCAACACTTTTGGTTATATAGCGAAGGCAATTGGCCCTCAAGATGTCCTAGCTACTCTTCTGAACAATCTCAAGGTGCAGGAACGTCAAAATCGCGTTTGCACAACTGTAGCGATTGCAATTGTTGCAGAGACTTGTTCACCATTCACAGTCCTGCCAGCGCTAATGAATGAATATCGAGTACCAGAGCTTAACATTCAAAATGGTGTTTTGAAATCTCTCGCCTTTATGTTCGAATACATTGGGGAGATGGGCAAGGATTACGCATACGCTGTGGTTCCATTGCTTGTGGATGCACTAATGGATAGAGATTTAGTCCACAGGCAGACTGCAGCCTCTGTTGTTAAACACATGGCTCTTGGTGCAGCTGGTTTGGGGTGTGAGGATGTGTTGGTTCACTTGTTGAACCATATATGGCCTAACATCTTTGAAACTTCTCCGCATGTGATAAATGCAGTCATGGAAGCAATTGAAGGGCTGAGGGTGGCTTTGGGTGCTGCTGTTTTGCTCAACTACTGTTTACAGGGGCTTTTTCATCCTTCTAGAAAGGTTCGAGAAGTTTATTGGAAAATATATAATTCAGTATATATTGGCTCGCAGGATTCTCTTGTGGCTGCATATCCTAATTTAGAGGATGATAAAGGGAATGTATTTTCTAGGCCTGAGTTGTGCATGTTTGTGTAATTTTAAGGAATTTGTCCTTTTTCTTTCTTTGTTATAAGAACTCTGGATTTTCTTTTAATTTTCTGGGGCTAAGGTGACCAAGGATTTGAAAATTGTTAGCATGAAAAGAGCTCTTACGAGTGTTTATGAAATTCAAAGTTAATCAAACTTTTTCCTGTAACGAATGATGATGATTTTAAAATTTTTTGTTGATTGGTTTATTAAAATTATATAGATAAGACAATCTTTATCAGATAAATTTATGAATTTTGATGCAGCAAACCAATTTAAAAGCGGCAATATTTTGACCCCACAAAAAATTGTTTATACACCCCATATATTTCATTTATTGAAATTCCAATAATACCCTTTAATAAAATATTTAAAAAATTAATTAATTTTGTATTTACATCTTCGTGTTGGAGCCTGGCGATGGTGACTCTGGATTTCAAGCAATAGCTAGTTTCAACAAGCTTCTTAAATTTACCTATCGCTTAACATTTTCTGCTTATTCATTTGCAAAACCTCAAGAAATGCAAATTGCTATAGCTTTTGTTCACCCTTTTTATTTTCTAATGAGTACCTTTTAGTCTCAAGCTCTGATCCATAGTATTTGTTAGGATACCATCCCAATCCAAAAATTCTCAAATCCCAAATTATAAATATCGAGTTCTCAACATGATTTCAAAACCATCAACAATGTATACTTTAATGGAAGTGTTGGCTGATTTATAAACTAATGTCCTCTCTCATTGCCCTTACACTACAATTCATTAAATCCTCATCAACAACGAAATTTTTACCAATTCTATCCAAGAAATCCACAAAATAATAACAGAGACACCCATATTTTGACTTTATTTTGTAAAAATGTAATATTGTAAGGCTATTTTTGGTACTAAGTGGGTGAATGTGCTAATATGTGAAACTTCCGATGGAATCAATGGACATGTATGCATCTTTTCATTGCTTGCTACTATATATTGCATCATCTGCAGGTTCAAAGCAAATCCAAGCTCCAATGATTGTCCTAAAAGAGAATTGTTCTTTCCAGTTCAATTTGTCCATCACACGCGCACCTCCAATCCAAATTGTGTCTGCTTTGGTCTCATACCATATATCACGCCGCTATTCATGTTTACAGTCTAATCTACATATATTTTTCCTTTTTAGGTTTGTAAATTTAAATACGAATAAACCCCAGGCAGATTCAAAGAGGAGATATACAACTGTTCATTTTGTTAAATAATTAGTATATGTAATTGTCATAGCTTCTAAAAATTATGCCTAGCTGTATGAATACTTAAGAATTTTTTTTTATATTTTATAGTAATATATGAAACCTAAAAATAAAAATATTTATTATTGAAAAAAATCAAGTTAAAATCTATTAATAACAATATATGTTATTAAATAATTTTTGACAAATACTGCACATGATTAATTAAAAAGCTTAAGTAATTATTATCGTTGGAGCACAACCAAATTAACATATGTTTGACTCAATAATTGTTAACGTCAGGAAAAGATTCCCTTAGTCAACGAGGTTGTTTTAGGGCCCAAGCTCACAGTTTCGTACGGTTAATAGGTTGCATGAAGAACAAGGAGAATGAGAATGAGAGGTTAGAGGCGAGGAGTAAAAGACACAGAGGATTTTTAGAGTGGTTCGGTCCAAAAAGATGCCTACTTCAACTGTTCACTCTCTCACTATTTGGGTAGAGTAACGACACTTAGAAGTTCCATCTCTTTTACAGTGAAAATTGTTCCCTTTTATAAAGGAAGGGGACAAGCTACAGTAAACAGAATAAGACAAAAGCAAATAGTTAACTACAGTTGCACTGACAGACAGCATTTAATGCGCCGGAAACCCAATTAATGCGGCTGACAATGCATTAAATGCGGTCGAAAACACAATAAATGCGGTCGAATCCGTCGCGTCTGAGGTCTGCCCTAGAGAGATTTCTGATGATTGGGCCGGATTCGGCATGATGGGCCATTAAGGTCATGATCACAGACTCTGACGGATATAGCGTGTATGGCAAGCCTCGGAACTGTACTCTGCATGGCGTGGTTGACTTTTGCTGACTTGAGACTTCCAAACGCGAGAGGGAGACGGATTCTTCCAGCAGGCTGGATAGTTGGCGGGGTGGATTCTGGATTGGCATGTCCGCAGCTAGTCACGGCATTAAGGCGGAGGACATCATGAGTAAAGGAGTCGGAATGCGGTCACGCTCAGAAGTCAGAGGACAGTTCAGACAGATAACCGTGGGCGAGGATGGCTTATTGGACATCTCTGGTGGGTGGCTCCTCTTGGCGGATACCTTAATCGGACAGGAAAAGCGGACAAACAGGCGGTCGATCGAGGCGAAAATATGGCGAGCAAGTTTGGTTGTCGCGGATGGCGGATATTCTGACGGGCGAGTCTGAGGAATGAGAACTATCGGCCAGCGACGAGGACCAGCGGTCAATCTCAGCGAATGACGTTGAAGGAGAACACGGCGATCTGAGTGGCGGAGACTTTAGCGGTCTCAGTCAGTCTTGCGGAATAAACGGTCTGCGGTCATAATGGGGGATAGCGGTCAGCGGCCACGAGAAGCGTCTGCTAAAGGCCCCCTCTTCTGGGAGAATGGGCCGTTATGACGGCGGATGATTGGGTTTCTGGGCCGTTGGGCCTGTACTGTAGATCCGTCTAGGCTCGAGTATTCTGATCGCTATTTTACCCATAACAATAATGAATTTGAAATAAACAAGAGAAAGGGTGAAAAAATGCATTTTTTTCATGTCTCTACTCCCATTTTGATGCATGATTTCCCAACTTTCAATTAACAATACATGTTGAATGAATAGACGTAATTCTGAAATCAATAGGAAAGTGGAAACAATCCCAAATAGAAGTGGAAATTAACAATGGAAATGATCCAAAACGGAAGAAAAAGTTGTCTGAAAGTGAGATTTATTAAAGTTCCAATTAGAAACAAAAAATTAATCGCTGAAAAAAATATAAGTTTTAATAATATCAGGAGAGCGAGGTGTCTAGTAAGATTTAAAAGCCTATTAAAATACCAAGTCATTTGGACAATTTTTTTCGAAGGCTAATATTAGTCTTGTTATTATTATTACTTTTTTTGAATGATTTGATGGATTTATCATTGGACACTGTTGATTAGTCACATATACAATATTTACTAGTAACTTTTGTTCATCTATGCTGTTTTGGATACCTTTTTTTTCCGCTAGAAATGTTGCTGCTTTAATGCTTTTGTTTGTTAAGGTTGTCTATAGGTGTAAAGATACTTGAAATTAACAAGTCTGGATTGTTTTTGTTAGTTATGGTTGTCTATGCTAGTCTTGATAGGTTTGTGACATAATTGAAACCCATCAAAATCTTTACACGAATGATTAAAACTCGGATAAGAGAAATTAATAATCTCTTGTATATTAATTTATATCAAGGATGTCGCCCTAGAGTATTACTGTATATATTTCAATAGTGATAGGAGAGTGTTTTGGCTAACAAAACGATGCCCAGGACTTTGTTTTTAAAATACATTCTCTCTCTTGGAATTGTGGAGTGGTTAATTTGAAATAGTCATGTGCAATCCAATGGTTTGTTCATTCGAATTTGGGGATGGTCTAGGCAGGCAGTGTCTCAATTTTCATGCTCTTGCGAAACTGTGCAATCGACTCATAACCACCTCACTTCTCTTTCCACTTAGCCTTTTTTTTCTTTGGGAAACGCTTTTCACTCGGTATTGTGATTTGTGAAGCTGTAAACAAACTTGAAGTGAAATGAAGTCAACACAAAGCGTCCGAGGAAAAATTAGCAGATTGGTATCATTGTTTATGTATCTGTGATCACAACCTTAACTCACAATGAGAATACCTTTATAGCTCCTCAAACCCAAAATTAGGCTTGTAGATATGCTATCAAACTCAAAATTTTGAATTAAAACATTTAGTTCAAATTTAACACTGCAACTAAGGGGTCATTTGTTTTTTTATCTGAAGCTTGAACAGTACTATCAAAAACTTAAGACTGAATAGTAACTGAAATCTAGAATCTGAATGACATATTCATTTTTTTTCTCACATTCGAATGTATAGTAATCTTATTTGATTTTTAAAGTTAAAATCATTTAAAAACTAGTAATTTGATATTTATATTATTTTACTATTAATTGTTATATATTTTCAGTTAATATAATACAAACAATTATAATAAATTATTTAACAAATATTAAAATACTTTTATGTATATATTAGTAGTATTTTTATTCATAATTAAAACATGATTAATTATTATAATAAATTAATTTTTTTAAAATATATATATGCATGAATAAATTATTATAATAAAGTAAATTAAATTTATATATTTAAATGAAAATGAACAAAATATTTTTAAGTTGAATGACTATTGTAACAAAAATTGAAATTATAAAGTAATATATATTTTAGGTATTTTAATATTTCACTAATTACATTTGAAAGAAATATGTTTTTAAAAATGATAAATTTGAAATAATAAATTTAAAAAATCATTAAATAATTTGATAATCAGTTAAATCTCATAAATTGTATCCGTGTCGGAAATTTGTTCGCAGTGGGCCAAATGATTGCACGCGTGTCAAAGTGAAAACTATTCCTGGTTCGGTTTACTATCCGAATACAGTTTTCTGTAGACTATTTGTTTGATGAGAAAGCAGAGGAAAATTAAACCAACGAACTAACTAAAACCACTAAACTCACTTAAATAACCCACTGCGGACTTGTTTGGTTCGGCTAGTTCATTAACAAATCGAACCAAGCAATCTCTCTGTTTGATGGGCTTGGGCCAATGCCCATAAATTGGCCCAACTTGTAAGTAGTTAATACGGGCTCTTGTTTTGATCCAAGGATGAATAATCCATATAACAAAATACACACACACACACACATATATATATATATATATATATATTTCAAAAACTAATATGGAACTGTTAAAGATATTCTGAAATCATCATTATACCTCTAATCTTTTGAGATTAATCATCATTTGTACCTCTAATCTTTTGAGATTAATCATCATTTGTATAATTCAGATATCTATTCTTGTAACTTGAAAATAATTTAAGGTCTCAAGATCAATTGTTTCACGTCTAAATTGTTAAAATTAATTACCATTTGTATAGTTTGAATATCTACATCCATAACTCCTTTTATGAAGAAAAATTATTGTTGTGGGTATTTTCAGTAATGCCTATGGAGCCTGATAAAACCCAACCAATCGGCCCATCTGAACTAAGCCCAAGATCAGCTTGTTCATCAGAAGAAATCAACATTTTCTTGTATAAAGCCCACGGTGTGCTTTAACACCTTCAGCGAAGTGCAACCCCAACGGAGTGGGATTCACAACCATGTATTGAAATATCTCACATAGCGTTGTGCGGAGTCCGGAGTCCGAACCGCTCACTCCGCAGAGCTAAGTCCGCTCCACGTCAAGTTAAACCCGTGAACGAGGAGCTGAGGTCGCCGTTCAGCTCTCTCTAGCGATAATCCAGTCCACCTAGAACCCTTACTTCGCTTACTACTATGTCAAACCATGCCAGATCATCACTTAGCTTGCCTTGCACGTCAAGCTTGTCAGAGATTACTGTTCAAATTACAGATCACCACACCTAATCCGCGTGAGTTAGTCATGTAGATCTTCCACCTGTCCCTTGCATTTAATGTAATCCGGCTGCATTAATTGGGAGTCAAGTTCATTAACTACTGTAATCATTCTAGTTTAACGCATTGAACATCGTTGTAGCACTTCCTCTTCTATAAATAGGGGAAGCTCTTCTCTGTAACACAAGAGCGATATACTTGGTGAAAAGCTGGCTGTTACTCTGTTCAGATATTGAGAGAACAAACAGTGGATGTAGGCAAGCAAGGCCGAACCACTTAAACACCTCATTGTCTTGCGTTCTAGCTTTGCCATCTCTACTCTTATTGCTTATTACTTGCTCAGTTTGTCGTTCGTGCAGTGTTGGGCCTGGAAGAACTTAGTTGACCAATTTTATACGTCAACAACTATTTACGTAAATTTGTATAATGTGTAGGGTGAAACTTTAATCCCTAGTACAAAGGCAATGAGGAAGGTGAGTTAAGAGAGAATATGCAATTATTATTATTATTTTATTTTTTTATGATGATAAAGGTTTCACCCTATCAAATCGTGTGAGTCTAGGCAAAGTGGCAAACCCACTAAATGAGAGGGTCGGGTCTGGAACTAGACTTCCAAATTAATTTAAGGATATGAACCCTTAAAAAATAAAAAAGAGTTCCAATACGAGTCTAGACTTGGGTTGGGTCTAAGCCCGCATTTGGCCATCCTTAAATAGCACCATTAGAAGATGATTATGTGCAAGCACATTATTTGGCTATGTGGAGAAAGTATGGGCAACTCATTGACTATGTTAACTTTCAGTTCTATGCCCATGACAAGGGGACCAGTATTTCAGAATTTTTGAAATATCTTATAATTTAATCTCAATTCAAAGATTATACAATTATGATTTTCCTTGTTCACCAAGTCATGTCAGGAAATGTTAATATAAGCATACTTTTAGAAAGAGAAAGAAATCATCAAGAATTAACTGAAATTATTTATGAATTTCTTTTTATCATCAAGTCATATTATGAAGTAGTAATAATGACATATTTTGCAATGAGAAAAAAAAATCATAAAGAATAAAATAAAATCAATTTTGTTTGGAAATTCTGATAGAAGTAGAAATAAATAAAAGAAACAAATATATTAGGAAATTCTGAGACGTCTAGGAATAGAAAAATTAATTTGGCATCATAAAGTGGCAATAATAGAAAATTTATAGTTTATTAACTTATATGTAATTTGGATGACTTGAAATCGAAATGATTTATAATCAATTAACTTGGACTCGGATTGATGTATATAAATCAAAATAAATTGGTTACTTCAATTATAGGAATCGTAATTTGAATTAACAATAATCTAACCCAAGAGTTGATTGATTCGGGGCTGAAGTATACGGATCAATCTTGTATGGTATCACCACCTAGAGCTGGCATGAAATTTTGGGCATGTTTCTAGAATTTTTTCAATCTTGATCAAAATAGGAGTAATCATTGTGTGTGGTTAAGATTTTTACATCTTTCTCTTGATAAAATAAGTTAATTAGAAGTACTCATATTTCACTCGAAGAAAATTCCTAAAGTTGTTATATTTCATTCAAAGAAATTTCCTAAAGTTGTTAATTAGTGGAGGAAAAGAAATCAATGAACATAATTTAAAGAAATGGATAAGTGGAAAGGGTTGCTAAATTGGTCTACACATCACCGTTTGATCATTTGATAAAATTGTTTTTCATTGTCTGATCAATCAACTTTAGAAATAATTTAATCATCGTTTTTTGTTCTTATACTAAATCTCGTTAGGGATATTTTTACTTTTGAATTTTGACAGTAAAAGAAGAAAAGTGAAAACTCTTTTTCTGAAAAGTCACGAGGGTTGACTTCCTTTTAAAAGAGTTTTTGAATAATAAAAACCTAAATCTAATTTCCATTTAAACAGCTTCCAAAATGACTTTTGGACTCAAGAAGTTGAAAAAAAACCCCATCCCAAACAGACCCTTATTTATCATTATGGTGTATGGACTGATATGTGGTTGAGTTAGGGCTATCTTTTGGACTGGACAGCGCTTATAAAATAAAAAGTGCTAGTATACTCTGCATGTTTTATAGCCCAAGAATGGCTTGACCTGCCCTTTTATGTGGACTTGACTACAAACCCAAAGAGAGAATTTATCGAAGAATCATTTTCTTTTTTATTTTATATTAAAAAAAAAAAAAAAAAAACCTACCTAACTAAAAGGTTCATGTTACTAATCTTACTACAGTCCACCGTGGAACATTTTGGACAGATTCTTTGCTCGGATCTTTTTAATTTCGCTTTTCTATGTCTCACGTCTTCTGGGACAGATTCATGTTTGAGCTTAGTAAACACGAGTTGAGGTAAAACAATATTGAAAGCATTCAATTAGGCTTCGTGGCAATCAATTAAAGGTTTCATATAAACAATCTTACTACAGTCCACCATTCCATTTTGGAAAATCTCGAGAGTCAACTCAACCGCAAGGTATGCTCATTGCATGTGACTATAAGAAACCACACGTGTAATTTCATCTTCATGGGAACAGGGCCACAAGTTAGTTAATAAGACCATGAAGCTTTCTTTTAATAGTTGATCCAATTTAAGTCACACTGATTGAAAACACAAGTATCAGAACACAACATGTGTAATTTGATCCAGTAGTTTCATATATGTGATTACAAATGTGTTGTGTATGGTTGAGACGCTGGTTGAGATGGAGTTGAAAAGAGAACAAGAGAGGACAACAATCTTTTTCAAGATAAATAGCATAACTAGTTGTCTAATAAACGAAATTTTATTTCATGGAAAAGAACATCAAAATTCAACAAATAGATAAAAGAGATATATGAAAGTCGCATTTTTTTTAGCCAACAAGTTTTGTGGCTTCTTCTCAAATGGAAAACCAGCGTTCATGGAGTCATCAGTAGACCAAATAAATATTCCACCAAGTTTGCCCTTGCTTTTAAGCTTGTTACAAGCATCAAAGATAGCCATTTTCAGGAGACAAACCTCCACTTCCATCAGTCCCCATGCTTAGTATGATGTTACCTCCTTCGTAATTAGAGGTTTGTTCATCCAAAAAGTTGAGGAATTGTGAAGGCGTAGAACTGAAAGTTGACATAGTATATGACGTGTCCATACTTATTCCACAATGCCATATAATGTGCCTGGACTGTCTCGTCATCAAATGGTGCTATTGACACGAATACACTATCTTCTTTTTTTCAGAACCAGCACAAGCCTCCCTATGCACTCAGCAAATGTATAGGGATCAGCATCGAAGTGTTCATAGTCGATATCTATTCCATCCAAGTCAAACTGTTTTGATATTTCTGTTATTGATTGAACAGCATTTGCAACATAAGATATTTCTGTTATTGATATTTCTGTCTTGTGAGAATATCCCATAGGTTACCAATACGTCCTTTTCTCCTCCATCTCCTCCAACAACCACAATGCACCCACCACATCCCTTTCCTTACACATCCCATTCATCAACGAAGTATACGTAACAGCATCCGCAAAATGCCCTGCCTCCACCATTCTTTTCAAAAACTTCTTGGCCTCACCGACCCTCCACTCTTTGACAACCCAAAAATCAACGTATTATACGGAACAAGATCAGGCTCTAGACCTTCCTCTTTCATTTTCGTATAAACTCCAATCACTTCACTTCCTCTACTCAAAACTACAATAAGCTTTCATAATAATAGTATTATAAACAAAGCGATCAGGCCGGAACCACTAAGCACAGTAACCAACCTCATAGCTTTGTGTAAATTCTTCATATTACAAACATTATCATTCAAGATAGCATAAATGAAAAGATTCGGCTTCATATAAAGTATAAACCAAACTACACATTTCATCAATAAAATTATAAACAGTACTCAAAGCTCTACGCTTGCACACTTGCACAAACACTTAACAAGAAAATTATAAGTACAAACATCAAGAACACATTTTTTTCAAAGAAAACTCTTTCAACAGCTCAACAGCATCATCTACACGATCAACAGAACACAAAGACGAGACTGCCACGTCAATGGTGCCTTGATTGGGGTCAAACCCATTACTGGCCATGAAATTGAGGGTCTTGTGAACAGCAGAAAGGCCAGAATTCGGTGCTCTACAGGACTGGCAGAGCAAAAGATGGTAAGTGGACCTATCAGAAGAGAAAGCAAGGGACTTTTTGATCATGTGCTAGAGAAGAGAGATGGAGTTTGTCAACGATGGAGATTAAAGTGTAGGGTTGGAGGGGAGAGTCGTAGAAGAGACGGTCAAGTGGGTTGTCTGGCTGCTGGTAGTGACAATGGAGACAAATCTGGGGACTTAGAAAAAAGATTGGATTTTTTGAGGTTTGTCAGATGAAAAAGGTTTTGTTAAAATTAATGAGTCTAGGTAAGGAAAAATATTGAAATTCTAAAAAAATTAATGATTTGGAGTTTACATACGACTTTGAAGGGGTGGAAATATAGCCACTCCAAATAATTTCCGGTAAGTGCTCCGGCCATAATTGCTTCAATCCAAAATTTATATTGGATTGGGCTCCAATGAGTTTGAATTATTTTGGATGAATCAGACCTAAAGCCCAATACAATGAAACAATTTCCTCCATCTATTTTTTATACGACCGTTTTCAAAGTTTGATCAATAAAGAAATATTATTAATTGGTTCAACTTTGCACAAAATATAAAAGAAGAAGGCGAGCCATCTTACACATTCCCAGTCAAACTTCTTTTGCCATTTAACAAAATTTTAGTTAATGGCCTTATCTTTCCAAAGCCTAAATAAAAATCATGATCAGTTATACTATTTCTATTACTTAATATACGAATGTCGAATAAGATATATGAAGAACCGATATGATCATATTAATAATAGAATATAAAAAGAATATTTTCTAAGTGGAATATCAAAGTCTCTCAACAGTTACAACTTGACAGCTCAAACTCCACTTGATCACACAAATAATTCATAGTAGTATATGAAACTCATAAATAAAAATATTTATTATTAAAAGAAACAATCAAGTTAAAATTTATTTATAACAATATATATTAATAAACAAATTTTGATAAACACTGCAAATGATTAATTAAAAGGCTAAGTAATTATTGTTGTTGGAGCACAACCAAATAAACTTATGTATGGCTCAATAATGAACTTGAAATAAAGAGGAGAAAGGGTTAAACAATACCTTTTCCTTCTTGCCTCTGCAGCCAATTCTAATGCGTGATTTTCCTACTTTCAATTAACAATATATATTGAATGGATAGACGCAATTTTGAAATCAATTGACAAGTGGAAATGATCTCAAATAGAAGTGGAAACGATGGAAATGATCCAAAACAGAAGAGAAAGTACTATGAAAGTAAGATTTATTAAAATTACCTTTGAGGAGTAGTTTTGCAATTAGGAAAAAAAAAATAGTGGATAAAAAAATAAGTTTTATTAATGTTAGAAGAGTGATGTGTAAACTGAGATGTCACACCTATTAAAATGCCCAATCATTTGGCAATTTTTTCATAAGCCTAACATTATTCTTATTATTATTGAGTTTTGAATGGTTTGATTGATTTATTATTGGACACACTGTTGATTAGTGACATACAATATTTGCTAGTAAGTTTTGTCCGTCTATGCTGTTTTGGATAGCCTTTTTTTCCCCCGAAATGTTGCTGCTTTGATGTTTGATAGCTTATTTGTATTAGAATTAGCAAAACAAGTATTTACATGTGTAAAGATCCTTAAAATTAACAAGTCTGAATTGTTTTTGTTAGTTATGGTTGTCAATGTTAAGAGTCTCAATAGGTTTATGACATAATTGAAACCCATCAAAATCTTTACATCAATGATTAAAACCAAGAGAGATTAACAATCTCTCATATATTAATTTGTATATTAATATATATCAAGGATTTCGCTCTAGAGTATTACTGTATATATTTCTGTAGCGATAGAAGAGTGTTTTGGCTAACGAAATGATGCCCAGGTTTTTGTATTTTAAAATACGTTCGCTCTTCTCTTGGAATTGTGGAGTGGTTACTTTGAAATAGTCGTTTGCATGGCATGTGCAATCCACTGGTTTGTTCATTCTAATTTGGGGTTGGTCTAGGGAGGCAGTATCTTAATGTTCATGCCCTTGTGAAACTATGCAATTGACTCATTACGACCTTACTCTTCTTACCACTTAGTCTGGTGATTTGTGAATCTGTAGACAAACTTATGGAGCCAATACAAGCGTCCAAGGAATATTAGTAGGATTGTATCCTTGTTTATGTGGCTGTGATCACAACCTAAACTCACGACCAGGATATGTCTATCAGCGCCTCAAACGCAAAATTAAGCTTGTAGACATGCTACAAACTCAAAATTTTGAATTAAAACATTCAGTTCAGATTTATCACTACACCTGAATTCCAGAAAAGAACTAATCCACCTATGCCATTATCAACAAGTAATGGACAACTTACACGCCATCTAATTCAAACCACTTCTCATAAACTTTACAACAGATTTATCACTGAACCCCTGGTAGCTATCAACCTTCGCACCAACCAAACAACAATTTAATTGAACCACCGATGACATGATTTAATTGTTGAAATTAAACACCAACATGACTATTTCAATAACCATAAATAAACATGGGTCAAACACCCAATTAAATTTCAATTCCAGAATAATTAAAAAAAAAAAGAATAGAAGAAAAACAAATTTGAAAAGTAATTCATTTTCATTTTCTACTGTAATTAACATGAAAATCTAGATCAAGCAGATCCAAATTTCAATTACAACCCAGCAAACCCTTCATAAACCACCCCCACAAAAACATAAAAAAGGACATACAAGCCTAGTAAAATTAAAAATCCTAACCCTAACTACACAAAAACCACATAACAGGAAATACACATCAATCAATCCAGCCTTATTCTTCTAAGAAGAAGTGAACTTGGTAACAGCCTTGGTACCCTCAGAGACGGCGTGCTTTGCAAGCTCACCAGGAAGCACGAGCCTCACGGCGGTCTGGATTTCCCGAGAGGTGATCGTTGGCTTCTTGTTGTATCTTGCCAGCCTTGAAGCTTCTTGAGCGAGCTTCTCGAAGATGTCGTTGATGAAACTATTCATGATACCCATGGCCTTGCTTGAGATTCCAATATCAGGATGGACTTGCTTCAAGACCTTGAAGATGTAGATCTTGTAGGTCTCCGTGCTCTTCTTCACGCGCTTCTTCTTCTTCTCTCCAGACGCCGCCTCCTTCGGCAGCTTCTTGCCAGCCTTCGGCTTCTTCTCTGCCGGAGCCTTCTCCGCCACGGAGGTCTTCTTCTCCTCTGCTGGCTTCTTCTCTGCTGGTTTTTTCTCTGCCTTTGGCGCCATTGAAATTAGCTTTTTAGGTGGAGAGAGAAGTTTAGGGCTTGGAGGTTGTTTTTTTTTAATCGAAAAACGATAGGAAGCGTTTTGTGAGGAGGCAGAAAATTGGTTGAAACATATATATAGAAACGAGAGAAGAAGTGTCATTGGTTTGTTTGGTTTCACGGAGATCGATGACGTGGTGAGTGTGGATCGTTGGATTGGATTTTGAAAAAGTGATGGATCGAACGGTGGATGTAGTTTGGAATTTGAAGTGTGCTAGTTTGTGACGAGGATTGACGAGCTGGCAGGTATTTTACTGTTGGATTGGGTTGTTAGATCGGTGGAATGGACGGTTGAGATTGAGACTGATTATTTTAATTTTAAAGGATCAATCACGTGTCTTGGAAGTTAAAGTCGAATTGACAACAAAACTAGCGTGCGCGGGAGATGGACCGCCTATAGTTATTTTGGAACCCGAGTACTAAAAAGACCCTCGCTTCTTGCATAATTGCTTCTTATGGTTTAGGGGCAGATTTGTCATTTGACAATTAAGGGAGGAATAGGGATCCTTTCAGCTTAAATTGTGTTATGTATAATAAATTAACGTAAATAGTTTGGCTTGAACAATGATCAGATATATTTGATTTTGAATTCAAAGTCAATAGTCTAAATCCAATTTGAAAATGATGGAATCAAATCTAATCATATTCAAATGAATAGATTTCTAATTCAGTTTAAGGGTGGTATATTCAACCTATATTTCATTAGAGTTTGTTGGATTTTTTTTAATAATAAAATTTGATGGATTTCGTAAATTTCATCAGATTTCATTAATTTTTTATTTAAGAGTTTATTAAATTATTTATTGGATTTTATTAGATTTTGTTATAATTCTATTTTAAAGTTTGTTGAATTTTTTACGTAAATTTAAATGAAATTGCTAATAATTTATATGTATATATACATATTATGATGAGAAAGTAAAGATCATTCAAGTGTTTTCAATAGCTATTGCTCATGAACTAACTAAATTGACTTAAAAACGTTCATGTATTAGCTACAGTTATTAATTGCTTCCTCTTTTGTTTAAATGAAATATGATTCCTCAGAATTCATTTCACGCTACCCTATTTAGTTCAATGAAACTCCAACCAGATGGCTCCACACAGCCGTCCGCCATTAGTTCTCTAATTCTTCCAACATAATTACATCTACCTGAAGCCGCATAAGTATTAGACAAGAGGACATAATTTTCGTTATTAAAAGGATTCAATTCAAGAAATTTGTTTATGACAATCTTCAGCTAAGGCTAAATTTCCACGAAGCTTACAAGTATTCAACGATATTCTCCATACCACAACACCTGGAGCTACTAGCATTGTATTAATGAACTCATATGCTTTGTCTAGATTGTCAGGAAACAACATTACTATCTTGCATTCAATTGAAAACATCCATTGCCAAACTCACCAAACCACGTCGTCCATAAGTGTCTATCAACGTGTTCCCCAAGTAAACATCAATTTCAACATCATTAGCTTCAATGTACTCAATCATAGAATCCACAACATACCACCTAGGCAAATAAACACAAGCCAAAACAACTTTCACTATTGTTACTGCATCAGTCATGACATTGTCTTCCTACATTAAATCAAACAAACCCAATACCTCCTCAAACCTATTTCGTTGACTACAAATCAATGAATTCAAAGAAACTGAGTCTTGCTCACGCATTTCATCAAATACTTTCCAAGCAAAACCCAAATCACCGTATGAAACATACATGCGAGTCAAAACGTTTGAAATAAATATATATGATAGAAACCCAAATTTCAAAACGTGAACATGAATCATTTGACCTTGTAAAAGGTCCTTTAAATGAGCACAGGACTTGAATATGAATGTAAAGGTCAAATTGTCAGCAAACAAGTCTTAGAGACATGTTTTGGAGTACAATTTAATAGCGTTTCCAAGTTGGTAACTATGTGAGAGATCATTAATCATATTGTTGAAAATTAACAATGTGGGTTGTTAGATTTGATTGAAAATGAGGTAGATAAGAAGAAGACAAAACGTATGATCTAATAACAAGAGATACGGAGGAGTGGTCCATGTAGAGTTAGGTTCTAACGAGGTGTGCATGAAGCTCTTTTATGGAGTTTATAGACATGAATACTATGTGAGCTGTTCCATGTAATTTTTTTTTTTTTTAACAAAAAAAAGAAGAAATGACCTTTTGAAGTCTATGAGATATTTTGGGGTTGGCAAGATTTCATTTGAGTTTTTTGTTATTTATACCTAAACTTTAAAAATCCATCACAATCCAATTACTATAAAATTATTGATTTTTTTAACACACCTTAACTTATTTATATTTCTTAAAAGTCTGAATTGAATATTCCAAAATTTCATTAGAATTCTTACAAATCTGAGTTGAATATATTCATATTTTAATAAATTTATAAAAAGTTTAGATTGAATACACCTAAAATTTTAAAATCATTTGGATTTTAATAAAGTCCTAAGTTGAATACGCTCCCTCTAAATAAATTAGGTACAAGTGACGATGTATGAAGTCAAATTCGTGAAATATCATTTGAAATAATATTATTCAACGAACTCATTAATAAGTTGAATTGATTCCCTATAAATTTGGGTTGATGCAAATAATATTACCCAAATCATTTGAAATAATATTGCACTTATTGGCACTAATTAAAAACATGTGAGAATTGGAAAACATCATTTGACCCCTCAACCAACATAAGAAAGACATTAACTCATATTGATTGAAAACATGTGAGAGTTCTATAGTGTTATGCTTAATTTATATTGTATGTTTTAACAATGCAATTGAGATACTATTTCTAAAGATAAATCCATAATATTTACAAAATTTTCGAGCGTTAAAAACCTCATTTGATCAATTAACTAACATAAAAAAGATATTAATTCTAGAGGTGGACATCTCTAACCCAACCCGACCATTTTTTATCAAGTTGGATTTGATTATATCTTTAAAAAAATTAATATGGGTTGAATTGGATTGGATTCAAAATTAAATTGGGTTGGGTTGGATTGGATTGAAAAATTTTGAACCCAATCCGACAAATACCCATCCCTAATTCTAAATCCAAGTTTTTCATTTTTTTTCTAAAAACACATTTGTTAAAGATGAAGATCAATAATAGTCTATGTGATGCATTAAATATTTTATTTTTAATCATTAAATATTTATTTATATCCATTTTTTTTGTAATCAAATTGCTAAGACTATAAAAGTTACTAACTAAACTTTTGATGCCTTCATAGTGAATTAAATCAAACTCAATCAACTTAACATAAATCAACCCGATTATTATTGGGTTGGGTTGAAAAATTTTTAACCCAACCCATGTTGGGTTGAGAGATTTTCAACCCAATCCAACCCAAATCCGAAAACATCCACCCCTAATTAATTCACACATGCAGACACTGACCGAAAACAATTTTGAAGTCGGATAAATTTCAACCTCGTTCACAACCCCGTTCACAACCCCAATCGTCAAAAATCCCCAAAATCTTCTTCCAAAGGGAAATGGAGATTTGGGATTTCTTTGACAACTTTTAGGTGCAAGGAAGTGGTGCAACATTAAATTCTCAGAGACACTAAAGTCAACAAAAAATTATGTCATCAAGTCTAAGGAAGCAGTGGAATGATAAATTATCGGTGGTACAGTAAAATTTCATTGAGTGAAAGCCTGAATCAGCCATTTTCAGTCTGTTTTTTGTTCATTCAAGCTTCAAGCATGCAAGACAGTGAAACTGAAGCAGGTAATAAAAGAAATTTAGATGTCCAATATAAGCTTCATGTCTTCATATCAATAATGAATTATTTGAAATTTACAAGTTTCTCTGCAATATATCGGCTGTTAAATCAACTATAAAATCTAATGCAATGTCAGCTATGAAAATAAATGGAGACCACCCTGGCCTTTCCTATTTCCCCAGAGAAGCTCATAAGAACAGAACTGTATCAAGCAGTATCCGAACCTAAAGGAAACAGTTGAAAATAATAAAAAAAGGGTAAAAATGATAAAGCATTTCTCTTTGAATTGAGGCTTCATTGAAATCTTCATAGCAGCTCTTAAGTCCTGCCAATGTATTAGAAATAACATGCCAATAAGGAAAAGCATATGTGAATATTACCAAAGTTCAAACAATAGTTTGCACAATGCAAATACTGAATTTGCATAAAAAGCATACAAGAGATATTATTTAGCAGTATAAACATAAGCTGATGCAATAATCATCGAACCAAATCAAAATTTTATTATGCAAAGCATGGAAACGCATTAAATGTCAGTAATGCGAGGTAAATCATAAAGATTACACCAGCACTGCAGAAGGAATATAAGCTGTAGTATTCGATATTTCTGCTTCCGGGACCAAATGAAATTTCTAGCCCACTAATCTTGATCATGCCATTAACCAGCATAAAAATTATTATGAACTATTAACTGAAATAATATTCTAATTTGAGCCAAATCTCCTACTGACTTATCGATCAAAAGTTCGAAGAAAATCTCCGGAATTAGAAATTAAAATAATCAGAAGTGGATGGAACAATCCTTTGTCAGAGCTGCATCCAAAGCTAAAAACCTACTTCAACCTTTTGAGATGCCAAGCCAAATTGTAAATCATCAGTACAGATATTTGATAGGCAACAACTTAGGCTTGAATTTGTATCGGCAGAGCACCACTCCCAAATTAATTCAGATCGCCATAACCCTAATACTAGAGTTAGAACCCACCCATTTACACCATAGGCTACACATTTCTTAAATTATATTAATGGAAGAAATAGCTTAGTCATTAAACATCGAAGGTATTTTTTAAGAGAAAGGATTGGTGAATTTAACATGGTAATTGAGTGCTTCCGAACAAGAGTTTTCCAGAGCGCAATCTTGAAACTCTCTCTATATAAGGTCGGACGATAAAGAATGCATCGGCCGGATGATATTTTCGTTAGACAGTCACACAATTCATCTAATATGGGAATGAAGCATCAAAATATGAACAGTTCCAGCAAACAATGTTTCTTTATCCCTTTGTTGAAAAACATAGAAAGAGAAACCAGAGATTTGAAGTGCACAGAAAAAAGTAATATACTACTAATTCAAGAACATGTTTGATGCCTACCAAATTGATAGCAATAGTAAGATGAAAAGAAAGATCACTAATATTCTACAGTACATACTCCTAAAAATATAACATATCTGAAATATATCTAAGCCAAATAAAGTATCAACACATAAAGATGATAAATGTGACAAGAAATATTAAATTTAGTACAAACCAAATGGCAAAAGATTAAAAATTTGAACCGTTTATGATTTATGAAATTATTAAAAGACCAACCAAGTTCATATGGTAGTTAGCAATGGAGAAAATGAATACTCCAATAAAGCAGAAAATAATTCAGATTGTCGATGTGAAACAGAAAAAAACATGGTCATCTTGATACTCCATGATTTAAAGGAAGAACAATTTGGTTAGCATAAAATTTGTGGATCCAAAGATTGCATGCACATTGTCTGCAAATGAAACAAATGATGTAGGTAATTTACACTTGAATCGTCCTATCAGAGTGCAAGAAAAAGATTTGATAAGGTAAAGCAAAGAAAAATAAAAGCTCTTTATGTTCCATGTACCATCAGAAAATTAGTCTATTTTCCTTGATAACTGTCACAAGGAGAAAGCAGCGAGATAAAAATATGATCAATAATTATAGTGCTCCCCCTTCAGTGTTGCACAAAAGAATACACAATCCAATCACCTGAATTATTTAGCCATTAAGATAAACAGACAGAGAGAGAGATGAAACACCTGAAGCAATCATGTTAACAACTATAAGAAAATACAATGAGGTCCAAAACAACCAGAAGAACAGCAAACTACAACCGAAGAAGTTCAGCTAGCTTATGAAACCTATCTAATGACAAAAACAAGTACACTAATATAACAACCCATGTCAATCAAAGTACTCTACCTTTCATAGCAACTATTGTCTCTATGAGGTATGAGCTTTGCATCAAACAGCAGCACCTACACTTAAAAATGCATATTTCCAAATTTCCAACTCGATAATCATTGACTACTTCTGAATTACTATATTTTGAAAACCTCATAACTACACATGCATATGTTGCAGAAATTCCATGAATGAGAGATAAAATGTCACTAATCGTGACCACTAGCACTCTCTTTATTCCATAATCTCTTCTTCGACCACCATTACTTTGATCACTAACCATTTAAGTACTGAAAGCCATAACCATAAGCAATCAACAACAAATAAATCATGCCAAAAACAACTCTTGAAATCATCCAGAACAGAGAAATTCAACACAGAGACACATTAATACACTCAAAACCAAAACAAGGTCAACATCCACAAAAAAACCAAACACAAACTCGATAAAAAAAAAAACTAATAAAATAAAGCAATACGAGCAAATTAAATCCATTACCTCCCAAAATTATTTCTCAAGTCAACCAAATTCAACCCACCAAAAAGCTGTCTCGATCCAAAACCTCTCTCTTGATCAACCTCTTCTTCGGTCTCTTCAAACACTGTCTGGCTCATGGTCCTCTCGAAGTAGCTCCCGTACACGTACTCCTGCGTGTATCCACTCTCCTCGCTGTAGCAGACCACGTGTCCATGCCACTCCCACACTTTGCAGCTCGACTCCGCCTCCTCGTGAAACGACACGCAGACGTAGTGATCGCCAATTTGGATCGCCTGACCCGAATTCGGGTTCAGCAACTCGGGTCTCCCGCGAGTGATCGCGTTTATGATTTCTCTCTCGATTTTGGCCTCCTCGTCGAGCCGCGTCCGCATTCGCGTCTTGTTGTTGGAGCTGCCGCGGGTGGTGGGTTGTTGGGATTGTTGAGAAGTGGAGAGGGTTTTGGAGAGGTTTAGAGGGAACAGTGATTGAATCAAGATTGAATCAGAATCGTTGTGTTTGCATGAACCCATCTTTTTCACAGCCGGCGATCGCCAAGAGACGAAAACTACAAAAGAGTATTTTTATATTTCTATTGGAATTTTCTCTTTCGCTTTCGCTTTCGCTTTTGCTTTTGAGACTTTTTTTTTTTTTTTTTAAGAAAAATAAAATGTTAATGCACTTATAATTGCGGTTTAAAGGGGGCAAATCTACGAGAAATTATATGGGTGCGACATTGGGCGGTTTGTGATTGAACCCAATTAACTTTTTTGTAAAATTATTATAAATGCCTCATAAAATAATTAAAAAGTTATTTTTAATCCTAAAACAAAGATTAATGGTTTTTAACCTTAAATGAAACCTATTTATTATTTTAATCCCTTCCAAGCTCGACAAATATTTCATGTAAATAGATACTTATGTAGGAAAATATAGTAATACTTATGCGAAATCTTTTGTAGGATGAAAACGAATTAAAAATAATTAAATTTTTTATGATTAAGAATAAATTATTTTTTTGTCTTATAATTAAATTTTTTGGGCAAAAACTTAATTTTCCTCTCTATTTTTTCAAAATTGTTAGATTAAAAGCTAATAAGTATCTATTGTTTTGATAATTACTGTGAACCACTATAATAGCATGATGCAATTGTCAAATATGAAATTATAAATATTCTATTGCCTGTATAACAAAGAGTTTAATTTTACGATTTTTTTTGTTTAAAGTACTAACATGTTGATCCTCTAGATGTTATATTGTTTTTTTCGCATTTCTATTATATTGAGAAATATATAATCATGTACTGTGAAAGTATGTATACTTTAATTTATATATCTCGTAAATTTAATTATATTTTTAAATAAATTATAAAATCCCATATTGTTAATGATGTTGTCAAAGTTTTAATCGATGAAGCATGCAAATTTATAAATTTCTTCATTGCGTAAATGAAATTGCCTATAATTTAAACATAACTTTAAATTTAGCACCAAATTTGGACCTTCAAATAATCGTTCATAATAAATACATTACATATGAAAATTTAAAATCGAATTAATTCAAATGTGTCAAATCTTGTACTGGCAAATAGAGTGTTCCCAAATTATGTAATAATTTTGTCCAAATCTATGATAAAATAACGTGGTATGATATAACTAACATTTATTTTCGATTTGTTTTATAAACAACAATAATTTAATTTTAACGCTCTCAATATATAGATATATAGGAAGATTTCATGATTAGTATATAATTAATTTCAAAATTTATTTATATTTGAACTATTTGTCAAATGTCAAATGCCTTTACTGTTCAGAGCAAATTATTTAGTCCAGATTTTATAAGAATTACTATGGCTAGTGACTTGCAGCTCAAATGAGTTACTATTCACGGCTGATTTAGAGCACGAGCTAGTTTGCATGACTTTAAAAATGAATGTTGTTTAATAGATGTTCGATGATCACTAACGAATATCAATAACGAACCTATTAGCCATGAATTAATATAAAAGACTTTATTTCAATATTTTTAGGATATTAAAATTATATAATGGGACATAATTATCTGATCATGTTAAAGGTTTATCTGCTCGACGTCAATTTTATTAGCCCCGTACATCCGCTGTGATTGAAGACTATCCATTTATCAAGTGTAACATCCATGTGTGCAAGCTGGGGCAGATGCAAAGGGTCTTGTAGTGTGTGTATTAATTCACGTAGAAAATGGTCTTTTGTTGATATTTTTCAATGTTTTTAATGTAAAACTATACAAAACTATATCATTTTCTTCATAACGGGTTAGATAAATCATATATTTTTTTCATTTTCTAGGAGAGAATTTCAACTTGCTTTTCGTTTTTTATTAATCATTTCCCCAAATGGTATTGTTATTTGTATTGCATTCTTCGTGGCAAGACACATTTCACATTGCTAATGAAGACAATTACATACTAAAACGGGAAAAAGACATTAGTGTGAACCAACAATTTAATTTATTTTTTTATAAATAATTTAACTTGATTCAAAAGCATAAAAGATATTGTCGAATAGTTCATGAGTCTATTGAGACTGTCCAAATAAGATATTATGTTTGTGGTTCATACTTCTAATATTATGATTGGGAGGAATTTAATTTCACAATGTTAGGAAAAAAAAATCATAATAAATATTCATAAAATATATATGATTACTTCAAACATGGAAAGAAATGTGCACATAAAGAACAGCTATTTTATGCCAAAAAATAATTCATATTTATTTTAAAGTATCAACTTGAAATTGAAGAGGTAATTGAAAAAAGTAGAAAACGAAACTAATTTTGAAATTTTATAAAGTTATTCATTAAAAAAAGTAAACGAAAGTCTTTTAAAGTCATGACTGAATATACCCTAAACTTTTGTAACGAAATTTAGAAGTTATTTGTTTTTATCACTTTTCACGTAATGAATCTGAATTATATTTATTAAGTGATTTTTGTTTGATTTTTAAATGGTTAAACCATTTAAAACAAAAAAAAAATTACGGAAAATAAAAAACCACAATTTTTTGTTTTTCATTGAACGTTAAATCACTTAATGATTTTTTGAATATATTATTCAAAATCTATCAATTTCAAAATAATATATTTATAAATTTGTCATAATTTTACATTATACAAATTTCTTATAAATGTAATTAATAAAATATTACAATAACTAATATATATATTACTTTACAATTTTAATTTTTATTGTAATAGTATTTCAATTTAAGAACATTTTATTTATTTTTATTTAAATACATAAACTTAATTTATTTTAATATAGAAATTTATTTATGTATATATAATTTTTTAAAAAACGATTTTGTTATAATAATTAATGATATTTTACTTATGAATAAAAATATTATATTATAACATATATATAAGTGTTTTAGTATTTGTTAAATAATTTATTATAATTTTGTCTTATATGAAATGGAGTTATATAATGTAATAGTAATTTAATTTAAGAATATTTTATTTATTTTTATTTAAATACATAAACTTAATTTACTTTAACATAAGAATTTATTTATGTATATATAATTTTTTAAAAAACGATTTTGTTATAATAATTAATGATATTTTACTTATGAATAAAAATATTATATTATAACATATATATAAGTGTTTTAGTATTTGTTAAATAATTTATTATAATTTTGTCTTATATGAAATGGAGTTATATAATGTAATAGTAATTTAATTTAAGAATATTTTATTTATTTTTATTTAAATACATAAACTTAATTTACTTTAACATAAGAATTTATTTATGTATATATAATTTTTTAAAAAACGATTTTGTTATAATAATTAATGATATTTTACTTATGAATAAAAATATTATTAATATATAAGTGTTTTAATATTTGTTAAATAATTTATTATAATTGTTTCTCTCATATGAAATGAAATTACATAACAATTAATAGTAAAATGATATAAATATCAAATTATTAATTTTAAATAATTTTAATTTTAAAAAATAAATAAAATTATTATATATTTAAAATACATATTTATATTATTTAAATTTTAGATTTAAGTCGTATTTAACTTTTAGTCTACGACAACATTTCCGGTTTTCAGATTAAAAAAAAAACTAATGAACCCTTAATCATGTAATTATCTCGTGTCTATCGTTTATCAGGACCAGTCCCATGAAAGGAAGCCCAAATAGAGCATTTTGGTACAATTACAAACCCGGCCCTAATAAGCCCCTCCGCTTTAGCGCCACCCTAAAACCAAAACCCTACTTCTTTATTTCCTCCTCTTCAGTCTCCACTTCTCTCAACTCACAAAACGCAGCCGCCGTTTCAGCTTCCAGGTAACAAATACGCGTCACCGATCTCTCAATTCAACTGATTGTTTTCACTCTCTCTTGTATGTAATTTAACTGCTTTTTTTCACTCTCTCTTGTATGTCTATCTGTTCCTATACAAACAATATACAGTGTAGGGACTTCGAATCAGTTCGTTTACTGACCTGATTAACTGGTACCGTGAAACTGACACGTAAATGAAAGTGTCTCTTGTTGGAGCTAGTGTTGTTTTGGTCGGAGCGTTGAGTGCGTGTTTTTCGTTTTCTTGTTTTGGTACGATTGTTTTATCTGTCTAATATAAAAGCGTAATCGATCATTTAAAACTGATAGTTCTACTTCAATAAAAAAAAACGCTAATAGTTCTAAAAATAATTTATATTATTTGTTAAGGTATATTTGTTTGTTGCTGTTGCTGTTATTATTATTATTATTATTATTATTTTAATTTTCTGTTTGTAGTTTCACTATAGTGATATTCTTATTCTGTTTTCTATTTAGTTTATTTAATTATGAAGAAACTATGAGTCATGTTTGGATCGATAGTGTTGTATGTAGCAGAGTATTTCGACATTTCATGTTATAATACTTGAAATTATGACACAATAAGGTGATTTACGCAACTTTTTGGAATAAAAATATTGCAACAATGATTTTGTAAATCGTTTTATTTACTGGAGACATGTGAATTGGTATCAATTAATACGGATAAGATGCCTGTTATAGTTTTAGTCTATTGAATACAAGTCACTATGTGAGTTTAATGTTGTCTGTGAAATTGTTGGCAGCTTGTTTGTGGAAGAATGGTGAGAGTTAGTGTCTTGAACGATGCTCTTAAGAGCATGTATAATGCGGAGAAGAGAGGAAAACGACAGGTCATGATCAGGCCGTCCTCGAAAGTTATCATCAAGTTTCTTTTGGTCATGCAGAAGCATGGTTTGCTCATTCTCTTTGTCATGGATTATTTACTTGTTCGTGTTTGAATGAAATCTTTTTGAACTTTTGAGTTGATATTTGTTTATTAAGTCATGATGATTTGTTTTGTAGGTTATATTGGAGAATTTGAGTATGTTGATGATCACAGAGCTGGCAAAATTGTAGTTGAGCTGAATGGAAGGCTCAACAAGTGTGGGGTGATCAGTCCTCGTTTTGATGTTGGCGTGAAAGAGATTGAAGGCTGGACTGCTAGGCTGCTTCCTTCTAGACAGGTTAACCAGCCTCAAAATCCCTTGTTTTTTTTATTTTTGTTTTAAATTGAAAACAACAGTGCATGAGATTTGTTAGGGGTTATATTTCAAATCAGAAGCTTTGGTGTAGGAGAGAAGAACAATAAGAAGCCAATAGTACCAAGATCATATTGAATAAGTTGGTGATTTTGTGATACAATTGGATCTTTCATTCCTGACTATATGCATTGTATGTGTTCTTGTTTGAGACTTAATAGCTTTATAAAGTGCAAGAGACGTATATTTGCCCAAATTGGTTCGTGGGAATATGTAAACTTACTGTCTTTCCTTTCTTCTCTTCACTACATAAATGTGCCTTGGTGGTTTGAATGTGGTTGGAGACACTGGAGTATATGCATGTAATTTCTAGTATAGGAGGTCTGTTTACCATAAAATTTTATATTTTAGGTTTGTACTCTTGGTCATTTTCATGGTCTGCTACAAGTTTTGTGTGTGAATTTTGAGATCAATGCATTCTGATTAACGGAGTTTATAAAATATGCAGTTTGGGTATATCGTGTTGACGACATCCGCTGGCATCATGGATCATGAAGAAGCCAGGAGAAAGAATGTTGGTGGCAAAGTACTTGGTTTCTTCTACTAAAGAAGGAGTCACTAGAAATATTTTTCACTCTTTTTGATTTTTGGAATTTTGGCTTACTACCTAGTAGTTTTCCTCTTCCAATTGTCCAATCTTGTGCTATTGTGTACTTTGGGGATGATTATATTGCACATTTTGTTACAATTTAATACTATGTTTTAAATGCCAGCTTTTGATTTTGGTTGCTTCACCATTTGCAGTTATTGTTATGTAATAAGGTTTTGTCCATTCTTTTTCTGTTTCTGAGTTTAGGTCTTAAATGTAGATTTCTTTCTTCGTTCTACAAATGCCGCGGTCCTTTGTCTTCCCCTCGTCTTCTGTTTAATTTATGTTTATGTTGTTGTTATGACCGCACAATGACAAAATGAATTAGTTATTATATGTTGTCATTATTTTATCTCGTGATTCGTGACCAGGTTGTAAGGTCATATACAAAATATGGAGATTTATGGGTATAAAGAAAAAGAAATGTTACACATATAATATATGCTTGATTTTTATACTGTTATTTTAATTATGTGGGCTGGCTTGGTATGGCCTCGCTTGGCTGGTCTGCCACTACGTGGTGTATATTCATGGCCCCTCAGCCATTCTTTCGTGCCTCAATCTGTGGATTTTAGAAATAATCTGCAAAATCGAACGTTTTCACTAATTTTGTCAATGGATGATCACCAATATGAGTTGTGCATTTCAGTGATATTGGCCCTTGTAAGAAACTCGAGAGAATGGATTCAATAATTGATTCAATAATTCTATTACTTTTCTGCGATTGATGTGTTGAAATTTATTGGTATTTTCTACTCTCAATTGTAGTATCGGTGAGGTCATTTAATATAAAGGTTCCGACTTTGACTACACGCTTTAAAAATTGTCAAGTTTATCCCTCGACTAGTGCCATACAATTGCAGAGAATAATTTTTATATGTCAGCTTGTACTTTATATATAACAAATATTGGTCCAAAGTATACTGGTCTAGAAATGAAATAATTGAAAAAACACACACACACACACACGCACACATGAAAAATTGATGGCGTTTTGGTTCAAGCACTCAAACCAATCACATTGATTAAACAAAATATAGAAGGAACAAAAAATTTGATCACAATAACACAAAGTTAACATACCATATCCAACAATCCAAGGAAAGAAAGAAGACCAACAAGCACTAACAATAGCTTTAATATTGTTTCATCCAAGTTCGATTGTCACAAGTACATGCAAACAAGAGTCTAAGGAAAAAAGAAAAAAAACACTGCCGTTTTCTAGAGCAAACATCACAACAGCTATTAATAATAATAATAATAATATGCATGCTTGAGCGAAAAGCATCTTATTCTAGATGCACTGCCAAAGGATCCATAGTTGCCCAACAGATCAATCGATACTTACTTCAACCAACGGTCTTGATTCATTGCAAGTACACGATCATGATCATCACTCTCATCATCACCATTGATCATCTCTTGGCCGCCGCCGCGACCACTGCTCAATGCCATAAGCAGAACTAGCTAGAGAAGAAAAGGGCATGCATGTGAATGGTAATTTGTTGGATACTTTTGTGAAAGAGAGTGAGGCATAGAGAGGCATTTGAGCTTTTAAGGACTGGAAACATTGTAGAAGGTAGAGAGAAAGGCAGCTGCTGCTTAGGTCAGGTTTGTGGAGAGAGGATCTTCTAAGCATATACTCGAAGCATTAACTTGCTGGCCCATTGTTTATTTATCCATCAACTTTTATTTTTTTTTATGATTATAATGGTGAACGTGGAATCCGAGCTAAAGTGGGGATGCAAGTAAATGAATTCTTCTTCGAATTGCACTTCGTTGGGATGCTGGTACTGCTGGAATATGTTGACATGTGTCACTGGTTTTTTGGACTGTAATGTGTATATATAGTAGATTGGTAGTCTTTTCTGTGATGTAACTTTTTGAGAAAGTTTTTCCAAAACAAAAAACGTTTTGAGAAAGTTTTTATTGCCATAAAAGTTGAAACATATCGAATAAATTTTAGACCTCTTCCCAACTTAGGTTCATTCTCTTGATCATTATCTTTTCCACATCTAGCTAAGCTATAATCCAATGGTTAACATTGTTTTATATATATTCACTTAAAATATTTATATATCTTAATATACTTAATTGTTAACTATATATTATTTCAAATGAAGCGGTAGTTAAGTTTACATTATAATGTAATTTGTCAATTCATTTGATTTAAATTAAAAACGAATGATATGATAAGTAACATTATTGTATAATTTAATTTAAGTACTATATAAATTTATGAATGAATATGTTAAAATAATAATTTAAAAGTGTCTTAGTAAATTTTAAATTGGATTGGCTAGAATGGAGAATTCTTAATTTCAGATATAAAAAGTATGACATTTTTAAGAATCTAATAATAATTTAAGGGAATTTTTTAAATTTAATTATTCTTGGGTAGTCAACCATGGTTTTCTATAGGAGGCACTTTAAATTAAAAACGCTTATTATAACAAAAGGCATTCGAATAATATTATTCAAAGAAACACCACTCAAGATACTTGAGTTATTTTAAATATTAATAACATTTTTAGTGATTTTCTATTCTTGTTAGTTTAGTTTTTTTAATTAACGTACATTTTTAATAATTCGAAAGCAATTTTTACTATGGTAAAGATGCTTCTCATCATAATCTTATCTTAATAATATGTTAATTTTTGAACCAACTTGTGTAGGCCAAAAATATAGGAAAATATTTTTTGGCTAGTTTATATATATATAATATTTATTCAATCTTTTAAGTATGTTATTCTCAGTCCCTTTACGTATTATTGTTCCAACTTGGAGACCAATAAGCAAGTGTGACATCTATATTGTATATGTGGTAAATATTATAAATTATAAGCAAGTGTGACAATCCTCAACAACAAATTTTAATACAGCTTCTTCCTATCGCCCACTACACACCAATTTTAATATTCTATATTTTTCGTCATCAAAGAATCTATAAACATGATAGTTGAAATCAACATTTGCATACTTAGTCATTGCATTGATATTCCTCAGAGTTTTTACAGTTTTTCATATATGATATGAAGTGAAATGATGATGTACTAGTTTATAAGTTATTTCATGTTCACTCTATACTATAAATTATGAGCTAGTGCATTTTTTTTTTCTTTTTCTTTTTTTTTTCAAGTATAATGTGAATAAAATTGGGAACAGATGGTTTAAAGTCATTTCACTTTCACATTTTACTATTAAAAGAATACTTGATTTGCAGTTTCAAAAATAAATAAATAAATAAAAAGAATACTTGATTTGCAATTCAAATGTAAATTTACTATTTTCAGATACAGTTTCAAAAATTACACCAAAATTAATCTAAAAATAAAAGAATTACTTCAACTATTTTTGTGGAAATAAGGCTACATTGAAAAGGGAAAAATCTATTGTTTTTCTGTCGAATAATGTAGTAGATGTACTATTGATTTATCTCAAAATCGTATTATATATATGTATATATATATATATTAAATGTCTTTCCAACAACAAATCACACACGCATGCATGTTAATCCAAAAGTGACTCCTTTTTGCAAATTAAAAAAATTATGTTTCTGGTACAGAATTAAAGATCAAAAATCAATGATAAAGGTTGGCAAAAGGCCCCAGTTATTTCAAAGACAAATGATGTTCCAGCTCTCTAGATTCTCATTAAGTCATTATGCCCACATACGTCCATTGTGATTGGCATTAATAATTGCTACAACAAAATCGTAGGCACCCCAAAGAACCTTTAAGCAATAGCATTAATATGTATGTTTCAAGCATCAGCCTCTAAAAAAATAATGATTTACAATGAACTTGGCTTAGGATTAAAGTTTCAGCTATATATCTCACAATCATCCATTTTTTAATTTGGATCTATATATAGATCTCTCTCTCTTTTTTTTTTAGTTTCCTGATAATTATATTTTTTATGATCAAACCCATCAAACACTAATCTAAATGAAATTAGGGGGTGTATCCAATCTAAACTTTTAATGACTTTTATAGAGTTTAAAAGTTTGTGTGTATTTAATACAGACTTTTAAAGACTCTGCAAAAGTCATCTGGTATTCAATATAGACTTTTAAAGATTTTTATAAAGTCTATAAAAGTTAAGGTGTATTCAATCAAAACTTTTTAAGAGTTTATAAAAGTTATGAGGTATTTAAAATGTCAATGACTTTTATAAAATTTAAAATTTTAATGATTTTTGTAGACTTTTATGTTAAATTTATAATAATCAAACTCCATAAATTCTCCTCCACTCCTCTTCAAAACTTTTGTAGACTTTTGTTTTTTACTATAGAAGTAAACCTCACCATTACTTTTATATTTGAATCTCCCATAAATAAAACTATTTCACTTATTTTAAAAATACACACACACACATACATATATATTTCACTCCTATTTTATTGTGAATTATAATGGTTAATATTTTTTTCTATGTTAAAATTGTTAGCTTTTTAAACCTTATTAAACTTATTCTTTTCCAAAGGACACTAATTTATTATTTTGTAAAAAATTTAAAATTTAGATCAAAATTGAGGCGTTAGATATTGGCAAAATAAATTAAAAAAATATTATAATTTATATTTATATAAAAACAATACAAAAAAAATATATTTAGATGAATATTGATCTAAATCATCTTATTATTCTTATAATAAACAATACAACTATTATTAATAATTATATTGTAAGCTAACAGTTTAGTATTTCTTATGTATAAATGATGAAAATAAAATTCATAATGTATAAATAAAAAATCTCATTACTTCATTGATGAAATTAATCAATGGAATCTTTATTTTTTATATTACAAAATAAAAAGAAAAACTTCTATTTCAATTAAAAGAGGAAAATAAATTAATATTTGATGATTTTTTAGCTAGTAATTAATTAAGAAAATTAAAATTTTAAATTTAATTATATTTATACTTGTGATTTTTTTTTTCAATTTTTATGCATATTACTTTTGATTATTTAATATTTGGGGTAGGAAAATCAATTTTAATATTTGTAAAATATTATAAAATTAATCTGTTTGAATTTTGTAAAACATTAGTTTTGATAGTTATTTTCCACCTGTTTATTTACATTATATCAAAAAAAAAATATTTTCATTGAGATGAAAAATATAACTTATAAAATGTATAATTTGCACAAGTTTGTTAAAGGAATATATTTTTATTTTAGAAGTAAATGAAAATATAAAAAATTTTATTAATATCTATGAATCTTTTTCATCTTAAGAACCATTATTAGTTAATGTAGACGACGATTTCAACTCATTTTTTGAGACTTAAGAACAAAAAAGAGAACATGCTAATGAATGAAAGACTATTATAACTACTAATATGTGGAACAATGTTGAGATCATTAACAATAACGGACATTAAAGATTTTATTTTTTATAAAAGATATAAATTGAATCATAAAATACTTGAAATATTTGATATTTTGGTTATCTGTTTATGTAGTTGAGGTGACTATACTTTTCTGATTATTATTATTTTGTAATAGACTATACTTATATTTTATATATCATATTTTTTAATCAATTATCGACATGATGAATATAATTTTACTAACTTATAAAGTAAATATTATATTAATTAGTGAAAGTTTATTAATATCTATGAAAGTCTATTGGAAGTCTATGAAAGTTTTTTATATTATTTTTTTTAGAAGTCTATAACAATCTATACAAGTTAACGAAAGTTTTTTAAAAAGAATTTATTAAAGTCTCTAAAAGTTTTTTATAAATTTGTAAAGTCATTAAAAGTTTATGAAATTCTATAAAAGTCATTCACTAAAAGAAGTCTATAAAAGTTTTTTATAGTCATAATTGAATACACCCCCCTTAATTTGCCCTAAGAGCCTTTTGGAATTTAGATAACCACAACAGATATATTATTATCTGATTAATGGAATGATATTCCTTTAAATTGTTACTTTTTGAAATCTAACATTAAACAAGTTAGAGTCGTACAAAAATTTATCGAAACTTATCAAAATTACACATTATGTATGTAGTTCAATATCACCCCTTTATACCTGAAAAAAGATCTTTTTCCACGTGCTAATAAATATATATAGAAAGAAATGTATAAACTTTACTTTGCAGACTTAGTAGCAAAGTGTTTGATATATAGCATGCAAATGATATCCTAATGAATGTATTTTTTTTAAAAAAAAACAAAACCACTAGTGAATGTATTTTTTAGATAGTATATGGAAGGGAAAATTAGGTAAAAGATTAAAGATAAGCAAGTAGCTAGGAGAGAATGAAATTTATTCCCTGTATAATAATAATAAAAAAATCATTGATCATGAATCTTGATTTTTTTGGGTTATTATCAATTGAACCCCTATAATTGAAAATAATATCAAATCACCACCAGTTTTGAAAATATTAGTTAAAAGAGTCCAGCCGTCAATTGAAATAGTAAATAGGTTATTAAAGTAACGGTTCTGTGAAATTTGGGGATAAAAAAGTTAATGAAGGTTGAATCTAGAAGTGCGTTTCAACTGGACCATTCAGAATGTAACACGTGTGATATCAAAAAATTAAAAAAATAATAATAAAAAATGTTAAAAAACTAAATGAAACAAAATCTGAAAATGGCCACCGTCTCTCTTTCTCTCTCTCCCTCCCTTCTTCTTCTTATTTGAAGTCTTCAGACATGGAAAACCACTCAGGTCTCCTCCGTTTCTCCACTCGAAATCAAAATGGCCACTGTTTTTCCACTTAAGTCTCTGTCGGCCTGAGTACAACGACAACAACATTGACGTTGTTGAGAGAACCAAAACTGTTAGCGACAACGGCAGTGGCGTGGATACAACAATAATGGATGGTGGTCACGATGGTTCATGTGATGGAGTGCTTGAAGTTGTTGAAGATTGGTGTGCGGTCTGGTGGCAACATGAGTTCAACGACAACAAACGGTGGTCACGATGGTTCGTGTGACGGAGTGTTTGAAGTTGTTGAAGATCAGTGTGCGGTTTGGCGGCAGCATGAGTTCAACGGCAACAGACGGTGGTCACGATGGTTTGTGTGACAGAGTGCTTGAAGTTGTTGAAGATCGGTGTGCGGTCTGGTGGCGGCGTAAGTACAATGATAAAACTGTTGATTCTGAGTTTGATTCTAGGTGGCTATTTGGTGGTGGTCAAACATGTATTTGTTTTTGCATTTTAATTTAGTTATTAATTGATTTTTTATTTAATTATGAATTGAGTTTATGATGAATTGTGATTTTTTTTTTTTTTTTTTTTTGTTGTGGAATTGATTGTGGTTTTGTATTGATTGTTATTTAATGTCGTTATTGGAGCTTACGAGGATTCATTTATAATATAGGAATTTCATGTGTTTGGGGTTCAATTGGATTGTGATAGACCCCGAACCTGATGTTCCAGTATATTCTATGTACATGAGTAGTATATAGAGAATGATTTAAGACCCGATTAGGTATTACCACTCACTGAGTATAAACTCACGTTTTTCTTTAAATGTTTTTCTTAAAAATTCTCCCACAGGTGCAGGAACTAGTCGTCCAGCCGACGAGGTTCAGTCAGACGTACAAGCAGACGTATAGGACGACACCTACTACATGTATATATTTTGTTATTTTGATAATGTATATATGTTGATGTATATAGTGGTAAATATTTTGAAGAAAATGTGGTTGCATTAGTTAAAATGTTTTATTACGTTTTATGAAATCCAGTTTTCAAATTTTATGATTTGTTTGTGGTTGTTTGTGAGAAAGGAGCCGGAGGCTCCAGAAGTTGAGAAATGAATTTCATAAAAGTGTTTTTATAAACTGTATTTAAAACTTGCAGGGTGGTATAGTTTAGAAAAACAGACGGCATACTGCCGAAATTTTTATTAAAAAGCGAAAAAATTTTATTACTGTCACCTTGTAAACGAAGTTAAAATATCTAGTTAAAGGATTTTCGGTGCCTTGACGGGGTTCCTTCGGGCTGAGTATAGGGTTCGTGGGAATTCTTTCGAGGTGCTACGGGGTCTTTCTCGGGTTTAGAGGAGGGATTCGGGAAGGGTCCCGTCAGATTGACTTAGGAGACTAGTTGATGATGAAAGATGATGATTGGGGCTAATTTTAAGGTTTTCAGGTAGATTGCAATAAATTTTTTTTTTTCCCATTTTATTTGTTTTCTTCGAATTCTTCTGAATGGATGGAGATCCAATATCCAGATTGGATCCATCGTCCATCTCATCAGATCGACGGTGGAGATCCAATCTAGATATTGGATCCCCATTTTCTTTTTTTTTTAAAAATAAAAAACTCTGTTTTTCCTTTTTTTTTTTTTAATTTATTCACCAATTTTTAAAATTTTTTTTTTTTAAAAAAAATAGAGATGAGATCTCCACCATTCATTTACCTTGATGGATGGTGGAGATTACTACTCAGATCTATACCTCTATTTTTTTTTTCAAAATTTAATTGTTTTTAATGATTAATTAATTTTCAAATTTAAATTTAGTATATTTGTTTGGTATAGTTATTATTAATTTGTATTTTTATTTATTTTTTAAATTTTGTATGTTTTATCATTTTTAATTATTTTTTGTATAATTTTTTAATGTTTTTAATTTTTCATTTTCTTTAAAATATAAAAAGGTGAGGGCATTTGGTCTTTTAGTGTTTGTGTCCCAAAACCACTTAAATTTGGGATGGAAACCACTTTTGGCTAATGGTAGGGGGTTTTTTGACTGATATTTTTAAAAGTTTAGGTAAACTGAAGTTATTTTCGTTTTTAGGGGTTGCTTTTAGGATTATCCTTTTTTTTTATGTATATTTTTAAAAAACTCTTTCTAAGCAATTAATCTAATAATAATTTATGTTTAGCCTGCATGTAGTAATTTTGACAATTAATCTGATTGATGATTAAGTTCCGAGTAATTGTAATATCTAGAGTCACCTGTTTTGCTATGTTTATCTTTACGTTTTAGAGCATCTCCAATGTACATATAAGTTGTCTTTTAAAAAAAATGGATATATCATCAATATAAAAGAAATATGTATTCTATGTGATATAAACATAAATTGATAGATACTCAAATTTAAAAGGTTTATCCAATGCTATCTTATTTATTTAAATGATAAACGATCAAATAAGAATACATCATTAAAGGAAATTGCCATAAAATATTATTTGATGGAAATCTCGATAATTTAGACATGATTGTTCAGAAAATTCTCTAAAAATAGATATTAAGGTTAACAACTTCTATTTTCTCTCTAGAAATAGACATTGAGGTTAACGACCTCTATTTTATTTCTTGTTATGTCAGATTGATAGTGATTAGGGAAATTTGTGTTAGAGAGATTAATTTTAACCCTCTATCAATTTATTCTATATGATACTCTATTTTTTCACGATTTATACTTGTATTGGATATGTTTTTAGTATCCATTTCATAGATATTTATGAGCTCAAAATTTAAGAATTGTCATATATAAATTAGTTCGTGCAAATTTTATTTAATTACTCAGAACAATTAATAATGTAATATAAATATCTTATAGATTCCAAAGAAATGATCATGTTGTCAAATTCGGACAAAAATAAATGTTGGCACTAACAATTATTATTTCTCAAACAATACTACTCAAATTCTAGAATCACTATTAGAAAGAGTCAAGGAAACCCTTTCCATCGTTTTTAGAGGATCCATTTTCGTAGCATTTTCTTCTTGCTATTTCTATGACACAGCCTGTCTGTATGTGAATTTTCTACATATTATCTAGAAGAAGATGTTGAAAAATATCATATCAAAAGGGTTTGACATTAGGAATATTCATGTAACTTAATTGATAAGGATTCTAATTCTAGAATTAATCCCCCTCTTTAGTTATATTTTTAACGTTTTTATCCAAGAATTCTCTCAAATTTATCAATAGAATGAAAATAACATAAAATTATTTATACAGTGATCAACAAATACGAGAGACATGATCAATAATACTTCATTTTTAACATAAAATTTGAATCCATTAAATAAATATTCTTGCCACCAATGCGTATGTTAAAAGACATCTGTAATATGTTATCTGTTCATAAAAAAAAATGTAATAATTTTACGACTTACGAGTGAAAATTTGTGTTAAAAGAAATCACAATTTTTATTTATTAGAGTTGATATAAGATGTCCAGTTATGATTTCCATAATTACCTTTTATTATTAAGTTATTGTTGAGGTCACCTTGGTCTTATTGCGCTTATAGTAATGGGTTAGGTGGAGTATTTTGATAAGATTGAAATTAATTCATATTAAATGTAAAGATAATCTTGTGTAGTGTTGAAACATTCTGCATGTTACATTATATTAACATTAAACGCCAATAAAAAAACAAAAAGAAAACAGCAGTTATACAAACACGGACAGGTTGAAAGTTTCCTTAAAAAGAAAGCAAAAACATTTGAGCTGGTCCAAAATTGAATTGGCACAGCAATTTCTGTGTTGTAGTATTCTGGAACCAAAGACAATTTGCAATATTTTTTTTGTCTTTAAAAAAAAAAAAAAAAAAAAAAGAGGATGGTAAAGCGAAGCTGTTTCCAAATTGAAAAAAAAAAAAAAATGGTCTCATTATGGATCCCTCATCCGAGAGCTGATTTGCGGGCCGTGTCACTACATGTCATTATTACTGATCCTGATTGTATCTGGGCTGGTTTTAATTATTTAAAAACAAAATCATGAAACTGGTGATTTATCTCAAAAAATTTCCCTACATTCTGATTGTCTGACACGTTTTAACAAAATATAAACCAACATGGGCCCATAAGCAATCTCCACTGTCGGATCATTTCACACAAATCTGCAATCATGTTAGTGATTCACAGGCTAAACATTTGCAGCTAACTTTTGATTTTCTGTTTTAGACAGAATGAAAACAATTTCGCTGCCAAACCAACCATGTGATGCTGGAGCGTCCCTGATTAATTCCGTAACGGCAGATTTTTCTGTGCGCAAGCTGTCGCTACTTCATTGGCCCAGTCGAACGAGTAAGAGTATACATAAAACGAGATAACACGTTTCTCCTCTCTCTCTCCAAGTGGTGATAGTTGCTTGTTTAACTTGCTAGAGTGCGCAGGGGGGTGATCTACGCACCAGAACAAAAAACAAAAATAAATAAGCGACAAAGGGCGCATTTTAGCCACCCACTATAAGAAGCTAAATTGTGTTGCGGGTCGTGAAGCGATCAAAATTCTGTTTTGGTTGAAAAAACACAACGAAAAAAACCACCAAACAAAAAACACCTCTCTCTAAACAAACTCTCTCTGCGGCCTCTCGCTTCTGACCGCTCGGCGACCTCTCTCTCTCTCTTTCTCTAGAAATTTCTCAGTTTACATCTGATCTGGTACTTTTGTTATCCTTCGAATTTGTTCGGTTTTTGCTTTTACTTTTGTTTTTCATGCGGAGACGCATGTAGTTGTCGTTTTGGCTTCTGATGTGTCGTTTTGGTGTTCCTGTGCAGGTAGTTACATATATTGTTGGTTGATTTTTATAGATGGCTGCTCCACCTGCACGAGCTAGAGCTGATCATGATTACCTCATTAAGCTTCTATTGATCGGCGACAGCGGTAACGTGATTTTCTTCCTTTTTTATTTTTTTCTTCTCGAGAAACAAGCGGATCGTTGTTTGTGTAGATCGCATTATGACTTCAGAGCTCGTAGCCCTTTTTTTTTTTTTTTTTTTTTTAAAAAAAAAAGAGGATCTTCGAACTTAATTGCGTAAATGTTGTGTATGATCTGGTTTGAATTCTGTGAATTATTTTAATTTCGTTGATTTTGTGTTGTGTTATTTTTTTTCTAGAGAGGATCTAATTTGGAAGTGGATTTTATTATTTTTTAATTTTTAATTTTTATTGGCTTTTTAAACATGAGGCTTCATTTTCCACGAATCATAGCAGATTTCTTTTGATAGTTTATTTATTAGAAATTTTGAGTGTCATTTGACTGGAACTTGGCTTATGGTCTTCTAGATGTTTCGTTATTTAGTCTTGTTTTTTACGCATGTGATTAGGATATTTGCTAATTTTTTCAAACTGATTTTGGTATGTGCTTCTTCATTTGAAAATCAACTAGGGAATGGAGGTGACATGTGACTCACTCACCTGACAGTTTTGGACTTTGTATTTAGTATTAAAGTCTTTTGTTCATACTCCATCTTGCTTGTTTTAGAGTTAGGTTGTGAAGTTACGTCTAGGAGATGGTATCCATTTGAGTTTTGGAGATTAGTCCTAAAAGTTTTGAAAGGTTGAAGATGATGTAATTGCATTTTTGTACTTGGTATTTACTATATAGGAATACCTCAAGAGAAATGAGAAGACATGACATCTAATGAGAAGGTTTTCTCATGGCGGCCAAACTCGCCCCCTCTTTACCTTTGATATGCCCAAACACACATACAAACCAATTTTCTAGAGTCTGTTAAAATTATCAGCTTAGCTTGCAGTGGCCTTAGGTGTCCACAGCAGTAGGCACACTTAAGCTCAAGGATGCTATTGGTTGGAAGTTTCATTACGGTTGTTAATTTGGCCTCAAGCAGAAATGTGACTTTTAAACTGCTTAGAACTTTGAAGATGATTGTTTTTTCCTTTATTTATTTATTTATTTTTTGTTTATTGACATGTTTATTTATTGAAATTGTAAATAACAACTTGCTTAGTTTGCCTCCAACATTTATTAAAATGTGATTTTCTTTGGTCAGCTAGTTTGACATGAATTTTCCCCTTTGCCCGTGGCACTCCTTTACACTTCTAGTAATATTATGCCAGTTCTAATATTTATCTGTTTACAAAAATTCTCTAATTTCACCTCAAAGCAGGTTGGCTTTTTAATGCTGTGTTTAAGCATTGTCTGTTGCCTTATTATAATAAGTTCTGGATTTCTGTGGTTAGTTTGTTTGTCTTGAAATCTTGTTCCTGAACTTTGTATTGTAATGGTAAGAGATGTTGTATTATAATGGTAAGAGATGGTTGTAGAACACTCTCTCTATCCCTTTCTGTACTTCAAATTAATTGGTTGTTTTTAACCTTCTTGCGGGAAGCTTTTTCTTAATATTGTTTTTTGCGTGTTATTTACCTCTGCAGGTGTGGGTAAGAGTTGCCTTCTTTTGCGTTTCTCAGATGGTTCTTTCACCACCAGTTTTATCACTACCATCGGGTGTGTATAATCTGAACTTTGCAGTTATACAGCAATATCCGCATGTTTGCATCTTATCCAACTTCTCAGTCTTCTCATGTATATTATTTTATATTCAGCATTGATTTTAAGATAAGAACCATTGAACTTGATGGTAAACGGATCAAGCTTCAAATTTGGGATACAGCTGGTCAGGAGCGCTTCCGAACAATCACAACTGGTAAGTTTTCTGATATTTTCATGTAATAGCACTTCAATTATACATCCTCAGCTAATTGTTTGGATGACCCATGGAGAAAAGTGAAATAATGGATATTCTGACACATCCATTATTTTCTCAGAGATCAGGACTGATAATTTATTGATCCGATGAGCGTATATATCATCTGTAATTTTCACAAATATTGAAAAAAAAAAAAAATGAAGATCTTTTTGTTGGAATAGTTATACCAAATAAGATGCTGCAGTGGAAAAGAAAACTTTGATGTATAGGCCAGGAGACTGCCAAAGAGGGTTGTGAATGTGGATGTTGTTGTATTAAGGGTTTAGTCCATTGCTGAAATCTAGTAGCTTAATATTTGTGGAGGAGGAATTACCCCATCACATTGGTTCTGGTGGGGTGTTTGGGTTATGTAGCAATAGCTCACTACATTAAAGTTGGGCTGAATATTCAGAACTAATTATGACTTGGCTGTAGGTTGTTGTGATTAACCATAAGGTGCAGTACTCTACACCAAGTTGCCCAGTAAATGGCCATTGTTCTAACATACACGTAGAGTAACAGATGTTTGGAGATGATGAATTTGGCTGTAGGGGTGATGGTGCAGCGGAAGTTTTGTTTCGTAACGAAACGAATAAACTTAGATAACAATAGAAAACTCACAATCTTATTACTGAAAACAATATTAAACAAGTTACTAAACATAAATAATATAAACCTATTTATAATAGTTCTAAACCTAACTCTTATAGAAATATGAATCCTAACTTAAAGATTAAATCTAAACATTAAAAGACTTAATATCCTAAATTAAAAAGACTTAATAATTCTAATCTAATGAGGAATTGTAAACTTGTCCTACATCAAATCCCCTCCTCTTGAAAAAAACTCGTCCTCGAGTTTTGTGGTTGCAAAGATAACTTATCCGAAGAAAAATACTTAAAGATTTTCGCAATGTTGGATCCCACCTATCGTGCCACCCGAAAACACTTTGGTTACCCCTTTGGTACACATGAACCGGGTCGGGTCGGTGTGAATGTGGTCGGGTCTTCTCAAATCTCTCCCTGCTGTCACTGGAATGACCTCCATCACCGTCGATTTGGGGTTGCCGACCTTTATTGTTGCTATTCCAGGCCATGCAGGCTCCGATTTGGGTCAAGTCACGCAGTTCTACGTGCCAAGGGTTACAAAACGGGTCGCGGTTGTATAGATCTACATATGGATCAAGCGAATCAGAGATCCTGCAGTTGAGCGGTGAGCAGACCTCGCCGATCTGGTGGGTAAGGAAGGTGAGGTCGCGGTCAGGTTGAAAAACGGGTTGCAAAGGTGCTGTTGGTAGATTCGGGTCGCGCTCGGGTTTTGAGTTCAGATCCCAACTGTGCGAGTCTTGGTTGTCCAGATTTCGGCGGTCTGGAGCGACGATCGTGCCCATGTGTGGATCAGGAGGCGTTGGTCGCCGGTCTCGCAGGTGACCTTGCGAGTCACACAGATTGTGCAGATCTTGCGGGTCTCGATCTGGATCTCGTAAGTCACAACCATCCAGATTCCGGTCTCCCTGTCGCCCGCTGTCGTTTCCGGCATCCTCGCCGGCAGTCACCGTCCGGCCACCTGGCAAGTCAGGTTGACGCTCGCCGGCAACTCGCCTCACTCCAAGAGTCAACGCAGCACAAGTCTGCTGAAGACTTTGAAGTGTTGCTTCGATTCTATCGAGTCGTTGCTCGATAGTCGCAAACCGCCGTTCGTTGTCGGGGGTTTGTTGTCCATTTGAACCAATTTCAGCCATCAGTCGAGGGCAAACCACGCTCTGATACCAATTTTGGTGCAGCGGAAGTTTTGTTTCGTAACGAAACGAATAAACTTAGATAACAATAGAAAACTCACAATCTTATTACTGAAAACAATATTAAACAAGTTACTAAACATAAATAATATAAACCTATTTATAATAGTTCTAAACCTAACTCTTATAGAAATATGAATCCTAACTTAAAGATTAAATCTAAACATTAAAAGACTTAATATCCTAAATTAAAAAGACTTAATAATTCTAATCTAATGAGGAATTGTAAACTTGTCCTACATCAGGTGATGTACCATCTTTGGACTAATAGGGGTGATGCTACATCTCCACCTCGCCAAGCAGCAGAAACCTTTCAGTAGCCAATGACAATGCCATGACCTGAAACTTATAACCAGTGTTGGGTATGTGGCCGGTCCTTGTAATCACTAAAATTGTTCATAGCTTCCTAGGTCCTCTATTTAGGTAGAGGTCAGTGTCACGCTGCTGTAGCAAGGAAATATGAGTTGCACGGCAGTATAGAACCTTCCACATTTTCGTATTAAAATAGCATGCCTGCCTGAGATATTGGCTGCAGGAGGGCAGCCTGGAGATCATATAATTGTGATGTTCTAGTACCGAGTTCCAACTATTGTAGCATTTTTTTGTCTCCCGACTTATGAAATTTTACAGCTGCAGCTGTTAACTAGACCCATTTGTCGTTCATTTCAAAATATTGCTCAAGTAACTTCGCTTATCTGTTTTTGCAGCCTACTACCGTGGTGCCATGGGAATTTTGCTGGTCTATGATGTTACTGATGAATCATCTTTTAACAGTAATCTTCATTCTCGTTCCCGTATTATTTTAACTTAGGGTGGCCAGGCATGGTAAAAGATTATTCATTCGCCTCATTTTCTGAATCATGCTCTGATGTCTTGTGCTTAGTATTTGCTCGTTATTAAGTGTTCCCTGTTTCATTGAGGCAGATGGTTGAGAATTTGCAGTGATTTTGGCCATATTTTTTTCTTAGCATTTACATCTCCATTATCCATTGTTTTCTTATAGACTTGGCATTTTACCATTTTCAGACATTAGGAATTGGATTCGCAACATTGAACAACATGCTTCAGACAATGTTAACAAGATTTTAGTAGGGAACAAGGCTGACATGGATGAAAGCAAAAGAGTATGTTAACTTTGCATATGATACATTTTATTGACTTCCATTGCAATTTAGATTTCTCCAAAAGCACTTGTCAAGTTACTCAACTGGTTTGCAATTTATGGATCTTGGCTGAATATATGTAAAGAAAGTTGAAGTGCCCTTTGCCATTCGGCTTCTGCAGTGTGACCTTCTCATGCATACGTAAATTAGTATTCTGATCTTGTCTTTTGTATATCTTTTTAGGCTGTACCTACCTCAAAGGGTCAAGCACTTGCTGATGAGTATGGAATCAAATTTTTTGAAACGGTAAGTATTACTATCACAGTTATCACTTGCTGATAGTACTATCTAATTGAACCATAGTCGCTATAATATATATTTGCTGAAAGATTCTCTGTTGTGCAGAGTGCTAAGACAAATCTAAACGTGGAGCAAGTTTTCTTTTCAATAGCCAAGGATATAAAGCAAAGGCTTGCTGATACTGACTCCAGAGGCGAGGTATTTAATTACTTATTTTATTTGCTCTTAGACATTGATCGTAGGAAAGGGAACTCAGGTTAGTATAAAATTTCGGTTATCAATTGCAGCCATCGACGATCAAAATTAATCAGCCAGATAAGGCGGCAGGGGGCGGTCAAGCTGCCCAAAAATCAGCTTGCTGTGGTTCTTAGGACGACCAAATTGTTCCCAGCTGAGGTACATCTTGCGTGACTCTACCGTCTGAAAAAAGGGTAAAGAAAGAAACACTAATTGTGATGACAAAAATGCGATGGGTGCTTGTAATATTTCTTGCCGTCATTCTTTTGAATCTTGTTTTAGTGTGTGAAATGTAGTATTCTTCTTTATCTAATTATTGAGAATTTCGATTCGTGGCAAAACAGTTATTTGTATCTTGTTGCTGACGGAAGTTTCTTTTATTTTTCCTATTTTCCAACCCCTTTCATTATTTGCATCGGACACAAAATGTTTATATAATTAGCCTTATATTAATGTAGGACAGTTTATTATTATTATTTTATTACATTTTTGTCTACATTCGTGAAACAAGTCAAAAGGTTCTATTTTTCATTCAAGAGCTGCGGCAAAAAACCGACCCCGCACATGCAGTAAGAGTCAAGTATACCAGCTCACCAGCTTTCAAGTTTTCGACATGATAATATGAATAAGAGACTAAACCTAAATACATGAGTCTACACTTGTTTACTTTAATTACACACTAAACCGTATATAAAAACAAATAACCCCGATGAACCGTAGTCCATGACCAACATTAACACGTCCAACATGAGGTTGCGCAACAGAGTTGTGGAAACCATCAGTTTGCCCATCTCTACATAATTATGTATTACCAACTAAATACGCATACCTATGCCTATGCACATAGAGATATTATTCTATCTTACATTTTGTGAAATGCCCCCCACTAAGAAGAACACCCATCTTATAGGTTCAGTTCCTCCTTCCCATAAATACGCTGAAGCTCACGAGTTGCTGCTTGAAAGGATTCTGATAATAGGTAGGAAAATGAGAAATATTTAAAAGAGAACAAATAGGGAAGAACCATACCCAACAAAAATCCCAATCACATGCAAAATATGTGCGCATTAATATATCAGACTGCATTTGTTACCTTTCCAACTGCGAAAGGCTTTCTGATTAATAGGTGCACCAAAAACATTTTGAATGGTATCAAATAACAAGCTCTCAGGAGTGCTCCTCAATTCTTGTACTATCTGATAGATAGTCTTCCCATTCTCAAAGTATATGTGATTGTTCGGATGTTTTGTTTTGCAACCAGCATGGCGCTCAAACTCATAAGCATTTAGAACCTTATGCAATGCAACAACACAATCAGAAAAATTAGCTACAAAGAATGTAACAGCTAAACTTAAAATATGTTAAATGACTCACCTTGGAAAAATTACATGCTTGGCAGCCACAAAGATAGCCAGAACCTTTTATGATGCCGCGAAGCTCCTTGTTACATGCAAAAAACACAACCATAAGTTCATTGATAAACAACATCATTAAAGAAAACAGACACAAACAACCTGGTAATTTACCTCCCGTGACACAGAAACGTACTTCACAGGTACCCCATCAAGCATACCAGTTGATATCAAACTTCTGACATTTGATGGGAAGCTGTTCGGAGCTTCCTTCTTGGATGTTTTAAGATCTGGTTTATTCTTCAAAAAACCTTCAGGTTTTGATTTAGAAACTCGGGGGGAAGCTGCGACCGCATTCACATTCGGTGCATTCAACTCCTTTTCAGAGGCTGCTTCTGCAATTTGAACTGAAGACTGGCTATATGATTGATCATAGTTGCTAATGGGTTGGCCGACAGGGATAATTTCATGGTCATCATGAAACTCAACAAAAGATATTATATTGGCATCTTCCTTACCATATGTGTCAGATAAAGATATAACACCATCGTCTCCCTTTACATATGGGTTATTAGCTGTCGATCTAATATGGGCATCTCCCCTGTTATATGTATGGCCCATCAATGTGACATTCTCATCCTCCTTACCATAGACCTGACCCATTGTCATATAACTATTCTGGTTCTCCTTATTATAGGAGAGACCTGCAGACAAGTCATCGCTATTTTCCATATTAGCACTATGTTCCTTTTGGGCATGCATACCATTGTTGGAGTCCTTAACCTGATTGACTTTCACTTTTCTAATTCCTCCAAAGCTAAAACATGATGCTTCAGAATCTTCCATAGCATGCGACATTGTCAAACCAACGGATGCATCTTCCCCAAAATGGTCCTCCATACCCTTTCTTCTCACATCATTTGTTCCGACACGAGAGACATTCCTTTCATCATAATTGACAGGCCTGACAGACTCAGATCCAAACAACCGGCCAATAAACTGGTTTGGGACTGACTGAAAACTGGAAGTATTCCCCCAACAAGCAACGTTAGAAATTTCAATACTCGATTTACAGTTTGGCGCCTGTACAGCTTGTTTCTTGTTGGGAAAGAGCTCTGGTTCACCAACACCAACAAACCATTGATGAGGTCGCTTTGGGTCAATCCTGGAAGAATTATCAAATGCTGCATCTCCATCAGTTATATGCCCAGCACCTTTTGCCATCCAAAAACCCTTGTTCTGAAAAGAAAGCCAGAAACAATCACTTGGATGTTACTTATTTCTAGCACAACAGATAGGTAGGCACAGAAACTGAAATGATTGGATGTCATGATTCATTAATCAAGAACAAGAAGTATTTTGCTTCAAGCATCAAAATTTTCAGAACACTTATTTATCACTTTCAATTTAGCATAAATAAATATTCTTCTACCATCATTTCAACTCACAAAGGCTACTCTCTAATTAGTAATTACCATCAAAAGCCCAAATGATCATCAAAATTATTACCAATATAAACAACGCAACAATCTTCCTCACAACTAAACAATAAATTTACTTAATATAACATGTCAAATACCTACTTTATTAAGCACAATATCAAAAACATATGGTCTACTTATAGCAACAAGGATCAACAATTAAAAATGTAATCGAAAAATAATAACTCTGGTCAGATACCAAGTGACCTTGTTATAAATCCTTCTGGTTTGTTGTGTTCCGGCCCTTCAAAAACCAAAAGAACGCTGTAGAATTGGAAACCTACTCATTTCAACTCACAAGTTATTCTCTAATTACTATTAAAAGCCAACTCTACAAGATCATCAAATTTTTGCCAAAATAATTCAACAATGCAACAATTTTACGCGCTAATACACAATATTACAATAAATTTACTAATTCTAACATGTTTAAAACCTACTTCATCAAGCATGATTATCAAACCATATTTCAGCCACCAATAGCCACAAAGATCAAGAATTAAAAATGGAACAACTCTAATCAAATCTGAGTGACCATATTTAAATCTTTCTTGATTTTCAAGTTCCCACCCTTCAAGAACCACTAAAAACACCATATAATTAGTTACCTACTCATTTGCATGGGGCATTAGACACCAACCAAGCAACCACAAGCATTTCCTCTGCACACTCCTCACACATTACAACCATGGGAACCCTATCTAAGTATCCCCATAACAACCTAGCTAGTGGCAACCATAGGCGCACTCCTCACACATCACAACCATTGGCGAATAATGCCAAGCTCCTTCAAAGCCATTATTAACTGCACTAAAGATAAACTTTGACAAAACAATAATCAAACCAAAACCTCATACTCTATGAATAAGATATATTCACATAATCATTAATGCATATGTTTTCCTATGTTCAAAAAATTTGTTTTCATGAACCAGAAATGGCTATGCATAATCACTCACTTAAGAGGTAAAGAAAAAAATCCAATCTTACTCGCACACAAAAAAATCAGACTCTGAAAATTAAATTGTAACGCCATACACAAAAACAAACAAAACAAATAAAAGAAAGCTAAAATTGCTCCTACTAATACTATAGACTATAGTCTCCATCGCTTGCATGTAACATGTTATACTATAAACACCAATAAACCACTGCTCTTAATACAATTTCAAGAACCATCACAACAACTAAACCACTGCAGCCAAGCGCTCTCTCTCTCTCATTTTTCAAATAACATCAACAAAAACGAAAAATAAACACAAAATGTCAAAGTAAGAGACTAAAAACAAAAAATGTAGACTTACCATTTTGAGTCGTCAATAGAGAACTAAACCTCCACTTTAAATCTGATAATATATAAAATCTCCAAGCAACCTCTGCACACAAACACAATACAACGACAGCGCTTTTAGCTCATTAAACGACAAACAAACAAACAAACAAACACACACACACACGCACACACACACAACAGAGAGACTACTCTTAACAGTAACCAAAAATTGACGTGACAACAAAAAATTCAATAGACAATTCTAAGTGATCATCCACTAAGCCTGTACATAGAAACCTATATTTTCATCAAAAGCACCTTCATTTTAAACACAAAACGTTTTCGATTTCAAAAAATAGTGTAAATGCAATTTCGTTACAATCTCGAGAAAAACGCAACCGAAATCTTTAACAAACTCCATGTCCGTACCTGAAACGATCACCGGAAACCTGAACCGACGGTTTATCGCCGCTAAAACAGCTTGGATTTTCCGGCGAAGCCACCCCTGCGGCGATTTTGAGAGAGAGAAAATATATAAAATAAATAAATAAACAGAGAGCAAGAGAAACGGTTGATGAAATGATGTGTGTGAGCAGCACTTGATTTTTTCTCTGAAAGGAAATATATATATTAAAAATTTACAATGGTGCACCCGCATGATCAGTACGTTTGCATGTCATGGTATTTGGACACGTGTAAGGTGATGATGAATCCAGGCCGTTGCCTCGGCCAAACTGCTCTGTTGAAGGGGTGTTTTGGTCTTTTCATGATGTTTAGAGGACAGATTATGTTGAACAGGTGGTTGTAAGGTGGACTCTCATGGCGCGAACACGTGTCGAGAAATGGGTGGATAAAGTTTTGGTTTTTCTTTGTTTATGTAGCCAATCATGTTTTATAATTATAATAGTTTTTTTTTTTTTAAATTGAAATAGGTTTCTATTAATTCTATTATTATAATTATGATAAAATTTACACTTATCTGTATCGGAAGAATAATTTAATTTTAATAAGTTACTTGAATTTGGGTATATTATCTTAAAATTTTAATTTTAATTTATAATTTTAGTATTTATTAATTGATTTATTTGCTATTTTAAATATGATGGTCTTAATTTACTCTTAATTAATTTATTTTTTTTCCTAATAAATGAAAAGTAAAATGGCAGGTGATGTTAAAGTTCAAATTCAATTAATATAACCAAGTTTGCTTTATATAAAGAGGATCGATATTATTGGTGTGATGAGTATAACACTAAACTACTCTCATTTTATCTGTGTTTATGCTTTTTATTATAGAATCTAAATAATTTTTTTTTTAAATAATGGATAAATTTTCTTTCCAAAGAAAGAAAAGTTTCAAATATGTGTTTCTACCTATTTTGTACAGAAAATTGTAATTTAAAGAAATGTTAGATGTAGAGTCCAAATAAATTTAATTTCTTCTTTGGAAACAACAGATAAGTTTTGGTTTTCTCCAAAGGAAAAAAAGGAAAAAGAAAAAGAAAACTTAAACCATTTGGGGTGTATGGAATACTAATTAAGTACTACAAATATTTAAAAGAATGTAATTCAATTATGGACTTCAGCCCAATTTTTTACCTTAAGAGGACCTGGCTTGGTTTTTTCCCATCACTAGTATTCTATAAAATGAGAGATTATAATTTTTACATCATGATATTTATATTAAAATTCACAGTATTTGATATGTTATTGCCAATCCTTTATATTGTAAGTGAACTGTAACCTGATCTGATTACAGCTCTGCAGCACTAACAGAAACAGAAATAAATTAAAAATGTACAATAAGAAGGGTAAGTAACGGGCTGCTGACTGCAGTTTCAAAAAAACAAAAGGTTGGTGAGGAAGCCGAGCCAGTAAATAGTGAGTAGGAGCTGTTCACACGGATTGCATTTGTGGTTTGGGCCGTCCACTTCTTCACAAATGACAAATCACACAACTTTGCTCTTCGAAGTGTGTTCACTGAGAAATGATTCGATACTTCTTGACTTATTATTGCAAGTGTGTGTACATTTGACCTGGTGAACTTGATTGGTGGGCCTGAATCCAAATAATTTGTCCGTTTCCAGACTTTGGGCCCATTTTAGCATTTAATTTGGGCCAACTTGGGCCCGTCAGTGTGTGTTATTTTGGGAAAAAAAAATAAAGAAATATTTTCGTTCCTTTTATTTTTGTGGTCATTTTGGGGTGAATAGATATATTAGATGATAAGATGACGGCAATTTGAATGGGTTGTATTTCGTACTGATTTTATGTAGATTCGTTGGCATCCCGCACATTTTGAATGTAGATAATCCATTAACTCAAAGCAAATGATTCTCCTTCTCCATCAATGATTTTCTAATATTTTTTTGCCCAAAATTTCTTACGGAATCAAATTAAACAATTATAATAGCTGCGTCGAAACACTTCAAAAAAAGAAAGAGAAATGGAATGAAGTTATCAATGGTATACATATGTGTGTGACACATGCGTTAGGATGCCATCCTCTTTTCTTTCTTTTCTACACAAAACAATCTCAAGTATTAGATAGAATAAAACATTTCAATAATTGATATTGTATTCGCTTTGCAATAATTTCATCTTAATATTTTTTGGTTAAAAAAAACCTAGCATCGAGACTGTGGAATTGGCATATCATTGAAATCCTGATCATGTGATTGGCATATTAATGAAATCTCATCAGCTGTACATACATAACAATAATTGGAGTGACTCTAAGATGCATTTTCAACATACTTGACGAGTCTATCCATACATCTCCTACTTACAATTCTGTTACTATTCGGAGACCAAATAAGGGTTTTGCAGTGAGATGTCTTTTTTTTCAAGAACAAGTGAGAAATAAACCTCATCATGGAAGAGAGGTCTTTTCTAAATGAGGTAGGAAATAAACTTCGTTAACAGTACCTATAATAAATATATACATTAAATCAAAAGGTTTTTTTAAATTACATTCAATCAAAAGTTGATATGTATTGATTAGGTACCTTTTATACAATCAATAGGACCGCTAAGAACAGTAAAATTAAGAGACCGATTATGTTAGGAAGAAATTAACAATAAAATATCACACAGAAAATATCTCATAAAGAAGTTAAAATTCCATAATTATTTACAAAGAAGTTAAAATAAAAATAATCATAAAAGAAAACTATTAATAAAATAAAAATATATAGTCTATGATCATGTAAAAACGAATGAATAAATCCGAGTCCAAAAATCCCACAAAGAAGTTGGCTACTAAATTAAATACATATAGATAATAACAAAACTATACCACCCTAAACTAATTAAAATCCACACAAATGAAATGATAAACTAAGCAACCCACAGCTTCAAAAAATCACTCGGCAAATTAAAATCCAGCGGTGAAACTCTTTTACTACTGTTTGATTTCTTCAGAACCGGAAGAGGCAACAGCGTACGAGTCACTAACTCCCCACCGTGTTCACCGCCCAAAGCAACAGCTCTGTGTCTCCTCATGTGTCCACCAAGAGCCTGCCCGATTGGAAACTCCACGCCGCAGATCGAACACTCGTGCGTCTTCGGCTTCTTGGGGGATTCGGGGGCGTCGAAAACCTCTCCTCCAATCAGCTTCGGCTTCTTGTGGCTAGCTCTGTGACCGCCAAGAGCCTGAAATGACGGGAACTCCTTGTTGCACGTCTTGCATGTAAAAACACGCTTTGTTTGGTCAGTCGAAGACGTCGTTTCACCGACTTTGGAGAGAAGCATCAAGCAATTTGCCATGGTTGAAACTTCTGTCTCTTCTCTTTCTCTCTTCATGATTTTAGTCTGAACACAACACAAACACGAACGCTAAACTGTTGTTGTTTGGTCTGTTTCTGTTTTGCTTGCTTTTGTTTTTGCGGAGTTATATAATATCCAAGTGCTGTGTGACAGCAAACGAGTGAGGGGGGTTCTATATATAGTTTCCATCGCAGCTGGTATGAAAAATATGATGAGTACGATTTGTTGGGTGACGTGGACTAAATGGCTGTTTTGTCCTTCGTAACTTGCGGACTAAGTAAAGGACGGCAGCATGGTTTTTTGCGTAAATATGGGGAAGTTTGTGGGTTATAATAGACTGATACTGAGGCGGCTGAGTTGGCCACGTCGGATTTCGTGTCCGCGTAACTGAGTCGAACTTTCCAGAGAAGGCGTTGGAGGAGGCGACTTGGATGGAGTCTACATTATATAATGCTTTGACGATTCTGGATACTTTTACTTCTTGAGTCGCACCACAGGCGTGTTTACAACACTTGTTTCGTCAAGGCTTACGCATCCTTTTCTAGAATTTTGAATAAATCTCTTTTCACACTTCCAGATTTAGAACTCAATTTGTATCATTATTGATTATTCAGACAAATTCTTGATAAAAAAAAGCTGGCAATGTATTTCATAATCACAACATATATATATATTGATTTGAATACAAATGAAAAAACTATGATGTTGATAAATAGTTATAATAATGAATTATTTATTTTATATTTTTAAAATCTTTAATATTTGTGAATCATTAGATTTAAATAGCAAATTTTTATTCCAAAATTACTAGTTCCAACAAGCTATTATGGCCCCATTTTTAAATAAATTGATAAAATTAATCTTTTTGCTGTTATTTTTATAATTATAATGTAAATTTTTTTCCTTAAAAAATGTTATGTTTTCATCTTTGTTTTAAAATATAGAATTTTTTTAAAAAAATAATGTAAATTGTTGACCTAAATAAATTCATGCACATTTTAGTGTTATTATTGGAGCTAAATTTAAGTGAATAAATGTTTTATTAGAGCGTTTTAAAATTGAATTATATTAATCAATAATAAGTATAATTTATATTAAATTTGCGTTGATTTATCTGATTTGAAAATATATAATTTTTGGCAAGCTCTTTCATACGAAGGTCACTTTCAAGGTCACTTTCAAGTTTACGGTCACACAAAACTTTTCAAGAAGAGAATAAGTTTACACATAAAAAGATTGAATATGATTGGTTCATAGTCGTCACACATTCGCAACTAATTTGCAGGCGCGTGGTGTATTGAATACTGGATCAAGTGTTCAAGTATGAAAGCGAGTGAAAAAAGAGAGAATGTTTGAGCAAGTGAACAAACCAAACACACTAAGAAGACTGTAGATCAGAGTCTCAGCAGGAAACGTGGGTGGCAAGCATGAAATTGGCGTCTTGCTGCTCAATCTACGCGGTCTCTCGCTCTTGTAGTAATTTCAGTGTAAGCTTCCTCTTTTCACACACTCCACCGTACCACTACTTGGTGGATTATTACTGCGTTTCCAGACACATCAACTTCCTTGGACTTTCCACTCAGAAGGGTTATGCCAACACACCCGTTCGCCTTTCTCACAAAGAGTATATATCGCGGGGTTCAAATAGCGGTTCTACCAATGGTGGACAATTTGCATAGAGTCCTCCTATAAAGGGATAACTACATGTAAATCGCTCTAGTTGATGAGATAGTTCTTCCCTAAGGATGACAACGGATCGGGTTTTGTCTTTTTCGAACCTGATCCAAAATTTTTGAAAGATACTCCAAATCCGACCTTTGTCCCAAACGAATTACCACTTTCTGTCCCAAATCCAAGCCCAATTGGAGGGATTTACCCTGAATCCGATCCATTGACTCGATTTAGTTTTTAACTTAAATAAATATATAAACAAAAAAACATAACAAATATCAAAAGACTTACTACATTCATGATGAAATGCCATTACACAATCCAAAATATTAATACTATATAGTCATAAATACCAAAATAATAGTAACAATATAATCAAGTTTCATTACAAACACTAAATAAATAAATAATCGAAAACATTACAAAAATCCATGCTAAAAATCCATCCAAATGCTTTCAAACACGAACTTATAACCAAAATAAATAAATAAAATTGAGTTAATAAGTTTTAAAGTGATATAAAAATAATATCAAAAGTGTAATATCCAATTGTCATAATTTACCCCTTTACCATCATCATCGCTATCTTATTCATAACAATTATCTTGTTGAACTTTTTTATCTAGTCCCACACATATGAATAAATAAAATATGTTAATAAATATCAAATAAACACAACAACCTATTAGGTTTTTCTGCTGTTACGTATACGTTTTTCTATTTTTAATTTATATGCCGGGTTAATGGGACGGGTCAGGGCAAAAAAGCTTGCCCCGTTCCCGACCCGATAACCCAAGCGAGTCAGCCTTTTGGCTCCAAATCCGCTCTAAAATCAATTTTTTTTACCCCAAATAAATCGGGTTTTTTCGAATTTGGATCGGATCAGGTATTTTTATCATTTCTATTCTTCCCACTTCATGTGGGGTTCTCTTTCCTTTTACTGATAAAGGTAGTGGAGTTTGATAAATATTATGGTCTGTGTTGTTCCTTAAATTCAGTATCTAAAGAGAGCTCGACTATTGTAATTATATTCATAATATATATAAAAAAAAAAACTCCTGCAAATTCGGTTTCCAATGTATTTTTAACATTCATTCCAATATTCAACTTAAACTTTGCTCAAAAAACTCATATATTAATTAAGATATATTTTATGAAGATATTTACAATAAATTTACAAAAAAAAAAAAAAAAATCATATAAATTTTGATTTAGAGCATATTTATTAATCAGAATTTTAAAACTGATTTATGATTATAAAATTATTGCAAAATATATATATATATATATATTTGTTGGTTTTTTATCATATATATATTTTTTAATTGACCTTCGTTTTATAGCCTGATTAATGAATGCACTCACGAATTCCTCATTTTTCATGTTGGAATGAACTTTACATCTATGTTTACAAAAGTTGTTATTCTTTTTGAAAGGGCATATGCTTTTCTAGTAATATATTATAATTAGCTCGTTGTTTAGTATCTTCTTGATTTCCAAGAAACTTCTTGTTGATCTAATCTGCTGAACAACTATCTACCGTGTTCAAGATTTTCAAACATTGAAATAGGAATCTAATTAGTTGGGTAACGTACGAAATCATCATGAACAACATAATTTTCAAAATTTGGACAATTACAAATACAACATTCACACTTGATGTGGAGAAATAAATTAATAAATAAATGAAGCACTTATAAAGATAAATCCAACGTTTTACACTATCTTTTCCTTGCGGATCAATGGAAACTTAAATACATTCGTTTTTTTTTTTTTTTTTGTTTTTTGAAAAAAGAAAGAGAAAATTCAATATTGAGTTATTGCTTGTTTGAATAGAAAAAACATGTGGACAGTTCATGTACGCTTGAAATTTGTCGTGAAGAAGCCGTTTAAAAAGTAAACAATCCATCAATCAAGGCATCTTAGTTACACCACAGAGCCAGAGATTGAAAGACTGTGATGTTACTGCTAAGTCTTTGTACAAAGAATTTAACCATAACGAAAATCTCGTGAATATTATTGTTAATGATGTAGAAATTTTCTCACACCGCATGCAGCATGAAGTAAACGTAAACAGTTAATTAATTTAATTTGTCTTTTATTTTCTAATATTAAACACTAATGTAACAACTGGGTTGCGGTTAGAGTCTATATTGTCAACATAAAGTACCTTTCATCAGTAGCACGAATCTTGGAGAACATATGCAGATGATTGATTAAAATTATTTAAAAGAAATTCTAACATATCCTCATGAGACACGAACTGCTGAATATTTTTGGGCCTGCTGCATGCAGTGTTTACACTTTCAAAGAAGTTCCTGTTTGATATATAGTTTTCTTTCAAAAAGAAAATTAAAAGAAGAAAAATAAACTCTATATTTTTTTGTAAATTTGTAATTGTATAATATTCATCCATCTAAACCGAAAATAATAGATCTACCAGCAGCATGTTAGTTGATAAGATAAAGGTTAATTTTGCATTCCCTTTTACCAAACCTCTAACTCAATTTAAATATCTCACATCGGATTATAATGTTAGAAAATTCCAATTATTTCATAATTCATTATAGTTATTAACTAAGATAAACAATCTTAATTACTTTGCCTATAGAATTAAGAATTTAATATCTCTCTCCTATATGCCGAAGTTTTATAGATCTAATGATATATGTAATCATTGGTTGAAATTCATTTTATGTTCCTCATTTTCAAATTTATTGTATTATCATTAAGTGATTTAGGGTAATAAAAAAAAAATGAGCATACAAGGTGGATGATCTCAATCACTTACCTGCAATTCCATCAAAACTCGAGGAAAGTAAATGAAAATTCCTAAGTACGTAACGTCAACTACTAAGAAACTTCGAAATATAGTACGTATCATCAACTACTTAGAAACTTCCAAATATATTCTAATGGACTCCCAACGTAATATCCTAACAAGAAAATTATTCATATTTTGAAGTTGTCAACCGTTTCACAGAAACATGCAACAACGAGACGAGAAAAAAAGAAAACGTAACCCAAAAAAAAAAAAAAGGGATTGGTACGGCAAAGAACAGGAAAATTGTAGCCGGTGACCCCAACTCTACACACAAGCAGTGACGTTACATGACATACATATGACACGGAGAAATTCAAAATTGCAGTCAACAAAAAACAACTTTGACTAATTTACAATTACAATTCTGCATTCCATTCCCGTCATGAATGACTTTAGATGGAACTGTACACATAATACGACCGTCAGCTCTTGCGTTTGGTGTGAAAGACAAATAATATTATTCAATTAATAGATAATCAACTTCGTGTTTAGCACTTCAAAATTGACACAATAAATGCGGTCTGTACTTTGGCTAGTACATATTAACCAATTGGATGTGTCGTACGGCATTAATAATATTATCCCATGGTTGTTGCTGCCTTGTCAACCACCTCAAGTCCTGATGAATCGTTTGCTTGTTCAATTTTGTTTTTTTGTTTTTTTTTAAATAAATCTCCTAATATTAGATCAAATATTTATCAAAATCAAATAAAAATGTCTACCCACATTTTACATGAAAAAATTGCCACATATTTTAGCTATATAAACTTGAACCTCGCTCATATTTGACAAAGTAGGACAAATGGAATGCAACCACCGTGACAATCCATAGAGTTCAAGATGGTTAATTTTCAAAACATATTAAACAACTCAAAATATGTATTCTAAAAACTACTACAATTTGAAAAGTATTATGAAAATATGGTTTTATCGTTACTTCCATTTTATTAATATTCTTTATTTATAGTGTTATCATCACTTCCTAGTGATAATATTATTTATGTTTTTAGTGATTATTCTACTATGAAAATAACTTATTTTATTATGAAAATATTCTACTAATTTGTCTATAAATAGGCACTTATCATATATAAACAATGCATTAATTTCATGAATGAAATTTCTTCCTCTTTAATCATCTATAATCTCTTTTCTCTCCATTTCTAAGTTTCTTATGTAGTCTAAATTACTTGTTAATTCAACTCTTAAATTTATAATTTATTCTCAGCACAAACTAAGTAAGTAAACAAATACTCGATATGAATCATTTACTTATTGTTCATATTTATTTACATACTATTATTATTGTAACTGGACTATGGTAACTTAATTAATGCATGACTTTACCGACTCAATATACTAATTTTATTTATGCTAACATTGTTTATTGTTATGTATTATATGTACGATTTTGTCGACTATATGTATGATTACACTAACATTATTTATTGTTATACATTACATATGCAACTCTACAAGATTTATTCATTACTATTATTATTATTATATATTATCAGAATCTAAAGTTCCAAATAAATTCAATCAGAACCTAAAGTTTTGGATTTCAATTAATAGAACTTTATGTTCTAGATTAAATCTAAAATTATTATGATTTTGGATCTGAAGTTCTAAAAGTATATATAAAATTTTTTGTAACATGAAGTTCCAGATATATTTATAAAGAAATTCATTATATAGAAATTTCCTTTAAATATAATGTCAATGATTATGAAGCAAAAAATCATTTACCTCGCATGACTAGATTAATTAATATCACTCATTGAAATGAATGATAAATCATATAATAGTCATAACAATGATTATGATCAATAAAATTTAGGTAATTACAATAAATTTTAACCACCGAAAGTAGAATTCACACCAAAACAAAGAAAAGTTTTACCAAATATATATATGAAGACTCCAGAGGAGTTAACTGTATATTACAAAGTGAAAAATAATAATGTTGTATAATAACATTTTGTTAGTTTAATAGATCCTGAAAGAATCTATGTACATTAAAAAAATTATATTATATTATTTATATTGTTATATGCCATAAGCATATTCTATGATCGAAATTATCATATGATCAAAATTTATTGGAAATAATATGGATATCCATTATAGGAACCTAACGTTTCTTACTTAGTCAATGTCCATGAAGGACAATATTTTACAATTTGGTTCTAGAAGAACATTATGTGTTTGAGCCTTAAAGGACATTATGTGATATTTTAGTTATTAAATAATAATATGATAGTCTAATATATCTCGTAAGGATAGTAAGACAGTATAAATAAGTTCAAAATGGACATTATGATAATACAAATAAGTTCATGAAAGATAAAAGCCAATAAATAATTTTTCTCGTCATAAGGGGGGGAATAAGGATAAAATTCTTAACGACATAAAATTACAATTGACATGCATAATTCATTATAACGATTATTGTATAAGTCATGTAAACTTAAAATTCAAAGAATCGTTTACTTGAAAATTATATATCCAAATGATTTTATATTTAGTGTCAATATATTAATCCGGGTGATTGTTTCTAAAAAATAATTTACGTAAATGACAATAAATAAATTATTCATTACATATAGAAGTGTGAAAAATAAATTTTGTTGTAAAATTATTATTTCTTGAAGTGAATGATAAAATATCATAATTATTTTAAAGATTACGGTTGAATTATATATAATGCTCATCATATAAATAACGACTCCTAAAGAGTTATATATTTTCAAAGAGATAAAACTTTTTTCATTAGTGAAAGAAATATCAATATTGATTAGAAAGTTGCCTACTTAGAATTATCATGTTTATTTTTGTATCTTTTTATTTTTACCTAGAAATTATACTAATATTTACTTTTATACCCTATTAGAAGGAAGATAACATTTTGCTTTATATTTTATCATAATGTATTAACATGTGGCTTCTTTTATGAAAGACGAATATGTCTATTTTCAAAAGAGGAAGATATGTGTATTATCGACAGTTCAACAACATATACTATTCTCTAAAATAAAAAATATTTCTCAAATTTGTCAGTGACCAAAGTTAAAGTGAATATTATATCAGGTCCTGTAGACTAAATAGAAAGTTCTGGAAGAGTCATTATCTTATTAATAAATGGTACCAAATTATATATAAATAGTACATTATACTCAAATAGATTCAAAAGAAATCTACTTAGTTTTAAAGATATACGTAGTAACACATATTATATTGAAATTACAAATGAAAAGAATATTGAATATTTATGCATCACTAGAATTATTTCAGGTCAAAAATTTATTTTAGAAAAGCTCAAAGTTTTCTCATCTGGATTGTATTTTACAATTATAAGATCCATTGAAACATATGTAGTTTTGAGTTAGAAGCTTTCAAAACTAATAATATTTCGACTTTGGCATGACCGTCTCAGTTATCTAGGATCTACAATGTTGCGTAAAATTATTGAAAATTCTCGTGGACATCCATTAAAGAACTTGAAGATTCTATCATCCGATGAGAATATATGCATTGTTTGTTCACCAGAAAAATTGGTGGTTAAACCATCAATTTCTAATATTGGTTTTGAGTCTTCATATTTTTAACAAATAATTCAGTGAGACGTATATGGATTTATTCATCCATCAAATGGATCATTTCGTTATTTCATGATATTAATTGATGCATCCGCATAATGACCACATGTATATTTGTTGTCTAGTCATAACATTACTTTTACTAGATTGTTTGCTCAGATTATTAGACTTCGAGCACAATTTTCAAATTATCCAATTAAAAACATACGATTAGATAATATTAGTGAATTTACAAAAACATTTGATGATTATTACGTATTGGTTGGAATTGATGTTGAACATCTAATTCCACATATACATATCCAGAATGGTCTAATAGAATCATTTATCAAGTGCATCCAGGTAATTGAAAGAATTCTATAATTGCAAACAAAGCTACCCGTTTTTGCTTAGGGATATTTTGTTTTACATGTAGCAATATTAATTCGTTTTAAGTCTACAATCTATCACCAATACTCTTCATTACAATTTGTATTTGGACACTAACTTGATATTTCGTATTTACGTATTTTTTGTTGTGTTGTACAAGTTCTTGTTACTTCTCTTTAGTAAACCAAATGGGACATCAATGTTGTTTGAGGATATATATTGATTTTAATTCATCTTCAATTATCAGGTATCTTAAACTATTAATAGATGATCTTTTTACTGTTTATTTTACAAATTATCATTTTGATGAGATAATTTTCCCACTATTTGGAGGAGAAAATTTTTTTTCTAAAGATAAACATGAGAAAATGTTACTATTTGAGAGAAAAATAAACTCTCATAGAATGTGAAACAATATCTTATCGAGATCTTCATACTATCCAATGTGAAAATGAAGTACAAAGCGTAATTAATCTTCAAATGATTGCGAATTAGTTGCCAGATGCATTTACAGATGCAGTTAGAGTAATAAAATCATATATACCAAATGTCAATGCACCAAGTAGAATATTTGTTCCTGTAGAACAATGTAATTAAAATACAATAAATGAATCATCTACTGCACATTAGAAGCGTGGTAGACCAGTTGATTTAAAAGATAGTATTCTCCGGATGAGAAAAATGAAAGACCACGTTTATATTTAAAATAATACTTAAGCTATAAAATCTACATTCTTTAAAAAATCATCTTCAGAAGAGTTATCAGTCCCTAAGGAGACTGAAACCTTTAAAGAGGTACAAGCCCTCGCAAAGATGCAAAATTTTAAAATTGAAGAAATTTCATTGAATTTTGCAGAAGACATTTGGAATCGTAATGAAACAATCATTGACAATATATGAAGCTTCATATATAGTTGTTATTCAAATTATGAACGATGATTGTGAACCATACAAGATTGATCAATGTCGACAAAGACTTGATTGACATAAATGAAAATATGCAATTCAAGCAGAATTGGATTATTTAGCCAAACAAAAAGTATTTAGACCTATAGTCTAGATGCTTGAAGATGTCAAACTTGTTGGATACAAATGAGTATTTAAGGGAAAACATAATGAGGAAAATGAGATTGTAAGATATAAAGTAAGATTTGTTGCACAAGGTTTCTCGTAGAGACCAAAAATTGATTATGATGAAACGTATTCACATATGACTCTGTTATGGGTAAATTAGCGATCAGAATAGTCCAGCCTAGACAGATCTACCGTACAGGCCCATCGGCCCAGAAGCCCAATTATCCGTCTCTCCTCTAGCTCATTCTCCTGGAAAAGGGCCCATCGGTGGGCGTTTATAGTGACCGCAGACCGCAATCGCTCAGCCTAACCGCTGCTTCTGACCGCGGGCTGTCTGTTCTGATGGATTATCTGTGGCCGCCACATTCTCCGCCACTCAGATCGTCTTGATTTTCCATCAGCTTTATTTGCTGACGTTTGACCAATGGTCCTTGTTACTGGCCGATAACCCTCATCCTTCAAACTTACCGCTAGCAGCCATCCGCGACAACTAAATCAGCTCGCTCAATTATCCGCCACGATTGGCCGACTGTTTCTCTGCCATTCTGCCCGCTTGAGGCATTCCTCAAGAAGGGTCATCCGTTAGAATGTGTCCCCGAAGCCCGCTTTGTCCGAGATATTTCGATCGAGCCGATCGCTAGCGTCCGAGCGTAGCCGTGTATTGACTCTTTCACTCATGCTCTCATTCGCCTCTCTACCGTGACCGATTATAGGCACGCCGGTTCATAATCCTCCCCCTCGTCCCCTCAGGTCATCGCGTTTGCCAAAGATTTAGCTCATTTTCCTATCTAACGTAGTAGCCATCTGCTGGAAGATCTCTTCGTCTCGCCCTTAAGGCCTCCGGGTCAACAGGGGTCAACCACGCCATGCAGAGTACAGTTTCGAGGCTTGCCATGCACGCTATGTCCGCCAGAACCTGTGATCGTGACCTTGATGACCCATCATGCCGAATCCAGCCTAGTCATCAGAAATCTTTCTCGGGTAGACCTCAGATGCGACGGATTCGGCCGCATTTAATGCACTTTCGGCCGCATTTAATGCATTGTCAGTCGTTTTAATTGGCTTTCCGGCGCATTAAATGCTGTCTGTCAATGCAACTGTAGTTAACTATTTACTTTTGTCTTATTCTATTTACTGTAGCATATCTCATTCCTCTATAAAAGGGGACGACTTTCACTGTAAAAAGGGTTGAAACTTCTGAGTGTCGTTACTCTGCCTAAATAGTGAGAGAGTGAACGGTGGACGTAGGCATCTTTTTGGGCCGAACCACTTTAAAAATCTTCTGTGTCTTCTCCTCCTCGCCTCTAACCTCTCCTTCTCATTTTCCTTGTCCTTCATGCAACCCATTGGTCATACGAAACTGTAAGCTTGAGCCCTAAAACAACCTCGTTGGCTAAGGGAACCTTTTCCTGACGTTAACAGACTCCAAATGTATCTTATGGATATAATAACATCATATTTATATAAGTTACTTGATATTGATATTTATATTAAAATTTCCGAAAGATTTAAGATGCCTGAAATATATAAATCAAAAGCCAACAGTGTTTATTCAATTAAGTTGCAACGATCCTTAAATGGATTGAAACAATCTGGGTGCATGTGGTATAATCGTCTTAGCGAATACTTGATCAATGAATAATATATTAATAATCTTATATGCTCATGTGTGTTCATAAAGAAATCAAAATCTAGATTTATAATTGTAACAGTATATATTGATGACATGAATTTAATTAAAACTCCTGAAGAGCTTATAAAAGTTGCTAAATATTTGAAACAAGAATTTAAAATGAAAGTTTTGGGGTAAACAAAATATTGTCTCGACCTGAAGATCAAGCATAAACCACATGAATTACTCATCTATCAAATAGCATATATTGAAAAAATCTTAAAACGTTTCAATATGAATAAAACTCATCCCTTAAGTACCCCTATGGTTGTTCGATCTTTTAATCCTAAAATTGATCCATTTCGACTTAAATAAGATAATGAACAAATACTTGGTCCAAAAGTACCATATCCGAGTACAATGAGTATTTTATTATATTTAGTACAATATACTAGGCTTGATATTATTTTTTCAGTAAATCTATTGGTCAAGTTGAGCTCTAAACCAACACGACGTCATTGGAATTAAATCAAACATGTTTTTCGTTATTTTTGTGGGACAACAGATTTAGGGTTATTTTATTCAAAATCTGCTAGTGATGCAAGTTTGATTGGTTATACTGATGCTGGATATCTTTTAGATCTCCACAAGGCTCGTTTACAACTTGAGTATTTTTTTACTTATAATGATATAGCAATTTCATGGCGCTTCACAAAACAAACTTTTGTTGCTACATCATCCAACCATTTTGAAATTCTTGCACTTCATGAAGTAAATAGATAACATATATGATTAAGATCTATCATTTATTACATGTGAACTATCTACTATGTCAAATTCTCCCACAATCATATATGAAGATAATACTGCATGTATTGTTTAAATCAGATGAGGATACATCAATGGAGATAGAACCAAATATATCTCATCAAAGTTCTTTTATACTCATGAGCTCTAACAAAGTCAGCAGATTGATGTTAAACAAGTCTACTTTACAGATAATCTTGTAGATTTATTCACCAAAACATTACCAACATACATTCGAGAAATTGATTTATGACATTGGAATATGTTGATTATGTAAGCTACATGATTGACTATAAAGCATTCCTTCAGGAGAAGTATATTAAGTTAATATGGACATATGTGCATTACACTCTTTTTCTCTTGATCAGGTTTTGTTCCTTGAGTTTTTCTGACAAAGTTTTTAACGATACAATCTCTTGAAAATACATTCAAATACTATTAAATTCAGAAGATTATAGTATTTTTGATCTAGTAGATCATGAAATATTTTTATTTAGATTTTTATTTCCTTGAGTTTTTATTAGCAAAATTTAAATAGTATCACCTCGTAAGGTTTATGAAGGGGACTATGTCATCTTTTTGGAGCTTTATATTGTGCATTCTTTGCTTTTTAATTTTTCTGATATAATTTTTTAGATTTAACAAAATTCAAACTCGATTATGATAGACACACCCTTGAAATGAGAGTAACATCCTAGTTCTCTCCACGAACAACATTGTGTGAAAACTATCTTGTTATATGCCATTAACATGAATAATAGAATTTAGAGATGAGATTGGCCTTGTGTTAACGAAATAACTGTCTTAAAAATCATGATCACTAGTTAGTCACAGTTTCCCCAACCACTGCATGAAAATTGAGAAAATACCAAATTTGGCAGGTGGAAAAAACTTGTGATTTTTTTTTTTTTTTGAGTTGCTGAGATTAACTTAAGAGGTATCCAAGATAGTAACACATTAATGATACGGTTTGGATATATGATTTTCATACAGTTGAAAGTTATTTACAGTTAGATAGAAGATAATCTATATATATGAGAAAAAAAAAATAATCTTTTATTAGCGTAGGTGGGATGCAATTGTGTTCAAACCCATCGCGACCAGGAGGAGGTGCAGATTTACCATTGCACTGACACCCTAAGCGCAAACCTCTGATCCTTTTCATTATTATTTATAAAAACTAGCAGTAAGTGGTCTCGGTGTCAGTGAGGACAATCACGAGGTGTGCACGTGCCAGTGTCATGCACTTGACATCCTTTTGTTTTGTCATGTTTTTCACTTTCTAACTAGCTGACTAGTGTGTGCTGCTGCATTTTTTTACACCTGTCAACAACCGATCAAGTAACCGATAAAAAAACCGAAACCGGAATCTTATCGGATATCTGACTCGGTCACCCGGTGCAGGACCTGGAACGTCTACGGCATTGCTATGATGAGGAAGAAGAAGAGATCGTCGCCGTCGAGGCCACTCGCGCTGCAAATCGAAGGGCCGCCGGAAACAAACGAAGGCAAGGAGCCAACAAGAGAATTGCAGATGGTGGACCCCACCTCCAAGCTTTTTGAGAAGCTTCCTTTTGAATTACCTCGTGGTTGGTCCGTCGTGGAACGGCCCCGTCTCAACTGTCCCAGTCACCCTGGTCGCGTTGACAAGGTCTCACTTTCTTTTTCTTTATAAAATAAATTGATTTTTTTGTTCAGGTGTTACTGCGGTGCAATTAAATGAAAATGGAGTTTGGGTTTTTTTTTTTTTTAATATTTAAGTATATAAAATTGAAGGATTCCAATAAATACATATATGTATATAAAATGGAGTTTTTTTTCCTCTCGTCTCCTAATAGTAGGTTAGAATGCAATCAAGATAGAATGCAATCAGGACCTAGCTTATATAAGTCTATAAACGTGTCATCCGGAATTCTACTCTTAGGATCAGAAAAAGTTTATCCACGTAATTAGTGGAAAAATTGTTACTCGTTGTGGTCTCGGAGTTTCGAACCTTATATATGCAAACAGTAGCAATTAGCATGGGAAGTGGCCACATAAAACGGAGCTGTGTTTGATATGTATGCATAGCGTGAGAGATTTTGGAAACTTTTTGTAGAGAAAAAAGGGGATAAAATTTAGCTATACTTTTTATAATGTATTTGTTTTGCCTTTATTTGATATTCATCGCACATATATGCAGCTAAAAGTTATTGTATGATTAAAATTTTATTTGTTAAAGAGTACAGTCAAAGTGTGCAAACCAACATTTTTAGGACCAATATGTATTGAATAATTTTTGGCGGGTTAAACATATCCACTTAATGTTTGTCTTTCAGGAATGTGGCCGCGGCGACTACATTACTTAGTTCACCAGATAAATAATCAAAGTTGTGCTCATGATTTCATTTTTCTGGTTAATTAGCGAGATTTCTTTTATGTGTTTATAAATTATGCATTTTCTTCTTTGCAAGGGCAAGGACATGATAACTATTGTATCATTGTGTATAGGTTTAGAAGTTTTTTATTTAAATTTGTACTGTGAGTTAGATAGCAGAGAGCTTACTTTTTGATATCTATGTAGTATTATTTTGAGCCTGGGACTGGACGGCAGTTTCGTTCACTGACTTCTATACAGAGATATCTAAGTGGTGATGCAGAAGATGCAATTGTGCCCAGAAGAATGAAATCTGTTAATGAAAAATATGTAAGATCTAAATCTGACTTTTTATAGTTATTTATAAATCAAGATTCTGTTTACAGAAGGCATTTGAATATTGGTCCATTGGTTTTCAATCGAGTCAAGTTTAATCGGCCCTTTTTTTGCTAATATTGCTGCAGATGCAACTTGTGTCACACAGCACTAAGAGTGCATCGTCATTCGGTCTTCCAGACAATTGGATTGTTGAAGAAAGGCCGCGTAATAGTATTAACTATTGCGGAGCTGTTGACAGGGTATGATTTCCTTCTTGTCTCTTTATTATGCAACGGACATCTTGATATGCACTTTTTGCAAATGTTCGCACTTCTTCAAGCTGAAGTAGAGTTTGCACTAATAGTAGTTGATAAATGTATTAAAATTTGTGTCAGAATGAAGGCTTATTTGTACTCACCATCGAGGTTTTTGATAGTTTGCTGCATATATTCCACGCATATGGAGAAATAATACAATGTATAACATATTTTAGTAGTTTAATTTGTGGTCGGTTGGTCTTATTTCGACCTTCATTATAGATTGAATACAAGCATCCACTTCAAGGAGTATATGTTGGATTAATGTATAATTCTAGTGTCTGAGTCTTGAGTAATGAAATCTGTGGTGCCTGTTGTAAAACCAAAGCTACCACATAAATTTGATGTAGTTCCAAGATCCCTCTTATCGATTTCATTCATCATTTCTTCTGGAAATGTGACTCATTTAGGCCTGGAAGAAATTTAAAGGTGAAATTTTACCATTTGGATTGTATTTTCGTTTTGATGAATACTAGCTGCAAATTAGATCGACTTAAATTGTAGGTAGAAAGTAAAAATATCCAATTGGCAATTTAGCAGTCTTAGATGTCAAATGCTGAAAAAATTGGGTCATACTTATTAGAAGGAAAAAGAAAACGCCTCTGAAAATAAAATTTTAAGGTTAACTGTTTATCGATCACTTTGTTACCATTTTGCAATTCTTATTGGTACATAATTGATGAAGCTTAAGACTTAGGGTTTACTTTGTTTAGTGCTTTCTTTAAGTTGCATACTGCAGTATTTCATTGAGCCAGAGACTGGATTCCGGTTCCGTTCTCGGATAGCTGCTGAGAGATACCTTAATGAAGTGTGTAATAGTTCATCTGCTACAAGTGGAAAACCAAGCAATCAGTTAATTGTAAGCATGATTCGTCAATCATTTTATAGTTAACAGTATATTGTTTTAAATTCAGGTTTATTCTAATGTCTTAACTCTCATCATTTGTGCCTCTCAGAAGTCAAATTTTTCTGATGAGAATTGTTCCTTGAGAGCCTATTTGAAATACTTAACAGAAGCCAGAAAGATTAAAACTGCGCTTCAGGCATCGAAAGCAGGCAATTGTTCTACGGTAAGTCTGAGAATTAAATGATAGAAACATCCTTTTATTTTCTATTGAACTAGAATTCTTCTTCACCATTTTAAGAATTCTGGTTTTCAGGAAAAACATATATCGGACAGCAAGGAGGTTGATGCTTTATTGCTGGAGTCTCCTCGCCCACCGGCGAAAGTAAAATGGGTTCTTGGCGGTCCTGGGGGGAATATATGGAATCCTCTCATTGATGAAGCTCTGGTGGCAGAATCTGAGAAGCAAGAATGGTCTGAGAAATTTGTATTTTCCGTCCGTGAAAGATATTGATAAATCCAGTTATAAGGTAACTTATTTCTACCACACATAGTTTCCTTACAGGACTATGCTTTTAGTATAAAAAGTTAAAAACTGGAAGTAAAATCATTTACAATGCCTACTGGGTCAATAATCGGAGGAGCTTAGTTGAGCACTTTCCTCTTCACGAACTTGATTTATTTGTTTTGCAGCTAAGGCTTAGAGGCAGGGCAGCGCGTGGCGGCTGAAGTTGGTTAGAGCTTATTGTGAGGCCAAGTGCAGGTTGGCTCAAAATTTTTTAGCATTTTGTGCTTTTAAGTACAGTTTTGAACAATGCTTAAAACTTGCTTCCTTGGTCCAGTCAAGTTTGGATTGAGTGAGAGTCATGTACCCATCTAGGTTTGAACTGCACATATATATATATATATATATATATATATTTTTTTTTCCTTCATCAAGAGGTCCAAAGTCCGAACCTAATGAGAAAACAATTTGTGGTAGTTTGTATAAGGTCTCTAGGTTCAAACTGCATATACTTTTTTTTGTCAAGAGGTCCGAAATCCTTCGAAGGTATACTTTTTTTTTTTTTTTTGGTCAAGAGGTCCGAAGTCCAAACCTAAAGAGAAAACAATGTGTGGTAGTTTGTATCCTCCATCATCAATGATGAATTCAATGTGTGTGAACTTGTACTTCGTTCTGCATCCATCCTCTGTTATCGAAATAGTTTTCAAATTATGCATTTTTTCTTCTAATTTTAATGTTATAAATGTGCAAAACACAAACAATTGAACTTCACACTTGAAGGTTGACACGCAAGACATAATTTTGATTTGTAAAAAGATGGTAAGCTACCAGCTTTTCGACTCCAAGGAAGCAATTTATTGCAAAGATCCAAAATAAGAGAGATATATATATCCAAAATGGTCTTACGTTAGCCTAATTGATAATTACATTTTTCAGCAAGGCTAAGATCCCTGATTGATAATCACATTTTCAGTCAAATTGAGATTCACAAAATAACGAAAAACTAACAAAAAAGTATGGACATGAAACTAAAATTGGTGTGTACCAATTTTCTGGCAATTAGAAAAGTATTTCTGCGAAACCATTTTGCTTACAATATCTATGTTACTTACCTAGCAGTCTCGACTCTCAACTATAGCTCATAAACTTAATAGCATCACCTGCTGCACCTATTTACTTTAAATTCTATACACTTTGAACTTTGAAGGGAAAAAAATATGAAAAGTAATTGACTCCATATCTGTAATTCAGTGAGAGATCTTGTTTAAGAAACCTCTGTAAGTAACAGTTATCGTTCCCGAATGAAATAAGTATCTGAACCATTGTAGGTGGAAACTGATTAAGGTGGTAACTTTCCAGACAGGTAACTAGACAGCACATCTCTTAGACATGCACCCTTTGTGTCAATATCTCCGCAAACCTGCTGATGATAACCTGGATCATGGTCATATGACAAAGGCATTTCGTCCTGCACATCATCTTCCATATCGATAACGATGTTATGAAGCAAGCAGCAAACAAGAATGATCCTTGGCAACTTATGTTTGTCAGGTCTCCACATCACTCCTTGAATGATCTTCCACATGTCCTTCAACCTTGCCAATGCCCTTTGCGCCACCACATGAGTTGCAGAGAGTCGTTTATTGAATTCAGCGCTTAACTCAGGGAGGTCCCTTCCCTGGTAAGGAGTCATAAGATAGGGCAGTAGAGGATAGCCTGAATCCCCAATAATATACTCTCTTATTTCTGATCCTTCAGAGAGATGTTCATTTTTCTCATTCAACCTGTCCCCTTTATCACATAATTTGTTGAAATTCGAACTCTGAAAGATTGACCAATCTTGCATTTTTCCTGGCCAACCAGTGACTATGTCCCGGAACCTCATGTCAGGATCCACGATCGCCTGCAAGATCATACTGTGATTCTTCTCATGATCAAGCCACACATTACTCGAGGGGTCCAACGTAGACAAGCACATCATTATATGGGTGGTATCAATCACACCACAACAATTCGGGAGGCCTTGTACTTTCTCAAACTTGGATTTGATTTCAGTCATTCCAGTTTCAGTAGGCCACTGCAGATGCTGAAGTCCACTTTCTTCCATGGCCTCCACAAAACGCCAGGTCACCTGGGAGACTGTTGAGTGGTGTAGACCACATGAATCACCAATGGTCATTAATGACTCACCAGAGCCCAACCTTCTTAAGGCTATAGCTACCTGATCCTGGAAAGACAAAATTTTGCCATTTGTAAATGAAATGCCCCCAGTCTTGACCATCATATTTTCCTCCACAAGTGAACATATGTAATCAAACGTCTTTTTGGAGATCTTGAAAACAGATTTGTACTTATCTATGCCCTTCGATGGAGAATGAAAACCTGCACATTAGTACCTGAGTGAATCTTCATGTATATTATTGATGACAAAACATCAAAGCATGAATGCAGACAATCTATCCTAGGATCATTTGGCAAGTCAGTACCAAGAAAAATCACTTTTGTTACAGGAAGTGGAATTCTAGAAACTTCAGGTGGAAACATTGTTGAACTAACCGAGAATTGTGTAACCAGCATAATCAAGTATATAGATTTTGTCCGACATGCTTCATTTTGAATAAGTATGATGCAAATACTTACAGAAACACATAAATCTCATTTCGCAGACTGACATGATCAAGTTATCAAGTTAATCACAAAATTGATTTTTCATTTTGTATAGATAATAAATTCATGACATAAAACAACAAAGGGTTTGATAATATGTGCATACAGAACTAGATGCATGGATAACTATGGCTTTAATCATTAACATACAAAATAAGCAATGTAAGCTTTCAGCTTCCAGAGGATTTGACATTGTCACAAATGGACCCGTACTTATATGCTGCACAGAGGTATCAAGCTGCCAGTTTTTGAGCTGAATTAGTCTAATTTGAATTAGTTTCTATTAAACAAGGACTAGCTACACTGATTATGAAAAAACAGTGGAAGGAGAACAAAAATATTGTAATTACAATCATGCGTTTTCTTAATGAACTAAGAGAAAATAGAGCAGCACCACCTTCACTTAAAAACTTCCAGAGCAGATTAATTAACTAGAACCTACTTTAAAGGCATACATTAACAATGCAGGGTTATCAGTCTTCTTGGACTTTTTACAAATAGCTCACAGCTGGTATTTGCTGCAGCAGCAAACGGCCTAATGACATTGACGTAAAATTTCAAACCTATGTGTTCGCTATTTTCCTCACAAGGCAACCCAACGAACTTAGATAGCAGAAAGTTAATTTTCAAAAGCACATTTATTTCATCAGCTATAAGGATTACCAAAGCCCTAATTTAAATGCTTCTCAAGATTAAGCAAAATGGCTACATTGACATAGATATATCGCATAACATTCAACGGAAATTGAACTATCATCAAGTTGCAAATCAGTAAGTAAATGACAAATTTAAATATTTCATCGTGAGGAGGGTCTCAGAGATTCTGTTTGGAAGTTCCAATTAACATTTTACAAGGATTGACAATAAAACATTCTCCTTTAAACGTACGCATTCATCATATTCGTTCACTATACATGCATAACTGTATATTCAAACCCAGTGAGTTACAAGCAAGTAATTAAACTTCTTCATTCATTCAATTCAAAGTACAGAAAGGATGGGATAGATTTCCTGCCTAAAATAATTGCAGTTTATTGTCCTTTATCCCAATGAATGTTTGTCTCATATCCATCTAAGCTTTTGAGAAATGGTACACCACATTGTCAAATATACGGATATAACATTATTTCCATTCATCAAAAAGAACATAAACACAAACTATGACCTCATTGCTGATAGGAAAATTTTTAACACTGTGAAATTGCTTGAACAAACATACCACAACCGCACTGATATAAGACAATACCCAAAAATATAGCACTAAACAGGAAATTAGCAAATCAATTGTCAATGCAGCACCAACAAAGAAGTTGGTTTGAGTTCTAAGGAGACCCAAATACATAACTTAAGATGGAAAACAAGTTGTCATACAGTGTTCACATCCTCTTTGGCATCAATTCAGACTTCCCTTCTTGAGTTAGAAGTTCCATACTGATTCTAACCAGTCAGGTAAAGTCACGACTTTAGACAAACCGAAGAAACTCACATACTTTTGAAATATATAAACAATACATCCATGTTTCTCTTTTGTGTGCAGAGAGGCAACGGTTGGTCGAGCAACCTTAAGAAGTTTAGTCATGCATGGAAAGAAAAGAAAAAGTCCGCAGACACTCGTCATTGTGTGATCCATTTGATCTCAAATGATTTGACTTAGGCAGACCTTGTTGTACTTAGATGGTTTGAGGAAAGAAAAATATGCGCTGAAGTTTCATGACAACAAAACTTCCTAATTGGAAAATCATGCATTCTATTAACTAGTTGTGTCCATTATTCTGTTTCCTAAACAAAAATAAAATGACACTTCCACAATAAAAAGAACTCTTCCTTAATGATCCAATACTCGATCGCTCTTCACAAATTTTTAGTTGTACCTCCCATTTTTGAAGTGAAACGTTCTCAATATACTAATAACAAATGTCTTTGATTTTCCAACTATGAACATCAACTTATGATATTGAAATGGTCCAAATACAAACCAAGACTCTACACAACATCCTACATTGTTACAATTCTTTCAACCAACTATACAAATCCTTTCCCCAAAAAAGAATAAGAAAAGAGCACATACATTCAGACATTAGGAGGCAACTGTTGTGGCATAAAATGGAAAAAATTTCTCAGACCAAATGCTAGAATTTGGTGCCAAAATAAGTTACTGTTCCCATTTAAAATTTCCTACTCCAAAGACCATAACTAGCATCTATACAATCATTTTTTCTTTTCATATTATACATTCAGTCCAAACTCCAAGCAGTAGAAGGTCTAAAATTTTCCTTTGCTGTCAGCCAAAGAAAACCGTTTTTGCAACTTCAGTGATGATACATCTGACAAACTACTTTCATAATAAACCTAAGGACCTCTAATTATTAAGTTCCTTGATTTTTCCCTATATGCAGCCTATTTCATATATAAACCGAAATGCTTGCAAGTATTTGACAGGAACATTAAAAAACAAGCCTAAATCAAATTTCCACTAAAACAAAGAATATATACAAGTCAAAAACTTGTTAAATGCCAAGATAGTTTTTTTTTCTAGCGATATTTATATGCCAAAAAAGAAACCTTAAGTCTTATATTTTCCACATTCGATTAAAGAAGAACAGTAGAATGTTAGGTGAACACAACAACTCAAAGTTCAGATTAGGGATCCTCTTTATATGTTCCCAAATGCATTTCCAGGTTATCAACATATAAACGAAGATACCAAGCACACCTCCAATCATATAAAAAGCAAAATTGATTTCAACCCATAAACCGAAATGTCCTCTTAACATACATGTATGTTGTTCAAACAAAGAATGGTCAACACTCACTCAGCAAGAGCTATCTCAACATATCAAAACAACAGCAAAAGAAAAGCTAACATATAAAGCAGATACAAAGTCAAGCATTGAAATTTCAAAGAGAAGATACCATTAATCCTCTGATAGAAGTCCTGCCACCAATCAACAGACCCTTCCTTCTCTGAAGACCCAGAAGCAGACGCAGAACCATTCCCTTCATTTTTTTTCTCCAACTTTCCCTTTTTCTTCAACCCTCTTATAGGAGCCATCAGGTGTAAAAAAGACTAATAAAAAAACCCAATTGACTCAAAACTCAAAGAACCCACGAACCAGCTTCAAACAAGAGCAACAAAAAATTATTGAACTTTTTGTTAGAATTCAAACAAAAGACTATACCCATTAATGATCACGACACAAACAAAAGGGTAGAGGTGGGAGATCATGAGGCAATGATGAAGAGAAATAGTGGGGCGTTACATGCAGGAAAAAGCTTGTAAACAGACAAGGTTTTAAAGTGTGTTAAAAATGGTATATGAGGCTTTTATGCGAGTGTGGTTATTATCTATCACTTATCAAAAGCATGCAATAACAAAAACAATAAGTGAAAGATAGCTTTGAAGTTAAAGTAGTAACTGATGAGGAATCAAAGTAACACCTGTGGGTTGGTGTTTGTTTAAGACAATGTGGCAACAGAAGTGAAAGACACGGATGGACTTATGCACTTACTTTTGCTTCTCTCCCTGTTTTAATTTTTTTCCATTTTTTCTTTATTTTACCTCGTTTGTACGGTAGTTTTTTTTTTGTTTTTTGGGAGTTGGTTAAGCTACAAAGTTTACTTCTTTGATGAGGAAAAATTGCGATTTCTCATGCTTTTGTTGGGTTTGTGGGTGGAGGAGTACAACTTAAAAGCCAAGTTGTGATGAATTGACAGAAATGCCATTTACCAATTTGACTCCTAAATTGGTAAAAAAAAAAAGGTAGATTTTGGATATGTGTAGCCATGAAAAAATTTAATATGGTGAAGTCTATTAAATTCAATTGCGAGGATAATATTTTTCTATAATTGGTAGGAGGAATATAAATCCTGTGCATCAAAATGATCACAGATTTAGTATATCTTAATTTGTGCAGTTCAATTGTGTGAAATGTTGTATACCTTAATTTGATTCACATTTAAAATTTATCTTGAAAGTTTTTAATATAATTATGATGTAATTTGAAATTTAATAATACTTAAATTATGTCAGTTATCGCATATAAGATTTTATATACCTTTGTTTTCGTTGATGATCATAAAGTAAATTTATTGCATTTATTATTTGAAAAACTGTATGTGGAAATCATGTCATAAGGTGCATTAAAAAATAGGAAACGTGTCAAGATGTACTAGGAATAAAAATGGTCAAACAATGGTAATTTATGAAGCATATAAGGAACTTTATAAGGCATATTAAAAGGGGTATTCGAGTAATTTTGTATTTTATGTTATACCTGTAATGCTTGCCTTTCTTGCGAGCGAAAATTTGGTGTATAATCAAACGAGGTCACTGGCTAAGTACAACTTTAGAGACACATTAAATGAAAACCCATGGTGGAAAATTTGGCAATTTTGGTCATTTGACCGTTGTCGACATAAACAAATTTATATTAAGGTATATACATTAAACCACCAGTATTAATTGTTTTGTTGGATTTTTCCTTTTTGTCGAATCCTATTAGACATAGTTTAGTTAATAAGGTTACTTAATACTTTGCTCACTTCGAAATTGTACTTGCAACTGAAGAGTGGCTATATTTGCGCGCCTACCTTCTCTCACACTCTCAGACACACGTATACATACATATACATATGATTATATATATAATCATATTAATTCAAATTTAATGCTCCACAATTTTGAAACTGATAATAATTAGATCAGTTTGAACTGAGGAGATAATATATATATATATTACAAATTCCATTTTTTGAAGTAAAAAAATCCGGTAAACCATTTCATGTCGGCGATGTGCGAGAGGGCTGTAACTCTGGTCTCTGGGCCAAGGCTCAACTTATTATTCTCTATATTTGGGCTTTAAAATAGGCCCAGTATAAATGCTGTAGGTCCTAGCCTGACCCAGTTTCGCTGATTTTCTTTTCTTATATTTTTCTCAAATAAAAAATCAATCAGACATCGACTTTGTACATGTTGCTTTCAATGGAAATCATTGAAGAATAAAGACTTTTACTAAATCGTTTTACTTCATTTAAGATCATTTGTTTCTGTTGACGTGGGAAACCAATCAACCAGATTCTTGAGTCCAATGCCGCAACGTAAGAAGACCTGCAACAGAAGAACCAGATAATAGCAAAAGAGAAGAGATGAGGAAGAACAAAGCAACCCAATTTTTAAAGTGATTCGGCCCTTATAAGCTGCCTACGTCCATTATTCTTCTTATTTCCGACAATAACTCTCTCTCTCTCTAAGTGTTTCATTCCTCTCCTTACAATAAATGTCTCCCTCTATTTATAGAGAAGAGGGAGCTACAACAAAGAGAATAATCAGACAAAAAGGTCATATTCAATTACAATTTATGCTTCTGGAATGCATTTAATGTCTCTGACTTTCGCCAGGTCAACTCTGTCAACACGTGGGCTGGATGCTAACCCATACTGGTTTGGTGAGATCTCCCGGAATTAAGCTGTCATTAGGTGAAATAACCTTACTTATCGTGTAAGATACGCCATCTTACTGCCCTGGACTGGCACTGAGCGATCTGAGTCAAAAACGGACTGAAACTGTAGAATGAGCGATCTTGACTTCGCACGGACTCGGCGGACTCGACGTCGTTACAGTAGGAATGACCGTTTAGCTATCTTGACTTCGCTAGTCTTCCCACGAACTTGACTTCGTTAGTCTTCTAACCGTGCTCACGGGCTTCTATGTTGGACTTTACATGTTGGTCTCGGTGGCTTGAGCCATTGACTTCATGGGCTTCTGTCAGCCCGTTTAAGTAGTCCGAAAAACACCCACAACAGTTTCTAATATTGAAGTCAATTTGGTTCAATTTTTTAAAATTTTGGAGACTTTCGAATTCATGTTTTGGTTACTGTTTATTATAAAAATTGTGTCTGAACGCAAATATACGTAATTTCATGTGGTACAAAAAATCAGTTCTTCACTATTCTCTCTTGGTCTATGTGAAATATATATATATATATATATATATATATATATAGAGGAACGGATGTAAAATAAATGTTGATCTCAAAATCTATGTTTTTAAATAATTGTATCTACAATTTTGGTTTTTAAAAGTCAGTACAATCATAGAATTGATAATAGTATCCATAATCCACACAACTTTGATTTTTCAGAATTGTTTTACCTATTTACTCTCTACTACGTCATTCAATTATTTAGACATCATTAAATGAAACCATCCAATTTCTCTCACCAAAAGTTTTGCTCTACTCAGGTTTCATGCCAGAATCTTCAAGGCCAAAATAAACATTTATTGTATTTTACACTAGTTTTCTAGCTAGGTACTAACAAGGTACCAAATTGAGCACTGGAACCATCTCAACTTTCTTTTGTAGGGTTACTTACAACCCCATGACACTCTTGAGGAAGTCGATTGATTCAATTAATTTAAAATATGATTGACAGTTAAAAAGACTTATTGTTAGAATATATATACGTCAACTTCACGTAGTTTAATGAAATGCTTGTAATATCAATATAAGATATGTTTATCTTATATGTAATTAAATGAACATTTTCCTACATTAATATGTATGTAGAACATTTGTAATGTTGATATTTACATATGAAATCCCATAACGAATCAATAAAGTTGAAGTTTGTCTATTTCAATTGGAACTATGTGATCACTAGTTTACTACCATCCATTTGCCAGCCTATTTCAAATTCACATCTGAATTTATGGTTAGTTTCGGGCGCAACGCAAAGATCTCTCTAGGGGGCACTGCAATACAGAAGCTACACTGTTTTTGGAGAAAGAGAACCTCGACCTCACCACCAAATTTTTTTCACAACCTATGGATTCAAAATAGCTAACTCCCTTGTGAACCCACGTATGAGTGCATACTCGAAGACGATGAAAGCTAAAGTTGTAGCAAATACCAAGAACAAAATTCCATTTCCCAAAGTCATGAATTAGTCAAAAAGGCTCTCAATAAAATTAAAGTTATACTAATTAAAAGCTCCAAATAATCAAAGAGCAAAATTCAACCCGCCCACTGACACCAAACGCCAAGGCACAATATGTTGACTCCACCTGAAATTAACAAATTTCCAAGCTTTCCACAAACGGAGCCTTTTGTTTTACCTTTACAAGATTTCCCACCTGGAATTTTCCTTTTGTGCCCTTTCTTTGTGCGAGCCCCTCCAACGTGCCGTTTCTTGCAACTTTGCTAACCTTATATTTCGCCTATGTTTCTCTGAAATTGTTCCTCTTTTAGTCTTTTTTCATTTACAGTACACGTAGCTAGGTATCATATTTTGAGACAAATGTCTAGACTTCGAGACTTTTGTTCACATTTTGACTACCATCACTTTCTCCACAGGACTCCATGTTGCCTTCTTTCTTGGCTGGTACTGCCTTTGGCCTTCTTGGTATGCATTTTGCTCGCACTCCATCCATCTCTTTCTCTACTAATTGCATCTGCGAGCTTCTACACATTTGATAACAATAAAACACTTTAATGGTTTTTTTCAAATTCACAGTAACAACAAAAATTATTAGAAATTTTTTTATTATAAAAGGAGTCAACAACTATCCAAGTATTAAGTAATATATCTGAAGTACCGTTTTGACTTTGCCAAAGGTATGAACTGATAAAGCCGTTAAGTTTCAAGCTATATAGAATTATTATTACTTTTTACAATAGTTTGTCTCCACATGTGCAGCCTTCTACTTCACTTCTGTATTTTAACAAGCAACTTTCCCTTTTTTTTTCTAGTTGGAGGAAATTAACAAGCAACTTTCAACAGATAATATTGAATTAAATTTCTCAGCCACAATATTTCAATCCTGGACCACCACATGGAGCAATGACAACAAGAGATGGTAGCTATGAATCAATAAATTTGGACGGCCAGTAATTACTATGATGTATAATACTTGACTTGGACAGAGACCTGTCTATGACATACACGATATGTCAAGGTACAATACAGATATCCATACTTCCAAGTGAAACTCAATAACTAGACTGCCTAGCTCTGTCCCAAAAAGAAACACACAAATCAAGCAAAACAGGTGGAAAGGAATCGATCAAATTTTTCTGACTTGGAATTTATGAGAGGTTGTTGTGCAAGAAAGGAACCATGTGACATCATTTTGAGTAAAAGAAAATGCAACCCTTAGTGACACCCCAAATCAATGCTTTCCTCCACCATAATTTCTACTTTTCAACACAAATTTTGCTTTTCTTCACTAGAAGAAACAGACCTTTAATTTTAAATAAAACATATTTATCATTAGTTTGCTTTGTTTTTTTTTCTTAGATATCATTTACAGTATCGTAGTTTAAATTTGAGATGTTATTATGATGGCATCCTAAGTTTGATTAATTGGTAAACGCAACTCTAATTGCCCAAACAAATCATGAAATGGGTCCTATTAACTATAATTGTGAGACATTGTAAAAAGGTGAACTGTATACAAGTTGTACTCTACAGTCAACAATTACCATAATAGAACCTGGGAAAATCTGAATCACAGACTACAAATAAACGAGAAATTGAATAAATGACAACAAAAAACAAATTTCGAGTCACTCACCGGTCTGCATTATACGAATTAGATCTTTTCAAAGCTGGCGGGATGTCTTCATTTCTATGGGTCTCGATCAAGCTGCCGCTAAAATATTCCTTGTCTTCCAACCTTACCCTCGAGCAATTCAAAATTTCCCTCTCTGCCTGCCCATCCCTTTTATCTGCTGCTCCACGTGGCAGCCTTGCCTTGTACTGTCCAAGCAACGAGAACCCCTGATCCTTTATGTGACTGGGCCCACAGTCCTTGAAGGAGATCGAACCGCAGGATATCAACTGCATCAGGACCGTCGATGCCTTCATTCTCCCACTTGGGTAATTGTCCACCGTCCGATTCGAGTTGTCTTCGTTACCGCTACCAGGACACAATATCAGCCGTCCATCGGCTTTCATCAGCGACTCCAGGGTTTCGGGGCTGGAATCCGATGGTGGAGGTGAAATCTCCTCCCTGCTCAGCTCAATGCTCTGATTCTCACACGATCCTTGGCTCTGACTCTCACTTTGACTTTGACTTTGACTTTTCTCGTCATCTTCTTCAACTTTCACCGGCCTTCTCCGTCTCCTCTTATCATCCGTCTGAGTCGATGCATCCGCCGCCAGTCTCCTAGTCGACTCGGAGGCCGGCTCGGTTTTGTAGACTTTGTACTCGTTCAAGTCTATAGAGCTCCACGATTGATTCCTCCGACGGACGATGACCGGGAAATCTGAGGAGCCGTCTCCGGATTTCGTGGCGCGAAACGACGAAGACGACGTCGTTTCGAGAGGTTTCGAGATCAGCAGCGACGACGAAGAAGAAGAAGGCTCGAGCAGCTCCGATCCTTTGAGCACGTACTCTTGTCCCTGAGCCGGATAGATGAAATCGTCCTCCGACAAGTCATGCCAAACGAAACCATTTTTGTAGCTCCTGAAAAATCAGACAGTTGGATGTTGATATCAGGACGTGTATAATTGGTGATTGATGATTAGATCAGACGGCTAGGATCAAGACACGTGATTGTTTACCGTTTAGAGGACCAAGAGTACTGGCTGGCCATGGATTTTCCTCTCAGAAGATTCAAGCGGTTGATTACATCTGAAGAAAACGAAGTTAAAAACAATATTAACAAAAAGTTCGTTTTTTACTGTTATATTTACAAAAATATGTTAAAAGATTTGAAGTTCACTTTTTTTTTTTTTTTGAAAGCCGAAGTTCACTTTTTTCTTCTGCTGCTTTTGTGCATATATACTTTTTTCCAATTTTTCGGCAGCCAAAGAGAGGGTAATAAAAGTTAGTCGAGAATCAAGAAAAAAGGGAATGAATTTGAATTTCAAACTTTTCATAGTTTACTTTACTAGACAACAAAAAGCGCTTTTCAGTTTACAGCTTAAGCTTAATCAACTAGTTGATATGCATGTTTTTCTCGGGAGCCAAAACTTAACAGAGATTAGTAATAACAAAATTCATATAAAATCAAAATTTTAAAACTTTTTCAGCAACCAAACAGAGAAATAAATAAAATGTTTTAAAAAACAAGTTGTTTTTTTAAAAAAAAAAAAAAAATTGTTACCTCTGAGATAGAGACCCTCAGGAGAGGAGAGAGGGACGTCCATGAAATGTGGGTGTTCGAGCTGGCCATTCCTGGACAAATAGTAGATAACGGCGACTTTTCTCTCACCACCATTAGTAATAGTAGTACTGTTACTGCACTTGTTCTTGTTAGATGGTGGTGGTTCAGTCCAGACTTTGGTTCTCTCTGGACTTCTCATCTGCTGCTGCTGCTGATACAGATTGTGATGATGATGATGATGATGATGTTGGTGTTGGTGTTGATGATCTCTCCCTTTCCATTTTCTTGAAACCTGCGACTCCGTGGCTCTTCCTCTCGAACCCACGTCCATTTTCGCTCAAAAACAACCAGACGATTTCGACAGAGAAAGAAACAACGAAAGCTTGGAAAGTGATGTAGCAAGAGAGAGAGAGAGAGAGATGGGGTTTTTGGATTTATAGATAGAGAGTGAGCGTGAAATGTGAACGGAGATTTGTTTGTAGGGGTTTTCTGGGAGAGAGAGAGAGAGATTTCAAAATGGGGATGCGGCAGACAACAGCTATCCAACAAAAGAAGCCTGTTGTTGATTTCAGGACTTGCCAGTCCCTCCTCTTATGGTATTTTTTCCTGGGGTTTTGATATTATTTTGCATTATTTTATAATGAAATTGTGATTTTAGATGCCAATAGCTTGCATTAGCGGTGGCATTTTCTACGCTTTTGATATGGGTTTTAAATCTATTTATTTTTGTTTTGTTGCATGTTTGAATGTTGGCTTGGTCAGAGTTCTTTTGTTGTGTTTTGGTGAGATTAAGGTATTAATATATCTCTCACTTTGTGTTTTTCCTTCTTATGATTGTACGAAAGGTTTGAATTTTAGTACTGATTAAAGGTAATTTTCTGGTACGAACAGTAAAATAATATCGGACAGCATGACTTTAGATTTGAGTATCAACGTTTTTTTTTTTTTTTTAATTTCTTAAATAAAGAAATGATTTTGCTTTTTTTCTTTTATTTTTTGAATCTAAGAATTTAAAATTTAGGGGTGAAATCGTGTAATTATGCTTTCTATTCAACTTTTTTTTTAATTAAGTTTAACTATTCACTTTAAGAGATTATACAAATAATTTGGTAAAGTCAAGCTCTAAATAAATGAAAAATAAGGTGTGACGGTCAAATTAATTCACTTAAAATTATCATTGAAAAAATATGTCACAATTTGAATGAGTACCACTCCCAACAGGAAAGAATTAGATGTAAACTTTTGTTGACAATATTGTCAAGTTCGGACATAAAAAATTAACCCAACAATTTCATATACTTTACCTTAGAGGTTACATTATGTGTGGTATAATTTCTATTTTGTCATTTTTCTTTCTTTGCTGACAAACTAACTACAAAAGAAAAATAGTCTTTAAAAAAAGCGAAAAATGGTAATTTTTTAATAATTATAAACTCATCATAAATTTATTGATACAATTAATTTGAGGAATGCTGACTAATATTAAAAACATCTCAAATACAAGTATGAATTATAAAAAAATAGAGTGTTAAATAGAATAAATTGATTGAGAATTAAAATTAACCTTTATAATAAAAAAAATATATATATATCAATCTTAATGTCTATTTTTAAAAAATCCCTTGGATAGTTATGTCAATAACAAATAATTAAGACTTTCATAAAATAATATTTTATAATAATTTTATTTAATGATATATTTTATTTGACTGTTTATCATTCAAATAAATGAAATAGCATTTGAGAGCTCTCTTATAATTGAATGTCTATCAATTCATATTTATGTCATGTATAATATATATTTTATTGATATTGATGATATGTCCATTTTTTTTAAAAGACAATCCACATTTACGTTGAAAATGCTTTAAATACTATGCAGTTTGAAATTTTATGTCTATGTCGACTACTATCTTTGTTTATACTAAATACTAGTTAATGTCAGTATAAATATATATATGATATAACTCCTTCTATAACAATTGAAAAAGAGAAATGTATCAATAACTTGATTATAACTGGATACATTAGAGGAAAACGAGTTTATGATATGTTTTAGTTACCAATGTGATACATTATGGAAAAAGACTGAGACTTGCAAAGCTTGTAAATCAATAATTGTACAATAAGAAATACATCCTAGGCTATATTAGAGTAACTTTTAATATTAGACGCTGCTTGTGATTGTGACATTAACAACGACTAAGATTCCCTAAACAAAATTCAAGGGCATGTCTCCCTTCAAGGCATTATTTTACGTAGTTTATTTTCTCTCAAACTCAAAAAACTTTCCAAGAAAATTCAAATGCAAACCATAACACGAGTTGACTTGTTTCTTCTTTGATAGTCTACACCTAACATTGACTACAATCCGATGATCACGTAACAAACATCTTTTCCAAAGCTATAAAAACGGTGGACCCCCCTTCCACGTGGCAGCCGTGATCAAAATTAGTTGACTACTATAACAATCTATCAGAATTTTCAGTGATAGAGACCAATGGGCATGGACAGACAGGAGTGCCCACAAGAAAGTCACTTGAAGAGATTAACTGAAATAAATGGACGGTCCAGATCAGTAGCCGACACCGTAATACGGTACATCGTGATCTCCAAGTAGACATAGCCAAATCTTTTACGTGGGTGTCTTCTAGTCATGGACGTCGCTCCAGTCTGCCATTCAGGTTCACGGACACAGGAAGGTGATAAGTTTGGATGCGACTCGAACACAATGGAATACGAGTTCTCATTTGATTTAAAGATATATTTTACTTGAATTTTTTTTTTTTTTTGAATTATACCTCTAACACTGAGGTAAATATCTATAGGAACCTTCTTATCTATCTTATCTAAAGTTTCGGAATAAAAGAAGTCTGCTCACAATTAATGAAAAAATTACCATTTCTGTTTGAATGTTTGAGCGTTGAACCTTGCACATATTATAATGTAAATGAGATTGATACCATTGTATCAGTCCACCACGCTCATTTGAAATTATTTTCAAACCATAGAAAAGATTATGATTTTATCTATCTTCATACACTTGAAAAACTAACAAATAAATAAATAGTTAGATTTCGAATGAAATATAATTTAAAAAAGAGAAAGAAAAAAAGAGGTTGGATGACATTGCAAACAAATATCTCAATCTATTATTTTTTTTTTCTAATTAAATAATGTGTTCGTGATTAAAAGACATGTTAAAGATTAAAGTTTTAACAAAGTACTCATTTTAAATTTTGCAAATTACTTTTAAAATCTTTAAGAAAAAAGTATAAAGGAATGATAATATCTTTGTTTAATTGATACGAGACATCTATAAAGTTTATATGATATATATATCATTAGTTTTAACAAATATAATCAAGGGTTTTATAGACCTTTACCAGTATAATAAAGCTACTCTAGTGATTCAAAAATAAAGTAAAACCATATCAAATTTTCTGTTAGTATTACAAATTTTTCCTGTTTAAGTTCATAAATTACTATATACCTTCACATATCATGTAATTTTCGTAATTAAAATGTTTACATGCCCAGTAAATTAGTATCATAAATTAAATTTTCGGTTAGTATATGTAATGGCTTTCAACAAAAAAAGTAGTATATGTATCATGAGTAGTATTTATATCCACGAGCACCAAAACCCCCCTGAATTGATAAATGTCTAAAGACTAAATCTGGTCCAGCCAGTCCATCAAAAAAAAAAAAAAAAAACTGGTCCTGCCATAGTGCCATTCCATCAATGCAAATTGTATTATACTCGAATCGGATCATAGATTGAAAGTGCAACGGGTCTAGAAAAGGAAATAAGAATTACAGATGCGGCAAAATACTTCTTTTGTGACTGTCCCACACCACTTTACAATCTTTATCACATGATATAAATTTTATACGCAGCCAAATGTATAGTATATTTTTCACCATAATTGTACCATATAATAAATTTTATCACGTAATGTAATTATAATTTCCAATGCAAATGCTTCCGCTGCATCCAAATTTCTCTCCAAGAAAGGAAGATGGATAGGCCACATGGAAATGAAATTTACGATCATGTTCGATAGAGGTTTTGTGTATGAAAACTGGTCGGTAGTCCAAGTTATCGGCGAAAGAGTCCAAAAGCATTCTTTGGATTTTATGGGGGCACGAAGAAAATAATCAAAGTCCAATGTTTCCACTCTTTTCCATGCATTAATTCCCCAAAATTCCACGTGCAAGGGTACGCGCTTTGACTTAAAAGGCAACGAGGCAATTGGCCCACTAAAAATGTCTCCATGGAGCCTAATCGAGAACAAGTACATTTCCAACTCTTTATTTTATACATTAATTTTGTGTTTGTTGATGCACCGGCTGTGCACACAAGAGACTAGACTCAAAGAAATGAATCTTAAATTGAGGTAATATTATTTTTAATTTTTTTTTTAAAAGGTAAAATATTGGTATATTATGCATTAGTTATATAATATAAGGAAAATTCGTATCTAGCTTTTTTGTTAGAAGTTGAAGCTTTGTTATTAGAATCTATAATTGTGTATTAGAGTAGGACTCTGTCTTATGCTAAAGATTTGTTAAGTCTGTTATATGTTAGTGTCATACAAACGAATTTCATAATCTAATTGTGATTTTTGCATATAATATGGTGATATTCAAATATTAGTTTGGGAGAAAACTATTATTTAGCTTGTAAATTGATTTAGTGATCAGAGAAAAATACATTTTTAAAGTTCTTAAAAAATGGGATGCAAGAACTTTTCAAATAATATTATACCATCCAAAATTTTACTCAAATTTATTATCCAAGTGATATGGTAAATTTATATGCAGCTACTGTATCATCAATATATCATCCTATAATTAATGTGGTTACTACAAATTATCTTGTCATATTATTTAGATAAAAATTTTAGATAATTTTTTTGGAAGCCAGGCATTATTTAAAATAGAAGAGATGCACGAGCAGAGAGGATTTTTTATCCGCACAATGCAACGTGGATGTACTTAGAAACTGCGTAGGTGTAGTTAGAAATCCTTCAAAATTTTGTGACGTTGGATCAAATCCAATGGGCTCCTAAGATTAAGCAACTCATTCTGTACCTAAGCCCAAGTTTATGGTATAGTGTTGTGGCCCGTGCAGCAGCAATGGTTATCCACTTGTCTTCGGTCAAAAGTATAATTTCATGTAAAATTATTTACAAAAGAGAGTTTTCAATTTTTTTTTGAACTGACAGCAGCCAAGCAAAGATGGCCGAGATTTATTTTATTCTAGATTAAGTGCTCGTATTTGTCTTAATTGAACATTATTATTGAGATTTGAACAACTGCTTTGACAATAATAGGATTGATACACCTTATTTATTTTGTGTTTTTTGAGTAACATGAAACTCAATCCTTTATCACAACTAACCAATAAAGTGTTAATGTATTAAGATAAGATTTGAATCCAAACACTAAATTGAAAAGGTTATGAGCAATATCTATATAATACAAATTTTGTTACTGTATAAAACTATGAGCAATATCTATATAAGAGTACGAGCAATATCTTTATAATATAAATTCTGTTGTATCACATATGGTTTATTTTTATTTTCTTTGGAACATTGAATTTATCGATGAACCTAAGTAATAGACTTGCATAGGAACAAAATTGTGAAACCGAAATATTTAACTCAAAGAGGCCTGGTGCTAGTTTGACACTGATTTTGGATAAGCTAAAATAAACTTATCTCATGGTTTTGGAAGGAAAAATTTTTGGTAAACCTTCCAAATCTAACTTTTTAAGAATATGTCCTATTTTGACCACAATTTGGCTATAATTTTTTACACGTCAATAAGATTATAACACATTGATAAATTGAGATGATAATAAGCATAAGTAGAGGCGAGAGTGGATTATTCGTCACTATTCCTCCATCCATATTGAAAACCAAGTAGTCATGGTAGTGACACATTGCAGTGACTGTGGGGTCATCATCCTAACGAAGGCTTGCGGTTGTGATCACTAATCTTTCTCTAATGTTGTGCGCTCTTATGGTTTTAGCCACAACTTCTTCGTCTAACCTTCATTTCACTCATTGTTTTTTTTTTTTTGGGTTAGCTAACATTTAAGGTTATATTTTTTGTGAAGAGACCATTTTTTTTTTAAAAAAAAACTAAGAAAATAACCGAAATACCCATAAAAGATGGTACACGAAATTGAACTTATAAGAAAAACATGCAATCATGTAACACATACAATGTATACAATCCTAAAAGTCCAAAACTAAATACAAACACTTTTGACACATGAAGAACAACATGATTGAACATGAACAAGCATCAAACCACGAGAACATGAGTACTTGTATCTTGGACTCTTCTTGTTAACCTTCTTATCTTGTCTTGATTTTTAATCATCATTATTTGGTTGTAAATCCTAATTCCTAATCCCCTAGAACTCAAAAATATATTCAAAAGCGTTTTTTCTCTAAATAAGTCAATTACAAATCATGAAACTTACAAAAAATTCAAAAAATATAAAATTATTACATATGACAAAATCATAAATGAGAAATTATGAGGATTAATTTAATTATTTAAATATAAATAATTTTATATTTTTATAATATAAATAGGGGAAATATGGATGAGCCTACCCTATTTTGGTTAGGGGATGAATTTTCAATTATATCCTCATCCCTAATCCCTAAAATCTCCCTCCAAATGGGAATGGAGATTTGGAGATTCGGGATCTATTGACAATTTTATGAGTGAAACTAGAAGTTTCACTTTATTAGGTACTCTAAACAGCAATAACATCACCCTATTTGAACTAAAAAATAAACATGCAAGCCCAAAATAACTTATACAAATATAAGCTCTAATTTCATCAAGAATCCTTAACCATAAATTTTAATCACCAATTAACATTTTATCATCTCGATTACCCCGAAAAAAAAAAAAAAAAAAAGAGTTATATGATAACACAACTCACATGACTAACTTTAAAATTTTGTTTTTATCTAGTTTTCAGTTTATTGGCCATCTAATTTTCGAGGACGCAAGAGTACATAAACTAGTCAAAAGTATTGAAAACTGCAGTTGATTTTATCTGATAAGTCTATCACCTCATATACTCCACTAATGGGGTGGAGGCTCTCCTTCAATCTTTTTCCATAATTTCGTGGTAAAGCAGTAAGGCAAATGGAGGAAAACTATAGGATAAGCCATTACATGCATTATAGATTCCCACATAATCATTAAAATAATATTGAACATTATGATCTTTCGAGCAAATTGAGCATTGCGTATTTTATTTATCTATTTTTAATAACGTTAATTTGGTTAATTTTAGTCTCAATGCTTAGTCAAATTAAAAGTGCTAGTACATAATTGTTGATATCATTTTTCATTGTTTAAGCAAACTCAAATTTAAACACTAATAATAAATGACTGTCAGTTATTACAACAAACAATTATTAGTTGTTACAATAAATGATTACCAGTTATAACTGAACAAAAAAAAAAAAAAAAAGGAATTAAATCCATGATTAAAATTTATGATTTAGTCAATATGTTATAACGATAGAGGCCTTTCATTAAATTTAATTATTTTCTACTTTTGAATTGTTGCATCATAAATAATATTCAATGTACTCAACAAATGAAGATTGAAATGGCCCCTGTACTGCAACAAAAGGGATGTTTCACAAATGACAGTGTTATCTGATCCTGACCTCTCATACTCTGATTCTGATCCCATCATGATGGCTTGCAAATGGTTCACAAAATTACTGTCAAGATCAAGACGATGGGTCGTGCTCGTGCATGACTTCCCTGAAACGGGTGCCATTAAGATAGCGGCCATGAGATTGTAGATATATCCCCACTTTCAATTTATTTAAATTCTTGCGTCAGCTTATGTCCATGGTGGCCGGCCATTTATTAATCAATTTAGTTTATTTCCTTTAGTTTTATGATATGACATTACTAGATTTACATAACTCATCATCAGAGAACAGTACTCTATCATTACTTTCATTTTAATGATTTGATTCTTTTAATTTCAAGTCATAAATAAGGTAATTAAAATTAGATTCCATAAATTATATTGTGTATGTTCAAATAAGATTTGTGGTCATTAATTTTTGACTGAAATTTTCAGTCAATAGGAATATTAAGTATATTCTGAATTAAAAAAATATGCAAATTCCACTTCATATTATGCTGATGCAACTTAGGGGGATATCACGTGGTCCCAGCCATTATCCCAATCATTGGTTTACAGAGAAATTGTTCAATTGTTCAATTTTTCTTTTTCTTTTATATTATCAATGTGGAATACGGTGAATAAAAGGCCAATAATAAAAGTGGAAAGTGAACCTCAAACGCTGCTCTCTTTGTTAAATCATTCTAAATTGATTATGATTAGTAGGGCTGCTTGCCTTTGACTGATCAGCAGTGTCTCCTACCACTAAAGAAAGCAAAAAAAAAAAGAAAAAAAAGAAGCATATCTCCTTTAAATCCCCACATAAAATTAGCCCTGGAAAAAGCTTTCTTGGCTAGCTGATCAATAACGTCTTCCACATATAGACATAGTTTAAATGCAATAGATAACTTCATTAGGCTGTTATTATGTAGAACCCTCACCAGAATATCATATTTTGCTTTCTATTATTAGTAAGTAAACGTAATATAATTATAACCTCCAAGCTTAATCAATCAATCATAATTAGCAACAGATATCTTTGATCATGATAAGCCACCTCTCCCCACCATCCCAAAACAATGGGACACCTTTTCTTTAACTCCATTCAAGAGTCAGACGAAGCTTCTCCTCTCTCCACCACACCACATTTCATTAATGAATTTTTAACTAATTTAGTGCAAAACTAGAACAATCATCATCAATGACATCAACACAACACAACCATATAATGCAACATACAGTTAAATTTAATTAATCGATTAATTATTTGTTTCAATATCTAATGTTAATCCTTGCCCTCATAAAATATAAAAAGCTAATAACATTGTTGTAAGACTTGAATTAAAAAACCTTATCATTTCACTTAATAAATCTTATCACTCTAGCTCCCACTTATTATATTTCTAGAAAAACATTAGATCTCAGTCCTCCTCACACCTTCCTTCTACCGTAGTAATAAAATGATGAAGAGTACAGAAAATTTTCTAAACCATTTCTTATATTGTATAGTTGTGCTTCACAAATTTTACGTTCAATATCAAATCATAAACAAACATATGTAATAGAACTAAATAGTTTGTTTAAACAGTAAGTTGGAGAAATTTTCAAGTAAAAATCAATGAGTATGAGCACCAAAACTTGGTTTTCATTCTATGGGACCATTTGCACCGCATATAGAGTTGAAACGTAGAGAGAGAGAGATGGTGAGGTGAGTGGGAAGGCCATAAATGGGTGGTGTCCACGTCACACTGGTTCATCTTTTTGGCAACTCAGCTCTTTTTATCTTCACTCCACTACAAGAAAAGCCCTTAAAGCAAGGAATTAAGCCACCGTTTTGCGATTAAAAAATTTTTTGTTAGAGAAAAATTCTTTGTTTTTTGCATGCTGGATACAGTGCTAACATCACCACCACACATATAATGTTGTTAGAATTAGAAAGAGCAGAGGCATATGATGCCAGATTCCACTTTTAAATATCTGATCTCCTTTACCATTTGTTTTTTAGTGTGCTATATTGTGTATGTGTTGTGCAAGTTGTCAATCAAATCAAATGCTTTGAAAGCTATATATGGACTTGGAAGAATTTTAGTATTGAAAGCAAAGAAGCTAATAAGCTGAAAATTTTAGTATAGATTTGTGGTCCTGTAAATTACTAGGAACATGAGATGGTGGTTCCAATTCCATATCATCGATTTCTCTGGATGCGGTTTATATTTAATAAGGACACGTCTGCATTCCATTAAAATTATAAGCTTTTTCAAATTCCTTCTATCTTGGTTTTTGCAATATAGAATCCATGTCAATTAAACTAATATATAATAGTTAATCTTGTAATTACAAGGCATATTTCATTCTATTGTACTTTCCTTTGGCAATATTTTTTTAAGGGATAAACCAACTTCCTCTCATATAGTCTGAAGTAGTCACTAATTAACCCATTATAATTTTAAAAAATCTCATTTTATTTTCTATATTAACTGTCATTATTTAAATCATCAAAATATTCATGTAGTTTTATCTTCCATATTAACAATCAAACTTTGATTTTTAAAGTCAATTTTAATAAGTATTTTTGGATATTTTCATATACTAGATGAGGTATTTGATTTATTTCATAATATTGGAAGATTTTGACATTATGTCAAACTACAAGGAAGAAAAAAATAGGATTATCCCTTCTTTTTATTTCATTGGATTAGGTCTAAGCAACCCTTTTTATGTGTTGAATCTCTCTAGATTTATAAAGGGCGGGTGTAAATACCACCCAATAAGTTAGTCTTTTGAGCTTATTGAATACACATAACGATGATAACTTGAATATCTCTAATTTATTGTGAGTCCTCACATCATGCCAAACGAATTCTAGGTGGATTTGGGTCAAGAGTAAAGGGTCGATTAAGCCTTGAATTTATAATTCAAAGGGCATCATGTGATAAGATGGTATAGTGCTCACCATGTAACATATTAGTCTTTTGATAATTGGTTACCATGGCTTGCCCATAAAGAAGAACAAAGAGCTTTATGGAATGCAAGTTTTGGTATCTCTTTATAACATTATTCAGTTAATTTAAGTTGAATCGTGAATAGCTGGAGCCTGGAGATTGATTAATGTACAAATAGAACTCTTTCACAGAATAAAAATAACATATTCTTAGGACTTTACCCTTTTTTTTTTTTTTAATAATAGGTTCTTTAAAGTGAGTTTCTTTAAGTAGTATATATTATATAAATACACTGGGTACTTAGACACAACTCTACCGTCCATCTTCAGGAAAATTCGAAAAGGTATATACTGCCACACGGCAGCTACTAATATTTTTCTACTGCATTATTGCAACTCTAATTTGATATAGAGAATAAGATCAGGCTGAAATGACGCGGATTTTATTCTAATTCAAGGATTATTATATCATTAGCAAAAACACTTGAATTCTTTCTGATAAAATTTTAAAAAGATTTTTTTTCTTATTTAAATTTTTTTTTGAACATATCTATGCACTACTATACTAAGGTTATGTCTGGGATTGCTAGAACTTAAAAAATAATCACTTATAACTTAACTTCAGAAATAATCAACTTAAAAAAAGAGTTAGTAGGTGTTTTGTAAATTAAATTCAAGAATAATCAATTTAGTAAAAAAGTAAAATAAGGATAGTAAATATAAAAATTTGTTTTAAATGAAAAATTAATGTTATTTAAATAGGGTTTTAATATTGGTATATATATGGATGCTTATATTAATATATAAATTTTTAAATTTAATTAATGGGTGTGTTAATAATTTGGGTGTGAAAATCGCATTTGTGAGTGACCATATCTACATTCTAATGAACTATATTATTAAACATGAGGGCATATAGTTATTTTTCTAATGAATTGGAGAGGACAGTATGAATATTTCAAATAGTAAAAGATTAACTTCTTCGATAATTAGTTTCCAAAAGCAACCAACTTTTCGAAAAGTTGATTATAAAATAATCATGTTATGAAATAAATCGATTATGAAATATTTACCAATACTTTCTTATTCAAAACCTTTTTCTTTTTCTTTTTTTTTTAAATTTCTTATTCAAAACTTATGAAATAATAAGTTAAGGCAATATCAGATGCACCCTAAATTTGTTATGAGGACCTAAAATTTAGAAGAGGATCCTAGCTCACTATTAAAAACAATATTAAACAAGTTATAAACCTCGGCTACTCTTAACTAAGTAGACATGCTTTCGTTCATGAGTGAACAATGTTTACACAAAATTAAAAGAAACGCTTCATTTTGATTAGATGAGGTTGAGTCACTAGCACGGCCAGTCGCACCCATTTCTCTTTCAAGTCTCAACTTACAATAATTGAAGTAACATTATTCAAAAAAATAAAGAAAAAACAATTTTTTTTTGAGCTGAATGTCCAATTGTCTGTGGAGTCTTGATGTTTCCAATACAGCCCATGTCCCTTAAACCCTAAACTGCAACCCTTATCATCAGTAGCACCAAGGGCTCACCATCTTCTTCTGAGCCTATATTAAGAATAAAATTCTTAGATAATGTCTCATTCCATTTTCATTGTTACTGGAGAGAAAAGGTTACTTATATGACACCTAAACAGTTCTATTCCCTGCTCTTCATGCTTTTGTCTTCTTGTACTTTTTTCCTCTCCTTTTCTTTTACCACTTAGTTTATATCTCTGGCCTTTACTAAAGTCAAGGGACACGCCCATCATTTCATGATCAAAGTGGATGGAAGAGAACGAGATCTAGCAACTTCCATTTTTAAAACTTATTCTTCTTTATCCAATCAATCCTCCTGTTGGTCTTCTTTAAGAGTTTATATTCTATTTTTTCCACTTCAATCAATAAGAATTGCACCATATGTAATACAAAAATGCAAATCTTTCATACAACTATACAAGGTGTGAACTCTATTATATGAACAAATCTTTACTTTCATATTCGAATTAGTGATCATTACCATTGATCCCCACAACTGTCTTATATCAACAAACATCGTTAAAATTGTTAAAAAGTTGTTTTCTAAACTTATAGATAAAAGCTTAACAACAAATTTTAGATTTACCTGGTCCTTTACTTATCATCATCCAAGGTAATTAGATGGCAAAATTCTCATTCAGTTTAACAATCATCTATATCAAGTTATCCCAAATGGTCCTTTACATGATAAATATGTTTCATTTTTTATCTAACAGACTTTAAAACAATGTTTATATCATATAAATTCTAAAAGTTCAAAGAATTCAAAACACACATTAACAGTACTTATGCTCTCGCAATGCTTGATTTGCTAAATAATATGATGAAGATCATATCATATATATGACAAAGAGAGCTCATTGTGAAAGTTACATCCACATATCACCTTTTTTTTTTTTTTGGAATTTTGTTATTTTCTTTAAAAAAAATCTGATAAGTAAAAAAATCAACAGAACGATCACTTGGTTTGATTATTTCATTATAATGGCTGACATCGAGATGCATATAACTCTAAGGTGGTTATCACAACACACCGGAGCACGCGCGCAACACATGTACGGTGAAGATTCAAACTCATCATATTATAGTCACAAGACACAGTCCCCAACATCCAATCCTGTGCTGTATAAATATTAGTGGCGTACAACTAGAACTCTTCGCAGCAGTAAAAAGAGAAAAATAGATTTGAGCAGGAAAGACAGAGAGAGAGAGTGAAAAACAGACACACACCCAAGTGATGAAAATGGTTCAAGAAGAGGTCAGAAAGGGTCCATGGACAGAACAAGAGGACATCCTCCTGATCAACTTTGTGCACTTGTTTGGAGATCGACGATGGGATTTTATAGCCAAAGTTTCAGGTTTGAAGGTGGAGGGAGACAAAATAAAATAGGTAAAATCGGCGATTTCCTCCCGAAGCAAACCCTTTTAACCACCTATGTTATGAATTTTTGGTTGTCATATAGGTTTGAACAGAACAGGAAAAAGTTGCAGGTTACGTTGGGTTAACTACCTGCATCCTGGTCTTAAACGAGGCAAGATGACTCCTCAGGAAGAGCGCCTCGTCCTCGAACTCCACGCCAAATGGGGCAATAGGTTTGATAATAACATATGTATATGTAGTATAATTTTGACTAACTTTTTCCAACTTATAAAATTCGGTGAATTGGGTTTTTAAAGTAGATTTTGGTTGTGCTTTTTTCCTTTCGGTTATATGATTTTGTGATGATACAGGTGGTCAAGAATTGCCCGGAAGTTACCAGGGCGAACTGACAATGAGATCAAGAATTATTGGAGGACTCATATGAGGAAGAAGGCTCAGGAAAGAAAAAGGGCTGTTAATTCTCCTTCTTCTTCGTCTTCGAATTCAAATTCTTCACCATCATCATCATCAACTGAGAATTCTTCTGAAACCGGAAAGGCTAGCTTCTATGACACAGGAGGGCCTGATGACCAAGCTGTGATTGCTTTCCCTGGAAGCAAGCCTGATGACAATCAGGGTGTTGAAGGGTATGATGAAAAGGGGTTCTATTCAATGGATGATATATGGAAAGATATTGATCTCTCAGAGGAAAAAAACATGATCAAACCGGTCAATGACTGCAGGTTTTCTGGTCCTCCGATTGCTTCTCCTCTATCCTGGGAAGATTGTACCTGGGATGACTCGCTATGGAAAATGGACGAATTCGAAGAAAGTAAGACTGTGATTCTCCCTCAAATGGATCCTTTTGTTTCCTTCTATGAGTATGGAATTGGAAAGGCAAATTTAACTGGCTAACTAGTTAAAATTTAATTTATTTAAATTTGTTTATATTAAAAAAAAAAGAAGAAGCTATAATTATGTAATAAAATCTCTAAGGAAGCTCTAGCTCTAACCTGTGAAATATTAGGGTTTTCTCTAAGCCTTCTGATGCAGTTCTCCGTTTGTATCAAAAAAGTCCCAAGGCAGGCATATCATATCACTGTAATCATCCACATCTTGTATGCAGCTTTTGCCTTTTTTAGTGTGTGTTTCTGCTTTTCAGAGAGGAAAGATAGGGCCTTGATGAATCTCCCCTCTTGACGAGATTTGGGATCTTCATGAATGTAATATGTATAATACACCTTTCAAGCTTTTATTTTCAACTATTTCTGACTTCTGTACAGAATTTGAATTATTGTTGTTCTTTCTTCTTTAGCGGAATATATAGATAAATAGATAGATAGATTCACTTGCATAAATATCTTATCAAAAAAAAAAAAAAAAAAAAAACAGTTTCTGACAGCAGACCTTATTCAGTGATTGCAGAACAGTTAGCTAGTCAGACTGTTTGATAGGGAATGTAAGAATCTACCAGGAAAAGAAAAAGATTATAAAGAAAGTAAGAATCTTACATGAAAAAAAATTGCATTTCTTTCATATATGAGTGAGATACAAACAGATTCTAGTCATTTTCCAAATTCGTCATGACTCATTTGAAAATTTTAAAACTTTATGTAAATATTTCGCACTATTTTCCAAATTTATCATAATTCATTCGAAAATTTTAAAACTTCATACAAATATTGTGTCAAAAAACTTTCTTAAAAATTTATAAAATTGATAAAAAAAAAAAAAAAACAATCCTATTGAGACTGACTGTACTTTTACCCAATCTCAATTTAAAGCAATCACATCACCAATAATTTAGTGGAGAAAAATAAAGTAAACATTATGCAGGATTGACTAGGATGGATCCGATTTTCAAAAAGTGAATTGGGATGATATTCGGCAGAAAATTTTTCTAGTTTTTTTTTTTTTTTGGTTGGGAAAATGGTCCCAAATGCATCTGATTTTGAATAGATACTAGAGATTAGTGGTAGCCCATGCATCTGACTTGGATTCTCCTGGAAATAGATACCAGAGCTTAGTGGCAACCCACCGGAATCCAATACCATTTATTTGATTAATGCAAATCTGTGGCTGTTTTTATCTTTGTTTTTAGCTGATCGAGAAAGCAACACAAACAGTATAGTTTTTTTTTTTTTGGAAATATAACACAAACAGTATAGTTTTAATATTATATATAAGAGAAAGGATCAAAGAAATTAGAGAAAAGGAAGTAAAATGAATGGACATTATCATTTGATGAAGCATGATGTTGATACAGATCAATCATATTACTGGGTCCAACCCACCAAATCCAAATAAACCCAGCTCCAATAACAATTGATTTGAGGCCATCCAATCCATTGGAGGAGCCAACAAACAGACAATAAAAAAAATAAAAGAGGGGAAATTTTCAATTGGTTTAAAATGTACTAATGCATGTCTCTATGTCACCTTAATAAGTCTACCTAAAACAAGATTCAAAAAACAAAAAGTCCACCGAAAATAGATTAAAAATTGTGATGGAAGTTGATGTGATTCATTAGTATGATTTGTTGAGACACGTGTATAAAATTGTGACACCATTGATTGTTGATCGTTGTTCTCTTTCTATCAAACAAGAGAGTAACAAAATTTAAAGAGAAGGAATTTGATTTATCGTATAAAAAGAGAAAGGATACTGGTCCAATCAACTTTGTAAGGAGATATACCAAAGAAAGTTAGGTCACATTAGATGGATTTAAGCTAATTAGTACATTTGGTTAGGGGACAGCCCACACAAGCATGAAAAATCTTCTCACACAAATTGACGAGGGAAATATTATTGTTGGGTATAGAGTCAATGTCATAAAACATAGAGACTATGGTATCTACTAATGACGCCAACAACCAGCTATCTGTTGAATTTAATATAACAGCAAGCTATCAAATGCTTCTATCATTTGATGGAAGCATTTTCTTTTCCAAATAAAAAGGATAAGTATAATTTCTTTACGAATCCAAGACAGATATCCAAATCCATAAACTATAATACAATAATATTTACTCAAATTCAATAGGTTTCAATGAAGCCAAATGGATTTGGGACATGAGTTTTTGTTCATATATAAAGCCAAATGGTGGAATTGCATGTTCGAATACTAATCAAGAGGTGAAAAATGAGAGTAATTCACTTGTTAAATTCTCATTTTCTTACTATGAAAATCCAACTTAATCCTAACAAAGTGAAGGATTCATTCTTCATCATGAAGTCTCTCTCATCTACTAGAGAGAAAAAACTCTCTCATCTAACGGAGAAAAAGAACTTCATAGAAGTTGTTCAAACGAAAACTTTCTCATCTAATTGAGAAGGAAAATTTCGTAGAAGTTATTCTCCTGGTTTGATCTCGGTTTGGTTTTTTTTTTTTTTTTTGCCTTTCTCTTCGTCTATTCGTCTATGTTTTCCTTGTTTCTCTTCTTCTCATCTTTAGCTTTTTTAGTTTTTGGGGGTTTTAAGGGTGGATACATACTGGATCCACTCCTAAAAATCCAAAATGACCTGACTTTGTTTGTAAATATTACAAGTTTAAGTGAAGATTAGCAACTCCAAGTCTCTTTTTTGGTCAACAGTAGTGATGGTTCTTGAATGGTTTCATTGAGTTAAAGCATTGTAATCAAGGGTTTCAAAGTTGTATTAGGGTGGATTTATTCAAGTTTGGCAAGGAGATCTGATTGTTATATGGGAAGAACTAATGCATCGTGTCCTATTCCCAGATAGTAGAAGCTACTCTCTTTTGGGTTTAAGGAAATAAATTTGTATAATCTTTTGTGTTGTTACTGATTTTTATTTATGTTTTAGTTTTATGTGTTAGTTTAAGTTTTAGTTGTTATGTGAATTGTCTGGATCTTATAGGTGTTTCGTTATTCCCATAATTAAGTATCGCTTGACATTCAATCTAGCCATTCTTATTTGTTTCTCTTTTGAGGATGAAATTGTTGCATTGAGAATGTTATTATTGTTCCAAGTTTGGTTGGATATTGGTGCTTGTAATCCGTGGTTCCCATATTTGGAATAGTTTAATGAAACTTCTAATATTTCAAAAAAAAAAAGGAAAGGATTCATTGCGCTTGTCTTCTTCATTTTCCATTATATATATACATATATATATATGTAAACACTTGCTCAATCTAGTAAATATATGCTGACTAAAAAGAGAAAAATGCATTACAAGCAAGAAGAGTTTTAGAACACTTTGACTAGTTGTATGTATCTGCTTTGCTATTATCCATTAAATGTTTAATTATTAATAAATAATAAGGCAAGTTGTTTTTTGTGCAGCCCCGATTCACCTTATTCTGATTTTCAATTCCCAACTTTATTTTTGGAATGCAAGTCAACTTTATCAAAAGTTATAGTGATCAAAACGAACAATTCAATAACAAGATGATCTATATCCATGCACATAATGATATAAATACTACTGTAATACAACTCGACTAGTAGTTTCTCATTTTAATTGTTATTTCTTTTTTATCCATGATGTTAGACTTTTTATAATTTATCCATTTTCTTTCCTTTTTTTCTTTTTATTATCAATTTAGAAATTGAGAGAGAAAGTCAGACAGATAACACATGTATTAATCCTATTAATACATGTGTCATGCCTTATCAAAATCCATTTCAATTTTTGTTTCGTATTATTTGATTCATGATCAATGAAAAAAAAAAAAAAACCGAGATAGAATAATATTAAACAAATGAGAGATAGCCTAATCACATTGATACTGCTGTGATGGGCTTATAACTAATCACTTCAACTTCATCGAAAGTTTAGGTTTAAAAGAGAAGTATACATATCTACCTTTTAAATAATTTATAGCAATTTCTTTGTTCTTTTCATATTTAAGTGATGACATTTTCATATTTATGTTAATTGTACATATTTAATCTTATACATGATATGGTGTATTAATTATACATTAAGATATTTAAAAATAGGGAAATCTCACCAAATCCCATTCAAAACTAAATTAAGTATGTATTGCATCAATTGACTCGACGCGATATGGTGTATCAATTATGGACCTAATTTATTTTTTTAAAAAAAAGGGACAAAATTACTCATACTTTCTTCTAATTTTATACAAGTTTATTGGTTCTTATCATATTTGGAGTCAAAGGACAACAGCTAGTCTTAAAGAGTCAGATCAGATCTGGACAAATAATAATCAACCAAACCAAATAAATAAAGGAATATCTCTAAAGACCGACTGTAGTTTGAAAAAATCTCATTTTTTTCTATACTAATTTTATGTTTATTCAAAATCCCCCATGTGATGTTAACAAATTAACATAAAGTTTGATAAGTACATACTATATAAAAAAAAATTTGCCCCCAATTAAAAAAAAAATTAAAAAAAAAATTATAGAATAATATTTAAAAATAAAAAATTACAATTTGATAAAAAAGATTATTGAAAAAAAGGTAAAGGTTCGACTGTCCATTCAATTTGGATGAAAAATGAAGATCCATATTGAATCTCTATCAGACATAGACTCCATTCATAGCCAATCTTTAAATCCTTCAACTTAAGAAACTCGTCCATCTCCATTTCTCTCTCCCTTCTTTTTTCTCTCCGCATCTGGGTTTTCAATCATTGAGAACCTAGTAATCAACCCTAACCATCATCAACCATCAACTGAATCAATATCAACCATCAACAATCATCAACTTGCCCAAAACAATTAGCAAAATGGGAGAGAGAAAAGGGAGGAGAGAAGATGAAAGAAAGAAAAATAGAGAAGAGGAGGAGATGAATATTGAGAGGAGAGAGAAAGGGAGAGGGGGAGATGATGGTAAGGGTGGTAAGTGGTTGATGGTTTTGGTGAGAATGAGGTGAATGAGGGTTTTTGGGGTTTTTCTTTTGTTATTTTATATTTTTATATATTTTAATATTATTTAATTTATTTATTAATTTATATTATTATTTTTATATATTTTGATATATGTTTAATAAATTTTATTTAAATTGAGTAATGCAATTTTCTTTTTTCCTGTGAAGTCAAATCGTCAATATTTCAACTTAATGGAATCTATGATAGTAAAAGGTATTTTACATATTTACATTAACGATAGGGGAGATTTTAGATAAAAATGAAACTAATGTGGGAAAAATGAGATTATTTTAAAAAACGGGCGCTCTTTAAGGATTTTCCAAAAATACAAACCTAATGCTATGGGCTTGTTCCGAATCACAAATGAAACGGGCCAGCGGCCCATCAAACATAATGGCGGTTGTTCGCAAGATTTAAGATTCTGTCAAAAAGCAGTAACTTCCTCCAATCAATCCGATCGATTGTCAACCCAACAGAAACATCACACGCGTTTGACAATGTCTCCATTGTCGAGACTCTATCTCTTCACTTACAATTCTCTTCAAGCCTTTGGTTGGTAATTTAACTAACTAACGAACTCACTATTGTCTCGTATTTTTTTGTCTTCCCGTTTGTGTACTCATGTATGTTTTTTTTTTAATTCGGTGTGGTGGCAGGACAACTTCTTTCTTTTTGATTTTGAGCAATTATTTGTCATCCAAGTCCGTCAATGGCGCTTATGCTTCTGCTGGAGAGCTCATCTGTCAGTTTTTTATTTAATTTTTTGTACTTTGTTTCATGAATTACGAGAAGATTTTGAAGATATCTAATGGTCAATTAGTGTAGCTTTTTTAGTTTTTCATGTAGTCTACAAGTGATATTTATTGATTGTTATTTTTTTGGGCTCGGATTCAAGGTTGGTTACAAACTTTGTCATTTTTGGAAGTTTTACATGGAGCTATAGGTGAGTAAACATGTCATATTGGACTATATATGTTTTTAAATTGTAATGGTAATGTGATTTGGAGTTTTGGCCTGATTCTGCTTTTTGCATTCTAGGTATCGTTTCAAGTGGAGTGTTGTTTCCTTTGATGCAATGGGGTGGAAGGACTTTTGTTTTGTTAACAATTGTTCGAAGAATTGATGAGGTTCTTGATAATGTTATCCGATTCTTATTTTTCTTCTTCGTTATTGAATTATGTTCACTTAAGTTGAAATTTATGCACATAGTAAACTATCATTATAGTCATAATTTAACCTCCATTAAATTTGTATAGGTGCAAGAGTTGCCATCGGTTTTTATAACTTTTGTGGCTTGGAGTTTATCTGAGGTGAGTTGATTCTTTCCAAGCTTACCAAAAGATTTGGTAATTATCTGCAAATTTTATTTTTTGTCCACTAAAGAATTGGAACTTTAGCTTGTAATGGTGTTGTCTATTGGTTGAAGTTTTGTTGTGATTTAATATTTGAATAAACTGTGATGCTGCGTGAATGGAGCCTCACGCTTCATTTCAAAATATCGAAACTGAAATAATATAGCATGATGGGGTTTTGAGTAACAAAGCTCATATTTTTGTTGCCCGTGAGCATTGAGATAATAAGTTTCGAAGTTTCATGAACCCTGTCTTTGTATGGAGTGAATGTCCTTTCTTCCTTTTCTTCATGTGAGTGTGTGCTCATGTGTGTGTGTTTAGCAGTTATGATGTAGTCTCTTTCTATCATTCTGCTTTATATCTGTTTTGTGATTTCTTTTTAGTCTATCACAGAGCAGTTTTTAGTAGGTAATTGTTCACATAAGTTTTCAGTTCTATCTCCATTTTGGCTTTATGATCTTAATGGTCTAAGTTAATAATATGATCATCTCCTCAATTCAGGTAATCAGGTATCCGTATTATGCTTTAAACTGCATTGGAACTTGTCCATCTTTGATCACCTACCTCAGGTTTTACTTCATTAATTTATTTTCCACATTATCACATAATGCTAGCAAAAAAACACATAATACACATAGCACTGAGTTGTACGTAAGCAGAAGTTGATTTAATACATTACTAATATTATATAATTATTATCCCTTTTGTAGGTACACTGCATTCATTGTACTGTATCCTATTGGACTTCTTCCTGGTGAAAGTGAGTCCATGATTTCCTATTCAGCTCGTTCTTATGCATAGTTGATTCAATGAAATAATAACATCAGACTCCATCTCTTCTCATTTTTAATTTAATTTTATCTTATGATTAATTTGTTACTTTAACTGGTTGTCATGTGTATCGCAGTGTGGCTCATGTATGAAGCACTTCCATATATAAAGAAGAAAGATCTCTACTCAGATTACTTTGCTGCACTCCCCTTCAGCTACTACAATTATGTGAGGGTAAGTCTGATTTTTTATGTGTGCTTGGGAGGAAATTTCTACTTCGTTTTACATAGATCAGGAATCTGAATTCATTTTCTCTTAACATTTCTTTACTCAGGATATGAAATATTGCTCACTTTGCAACATTTCAATCAAATGACTTTTAACTTGCAACTTAAGCTAAAGTTGGGAACTAGGTGCACCACTCATCTGGTAGCACCCTGCCTTGGCAAGGACGAATTTTGGAAATTGTCATAATTTTCCATGTTGGTTCAGTTCGTTGATATAATCTAACTACTTATGCTATGAATATATAATTGGACCCTCACTTGTTTGCCTAAACTTGATGGATAGAACTGCCTACCTTGATATCAGAAAAAGTTTCATTTCTGTCAAAAACCTTAATGCTTGAACGTATCAAGGATTTTGTAAATTAGAAATTCTACTCCTATTAAATTTAGTCAAATTCAGTATCCAAAATGATAGATCTGATGACCTGAAACTAACTTCATGGAGCGCTTGTTATAAAAGGAAGCTCGGTTTCAGTACCTATTCAACTTGAAATCTGTTCTTCGTTGGGGACTTATTTCGTATATATACACTGCCGTCCCCATAACCTGACACAACAAACAATACTTGGATGCTGAACAATGCCAATGATCTGGAATTCCTAGAAACTAGGTTCACATTACATGTGGATAAAAGTGAGCCGCAGAGTGGATCAAATACATGAATATGCACAGCATTTAGATCCACCAGAAAATATGTTGAAGGAGCCCTTCCATGCATACAAGCTTCACACAAATATATGACTTATGTATTTATACTTAAGAGTTCCCTTGATCAGCTGTCTTCATAGTAGTTAGAACATGTAAAAGATCCTGACACTTCTCAGCCCATTGACCCCTAAGCAAAGGAGTTCAGTCTTGCGGAACCAGTGAGAAAATTCTTAAAGTGATCACATGCTAATTAAGTGAGACAAACCTGCTATGGTAATTTTGGAAGTACATCAAGTGCTTGTCGGATTGCAAGAACTAGAAGCCTCAGAGATTTGTCCCAAAGATTTTATGGGAGTATAGAACTGTTGTACGATGATAATTAAGCAAAAAGGTTGACTTCTATATTTAACTATGATAGATTCATTGTCACTGGCAATCACCAGTTACCTTGATGTTTTGTGAAATTTCATCAAGACTAACATATTTAACCATGTTAGTCTTGATAATTAAGCAAAAAGGTGACGTCGTTCAACTTTATAGATTCATTGTCGCTGGCAATCACCAGTTACCTTGATGTTTTGTGAAATTTCGTCAAGCAACTGATTGTCCTATTAGAATCTGTAGAAGCCATGCTGCTTTCCGTGTTGTGAAGCATTTTGTGACTAAATCCGACCAAGAGTTCATTTTTGTTGTTGCTGTTAATAGTTTACAATTCCAATCGCATTGAACATACTATATCATTTGCACACCTTGAGTTTCGTAGGTTTACATGCTGTTATTACTATGTTACCTTTTAGTATTAATGATGCTTCCTGAATAATACCAAAATGTTCCTGTTCTCATATTTTGTTGCTATGACAGGTATCTGCAACTATTTTTTTGTGTATACTCGTTGAGTTTCAATCCTCTGATTGGGGAACTGTGTTTCTTTTCCTGCTCTATGATCATAACGCCTGAAAGTTTCAATGTCTTGATACAGGTTTTGCTTGTGTGCTACCCATTCCTCTGGTTGAATCTTTTCCTATATATGTTGAAGCAACGGCGGTCCAAACTGGGTAAAAGCCACAAGAAGAAGCAAAAGTGAAGGTTAGAGCTCTTCAGTTATAAGTATCCGATTGATTGTTAGCATCTAGTAAATTTCAAATGGTTATAATCCTCGAATATTGCAGGATATAACCTAGCAGCTTGTACAAGGAAACGACCGCATTGTTTCTTCCTTAAGCCTAGAAAACGAACTATTTAAATCAGATGCCCGATAAGTGATTATCAGCATCATCTTTCATTGTAATGCTCGGATTTAAATATTTTAGAAATTAGGATTATATTGTTTGTAATTGTACGACTTGAACATGCTAAGAGTCTGTTCATAATTATTGTTAATTCCCAATTACACTAGTGAATGTGACCTCCTATATGTATCTCCATATCTCTAGTGCTGCTATTTTAATGGTCCCATTATTTGGTTTAAATCCTGACACATCAAAGGACAGTATCAGGGCTCAGACCAAGGTCATTTTTCCTTTTTGTAGCAGTCTACGGCTGCCAACTTCTTTTATAGTTTTCTTATTATTTTGTCATAATTTTTTTTTTCTTTATTTTTCTTTTTTTTTTATAGCACACTAGTAGTGGTCCAGATGCCTTAAAGCACCAACTGATTTGTGGTTTTGTACTTTGGAGCTATCCAATCTGTTAAAATATAGTTCTGGCCTCTAAATTCTGTAACTATTTGAACTGCTGTAATCAAAGGAAATGCATGCCTACCTAAACCTTGAACAAAGAAGCAGAAAATAAAGAAACACCGGACAAATGATTGAAAAACACAGAGAGAGAGAGAGAGAGAGAGAGAGAATTTCACAGAAATCAGCAACTAAACAAGGCCAGATAATACAATCAAACACCAAAAGTACCCACAATTTGAAAACCAAATAGATCCACCCAACTTTGAACCCATTTTTGCATCACTTTGTAAACAAAAGAGAGACTAAAGTCTTAAAAATCTGCTGATGGAAGCTGCTCATGAGTGCTTGGGGCAATGAAGAAGATGGAGTAGACAGTAGCCGCGATGGCTCCCCCGACGAATGGACCGAGCCAGTAGACCCAGTGGTTGTCCCATGTCCAGCTGACCACAGCTGGTCCAAAGGAGACTGCAGGGTTCATGGATGCACCATCGAAGGCACCTCCAGCCAAGATGTTGGCACCAACTATGAAACCAATAGCAATGGGTGCAATTGTTCCCAGATCACCCTTCTTTGGGTCCAAGGCCGTGGCGTACACTGTGTAGACCAAACCAAAGGTCATCACGATCTCGAAAACAAGCGCGTTCCATGCACCAACACCAGACGACAACCCGAATGCAGATGTTTCCTGTACCATACGTTTATGTATTATATTGGTTCTTAGAAGAACTGTTTTTGAGAATATATATATGTGTGTGTGTGTATATATATGTATTATATTATATTATATTAGTTGTAAGGGTGTTAAAATACTAACCAATCCACCAGTTGCAAACTTAAGAAGCAAGCAAGCAATCACAGATCCTAGGCACTGAGCAACCCAGTACACAACACTCCTGGCCAATGTAATGTGGCCGCCAACAAAGGCACCGAGGGTTACAGCAGGGTTTACGTGTCCACCGGAGATGTTTGCGCCGACTGACACCGCCACGAAGAGCCCAAATGCATGAGCAATTGATGCAGCCACTAGACCCGCCGGTGTGGTTGACCCATTATCAGTCAGCTTGTCTGCCAAAATAATTCTCATTTAGTTCATTTTTTCCAATCAAAATGACTATAAATTTTATTTTATTTTTTTTAATGTTCCCGATTCTAAAACCTTTTATATAGCATAACAAAACAAGTTAACTTCAAAATATATTAAGTTATTTTAATCTGAAATTTCTAAAACACTTAAAGAGATAAAATCATCGGAAGCTATTTTCATTTTTTCCCTTAACGATTGACAAATCATCATTTTTTTCCTATGAATTCATAAAACATCATTTTATTTCTTTCTTTTCTAATTCAAAGATTTTTATTTATTTTTTTAAAATTATCAAGGAAAAAAATAATGATTCATTAATTGTTAAGAAGAAAAATAAAAATAATTCTAAAAACTAATAAGAAAAATTTGAAATCTGAAAGGTGACTGAAGTAGTAGGCTTACTGAAAGCCATGCCAGAGCCTTCTCCAGCAAAAACAAAAATGAGCATAGAGATGAATTCAGCGAGACCCGCCTTGAGAGCATCGGGGTGGCCAATTTCTGCCGGAGATCCAATTGCAATTCTAGGCATTTTTTTTCTTCTAGGGGAAGTTTAATGTTTTAGCTTTGAGCTCTAGAGCTTATAATAGAAACTCAAATTGCTACTTGCTCTTTGTTGCTTCTTTGATATTTTTGCTTCACCTTAGGGGTGGTTATATATAGGGCCTTCAATGTTGTGTAACAGTTTGTAACCAGAACAGCCGGTAACACCGGGCAGCCACCTGTCCTTGTCTATGACAAAGTATATTAGACGGGCCTCCAAGTTGTTCCCGTTTTGCCACGTGTACGGCTTGACGTGACTTGGACCGGCCAATCGAGGGCTTTGATTGCTGACCAATAGTGATTTGCGTTGTGTGCCTGGGCCCCTCCAATGATTGCTGTTGCTTTTGGCTTGACCGACCATGTGATTATTTATAGGGTGGTGACGTGGACCATGGGGGTTAGTTGTGGTGCTGGCTTCATGATCATGCACTAATCAGAATTAATTTATGTAAATCAAAATTAGCTTTTTTGTGGGTTTAGTGGTGGTGATTATGTACTGGAGTGGATGATGGTGTCACAGCTCGGAGGATGATGCAGCCATCTGGGCCATCTAATTAGGAGTCGTGGGTCGACTAGGTGGACGAAAGTCATTGGTTGAGGGGCATGAAGTAAGCTCCATGTCATCGTTAGGTGCTTTTGAGTTGGATGGATTAGTGTCAGGTGTGATGATATGCTTGAGTTAAATTAATGGTCCAACAGGCAATAAATTATAATGTTTTGTGGAGTAAATTTGACTATTTTATTTTTAACTTGTTTATTTCATTGTGAGTTATGATTCAATTCAAATTGGTTTTATGTCAAAATCTTTTGCATGCACATGTTTTTAGATTTTTTTTTTTTTTTTTGAAGATGTATATGTGTTTAGATTTATATATTGATACATAATAACAAATGTGTACATGTATGTATATACTATATACTGTCATTTACTACTATGATTTTATTATATATTTATTGATTGAGTTATAGTGTTAATAATTATTATAAAGTTGACGAAGGAATGAAGTGTCAAAATCATCTAGTAATTGGTCACCCATGAAAAACGAACGATGTCATGTCCCAGGATCAAAAGCATGTCCGTATAATTTTCGTTTAAGAAAGGATTAATTCCCACAACTATTTCACTCAATAAAGCGAGGATCTTTGATATTAAAGAGAATTTTTGTTAATACTGGATAAGATCTTGTAATCAAAATTGCAAGACAATTTTACCCAATTAATTTATTTCCATACGTCAGTATAGCTAAAACTATCCAAATTAAATACTCTTAATAATTTGATTATAAATTTATTGGATCTCCTGTAATTTTATTGTTTTCCACTTAATAAAGCATAATTAACTAATAACAGGCCAAACTAAAGTAGATATATAATAAAGGCTATGAATTTGTCATTTCAAGGCGACAATAAACTAATACGTGGCCAGTATTGTCCCGTGATTATAGTATAATATAGAAGCACTTTAATCAACTATAGATATATACCAAAACAGAAGTCGATCATCACACTCGTATAAAAGTTAATTGGTCAAAAAACAAAACAAATGTGGATGACATAAGACAATTTTTTTTCTTAATCAATTTAGCTACTTTTTACGTGACAGCAGATCCGATCACTTGTTGATATATGCTATCTAGTTTTGTTACTTATTTTCTTATAAGAATAGTCTAACTATACTACATACATTGATTAGATCAGAGACAGAGGGAAAAAAAAAAAAGAAACTCTAATGAGTTCTTAATCTCGATTGTAATTAATTAGTAGTAATGTGGGGGAGAAGGTGGACTTAGCATTTTATTTAGATTGATAATTTGACAGTATAAGCATAAATAATTATCCATGGATTAGTCGGACCGACCTTCATCTTATTAGATTAATTATTTTAATTTCTTAATAATACATATTATTATAATAATCTTTGATTGTCATTCTTATTTATCTTATCCTGGAATATTATTCATCGAGTGTCGAATTTTCTACACATCAATGTCTACCATATCTCTTCTAGTGTCGAATTTTCTAAACATCAATGTCTGCCATATCTCTTCTCTTTTCTTGGATGTTTTTCAGCTTATAGTATGTGTTAGTTTAATATGGAAAATTCAATGGTCATCCAACAAATCTATAAGCAACTATTGGGACCTCGGCTCAATCATTCGCTCATTTATCCTTATAGGATTTAGATGTTTTTATCCCGTAGAGTATATAACGTCTTGAAGTTTTAATCTAAGACTTTAAGCGTCTTTTGGATATAAACCTCTTATCACCAAGATAAGTAGGTTTGTATTAAAAAAACACTTAAAGTCTCAGGTTCAAACATTATGACACTACCTACTCTAACACTGTGTTGGGATCTCAATGGTAGAAAGTTTACACTTAAAAAATACTTAAGATCTCGAATTCAAATCTTAAGACGTTATTTACTCTATGAGATAAAAAGATTAAAATTCTACGGAGATAAATGAACACATGCTTTGACTTAGGTTCCAATAGAAACAAAATTTAAATTATTTTTCTCGTGATAACCTGTTTGTTTCTTTGTTTCTTGGAAGAAGAATAACTTAGGGTGGCTGATACATATAAAATGTAGGCTTTTTTCTTGGATTGGATCGTGATCTGGAGTCTGAATCCAACTCATCTAGTCAAAATTAGAAAAAGTTGATGATTCACGAATTTTCTGACGGCTTAGAATTTATACGTACCAATAGATTATAGTAGCCATGGATTATATACATGAAGTATTAATTACTGGACAATATAGAATGAAAAAGGAAAGTTATAAAAGAGAATATGCCACTTATAGGATGACACATGTTATGGGTATTTTGGTGTTCATGAAAAAAGCCCAAGGATGAGGCCCAATGCATCGTTTTACAGGGAGAAGCCCAGGAAGTGCAGTCAAAATGGTTAGAAGTCAAAGAAAGGGATATAGTCATCCAGTAACTGGTATGTCCGAGCACACCTGATTATATAGTTGATCGCCTTAAAAACGCTACGCGCTTAGATTGACCATAAGAAGGTTTGACCGTTAGACAAAACATAAAGATAATCTACTCGAGATTAAAAGACTGCGCGACAAATGCCCTTTAGAAGTTATCGTAGCGATCAGGAAGTCTACTCGACTGCTCGATAGTCAGAAGAACAGTTAAATCTGCTCGATAGTGGAAGCGTCTGACCGTTGAAGTAATCTGCTCGTTAACACTACATCTGGTCGCCGAGACAGTCTGCCTGTCTAAGACGATGTCTGATCGCTGAATAGACTGTTCGTTAGAATTGACCAGTTGACCTTCTGGAAGGCGAATCTATTCAAATCAAGAAAGGAGTCAGTTTACCTATTTTTAAGCAAATAGAATCACGACATTTTGATAATTGCTATAATTGTGATAGAGATAATCTTGGAGAATATTATCTCAATTAATGTATATTATTTTTTGCCTTATCTGTAAGATTCTTAAACCGATTATAATTGTAACATCTCCATCATAAATAGGATATAAAATTCGATGTAAAGGGGAGAACGAAATAAATACAATTACTCCGAGAGAAAGAAGGAGTAATTATCGTGGATGTAAGCCATTGTTCTTGCCGAACCATATAAAATCTCGTTGTGTCCTGATTGTTTTGGTCTTGGTTATTTTTGTTTCGCTTGTAGTTTGTTATTTCGCAGGTATTGGGCTTGGAGAACCGGGTTGACCAAAATTTAGTGTCAACAACACATATTTGTGTTTGTGAGTTGAGAAGCTTTTATTTTATAAGAAGAGGTTTATTGTGCGTTTACTTCATTTGGAGAAATCGGAATAAGAATTGAAATGAACTGGAATCGAAATGACTTGAAATCGGAATGAAGTATCGGAATCAGAATAAGTTATTTACTTTAACTATAGAAATTAGAATCGGAATCGGAATCGGAATCAGCAATATTTCCATCGAGCTGTTTACTTTACTTTAGAATCGGAATGAATTAATTATAAGTTACAAAAATGTCATTGATAAAAATTATGGATTAATTATAATAGTGTATAATTTTTATTATAATATGCGGTTTTTTTAAATATCAAATAAAAAACTATATATTATAATAATAAAAACTGCATATTATTTTACTAGTCCACTAATTTTGTTGTAGTTTTTTATTATAGTATGCAGTTTTTTTATTATCAAATAAAAAATTATATGTTATAATAATAATAATAATAATTGTATATTATTTTAATACTCAACTATGATAATTAAGAAATTGGTGATGAAAAACCAATGATGTGCAATTTATTATTACAATATGTAGTTTTTTTTTTAAAAAAAAAAAATCAAATAAAATAATTTTTCTTTATTTTTTAAACAATGGTACAAGATACTTTTTATTTTGACAAAGGGAATGTGAATGAGATTCCCAAGTGGGTTGGAGGGAATGAGATTTCCATTCCACAACCCCAAATTGATGTGAGGCTCACACTTTCATTCCCATTACGGAATAAATTTTAAGCAAGTAAACACTATCAATCAATATCATTCCTCAATCCATGAAGTAAAAACATTATTAGTAATATTTTTACATTTTTGCAATTTTTTTATTTCGAACCGAATGAGTTAATGGTTTGCCAAGACTTTTGAAATTAAACATTACTCATGCGGTTTGAATATTTATTATCATGAGCGGAAAACAATCATTCTTATAATAAGAGGAGAAACTAACCATACAAATTGTAATATACTTTTAATGATAATTGAATCCTCAAATATCTCTTGGAGAATTTAGATGTATATATATACAAACAAAAAATCGTACCATCAACTTGGACGTTAAAAGTCAACATTTAACCGTTAATGTGGAAAGACAGAACTATCAACATAGAATAAAATATAAAAAATATTATTATTTAATAAAATACAAATTTAATATTTTAAAAAACTTGAAAAAATATCTCCATCGTCCATTTCTAAAATGGACGGTGGTGATAAAAACTATTAATTTTTTTTAAGTATTAAAAAATTTTAAAATAGTAAAAATATTAATTTTCAAATTTTCAAATAAATTTAAAGTTTAGAACCTCTCTCTCTATAACTTCTCTCTCTCTTCCTCTCTCACTCTAGGCAATGGTTATACTTCCCCTCTTTCTCTCTTCCAACAAACCTATCACCTCTCTCTCTATAACTTCTCTCTCTCTTCCTCTCTCACTCTAGGCAATGGTTATACTTCTCCTCTTTCTCTCTTCCAACGAACCTATCACCTCTCTCTCTGTCTTTCTTTCGACAATGGAAACCCACAGATTGGGTTACTTGGGTGGGTTTCCATCGTTGAAAACCTAAAAACTTAAGAAAAATTTTGTTTTATTTTTTTTTTTTTTGGGTTTTCATCATTTTTTTTTTACTATTGTTGTAGTTGAAAACCCAGAAGTTTTCATCAGTTTGTTGTGTCTTTTTTTTATTTATTTTTTATTATGTTGTTGTTGTGTTTGATGTTATTAAAGGGTCGGAGTTTGGTGATGATGATGATGTTGTTGTTATTGCAGACTGGGTTCATGTTCTGTAAAATGGATTTGTGATTGAAGTAGAATAAGATAGCTAGTGTCAGTGGAGATCCAATCCATTTTTTTTTTTTAATTTTATTTCATAAAAAATTTTAATTAATTTTTTATTTTTTATTTTTAATTGAAGGGCAGTTTGATCTTTCCATGTATTGTCATTATCAGAATATTTTTTTACAAACAAAGTTAACAGAATGGGTAAAATAAGATGTCTATAAACTATAAGGGATAATTAGTTGTTACCTCAAACAATAGGAGGTAAATTAGGATTATCCCAATATTATTTTGTGGAATGGAATTAAAAAAAAAAAATCTTAATTTGAATGTGTTTGGTAGTGTAATCCAAAAATAGTTTACTAAGAATGAAAACGATGAAGAATTTATATATATATATATTAATAATTGTTTGTGTAATTTTCAAGAGTAGAATAAGAGCTGCTTTGTAACTTTTCAACCTTTAGTTGTTTTTATAAACGCCATAAGAAATTTAACACTAGATTTTGGACGATAAGTTGTACATTTTTCAAGTCTTATTATTAATTTTTTCGAACTTGTAATAAGAAAACAGCTTTAAAACGAAAATCAAATGGACCATATATATTCTTGGAACGAAAGTGGAAAATCTTATAATAATTTAATTTGTGCTTTTATCTAAATAAATAAAAAAACATGTGATTAATAGTTCAATAATGAAATATAATTGTTAAATAAATCTTTATCATATATAAATGATAATGATTATGTATTACAAGATTTTTCAAAACTCAAAGATTTCAAAATAGTTAAGTATGATTCTCCATTTCCTGACTTCCAAGTATTCTAGCATGTGTATGATGGGTTTACAAATTGTCAAATTCCATTTAGAACATTAATCCAAATTGCTATGCACAACAAATGCTTTTCCATTCGGTTACACGTATCTTTTGTTATTTGCTGGTTTAGATCGAGTTGGGATTGTGGCCTTGACAAGTGCCCAACTTTTGGACATGGCATTGACGTATATTTTACAAAAGTTACACTACATTTACCAAATTTTAAACCAAAATATAATCTCAAATCAATATGATAATTATAAAGTAGATATCACTTAATTTATAACGAGACTCTTTATCTTTCTATCAAGAGATAAAGTATTCCTCGATCGATGGATCACTTTTTTTCATTTTATAACTTTTGCTTGTTTAACACGACAATCTTACACATTATTAATGAGATTGATGGTGGCAAATACTCATTTAGTTTAATAATCTCTCATATTGGAATCCTTGCATAATATATGAATATCTAAAAATAAATACATAAATAACATGACATCCTTACATCAACACAACTCAACCCAACCCATTTTTTTGGGTTGAACCCCTAGCATTGCACTCTCCAGAGTCCAGCTTGAGGCCCAATGGACTTATGCAGTGGACACTTGACTGAGACCAGAATGCTTTGATTTTACTGCCACCCCACTAATGATATCATGAGTTATGACGCTTCTTTTTATCATTGAATCATTTTCTTTTCGATAAGAGGAATGCCGACGTAATGCTCAGTGGGGTGCCTCGATCTGTAACATGGGCCCTTTTTATTTTTTCGGATTTTGAATTGGTAATCCAACTACTGTCCAGCCCATGTTTACATTAAAAAGCTTAATTTATGATGAATCCAACACTTCGATTACATCTCTCTAAGTAGAGGAATGTTCTCCGAATGCTGATTAATGTTAACCCACATGTATCACAAAATAATTTTAGGTTTAGTTAAAAAATTTATTATGGTTAATTAATGAAATATATCGAGTTTTCACGAATTGAGAGCCAAAATATGTTTTGGGAGTTCTATTTATTATAGACAACAAGTATTAAGGATTTTTTTTTTTTAAAAAAAAAAAAAATAGAAGGGATAGACTTCTTCTTGCTCAAATAATTTGGTAATTGTATTATAGTATGGAACTGTCTGTGGATGACAATTAACACCGATTTGTTAATAATATCAATATAGTCTAAAAGCTAGCACTTAGAGTAGATAATAGAGTTAATAATAATGGCTAATTGGTCCACCTAATCCGTTTAACGAGATATTCTCTAATAATTATTGTCATTGCATAGTTGTGGATCCCATGCGAATCTTATAATTTTAACGGTTTCAATAACAACTCTCCAAGGAATGGTGAAAAAACCAAAGCTTAGAAAATTATTGATTGTTTTTATATACTTTGGTACTTTTTTCAAAGGGTCTCCAACTCTATACAATCTGGAGAAAAAATTTGGTAGAGTAGTTTGATTACATTATTTTCATTTAAAAAATAATAAATAATATAGAATAACATGCAATTGATTGAACATGTCGCATGTTTTTTTAACAGAAGCCTTATTATGAAATTATCCCCATTAGGTGGTAGTAACCTTCACTCGAAGAAATACCCCACACGCCTAATAATGCTTATCTTGTTTAGCTAATAACAAAGTAGGGCACAAGTTCTCTTCTAAGTAAACAGGCTTGTTTGTAACCCAATTCTCAAACCCACGGATATACAGAAAAAATAAATAAAATAAAAGCTTGAGATAGGCAATAGTACTCTTTACAAGCAAGTTGGTTGGTTAATAATTAATCAAGCACCACCAATGTGTAATTAATCATAATTAGTACTGCAATGATTTTGTTGAAAGGCACAAGTCGGACTGCTCTCACTTCTTCTTGACTAAAGATTAAATCTCACTATAAAGTTCTCTAGACTCCCAGCCTTTCCATCTTTGTTTTGTTCTTTTCCCTTTGTTTGTCTCCTGCTTTACAAACTTCTTCATGTGGGATCCATTAATCTCTTTTTTTCTTTTTGGTTGATTTTCTGATTTCTTTTTGAAAACCTCAACCAAGTCTCTTCATCTCCTTTTACAACAAAATATTTTAGACAAAAATCTTCTGTATACATATACATATATATATATATATGACAAAAATATCTTTTTTATTACATTACATTATTGATATTAGTTTAGAGAATAATTGAGTTCAAACAGAATTAGATACTGGTGGCACGATTTAGAGAGCAGCTCCTATATAAGAAGAAACGATTTATGCATAGATAGAGAAGCAACTCAGACCTTGGTGAATGGAAAATCAATCTCTTTTAATAAGAGAGTGTCGAACCGTAAACACTCAAATGATCGTGGTGAACTAGAGTGTCACATTGCAAGCCACTTAACAAAATGCATTTTTTTTTTTAAAAAAAAAAAGGACAAAAATACTTTACACAAAAGCTTTCATTTTCAAGAATTTTTTATCAAGTTATTTCTATTATGCAAAGCAAAATATTAAACATTTTTAATATATGATTTAATTTTTTAATTTAATGATATTTAGAATGTGTTTGGTAAGATTTATTTATTGATTAAAAGAGCTTCGTTTTACTGTTAGAAATTCTTTTAAATTTCCTTTTGATTGTTTGGCATCTATTTGGAAAGAAGTTTTGCAATATTAAAAACTAGCGACTTACATTTTAGATTTTGCCAAGAAGCTCTTTTTAATTTTTATTTTTAAGAAATAAAATATCTCAAATACCCTTATTACGTGTATTTTATAAATTCCGACATATTCCATTTAGAAACAAAATTTTATTATATTTCTTTTTTTTTTCTTTAATTCTGACACCTTACATGTCAAAAGATTATAGAGATTTGTTGAAATATATCATTGTTTGAACATTGACATCTTACGGGCCAAAAAACTATAGAGATCTGTCGAGATGATTTTAGATTTTTTCAATAAACTCCTTTTAATTCTATTTAAGAAATAAAATATCTCAAATACCCTTATTACATATATTTTATAAATTCCAACATATACCTTTTAAAAACAAAACTTTATATATATATTAACACCGACACATTATGAGTTAGATAACTATAGAAATCCATCGAAATAAATCGTCGATAGTACAGTTCGAATGATTATTCTTACAATTAGAAAATAACGATTCTTATCAAAAGAAGAACACTTCTTACACCTTGTATTTAATTGAATAAGGGCGGGATTAAACCCCTTGCTCTTTTAGTATGAATAGGGATAATAAACCGCTCTTACCGAGAGGTGATATGTAACGTTAGTATATTATATATATATATATATGCTTATAATTTTTCAAACCATCTATCAATTTAAACACACACATATATATATTTTATTTTACAATTGAACAATATTAATATTTTTGTTGTAATTTCTATTCCAAAAATTTACTCACGGAAGTTTTATTTGGAATGCTAATCCAAACACCCCTTAAAAACCCTAAAAGCAATTTTCAATTTTTTTAGGCTGCCTTAATGTTGACAGACAGCATAACTAAAGTCACACACGTAAGTCAAACCTGAAAAAGTAGGAGACAAGCTCGACGGACAAGCTTAATGGGTTCAATGTCCTTTTTCGGCTCACAAATAAAAAATCCTACTTGCACCACCAAACATCCCTTCACCATTATTGCAAATAAGTTCCTTTTCTAAACATAAAGAAGATCATTATTATCAACTCTTTTGTTCAAACTTTAGACTACCTTTAATGCTATAAACCCTGGAGCTTGATTAATATATACATTAATTTATTAATTAATGCTGCAGATCGCTTCAGTCAAACGTAATGTCACCCATTGGATCTTCAGTCAAATCTGAGTTGAAAATGAAATCTATCTGTTCTGTTTTTAAGCTAAAATGGTCTGTTTTATTTTATGGGGATAAGGTGAGAAGTAATAGAATCCTATGATTGATTATCCTGTAATGATTTTACTTACACATATTTTAATATATAGGACAGAAGCATCTTGCTTATATGATTTGGATCAGCATTTTTTTTTTATTTAGATTATTCTTGTTGGTGTACGAACTACCTCGAGAGTCTCCTGCGCATGTTAATTTTGAGACACAAAGTGAAAGTGGAAGTGGAAGGAATAGTGAACTCAAATAATAATTTTAGATTCGATTCCTATCTACATCTATATGATTTGAAAATTTTTCAATTAGCCCATAAAAAAATTCTCACTAAAACTCTTCTTGAGGTTTTGGCATATTTTTTCGGTAAACACAATTATCTTTAAAATGTTTTCGAAAACCTCCCATCAAATATTGCAAATGATCAAGTATCTACAATAAAACTTCAAATATCACTTTTGAACACTTTAAAAAAAAAAATACAATAACTTTTGAATTTTTGTAAATAAATTTGTCCAATCTTTTATAAGGACATATCTATCTATATTTCAAATTATATAAATCTGTTGATATTTGATATAATCTCACCGTAACTTGCAGTATCAACTATGTATACATATATGTGATTTAAGTTTTGTTTGATACAGTTTTTTGAAATAGATTTTTTAAAAGTAGATTTTTTAAAAATAGATATTTTATTAGTAAAACTTTTTAAAAATTTTTATTGATTGTTTAGTTATCAATTAAAAAAGATATTTTAAACTATAAATTTACGAAAAAAGATTAAATTGTTTTAAAAGTATAATGATATCAATAAGGTTATGTTAGACATTTCAATTTTTTTAAAAGCTCAATAAGATCTATTTGGAAAAACTCAAAATTTAAACTTCTCAAAGTAGATCTTTTTCAGCTTTTTTTAATTGTCTAAAAGATTTATTAGGATGATAATCAAACGACGCAAAAAAAAAAAAAAAAAAAAAATCAAGCAGAGCTTTGTGTATTAAAAAAGAACTTTTAGTCAACAGATAAATTGTATCAAACGTACATTTATTTTGATTAAAATCGGATAGATTTCTTAACGATAATAATAATAGTAATAATTATAATAATAAATAAATGAAAACAATCTATACCTAATCGATTTTCCAAGTACTTTGAAAAATGTTAGTTCACCAACATTAAGATATCCTAGATATTATACATGTATTGACTTGCATTACTGTTAACTAGCAGTGTTAGGATAACTATAAGATGATTTTATCAAGTCTTTTTGTGGAATTTCAGTGTCATGCAAATTAAAAGTCCATGAAATATCAGTATCGCCTGATATGATATGTCCGGATAATGCACCAGGAGACTTCCAATATCCATTGAAGCGTACAAAGAGGTAGAAGATCATGAAAGACTTGAGCATGCACAAGAATAATGTATATAGTGCCTATGAAAATGCAAAAACGAGTCTTTTATATTATCTCCCAAAATTTGATGGAGTGTGTAATTTTCGATACGTAAAATAAGGCGTACATCAATGGCTTCATCTCATAAAAAAAAAAACAAAAAACAAATAACATATGACAAAAAGAAAAAATGAAAAACAAAAACAAAAAACATTGAGTGAATGAAAAGAATGGTATGCTTTTCATTGTCACGATCAGGGACAAACTGGACAAAGCAATATTTGATAAAATGCATGCTAGCTAGAACAAATTAACTATGTAAGGGGACCATAACGACTTATAAGTACTACATACATACTTGTAAACCGCACTTTCTTGTGGAAAATATACGAAAATCGACAAACGTGCGGACCGGTGAGATCTTAATTTCATGCGTTTTCACAATTTCCATCTGTCTATGAAATACCAGCTATTAATTTTCTAGCTAATTGTGTTCTATTTATATAAATTTTTCCTACCGTATCAAAGTATATTAAACGAAGAAGGAAAAAACTCAATCACTAATATAACTGGCATCCACAAATTGAAGTAAAAAAAAAGTCTATCAACTTTGTACGTATACAAAAATTCTTTCCCTCAAGACCGTTTTGGAGTATTTTGTAAGGCCAAAATGTTTATGTAAGTGACCATAGCAAGTTAGCAATTGTGTGTACAAAGAAAATTGTATCACCAGTAATTTAGGATCGATTAATTTTAAAAGGATCGACATGAGCTGGATTAGGAATTATCCAAAGTTAACGGGAAGATATAAGGATAAAATAATATTAGCATAATTCGAAAAATAATTTTTTGAATATGGAAAGAGATCTCACAACACTTATAAGTGTAAAACTTGAATTTTCAATCATAAATATAAAAGAGAATGTGTATACCATTCAACTAAATTTGAATATACGATTTAAGATAATTAAAATCACAATCATTGTTACCAAAAGAAAAACATTGTAAACATAATAAGTGATTTAATTTTACATTGACTGAACATCACACATTCACTATTAGTAGGTTTATCTAAAAAATATTAACATTTGCCTTAAGTGTGCATATTAGAATTTGATTTTTTTTCTAAAAAAAAGTGATATTTATTTTTAAAAATTTACAAAGTTGTTATTGATGTATTAAAAAAAAAAAAAAGAATTGTTGCACTTAAAATACATGTATATTTATGATCAAAATGAGGTATTGGTCTCATCAAATCAATCACACTATATCTAAATTTAAGTAATTGTTATATTTTCGCTTTATATGGGTAGTAAAGATATAGATCCTATTATGTGTATTTACAAATATATTATAGAAATTTTTTTCTTTTATTATTTAAGTATATATTTTCAAATATTATGATTAATCTAAGTGCAACATTTTTCTCTAGCCATCCAGACGTATCTTCACATATCCATAGTAAAAACCAATCCAACGGCCAAATTCTGTCTCGTCAGCGTATACCAAAAACTTTTGATCCGTCTAGTACGACTCTTGCCCTGAAAAGCCGAAAGCTACAGTTGCCAAATGCCGTCTGTAGACTGCTTTCTATTTGGAGGAAACCAGCGCAACAAATATTAAAAAACACATTAGTCTTTTTTCTCTCAAGTCCCAACAAGTCAGGTTTTCCGGAGGAGGCGGTTACCTTAGTGCATGTGGCAACCGTGCTTGATATGTTTACGTGGGTCAAGTTCGAGCCCAACCGCCATCAAAGTGTATGATAATGTTTTTTCTATAGTAAGTGAATCATAATTTTACCTACAATAAGTGAGGCGCCCCTCACATTTTGTAGATTGATTCCTCCTATTAAAAAGTCTAAATTTTCCAGTTAAACAAAAACGAAGCAAAGCGGCCGCTTCTCCCTGCTGCTGCGGCACATGCGACCAACCAATCGGTGGCTCGTTTGGCATGTGCCACCGCCGCAGAGTTCTGGACGCCGCCAAGTGTCGTGCAGTGAGGGCCACGCACGGCACGAATGGGGACTTCACTCTGACTTGGTTGTCTTGTACACGTGTCGAGACATGGACACCCCCACATGGGGCTCTCACCTAATCGGAACCCCATGTCATCTGCATGTGCACGATCCTCACAACACGACAATTTTATTGGCTAGCAACATTAATTAATTATTAATTGAGAAAAAGTAAAAAGAGACAATTAATTATTAATTTTTCAATTAAATATATATAAATTAAAATCCACCTGCCTTGCAGACAAAAAAGTGCTTAGAGCATGATAGATTCTGGAGATTGAAGGGTGACACGTGCTACCGTCAATTATTAGAGAAATGACATTATTTTTATTATTATTATTTTTTCAAAATCTGATATTAAAAGAGTTAAAATTATACATGCGTCGTCGAGAATCGATTTTCTTCCATTATATGAAGAAAATTTTCTTTTCATAATTATTAATAAATATATATCATAAGATTTTGACTCCAAAAATTTTTAATAAAATATTTCTATTTTCAAATAATTTATTATAAAATACTGCGATTTTATATGATTATATTGACGGGTAAAGTCGGTACAGGTTTGGAGGCTAAGGAGGTAAAAACGGCAACTGGTCTCCACTTTCCAGGACCATTTTTCCTTTGTAAAGTGTGTAGTTACGATTATACCCCTATAATGCGGTCCTCTGCTTGCACCGCATGTTGTTAACTAGCTAGGTTAATGTTTGTGTATATACTAGTAAACCCATGAGAATGTATAGATTTTCTAAGAAAAATAGAGTATAGGTTTACCGGTTCTTGGGGCATGAAATCTTGTTGTGTGAACATGGACTCTACATTAGACGAGTATTATAAACTGTGGGCTTGCCAAAGAAAAAATAACGGTATAATATTATAACTTATACCGACTTAAAATTTGGATAATGTTAAAAATATTTTCAAAATATTCATTATATATTTCTTATATATTTGATGTATGTATGATGTTCAGTGTATCTATCTGTAGATGCTAGTTGGATTAATTGACAAAAGTTTTGTGCAATAGAAGTTTTCTAAAAAAAGCTTTTGTTTAACTACTATTAATAATTCTGGGAATTGAAAATGTGATGACTACTAAATTTCTTGGTTTAAAGTAACCGCCTTTTTTTTTTTTTTTTTAAATACCACACATGAGGCTTAGCGATTTAAATACGAGTTAGAGGATGATTGAATGGCAGTTCTATACTATCAAATCAAATCATATTGAGATGGTTAAAATAAGGTTAGAAACAACTTTTCATGGCAGTTCTATACTATCAAATCAAATCATATTGAGATGGTTAAAATAAGGTTAGAAACAACTTTTCTTATCCAAATATAAAGTATAAATTTTAAGAAATAATAAAAAATGAAATTATGGTGTCACATATCGTGTCGTGTTTTACATGTCATGCCCAATATTTTGGCCGATTGAATCTATGTATGTTGTGTCGTGCGGTATGAAAATAGTGTTTGCTTGTGTCGGCATAGCCTAGTTTACAACTCTTTCATCAAGAAAGTGAGTATTATTTAGACGTTAATGAGAAATACCTTTTTAGCACATATCACATATGGTTATGCACCATCATCTATGAGGCATTTTTAAAAGTTTTGTATATATGATTTTCTCCTCTTATTATGGGAGTAGTTATCACTTGTTATGAAAGTGGATATTCTACTGAAAAAACCTTTGATCCATTTAATTTCAACTTTTAATAATAATAAGAACATCCAATAAAATGTGAAAAAATTACATATCACATAGAATAAATAGATATTGAGTTAAAATAAACATTCTCAATATAATTATTATCCATTAATATCAAGTTGAGGTAGAAAAAAAAATCGACATTACATAATTATCTATTTTCAGAGTATATTTGCAAATTAATAATGATTTAATTCTAATTAAAAGTTTTTTTTTTTTTTTTTTAAAAAAAAAAGGTCATGGGAGGATTAAATGAAAAATATAGAAGTATTAAATGGAAATACATCGAGACATTAAATGGAAATACATGAAAATATTGGATAACTCTATTTTAAATTGATTGTCTATCAAATAATATTTATATCATGTAAAAAGCAAATCATTTGTCGTTGTTAACATTACATATATATATATATTTTTTCAAAACACAATCCATGAAAACATTGGAGATGCTCTAATAATGATAATGATATTAATATTAATCTCATTTTCATGGGTGTGAGAGTTTCACCAATTGGATCACCTTAATTTCCATATAAAAACTATCAACTTAATAAATAAGAATTCAAAAAAAGCCCTTTTAAGTTTAATAACGAAAATATGAAGCTTTGAAAGGGCCATAACTCCAACATCAATCGTGCATGCATCAACTAAGGGTAAGACTTTTTATTCAAAAGTTCATCCAAACGGATTAAACTTTGATTTTGATTACTTATCTTAATGATTTCTTGACTCTACAAGCTCTAATTCGGTTATCTTAAGTAAGTTAGACAAAGTTAACTTATGTTGGTTACCAAATGATTCAGCCAAGATTAACTAAAGAAATAATAACGCTAACACACACAACATACCACAACCACAAGCCGCTAGATTCATTGTATTAATTGACCTTAGTCCTTTTTTAATTAAGCAGTTTTGTCGTAATCCGATACATTAATTTATCAAATTTAGCAGCTTTGTCTGTTTTCAAGTTTGAAGCGAACCCAAGAATTTAAATATTAATAATACCGTATAAAACTATAGATTATAATAATCCCATTATCAAACACCAAAGTTGTACACTAGATCCATGCAACTTTAACAACAACAGTTGGATTAAAGAATAATGACATAATTTATAACCCAATTAACATCATAAATAAATGATTAATGATTGAGATTTAAGTAGCATATGATTTTGATAACACTAGGGTTGTTTTATAATATTTTGAAATATAATAAAACATGAGAATAAGAAATTTGCAAGAAGTGCCGAAACCTCTTTGTGGAGAGACAAACAAAAAAAAGAATAGAAAAATCATAAATTCCGGTTTTTGTGTTTGGAGGATAATTCTTCATCCATGTTCATTGTCTCTGTCAGAACGAGGTTTGTCATGTTGGTTTTGTGCTTTTTAAATTAATACGAATTAATAAATTATGTTTTGGATTAAGTTTAATGATGATGCAAATGGATTCTGTTTAGATTACTAATATTGATAGTAATATCTGTTGTGACATAAGGACGTGCCTATGTGGAAATGGAAAAATCAAAATATTTTGATGGTTTTGCTACAATTTATAATGGATTTACTTTACTCAAAATAATAATAATAATAATGGATTTATATTATGTTTCTGATTGGAAGTGCTTTTGGAGAAGAATTTTGCAGTGAAAATATTTTATATTATTTTGAAAACTTTTCTGTTTTATTTTTCCTAAAAAAAATGCAGTTTATATTCTCTTGGATCATATGGCTTGTGAATTTTCAAATTAATAAATCATGAGTAATTTAAATTTGAGAGACAACAAGGAAAATGTGAGAGTCAAAATAGAAAACAGATTTTTTTTCCTTGATTTTAGCGCCTCTATTAGGCAATATCAAAGTCTCTCTAGCCATAATTTTTGATAATATAGAAACTATTCAAATTTTGTATGCTGTATACACGTTTAATAGTAAAATCGAAATCACATTGACCAAAATTTCCATAAGAATAAAATGCATTTATCAATTTACAAAAATGAAACAGCTTTGTTTTACTAGTATGGAGTAATTGAGTGTGGGAGGAACCTTTTTTTTTTTTTTTTGGGCAATACCCAAAAATATCTTTATTTATTTTTTAAATACTTATCTTTTAAATTACTAGAAGGGTGCCAAATTAATGCTCAAATTTCTTATTTCCAAAAAACATTTAATGGGATTTAAATTCACTTCAACATTTCCTTTTTCTTTTTTTTTTTTTGTTTTCCTTTTCTGAAAGGTCAACATTTCCTATTTCTAAAAGCATTTATTGGGACTTAAATTCATTTCAACTGTTAAGCTTAAAAAACATGATCAGTTATACAACTCAAAGAAAATCTTCTCTTATTTGATCAAAGTTCTTTCTCGAGCCTTCTCTTTACTTTCTTTATATTGTAAATTTCACTTTGTGCGCTCTTTGATCAAAGATAAAAATAAAATTACTAACATTCCAAATTTTATTGTTTCTAAATCTATTATTTTAAAATTTTTTCTTTAGGTTTTTCAACTATAACAAAATTATCTATTAATTTTTTTATTAACTTCGATAATTGATAGTAGAGATCTAACAAAAAATATGAAACCGGGTACGAAAATTTGAAAACATTAAAAAGAATAGGAAAATTAATTTAACCACAAAAAGGGATTTTTGAAACTAGTAAAAAGAATTGAAATAGAGAAGTGTGGTTTCCAAAGGGAGAACTTTGTAACCATACATGCATCATGATATATCCAGTCTTGGTATATATTAGCAAAATTTCAATAATAAAAGAACTTGTATCCTTTGTCGATATAATTTTTCATTTGTGTACATTTAGAATTTATAATTGATAGTTAAGATGGTAAACAAATCACAACCATTCATTAGTAATAACACTTTATCTCACAAAATCTTTGTAACCATACATGCATCATTATATATCCAGTCTTGGTATATCTTAGCAAAATTTAAATTTCAATAATAAAAGAACTTATATCTTTTGTTGATATAATTTTTTATTTGAGTGCATTTACAATTTATAATTGATAGTTAGGATGGAAAACAAATGACAACCAATCATTATTAATAACACCTTCTCTCACAAAATCTTTGAAAGTAGATTCATGCTCAAATCTTCTTGTTATATTACATTATAACTTAAATATGTTCATCGCACATTGTGGTAATAGTGGCAATAACATTGTAAGTCTAAATAGGCTACAAAGCCACAATTTTTTTTTTTTTTTTTTTAAAAAATGGAAGTATGGTAAAGGCGACAAGGTATATGGAATAATAATATAGACAATAAGTCAACTATTTTATGGTTGAATTCAGTTTTCTTGGGCAGTTCACAAGGCAATCTAGTACATCCCTAGGTAGATCATATAAGAAAATACTTTTTTTCTCCATATAATTTATAAAAGAACAATCTGAACCCTAATATTATATCATCATATTTTATCTTCTAATAATGAAATGTTCTTTGTACTTATAGAGGCATATCACATGGCAATGTTGCGGCTACTCATCCATTTATCACAAATAAAATATTTTTAACGTAATTTCAAATAAAGAAAACAATTAACATAGACACATTTTTTCTTGTAAAAAATTACATTTGCTTGGAAAATTTGATCCATTATATGTGTTTCGTTCATCACATTCTATGTGCTATGATATTATACATATATGATTTAAGGAAATATTGAATACAGAATTTGATTCTATCACATTATAAATTTAAAACGTTATTCGAAGAAAAATATAAATTCATATCTAAAGCTTTTATACATAGTGGACAATTCATATCATATAGTATATAGTAAACAAAAGAATATAGTAAAAAGAGAAGGTGGAGTAAATCAAATTACAAATCGGTTTACAAAAAAGGATATTTATGGAAACAAATTTGACATAATAATAATTCAAAAGACCAAAACCGCGTAGAAAGACCTTTTGTTATGGGAAACAGCAGTGTTACATAGGAATGTATAAGGAAAATCTAACTGGATGTAGTGATTGACCATCAAGAAAATCAATATGTATATTTTTTGAGAATATATATATATATAGAGAGAGAGACAGAAGCAATATATAATTTTTATTTTAAGCAAGAGACAAGAGTCCTGAAACAAAGGATGGGGGGGTTTTCTAATCAAATAAATATTACGACACAACACATATAGAGGGTGGGGAGTAGAAAAAATGGAATCTTGAAGCTTTTCTTGTTGGAAGGTTTTGACAATTCCTTTTTAAATTTTTTCTTTCCATGATAAGGTCTGGTTTTTCTTTTTCTTGTCTTATTTGCCCTCTCTTTCACTTTCTCTATAAATCTCCCTTGACTCTCATCTCCTTAACTCCCTCTCTCTGTCTCCCTCTCTTCCTCCCTCTTCAAACAAACACTTTGGTTTCTCCATTCTGCTTTCTCTCTGTGTCTCTCTCTGATTGTATCTCACTATGGAGGAGCTTGGTTCTTTTTGGACTTATCATGAGGTTGGTATTTTGTTACTTTTTTGTCATCTCATTGTCCTTCTTTCATTTTCTCTTCTGGGTTCTGTTTAGTTTTTGCATTCCATGCTTCCGTTCTTCATTTTACTGTTATTTTTTTTTTCTCAAACATGAAGCAATTTGTGTTCATTTGGTTCTTGATTGGTTTCTCATTCAAGTAGTTGATTTATTTTTTTCTAATTTTTAATTTTTAATTTTTGTTATGGTTTTCTGCTTATAAGTATTTTTTTGATAGAGATGGCTCTTGATAATATAACAGTGTCACACCACATTGAAAATAAGTTGTATTAACAATTTAAGTCCATTTTTTGTTTTTTGAGACGGCATTTTGGCTTGATTGGTGGCCCTTGGAGGCCTGTACCACTATTTACACTAGATGTTTGAATAGTACAATTCTGTTTGGCATGAACATGCACTGTTCTGTCTTGTTTTGAACTTCTGTTTCAAACATGGAGCAACAACTGTCCTTTTACTGATGATAAGGACTAGTGATATTATATCGCAAAAGAAAGTGGGGGACCAAATGTCAATATTAATATTTAACTTCACTTTAACGGCAACCACTAGATCACTTGTTTGACTAGAACTTCTTGGGATCTTCATGGGCCCAAATTTCTGATTATTCAGTTTCTCCTAGCTTGAAAACAGTGTTGTTGGTTTGGTTTGGTTTGGTGTTTTGTTTTACTCTCAATTTTTTCTGATACTAACCTACCTCTTTTGAATTTGCTAGAACATTGATGAACTTAAACAAAAGCTTCTCTGTGCCAGCATTGAACTTGAATCAGTGAAAATGGAAGCAAATGAAGCACTGAAAAAGCACAAGGAGGAAATCAAGCAGTTGTTGAATCTCCTAAAACTTGCATACAAAGAAAGAGATGAAGCAAAAGATCAGTTGCAAAAGCTTCTAAACAAGCTGATGCCTTCAAGTCCAACTGATCTCCAACCTGTCATTCAACATATTCAAAATGAGACCCCTATAGTGGTGTTGCCCACAAAAGCAAATTCAAGCATAACTGAATCTAATAGTCTTTCAGATACTTATAACCCCCAGTCACATGGATCCTCCGCTGCTGATTCTTTCTTTGATGCTGTTTCGTCCCCGGAGTTTTCCAACATTAACATGGCTGATTCAGGCAACATGGTTGGTTATGTGAACCAGCATTTTGTTCAGGACTATAGTGGTGGTTCCATTTCTACAGGTTTGGTCTCTTCAGGAATTGTCAAGGCTGATCCTGCTGATGTTTTCTTTGAGAGCCTTGTTAAAGGGAAAGTTCTGCCTCAGCCAGGGAAACTGTTACAAACTGTGATGGAATGTGGACCTCTTCTTCAAACAATTCTTGTTGCCGGTCCGCTTCCTAGGTGGAGAAACCCCCCTCCTTTGCAGCCCTTCAAAATCCCACCATTTTCCATTAAAGGTTGTGAGAACATGAACATCAATCACAAACCATCTCCAAATTCAACCTCTGTGCCTCAGAAATCACTGAATTCTACACCATCATCATATAGAGCGTCTTTTCAAATGTGTTCAACATCAATGCTGAATTTCTCTAACTGTCCTTCAGGTTCTGCTCAAGCCAATGGACCGCTGTTAACTTCAGGTTCTGGCTTCAACAACCAAATACCTTTAGCCAAGCGACAAAAGTTGTTTAATTGAAATCAGGAACTTTGATTATCATCTTTTTGTAAAAAAAATTGTTTTTAGCAGTTGGATGGTGTAAATTTGATATATTTTCAAGTTTCGAAATGACATAGATTTTCACTTAGTTTTTCCACTCTGTCTTCTTTGTATTTTTCCAGTGAGTTGTTTTCCAAAACTCCTGGATCCTTGCCTACAAAGAAAAATAACACACTTGGGTACAGTGGCAGCTGCTACTTCAACTTCATGAATCATGATCCTGTACTCAATTAAATAAACTGTATGAGGTTGTTCATTTTAGATATTTATTACAGTCTAAACACACATCGGAATTGTCTCTGGCAATGCTTTGTCATTTTTTTGCTGCCAAGAATCTGTGACCACGGGATCATGAAAGTAACTTATCTGAATTTTTTTGACAGATCAAAACCTTGGCTAAAAAATATCAGAAAAAAATGTGACAATGCAACGGTAGTAAATGTTTTCCATCTACTTATAAAGGTTAAATATACGCGTAAAATCATACAATTTATCAAACAAGTTTACGTCATTTGACAAATTCTATAAAGCACTTGATTTTGATCATAAATTCACTTTCCGTAAAACTTAGTATAGGACCAGAATTTTTTTTTTTTTTTAAATACAAGTACACAAACTTTGTATCAATACTTAGCTGGATTGTCTGCCAGTACTTTGATTCCTTGTAATGCTATGGTTGATGTTACATTCACTAACATACATACATACATATATATATTTTTTGCTCCATTAAATTCAAAAGTTTAATTTGTTTATATGTTAGTTTTAAATGGTGAAAAAGAATTACGTACAAGTTTGTAACTCTGCAGAATCTCTGAGCATCTTCAAGTGTGATTTCGAATTACTTTCATGATCATGTGCATGTCACAGTCATATGAACAGCATTTTTCTTTTTATAAAATTTTGATAGAGATATGTTGCGACTTTTGCCAAAAGAAATCGATTTCCATGTGAATGTTTCGTGCAGCTGGAACACTTGTGTCACAGCTCATGAAAATGACCGAGTTGGACATGCAAGCTTGTACAATTTGAATCAGAATAAATACTTTTTTTTTACTGTTTTGACAAATTTTTGGATTTGGTTGCTAAAATCTCACTATGTGAAGTGTTTGATTAAAACGTGATTGAGATATGCAACCCTTTTCGACAATGTTTCTGATGTCCAATTTCACTGCTATTACTACCAATTTTTTTCAAGATTCGCCACTGGTTTAGGAATTTGTATTAGATGACAATGAATAGTTGAAGAAAGAATTTGTATTAGACGACAATGAATAATTGAAGAGAGGGGAAATAGCATAGTAACTGAAGAAATCATGGTTTGGCTCGAATTCAACCATTGTTCTTTTCGGTGTTAAAAGTCATCTTACATATTGAACACGTGTTAGGTGACTTGACAATGTGCCTGACTCGATGGTGGAGTCGTTTTTGCCTGGTTCGGGATGCGTCGACAGGCTTGACTTATGGTCTCCTCGAGTCAAGCAATTGTTGTTCAACTAGAACTCAATAGAGCTAAAAGTTTGTAACTGTACTCCTAAGTGAAGTGATGCAGTGGCATCCCACTCAGCTTTGCATTTTTCACGCTGGAGTGTTGGATTTAAGTGTGTTTGTTTGCAAAGTGTGCAAATTCTGAAATAGTCTACAAATATGGATAATTTCCTAAAAAGCTTCCTAGTATATGGATAGTTTTACACCATGTGTGGGTCATTTTCTCTTGCTTATCCAGGAGTAGAGATCTTGATTGTTGCATAACAGTCCTATATCTATCTAGAAGGTCGCAGTAGTTATAAAAATGTACATGTAATGTCAAAAAAAAAAAAAATTGTTGTGAATTTAACTTTTCTAATCTGAAGCTATATTGACAGTGTTTTCATTATTGAAAGATATATTGCCGGTGTTACCCTTGATTTATCTGCATAAATTTCTTACTTTTGTCCATTTTGAGTGAAATTCATGGCAAGCAGTCTGATTTGAGTGCCTGTTTCATCAACATGGAAGGTGAAAAATAGCTGTGTAAAGCTGCAATGAATACCAATGAGGCAATGACTCGTGTGTCATTTTTTGTCAGAAGAATGCATGGAACCATGTTTTTAAATGGGTTCATTAATGATGTGGATGTCACATATGAATAAGATTTAAGTGTAGTATATCTTTGTCTGTCAGTTTTCTAAGGTGAGAAGAATGCGTATAAATTTAATAAGATTACTTTGCAGACAAGAAAAAAAAGAAACAATTTGCTTGTAAAATTTTGGGGAAACTAATCAATGCAGGATTTTGAATTTATGTTCATGATCATTGGTATGTCATAATCGAGATTATGAACATGACTTTCAATGGAGATATGTTATAACTTTCATTGAAAGATCAATTTCCATGTACACGTCTTGTGATTCTCTAATAAGTTTATGCAATGTACGCACAAGTTTGTTGCCAAATATGCAAGCGTTGGATATTTTAAACCTTCCGTGTTAGATAGCGTAACGTTGAACTTGGAGGAATTGTTTTGTGCATAAATATATGGTTTGGCACCTAGGACAGTTCTTTCTTTCTTTCTTTCTTTTCTTTGTTTTGAAAGGGCACCTAGGACAGTTCTAAATTTCAGGTATTATTGCTTGAAATCAGGTCATCTCTAGCCTCATCGACCTTCTGATATTCAAGCCTGAGCTACTTTTCCGATTGGTCGGCAATGGAAGGCTACTGCCTACTCCAGTCTCAGAACCAGCAAGAAATTTGATAAGATATATCGAAGCCAAATTTGAGGAAAAGTGATCAAACAGGTAATATAGTGCTGAAATTATGCAGGAAACTTGTGTGTGTATATATATATATATATAGTACTGCCTGAAATGAACATTGTTATTATCTATCTACAATAGTAACAAAATATTAAGAAATTGCATCTATGTGAATAGTGTTTGAGATTGGAATATCTATACAAATTTCCTTGATATTGTCACCAAGCTTGAATGTCACTTTCTGTTGCTGCTATAATTTGATAATTCTGACATACCAAGACTCTTCTGCAACAAAGTTGTTCAAGCATTAGCATTTCTGAAATATCCAAGAAACCAACTCCATTCAAAGCCCTTGTGGAAAAAACTATAACCAATCATTTTCGATATATTTACACAAAATCCTGAGCGAATTATAATGCCTTCAAATCCAACCCCATCTCCACAACTACAGACACCGAGTTGGAATCCGTTGGTAATCTCCCTGGTAGTTTTTATCTGCACTGCCTTCCTTGTGATCAGCTACTACAAGATACTAAAGCAACTCTGTTGCTCGATTAGGGGCATAACTTTTGCTAGAAACCAGGACCGAAGGCAGCTCATAAACAATACAAACCCAGATGATTCTTCCATACAGTACTACAGCCATGGATTGGAATCATCCATTATAAACTCTCTACCGATCACTCAGTTCAAGAAGAAGAATGAACAAGAACAGAACACAAGTAGCACGGATTGTGCAGTTTGTTTAGGTGAGTTTGAAGATGGGGAGTGGCTAAAACATCTACCAAATTGTGGCCATGCATTTCATAGTTCTTGCATTGACACATGGTTTGAGTCTCACTCAAATTGCCCTTTATGTAGATCACAGGTTTTTGATCTAGCGGTCCCATTTGAATGTTCAGTTTCTATGTACACATTGTTAGAAACTCTAAGGAGAGAGGACTTTTTCCATGAAAGAGCAGAACAGTACCATGTCCTGCGCTCTGCAGTGCTCCAAAACCACTCAGCTAGACTTGAAGCTACAAGTACAGATTGAGATCTCTTCATTGATTCATCAAAGTTATTGCATTACATGACCAAGCAAGAGATGATAAGTGTAATTTTTTTTTTTTTTTTTTTGAGATGGCATAGTCAGTCTAACCTAAGTTATTACGATTGAACTAAAGCTCTTTACCACTGGAACATATTGGACAATGGTGCACATATAATCTAGTTGATGGGAAAAAATCATTATAAATAATTTATGTATATGATTTGTAGTTAGATAATTACCCGTTCATATATGTTACTAGAAATTTTTTTTGTAATAAATTAGAGACAAAAACAAGAAAAAAAGCATTACAAAGTATGAACGTATGATTCATTAGACAGTCACCCATTTGTATATATCACAACAAAACTTTTTTGACGAAAAAATAGTTGGACTAGAAGATGGTAAGCCCCGTTCTGTTGGTTCGAGGAACCATGTGAATAACTGTGGTTAATCGGCCAAGTGATCATGAGGGAATTCCCACGGCTCCACACGCGTCTCCGCCGCTCGCACAAGCGCGAGAAGAATTCCCGTCAATGATGTACTCGATTCCGAGCCTGCATCTCTGCAGCGACTGGCCCGGGGACTTTCCTGGGCTGGACCTCATCGGTGACGTGGCTGACGCCCAATCACACCCTCTCCTAGTCCGGGTGTTAACCGTGTTCAATTCTCTTATAAAGTATAGTCGTCTTCTGTTTTTTGATGATGTGGGACAACAAGAAGAGTATAAAGATAGAATTCTTTAGTTCTTTTTTACGTGTAACTGTGTCATAAATCGACCCATGCTTATACACTTCTTTGAGCTTACTGGCACTTATCCTGATTCTTCTTCTAAGGATTGATTTGTACTCATACACTTTGGCCGATGATAATTGATTCAAGCTCATTGAGATTTATGCCAACTTTTCTTTCATATGATCCGTACATATTCATACACTTTGTCTAATACTTATCGAGAAGCTTTCAATCAAGTGCAAAAATCTTATTCTTCCTGTGATAATTGATTCATACTCATAATCATTGTCTGAAACTTTAGAATTTAGAAAAAAAATTTCAAAAAAAAGAAAAAAAAAAAAAAAAAAGGAAGCCTTCAAGTACTAAAATTCAATGATGCATGTAAATTAACCAAATTTTGACACTATAACCTCAAATTATTAATACACTTTACTTAATTTCAAAATTTCTAGTTACAATTTACACTTGATTTTTATTTTTATTATGAAAAACCCTCTGAAAAGCAAAATAATCAAGAATTACACTTGATTTTTAATTTTATTAGGTAAACTACACCCTACCATTAACTTTCTTTTCAAAATATAATATTTTCCGTCCAACATCGTGAAATAACCAAAATACCGTTATTATGATCCTATAAAATTCCTCTTATACCCTTCAAACTTATGAAATGACTAAAATATCCTTTAAATTATTAATTAATTAAAATATTAGATAAAAAATAACAAAGTTAAAAAAAAATAAAAAATAACACAATTTCTTTCTAAAAAAAAAAACACCTAAACCTTATTCATTTTCGTTTCTCTCCACTCTGTCTTCTTCTTCTTCTTCTTCTAGAACTACTCTTATTCTTATTCTTCTTCTTCTTCTTCTTCTTCTTCGTATAGAACTTTTCTTCTCTGGGTTCAATTCAAACCCAGATATGGATTCGAATCTAACCCAAAAATGATTCCAACAAATGGGTTCGATTTGAACCCAGATCTGGATTTGAATCTAACCCAGAAGTGGGTTCCAATGAACTTACTTTCTAGGTTCAAATCGAACTCCGAACTAGGTTTCATTCGATCCCAGTTTTGGGTTCGATTGGGTTGGATTGATTGTGGTTTTTTTTTTTATTGATTAGATTTTGATATTTTTTTATTATTTTGGTATTTTTTTCATTGATGTTTATGATATGTTTGTGATATTGGTTTTATCATTTTTAGGTGATGTTTGTGACTCGATGTGTTTAGGATTTTGGGATTGATGTGTTGTATCGATGAAGAGATAATAATTTTGGATTTAGGGGATGATGAGTGTGCATTTTTGGCGCAGGATTTTTAAGAAAAAACTTTTTATTTTTTTAATTTTTAGTTTTCAAAGGATTTTTTTTAAAAAAAAATATATATATATTTTAACAATTTTTCTCATTTTAAAATTGTAATTATTTTATTATATTACCATTTTACCGTCAAATGTTAACACCAGTTGGTTTTTTTAAATAATAGAGGACGGTTCATCTAATAAAAAAACTGAATATAATTTCAATTATTTTGCTTTTCAAGGAAGTTTTTCACAGTATCCCTTCAAAGTAAACATGTTATATTATCATTGAAATAACTTGAAATGAACCACTTAAAAACGTATGTTATTGTGATAACTATGCACATTATAAATTGAAGTGTAAATATTTTACTCATTTACTACATTGTTTAAGTATAATTTCAACACGGTTTAAATGGTCTAATATCAGTTTTTCCTACATTAATTGGATTTTCATGCAATACACAAACATGCCATCAACATACTGCCATGGAGAACACAACCTTGAGGGTCTATTTCCAACAAGAGGTAGACTACCGATCTCCTCACGAATCAAAACCTAATCCTTCTTCACTATTTTACACAATAATGAAACAACAGTAAAGTCTAATGAAAATAATAATACCCCTCAATCTTCCAAGCAACAACAAAATTTTCATGGGCGTGAAGGTTGCACCATCTTGGAAAGTTCAATCTGCTATCAAAGTTGCCACTGCCGATACCAGCCACCACCAAAACTTCACTTCTCAAAACTTTGCAAGAATGGCGATCACAGGCATAGCTTGCTCATAACTAACACCTCTCCACAAAATGAAAGTTCCGAGTTTCAATGCCCTCCCCAAAGTAATAAAAAAAAAAAAAAAAAAGAGGAGGCAAGAATACTTCAATGCATGACAAAGCATAGGAAATGTAATTGCAAAACAAAATCCAAAAATAAGAGAATCAAAATTTAGACTTCTACTACAAAGTGTCTAACAAAAACACAAATTAGAAAACATAAACCAGCAGTAAAACAAGTTTACAACTTCAAGACCAAATGAAGCTCTCTGCTCCAAGTCCCAACAGAATCGTCTCTCTCTGGATAAAAAAGTAAAAAAAAAAAGTGACGAAAAGAATCACTTAGATAATTCCAATTTTGTTTGCCACATCCAATGCATCATAGTCCGGTGTCAATCTCACATATGCCTTTTTCGTACCATCAGGCCTGGATAACGAGAACAATATTTAGATTTGATTGTTCATACAATTTATGAAGGAATAAGAATACCAACAAAGTATCAAAGGCACCTGAAGCAATTTACTGGGTTGAACTATATACCGTTAATCATATAAAAGGCTAACCTGATCAAAGTATTCACTTTCTTGGTCTGAATATCGTACATCTTCTTGACTGCACCCTTGATCTTCTTCTTGTCAGCACGAATGTCAACAATGAAAACCAAAGTATTGTTGTCTTCAATTTTCTTCATTGCAGACTCTGTAGTGAGGGGATACTTAAGGATCTGATAATGGTCAAGCTTGTTCCTCGGAGGAGCGCTGATCCTGGGATACTTCGGGTTGCGATCCTTTTTCAAGGTCTTCGGCCTGTGAAATGTAACAGAAGTTCGGATCTTCTTGGCCTTCTTCTTAAAGGTAGGTCCAGACTTCACTGCTTTAGCAGCCTTCAAGGCCTGTGCCTTTGAATCACCCTTTTTTGTCTCAACTGCACAGGGCAAACACACCACTCAGCATGCTTGTGATTGTGAGACATAAAACATGGATGCCATTGTAACAATACTCTTCGATAAAGACTTGAAACTTCATTTTATTTAATGAAGAATTGACAGAATCCGTGTATAAAAAGAGAAAGTCAATAAATATACAGGATAATTTTTCATCAAACCATGCACTGCTTCAATAAATAATATAAGATATGTTAAAAGAATTTTTGGATTACCCCAAATGGGCTGATAAAAGCCCAACAGACCAATAAAACCGTCCTAACAGATAAGGGTCCAAGTTACTGATCCAAAGAAACGGATATAACTTTGTGCTCGGTTGTCAGATCGTTTATTATAATATGTTTTCGGAATAGGATTTTCGTGCTCCATAACGTGGCAACCAGGGTAACCCAGTTGATGCGGTTGACATCCTCAAAGAAGTTGTTTTAGTGGATGTGTTCTTGAGGTTTACGTTTGCAATCCTCTTATTTTCCATTATGCGTCAAAAAGCACTAAACAAACAGTCCATGAATAAACATATAGACGGGCTGATGAGCGAGTAATTGCATGAACAACTTGTGTGACTGTACACAACATCCTGCTCACATCAACAAACAGGGTCGACAAGATAATGAACGAGTAAATGGACGAGCAAGAACCCAGTCAAGACCAAGCTCAAACAATCAGCTCACGTAAGAGCAATTTGCACGCTTTAACGAGCTCATTGCATAAGCAGCTTAGCATTACAAGCTCCCAAGCTACTCGGACGTCCTACATAACCAGCCTGTTCGACTAGACTGCGCAACTAGCTTGCACAATCTCTGCTTGAACTATCAGGTCGCTGACCTCACCCAAGCACCAGCTCGCCCAGAGAAGGAGCAGCTCGTGAAAAGAAGTGGCGTGCACGTCAAGTCTTTCCAGAATGGCAGTAGCATTATTTAAGGAAAAGTCAACTACCGAATCCAGGGATCAGATTAAATCCCGAAATCAAGGACATATTATTGTAATTTATTGTTTTCTTATTTGTGTTGGACTAAAACTGTACAGCTCCCCCTCCATAAATAGGGGTGAGAACTGTTGTAAAGGAAGATTCCCTCTCGAGATCTTTCTCATTGTAAACACAAAAAACTCATACTAACAGTGACTGCCGCTCCTTACCGCAGTCGGCGTCATAGACATAAGCCCTTCCTTTGACCGAACCATGTAGATCTTGTGTTCTCCTTTCTTCCTTCTCCTTTGCTTGCTTGTTTTCTATTGTTTTGCAGTCTTGGGTTTCAAACAACCCAGTTGACCAGATCCGAACATCAACAAGATACAAATAAGATATACCCAGTGGCTAGACTATTACTAGTGGCACACTACTCATAACCTACGGGGTCTGGCAAGAACCTGATATTGATGAAAACAATTAAGAATTTAGATTCACATGCAATTTCATTTTCATCGATTGAGGAGTTGAAACACACGAACTCACAGTAAGGTTCCACTGTCACTACAAACAAAGTAACTCGAGTTTCATCTAGCTTTTGAAAAAAATTCCACCAAATAGGATTCGCATTCATTTCTCTTACAATTACTAAAACACTTAAAACCCAAAAAAGCAAAACAACTTCAATTTCACTAACTGAAAATAACTAATCAGCCCAACCAATCACATATATCCCGGAAGCTATTACACATTAAGTTAATAGCAATTCACAAGACTTCCTTTCCTTGATTACTATAAGGATCTCACGAACAAGATTGCTCTCGAAAATAAACCACATTATATGCACAAAGTGCAGAAGTATATAGAAATGGAGCAGAATGGATACCTTTTGCAGGAGCCATTGGTCGCTGGGGAAGAAGATGAGACAAAAACCCTAGAAAACAAGATACAGATAATGTAATTGTTTTATAAACGAGAACATGCGATTCGAGAGTGAGAGAGGGCTCAAAAAACACAGAATAAATATACCTGTGAATGTGAAGCAGAGAAGCCGTCTCTCTAGGCTTTGAGATGTTGTGTACAAAAATTAGGGTTTATAGGGAGATGTGCTGTGAAATTACCAAAATATTCAAATTTGATAGCGAATTTACAATTTGACACTTACGCGAACATGGGCCGGGTTGCTAGATGGGCCCGATCTCTTGAATGCTAGAGATTTCATGGGCTAAAGACACCGACAGCTTTTTATTTTTAGTTTATTCTTTTTATTTTTTGTTTTGTTTTTAAACTTGTAATACCGAGTAATACTATTTGGATTAACTGATATGGAACTTTAAAACACTATCTGAATTTCTGTTTATGGAATAGAAGAGGGCTATCAATATAGAGTGGGAAAACTATCCGCATTAATTAGAGGATGCAGATTGAACCCATGACTTGGTATATGGGTAAGGGTGACTTATGTCGTTGCGTCAAATCCACTTGCCACTCTCTTATTTTTTGTAACTAACAATTTGAAATTTATTTATAATGATGTAAAATTAAGATTTTGTATAAATTTACATTTAGAGCTTTTTTAGCAACTATTCTATTTTACCTTTATTGGTTTCAGAGGGTAATATTTTTATTAATTTGTCTAATAAACTTATCAAGACTATCCAAAACTAATAGATTCATAATGTAATTTTAATGTAACAAATCAAATTTGTTTGATCATTTTTACATTTTTTTTTAATAGTAGTACTTCGTTTAGTTCAATTTGATATGATAAAGTTAATGAATTAAGATAACTTATGGTAAAGTTTTTTTTCATATCAATTGAGACTTATCATTAGAAAAGTTCTAATCAATGCTTCGGAAAACATGCACATGTTATATGCTTTTTAAAAAATTTTGGTTATGTTAAAAAAAAATTTGTGTTATGTAAGATGTAACTACTCTTGAAATGTTAAAAAATAATATAAGATAGTTGAAAAATAATATAAGATAGATGATACATTGGATTTTTGACATAATAGTTCGGTAAATAAAATAATATAAGATAAATCTGATTTTTTCTTTATATAAATGGACAATATTTTTTTTTCACTACTGTTACAATTACCTTTATATGATGTGCTTGAAGACAATCAAGTTGAAATAATCATCGGGTTAATCAAAGAACTCAAAAACCTGAAGACTGAAATCTATATGAATTTATGATACAGATTACATCAATGGGTTGCCTTTGTTGACATGTACTACTGATCACCATAAAATCATGTTTTTTTGTGCTCTTCCTCTGGTGGGTCTATGTAATTTGTAGTGGGGCTGATGAATCCAGACAATGGGCCTTGTATATCAGAGCCATAAATGTGACCCATCTTGGTACGTTTTGTTTCCAGATACCTCCTGTTTTCATCTGTAATGGGTGTCAAAATGGGTACTCGGCCAACAACTGCCAGGCCATAACCTTTCAGACCAGTGAACTTGGCTGGATTGTTTGTCATCAGGCGCATGGTTCGAACTCCTAAGTCTCTCAAAATCTGCAGGTATCACAGTTCAAAATGTTGAAAATCATGTTCCTGAATCGTGATTATATGTGTTTGAACCTGAATGAAACTATGTCCTGGAAACTGAAATGGATTTGTCTAACTGATCACCTGGGCGCCAATGCCATATTCGCGTGCATCAACAGCTAAGCCAAGTTCAATGTTGGCCTGAACTGTGTCATGACCCTGATCCTGCAAATTATAGGCGCGGAGCTTGTGTCCTAGACCGATCCCTCTTCCTTCGTGACCACGAAGGTAAACTACAACTCCTCTACCTTCTTGCTGTATCAAATTCATTGACAAATCTAATTGATTGCCACAATCACACCGCGCTGACCCAAATATATCCCCAGTTAGACACTCAGAGTGAACTCTTACTAGAACCTCTTGTCCATTTCCAATGTCTCCCTGATTGTTTGTAACATGACAGGATCTTAGAAAACGTCTCAAGGTAGTAGGCAAATATAATGAACCTTGTAGTTTAAGCAACTGTTTTACCTTCAGAACAGCAATGTGTTCAGTTCCATCTAACTTTGAGCGATAACAGTAAGCCTGAAATAGACCCCATTTAGTAGGCAAACGCGAAATGGCAGTCCTTTCGACCAATTTTTCCCTCTTTCGCTGATATCTGCAGGTAAAATTTGCCATAACATCAGCTCCTTCCTCATTATCCTAGAACACACAAACTACGAGGCACAAATTGTTACTTGACAACAGAGCCCTTGAACATGTTATTATTTCTTGCAATAATAGAACTCAGCTAGAACACGCAAACTACAGGGCAAAAATTATTACTTAACATCTTAGCTTCAATTCCTAATTGGAAAAAAAAAAAAAAAATTGACATCTTCTATAAAGTTATTTTTTTTCGGTTACTAACCTGATCAGATCAGTTATTGTGACAATTGGGATGCTGTGCTCCAATGCCAACTTCCTTAAAACAGGCAATGAGGGCATAGAACCATCCTGTGGGTCAACAATAACTGAAAGAACAGAAACTGGCCGCAAACCAGCCAAGAGAAGCAAATCTACAGAAGCCTCCGTGTGACCAGCCCTCCTTAAAACGCCACCATGTCGATACTTCAAGGGAAAAACATGACCTGGCCTTCTAAAATCTTCAGGCTTAGACTCTGGAGAGGACAGAGCAACCACAGTCTTTGCCCTGTCTGAAGCTGATACCCCAGTAGATGTGCCAGATTTTGCATCCTGAAAGTGCAGAGATAGTTTTCAGGATTCAGGAAAAACCTAAAATATATCGATTTCACAGATTCAGACAATGTTACGCGATACAATGTTTACCACTGTGACAGTGAAAGTTGGAGCAGAAGAGTCTTTATCTTCAGTTTCTGGTGACATCAAAGGAAGATTTAGCCTTTCAAGATCCTCTTCTTTCATGCCAACAGAGACAATTCCAGAGCCATGTCTGACCATAAAAGCCACATCTTTAGGACTTGTAAGAGATGCTGCCATGATCAGGTTCCCTTCAACATCTCCAATTTCATCATCAACAACAATCACAAACTACAAAAATTTATGCATAGATAGAACATGTTTAGCAATCAACTAACATTTAACAAAATCTGATACAAGATCAATCAAGAACCAACCTTTCCTTCGCGTAACAAGTTGAGTGCCTGCTCTATAGAGGAGAATCCCTCAGTTGGACGATCAGGATCACCCTCAGCATCGCTAACAAAGAAATCAATAGTTTCAGGAGTGATTTCAGCATCAAGTGTCCCAAATGGAGCTGCAGGAGACTCATCAAAAGCACCCAACAAAGAACCATTTTCATTTCCTGTCAAGAATTTACTATCGTCTGACAGGTTTCCTGCACCAAGTCCAGACAACCCAACAGCCCAACAAGTAGTACAACTCAACCATCTCTGCGTCGTCAACCCAAATTCAATGCTCTGACCAGGAGCGAAAAGGCCATGAAACCTGAAGGAACCATTTCCTGACTTGATGATGATACGATGATCAAACAAAGATTGAGGTAAAAGAATGCAGTCCATTGAAGCTAGTAAGATGATTCTGAGATTTCTTGTACAGGTTTTTCTAGTTTTTTTGCCTCCATAATATGCATGTTACGTGACACATTTAGACATTAAAAGCCCACCTCTAGTTCTGGATGTGGAGTCGTTATCCAAAACTTAAAAAATTTTACCAACTGAAATGTAATTGTATTATCATCCACATGCTATTAAATTGCTTAATCACCATGACAATTGACAGCCATAGCTCCAACAAGTACTCTGTGAAATTTAATGAGAGTTATTTATAATCGAATTTAAGCAATTGTGTTGTCTTTTTGTTTTAATTATTGAGGATCGATTATTGAATAATTTTTTCATTTTAAAAATAATTATTGAATAATTTTAATCTAACATGCCATTTTTTTTTTCTTTCTTTTAACATCTATCACGTACATTTAAATTATTTGAATTTAAAATATTATCGAATTAATAAAAAAATATATTATTACTTAGTTACTTTTAAGTAATGTGAATATATCGGTCTTCGATGAATAACCACGATCAATGATCATAATAACTATTCGTGGTCATCGTCTACATTATGATCATCAATAATAGGAATATAAGGGATAATTTATGACGTCGAGCTCTTTGTGTCAACTTTAAAGTTATTATTTTAATTAAGGGTCTATTTAAATATTATATATTTAATCAATTATGTTAATTTTTTTTCTTTTTTTAATTATGTTGAACCTGTTTTATCAATTCAACACATTTATTAAATGACTGAGACATTATCTTCAAAACTCATTTATTACACGGGTTAAATCGACCCCATTACATAGAATAACACACTTAATTAAGGTCAACAAAAATTAGTTCCATATTCGAACTCTAATTTTAAATTTGAAATTCATGGAGCCTGCTGTGAATCAGAATGATGCGTGGTCCCGTGTATGATTAATCGTGTAAAGCAAGTTAATATGGTTGGAGAAACTCAACACATTATGATCCATTTATTTAATAAGCAAATGGATTAACATGATTACGAGCACAACTAAACTCAACTTTAGCCCCTATGTTTCCAATTTTTCTTTTCTTTTTATTTTCCACTTGTTTCATATAAAGTTTGACACCATTAGGTCATATTATGACTACTGTATGGTCCGAAAAATAATCCTTTCGATAGTGGAGAGACATCACCTCATACTTTATAATTTTATTAACAAATTAAGATTATTATTATTATTATTTTTTATGAATATGAAGTAAAAAGCGTACAAATCATATAAGTTATGTATAGATGTTCACGTTTGTTTATAAAATCTAATGAATGAGTGATATAATGATATTTGTCCACCTGTCACCTAATCCATAATTGAAAATAATAATAACAAAAAGGTTAAGCTATTTGTCATTTTAACATTGATGCATTAATTTTCATTCAATTCAATGATTTATCTTAATTCTTTTTTTTTTCACTTAAATTAAGTAAAAGTCGATGAATACATTTTGAAATGATAATATTAAATTGATATGATTTGATCTATAAAAATATTAGGGTACCATATTTTATTTTTATATACATAATTTTTTTAATTATTCTAACTTGACGTTAAAAAATAAACATAACCGAACACATAATTTCATCAAAACGGTTATAAAATATTATCAATTAAACCAATCAATCTTGACTTGCACTTTTGGAAATTTCCCTACCTTATTTCTTTATTCAATTAACACTAAGTACGTGCAAATCTTCATACTAATCTCGATCAAAATTATGTGAACACATTCTTAAGTAGATTTAAAGGAAACGAAAAGTCCATTTCCTTTCGTTGTTGACCATCAACATCATCAGATCCATTTCCTCAACAACAAAAAAAAAATCAAATCCGTTGCTCATAATCCGAAACCTATTAATCTAATCTAAACCGTCCAAATCCATCCATAATTTACGCGCGTACCAGCTTCCCTTCACTAAACCCCACATAGTTGCGAGTGCGCGGGGCGCGCTTACGTGGCCAAACTTCATAAACTCCTCACATCGGCGGATCGGCCCCCAAAAATTAACCAAAAAACAAAAAAGAATAAAAAAAAAAAAAAGACAGAAATAGTCGCCGGCGTGGACGAGACTCTGGTGATCTCTACGAAGACTAATAACTACCACATTTAAACTCCACTCACACTTTTCAAGCTCTTCCTCCGCCACGTGTCTCCACGTCACCGCCCTTCCATTTCCACAGCCGTACGCACCACTTCCCGGTCTCTCACGCACCACGCAATCAGCGCCGCCGCTCGTTTACTTTGATGTACGTCTTGAGTCTTGGCTCACATGTCGTCGGTACCGGAAACTGGCGTGAAAGAGAACAAGTTATGGAAAGGCGTTTTTGCTGTGTCTGGAATCATGACGACTCTCGTCATCTACGGTGTTTTACAGGCATGTCGTTTTATCATCTCTCTTGCCTTTTTTTTTTTTTTTAATTATTATAATCTTTTTAAATATTTGTAGACATGATCTTCGTTTATATGTCTTGCGTTTGTAGTTCTAAGTTGATTGATGTCATTTTCGATATTAAATACAATTTTTTATTGTGAATTTTGAACATGTTTGGATTTCAATCATGCATTACATATAAACGATGCATAGGAGTTACTCTGTATTAGGTCAATGTAGTTGAACATGAATTTGTAAATTAAAATGTAAAATTGGAGTATTAATAAAATTCGAGAAACTAATTATAGTTAGTGATATAAAATTGTTGTTGATTTGTTATTTGATGCATCGAGTTTGCAGGAAAAAATCATGAGAGTTCCGTATGGAGAAAACCATGAGTATTTTAAGTACTCGTTGTTTCTCGTGTTTTGTAATCGCCTCACTACGTCGGCTGTCTCTGCTGGATCCTTATTGGTCAGTTGCTGTCATTAGTATTTATGTGTTTAGATTTAACTGGCGATCATGCACTCAGCTGGATATGAACTGTGGAGTGTATTGTAATAAGATATTTTCTGCACATGAAGAACTTTGATTTTTTTTTTTTTTTTATATATTTTCTAGGCGAGTAAAAGAGATTTGGATCCTGTTGCACCGGTTTATAAGTACTGTCTCATATCCGTGTCAAATATACTAACTACAACATGTCAGTATGAGGTAGGTTGTGTCTTATTTCTGCGTTTGAAACCATAATCCTAGTTTCCATTCGGATTTTTAATTAGCTGTTCGTATGGTTTCAGTTCGAGTTTTGAAATTAAATATGTTGTAGATGGAGTTTTATTGATATCATAAATGCTTGCTCCAGGCCCTCAAGTATGTCAGCTTTCCCGTTCAGACGCTTGCAAAGTGTGCTAAAATGATACCTGTTATGGTAAGTTGGATTATATATGTTCAAGCAAGGTAGTCATATCATCCAACTGTGAAACTTTTGTTGCACAGAAAAAATTGTGTTTTACCTGGTTTATTAGTCATGAATGCCATCATTTTTTTATATTTGATGGTTATTTATGTTTTTCTGTGGTAACACTGCCTTTCTCAAATGCGTTGGGCTAACTATCTTCATGCAACACACTAGTGGTGGCTGACAAGAGTTACATTTTAATTAGGCATTCTATTTTTATAATTGGTCTATTTGGTCGTAGAGAATTTCTGAGAAATGTGGGGGTGAGGATGCTTGGTGTGGTTCTTGGTTCTGATGATATAATTTATATGAGCTTTGGCATGATAGAAGGTTGTGTCATGGAAAATATGTAGTTGTGTCATAATTTGTTGAAATGTCTTCTTTGTTTTACCTTGTATTTCCCTGACGAGTGTCTCTGCTGAAAGTTAAAACATTTTTTTTTGGAAAAATAATATGATGTAGGCTGTTGGAGATCACTATTGTCAGTAGAGCTCATATTGCATGTCACATATATTATAGAAAATTTTCCATTTAAGATTCAAAGATTTATAATTAATTGATTGATGATATCTCTTACTTCCGTCCCTGTCAATCAGTGGTTAGCGTTTTGTCAAATATTTTACCTTTCCTTCACCAATGTTGAAAGGTAAGCCTTTTGGACTTATTCTTCTTTTGTTGTTTCGGTAGATCTGGGGCACATTCATTATGCAAAAGGTTTACAAGGGATCTGACTATTTCATTGCTTTTCTGGTGACCCTGGGTTGTTCAGTGTTCATCCTGTTTCCGGTAATTTCTACAGTGTTTGTTTTTATTATTAGTCTGATTTCAGTTTTTTCTTTAGTTTTCTTCATTTTATGCTTGTCTAGCTACCTTTATGTATCATTTGCTAATGTCTTAGATTGTTAATTTTTTGTATTATTTTTTTAGTACACAAATCTTACGGTTTTTTCACATCTGTGTATTTAGCAATTCAAATGCTACAGTTCTGCCAATTTCGAATGCAGGATTACCAAAGATGCATGCAATATATATATATATATATATATATTTATATATCAATCAGGTCACGTTAAGTATTAAGTAAATGGTACTGTGGAACACATGCGACCTGCTTGTAATTTCTTTTCCTATTTTCCATTGCTTGAACCCTTGATCTTGAGATTATACACATAGGTACCCCAACTTTGAGTTCTTGCTGCTTGCTCATTGTTTTGACCATTAATCATGATCAGTACATCACTACCCATCAAGTATTTTAGTCCATGAGTAGTAGTTATGCATGCAGGATAATGGGATTTGATCGGCATGTACTTTGTTACATGATTTGAAAAAAACTTCAAAGATACTTTGTTATAGTGGATGATGGGTTGAAATGCTTGTATGTGGAGAAATGATGCTTGCTTGTCTACCTTTGTTGGTTGGGTGCTGTTGTTCGTGATGCACAATTCTGTTGATGGATTCTGACTTTTGTAGTGCACAATAATTGGACTTCTATTGTAATGCAATTTGAGGTGAGCTTAATTGATTCTAATTTGTTTTATTCTAGGCAGGAGAAGACATTAGTCCATACAGCAGAGGGAGGGAAAACACTGTTTGGGGTGTTTCGTTGATGGTTGGCTATCTTGGGTATTAACTTGATACTCATTTTCTCTCATATTGAATATCATTATTTTTATTGGCGATTTCTTTGATATTAGTTATTAAAATACTCTTGATTTCATCCTTTGGTTGAGCACAAATATACATTCTGTCTGTACATGTTTTCACAATGGTGTATGCTTATCTGCTTTCCATCACTATGTTGTACCCACTAGAGTTAAATTATTGTTATGTAGATAAAAGTTTTAGTCTCTTAAGAATATTCTATTCTAGAATAATTTATGGATTGGAGGCATTTCTGCAATACATTGTTATCCTATACAGTAACTGTTCATTTGCTTCTCCTAACAGGTTTGATGGATTTACAAGCACATTCCAAGATAAGTTATTTAAAGGCTATGATATGGTAATACACAACCAAATATTCTACACGGCATTGTGTTCTTGTCTTCTCAGCTTGACTGGTGAGTTCCCCAATAACTTTGGACACTTGAATTATTGTGGTTTACATCTGGCAGTTTTGAGTTCTTGGAGTATATTGATTCCTGAGTTTGCTCATCTGTCTGTGTTGGTTCTGGAAGGATATATGTTGGCATTTAGGTTTGGTTATTGTTTATGTTCATGCATGATATCTAACTTTAATGGTTGACAATAGTTTGTTACTTTGTTAAGCCATAAATGTCAAGTGATGTCTAATAGTTTTCGTAACTCTTGTAATTTGGAATAAACCAGTTGCCTTTCCCTTAACATGCTATGATACTGATGATAGTGAACTAGCCACTTATGTGCAGTGCACTTACAAATGTTGGGTCAAGATTTTATATTTGTCTTCGAGATTAACTTCAGCTGATATGGAGTATTAGTATAATAGAATTATTGAAGTTCACTACACTGAGCTGTACAAGAGATCGATTATTAATTGATGGCAGACATAGCGGTTAGTTACTGATTGTGTATGTCTTCTTTTTGGTTTAGGCCTTATACTACAAAACCATCTACTTCCAGCCGTAGATTTTGTTTATCGCCACAGTGATTGCTTCCTTGACATCGCATTGCTTTCAACTGTAAGTAATAAAAAATTCACCATCATATTTACAGATGACATACTTATTTTCTATTTTGTTGTGTCCAAACAATTTTTCCATTTTTTAGAAACATTGGTTCTTCCATTGCTAACAGTTCAACCCAGCCTCTGTTTTTCTCTGACTTTTTGAGACAGACATTCGTAATCCGTAAAATGATTTAATGGCTTATAACTTGCAGGTAGCAACCACCAGTCAGTTCTTCATTTCTTACACAATTCGCACATTTGGTGCCCTCACGTTTGCCACCATAATGACGACAAGACAGGTCAAACATTTGTGTTTTTGTTGTAATTTTAACTCTTTTTATTTACTGCAGAGTTATGCTTCTAATTATTGATATCTTCTCCTGCTTTCTTTCTTATAAAAGTTGGTGAGCATCATGCTGTCATGTTTGTGGTTTGCCCATCCTCTTAGCTGGGAACAGTGGATCGGGGCTGTAAGTCTTCAAACAAAGTCCTTTCTGCCAAATTTTGATTTGAAGTTCAATAACACTAATTCTGGTACATTGGTCAGGTTATTGTTTTCGGTTCCTTGTATGCAAAAAGCTTCCTGAGAAATGCACCTACGAAGCCCCCACCTCCGGAACTACCTTTGGATAATGTGCCCAATAAAGCTTCTAGTCCTACGAGAGGGAACTTGTGATACGAACCTTCTCACAGTTATGGTATTCTCAGTAGGTGCTGTCTCTTGTCGTCAGGTGATCCTGAGCTTAAATTAACCTGTGTTTCAAAGATTTAAGGACTGGAGAACTCATCGGACCAAAACATGCTACAGCAAATGGTTATCATGCGTTGCAGTTGGTAGAGTTGAAGAGATTCTATTAGCCTGCAATATTTTTGTAGGCACATTAATTATAGGATAACCAGAGTCGAATTTTTTTCTAAACTTTTTCTTCTTTCATTATCTGGTCATTTGAATACAAAAGGTTTAGCAGGTGGATGATACACCTGTCCAATCGACCGGTTTATGATTCTGGTTAATGTTTTGTCTGACAAAAGACAAGACAAAGATGATTGGAAAAAAGAATTTTTTGTTTCCATAATGAAAGGAAAAAAAGTTGAGCTTTGTTGGTATGATTATGTCCTTCCTCTGTTTGATCATCTTCCTCTGATTAATTCCATCTTTTCCTTTTGAGTTTTGAACTCGGAGAGCATGATTTAAATTTTTTATTTCAACATGAAATTGTTATTTGCCTACTTAACAATCATTAGTCAAACAGTGGGTTATCAAATGTTTTAATTAAAAATTTTAGACCTCAAATCTAAATTGATATAAGTCTAAAGGAATGGTATCGTGAAATATAAATTTTGATATAATTTTTTGATCAATGAATTATGATGATTTCAATTATTTAGATCTACTCACATATTTGTATTAAACTTAATTATATACTTTGTATAAATGTGTTTATTATTTTCTTTCTTCATTATTAAACCATCTTTTTTTTCTCTAATTAATATTAAAAACTCATCAATTAATATTCTTCTTATCAATTAAGAAGTTATTGCATCTTTATTTGTTTTATTCATTTTCAAATTATACTATCATGACCTTTCTTTTTCTTTTTTTTCTTTTTTTTTTTATGTTTGATTTATCTATATTTTTTTATCTCACTTTTTATCTTATCTTTAAAATTTCTTTATTAGCTCAATCTTGTTTCTTCTTTTTAATGTATTAAAAATAATAGTGAAAATTTATCCCTTGTGGCGTTAAATGAAAAGGAGCATTTGGTATGAAATTATCGATCTCTTTAACTTAATTTTAAAATGTTAGAGTGGTTTTAACATACATTGATACAATACGAGAATATTTAATGAATTTAAAAATATAGAATTGTCTTGCAAAATAATTTAAATCTCGGAGGCGTTTCACACATCTCCTTTAAGAATAATTCAATTTGTGAAAATTTTAAAAGAAAATAAATTTGCGTAAACTCACATTTATTTGAAGAATATAATTCCTTTATGTCTCAAAGGTCTATGTAAAAGATAATTCGCCTAAAAAAAAAAACAAAGATGCAATGACTGTAATTATTGGAGAAGATAAATAAATAAAACATATAAAAACTGTAATTATTAGATAATTATTTATTTTAAAGTATGCAGTAAAAAAAAAAAAACCTTGCAAAACATGTTTAATAAATGTCATTTTAAAATCTTGAAAAAGAATGACATTTTAAAACTGTTTTTTCAAGATAATTAATTATTTCATATAGTTTAAAATCTATTTTCTTTAGTAATTTTATTCAAACTTATATATAAATTCAAACACAAAAAGTAATTTTCATATATATAAAAATTCAATTATAATAGTGTTTTATAATAATTGGTAGGTTTTCAATATTAATTGAAAAGATAAGATATTATATAATAATGAAGACAGATAATAGTAAACGCATATTTGTAAAGTGTACAATTAAATTAATGTAAAAGTATTAATAGATCTAAAGTCATTGAAATCATCATTATCTAATGATCAATAAATTGTATTAAAATTTGTGCCCCCAATTCTGACTCAAGTAATTATTAAATAATTTGTTCTAAATTAAGAGGAAGTGGTTAAAAAAGTTTCATTACTTTAATGGTGCGTTTACTTCACTTGGAGGAATCGGAATAGGAATCGGAATGATCTGGAATCGGAATGACTTGGAATCGGAATGAAGTATCGGAATCATATAAGTTGTTTACTTCAACTACATGAATCGGAATCGGAATCAATATTATTTCCATTAAACTGTTTACTTTACTTTGGAATCGGAATGAATTAATTATAAGTTACAAAAATACCCTTAATTAAAATTATGGATTAATTATAATAATGTGTAGTTTTTTATTATAATATGCTCTTTTTTTTAATATCAAATAAAAAACTACATATTATAATAAAAAAAATTAATATTATTTTAATAGTTTACTAACTTGGTGTGTAGTTTTTTATTATAATATGTAATTTTTTTTAATATTAAATAAAAAATTACATATAATAATAAAAAAAATTACATATTATTTTATTAGTCCATCATGATAATTAAGAAATTGGTGATGAAAAATTAATAGTGCGCAATTTTTTATTACAATATGTAGTTTTTTATTTTTTTTTAACATCAAATAAATAGATTTTTCTTTATTTTTTTAAAAAGGGGTATAAGGGACATTTTATTTTGACAAAGGGAATGGGAATGGGATTCCCAAGTAGGTTGAGGGGAATGGGATTCCCATTCCACAACCCCAAATTGATGTGGAGCCCACATTTTCATTCCCATTACGGAATGGATTTTAAGCAAGTAAACAACATCAATCAATCCCATTCTCCATTCCCTTTGTTTAATCCATGAAGTAAACACACCATAAGCTTTTTTAACAATGGACATATCCATTTCCTTAATGCTACTAAGTGGGGCTTAACGAATAAATATCTTGTAACAACATTTTTCTTTTTATAATACATATAAAGAACCTTTAACCTCCTCAAATTTCAACTTCGAAACTATGCAATCAAATATAATCTAAATCTTGTTCACACTAGGTACATATTACTTTGTTACTTTGGAAATCTTTTTAAAACTATAGTCTACCCCTCTAAATATCCCTTTACCTTTTTCTTTTTGTCTTCTTTCTAAAACTCTGATGTAACTCTATGGAATTTTCTCGGTCCTTTTCACTAGTAAAATTTGACAAAATTTGGGATATCTTAGTTGGCAAATCCGTTGCATCCATCAACACTAGCAATCCTTTTCACGACTGAAAATTTATTAAAATTCAACAAATATTCAGATGGCTTAATTGGTAAATCCCTCGTATCTATTCATACTAACAAATTTTTTCACGGCTTAAAATTTACCAAAATTTGACAAAAATTGACACAGCATAAATCCCTCACATCAATCAATGCTATCGTAGAATTGAGTTATATGTTTTCAAGCACATTTTCAACAAAGTGGCTGTAGTTTAGTGGTTAGAATTCTACGTTGTGGCCGTAGAGACCTGGGCTCGAATCCCAGCAGCCACACTTATTTTGTAATTTCTTATAGTTCTCAAGTTCTTCCTTTATTTTTTCCAAAAGCAATTAATTTAGCAAATAAATTAAAAAGCACGGTGGTGGTAGGACATGCACATGCATCACGTTGCAATTTGCAAATAATGCTAACATCCACCCAACGAATATAATTGACACCTAAACACAACCAACTCATAATTTTTATAAGTTTTAAATCTTTTAGTTTACCTGAATAATTAGAGGCATCGGCTTGTGTTTCTATATTTTTCTTCCAAATTTATAAAAAGTTTTGGTGGTGCATCATGGCCTGAAGGAGACTTTCCCGTTTCAGCTAGGAAACAAATTAATTTAGCATGTTCTTGAATTCATTTTACTCACACAATTTAAATTCACATTTGTATTGATATTGACCAATGACTTTATCACTAAATGATCTTACACTGATGTTTAGAATGGTGGGAGTTTGTCAGAAGTCTTTCAATCCGATATAAATTTGATTGAAAATTTTTTAACCCTACCTAACCAATATAATTTTTCAACCCTACTTAATCTAATAATAACTAGATCGAGTTGGATATTAATTGAACTATCAAAAAGTTCTTTATGATTACAAATTGAGTGACGATATTTTCACCTTTCATAAATTATGTATATACCTCTCATATAAATAAATACACCTCATCAAAACTATTAAAAGTCTCTAGTTTATAAATAAACCTCAGTTAATACCAATATTGCCTTTTTTTTCATTATTTTTGTACTATTACAATTTACGGTACTTATTTTGTTATTTAATTAATTTTGTTAAAATTTTGAGATTTTTCCCCCAACCGGTAATACAAGTAAATTATAATTTTCTTCTAATAATAATTGATTTAAAACTTATCATTTTACAATCAATTTTTTAAGAAGATTTTAAATTATTCTTCACAGTTTACAATTAATTTGTATTCTTTTAAAGAAAATTAATGTTTGGGGAAAAAAAAAAGTTAATTTAGAGAAATTAGAATTTGAAAAAGTATAAAGATTTTTATTTAGGTTTAATTTTTGATTGAATTTATTTTTAGAGTTATATGATAACATGCAAATAAGCTTATTGTTATTTAATCAAAGTGTAATTTTTTATCCCGCTTCAATGGATGTATTGTATTATGAAAAAATTAAATTTGAATTGATCAATGATTTCTTATGTAGTATTCGAAATAAAACAAACTTCTTGATAGATGTTCTTCTTTTTTTTGTTTTTTTGTTTTTTTTTTAAACATGTTTTCTCTCTTTTTTTTTTAAAAAAAAAAAAAACTGAATACAATAATTTCATTATTATTTTGATTCATCCTTGATATTCTACAATTAATTTGTTTATTTAAAACTTATTTGATATTTGAAATTAGTATTTCAAAATCATTCTCAATATTCTACAATTAATTTATTTTTAAAAAAATTGTTTGATATTTAAAATTAATTTTTAAAAAAGAAATTAAGAATTTGACAAAATAAAAAGGTTTTATCATATACATGATGAAGCGATTAATATTTGTGGGTGTGGTTACAAATTATTTACCCTTTTTAGTAATTTTTTTTAATGATAATATTGAATTTTTAGAAATATACCGTGTTGAGGTGTTCATACAATTTTTTGGAGGAGTAAATATTGTTACTCTTATAATAACATTCATAATATTACGTTATCATATATAAATTCAAATATTACAAATAACAACAGTTACAAATAAAAATTGAATTCATAAAAGGAGTATAAATAATGACGAGCCATAAAGTGGTTATAAATCAAATTTAATCCGTTAAATATTATAGATAAAAGGTCGATGCATGGACTACAAAGACAAGCAACCAAAAAACAAAAAAAAAACCTAAGAGCACATGCAGTTGTCTTCGATTTTTATCTCTAGCAAGTATTATTCTAGAGGTAGGAAAAAATCTTGAATTTAGAATTAAATGTGAGTATTTATCAGGTAATATTGGATTGAGTTGAAAATTTTTCAACCCAATCCAATCTAATTTTTCAACCTAACTCAATCTCATCCCATCTTTTTTAATATTTAATCCAACCCAACCTGACAAAAAATGATTGGATTGAGTTGAGTCTATTGGGTTGGGTTACAGATATCCACCCCTTTAAACTTTAGAAACATTAAAATGAACAAAAAAAGCTCTCCACGAATTATTTTAAAGGTGTATTTAATCTAAAGTTTATTAGAATTTGATGATTTATTATTATTATTTTATGATAGATTTTGGTGGAATTAACCGACTCCATAATGATTTTGTTATAATTATTTAAGAAATCAAATAAAATTTTAAGGAGAATATAGATTTTGTTATAAACTTTAATCATTCTCAATCTAAATCCATCTAAATACATAATTTAAACGAAATATATGAAACCAATAACTTTTTAATATATCTAAATTTATTTACTTTTATATAAATCTGAATTGAATACACTTCAATTTCAATGGATTGCATATAAATCTAAATTGAATATACTTGTATTTCAATGAAATTTATTCAAATCTAGATTAAATAGACTCAAATATTTAAAATTCTTCAAATTCTTATGAAATCTTAAATTGAATACAATCCTTAAATATGAATATGGATTAAATACGTGGTATGTTAATTTGATTAAATTATAAATGAGAATTTCAGAAATACATTATTTGGTAGACACGAATTTAATTGGAATTGAAATTTGGTATAGAAAGGACACGCAACCCATGCATTCGTTTCAATTGTTTGACAACTAGCATATTTTATTTTCCATTTTTTAGGTTAATGGATTAGGGAATAAAGTTGGAATAGAACTTCAAAGATATGTGAAGATGAGGATAGTAAGATAAAAGAGAAAAAGATACCATAACTTAATTATTTTGTACTCTAAGTTAGATTTTCTATTTTTAACCATATCAATCAATAAAAGTATTTATATCACTGTTCAATATGATTTTCAATAAAGATCTTTTATTCTATCCCAAAATAATTTTTGAATGGCCACACATAAATGGCATTAGAAAAATTTAATAAAAATAAATCAAAACAATTATATTACTAATCATCTTATTAAAGAAATCTAATATTTAACTATACTCAAATAACACATTTTCATTTATTCATTTATCCATTCTGAACTCCTAGTAGAGTTAAAACATAAAATTCGGTGCAAGACAACAAATTTTAATTCAAATTAACCACACAAATATCACATTATCCTTAAAATCCATAACATAATCAATTTACCAAACGAAGTGACAAATTTTAATCCAAATCAACCTAATATTACATTATCCTAAAATTAAAATCCATAATGCATTTTATTTATTGAAGTAAATAAATAGATATATAACCAAATAAAATCCCAAAAAACCCGGTATAATCGTTCTTGTAATCAAAACAAAATCCAATCATTATAATCTTTCTAATCTTTTCCGTTTCTAATACTTATCTTTGAAAAAAAATAAATATTGGATTTTTTTTGGAGTAAAAAAAAAAAAAATGGGTTTGTGACTCCTATAAAAACCATTAGAGTGATACCACTTCCTCATAGTCTCTCTATTAAAACAGAGCATCTTTTTGTTTGGTTGGTTTTATAATTTTGTGGGTTCGTTTTGCGTGTTTGATTTAGTTAGAAAGTGAAAGAAAACAATGGAGATTGATTTGACACCAAAGTTGGCGAAGAAGGTGTATGGAAGCGACGGTGGGTCTTACCACGCATGGTGCCCGAATGAGTTGGCCATGTTACGTGAAGGCAACATCGGAGCAGCCAAGCTCGCTCTTGAAAAAGATGGCTTTGCTCTCCCTCGCTACTCTGATTCTGCTAAGGTCGCTTATGTTCTTCAAGGTATATATTTTTTTGTTATCTGGGTGGTCTTGTTTTATTCGTGTTTTTGTTGTGTTTCGGGAATATGGTTTTCTGTTCTTTTTGTGTTTTGTGTGAACAGATTGCATGTGTGAGATTTTACTGTGACTTTCTTGTTTTTGTCATGTTGTCAAGTTTCTATAAAAAGTAATTTAATTTGTTTAATCGATGTTTAATTTTGTTGAATTTGTATTAGATCTATTCAAAAGTAGGCACAAGTTTGTTTTTTGATTCTTTGGATGTATTTTTGTATTTTAATGTTTTGAAAATTTGAGTCTCTTGTAACCAAGGATGATGAAAAGGTACTGTTTTGATTTTATGTTGATGTTTTTATACTTTTATGTTTTGAAAAATTGAGTCTTTTGGAACCAGAGATGATAAAAAGGTACTGTCTTGATTTTATAATGATGTTTTTAAATGTTTGATGAGTTAGTGAGAGTAGCATCTGTTAGTTTTAAATAATTGGGGTTGTCTCTGACAGTAATTGTTAATTTTAAATTTCTGTGACTTTGGTCTTGTTAGGAAATGGTGTTGCTGGAATTGTCCTTCCTGAGAAAGAAGAGAAGGTGTTGCCAATCAAGAAGGGCGATGCCATTGCTCTTCCATTTGGTGTTGTGACTTGGTGGTACAACAAGGAGGACACTGAGTTGGTTGTTCTCTTCTTGGGGGATACCTCAAAAGCCCACAAAGCTGGTCAGTTCACTGACTTCTACTTGACTGGCACCAACGGCCTCTTCAATGGCTTCACAACTGAGTTTGTGAGCATGGCGTGGGGCTTGTCAGAGAGTGAAGCGAAAACCCTTGTTGGAAAGCAAACAGGAACCGGCATTGTCAAGCTTGCTGCAGGGTTTAACATGACTGAGCCTAAGAAGGAGCACCGCGATGGTATGGTTCTCAACTGCTTGGAGGCACCACTAGATGTTGACATTAAGAAAGGTGGAAGGGTTGTTGTCTTGAATACCAAGAACCTGCCTCTAGTTGGTGAGGTCGGGCTTGGCGCTGACCTTGTTAGGCTTGATGGTGGCGCGATGTGCTCCCCTGGTTTCTCTTGCGATTCAGCTCTGCAGGTTACTTACATTGTGAGGGGCAGTGGTCGCGTCCAAGTTGTTGGTGTTGATGGCAAAAGGGTCCTGGAAACACACATCAAGGCTGGTAACCTGTTCATAGTACCAAGGTTCTTCGTTGTTTCGAAGATTTGTGATCCTGATGGCATGGACTGGTTCTCAATCATCACCACCCCCAAGTAAAAACCCTTGTCACATTATCACTCGATCATGATCAATTTATCTTCAATTTATAAATGAATTGTACTAATTGTATTGATGTTTGTCATTGCAGTCCTATTTTCACACATTTGGCTGGAAGGACAGGAGCATGGAAAGCTTTGTCTCCTCAAGTGTTGCAGGCATCTTTCAACGTCACTCCAGATCTAGAGAAGCTTTTCCGTTCAAAGAGGACTTCCGACGAGATTTTTTTCCCTCCAGCCAACTAAGCAATGCCTTTTGCTTGCTGATCTATCTGTTAGGCCATGTCAATAAGAAAAATAAACTGTTTTTATAGTTCTAAGAGGACTTGGTTTGGTCTATCAGTGTCTTGAGTGGATATAGTAGGAGATATGGTTTTCAATCTAACCCTTCTAGATGGGTTTAAGAATATTTGCTTTTGTGTTTTAAGTTTTTATAATTTGGTATGGTATTGGTAGTGCTGCAGTTTCTCAAGTACTTAATGGATTCTGTTTCTTAAATGATTTTCTTATGTTTTTGTGCCTATTTGCAAATCTGATTGAAAGAGACTGGGTAGCGTGTGTTTTGTGAAGGCTTTTTGGTTGTTAATCACAATATTTGCAATTCTGTAACTGTAAAATCATACAAATATTGTTTGATAAAAATCTGAGTTCGATGGAAAAAGTATTGAGAAACAAAATCTGAGTTTGATGTAATATAAACCAGTTATCGAAAAACTGGTTTTGAAATTGTTGTTTCAAAATTACTAACAAACTAGTTTACATACAGTACTGGTGTTTTCTTCCAGTGATTTGACAAAATATTTTTGGTTTGATGCGCTGCTTCTCAAGGTTTGTCTTTTTCTTGAGTAGTAACATTTATGAATATTAGTTGTCGAAAAAACAAAAAGCATTTATGAATATTAGAGATATCAAAATATACTGGAGTAATAGGATATCAAAACTAGTGATAATTTTTTTTGAATAAAAAATAAAAAAAAAATAAATTTGGCTTGGTGATAGAGGGTGCATAAAGCAAATTCGCAAATGGTATAGAATAATACTCTAAAATAAAAATTATTAATATTATTCTGTGGAAAGATGATTTTGTCATTATAGAATAATATAATCTGTATATAATCCTCACAAAAATTAATAAAAAAAGGACTAAAAATCAATTTAATAAATCATTGAAAATAATAAAACAAAGAGTAACATTGCATGTACACTCAACTTTGTCTATTTCTAAAAATCTAATATTATTCTTAAAAAAATTATTAAAAAGGATAAATAATTTATAATTACACCCACAAATATAAATCACTTCCTCATGTATATGATAAAACCTTTTAATTTTCTTAAATAATAATTTTAATAATTTTTAAAGAAACAAATTAAATTGAGAATGATTTTAACTACTAATTTAAAATATTAAATAATTTTTAAAGAAATAAATTAATTGTAAAATATTGGGAATAAATCAAAATCATGATGAAATTATTGTATTTGATTAAAAAATAAAAAAGGAAAACAAATTTAAAATAAAAATAAAAACATATATTAAGAAGTTTGTTTTATTCCAAATATTTCATAATAAATCACCGATCAATTCAAACTTCTTTTCTTTATTATACAATACATCCATTCAACTATAATAAAAAATTACACCATAATTAAATAATATGAAACTTGTTTGAATGCTCTTATAGAAGTAAAAAAATTACACGATTAAAATTTAAATTGAGATAAAACTTTGTAAACTTTTTCAAATTCTAACTTCTCCAAATTAACTTTTTTTTTTTTTTCAAAAATCTATTTTTTTTAAAAAAAAATACAAATTGATTGCCAAGTGTGAAAAATAATTTGAATTCTTCTTAATGAATTGATTATAAAATGATAAGCTTTAAATTAATTATTATTGGGTAATATTAGGCTTTCTAAAAGTTTTGCTCAAATTCATACTTAAATTATGTAATATGTGAGTCATCAAGATCCTATTAATTATCGCATTATCTCATGATTTACAAGATTTTGACAATTCATATGTTATACTATTTGAGTATGAATTTAGGTAAAATTTTTGGAAAACCTAACATTGCTCATTATTATTAAAAAAAAATCATAATCTATTTGTCTTGTTTGTGAGGAGAACAAATCTCAAAATTTTAGTAAAATTAATTAGATAACAAAATAATTATTGTGAATTGTACTTATAAAAATATAATATAAAAACAATAAAACGGTAAGATTGGTGTGAATTGGGGTTCATTTATAAATGAGAATCTTTGTATAGTTTTAATAAGACATATTTATTCAAAAAGGTATACATACGGTATATGAGAGGTAGAAATATCGTCGCTCTAAAACAAAACGGCACAAAGAGATACGGTTTGTATTACCCTGATCTGGTTTGCAGCCAGATACCCGGTCTCGCCCAGAGTCATCTACCCAGAACTACTGCCCAAAACCCGCACTAAAAGTTGATTTCGGTTTCCGGTTATAATCCGAACCCAACTTGTCATCAATCAAAAATGCATTTTCAGGAGGGGAAAAAAAAATCAATCAAATGAAACGTTTCGATTTTGTTTTCTCTTGGATTTTCGCTTCAAAATTTTCCATATGATCCATTCAAGGTCAAGAACGTTCAAACAAACACAATCTCTCTTCAATCAGTGCAACTTTTTTCATTTCCAACACATACACACTTTTACTCCCAACAAAAAAAGAACCAACAAAACCAGATCAACAACGAAAAAACCCAGAAGAAAACCCATTCCATTCTTGACGGATTTGAAGGAAATCCGCGACCCAGATGAGGCCTTGTCTCTCTTTCACGAGTACAACAACATGGGCTCCAAACACGACTACGCTTCTTACGCTTCTCTTCTTTACAAGCTCGCTCGTGCTCGTGACTTCGACGCTGTCGAGATGGTTCTTGGTTACATTCAAGAGTACAATATCCGATGTAAAGAGATTGTTTTCGTTGCTTTGATGCAACACTATGGAAAAGCCGGTTTGGTTGATGAGGCGATTGGGGTTTTTCATCGGATGACTGGCTTTGAGTGTGTCCGTACACTGCAGTCTTTGAATACCATCCTCAATGTTCTCGTCGAAAACGATAGGCTTTTCGACGCGAAGAGGTTGTTCGATGGTGCAGGAAAAATGGGTTTTCGTTTGAATTCGATTTCGTTTAATATATTGATCAAAGGGTGGTTGAAGAGACGAAAGTGGGAAGAGGCGTGTAAGGTGTTTGATGAAATGCTTGAGAGAAGAGTTGAGGCTAGTGTGGTTACTTATAATAGTTTGATTGGTTTCTTCTGTCGAAATGGTGATGTGGAGAGAGCGAAAGGGTTGGTTGAGGAGATGGTTCGAAAGGGGAAGTATCCAAATGCTGTGACATATGCGTTGTTGATGGAAGGCTTGTGCTTGCGAGGGGAGTATAACGAAGCAAAAAAGATGATGTTTGATATGGCTTATAAAGGCTGCAAACCGAAGGTTGTGAATTTTGGTGTGTTGATGAGTGATCTTGGGAAAAGAGGGAAGATTGAGGAGGCGAAAGGTTTGGTTAGTGAGATGAAGAGGAGGAGGTATAAGTTAGACGTTGTGACGTATAATATACTGATAAACTATCTTTGCAAGGAAGGGAGACCGGGGGAGGCTTATAAGGTTTTCGTTGAGATGCAAGTTGGAGGGTGCGAGGCAAATGCTGCTACGTTTAGGATGATGGTTGATGGGTTTTGCCGGGTTGAAAATTTTGAGGGTGGTTTGAAGGTTTTGAGTGTGATGCTGACTAGTCGGCATTGTCCTCGTTTAGAGACGTTTCATTGCTTGGTTGTTGGATTATTGAAGGGTGGGAAGGTTGATGATGGCTGCTTTGTTTTGGAGGAGATGGAGAAGAGAAAGCTGCAATTTGATTTAAAGGCTTGGGAAGATCTAGTTAGGGATGCTTGTGTTGAAGATGATGGACCTGTATATGGGCTAGTGGATGAACTTATCTCCGCCCTTTAAGAGAATGTATAAAGAGAAAAAAAAAAATGACGCAACATTGATTCAAGTTTTTAAGGCTGTTCCTGTGATTTATCGTTCGAGGCCCTGTTTGCAGCTACAATTTCTTATCTTCAGCGAATTATGGGTCGGGGTATCCCATGTAGTACTTGGAATCATCATGTTCAGCATTCATGTAATTCTTGATATAATTTTATCGAGGAAAATAAAAGTTTTAAGCTTTGAAGTCGTTACTTTCGTTCTATTATTCCTCTTTGGGAGCTCGTTACTGAAATTCTATTTATTGTTCAATGGTCAGTAACTGGGTACTGATGTTTCTTATTCTTGAAAAATAGATGCAGTGAAAATATTTTCACTATCATGAACATCTCTGGATTTTACCTTCTACAACAAAAACTCAAATTTTGTTCTTGAAGGAAATTAATTGGCAAATGCTTGTTATGTTGGACTTGAAAAAAATTTGACCAGTCCATGAACTCCATGATAAGGTGAGACTATTAGATAAATTTTTACTTGACTATTTTGGAGTGCTTATCCGAGCAAAAATAATATGATAGAGTATTCAATGTCCCTGAGGATCATGTTATTATCTGTTTTAAGCCAACCCAAATTGCATATTTCAAGTTCCAACCAATACACCATGAGAATTATCAACTCCATACCACCTGCTCCATTTCATCAACTCCACTGACTCGATGCCTTCTAATCACAGTATATATATATATATATACCACATAAGTATCTCAATTCATCATCAACACCTCACAGAAAATCTCAAATTCCTCATTTAGTCCTTTAGATCATCTCATTGTCTCATGGCCAACCGCAAATTCTTCTCTGTTTTATTGAAGCCTCTGCTCTCCCTACTGCTCTTAGCTCTCACATTGGCATGTGCTGCCTCAGCTCGAATGCTCAATGAAGAGGAAACTCCTGTTCCCACGACTGGTGCACCTGTGCCACCCGGTTCAGTTGCAACGCCTGTTGCCAATGCAGGTCCGGCTGGTGTAGCCGCCACTGCTGCAGTGACCAGTGTAGACCCTCACCATCCATTGGTTTTCTTCATGCATGACATTCTTGGTGGCTCGAACCCCTCGGCTAGAGCTGTGACTGGGATTGTCACCAATGGGGCTGTCAATGGCCAGGTCCCCTTTGCCAAGCCAAATGGTGCAAACATCCCAGTAAACAATGGTATCCCTCAAAACAGCAACAACAATGGACTTATCAACAACAACAACGTTCCCTTCCTTACAGGCCTTAGTGGAAGTACAGCTACTATGATCCAAAACAACAACAACAACAACAACTTGTTCAATGGTGGATCCACCAACATTCCAATCCTGAATGATGGTCAGGTCCCTGCAGGGACTATTCTTCAGAAACTCATGTTTGGGACATTGACGGTAATCGATGATGAATTAACAGAAGATCATGAACTAGGTTCCGGTCTGGTTGGGAAAGCACAAGGGTTCTACATAGCAAGTTCTGAAGATGGAACAAGCCAAACCATGGCCTTCACAGCCATGTTTGAAAGTGGTGGTTACGCGGATACAATCAGCTTCTTTGGTGTCCACAGAACAGCTGTTTCAGAATCTCAGGTTGCAGTCATGGGTGGCACTGGAAAGTTTGTGAATGCTAAGGGGTATGCAACTATCAAGACCTTCCCTGGCAATACTCAACATGAAACTGATGGGGTTGAGACTCTGCTGCAGTTCACTGTTTATCTTTCCTATTAGTTTCCCGTGTGTTCCGGTTTCAATGTGGCTGTTGTATGTATGCTAAAAAGTAAAAACCGTGTGTAAGAGATTTTATTCTAGACATCTTGTGTGTATCAAAGTTGTGACTTCATATGCAAAAGTGTCATTCAAGATAAGTACCAGTTCTCAATTTCTTTCCTTGGAAAAAGAATTCTATTCTCATATTTCAAATCAAATTCATATGATTATACAAGCATCAGAATTGATATTTGTCCTGAATTGACAGACCAGGATACAACCTGAGCTTATTAGGATTCTGTCTGCTCTAATAACAATGAAGTCAACTATTTTTTTCTCAAAGCTCCTAAAACAATATTGTGAACATGTAATACATGGAATTTTCACTTGTGTATCAATCTCTTAGGTAGTTCTAATACAAGAGCAGCCACATAGCCTTGACTCTTGATGTTGAACAGCAGAATTGAAATTGTATTGTAGGAATTAGTCTTATCTGCCTCAAGTTCATAATTCTTCCTACTAATATGCAATATCATTTTTTCAGTTTTTTGACAATGAAGCACGAAGGGCAAATTTTGGATCACAGAAGGTGCCACCACTACCACTGTTCATTTCAAGCTAGATATAAGGATTTGGTGTCTATTGCACCAATTCCTACTAATGTTATTTCAAATCTGGGCCTCTAAGAAGGTAGTGTTTGGGTCCTCTATGGTCTATCTACTATCTTCAGCCTTAGCAGGAGCTTGAATTGATCTTATTAAATTCACATATTTCCAGTCACAGTAATTTTAGCATAACTTCATGGTTTGCTCCAAAGTTGTTGTCCATTAATTAAATTTTGTATAAGATCTAGCCCATATTAGGCATTCTCTGGAAGCAATTGAAGAGGCTTCTAAATATTAACGAAGTACTTAAATATGCAGTTCTGGCTGCCATAGTGATGGCACTCACTAAATACATATAGTGATGGCACTCACTAAATACATATAGTGGTAATTAGACCAAAACAATTTTAGGATAGTCCTGATTAGAGAACCACCCAATATATATATAACATTATTAATTATTGCTGATGTTAAGATGTCACCTAATATATTTGTGTATTCCCAAGTGAATTATAAATTCCATTCAAAATGAGAACAGTTTTCTATAATAATAGCACAAAGCTGATTAGTAATTGAACAATTTACTTCAAGAGAGTTTTCATTTAGATAAAGTTTTACAATATAAAGCAAAACACATAGACTTGAATGTAAATTACAGGAACACAAACAAGCATTAGTGAGTGAGATAGACACTAAACTTAAGCAGCGTTTCGACACCATCAGTTGTATGCTGATCAGTCAAGTGAAGAGCCTCAATGGTGGCATGGCCTTGTGCATTCTCATATTTCCCAGTTCCACCAACCACAGCAACATGTGATTCATGCGCAGCCGTCCTATGCACCCCAAAGAAGCTGACTGTGTCCTCTTCATGTTCACCAAACAAAGCAGCGAAGGCCATTGTTTGGCTACTTCCATCAAGTGAGCTAGCCAAGTGGAACCCTTGTGCTTTTCCAATGATAGAGGCGCCGAGCTCATGCCCTTCTGTTAACTCATCGTCAATAACTGTTATTGTCCCGAAAATGAGCTTTTGCAATGCAGCTCCCTGCGGGAGCTGGCCTCCAGAGACAAATGGGAGGCGGTTGCCATTGGCCTCCAAATTGTTACCATTGCTATTGATGACAGTGGTTGTGGTTGCACCATTTAGGCCTGCAATGAATGGAAGGTTCCTGTTGTTTATTATACCGTTATTGTTGATGATGCCATTGTTGGCGGTCACTAGAGGGACCCCACCGTTGATCGGGAAGACCCCACCGTTCTTTTTCGAGAAAGGGAGGCTGTTGATCTGTGTACTTGCGCTGATCCCAGACACAACCCTCACTGATGGGGCTGTTCCACCAAGGATGTCATGCATGAAAAATGACAAGGTCGGGTCTGCCACGGTAGCACTAGTAGTGGTAAGAGCAGGGGTCATGGCAACGGGACCCCCTGCTGGCGCTGCGTTGGCCACAGGTGTTGTAACCTGATTGGATGGTTGAGGAACAGGTGGGAGAGAATCATCATCATCATCGTCTTCATCAGTGAGGATTCTGGTTGAATTTGCACATTTTCGTGTAATGACTATGAGGAAAATGTAGAGTATGGCTTTGATTGCTTTAGAATTGAATGTTAACGAGAGATTTGTTGCCATTTGAGAGATTTATGTAGAAGCACATTGGATGAATTTGGTGGTGTATTTATATGGTTTGTCAGGTGCATGCGTCGCCACAATAATATTGGAGCAGCTAGCATTGGAGTTGTTACAACTTGCATGCACATATGGATTTGGTTGGAAAAAAAAAAAAAAAACCTAAGCCGTTCCAACTATAATCATGGGTAAATTTGGAATTATAGATATTTGGATTGACTAGTTGACTGACTCGGGCCTACAGAGAGTTTTTCTAAATATACTCCAATAGTACTTGAAGTCATCCACTTTGTGCAAGATTTAAAAGTGAGGATTGCAAGAAATAGATGCCGTGTATTCGAAACACTTTATATTGTTGACAACCAATAGAGCATGCTCCTTCGTTTAACTTGTCTTTTTCATTTATTATTATTAATTTGGTCTTATTGAATCTTATAGGAAGAGAAAAGAAAAGTCAACAAATCATTGTATTTTGTATGTTATAGAGCACAAGAAATTTCATTTTCCTTGAATAAGCCAAGGATCAGTTTCTACTTTCAAGTTTCAACCATTCTAGAAAAATTGTAATACACCGCAACAGGTTTTAAGCTAAATAAAAAAATGAACATTAGAAACTTAATTCAAAGTTTTGACAGCCAGTAACATTCACTTCAAACACTTATGTTATTAAATACGGATTCTTGTCTGAAAAAGTAGAGGAACCAAACAAATATGTTGGGGGTAAATGATCAACACTTTTGAGTCTGGTCCCTCTCTCCCTCACTATATATTGCATATCATTTTCAACCCACCTTGGTGCAATTGCATTCTATAGAACTCCAATATTCTCACTATTCTTGATATTGTGGTGGTCACTTTTGATTTTCTTTGCATATTTCTTTAGCTTAAATAAACTGAATTTCTATGAACCGGCCTGCAATCGATGCTTATATTGTTAGTTGGGTTAGGCTTAATTTCTCATGTATAAAATTCTAGAATATATATACATGCTTCAAGCTTCCTCGATCCTGAAAATTGTAAGTAAATTAAAAAATAATAATAATAAAAGAATGAACCCGCCAACCACGAATATTGATGCTACCTTCTAAAATGCATTAAAAAACACTGTTTGAAACTGAAAATTGACTTGACAATGTTGAAGTTGCCAATTAATTGTAATCGTCTCATATCCAAATTTATAAGATTTTGAGTTCCAACTAAGTCCTCTTCTTCTACGTACATTTCAAATCGATAATAATTTAACAAAAAAATTGATAGGTACGAAATTAACAAAATCTCAAAGTCCAACTTTATTTATGTCCAAAGTCCAAGTTATCATCCGTCTCTTCACAGAGAGAAAGATTAATTACACACTCAAATCATCATGAATGGATGGTGCGCCGACCAAATTAATCACCAAAAATTTTCTACCATAAATCATATCATAATCCTTTAATAAGTGGACCCTTTTCATCGTTTCCGTATTTTCTTTCCAGCCGTCCAAAATTTTTAGTCAAAGGCAGTAAAGTTACCAAACACTTTGAAAAATAAAAGAATAATTAAAACGATTAATCAAATATAATTCAAGTTAATCAATATGTAAAGATTAACATTTGGAATTGTTTAATTACTTCTTCAACTACTGATATTCCACTTCACTTTTGTCTCTTCACAGTTTTCGTTTTCTTTGTTTTGTTTTTTCTTTTGGCGCTATAATTTCTTGAGTTGGTAAGACTTTTCTTTAGAGGTTTTGATATAAAAAATTGTAAAGCTTCAAATCAAACAAATATTATGATGTGTTTACTTCACATATGAGAGAATGAAAATGAAGAATAAAATTAATTAATGATATTTACTAACTTAAAATTCATTCCATAATAGGAATGGAAGTGTGGATTCCACATCAATTTGAGATTGCGGAATAAAATTCTCATCATCTCCACTCCATTTGGGAATCTCATTTTAATTTTCAAATTCAACGTAAAATATCTCTTATACCATTTTGTTAAAAAAAGACCTACTACATTTACAAAAACAAAGCAAATTTAGGTAATATTTTGTATTAAAAAAATCACGACTTGATATACAATATAAATACATAATATGTTCTTTTTTTAAAAAAATAATGGATACACAATATGCTTACAATAATATTATTAAGAACGTTCATTTTTTTAGTTTATTATGATGAGTTACATAATAAAAATATGATAATACATCTTAAATACTATTTTGCATAACATAATTAATTTATAAGTTTAATTAATGATATTTTTGTAACTTAAAATTAATTCATTTAAATTCTAAAACAAAGTAAACAGCTCAATGAGAATACTGCTAATTCTGATTCTAGTTTCTACATTTGAAGTAAACAATTTATTTTGATTCTGATAAATCATTCTAATTTCAAACCATTTCGATTGCAAATCATCCTGATTTCTTCAATTGAAGTAAACACATCATTAATGCCTCCCATTAGTGTTGGGCACCTACAACCCAACCAACATATCTAATCTAACCCAACCATTTTTTACTAGATTAGGTTGCATTAAATCTTAAAAAAAATAAAAAATAGAATAGGTTGGGTTGAGTTGAAAATTATATTGGGTCGAGTAGAGTTAAAGATTATTGGGTTAGATTAAAAAAATTTTAATCCAATCCAACCCTTTGTGGTTCATGGATTGAACTTTTGTTTTGTAATATTTAATAAATTAATCTTTTGTTTGTAATAAATTTATGAATTATTTTTATTTGTAATTGTTATTTATAATTTTTATTTTATATATGATAACGTAATATTATAAATGTTATTCGTAATCATTAAGAACTTTTCGATATTTTAGCTAATGACCAACTTATTTAATTCAACTTAATCCAACCCTATCATTATTGGATTGACTTAAAAGATTATCTTGGGTTGACTTAAAATTTTTTTAACCCAATATCAAAGCTAGGAGATTTTCAATTCAATCCAATCCAACTTGATAAACATCCACTCCTAAGTCTCGCTCTTCTTAAAATGAACCGATTTGATTTAAATTAAAAATGTTACTCATTTTTCATGTGAAATTCCATATCTTATCTTTACTCTCCTATAAATAAGAGGAAACAGGAAGCCATGGAGGAGTAGCCCCACGACTGGGAAAATTGTTGAAAAGGACTTCGCAACAAAAGTGTAGCTTGGTGTCATCATTTTGTTTAATTATTGTGGGGAAGGCACATGCACACACAAAGCCGAGAAAAATCATCAACACCATGGCAGGACGGCAGGTTGACTTTGGACCTACTTACATGTAAAATTTTAAATTGTCTAAGATATGAAATTTGAAGTATCTTTGATGAAATTAAGCTATCATATTCATATGATACACTGATTTATGAAAATCATAATGTACTAGTCTGAAACTTTTCTCGTAAATTTTTACTATTGACTTAGTGAATACACTAAGCTGTGTTATTTTTTTTCTTTTAAATTTATTAAGGTTGGTGTCTAAATTCCATTCACCACAACTTAAACGTAGATGGGTTGGTGGCAATAAATTAGGTCACAATGCATACTATTAGTTTACCAATTAACGAAGATCTTATTTAGGAGTCATCACATGCTTTGCAAGGTCATTATATATATATAATGACTAAATTAATTATATTATGGAGCTATGTCGTCAAAAAAATCTCCATATATATTTTGCAAAACACAAAAAGAGAGTTTTCAAAATTCTGACCTTCGAAAAAGAAACAACCACCACTTATCATGGGCACAGCCATAAGAAAAAAGAAAAAGAAAAAGAAAGTGTGTTGTGTCCCTGTCCCATACCAAAAACACTTCTCTGTACTTGAGTGCCCACCATTAACACACCACATTTTTTCGCCAGTGGTACTCTTCTCAGGTTACCATCATGAAAACTTGATTAAGTGTTTCCTTCACAGATCTCAGCTGGCTATTTGTACTAAATACAACAGTACTAAATGCTTAGGTTAGTCAGAGAATAATAAAAATGTACCTTGTATATATATTTATTATGTAATTCTGAACAACAATGTCTGCTTAATTAATTATTATCAACAGCTTCCTCCAATATTTTATTAAATAATAAATTTTGAAAATTTCCTCTGAAGTTTGGCTCAAATATAGACGAACTTATGACTAATTTATTAAACATACACGTGAAAAAAGGTTTCTAAAGAGTTTCGAAGTCATTCAAATATCATCCATTATGTTAATTTCGACAAATTATATGGTAGGAGAGATTTTGTTGGACTACTTTATAATCTGATAATTTAAAAGAAGATTCAGACCGGTAAGAAGTATTACGAAAGGGTAGACGAAAACATATATTTTTAATTAAGACAAGTTCATAGTACAAAAGCCATTAATTGATTCTTTGCTGAATTGCCCCCACAACCAGGTTGGTGTCATACTGGGAAGTAGTAGAGAGGAAGATTGCTCAGAGATGCCAGCCTAATTAGCAGAATTCTACACACACATATATATATAGAAAGGCACCGTTGTTTGTTCCAAGAAATTCATCATGATGATCACAAAGCACATATATAGGAGTACAAACATAGTACTAGATGCTAACTCTAATTAATTTAATTACTTTTTTTGAAAAAGAAACCAGAGTAATTATTGAGATGAGATTCTAATATTGATTACTCTTGCAAAAGAGTTTTAACATTTACAAGCATTACATAATTAATTAAACATCACTAGTGTTGATGCATCTAAATGATCTAATCAAACAAACGCACACATACTACCAAAAAAAAGAAGAGAAAATAAAAGACAAGCCTGGTTTTAATGATGCATGATATCAATAAGTCATGTTGACCACAGACGAAGATGGTGATTGTGATGAAGATGATGATGATGTTGAAGAAGGCCAAAACTGTGCATTCTTCACCCTCGACACACTTGCAAGCACGCCTAATGGTGTCACGTTTCCGATGACTGTCACTTTCTTTGTAGCTAAATCTATACTAAATGATGTCACTCCTGCAGCAAAAACATGAAAAATAAAATTAGAAAAAAAAAGCATGTCCTTCCATTTTTGAAACTCTTATAACTAGTCATTATAATACAAATTGAACACTTACCTTCCATTTTTGAAATATGTTTTCTCACTTTTCCTTCACAGCCCTTGCAGTGGATTGAAACCCTCAAAACCACAACCTGTACATAATTACAGTTTATCAATGATCATAAATATCTTATAAGAACCACTATGTTTGTTAAGAGAATATAAAATTAGAGACAGACCTGGTCGCTTGACTTGGTAGATGAAGATGACTTTAAAGCAGGAGAGGGGTTTGTGGTTACATGTCTAGGTTTTGAAGTTTGTGTAGTAATATTTCTACTAGGAACCAATGCTAAGGAATCATGACAGACCTGGTCGCGTGACTTGGTAGGCCGTGAAGATGACTTTAAAGCAGGAGAGTGGTTTGTGGTTGGATGTCTTGATTTTGAAGGTTGTGTAGTAATATTACTACTAGGAACTAGTGCCAAGGCATCATGATGATGGTGTTGACGATGATGATGGTGATGGAGATGATGGTGATCGGATTCGGATTCTGATAACCAGTCGATGAAGGGTTTATCACTGAGAAGATATCTAGAAGAACCAGTAGGACTACTGCTAGTGAGATCAGTAATGCCAGCAGAGCTTTCTCTACGTAAATATGAGTGATGATCACTAGGCTTGGCTGAGCTCTTTCGACTCTTTTCATGATAATAACTGGCTGCTGGCTTGGGAATTATAGGCAGTTGTGATGAAGTACAAGGCGCATGAAAGCGGTCTATAACCGGCCGCTGGCGGTGGTCCCGGCGGCCCAAGGGGCGGCGGTGGTCCACCATGCTAGAACATATTGCGGTGGAAGATGGAGAAGCACAAAAGAAATCCATTCTTTTCATGTTTTTGGACTAAGACACAAGAAATGACTTTGTGAATAGTTTTGGTTTTTTTAGAGAGTCTTGCAATGAACCCAACTAATCTGTTTTTAAAGTTCTCGACACCTAAGAGAGATAGAGAGACAAGTAATTAAGAGAACATATCAATAATTAAAGTAGCTACTAGGGCCCTGTATGACACGTGATTATTCTGGATAGTAACTGTGGACCTTCAAAGTTGTGTGATCAACTTTTGATTTATGATTATCTTATGTGGGGTTTAATTAACAAGTTGGGTTGATTAAACTTCTGGGTGACATGAAATTCAATACTATACCACACTAGGGTACCATGAGGCTTGTTTTGAAAAGTAGCTAGCTATATAGCTATCTAACTATTGTCATTATTAAGACATAATTGTGTGTTCACAAACATAGCACATATATACAAATGCATCATTAGACTGTGTGTGACATTTAGGGTTTGTATATATTTGATTATTTTCAGCTTAGACTTTCTTTGAAATTCATTTCCCAATCATATATATATATATATAAATATATATATATATGTATGTATCTATGACTTTCTAGCATCATCATAGCCATATATACGAGTTCTTTCAAATCAAATTGTAAGCAATTAATTTCTAATATTATTATATCTGATTTGTGCGTCGCATGAAAATAATCTTAAATGTACTTTTTTATGAATCCTAATTAAATACAACCCAACTGATTTCCATTACATAGTTAATTAGTTTGTTTTCACAATTAATATATAGTAATAAAGTTGTGATCGGCGGAGGACCAGCTGCTGCATGCATACATTAATTTTTATAAACATAAATTTATTCATTCCACAAGTTAATAAGGTACAAGCCAATTTAAAGGCCCACTGCATTTATTTAAAAATCTTATTTTGATCGCCATCTTCCTCTTGACAAGGTGCTGATGATAATGTTGTAAAAAACATATTTTTTTTACTTGTATAAAGTGTGTCTAGAAATTAACTTTAATATCCAATTTGATACTAACTAAAGTTGATAGAAATTTGTTTTCTCGTGGAAGAAATGAACCAGTATTCCGGGATTGCTTTTAGGCCAAGACAAAGTAACAGTCAAAAGTCACTAATGTTGTTATTGTCTAATAAATTCTGTGTAATGACAACAATTTATAAGTGAAGATAATTAATCAAGCATTATAAAAAAAAAAGGATATGAATGTAGTACATATATATATATAGTTAAATACGGTATGTTTTAAGATCTTTTATGATATTGTTGTGTTGAGATATGCATTTCATATATGAGTTTGATCGGACATCTTGACAAATAACTTAAATAAATTTAATTTATTGTCGAGATTGGTTAAATTTGTCTATCATATTGATTCCTAAAATTATTGGAATGAAAATAGGTGCCAAGATATATTTCCTTCTCATAACTATTCATTAATATTACAATTTCAGTATTATAATCATACCTTTTTAAATAATCTGAATCTTTGAAAAATAAAAGTCCATAACTTAACAAAATCGACACCAGTACCAAAATAATTACTCATCTATATATTTATTTGGAACGTGATTAGAATATTGTCTTGAAATTATTTTTAGTCCAAGAACTCCACTTCTATTGTTTCTCTCCGTTTGGATAAATCTAGACACTAGACTTCTTATATTTAAAAATGATCTTTTTAGTAAATGACAAAACACAAATAATAAGTAAAACATTAATTGTCATAATGTGGGACTTGAGATATACATGAGGGATAAAGATGAGATTAACTAGGAATTAATTTAATCAATATATATTATTTTAATTGATATGCAAAAAGTGAAGAAGATTGCATAATGATGATTTTTGTTACCACTTACCTGCTAAAACCAATTCCAACCATTTAATCTTTGGCATTTTTATATTATATTATTATAATTATCAAACTTTTTTAGCTTTACAGATTGAAACATCTGGGTGTAATGATGATACCAAGAAAATGGTTTAGGTGGGTTTCACCAGATGGCGACTCATGGGGTCCTATTAACGTTTTTGAGTAGTGTTCGTTGAATTTTGATGCCACAAAGTACAATAATCATCGATTGCTCACTGATTAGCATTACAAAGTTTTTATCAATGTGACCACTTGGAGACAAATTTAACTAACATATCGTTTTTAAATTTTAACTTCTGCTGTTTTCCTTATGCATGGAAATTAAAAGCCGCATTTTTTGACTTCTCTAAATATCAACCCTAATAAAAATTTCAAGATTATATCGTACTGTAATTCCTGATAAGTAATAACGATGATGAATGTTAACTGATGTGGTTCTTAATCATTGTTGAATCAAATAATTAAGTTGAAAATTATAAGAATAGCATGTAATAATATTAATGCAAATGTTGTTACATAGCTTAAAATAGTTATGGTAGTGAAATGTTGAGATTTGGTAATTAAGTAGTATCAATACAACTATATATAAAAAATAATGTTTCAACTTATCGGGACCTTTCCTCACTTAGCATAGACAAAGAAAGAGAAAGAAAAATCGAAAGAAACATTTACCTTTCAAATTTGTACCAAATCCTTTCAAATATATATATATATATATATATCAAGCTCTTAATTGTATTTGAGAGATTTTATATGCATATATGTATATATAGCGTTAAAGTTAGTGTATATTTGAAAACTAATATTACACTATGAAAATAAGTTTTTTAAATACCAATTAATTCGTAAACAAAAGAAAAGAGAGTTTGTGAATAAATAATTAATTACATGACAAAAAATGTTATTTAAAAATATTCATTTTCATAATTTTGTACTAGTTTCAAATTCACATTCACTGTGCATTTTATGGAGATTTTCACTTATTTGTTTTTCAGATTGACGAATAATTAAGATTTTTCAATTATATATTATTCATCACTACATAATTATTGGGAGAAAAATTTTTAATGCGGACATCTTGAAATGAAATTTTTACTCTTTTATATAGATAATGGACATCTAACCTCAAGATTGATTTCCCTCTATCTTTCTTTTCTGCATATCATGATATATATATATATATATATTTTTATTATCAATCTCATTTAAACCTTTATGATCCAGTTCAGCTTTTGTATATACATAATTATACAAAGAAAGAAATAATTTTTTTTAGAAAAAAGGTTACAAAAAAAAAATCCCATGCTTGGATTGGAATTTGAATAAATTTCAATCTAATCTCTTATAATAGACACACCCAAATATTATATTGTATGCATAATATTGTAATTGGTGTAGCAGGTGGATTTAATTGAAACCAATTGTTTTATAATCACGCGTTTAAAGATGCTGATGCTTTAATCTGTACATATTAATGAAGATCCCTTTAATTAATTCTTCATTAATATTTTTCGTAAGCTCTCTTTTTCTTTCTTTAATTATTAAATTATCTGTTTCTTCTTTTTCTTTTTCTCTTTCTCATAAAATAAAATTTTTCTTTTTCTCCTCTTATAAATTAAAAATTTATGAAGGTTTAAGAGATTACACGTTTCCCGGCGTTCTTGTTGCGATTTTGTCTCCCTTTGTGTTGTTGTAAAAGAGTTTACTTATCTACTTTCGTTTTCCTTTTTATCTTTTTACTTTTGGTTTGAATAATTTAGTTATCAACTTTAGGTATTTTATCACTGCGTCTGACTAGCTTCATTCATCAACATAAATATATATATTTTTTATCGTATTTGTCCTGAACCCAATAAGTTCAGCCACATTTATGATCAATGATTAGGATTATTAATTATTATTTTTTTTAATATTTCTAAATAGTTTATTTTCTTTTTCTAATGAGAGAATTTTAATCCACTATACCTGTTTTGAGAAATTCTTTCTAGTAGAGGAGAAAAAACTTGTAATTGACATATTCGTATGGATTGTCTAATAAAAAAGTATTATATTTACATTGGGTTAAAAAATTATTAATTGATTTTTTAAAAATAACTACGGTAATGAATTTGACTTTTTTTTTTTTTCAAAGAAAAAAATTATATTAAACTAACAAGCTCCATCAGGGGAGGAGAAATCCTTCTCAAGGAGCGAGTTTGACATAAACTTTAAGAGTGGAAGTAACATCTCTTCTGTTTTGGGGGTAAAGAAGTCCTTCTAAAAGCTGTTGTACGGGCCATTCCAACATTTGCTATGAGTTGTTTCAAGTTGCCATCAACTTTATGTTTTGATATACAACGCATGTGTGTAATATTTTGGTGGGGTGGTACCATGGAAAAGAGGGAGGCTCATTGGTTGTCTTGGGAGAATTTAAGTAAATCCAAGGATTGTGGTGGTATGGGTTTTTGAAATATGTCAACTTTTAATCAAGCTATGGTAGCCAAGGAGGGATGGCGAATCCTTCTGTATCTAAACTTTTAAATGACACGAATTCTTAAGGTGAAGTATTTTCCTTTCACATCTTTTTTAAAAAGCTCCTTGGGTCATTTTTCTTCTTCAAAATGGAGGAGTATATTATGGGGTAGAGAGATGCTTAATAAAGGAGTTCAATGTAGAAATGGGGGCGAGACATCAGTGGTAGTGTATGATGATCCATGGTTACTGGCCTGTTCTTCACCCAGAATTTTGACGTCGAAGTCCTTACATGTAGGTGCTATGTTGTCATACCTTTTACTCTTAAGGAGTTTGGAATACAAAATTGATTTCGACCCATTTTATACCTACTGAAACTGATTTAAGTACCAGTATCCCTCTATGTTTTCCTCAACGTGAGGATTCTTTCTTTTGGGCTTTTGATAAAAGGGGTATGTTTTCTGTCAAGAGTGCATATTGAGTTGTTTTGCAGCAGATCAACCAGAATGTGACATCTAGTTCTCTCCCTCCTTCATCCTTATGGAAATCAATTTGGAATCTAAAACTTTCCAGTAAAATCGAAATTTTCACTTGGAAAGCATGTAAAGGAATCCTTCTAACACAAGAACTACTCACCAATAGAGGCATCATTGGTTCTATGTAAACATGCTTTCTTTGCAAATATGGCAAAGAATCGGTGGATGTATTTTGGAGATTTTTTTAAGTTCAAAAAATTTGGAAGCAGGTAGGGGTAGGCATGAGAACATGAAACCGATCCGAACGACTCTAACCGACCCGACCCGCGAATGTTCGGATCGGTTTTCATGTTTATTTTCAAGGTGTTTGGACCCTCTGATCATAAAACACCATGTTTTACGGATCGGATCGGTTCTGGGGGTCCAAAACCGACCTGATCCGTGAAACAGTATATAAGAGGCATATGTGTCATTTTTCAGGTGCCTATATAAATCCTCAACCCTAACATTACACTTCCAGCACCCATCTTCAGATCTTCTCCCTCCCTCACCCATTTTCTCTCACAACAGCCACCCATCTTCTCCCTCCCTCACCCATTTTTCCTCACAACAGCCACCCATCTTCCCTCATAGAAGCCACCCATCTTCTCCCTCCCTCACCCATTTTTCCTCACAACAGCCACCCATCTTCCCTCATAGAAGCCACCCATCTTCTCCCTCCCTCACCCATTTTTGCTCACAACAACCACCCATTTTTCTCTCTCTTCCACCCGTTTTCGCATCATCGAATGTGCTCGTCGTCGTGAACCGAACTGGTATCTCAGTCGCTGTCGCCCGTCGCTACCTCTCATCTCTCTCATAGTCTCACATCGTGGGCGTCGCTCGCGCGCTGCCTTTTTTCTCTCTCACATCGCCATCATCCCTTCTCCTCTCTCTCAAATCACTGTCACTGGTGAGACAGGTGAGTCACTACTGTCGCCCCTACGTTGATTGTTGATTGTTGTAGTCTGGTATGGTGACTGGTGAAGTCTGGTGCCATGAGGAATTGGTGAAATTTGTTGATTGTTGAAGAGGTAGAATTTGGTGTTGAATACTAGAATTTGATGTGTTTTTTTTTTTCATTTATTTGGTTTTTTGGTTCAGGACACATTGGAGCCCTGATGGAATTTGATGGAACGCCCTAAATGACAATGGAGCCCAAAACTGAAAACTGATCTGAACCAAACCGAACCGAGATGTTCGATTTTGGTCGATTTTTTCCCTTGAATGGACCATGTTTGGGTCTCCTTGCGGAGAACCGAATAATTTTCGGTTCGGTTCGGTTCAGTGGAACTGAACCGAACACTGTAATGCCTACCCCTAAAAGCAAAGTCTTCTTTCCCTTCTTTTTCATGGAGTTCGTTTCTACACCTTCTTTGACAGGTTACTCCATCTTGTTTTTTCAACAAGTAAAGAGGTTTGCAAAAGTTTGTTAGTGGTAGCTTGGCTTATCTGGAAAAAGAGGAACCACATGTATCATGGTTCTGATGTTGATTACTCACCATGTATATAGGAGTAGACAAGGGATATCATTCATACCATTGATAACCCACTCACAGAGGAGCCTTCCAGAAATTTATCACATCCTGATGCTCAACCATCATCTTGGTCCCTTCCTCTTCTATGTTCTCTAAAAATGAATGTTGATGCAGTTTTAGATGAATCAAGGGGCAAAGTTGGGGTGGGTTTCATCATCAGAAATGAGAGGGGTCGCTGTATTATAGCTACAGATTTTAGTTTCAAATGCAATACTGATGTTGTTCTTGTTGAAGCAAAGACAATTTTATAAGGAATTCATTTTGTAGCCAGTAGATTCTTTTTGCCTATTTTTTTGGAGTCCGATTGTTTGAATTTTGTCAACTTGTGTAATAGAAATGGTTTTATTAGGGATAATATGGACAGCATTATTCATGATATTAAAATAGTCATGAATAGTCCATATTTTTTTTATCTTTATATCATGTTTCCAGAACTATCAATTATGTTGCTCATGACATTGTTAAATAGGATGTTAAATATTATACATCCACTGTGTGGATAAATTGTTTTCCAACTGGGTTATTAAATCTGGTTGATTATGATGGAAAGAGGTTTTGCTCTCCTTAACTATTAATAAAGTTTATTCCTTTATTAAAAAAAAAAAAAAAAAAAAAAAAGGAGAAACCCCTTACATCCAAGTGAATATATAATATAAATGTATAATTATATAAAATAAAATAAAGTTATATATACAAATGCTTGCTTCATTAAAGTATTTTTATTTGTGAGATTAGTTGTCATTTGATTATAAGAATGGATATGTATATATATAAATATATATACATATATACATGCACACTAGAATAGAGATTTTTTGGTCTGGTAAATGACCAGTACTTTCGATTTAAAAAATAAAATAAAATAAAACTAAAAACTAGTACTTTCTTATGGTAAAATATTAGGCCAATCACATGAGACAGGTGAGCACCAGTAAGACACATTAAAATGGCTTATTGGACATAATGGGTTCAGCCCATTCACTTTCTTTTGAAGGCACTGACTTGTGGTCCTTGATGGAAAGCACAAAGCTATAAATGCCTTGGTACTTTGATTGAAGAAGACATTTGTTTCTCCTTTTGGAGTCAAAAAGTTACCATCAAAATCTTGCCATTCTAATTTCCAATTTGTTGATGTCAAAAACCAGTCAATTAGGTTCTTCAAAACCCAACAATACAAATGAAATCAAAACAGTATAAGAAGCAACTAGAAAGCAAAGAAGAAGGTAAAGGAAGAACAAAGTACAACAAGTTTTTAAGTGGTTCGACCAATGGGTGCCTACGTCCACTGTTCTTTTCTCATTATTTCTGCAGATTAATGACACAGTTTCACTCAGTGTTTCTCTCTTTATTTATAATGAAAATGACCCCCTATTTATAGAGGGGATGATACAATTAAATACAATTAATCTGACAAATCATAATTAATTGATCATTTCCAAAACTGACATGCAACAAAGTCAACTCCAGAAGAACTGAGCTCTAACATAACACATACTTAGTAGTTGAGACTTCTTTAAATCATGTTGTAATTAGTCTGAAACAATTTCTTTAACGTGCATGGCACGCTATAAGTTGGGTTCGACCTCGCTTTGGGTGAGCTGAAGCTATTGAAGATGTCTGACAACTTTAGCTTGGCAATAATATACGATCCCGATTTAGCGAGCTCGACGTCGTTGTATTGTAACATGCATGAGATGCGAGCTAAACGATCAGGAAGCTCACTTCTACGAGTTGGCAGATTGGTCTTGTCTATTGGGCCAGCTTATTAAGTTTTTACCAGCCCATTTGAGTAATCCAGAAAATACTCATAACATAGTTTATGCAAATGATTCAGATTTGAGTAAAGGAACGATTTATTTGTATCTAATACTCTTAAAGCTGAAAGAAGAAGAATTGTTTTCAATGGTTCAATATATTTACAATTTGGACGGTTTTTCAAATCGAACATATACATCGAATAAAATATCGTAGGAAAATTAAAGCATCTTCTTTACTTTTAAAAATTAATTTGATTGTTATATAGAGAAAATTTATTTTTGAAAACACTAGAGTGTTAAAAAAATGTTAGAAAAAAAAATACATATCAAATATCCATCTAACTTCATACCATATTACACTAATTTATTTGTTGGATGTTGAGGTCTTGCCTTTGTTCGTCGAATGTTACACATTTGGATTCATTTTTTTTTTTTTCCTCATCGTCAGGCTCCATTGCTATCTAAGGATGTTACATTAAACGGTCATTCTAAAATAATAATAATAATTTACTCTTTACACCCTTTGAAATGTCAAAATTAATCATAAGTGTTATTAACCACTTTACTCATATAATTTTCACTTCAAACCCGAATATGTATTGACTTCAAATTTAATCTAAAGAACAAAACAATATCAACTATTGTTAAAATCAACTAACCAGTAAAGTTGAAGAATGTTACTAAATATATCAACTATAAATGAACTTGAACTCCATGTTACTTTGATTTCATATTATTATACTACTCAACACACTAATCTATAATAACCAATAAATTTACCACATAATTATATATAATGATAAATTCCTATTACTTCCACACGCTAAAGAAGATTTACATCTATACAAATTTATATAAAAGCATAAGTTTCGTTTTCTTGATACATGAGAGTTTATATGATTTTATTTTTAGCAGACTATGTGGCTATACAAGTATCCTTCAAATATTAACATTAACATTAAAATTGTAAACATAAAATTAACATTTTCTATAATTGTAAACATAAAATTAATCGCAAACCTAAGCATGCAAGTGCAACAAACTCATGATTTGTTAATATTGCAAATTGTAGTCAATAAACGTGGGCCATGCCACTGTATCAAAGCCCACTTCTGAATTTTAATTTGCACAATGTGGGCCATAAAAGCCCCTTAAGTTATAGGGCCCACTAAACAAAAGAACAAAGCCCAACTTCATATTTCTCTGCAAGTGCATCACACACGTGTGTCCCAAAATTAGGGTTTTTGCATCCCTGATATTCAAAAGGAAATAACAAAGCTAGGGTTTTCTTTGCTCTCAAAACACCACTTGCCAGACACTACCCACAAAGAGAGTCAGAACCCAGTAGCAGCAATGGGTATGATCAACAAGCAACAAAACCCCGAACACCCTTTTTCAGTTTCTTCATTATCCTTTTGTTTTTTATGTGTTTTGTTTTGTTTTTTTCTGTTTAATTTATTTCTTGTTTGATTTGTGGATCATTAAAGCAAGAATCAAGGTACACGAGCTTCGTGACAAATCCAAGGCCGAGTTGCAGAACCAGTTGAAGGATCTGAAAGCAGAGCTCGCTCTTCTCCGAGTCGCCAAGGTCACTGGTGGCGCACCCAACAAGCTCTCCAAGATGTAAAAAATCTAATCTTTACCTGTATTTGCTTACAAATTCAATAATATGCGTGTTTTGTGTCAATGGGTTCTTGGTTTTGCACCCAACAAGCTCTCCCAAGATGTAAAAATGTAATATTTACAAGTGTTTGCTTACAAATTGGATGATATGTGTGTTTTGTGTTGATGGGTTCTTGGTTTTGCACCCAACAAGCTCTTCCAGATGTAGAAATCTTATGTTATGTGTATTTGCTTGCAAATTCAATAATCTGTGTTTTGTGTTGATGGATTTTTGGTTTTGTGATGAATTTGCGATTGCAGCAAGGTTGTGAGGCTGTCGATCGCGCAGGTGTTGACAGTGATATCGCAGAAGCAGAAATCTGCTCTAAGAGAAGCTTACCAGAAGAAGAAGTTGTTGCCTCTTGATCTCCGTCCCAAGAAGACCAGAGCTATTCGCAGACGTCTCACCAAGCACCAGGTACCCTTTTTGTTCGTTGATTTTATTTTATTTTTCATTTTGTTCTGTTTTATGTTCTGCATTGTTAAACATTTTTTACTTGAACTGATATTTTAAATTGCTATTAGTGTGTGGAAATGATTGTTTAATTTATGGGGTTTATAATTATGCTAAGTAGGTCTGTTTTCTTCTTTGTTAGCTTTATCTTTGGTGTTTTTGATTACTTTATGTGATTTTCATTTTTTTTTTTTGGTTGGGGGGGGGGGGGGGGGGGGGGGGGGGGGGGGGGGGGGTGTGGGGTGTGGAAGTGAAATGGGCTTTCTAGTTGTCATTGTTTTGGTGTAGTATGTTTAATTGTTATCATTCATCTGTGGTATATATATTAAAGCTTCAAGGTATGTTCCACCTTTGGAATAAGTCTAGTTTGTTAGAGCAAACCTTAGTAATCCAAAAGGTTTAGGACCAAGTTATTCATTGTCAATTTGGGCATGGGCTTGAACTTTTTTGGGGTTAAAAAAAAAGCCCGACCTATCGATCTGGATCTAATTATTGACATACCAAGTTTTTTGGGTACTAATGTTCACCGTGATAGTCTAGACGCATTCCAATGGTGTTACAAGGTACCTTAGGCTCCCAATTTCCAATGTAGGAGCGGGAGGCTGAGAGAGAATAGTATCTGTGATTTTTCTTTACGGCAGGCTGCCTTGAATATCAAACAATACCCTGTATGCATATGAACTTTGAATTCTATGTTTATATACTTTATTCTCTCTCGGGAGTCGGGAGGCGCTGAGAGAATAGTATCTGTGATTTTTCTTTACGGCAGGCTGCCTTGAATATCAAACAATACCCTGTATGCGTATGAACTTTGAATTCTATGTTTATATACTTTATTCTTGTCAAATCAAGTACACATTTATGATCCCCATCTACCATTGGAGAATAGTAAGAGAATACTATGATTTGTGCAGTTTTTTTCACTGACCAGAACTGGAACAAAAGCAAAAATGTGACCATTTCTGCATTCATGTCCATGTTTTGTATCTCGCTAGATGGTTGTTATTATATCTGCATTATTTTGTGATTTGTGCGTTTTTCTTATTCTATTGAGAGACTATTGATTTTACCCTTCTGCTATTTTGTTTTACGCAGCAATCATTGAAGACAGAACGCGAGAAGAAGAGGGAGATGTACTATCCGATGAGGAAATATGCCATTAAGGTGTAAGAAGAGATTGGGTTAGGAAGCAGATATTGGTGTTGAACTTATCACATGTTATCACAAGGATACTGTTTTACGATTTTCGACCTGTCGAATTTTAATTTTGCTTTCTCTTTTTGTCCCTTGTAATAATTATATATGGATTTGCTACTTAATCTGGTTTTTTCCTCTAGCTTTTGTTGGATACTTTCAACCCTCTTGCTTTCGTAGTGCTCTGTTGTTCACTCATGCATTGTTACCTTTTTAACCGTACTTGCCTTGTTCCATTAGTATTAACTTGTCTAGTGCCCACCAGTACTCTCAGCTCACCGCTATATATGTCGTTGCAAACAAATTGAAACTGGTCATACTATAGGAAAATAATTGTTTCTTGGATATTTTGCTAGCTCAAATTAGTTATGGTATTGGTGATGCATCGATTCTATCACATCAGACTTAAAAAGATTAACGTTTGATTTCCGTCTTTGTGTGAGATTTTTAGGGCCGGAAAGGTTAGGGCCAGATCATGTCTTCATGCGTATCTACTTAGCCCAGCGTGGTGCGAGTTTTCCCATGTCGGGTCACAGCACAACTGGATGATCATGTCGGGTCACAATACAAGTCATTGATCATGTTGGGTCATGGTCCGCTGTACAAATATATCGATTGTCGCTCATGTTGTGGTCCAACATGTTATATTGGGTGCATGGTCCAATCTTACTAGCGTGTTAATTCCAATCAGTTCCAGTAAGCAAGCATTTATTGGCCTATTATGACCCTTTATTAATATTAATGCTATAAGATATTTAAAAAATAAAAAACAATCATACAATAGATATTCATTCATAGTTTAAATGGTTAATATATTTTCGTTTACATCAATGATAGACATTTGAGCTCTACTGTTAAAATTTATCCCGTGTGTGGGGAGATATCTAAGCTTATCATTGGAATAAGATTTCTCCACTTATAATGGGACAGTCATGTTGTTTATGAAGCGCTTAATTTTGGCATATGTTGATAAGTTGATTTCAGATTAACTAGTAATTATATAAACAAACAACAACAATGTGTAACGAGATTGTAATGATGTACATAAATAATAATAATGTATAACAAGATCATTAAAAATTCATTAAGGATTAAATAAACTTATATGTAGAGTAAGAATTATTATTATTAACAATTAAAAGATGTTTTAGTTCAACTAAAACGAAAGGAACAAAATTAAATTTTGCATTTGATTAATTAAAAAAGGTAGAATGGGTCGAAGCTTAGTTGGCAGGCCCAAGAAGCGAAAAACCCATGAGGGAGAAAGGACCGACCACAGTGGGAGTCGAACCCACGACCTTTTGATCCGAAGTCAAACGCGCTAATCCACTGCGCTATGCGGTCATTGCTGATGCTTGTTTAGAATATATAATATCTAAATATGATATTTATAATTAAATATCTATCGACGTCACTTTTGCTATTATCCATTAGAGGATAGTTTAAATCATTAAATCATAATTCACGGACAAAAATGAGCAATGTTAAATGTTTAGTAACTTTATCAATACTTGAAATTGTGAACCACTTGCACACCAACTCATAATACAAGTGGTTAATATACTTTTTTTAAAATATCTGAATTAGATTTGAATATCATGATGTGTATGTATCAGCATGTACGAAGTTGTTTCTTCTGTTATGAGATTAATTATGTGGCTCACACATAATTTTAGTAGATCATGATAGGGTTCTTTGTCCATTAGTGTTAATAGATTTCCAATGGTATATATTATAGTTATATTAAAAAAAGAAAATCATGAACCGCTTGGATGCAAATTACAATAAACATGACTCTACTTGTTATTAACGTCTAAAGCGATCGAACAAAGAAAAATTATTTGCTTTGAACCAGAAATTGTATACATAGTTTCACATTAATAAAGTTGGAAGATTATAAGAAATTAATATGTAAACATCATTTTCAACTTGGTAACTTCATGCTAACAACATATTGTACAAAAGAACAAACGGCTAGTGCACACGAACAAATTAAGTGGAATGAGCCGCCAAATTACGTAGTGGGTGACGCTAATTTGTTATTTGATGCGCACACAGACACAACATATGACCCAAAGGGATCACGAAGAGTCAAAACCCACTGAACTAATCACTTTTTCTTGGAAGACATGGTTGAGTTGCCTGGAAACATGTCTGATAATCATAACACGAGACATTATCTATTATATAATTCCTAGAATCAATAAAGCTCCACCACCATATCATATTCGCTTTTTAAAGTCAAAAAGTTTTGTATCGTTTATGAAGTATGCTATGCAATATTATGTGCATGCCAGACGGAAGCCATGACGTGGGAATTTTAAAAGGAAGTCTAACGTGTCATCCAAATTCAAAGATTGAATGGTTTGAGTATAAATTGATGGCTTTGGAAAGTAAATTAAGCAACATTTGCATGCTCTAAACTCTGGTTTTTTTGTTACTATTATCATATAAAGAGATTAATATATATATATATATTTTTTAAAATTGTCACAATTCGAGGTTGATCGAGGGAATATAACTAAAAAAACTCACAATTTCATAAATAACTTACTTTTTTTTGAAAGGTTAAATAATTTACTTATCGAGGCAATTTAAATTTCGCCTTTAAAATATATATAGTTCGTAACCCACTATTGAATTGTGTGCACATGACTAATTACAATTTGATATTATTATCATATAATGCTTGATAGTTTGGATAATACTGACATAATATAACATGACGTATAAGTGATATATTTAATTCATTATGTTTTAGTACCAACGTGGGGGCTAGTGTTCTACTTTCTACCTAATTAGAGACTATAATAATTAACAAGGCAACAAGAGAATAATTCAGTAGCACCAAGAAAATATTTAATAATTAGATTAAAGAATGGTCAATTACTAATGGCGCCATACATGAATTTATAGGTATTTTCATTGCACTTTTGATTCCTTCAAGGATTTTATAAGCCAAAAAGAAAAAAAAAAATGAATTTAGTTTAGATTCCAAGCGTTGGATTAAGCAATTTTAAATTCACAATAATTGTTACCTAATCGTGATTAATTAGTTTTAGGTAAACATGTTCTCCACAATGTTATTTATCACTGACTATAATAAATCTACTATAAGCCAAGGACTAAAATAACAAAAGGAAAAGAAATGAAAGATCAGAGGAAATCTAATTTAAGATCGTATAGTGTGTGTGTCTCTATATATATATATATTAGGAAGAAAAAAATAAAGGTACAAATTGTGGAAAATTCATGTGTTTACTTTAACATGGAGTTATAGAAATTTTTCTTTATATATAAAACCAAAATGTGTTTTTATCATTAAAATTTCACTCCAAAAATTATATTATTGGGGTACCTTAGAACGAGATAAATTTAGATTGAACGTACACGCATGCACCCAACCACCCACTTCTCTTCCAGTTTTTTTAAGGAACCATGAAGCCTTTGTTTTGTTATTATAATTTTGATGGGATCTTAAGTCTCTATTTCTTGGTTTTAAATTGCTTAATTATGTACAATCTTGACCGCTACTCTAATAACGTAATCTATTTTGCCCAAATTGCAAGAAATTGAAAACGAGAAAAGAAAAAGGAATCAGGTTTGATAATTAGAGTGTTTCATGCGGAAGAAAAACAATGTGTGCTAAAATAAATACATACATATAAGTAATAAATATTTATCATTTTTTGCACACCATCTCTTAGCAGAGTAGTTGAATACTTTCTTTGATTCTAAAAGATTAAGAGTTGAAATCTCACATTTGTCCTAAGACACAAGGTGTGAGTAGTTTTATATAAATTCAATCTCTCTTCTCTCCCATCCTAAATACATATACAAAGTAAAAATCCCAAGTACATGAAATGAAAGTGGAATTTGTTTTATAAGTGTTGTATACATGGCCGAATGAAGTAAATAGTGCAAATTTGGAAGTTAATCCGTGGGTTTTTTGTCTATTAAAATAATTAATGAATTTATTCATATAACACCTTAATTTTTTAGTTTAAGTATTGATAGCACTATTCTTTTTCTTATTATTTTTCAATTATTATAAACTTTTTTTTTATAGCAATTATTATAAACTTATAAGATATAAATTTGAATCTACAATTTCAAATAATGAATTTCTTTTAGACACTACCATAATTCCTATTACTAAAATCAAATGACAAGTATAAATATGCAGTGGAGACATTAAGACAATGAGATGGATGTCCTCTTTTTATTATTATTTTGAAAAAAAAAAATACCAGCTATTATTTTATCTTTTTATACAATTGCCCTTCATAAATGTGCTAGCTAGGTAGACATTCTCCTTGAATGTGAAAGGAAAAAACAAAACAAAATGGATGTACTGTGATAGATATTCCTTGCCTGAAAGCTAATGCCAAAATTTAATTTGAAGCATCACAAATTTAGTGCAAAAGGGTAACATAAATTCAAAAGAGAAACATAAATGCTTATCTATTAATATGTACATACAAGTGTTGTCCAAAATTTGTATTCACACAAAGCAAACTAAATGGAGTTAGAAGGGTAAGAATACTTGCAAATATTTATAGATTATAGCATATAGGCATTCTAGACATTAATTCAAGCATCTATTAAACATTCTAATTAGTAAATAAAAAGCGTAATTTAGTAATGAAACTTTGTGTATCAACAATTATGTTGTATAACTATAAACTCTCCAAGTAAAGTATATGATCTTGTGATCCATATTATTAAGAGTCTGTGTCATAAATCTTTAAAGCTTAAAAACTGATCAGCAATGATTTGATTTGAAATAATTAAGATGAAGATCTATGTCTTCCCTTTTTTATGCATGATTTTTTTGATAATGACTCTTGTAAATACCAAGTTAGACAAAAGTACAGGCGTTAATTTATTAGACCGCGTAAGCTTAGTTATCCAAGACACAAGTGTATAAATATGGTCGCTAAAGGTATTGTCTTTTACCAGTTGTCATTGATAACGACTCATGCACCCATAAATTGCCACATCAAATTGTAGCACCCCACCTCAGTTTCAAGTTTTTCTTCGAAAATCTGGTACTTGTACAATTTCCTGGACTTTTTTGGATTATATCGTATCCAAGCTTTCCCACATCCATATTTTGATTCTAAGTTACTGGGAAAATGAGCCTTGATGTACTCATGAAAGCAATGGCCTCCTGTCTTTACATGCAATAGTTGACTTAAGTGGTTTGGATTTAAAATATTTCAACAATTTGTAAACTTTCTCGGCAGGTACATTTTTGTTTTGTTTTGACATCCAATGTAAAATCACATTTGAGTTCATGAAGGCAATGGCCTCCTCTGTTCATATGCAATAGTTGACTTAAGTGGTTCGGATTTGAAATATTTCAACAATTTGTAAACCACTCGGCCAATACATTTTTGTTTTGTTTTGACATCCAATGACAAATTAATTACATTAATTTGAGTACATTACAAGTAAAACTTCTCTGCCAATTAAGTGCCCACAAGCATCATATATATGATCAGTAACTATACATATATATATATATATATATATATATATATATATATACACACACACACGTAGGTATTTATTTATTTATTTATATATATAGGTCAACAAATGCGTGACCGTGGCCGGCAGGTTTCTCAACTGCCAAACGCGGTTATGGCTGCTGTTGATGATCTCTATATGCAGACAAAAATATGGACTATAAGGTCTCTATATAAACTACACATTTTAGTCCTTTTCTGAAGATAAATATACCAAAATTGAAAGAAATTAGTAGAGCACCTGAAAGTCGTATGTTTTGATGTAATTCATTTTCAAATGAAGTTGATATTGAACACCAATATCAGATTAAATAGACTGACTAGTGAATGTACATGCCCATATTTATAATTCTCCGCGGATACTCATCAGATGATATGTTTGCTTCTAGTTTATATGCAATTATTTTCCATGACTCTTGAGTATCCAAATTCTAGTGTCCAGTCCAAATTACTCATGATCTTTCCCCGCTTTTTGCTAAAATCTTTTATACTAGCTAATTAATTTGTATGATGATCTTGGGTCATCGTTTTGAATGCGACATTCGTACTTGTTGGGACTTTATGCATTTTTTTTAAAAGGATTATGTAACTGTTGATGCTAATAGTTAAAATCAAAATAGATTTTACATAAATTTCCATATTTTGAGAAAAGGAAATGTTATCTTTATTAGAATTGCTTGACAACTTAAATCTTGTTATGAAGTTTCTGGATGATATTATAATAATATATTATTTAAAGTCGGTCATAACCGACTCTATTTTGATCTATATATATGTGTAACGCCTCAATGTAATAATACATTTATTTCTGCTTTCTTTTTATATGCTTTACTGCTCTCCTCTGTCTCTCTCTCTCTTTATTGTTTTCTCTCGCCTCTCTCCTGCTGTCTCAACTTTTGATTGTCAAATATCAGCTTAAGTCCCTGGTAAATTCTCTTTAAGCCCCTGATGATTATTAATTTTATTATATTCATTTATTTTAATTTTATAACACGTTATCAGCACGATCTTGAACCTGAAGTTCTTGATATTCTGACTCAATTAATGTACGGCTCTGCCGACTCAATCAATGTACGGCTATGCCGACTCAATCAATGTACGGCTCTGCCGACTCAACCAATGTACGGCTCTGCCGACTCAATTATTATTATCATGCATTACAGATCTAACTATTTAATTTTATTTATTTACTTATTGTTACATACTATATGTGCAGCTCTGTTATTATTATTTACTATTTTTATTATGTATTTCATGCACGGCTATGCCGGCTCAATATATTATTAATTAATTGATTTGTTATCTCTGTTATATCTTTATATTTTATGTATTTTATTTTCTTAAATTTATAATGTACTAGAACCTGAAGTTCTGGATTTTAATCAATGGAATCTAAAGTTCTAAATAATAAAACCTGAAGTTATTATTTTTGACCCGAAGTTCTAAAAATATAAATGAAATTTTTGGCAACCTGAAGTTTCAAATATATCATTTTGATTATATCACTAATTGTGATATTTTATGTATATAGTCATGTCAAATATTGCAAAACCAGAATTTGCTCTACTGGATATATCAGGAAATAATTATCTTTCATGGATCCTTGATGTAGAGCTGTATCTGCAGTCCAAGGGCTTAGCTGATACAATTAGAGATAATAATGAAACATCTCTACAGGATAAAGCAATTGCAATGATCTTTATCCGCCGCCATTTACATGAGAGCCTGAAGACTCAATACCTCACAATTAAAGATCCACTGACTTTGTGGAAAAATTTAAAGGACAGGTATGACCATCAGAAAACCGTCGTCCTCCCGAGAGCCCGGCATGAGTGGAGTAATTTAAGACTCCAAGATTTCAAATCAGTCGCTGATTATAATTCTGCCCTGTTTAAGATAACCTCACAGCTGAACTTGTGTGGTGAAATACTGACTGATGCAGATCTGTTGGAAAAGACATATACTACTTTCCATGCATCTAATATGCTCCTGCAGCAGCAATATAGAGAACGCAGGTTTACAAAATACTCTGAATTAATCTCATGTCTCTTAGTGGCAGAACAAAATAATGAGCTTCTGATGAAAAATCATGAACTCCGTCCAGTTGGCGCAGTTGCACTTCCAGAAGCAAATGCTAGCACAAGTAAAGGCCGTGGACCTGGATGCGAACGTGGTAATCATGGTCGTGGTGGGTATAAATTTTCAAGTAATCGAAACCAGAAAAACATCTCTCAAAAGTGGAATGTTTATAATGCTAAACATAATAAGGGCAAAAATGTAGAGAAACATACCCCTAAAAATTATGAAAATGTTTGTTTCAGATGTGGTATGTCTGGACACTGGTCTCGTACCTGTCGTACTGCTAAGCATTTGGTTGATCTGTATCAAGCCTCTGTAAAGGGGAAGGAAAAGAAAATTGATACAAATTTTGCAAATCAAAGTGATGATCCTGTAGATATCACAAGCCTGGAATTATCGGATTTTCTTGATAATGCGGATGGAAAAGTGGATTATTCAATTGATGATAGAGATATCCATACCAATTAGAAAGTTACCTAGTTAATATAGTCATATTAACTTTTGTTATGTTAGTACATATTTTTGTAATCTTCCAGAAGTAAGATAACTTATTTTGCTTTATATGATGTACTAACATATGGTTTATCTGATGAAAGACGAATATGGATGAATTATCTATTCTCAAAAGGGAAGGTGCAGATATATATATTGTCGACAGTGCAACAACACATACTATTCTTCAGAATAAGAAATATTTCTCAAATTTGACAGTAACCAAAGTCAAGGTAAATACTATATCAGGTCCTGCAGATCTGGTTAAAGGTTCTGGAAGAGCCATAATCTTATTGAGAAACGGTACTAAATTATATATAAATTGTGCATTATACTCTAGTAGATCTAGAAGAAATCTACTCAGTTTCAAAGATATACGTAGTAACGGATATCATATTGAAACTACAAATGAGAAGAATGTTGAATATTTATGCATCACTAAAATTATCTCAAGTCAGAAGCTAATTGTAGAAAAACTCAGACCTTTCTCATCTGGGTTGTATTATACAATTATGAGATCAATTGAAACTTATGTAGTTTCAAGCCAGAAGCTGTTTAAACCAATAACATTTCGACTTTGGCATGACCGTCTTGGTCATCCAGGATCTACGATGATGCGTAGAATCATTGAAAATTCTCATGGGCACCCATTGAAGAACCTGAAGATTCTATTATCCAATGACAATATATGCACTGTCTGTTCACAAGAAAAATTCTCCTGAAGAGAAACACAAGAAAAATGTCACTATTGGAGAGAAAAATGAGCTATCATGGAATGTGACAACAATATCTCATCTAGATCCTCGCATTACCCAATGTGAAAGTGAGGTACGAAGAATAGTTAATCTTCAGATGATTGCGAATCAGTTGCCAGATGCATTTACTGATGCTGCTAAAGTGACAAAATCATACATACCAGCTGCCAATACACCAGCTAGAATAATTGTTCCTATAGAACAATGTAATCAGAACGCAGCAAATGAATCATCTACTGCACGCCAGAAGCGTGGTAGACCAATGAGCTCAAAAGATAGTATTCCCCGGAAACGGAGAATGAAAAATTCTGATTCTTCTGAAAATAATACTCAAGCTACAAAATCCATTATCTCTGAAAGATCATCTCAAGCAGAAATGCCAATCCCTGAAGAGACTAAAACCCCCAAAGAGGTACAAACAATTGATGAGCCACAAAATTCTGAAAATCAAGAAATTTCAATCAATTGTGCTGAAGGTATGTGGAATCGTAATGAAATAATCATCGATGATATATTTTCATATACAGTAGCTTTGACAGTTATGAACGATGATTATGAACCACATACTGTTAATGAATGTAGACAAAGACACGATTGCCTGAATGGAAAAATGCAATTCAAGCAGAATTAAGTTCCTTAACCAAACGTAAAGTCTTTGGACCTGTAATCCAAACGCCTGAAAATGTCAAACCTGTTGGACACAAATGGGTATTTGTACGGAAACGTAATGAAAAGAATGAAATTGTAAGACATAAAGCAAGGCTTGTTGCACAAGGTTTCTCGCAGAGACCAGGGATTGATTATGATGAGACGTATTCACCAGTGATGGATACAATTACTTTTAGATTCTTGATCAGTTTAGCAGTCTCAGAAGGACTCGAAATGTGGCTTATGGACGTAGTGACAGCATATTTATATGTGTCACTTTATACTAATATCTATATGAAAATTCCTGAAGGATTTAAAATGTCTGAAGCATTTTTCAGGGGGAGTATATTAAATCAATGTGGACATATGTGCACTGCACTCTTTTTTCCTTCGATCAGGTTTTATCCCACTGGGTTTTCCTGACAAGGTTTTTAATGAGGTAGTCATTTTAAGCACATCCAAATATTATTAAATCCAGAAGATTATAATATTTTAGATCCAGCAGATTATAAAATATCTTTTGTTTAGATTTTGAATTTTTACTGGTAGAAAATTTTAAATATATTATAATGGTATCATCCAAGGGGGAGTGTTATGAAGTTTCTGGATGATATTATAATAATATTTTATTTAAAGTCGGTCATAACCGACTTTATTTTGATCTATATATATGTGTAACGCCTCAATGTAATAATACATTTATTTCTGCTTTCTTTTTATATGCTTTACTGCTCTCCTCTGTCTCTCTCTCTCTTTATTGTTTTCTCTCGCCACTCTCCTGCTGTCTCAACTTTTGATTGTCAAATATCAGTTTAAGTCCCTGGTAAATTCTCTTTAAGCCCCTGATGATTATTAATTTTCTTATATTTATTTATTTTAATTTTATAACAAATCTTATAATTACACAGTATTCTAACACTAATAATAGTAAAAAATTTACCGGATCTATTAAGATTAAACATTATATATAGATTAAAATTTAATTTTATAATATTTAGAAATATCAATTCTTATAATAATAATAATAATAAATCATATATATAAGAATTGAAATACGTGCGATACTTATTTAAGTTGTAAATAACTATAAAATATCAGGTTAAGGTGTTAAGATATGAGAAGACCTATTTTTTCTTTCTTTTCAATGTTAGCTCCCTAGCTAACTAATAAATGCATTTGAAAATTATAATCATACATGTTTGATTTTCATAAAAGAAAGTATACTCTTAACTTTACAATGTAACATATAAAATAATCGATGTCGAAGATGAACTTGTCATTAATTAGGGGAGTTATAATTATTGTGTATATATAAGTGGGAGACAAAGGAGCTAAAAAAAGTTTTGATAATTACAATACGATGGGTTTAACATTAACAAATAAAACACACTATAATCCAACTAACCCAAAAAAAGTTGCTTGGCTATGGCAGCCTTATTATTTATGTGGATTAATATTTTAAGTTTCTTCACCCTCCAATAAGGATAAGGCTGAAAGAGTCTGATTCTCCAACGAACGTTTGGTCAAAATATTATAATATATAAACATATAGCCATCTCTGACTTCTTTAACCTAACCAATCCTTCTGACAAGGGAGTAGTGGAATGACAGATGTGATTGATGATAGCTTCTAAAATGTTCGATAGAAAATTATATGTTTCTTTAATTAGTTACTTCCTAAACCTCAAAATTAAGAAGTTTCAACTTACACACGAGTGACTATTTTAATTGGGTTGATTTGGTAACTTAACCAAACCTTTATATATATATATTTATATATATAACGAATTTTTATGATTAGTATCTTTTAATTTTAGAAAATTAAAATTAATCAATCAAATTAATTAATTATATTATCTTTTTAAAAATATTTTTTTTTATTCTATTTAAATTTAATTAATAAATTTAATTGATTCGTCTTAATTTTTTAAAATTATAAGGTACCAACTATAAAAGTTTTATATATATATATAACTTTGCTGGGGCAATTTACATTGGATTAATTATTTATACGTGTAATATATATTAAATTTGGTTTTATTTAAAAAAATCCTTAACTAATTTTGTATAAGGATATTGAAAAAAAAAATAGTAATTTGAATGGTTAAATTAATTTTTAATTTTGATTTGACTGGGTAAACATATCCTTGGGATGTGAGAGAATAAGAGAGCCGGCAGAAAATAGAAAAGAATAGAGAGAGTGGGAGAGAAAAACGAAGAAAATATAAATTTGTTTACGCTAATAGGAGAGAGGTCACGTGAGTAGAGAAAAACAATGTGTGAAAAAATTTACAGGATTTTGCCATCTTTAAAGTATAAATTCATTTTAACCATTGAAATTGTTTCAATCCAAAAGTCATAAATTTATATGAGATCTTACGTCAAATTTTGGGGCTATCAATCCTACTCTTACATATATATATATGTATGTACTATGTTATGTAGAGCACCTACCTTTGCATATTCAAATGCATTACTAAAATACAGTTTATAAACCACTTGTATTATCAAAATAATGTACAATCCATTTGGTACTTATAATAACTACTACATATATATAGATTTAACATAACCAAAGACTTAATTTGATGTTGAAGTTCTTAAAAAACAATAAATAGAAAATGACTTCAAATATTCGAAGTTGAAGATTTTGTGAATTTTCAAGGTATATAATTTACCAGTCTCACGCCGGATCTGCCTTAGATTGTACATAAATCAATTAGTTGTATAATTTCTTATCTTGAGAACAGAAATTTAGATGAGAGTTGACGGAACCTCAACGGGAAATCCGCTTTGAAAGCGATTTTCTGGCAGCAGGAGTGTCATATTTCAAATATATATGGTTGGTGTCGCGTATCTCAAGTAACAAACAGGCAATATAAGTATCTCTATGTGCTACCTTGGTGTAGCAAATTAAGCAGCTTGTGTGCACGAGGACCATTATTCAATCTACATATATAATGATTTGTTTATAAATTAATTGGTTATATTATCTCTTAATCTTGATTGACAGCATAAGTTATCAGATATATGGAGAAGAGTACACATTAATACTTGTGTAGATTTTTGTTTAATAACCTTATCATTATATATATATATGGAAGAATACGGTGTGAAGAGTATTAATTATTTCAAATATATTGTTTGCTTAATTAGATGTTGTCTCATAGCAGTCACAGTCTAGTAGAGTGGTAGTTGCGACTTTTTTTTTTTTATTTCCTTTTTGAAAGTAAAGCTTTACCAAACCCAACCAGGGAAAATACAAGCTTCGGCATGGCAATAAAAATTAAAAATTAAAAAATAAAAAATAAACTTGAAAAAAAGACAATATTCCGTTCATATATATATATATATATATATATATATACACGTTGAAAACGCAAGTAGTAGTTGTGAGTGTTGACTGCCCCAGCAAGACAACGTTGCTTTCATATATGGGTAGAAAATTTTTGCATTGTTTGCTAACTGTTTAATAGTGGCACATCTTAACCGTCTGTGCCAAATATTTATTTAAAAAAAAAAGAAAGTCATAAATTTATAAGCATTTATATCTTTTCATAATTGTTGCCGAAATTAAGATCAGTTGATATGCACCAATTAAAACAAGTTACACTCGAAAATAATGGACATTTGTTAGTTCTGAAAAAGATTTCGGCAGAGTCTTAGATAAAGAATTGTTATTATTATTATTATATGTTCTTTTTCTCTGAAGGATTGGTCTTAAAAGAATTTTCGTCATCGGTCAATATTCATCATACAAATCGATTTGTGCCGAGCAGAAAAGAATATACACTAAATATATATGAGTTTAGATTACAAAGTCCAAAAATTGATTAACATTTAATGTCAATATCTTTCAAGATAGTAAATTAAATCAAACATATCGATTGAGCCGCATTGACTAAAAAATTCTACACGCTGTTGTTAGTCACTGCTGATTCATGCACAGAATAATACAATGTGAGGCCCGTGGAGAACTGTCTGAGTGACTGAGTATCTACAAGTGTTGCAGTTAGCTAAGTTAGCATTGTGTAGTGTCAAAAAAGGTTATGCCAGCCATGTAATTTTAACCAATAGATTGTGCCTTCTTTTGTAAAAGTAATTAATCCAAAACCAATAGATTGAAGTCAAGTCAGCTCAGTTAGTTACTTGTTAGCTGTAGAACTATATAAAGTGCACTTAGTCTGACTTTGAAGAGTTGAGTCAAATGAAAAGGAATTCTCAGGTTTGTCCAGTTCTTGTGCTTCTTTTCTTTGTGGTTTTGCTTTATATGGCTTTTACTGATGTATCCTTGAACAATGGGCTTCAAACTGCCTCATTCTTACTTTTTGAGTCTCTGAGCTTGTTGGTCCCTTAGACCTTAGTGAATTTGCGGCTTAAGTGCTATTTTTTAACATAACAACTTTCATGTGTTTAATATACTTCAAGAGAAAATATTTCGTACAAAAATATTCTTCACATGCAACACTCATAAATACATTAGATCTAGCACATGTTCAACCATGCATTTATTAAGACTGGCCTTGAGTCATTTGATTCCAAGCTTCGTATAAAAACAAAAGAAACTCTTCAAGAGAATTTCGATGCTTGAGCAATATTTTATTTAGGGATTTAGATTTACAACAATTAATGTTAACTAAGTGGGATTAGTTTAGTAATTAAACACGTTCTCCACGATGTTATTACACTAAAGTAATGATAATAATCAAATGGAGTCCCTCAAAATCATGCAACTATACCGATCAAGAACTAGTATAGTAATAGAAGAAAACAGAAAAACAGACTGAAATCCCATTTGAATCTTTTCTCACCTCTTATAAAAATAACCACTTGAACTTATATAAGAAAATGGAGAGATGCCATTTGTAGAAGATATTCATGAGTTAAAGAAGGAGAAATAATTAAATTTTAAAACTAATCAATATGTGTTTGATTGTCACAATTTGACTCTAAAACTACTGGTATCGTGACCATAAATCTCGTAGTTTTCTAAGGAACCTTGAATCATTTTCATCAGATAGTTTTATTTATGAAAGTAATTATTCTATTTTTCTAAAGTATTAATTTTATAAGAGAGTTTTGTACTTCTATTATATTTTATAATTGGGTTATGCTACTGTATAACACATGTATAATTACATAATAGCAACACTTGTTGAAATCTATTTCGTTGGTTTTAAAAAATAAATAAAATAATAAATAATTGGAAAAATATCGGTATAATATATTAATATGATACATGGTATGAAAAAGAAATAGAGAGAAAAGGAGTGGCATGTATGTTAAGTTTTCATAACTGTGACTTTTTAAATAAGTTTTAAGAATAGGTTTATATATTGATGGATGGTCTTACAACCCAAAAGACTATTCTATTGGATTGTGTGGCATCCATGAAATATATGTCTTTCTTTTAGTATTTATTATTTCAATGTGAAATTAATTCTTTTTCATTTTAGATTTTATATTTTAAATATGAAATCCATTCTCAAATTTATGCGAGACTTATAATAGCACAACTTTATCGTAGAAAAATGAATACCGATTATTATTTATTGGTAACAAGAAAAGGAGGTAACAAAAGCAAAGTGAAAAAGGAATATAAAGAGTAACAAAAATTAATTGCAATATTGCTCATAATAAATTACTATCACTACTAAGTCAAAGATTCTATAGCACACGTTTAATCTGTTATCAAATGAATTCATTTTCAAAGTATTCTCACTGATTAAATTTCAATTTGAACCACCCTTGTGTTAAAAATAGAATACCCCCTTTTTGCCCTTTTTTACGAAAGTATTTTTTTTTTTTTTTAACAATACATGTATGTTCCACCAGATGACAATATTAATACGTAAAAATGTGAAATTTTAGCATTAAGTAATAATTTTTGTACTCAAAATATCAGTCACAAATATTGAAACCCACAACTCTAATATATCTATATCAATATAGCTACAAATATCCTATTAAAATCATTTTGACTTCTTGGGTTAAACTCGCAGTCGATAGTTTTGACGTTGTCGCTTCTTTTCATCTGCAGTTTGAGATAATGTAAGTTGAAAAAGTAAATGGAAACAAAGATTAGAAATCCTTTTCGGGTGTCAAGTCATGTCATTTGATTTGCAAATTCCGTCAACAATAGCGTGGGCTGGCTGATAAACAATCACACGCGGTGAGAAATTTAAATAGTTTGTGACCATTGATTTTTCTATAAAATTTTCTTCAAAATATACCAATCAAATTAGTGATCGTGTGATGTTAACTTCTTGTGATGGTCAATGACTCGATGCGATCTGCGGATTAATCTCCCATCTCAGATTCAGTAGTTAAGACGTAAGAGCTTATATCAACTTGTCTCTATTAATTATTGGCTTAAAAGTAGTGAAATTGACTAGTTTCCATTCAAGGAATTTTAATTTGTTCCTTTTATATGTCTGAATATTATATATATAATTCAAATTTCTGCCTAATTTCTACCAAAACTACAGCACTCATTTTCAGCTAATTTACAGTAAGAGTATTACACATGTTTAACTTAAATTCTATATCATATGATTTATAAATCTCATATTATTAAACATTAATTTGCATTTTTTTTTCATATTATTAAAAATTTGCATTTAAGTACTAGTTAATTATCAGAGAAAAAATGATGAGTTTTGATTGCTCATAATACTTCCATACTTTTGCAATTAAATTAGAGATTATAAATATTACTCAAGTCACCATTAGAGTCTAATAATATTATCTTGGAAAAGTTTTTGTTTTTCGTTATTGATGTTAGGAAAGTTATTAACTTTGCAAATTACAAGACTTTTTCATCATAATTAATGGATTGTTGTCACATACTGTTGAAAATTACACACGTTTTTGTTCCATTAATAGAAGGTCTCTCTCGTATATAATGTCAAAGATTAATTCGCCATGAAATATGTGGTGTGATATTTTGTAAATGCTAGTGACACACAAGCCATGACGTATAAATATTGAAAAAAAAAAAGAGCAACTTGCTTTTCATTGACACAATTCTCTGACCAACGAAGAACAAAAGCCTAAGTGGGTATTATATGGCGGCATGATAAATGGAATTATTCAAAGTTTGTTGAACAATGCTTAGGATGACCAATGAACTTTCTCTTCGTCCAACATGGAAGCTTGAAAAACTATTGGTGAGGCAGGGAATCTCAAATTATAGACCACAAAGAATGCAATAAATGATTGGCCAAACAAATATTATATATCATTTCTGACTTCATGAACCTAGCTCACTTACAAATTCTTGGTGGGGGCCACATATACCCCTCTAATTGGACAGAGTCCCACAGAAATACCAGAGGGATGTTTTCGATGTTCTTATATTATTTTCGGATCTATAAAAGGAAATTGACCCAACGATTGGTATGTATAAACAATAATACAATTCTTAGCTGAAACTAATTGTGTTAATTTATGAGTACTGATTAATTGCCGCCATGCGTTACCTTTACTCACGATTGTCATTAAAAAATTAACAAGTATTCCCAATACGGACATGGATTCTCCTTTTAACCTTAGTAATGAGTACTGTTACTTATCCTAGACCAAATTCGGTAACATTGATAGAACGGCAGTCAAAATTAAACTTAGTGATACCTTTTAAATTTTCATAATTGTGATTTTTTTATATTTTTGAGAAGCGATGTATATGATAGTGGATTTTTGCAACCAGTCAATCTATTGGATTATTGCATCCATTAATATTTATTATCCTTCTTATGGTTTTTATATTTTTAAGATGGAATTATCATATTTTCTTATTTCGCATATGAGATTCTCTAAAAATTTAAACTTTTTCACTGTGGACATGAATGAGGAAACGTAACCCACTTGAATTAAGAAAGAATGTGCAATCATTGTTATAGTTAGCATTGGGTAAATATTCTTTTAAATTTGTGTTTGTGTATGCTATTGCTAAAAAGCATTTAACATTTGTAATTAGATGTTAATATAGAAGAAAAAACAAGAGAAAAAAACATAACCCTCCATTTTAAAGGATGAGGATGTTGATGTGTTACAAATTGTATTTATGATAAAAAAGGGAAAAAAAAATTGATGATTGGCTTCATATATTTGAAATTGAGAAGATTTCTTACTTATATTTCGCAAGATAAGAGATGTTATATATACCAAACTAGTTTGAGTGTGTACTTTATGGCCGATGCATCTGACACAGTTTGCCAACAGACAAAGATCGCTCTTCCATGTATTAGACTATTAGCAGAATAATATGACTTCATTGAAGAGAACATACCGAGTAAAAACAAAAAAATTATATGTCATTTCTAGATCCTTCATGTACGTTAAACACAAGTGGAAATGTTGCCTTCTCATTTTCCTAATTAATTTCAATGTAGTTTCATTAACAATATTATTTTCTCCAATATCTGCCTAGATCAAAATTTCCGTGTACTTGCATCATATTGATATAAATCCATTGTATATAATATTGTAGGGTATCGAATTACATTCACTTGGATAAGATAAAATTGATTTAGTTGTAAATCTTTAAAATCTAAATCGTTGAGGTTGTGAACTTAAAATCTTGTTGCTCTCTCTCTAATCTCGAATTAGTCAATTGTAATATAGGAATCGGTCTATATTGATCTATATAATTCAAAACCATTTGAATTAAACCTAATTTTTTACCGAATGTTTTGACGAATATAACCAGCATTTTTTTTTTCTTTCACTTTTTTTGGAATAAAAAAAAAATCTACTTTGAATCCTTTTTGTCAAGAAAAGCACAAACAAACAATGTTCGATCTTATTATGATACAGAGGTAATTAATTTAATTAATTGCTTTAATTACGGCAATCTAGCATCAAAACAGCCATTGGAATCACAGAACTTGAATCTTTGGAAGAACCGCTCGGCCTTCCACAATTGTCACAACTATACGAATATCCCCATGAGACCACTGCCCTCAAGAAGCATATGCATATGTTTTTCAATTTTAACAATTATTTTTATTGAAACAGCAATTTATTATCTTTTTAATCGTATACATGATACCCAAAAAACAATGTTCCATCGAAAGTTGACCGTTCCTCTAATTTGACTTCTAGACTTGGTTAATATATCCTATGCTTCCACGTTCCAACCAAAAACGACAACTAAAACTTTCCAATCATCTTGGTATAAATTAACTTTATATACGTAACATCCAAATATATATATACGTGTATCATTTATTGGTATAAATATACTATAATGGTTGAAATTCAAATATACCATTATGCAATTTATAAGCACGGAAATGTTCAAAATTATATATATATAGAGAGCGAGAGAGAGATAAGAATCAATTGAAGTTGAATATATATGTATAATAATATATCCTCATATCGGTCTCACACAGGTTCAACTTCTACCTCACAGTGTATAATTAATTAAATTAAATACACAGTTAATACCTTATCAGTGAATATAAGCTATCAGAAATAATAAAATAAAACAATTACTAATAATTTAAGGGTGTCGAGAGGAAGTGGAATGAGTCACAAAATTGGTTCAAGAATGAGTCCAACAGTACTCTTCTCGCCTGCAATAAACTCATTTATGATTCTTCATTGATTAATGTCTGGAAGCAAACGGTCCCCTATTGAGAGTACTGTCAATTAATATATTGCAAATGACGCCTTTATTGAAGTCACTCTTCCTGTTCTCTATTTCATAAAAATAAACTCGTTTTGAAGAAAATACTAATTGGGATTTAAATGATAAAATGAGTGCAAGGATAATACTCTAATGTTTATAGTTATATTCAAACTTAATTTATTTAATTATTTCATTGACATAAATCTTATGACATGAAAGTGTTGAATGATATTACATGTTCATTATAAATAGCTTCTTGTAAGTTGTATCTATGAGAAGTCAAATTACATGAGAAGACCAAAGGTTTTGAATTGTTACTTATAATTTTTTAGTATATAATCTAATTAATTATTTTGAAGGAAATAAAATAAAATAAGTTATGACTATATGCTATCGAAGAGCCCTAATTATGTTGACCAAGATTATGTTATCTGACGTTGACCAAGATTTTCGTTAGCTTAATGGTGCTTTAATTTGACTATTATTTATTTTCTTAGAACTACAATTTGACTTCCATTATATTAATGCATGAGTTAATACTTGCCCAGTAACATATTATCCATTTTTGTGTTTGAGTATTGAAAAGACTAAAGAGATGCGACTGATTCCTCTGGAAAAAATTAGAAAAAGAAAAATAAAAATAAACATAAACGTAAATGATCTAGTTATCCACTGTCATCAAATATAAGAATCTGTCTAGTATCTACTATGATTTTTATAGTAATCAAAGGAGACAAATTAAGAGAAGATTTTGTCTTGGGAATGGGGCTCACATGTTTTTGCTTGGCTGTTATAAACTTATGATCTACAGATTAGTTCCAATACCAGCTAATTTAATTTATTACCAACAAATAAAACAATTAGAGTTGTTTCAAAACAAAGATGGAGCTCAAAGGTTTGTAATTGTAGCACAGAATTAAACGCGTGATTGAAAGGGGTGTTGAAGAAGTCCCAAACTTTGTGACTGTCGTGCAATGAATCCTGGGGCACCTCCCCGTCGGAGTCGTTGACCATGCATTGTATGTACCATATGTATAGCTTTTCATTGGAAGAAGTATAATGTTTTATACGTGTAGAGGACATAAATAATTAATGTTGAAGACCAATTGAGTTACTGTACATTAAAAAAAAAAAAAAAAGGGATCATGCCCCTTAACTCCAAGTTAAAAAAAAAGATGTGTCCCTTAAAAATTATGTTTTTTTTTTTTTTTCAAACACAACTTTTTATTTTGGCCCCGCAAAATAAAATATTGGCTCTACCCTTATTTATGCCAAAGACTATTTTAATTAGTATTGCACTCACATCAATGTTAATATCAAACACTATTCGAGTTATTATACATATTATTTAATATAATATTTATTTAAAGTTTAATTTATAACCTTAAATATTTATTATACATATTTTTAACCTAAAATATAGTTTCATGTATTTCAATTTTCAACCACATAGATGATATAAATAGGATATATAGTATTATGTTTTTCATTAAATAATGCGAGTATAGATTTTTGTATAAAAACACGATCTTTTAATAAGAATGATTGACTACTTTCCTTCACCTCATGAATGTTCTCCTCTTATTATTCTTTTCATATTTGAAAAAAAAAAATTGTATAAAATGAATTTCAATGCTTTATAGAATTAGAAAATTTGGGTGGTAAAAAAATATTATAATTGAGTCCGGTCGATTTTTTTGACAACAAAATTGTCAAGAGTTTCCTAATAAATTTTTTCTGTATGTCTCTACATGGCATGTAAGTGCGTATCCAAAACGTCAAAAACAAATAATTATTATGTTTTTCCTTTGCGTCGTTTCTATTTGTTTGCTGTAGTCAATCGGCCGATATATTTTTAAAAAATTGAATAATTTTTCTACGTAACTTCTCTCACGAAATATGGGAATGGCAGGCGAGTATTTACATTGTCGAACATATATTTTCGATAATGACTACGATGCCTGTTAAAAAAGATTTAAAAATTCAATAAAAAATTATGTTTGTTAATTCAAATTGTAAGAAATTTCGAACTATATAATATTGTATTGAAAGAATACAAATTTTTTAATACAATAATAATATAAAGAATTAAAGAAATTGATGGACCTTTTTGTATGTATTATATCCTTTCATTGATTAATAATTGACAAAATTGAAAAAGTTATATTATTAGTAATTTAGTATTGTCCTTTCCTTGATAAAGTAGAATAAAAGATATGATAGTTAAAAGTTGTCTTTCTTTTTTTTTTTTTTTTTTTTTTGAAAAATAAAAGTTGTCTTTCTTCAAACAGCTTCAAAAGAGAAAGGGATTTAACAAGATCTTTTAAAAAGGTTTTTGACAAATTGTTTTTGGGATTTCTAACAATAAAACTCAATGGAAGTTTTAGAAAAAAACAAAAATAGGAAATTTAGATGTTGGTTGTACCAATTTCATAAAATTTACAAATGAAGTAAATTTTCATACTTGGTAATATTGACAATAGCTGTGTACCTTTTACGTTACGATTTAAACCTACAATTTCAGTAGTGTAACAGTTGTCTCCTCAAAATTTTGAATTAATTATAATAATTAAAATAATAATTTTATAAAAAAATCTCAAAAATTTATATTAATTCAATCTAAAATTTTAAATTAAATTTATAATTTCATTATCTATACACAAGTTTGTACTTAGTATAATAATTATAATTTACGTTTAATTTATATTAAAAAATATATTTTACAGTCATAATATTTAAATCAAAATTTCTAATTAACGTGAACTTCTTCACAATTACGAAAACGTAAAAAAAAGAACACACTGTAGTTTTAACTCCCTCGTAAAACTATGGCTCTATACGAAATGCACAAGAAGCCAAAACAGGCAAGTAATTAGTAACACCGCGTCGACTGACATAAAGAGAAAGTCGATAGTAATACTGTTAGCGTGGTCCAATTCTCCTTACTTGCACACGCTCTCGCTCTCTCTCTCTCTCTCTCTCTCTCTCTCTCTCTCTATATCAGGTAGCTTCCAGGCTTGCCTCACCACGCCCCTCTATAAATACACCCCCACCCCCCCTCACACAAAAAATATCGACCACAACAGCTTCAACATCCACCACAACAACACAAACATCGCCGCCACCAACTCTCACTCTCATTTTTCATCTTCATAAAAAACCTGAGCTGCAATTCCTCTTAACAAAAAACGAAGAAGAACCAACCATGCTTTTCAAGTCTCCATCCCCATCAAGAACAACAACCCCATCTTCTACTCCTCCACGACACACCTTCTCGGAGTCTCTAGTGGAAGAGAATGTCATGATCGCCGAGACGATTATTTCCAGATGGGATCTCCACTCTTCCAGTACTGTCTGTAACGTAGAGTCACTCTTCTCTGTCAACAACCGCTATGAAGCCAAACAGTTTATCAAATCCGTCAACGACTTGCAGTCCGCTATGCGCTATCTTGTCGCCCACCACGCCACCTCTCACAAGGTCGTGCAAGCTCAAAAACTCATGCAGACCGCCATGAAGCGGCTAGAGAAGGAGTTTTATCAGATGTTGAAAGCCAACAGAGAGTACTTGGACCCGGAATCTGTCTCCACTCACTCATCGGCGACTCTTTCTTCTAGAGCATCAAGAGCCAGTCTCTCTGACCTTGAAGACGATTCCGAGGACGAGTTCAGGTCCCCTGATGACTCGGTCTCGGAGATCGAACGGTCGATTGCTGACTTAAAAACCATAGCTGATTGCATGATATCATCTGGTTATACAAAAGAGTGTTTGAAGATTTATAAGCTGATTCGAAAATCTATAGTCGACGAAGCCATTTACAACATGGGTGTTGAGAAGCTGAGCTTCTCTGTGATTCAAAAAATGGACTGGGAGGATTTGGAGGTCAAAATCAAGCAGTGGTTACACGCCGTTAAGTCCGCCGTTAAAACGTTGTTTTACGGCGAGAGGATTCTCTGCGACAATGTCTTCTCGGCCTCGGACTCTATACGTGAGTCTATCTTCACGGAGATTTGCAAAGAAGGTGCCATGACCCTGTTTGGCTTTCCGGAAAATGTCGCCAAGTGCAGGAAAACACCGGAGAAAATGTTCCGTATATTGGACCTATATGAATCCATATCCGAACTCTGGCCTGAGATTGAGTCCATTTTCGGATTCGAATCCACCTCTGACGTCCGTTCACAGGCCCTTAATTCTTTAATCAGACTCGCTGATGCTGTTAGGACGATGTTAACGGACTTCGAAGCGGCCATTCAAAAGGATACATCCAAGACGCCGATTCCTGGCGGTGGGGTCCACCCGCTTACTCGTTACGTGATGAATTATATGACATTCCTCGCCGATTATTCGAACTTGCTTGCCGATATAATCGCCGACTGGCCGTCGCCGGTTCACTCTCCGTTTCCGGAGACCTACTTCGGCAGCCCTACCAAGAACGACGAAATCTCCTCGCCGGTTTCTATGAGAATCGCGTGGCTGATACTCGTCCTCCTCTGCAAACTCGACGGCAGAGCCGAGTTATATAGGGACGTGCCGTTGTCGTACCTTTTCCTCGCCAACAACCTCCAATACGTTGTCTCCAAGGTCCGCGGCTCGAACCTGCGGTTCCTGCTCTGCGACGGTTGGGTGGCCAAGCACGAAGCCAAGGTCCGGCAGTACGCCGCCAACTACGAGCGCGTCGGCTGGAGCAAGGTGTTCGGGTCTCTGCCGGAGGATCCGACGGCGGTGATGATGATCGAGCAGGCGAGGAACGGTTTCCGGCGGTTCAATCTCGCGTTCGAGGAAGCGTATAAAAAGCAGAGTTCGTGGGTCGTACCCGACCCGAAACTGAGAGACGAAATCAAGGTGTCGCTGGCCAGGAAGATAGTGCCGGTCTATAGGGAGTTCTACGAGTTGAACCGGACCATTGTTAGTAGGAGCGAACCGGGGAGTGACCATTTGGTCAGGTTTGCCCCTGATGATTTGGGGAATTACTTGTCGGATTTGTTTTATGGGCCGTCCAGTGGGTCCGTATCCGGATCCAATTCGACATCGTCTAGTAGCCCGAAAAGCTCGCACGGTCGACGGAGGGATTGAAAAATAATTCTAATATTTTTCTTGCCGACGCAGAATTTTCTTTTTGGCTCGTGTTTTTTGTGCATAAAAAGACATTTTGTTGAATAAGAGCTACAACAATTTGACGTGTGTATAGAGGATGAAAAGGATCTCATTTTATTTGAGATTTGTATATTTGTATTCAAAGTTCATTGATTTTTTTCACATTATCTGGGAGAATAGTTTTTTCAAGTTTGATAATTTGATTTATGCGTTTTGAAGTATATTTAGACATCGGGTTAAAATTTGATGAAACTTTGGTTGACGACTTCAATTTATAATAACATGATACGATCAATCTTTCAGAATTATCATAACTTATTAGACGACTAATTAAAAGCACTCCTATTTGTTTTAGCGTTGCAAGCGCTGTTTGCAATCAAATAAGTGAATATTAATGTCCATGGTTAAAAGTTTTTGCTTGATATAATCCCAATTAAAAAAAAAACTGCATCAAACTCAAAGAAAGTGGGAGTGATGGTGTAAGATTATTTGAAAGGGAAGTAAAGTAATAAAATAATGAGTTGAAATATTTTCTATTAATGTAATGAGAGGGAAGTTTTGTCGAAACGAATGAAGAACTTGATTGGTAACACCAAATTGCCGAATTATAAATTATTTCAATGAAAAGATTTGAGAATACTTTGTTTAAATCGTTAAGGCCAAGAAAATATTAAAAAATGAACAAGGACCAGAAAGTTTATTTAATAAAAATGAATATTTAGCCTTAATCGCCAAATCTAAATAGAATGAGTCTAGCCAACTATGAAATTTTATATTAAGCTATGATGCAGTCTCATCCAAGTGTAAGAGCGACATGCAAGCTTGTTCTTGCAAGGAATTGATGCTTAAATTGTTAGATAAATCTTTAATAGGTATAAACCTATACCATAATCTTGAAACTCATATTAAATCATTAAGAATTATTATAGAGAAACCATACCTGAATCCATAGAAATAATCTTGAATAGGATTGGATCTTCCACAGCCAAATCTCCTTAGTTGCTCTATAGTTTTTCTACTTGAATGGGCAAAGAGAAAGAGAGCAAATTTATTGTGATTTGACTTGGGGACCATAACCCTTTATATCATTCTTTATATACTAACCTAATTAGATTCCCATTAACCCTAATTCTATTAGTATTAGGTTTCTACACATTAAAGCCCATACCCAATAGATATTTCTAGAGCCCAATTAATAGATCACTTATTTGGCCCTATTAAAATAGATAGTCCATAATATAATTGTTATAAAATATGTAAGCCCATAATAAGAAATATAAAATATCCTAACAATCTCCCACTTGGGCTACATATGTTTCTTAAGACAATTATATTATCTATAATCTTAAGTGCGCACTGAAAAGTTATCCGTCTTGAAATATCTCTTTAGTTACAATCTGGTCCATCTACTATATTAGTATGAGATCAAAGCGACCTTTGTTATATTTATTCGTAACTAGACCCATCAATGGTCACCATACCAATATATTCAATGACATAGATCGAGTATGGATGCGTAACATGAAAATTACATGCAATGTGATCTCAAACATGCCTATTTCCAACTGGTCCTACTTTAATCTTTAATGAGATCAAATACAAATAACATTCAGAGTTTATAACTGAACCATATACTTTATTCTGCAGAAAATAAATATAGAATATGTCTATTACAAAGAACATCAAAATACTAACTCCCACTAAACATGCACATCATCAGCTAAAATAGCACCCATATGAGCAGTGTGCTCATGAAAGACCTTGGGTAGTAATCCCTTAGTAAGCGGATCCGCAATCATGGAGTTTGTCACAATATGTTCTATAGTCACCTGACGACTCTGAACTCTTTCTTTAACAACAAGAAACTTGATGTCTATGTGCTTAGACTTCATAGAGCTTCTATTGTTGTTGGAATAAAGCACAGCCGAATTATTGTCACAATATATCTTTAACGGTCTTTCAATAGAATCCACAACTTGCAGCCCTGTGACAAAATTTCGCAGCCATATCCCATGATTAGGTGCATCATAACAGGCTATGAACTCAGCTGTCATGGTGGAAGAAGCTATGAGTGTCTGCTTAGCACTTTTTCAGGAAATAGCTCCACCAGCTAGCAGGTAAATATAGCCCGACGTGGATCTTTTACTATCTTGGCATCCAGCAAAATTGGAATCAGAATACCCAATGATCTCTAAATGTTCTAATCTCCGATATGTAAGCATGTGATCTTTTGTTCTCTGTAAGTAACGTATAACCCTTTTGGCTGCTTTCCAATGATCCATCCCTGGGTTACTTAAATATCTGCCCAACATTCCTACTATGAACGCAATATCTGGACGCGTGCATACTTGAGCATACATCAGACTTCCTACAGCTGATGCCTAAGGAATCTTTTGCATTTCTTTTCGTTCCAAATCATTTTTAGGGCACTGACTGAGACTAAACTTGTCTCCTTTAGCTACGGGGGTATCTCCTGGTGCACAACCTTTCATGCCAAATCTATCAAGGACTCTTTCGATATAGCTCTTTTGTGATAACCCAAGGATACCTCGAGAACGATCTCGTTGTATCTGTATGCCTAATACAAAAGAGGCGTCCCCAAGATCTTTCATGTCAAAGTTCTTTGTCAGAAATCTCTTGGTTTCGTGTAATAAGCCTATATCGCTGCTGGCAAGCAGTATGTCATCGACATATAACACCAGAAATATGTATTTACTCCCACTGAACTTATGATATACACAATCTTCAACTTTATTTACCTCAAACCCATATGAGATAATAACTTGATGAAATTTGTGATACCATTGACGGGAAGCCTGTTTGAGACCATATATGGATTTCTTCAATTTACAAACCATTTTCTTTGAATCACCGGATACAAAGTTTTCTGATTGCATCATATATATTGTTTCGTCAATGTCACCATTGAGAAACGTAGTCTTTACATCCATCTGATGTAGCTCTAAATCAAAATGAGCCACAAGCGCCATTATAATCCTAAAAGAGTCTTTCATAGAAACCGGAGAGAAAGTCTCTTTATAATCAATACCTTCCTTTTGAGTGAAACCCTTGGCAACTAGACGAGCCTTATATCTCTCAACATTGCCTTTTGAATCCTTTTTGGTCTTAAATATCCATTTGCAACCAATAGGTTTCGCACCTTCAGGCAATTCGACGAGATCCCAAACGTCATTGTTCTTCATGGAATTCATCTCATCATTCATGGCATCAATCCACTTTTGAGAATTAGAACTTTGTTTGGCTTGATGAAAGTTGATTGGATTATCTTCCATCATTCCTACATCAACTTCATGTTCTTGGAGATAAACGACATAGTCATCCGGAATCGCATTTCTCCTTTCTCTAATGGATCGTCTCAATGGCATATCCCCTTGAGGTTGTTGAGTTTGCACTTCAGGTATAATTTCTTCATTTTGCATAGGGAGCTCTTTTATATTGTCTTGTAATTCTGGATTTGCATTTTGAATAATGTCAGGGATAGAAGTCTGATCATTATTAATAGCAATAATAGGAAGAGAAACAAATTCCTCTTCAAAGACAATGTTTTTAACTTTATCTCCCCCCACAAACTCAACTTCCTCAAGAAATCTCGCATTTCCCGTCTAAAAAAATGATCTAGTAGTGGGATCATAAAACTTAAAACCCCTTGACCGTTCAGAGTACCCAACAAAGTGGCAACTTACAGTTTTTGAGTCCAGTTTCTTTTCATTTGGCCTGTAAGGCCTTGCCTCAGCTGGACAACCCCAAATATGTAAATGTTTAATACTAGGCTTCTTGCCTGTCCATAATTCATAAGGGGTTTCAGCTACCGCTTTGCTCGGAACTCTGTTAAGGATATATGCTGCAGTCTTTAGTGCTTCTCCCCAGAGAGATTCTGGTAAAGAAGAATGATTTATCATACTTCTTACCATGTCCTTAAGCGTTCTGTTTCGTCTTTCAGCAACACCATTCATGCTAGGTTTGCCTGGCATTGTGTATTGCGGGACGATACCACATTCCTCTAAGAATTTAGCAAAAGGTCCTGGACGTTGTTCACCGGATCCGTCATATCTACCATAGTATTCACCACCACGGTCAGATTTGACAGCTTTAATTTTCTTACCAAGTTGATTTTCAACTTCAACTTTGAAAGTCTTAAATACATCCAGGGCTTGAGACTTCTCATGTATTAAATATAGGTACCCATATCTTGAATAGTCGTCTATGAACGTAATAAAATACTGTTGACCATTCCAAGAGGCTGTAGGAAATGGTCCACAAATATCAGTATGAATTAGTTCTAAGACATCAGAACACCTGTTGGCACATAATTTCTTAATGTTTGTCTGTTTCCCTTTAATATATTCAATACAGACTTCGAAATCTGCTAAATTAAGGGAATCAAGAATTCCATCAGACACAAGCCTCTGAATTCTCTGTTTAGAGATATGACCTAAACGCTTGTACCATAATGTGGCGGAATCCCTGTCAGTTAATTTTCGTTTTGTACCTCGTGAATTTATATGCAAGGTTTCAGTGTTTGAGGCAATAGTATCCAACAAATATAGGTTATCATGCAAAGATAAAGAACCGGTACCAATAAGATTAGAATCTTGAAAAAAACTAAATTTATTATTTCCAAATGAACAAGAATAACCAAATTTGTCCAAAACAGAAATTGAAACCAAATTCCGTCTAAAAGACGGTACTACATAAGTCTCTTCCAAATTCAAAAATTGACCAGTCTTTAATAATAACCTAAAAGTTCCTATAGCCTCTACTGGAACTGTTTTGCCATCGCCCACATAGATGAATCTTTCAGCATCACTTGGCTTTCGGCTCCACAGGCAACCTTGCTTAGACACACTTATGTGAGTAGTAGCACCAGAATCTATCCACCAAGTGTATTTAGGTACAGAAGCTAAATTAACTTCAGAACAAACTAGATCGAGAAGCATACTTTTCTTGACACGCCAGTTGGCGTATTTGGGACATTCTTTCTTTATGTGTCCAGCTTTCTTGCAAAAGTAACAGGTAAACTCTCTATCCTGTTTCTTTTGCACCTTATGCTGTGATGTCCCAACTGCAGCTTCTTTTCCTCTTTTCCTTTTTTTTGTCCTTAGAGATAGTTGCTAAGTTAGCACTTTCAACTTCGGACATAGAGCCCCTAAAAGTTTCCGAAATGGAACGTTTCATGATCATAAGACTCATGCGATTAGAACGATCCCACTTCTCCATTCTCGCCTTTTCATCAGCGGAACTATTATCATTAAGAGAAGCAAGCCGTTCTTCCCGAAGCGCAAGGTCAAGATCCATGCAACCGAGAACAATCATAACGTTCTCTTTCCAAGTCTTGAAATTCGTGCCATTAAGCACAGGAATGGAATTAATATTGGCAGACATTGTTGAAGCAGAAGTAACTGAATCGAGAACAAAATCAAATACAGGCTCACAATCAATAATCATGTCACAACACAAAAAATATATATATCAATTAATAAATTCATACATGACATGATTAAACGATTTCCATAATGGTGGGCCCTAAAACAAGATACCTAACACAACATTGACATTTAGTCTTTGGACAGAAATATCAACTGTAAGTGGTACTCTCCGTGTAGTAATCAAATATTGACAATTAATCCTGTCAAGTAATAAGCCTTTCTTTGGACCGACTTATTACTCACATGGAAAACCAAATAATTGTCACATATTTATTACCACAGGTATGTCTATTATTTGGTCAAATAGTAACCTTCTTTTGGGCCGGTCATTATTCACATAAATAATAGACACACACATCTTAATATTTCAAAATAAATAAATTTACATTATAGAGGTTACTTTGGTAACATATAATTTCAATCAATTTATTTTGAAACATCAGACAATTTTTTTTTTTTTAATTTCCGAACCAAAACAATATAATATAATTGTTGCAATAAATTTTAATAATTTATTTTACAACATATATTCACGAACTGATATTTTCAAACCAAAACAAAACAGATGACACAAGGCATAGCATCCATTAACAACATGTATAAATATATACATATTTAATACTATGGCCGTCGTTTTCTCAAGAAAACAAAACTTGTGACTTTTAAACTATATTATAATCTTCAGTGATTTCAAAACAAACAAAACATGAGGAACCAACACAAGCGAAGAAAAATAAATAAAAGTCACAATATCTATTAAAAACTCTTGCCGTATAATATATATATTAAAAACACTGAGAAACCAACACTGACTCAATGCCGTATAATATATATATTAAAAACTCTTGCCCAAATAATAAACAAATATAGAATTTTCACTCCATTGACTTTTACACCAATATATATATTAGTATTATGCCTAATCTATATATATATTCTTGCGGCTACAGCGATACAAACATGAGCACAGAAATATAAACATGCGCTCAGAAATATATTCTTGCGGCTAGCTTTGAAATTATATATATTTCTTCATGCTTCCACAATAACGGTAATAAATCAAACCAATTAATTTTTCAATGATTCAACATGAGTTGGTTCTGATACCACTTGTTAGATAAATCTTTAATAGGTATAAACCTATACCATAATCTTGAAACTCATATTAAATCATTAAGAATTATTATAGAGAAACCATACCTGAATCCATAGAAATAATCTTGAATAGGATTGGATCTTCCACAGCCAAATCTCCTTAGTAGCTCTGTAGTTTTTCTACTTGAATGGGCAAAGAGAAAGAGAGCAAATTTATTGTGATTTGACTTGGGGACCATAACCCTTTATATCATTCTTTATATACTAACCTAATTAGATTCCCATTAACCCTAATTCTATTAGTATTAGGTTTCTACACATTAAAGCCCATACCCAATAGATATTTCTAGAGCCCAATTAATAGATCACTTATTTGGCCCTATTAAAATAGATAGTCCATAATATAATTGTTATAAAATATGTAAGCCCATAATAAGAAATATAAAATATCCTAACATAAATTACCTAATGAGACTCGATTGAATGTAAAAAATTCTGGTGGCATGTGTTGTTTAGTTGGAAACCATAACTTCGGACAAAACTCAGCTTTTAAGTTCAATTTTTTTTTCCTCACGTAAGAAAAGAAAATGAAAATGTTAAAGTAAAAAAAAAAAAAAAAAAGGCTTTTATTGAGTCAAAATAATTATATTGCTTCTAGCTTGATTCAATTACTGAAATTCTTATATATTGATAAGTGGAACATAGGGAACGAGAACACACACGTATACACATATATATAGAGAATTTTTATGGTTAATATTTTATAATTTTAAAAAGTTAAGACGAACTAATCAAATTTATATATTACATTCTCTTTCCTAAAACAAGTTTTCTCTCTTATTTAATTCAAATTTAATGTATAAATTTAATTGGTTTGTCCGAATAAATTTAATATATGAATTTGTTCTCTATATAAATATATATCCACGTATATATAATGATTTTACTATCAGTATTTTCTAATTTAAAAAAGTTAAAACGAATCAATCAAATTAATATATTGCATTCAATTAGATATGAGAGAAAATTTGTTTTAGGAGAGATAATGCAATAAAAGAATTTGATTGATTCATTATAACTTTTTAAAGCTAAGAAATACTGATAGTAAAATCATTATATATAGAGAGAGATACTAGGCTTTCCAAATATTTTACCCAAGTTCTCCAAATGGTGTAATATGTGAGTTGTCAATATCTTATAAATTATGAGATGATTTGATAATTAATAAGATGTTGATAATTAATAAGATGTTGATAATTAATAATAAAATTCTTATTTCTTATTATTTATTTTTCTTTTAAATTTTGAAATCTACTCATAATTTTATACTAGTAATAATTACATCATGTTAAAATAGTACATTCACTCCTTAGATAAGTATATTTTACTATATTCAATTTAAAATTTATTGGACTTTAAAGAATTAAAAGTTTGAATGTACTCGATTCAGATTTGAATGGATTTGTTGAAATTTAGTTGTATTAAATTCAGATTTGTATAGAAACTATTAAAATTTATATGTATTTAATACAGATTTGTATGAAATTCAATAAAATCTAACTGTATTTAATTCATATTTGTGTGGAATCCAACAAAATCCAAGTACATTCATAGATTTAATTTAAATGATGGATTAGATGGAGTTTAAATGATTTTTATCAAAAAGGAAAAATTATAACAAATCCAACCACTCTCCTTAAGATTTCATCAAATTTCTCAAAGAATTTTAATAAATTTAATATAGTATATATAAAATTTATGAATTCCACTATAATCTATCATTAAAAAAAAAAAATTATCAAACTCTAATAAACTCTAAATTAAATGCACTCCTTTAAAATTTCTTAAATGTATTTTAATTTATTTAAAAAATAAATTTAATGACATTTATTATTAAAAAAAAAACGACGTAATCAAATTTATAGATAATATTTTTTATATTGAATATGTTAGAATTATATATTACTTTTTAAAATAATTTATAAATTAAATGTATTCACGAAATAAATGTGCATACAACATATTAAGTAGAAATATCAACTAAAGTATAAAGTTGGATATGTCTTTGTCTGGGCTGGGCTTCTAAGGCAATGGCGATCAATGTAATTACAAGTGAGTGAGTGGTGCCATCTTTTCCTAGGCCTCCAGTAGGCCCAGAACAGTACAATACCATAAACTTGGCCACCTCATTTCCACCCACTTGCTTGTTTTTTCGTTTCTTTTGTTTGTTAGTTCGTAATTTGCGTGGCTGAAAATCGGTGAAAATATGTTGTATGTTATTTATTATTATTTTTTTTTTTTTGCACTTAAAAACTGGTTGTGTGTTTTACTAACATTAAAGAACTGAACTTGTATTTTTTAGCATCTTATTACCATTCAATTTTTTCAATAACAAAACTTCTTTTGTTTTAAAATTTTAGAAAACATGTGTAAATTTTTAATTATTGACACCACAAATAGGACGCGGGTCGCACTATAACCAGCTCCATAAAAACATGGGGTCGCACCGTAACTAGCTTCATAAGGTATGGAAAACACTCTAATAAAACACAGGATGCACCTTAACCCGGTCATAAACGCAAATCAAACCTTGTGCCCTATAAGACGTAGGTCAACTGAGGCATAGGTCAAACGACTTGCACCTTAATATTAGAGCGTGTTTGACCTGTGCCCTAATATAAGACATGATTCGCATATTCTTTCATCCATTTTTTTTTTAAAAAAAAATTTCATCCATGTTCAATCAAAAGAAAAATGGATGTAATCCATGCCCAAAAAAAAAAAATGCGAACCTCCCCAAAAAAAGGATCAAACCAAAAAAAGATAAGGCTGACTTTGTCCACACAAACCCAAAAAAAGCCAAAAAATCGTCATTTCCATCCATGTTATGTGTTTCTCAACATGTCCTCTACTTCTGCATTTGTCACAACTCATCTATCATTAACTGTCTTCAACAACATCATCACCCATCCATTTCATCAATTCTCCTATAACATCATCGATAACAACCATCAACAACTTCCACAAAAAAAAAAAAAAAAGGATGAAACAAAAAATAAAAAAAAAAATAAAAAGAACCATCTGGCTCTAAGAGAATTGAAAACCAGATCGTTTTGGGTTTTAGGTTTCGAAACCCATAATTAGGTCGAAACCCAGAATCATATCTATTTATGGTTTTCAAAACCCATAACCAAACCTGGTTCTCAATTCGAAACCTAAAATCAGATAGTAGGTAAAATAATAATAATAACAAGATGAAGGTCTAGTTTGTCGTCAACAATAGAGGATGGGGCTTTGTTGTTGCTGGTAGACAGTGATAGAAAAGGAAGGGCGAGGAGACAACGAGAGAGATAGAGGAGCACGAAATAGATAAGTAATAGAGAGAGAAAGAGAACTGGTAGAAAGAGAGAGACAGTAGAAACTAGAAGAGAGAGAAAACTCTGAGTTATAAGTGTTTTTCTTTTTTATAAAGAAAGGTATTGTGGTTTTTTTATTTTGGGAGGTGCTAGAAAAGTTTATTTCAATTCTTTGGTGCTACTTAAACATAACACCAATTATTTAATGTTATTTGTCATCATTTACTCTATGTTGTAATCGGGGTTTGGTATCTTTTGCTTCCAAAAAATAAAAAAGAAAAAGAAAAAGTATTTAATTACATGCGCTAATGAGTATACGAAAAAGGGTAGCTAAACTTTTTTTTCTTGTTCTTTTATCCCACTTATAATAAGAGTAACTCAAATTTGATTCATTACCTGGTTTATAACTCTATTGTCATTTATAAGATCTCTCTCCATAATCAACTTGATCTTAATTTTTTTATAATTAAAATAATTTATAACGAAATTAGCTTCATATCCAAATAATATAAACCCTTATTCTTTTTCATCTTCTTCGGTTCAAAACATTTTCTTCCATCAATATGATTCTCTATTGTCATTCTTCTACATTGGTTGATAATGACTTTCCTTATATCTCAAATTTACAAATAGCTTCTATGCTTATTGCATCAAAATTTACTCCTCTCAGTGGTACAATGCTCGTATATATTTGACTCCTCGGCTTGACCTAAACTCCTTAATGTTCCCCTCCGTTGGTGGTCACTTTTCCTTGTTATCTTCTCCATTTCCTTCTCATTGTTCCTTTAGTTTTGTGCCCCCTGTCCTTTTCTCTTTCCTTTTATTCCTCACCTTGCATGACGACTTTGACTCTAACTAAGGTGGCAAGCTTGGGTCCTCCCCTGACACTCTTAGGTCCTTGTTTTGACTGGGTGTATGCAATGTTCGACCCTCCTGTTGCTTGAGTGGCACATGGGACCCGTCATCCTTGTTTGAATTTAAAAAAGAGAAAATACCTAAATTAACCCCCTTTTTGAGAGTCTATTTGAAAACTAACCTTTTTTTTTTAGGTTGAAAAAATCTCAACCCTGAAGTTGAGATTGAATTAAATTAATACTATGACTCACAATCTGGAAGTTGAGATTCCGAACCTAGAGGTTGAGATTCTTTACCTTGAGGTTGGGATTTTAAAAAAATGGTTATTTTTCAAATGAGTTATAAAAAAGGGTTTAATTGAAATCTAACCCCTTTTTGATAACTCATTTGAAAAATAACCTTTTTTTTTTAAATCCCAACCTCAAGGTAGAGAATCTCAACCACTAGGTTCAGAATCTCAACTTCCAGGTTGTGAGTCATAGTATTAATTTAATTCAATCTCAACTTCAGGGTTAAAATTTTTTCAACCTAAAAAAAAAGGGTTAGTTTTCAAATAGACTCTCAAAAAGGGGTTAGTTTAGGTATTTTCTCTTTAAAAAATGGTGGCTTTTATTTGTGGGGTTTAATTGAAATCTAACCCCTTTTTGATAACCCATTTGAAAAATAACCCTTTTTTTTAAATCTCAACCTCAAGGTAGAGAATCTCAACCACTAGGTTCAGAATCTCAACTTCCAGGTTGTGAGTCATAGTGTTAATTTAATTCAATCTCAACTTCAGGGTTGAGATTTTTTTAACCTAAAAAAAAAAAATTAGTTTTCAAATAGACTCTAAAAAAGGGGTTAGTTTAGGTATTTTCTCTTATTTGTGTTGTTATTTCGTGTTTTGTTCCTTTCTTTGGCCCACCCTAATGGACTGGGCCTTTTACTTTCCTGCCCTATGGTCCTCCACGGTGTCCCCTCATTCTTCGAGGTTACTTCTACTAGACCGGGCTTATTTGCCAATGGACCTTGTACTTGGGGTTGCCCTTATTAATGGAGCTATTTTCTGCCCAAACCGATTCTAACACTGAAAAAAATATAAATATGTTTGATATCATTTTTGAAAACAAGTAAAATAATATTTGAAAGAAAAATGGTAATTTATTTTTAAAATCAGTTTTAAAAATGATCAAAAACATTTAAAAAAAAAACTAGTTACTTTCTAATATTAATTACAAAAATGTTGTTTTTCATTTTACAAAACATTCAACCAAGTATCTTTGCACCCATATTTTGGTTTTTAAATGAAAAAACAATTTAACAAGGGATCCAAACTCCACTTTAAGCTCTCAGTCGTCACTAGTTGATTCTGCATATAAAGGTTCACCAACAGCTACAAGGGCAAAAGAAAAATCTTGAGTTGCTAAGGTGTCCGGTGATGGACATATCTTATGCATCACTTCTGTTTTGCATCCTGTTTCTTTGATTGCATCCAAAATGGTTGAGCCTGAAATATAACAATTTCATACATTAATGCCTGGATTCTCTCAAGTAGACCGAAAAATGGTTGCCTAAACTTCATAGCAATATAGTTCCAAAACACATATTAAATGTATGTGTGCAAGCACATGCAAAATTTGGTCAATTTGTGATGCCTATATTCCACGGCAAAGTGCTGGTGTTTAAAGGTTGGCAATCTCAATTACCCCACAAACATGGAACCTGACCCCTAAGAACTAATCTATGAGAGAGACACTTGCGACTCAACATAATGGTGACAGCTAAAATGATTAGGCTTATGATGGCATTTGTATAAACAAAATCATATTGAAAATCACCATATAGCTATATAATATCAGGGAAATGATATATAAAATCATACCAATCATCATCAGCATAAGTTCTAGCAACAAGAATTCTTAATTTTAGCATTTCTGTCTAATGGGAGAAAAGGTTCGAGCAACAAGTTCATGTTGACTCAAGCTCAAACAAAACCAAGTAAAAATTAGAAAGTAAAAAGGAAAGTAGTACACTAATAACTTTCACTATATCATTCAAATATCCAAAAATTTTGTGTGTTGTAAAATTAAGGTGTTTGTGTGAAAGTTTCTTTTGCTTCTTAGTTGTTTTCATTCATCAATCAATAATAATTTCTATGAATTCTTATAAAATATTATAAAACTAACCCAATATATATATATATATATATTATAAAAATAGCCCGGTGGCTCCAAGGCCAACATTGAGTGGAAATACGGTGGCACCACATACACTATTGTTACCATGAACAGCATCAATCCCATAAACGGGCGGTATCTCAAGCCTTGACTACTGCCTGCTAGGAGCCATCTACCATATTCGCGTCCTTAGCCGACAATACGTTCTCAATTGGTGCACTCCCTCCAGAACTGAGCATACTGCCTGTAAAAGTAGTCCACCAAAAACTCGAATTAACATAAAAAAGAGCATTTAATCGACTAGAATATGCAGTTATACAAGACAATCTTATCCTATCCTAAACAGAAAACCCATTACATAAAATCACATGATAATCACTTTGCACGTTTGTATTAAACCAAACTAACAGCATCTTCCCATAAACTTCATAAATGTAACATACTTGGATACAAGTAAAATGTACACTGGGCCCAACTCTCTAACTCACTTCTTCGTGTGCAAAACCAATAAGCTTGAATGGTGTACCAATTCATTGTGAATTATACACTTACATGTACTCACAATTTGCAGTGCTCGCAACTTTCCTGAAGTTCAGTAATGTGTAACAAAGGCTAACCAATAAAAACTTCTGAACTTTTTATTCCATAACTTCTACTATCTCAAGTCAATTTTTTATTTTAGCACTTTATTTTGCAGTCCAGTCTTTTAAAGGATGTGCATCTAAAGTTATTTATCTTTTCTTTGTGTTTAAATCGAACTCCGTCTTATCCTCAATATTTTGCAACGTAGTTAGTAGTCATTCAAGGTTAGTTTAGATTAAAATGTCTCTTTTGAAGAAATATTTGTAAAACACAACCGTCATCTGTATTATGATTACCATTGGTCGGCATATTCATTATCCTTGAATAATTTCTTCTAAGCAATTCTTCTATCATATTCATTAGATAATTCAATAGATACTCGACATCATTCACGTTTATACAATGTAGATAAAAAATGACTTCGTGAAATCCATAAATGCTTTCATATTTACCAACCTCCATCTTATAATAATGCGAATTTACCATTCAATATAGTTTGATGATAAAGATTGCTTATTCAATCCTATAGTACGTACACATTTTAGAATCACAAGTTTAGAATGTATTGAAGTAGCAAACAAAAACACTATTTAAGGCCCAGCAATCTACTAATTCACCATCTTATAATAATGCTTGGTTGCAGGGTTGGAGCTAGGATTGCTTCCTTGGGAGGGCCGAGCTAAAAATATGAATTCCAAAGGACTTAAAAAAAAAATACTAACATTGAATACACCAAACGAGTACTCATACACACAATCCGTAATATGTTTTAATCTCAATTACTTAAATATATTATAGTAATATAATTTTATCGTATTCACATTAAGTCATGTTAAGATATAATAATTAACTTGAAACAAATTTAAATAAATAAATATTAAATTATAAACTAGTAATATAAATTTATTACAATCATATTAGTAATCTAACAAAATAATCAATATAACTGAGAATAAGTTTTGAAAGCAAAAATATAGATTAAACTAAATAGTAATATGTGAAATAATAAGAAACTAATTCATAAAAGGTAGATTCTGTCCCTTACTTTAAAAGTAAAAATAAATTAATAAATAATGAGGGTTATTACGTATTAAAAAATTAGAAGAATTATTAGAAATCATTATATCTATTATGTGAATTAACATAATTATAAAAATTTCAGTAAACAATTAAAAATTTATATTACAAGAAATATTGAACCATGCTAATTCAAGAAGCCAAAAAATATGGAACGTCTATTATTTGAACAAGTTAAAATAATATCCAAAAAATAATTAAAAAAGATAATGTGTATCAGTGTATGCATGTGTGGAAACAATTTACGTAAGAACAAAACAACTTACATGTGTTGACTTTGTCAATATTGTAATAAATGTAAATTTAATTCCATTTTCTTGATGTTTAGGTTGCGTGTTACAAATTCATATTATCATTTACATTAATTAGCTTTCATTTTCTTCTGTCTAATCTAATAAGTTAAAAGCTTTTGGTTGATAACAATTGATACTGCTTTCAAAGTAAAGGAAAATCTAAAATTTAATTCAGTTATATTAGTCATTGGCACCCAAAGATGGATATTAGTTGTCCAATCAAAACCATATTAAATTGGGGAAATCACAGTCAATCCGCTAAGGTTTAGCATTAAGGCGTTAAAATGGGAAATTTGAATAATCCATAAAAATAACCTTGGAATTTATCAGTGGCTAATCACTAAGTTAAGTGTGTGCAAATATATATATATATATATATATATATATATATAGTATGGAGTAAGATCGGGGGGCACAAGTTTTAATATAAATTTTGATACAATTTGTTGATCATTGGATTATGAAGATTTCAATAAGTTAAATCTACTCACACATTTATACATAATTTAATTTTATACTCTACATGAATGTATTTTCTCATTTCTCTCTTCAACATTAATTATATCATGTCTCATCTCTCCCATTAATATTAAATTAATAAGTCATCAAGTAATATTTTTCTCATCCAATCAATGATTTTGCATCTTTTCTTTTATTCGTTTTTAAATTATATTTTTTTGAAGTATATTTTTAAATTATATTATTTTTATTAGACATAATGTTTGTACCCAACATAAGTTTTTCTTTTTTTAATTGATTCTTAATTTTGGATTATTGTAATCAACATGTTTGTTTAAATATATACAATATGCATTTTGTTTGAAAATTTATATTGAGAGCTTGAAATCCATATATTATTTGTATGATTTGATTAACTGAATAGAGAAAAAAAATTAAATGAAAATTTGTTTTATAATCTTTTTATTTTGTGTAATGGATAATAAAGATAGAAAAGATATGTATATATATTAAAAAAAAAAATTTCTTTTTTTCTTTCTTTATGCATTTATGAACAATGGAAATGAGAAAAAATAATAATTATTTTTTGGATACTTTATGGATTATACGGAAAATAAATTATATATGAATATATTTATATATATATGAGTCTTTTTTGAAATACTATTAAATGTATATATGTAATATAATTTAAAAATAAATAAAAAAAATAAAGATGCAATGAATTTTAATAAGTAAGAATAATATTAATTGATTGGTTTAAGCAGTTTTAAAAATATATATATAAATAATATTAATTAGAGAGATAAGAGAAATAATATAATAATGAAGAGAGATGATAGAAATATATTAATATAAAATTGTAAAATTAAGTTGTAATTAATAAGAGAGGGGAGAGAGAAGAAACGATGTAATTAATTATGAATAGAGATAAGAAAACATATCTATGTGGAGTGTAAAATTAAGTTGTGTATAAATGTGTGAGTAGATATAAGCCATTGAAATATTCATAATCCAATAATCAATAAATTGTGTCAAAATTTATGTCAAAACTTATGTCCCCTGATTCTACCTCATTAGTATTTTGTTTGGTTACTAAAAATAGTTATTTTCTACCCATTTTTATATTTTCAGACTAGGTTTGAAAATATGATCAAATAAATATGTAAAAACACTTCACTCTAGGAGTTTTATAAAATCATCCTTGTATCTTTCCATACACCATTTTTAAGAATTTAAAAATTTTATAAAGACATTTCATCGTACTTTGGAATTATCTTTCATTAATTTTGATAAAAATCCCATATCTTACAAACCAATGCAATTAATAATCAAGAGATAAACCATTATTATTATTATTATTATTATTATTACAGCTTCCACATTCAAAGTGATATATTAAAAGATTTGGTTTTAAACCTAGAAATGCACAAAAAAAAAAAAAAAATCTAATAATCGCAATAAATAGAGATATAAGACCTCTAGAGTTTAGGGCTTTTAAAACCTAAAATAACAAAACAGTAAGTGTAATGTTACGTAAAACTACATGTACAAGTATCATTTAAAACTATCATTAAAGTTATGCTAGACATGTTATCTTTAATTGCACTCTAACTTGTGTCTTATATGACAATTAATAAACAATACGTATCAATGATAATTTAATTCGTCCTGTCAGTTCAATTGCCACATCAAAATTTGGATAAAATGATATAAGATGTGATGTATAGTATTACTCATGTTTGTTAATATATTTTAGTAATTTCAATTAAAGTAAAACTTTTATTGATAACAAATTTATAAAATGGAATTGATTATTAATATATTATTATCACTCAATTATAATAAATAAATTTTCTACAATTTATATGTGAATGTAGTGTTGTATTAATAGACCATATTAACAATTAAAATTGCATCTGATATATCAGGTGACATAAAAACCGTCTAAGTTAAATTTAATTTTGATGATAGAGAGTACTCACGTTAGTCTTAGTCTTAAACATTAGATCAATTAGTTTAAAATATATATTAATATTTAATTTAGTCGATTGTGTCTTTTCATTTTATTTCGATGACTGTTTTTTTGAAAAAGACGGTTCATATCCATCTTTAATCACGAAAAGTGAGTTTAAAGGTGCTATTCGGCTCTCGCATGTCAGCAACTATCTCGGGCCTTGATCCGGTATTTAGACTTAAAAAACAGATAAAATTAAACTCAACATTCTTTGGGAAACCATAATGCTTTGTTGACCAAACTTGATTGTTTTGTTCTTTATTAGAATAGATCCGCTCTTTATGATATGTTACAGGCCAGCTACCAAAGTCACACCTATGATCCAGCTGGGCCTTTCATAAATAAAAAATATATTATTGTGAGAGAATAGAGGGCATGTTTATATATTATTGTGGCTACCAATTACCAAAGTCACAATAAAAAAAAATATTATTATGGTATGTTTATATATGTAATAGAAAAAAGAATAAATATATAAATTTAATTGATTTATCTTTACTTTCACTTTATAAAGTGAGAGAGTTGTCATTTTAAAAATACTATAAACATATATAGTGTCTATACATAGTGCCGGCTTAATTTTTTAGCATAATTTTTATGTGACTCAGACGACAATCATCCAAACATAAAATATATAAAAGGTGTAAATCTACTTTTCATCACGGATTTTAGTTGTCATACTAACTAACAAATCTTACAGGTGACACAGTTCACATGCATATTTACAACTTTTGTTGACATGAACTTATATACTAATTAGTTCCAATTTGATGGCACTTACATGTTACTTGGTTTTGTGTTATTGCTTAGTTCACATAAAATAATTTGATCCCATGATCAATTCATAACTTTATTAATATAGGATTTTTTTTTTTTAAAATTGTTAATTAAAATCAGTACTTTCTAATTATAATGAAACTTTCTTTTGTCAATTTAAGTTTTTATTAGATGAAAATATTATTCTAAATCAAGAAGATGATGTTCATTTTTTGTAATTTTTTCAAATATTAATTTTTGTGTTATAAATACTAATTATCTTAAATACAAACAATGTTTTTATATAGGTGATATGTCTACTTATTTATTAATAGTCCCTCCCCTTATCATTACCTTTTAAACACAAGAATCGAATTTATCTTGTGATTGTAAACAAAAGATTATTAATAGTTTTTCCCGTAACAATACTTTTTAAATAAAAGAATCGAATTTATCTTTTGATTGTATATTAACCTTCAAAGAGGTTTGCAATGAAGTTAAAAATTTTAACAGAAAATTAATTTGAAGAAATTTTAGAAGCAAAAGTTAAATAGAACCTGCAAATTTAGCGCACTATATTAGAAACTAGAGCTGCACATATATAAGAGGAAACAAAAGTAAGAGCTACCTGACGCATGCATGTCTTCTATAAAACATAGCCAGTTATTTCCAAAAAAAAAAAAAAAAAACATGACATAACATAACCGGTTGTAACTCTCATGAAACCCACACGCATGGTGGTTAGAAGAGAATTATGAGAAAGTTTAGATAAACATGCACATGCATGTGGTCATGATTACTTAATATATGCATTTATATTTATATACAAGTGAAACGATGCCGTCGAAAATTCGTCGACAAACTTTATTTATTAATCATTACTTTCTTATATATCTTGCTTGCCGTCTAAGTGATTTTCGATTGTGACACACTAATTAATAGTTTTGATGGAGCCAAAACGCCACCTGATTGCAACCCAATATATTGGATCAATGTCTTAAATTGTAGTTTTGATTAAATTTTGAGGATATAATTGTGGAATTTTTCATTATATATCTGGACTTAATATATAAATAGCAAAATAAAAGTTACAAAAGGTTCTTAATTTTTTTTTTTTTTTGGGAGTTTGTGATTTTAAAAGATGATTAGCTAGGGCTAGCTAGTTGTGGTCGGGTGCCGTGCCATTTACTGCCCTGCAAAGTGTTGTGTCTTTTTCTTAATATTTGTGTGGTTTTCTCAACGCAATTCCATCTTGTACAAGAGGCAGATGCCATAGATCAATGGCTGAGAAAGTTAGCTAGCCATATATTGCCATTTCCTTAAACTTTTATGGATAAATTGCACAAATCCTCGTGAGATCTGACGAAATTATATAAATATAACAGTATAATAGGAAACTTATACTGACGTCTCTTAAAGTTTCAAAAGCTCATCATCAACCATTCCTGTCGTTAGTTAACCATTAATCAATCACCGTTAAATCAAAATTTTGAAGGGTCAAATGTTCAATTCATAGTTAATAAATATTTTAATTAAAAATGATATTTTTAATTATTAAAATAATAATATAATTTTTTTTTTAAAAAAAAAATCATCATCTCCAACTTTTTATCATCCCCTCTTCTTCATTTTCATCGTCTACTTCTCATCTTCTTGCTCATCTTCTACCTCTCATCATCTTCTACATTCATCAAAATTATTATCTCCATCATTTTCATTAAACCAACATCAATCAAACATCAATAGCAAACCAAACATAACCCTAATCAAATAAAAAATTTATTAAAATTCAAAAACTTAATGAAAATTTAGAAAAAAAAAAATTGAGTTGGTGATCTGGTCTCTATTACTGGAGATCAGATCTGGTCTACGCGATGAAGATCGGCATCTTTAGCGATAGAGACCAGTGTCTCCATCACTGGAGATGTTGATCTCCAACAACCTTCTCCAGCCATGGGGTTAGTTTTGGTTTCCATAGGAGACCAGATCAAGTTTGATTTAGTCTCCCATGAAGACCAAAATATATATTCATTTTTTTTTTAAAAAAAATTATAATTATTTATTTATATTTTAACTTTTTATATTTGTAATTAAATTAAAAATGTATATTATATTAATTTTAAACTTACTGAAGGGTATTTTAGACTTTTACAATTTTGACCTTTGATCTTAAGAATTTAATGGTTGTTGACTAACGACAGGGAAGATTTGTAATAAGCTTTTGAAACTTAAGGAGAGTTAGTACGAGTTTTTCAAACATTGTCATATTTGTGCAATTTCTTCAAACCTCAAGATATTTTATGCAATTTGCCCAACTTTTATTCTGTCTCTCTCCCTATCACACACACATATTTGTTTCTCAATTTTTAACAATTTTGTCATGAGATTATCATTTCTTATTGAAAATCAAGAAAAATACTTTTATCATTTTATCAAGAAAAATAAAAATTGAAAGAAGATGGTTTGTAAGAATTTTATAGGATCCCTTGAGAGATTCAAATTGTTTAATTAACACTTCACTTTTGATGTATAAATTAGAGAGTACTGATTCTATAGCACTATAAATCCAATTTTATTACAAAGTCATTAAAAGACAAAAATGATATTTTTCCTGAGATTATAGCTCTCACAATAGTACACAACTACTATTAAGTAATTAATTTGCTGTTTTATGGGTAAATATCAAGTTAAATTAGTTTAGTCATTGTCTTATAACCCAGTAGAAATGTCTAAAATCTTTTTTCAATTGGTATTGCACGTGATTTATATGTACAGAATCACATATAAAAAAGGTGTCAATTATATATTATTTATCATGCAATATAACACAATTTTTCAACAAAATTTTTAGACTTTTAGCATTGCTTTTACGGATTACATTATTTAAGTCATTAGATATTGAACTCAATAATTTGGAATATATGTTTGCATCATATAATTTCTCTTTTGTTTTTTTTTTTTTAAAAAAAAAATTCTGAAAACTTCATTGCCAACTTTCCCAAATTTGAGAACCATAAGCATACATCCCTAAAGATCAACCAAATTTGGGGCTACCAATAGAGCAGAGACACCAGATCAATCGTCAACAAAGGAACAAGTTAGGAAAGCTAAAAGAACACCAGATGAGTCCCAAACAAGGGAGTGGGCAGGTGACATTGAATCTTATCAACCATATATCAACTATCTATAACACAAATAAACAAAGAAAATAACAAATTGAAAAACAATAGCTCCCAAAATAAACTATACAAATACACCTTTCTTAACCCAAAAACAACCATTGAAAGAGAACTTTTGTAAACCAGGATAAGATGCCTCAAATGGAAAACCATCCCTCAGTCATATAATTTCTCTAGCAAGTGAAGTAATCAAATAACCGTCTACTTAAGGTAGAAGTCAAACAAGATGGCAACATTTAACTTCAAGTAGAACGGGCCTTTGTGAATCAGAAGTAAAAGTATAAAACAGACCTATCAAAGTCAATTTACGCTATAAATAATACAGTTGGAGCAACACGCGATCACAGGTGGGTTAACTGTTAATACATATAATTAAATTATTGATCGTGAAATATCGTGTTCGTGAAAGATATCTTTCATCACATGGTTGTGAAAAGTGTTAGTCACAATAGTGAGGAATAATTTTTCCAGTCCCACTTTCGTCCGTATTTTAAACCATCAATAACAATTTATCTACAGATTACTGTATAATCTTCTTATTAACGTACTCAAATTTTATTTGGACCTTAATTTACATTTTTATGTCTCTGAAAGAAGTTTATAATATATATGATTTGATTGTAAAGAGTCATTTTCAGTTTAATTGGAAATGAGACTGGTGATATTGAAAAAAGAATAAAAGGTAAGAAGATACGTATTGTTGTTTCTTGTCCGTATTGTTAATATGCAATTATTAACTTTCACCTAACTAACATGGTTTTGTCTCTTCCATTTAATACCTGTGAAAAAAATAGTTTTGCTTCACTTAATTTTCTGCATATGTGAACTGACTCGGCTATATATGCACTCCTCATCAGATTGATCATCACCTTTCATGTTGAAGTATTTGATCTTATAAAAATAAAAGTGATCTTTTAGATAGATGATCATGAAGAAGTTAACGAATCACTAGATTGATAAAATAAAATATGCATATATAGGTTTTGAACTTGATGTAGATGATCATAATTCATTCTCCTTATCCTTAAACAATTTTTTTTACTTCACTAGGGATTGACTTCTTGAGTTTAATTTCCTTGACAGAGATCAAAGAGAGAGACTTGCACGAAATTTCCACAAAGATTTGAAAGGTTGACCTAGAACATCATAATTGATATACAGGGGCCCGGGCCCAAGCTCGACTCGTGAGTAAACTCTTCCAAAGCAAAAATCAAAGTCTTTGTTTTTGAAATAAAAGTCAAAGTCTTCTTTCTTCACAATTAACAAGATGTTAATTATAAGATCAAAAGAAAATCCAAGGCCATAAATTCCCGCGTTGCCAGCTTTGAATAGCCTACAAAGTCCAACCAAGTACTCTTTCTGATGATGGCAGCAAGTTGTATGGTTGACTAATATAATCATGTAGAGTATGTGAGATTAAAAAAAAAAATCCTTAACAATGTGCTGGTATTTATCCAATTTTATTATACATCATAATCCAACTGCTATTGCAACCGCCATTTATCACTCTTTGTCCTAAAATAATTCGTTAAGTCACTACCTTGACTTGGATGCTCAAGTGTGTTGTGATCAAACTGTTGCATTATTGCATATCAGCCCAATCTTATAAGAAACTTATATCCAGGTACGACGAGTATTATTAGGTCATTTAATCACCGCACTTTAGAAAAAACACAATTTGTAGATTTTATAAACTGCTCTATTTTGATATTGATTTTTGTCTGAATTATATACACTAAATATTATTTCTTAGTTTATTTATAAAAAATATATATATCTACATTTTTTATAGATATTTCACAAGAAGAATAAAGAATAAAGTTCCATAATCAGGACTGTCAATACAAATAAAGCAAGCAACGTATATGTATCCATAGTTAAAAAAAATAGGGAATTTAGCAAAATTGCCCTAACTACAAACTAAAATGACAAAAATGCCATTTGATGTAATTCAATTGCAAATGTGCCCCAAAATGACTAAAATGACCTTATAACATCACAATTTACATCAGGGCAGACCCTCCCCTTCATCTCACGGCAGACCCGAAATCACAAACTCCCCTTGCATCTCACTCACGGCAGACCCGAAACCACAAATCCTTCTCCCCTTCACGGCAGCAAATTTCTCCCCTTTACGACAGCAATTCCTCCCCTTCACGGCGCCCTTCATAATGCCTCTCACAGCAACCCCTTCTCCCCTTCACGGCAGACCACTCACAGCAGCCATTTCTCCCCTTCACGGCAGACGACAGTTACGACAACCCTTCCTTCCATTTCAAACCAGTCCACGACATCTCAAGGTGCATCAAAACTCTTGTCTCCATTATCACCCTCACATTGTCTTCTTCAATATATCCATGAGGCGATGGTGGTGGTTGAAGGTGAGTTGAGAGAAGAAGTGGAGGAGGAAGAGGCGGAGGTTGTTGATAGAATGGAGAGTGGGAGTGGAACCTCTTTTTAGGAGAGTTTGGAGATTGTTGTTATTGTGAGGAGGAGTAGATGAAGTGGTTGATAGAGAGTGTTGTTGTTTAAGATAGTTGAAGAAATCAAGTCCAGACCGCCGGAGAAACAACATCGGACACTTCATAATGCCTCTGTTGCACTCTTTTCATCAACATAGGAAAAATTCCTCTGACCTGATTTCGGGTCAGAGGCTGACCCGACTCTAACCCGAAGAGGAAAAAAATCCTCTTCGGGTATTTCGGGTCAGCCCCTGACCTGAAGAGGAAAAAATCCTCTTCGGGTCAGCCCCTGACCTGAAGAGGAAAAAATTCTCTTCGGGTCAGGGGCTGACCCGATTTCAGGTCAGGCCCTGACCCGAAGAGGATTTTTTTCCTCTTCGGGTCAGAGGTTGACCCGAAGAGGAAAAATTCCTCTTTGGGTGACTGACCCGAAGAGGAATTCCCTGACCCGAAGAGGAATTTTTTTCCTCTTCAGTGACTGACCCGAAGAGGAAAAAAATTCCTCTTCGGGTCAGTCTCTTTTTCCCCCAAACATATCAAATGAAATGAAATTATTAACTCAAACATTAAATATACTAACCTTAATGCCGAAATTCCTTCAACTTTCTTCACATGATTTTCTATTCTAAACTAAAGTTAACAACAAAAAGGTGATTGTTTTGGAGAAAAATTGTGATAGGGGAAATGTGTTTATTTATTTGATGGTTTCATTTGTTGATTTTGTTTGGTGGTTTATTTGTTTGTAAACGAAAAATTGGTGATTGTTTTGGAGAAAAAGATGGACGAAATGGGAGTTTTTATTTGATGCTTTGATTTGTTGATTTTATTAAAAGTTGGTTGGTAAATAATTAATGATGGACGAAATGAGTTAGTTTGTATATTCTATTGTATATATTTGCTCTTCGGGTCAGAGGTTAACCTGAATTCGGGTCAGTCTCTGACCCGAAGAGGTATTTACTCTCCGGGTCAGGGGCTGACCCGAAGAGGATTTTTTTCCTCTTCGGGTCAGAGGAATTTTTTCTATATTGATGGGAGGAGTGCAACAGAGGCATTATGAAGTGTCCGATGTTGTTTCTCCGGCGGTCTGGACTTGATTTCTTCAACTATCTTAAACAACAACACTCTCTATCAACCACTTCATCTACTCATCCTCACAACAACAACAATCTCCAAACTCTCCTAAAAAAAGGTTCCACTCCCACTCTCCATTCTATCAACAACCTCCGCCTCTTCCTCCTCCACTTCTTCTCTTAACTCACCTTCAACCACCACCACCGCCTCATGGATATATTGAAGAAGACAATGTGAGGGGGATAATGGAGACAAGAGTTTTAATGCACCTTGAAATGTCGTGGACTGGTCTGAAATGGAAGGAAGGGCTGTCGTGACTGTCGTCTGCTGTGAAGGGGAGAAATGGCTGCTGTGAGTGGTCTGTCGTGAAGGGGAGAAGGGGTGTCGTGAGAGGCATTATGAAGGGCGCCGTGAAAGGGAGGAATTGCTGCCGTAAAGGGGAGGAATTTGTTGCCGTGAAGGGGAGAAGGTTTTGTGGTTTCGGGTCTGCCGTGAGTGAGATGCAAGGGGAGTTTGTGATTTCGGGTCTGCCATGAGATGAAGGGGAGGGTCTGCCCTGATACAAATTGTGATATGATAAGGCCATTTTAGTCATTTTGGGGCACATTTGCAATTGAATTACATAAAATGGCATTTTTGTCATTTTAGTTTGTAGTTAGGGCAATTTTGCTAAATTCCCAAAAAAAATATATGGCGTGTCTAAAGGTTCCATCTACCTGCTCCAGCTTTCTTAAATGTGATAACCCACATTGGGTAAGCGACTAACTGTGAACTATAATGGCGATCAATTTAATTTTCTCCTTGGAAAATTCTTACTTTTGAAAGAGAAGACCCCGCTGACCAGAAAATAAGATTTAAACCAGTAAAATTTACTACCTGAGGAATAAATGAGTCGATAAGTATCCAGATGTTGACACACGCGCAGAGACTAGAGAGAAACTTGTATTATTTTACGCTTTAATTTCCCACATGGTTTTGGGTGTTTGTGTTGAATCTGTAATTAAAAATGCAAAATACAGCAGTTGGTGGAAGTTGAGAGATGGACATGAGTCTTTGGCTAACTCGTATGTTTCCAACTCACTTTTGCGCTTCTTATAAAGTTGCCTCATTTCATGGATTGTTCCCATCTATCCTTTAAGTTTTTTGTACTTACACAAAACAAACACACAAATCCACTCCTCTCTCTCTCTCTCTGTGTCTTTCTTCAATATTTCTGTGATGGACATTCTCTTTTATCTCTACCTTCTCCCAATTTTGTATCTCCTGTCCAAGATATGGAAGTGGGTGAATGACAAAAGAGACAAAGAATGTTACATTATAGACTACCAGGGTCACAAGCCAAGTGATGACAGGATGGTCAGTACTGAGTTCAGCGGTGAAGTGATAGCTAGGAGCAAGAACCTTGGTCTCAATGAGTACAAGTTCTTGCTAAAAGCCATTGTCAGCTCCGGCATTGGTGAGCAAACTTATGCTCCAAGGATCATGTTCTCCGGCCGATACGAAAACCCTACATTGCAAGATGGGATCTCGGAGATGGAGGAATTCTTTGAAGACTGCATTGGCAAACTATTGGCAAGGTCAGGTGTTTCTCCTCAGGAAATTGATGTTCTTGTTGTTAACATCTCCATGTTAGCTGTGCTTCCTTCTATGTCTGCAAGGATCATTAATCGCTACAAGATGAGGGAGGACATCAAGGTTTTTAACGTGACTGGGATGGGGTGTAGTGCAAGTTTGATATCTATTGATATTGTCCAAAGCATTTTCAAGACATACAAAAACAAGAATGCTATGGTGGTGACTTCAGAGTCTTTGAGTCCAAATTGGTACTCAGGCAATGACAAATCAATGATCCTTGCCAATTGTTTATTCCGGTCCGGGGGTTGTGTGATGCTTTTGTCTAACAAGAGGTCATTGAAGCACCGTGCCATGTTCAAATTGAAGTGCCTGGTGAGGACTCATCATGGTTATAGAGATGAGTCATATGAGTGTTGCATACAAAGAGAAGATGATCAAGGCAGGCCAGGGTTTCACTTGGACAAGCGTCTCCCCAAGGCTGCCACCAGGGCTTTTGTTGACAACCTGAGGGAGATTTCTCTCAAGATACTGCCAATAAGAGAGCTACTCCGATTTGCCGTGGTGTCCTTCATCAGGAAAATGAGCAACAACACCCCAAAGGGAGAGAGAAAAGCTGGGATCAACTTCAGGACCGGAGTGGACCATTTTTGCATCCACACAGGGGGTAAGTCCGTGATTGATGGAATTGGTTTTAGTCTTGATTTAACTGAATATGATTTAGAGCCAGCAAGAATGACCCTTCATAGATTTGGCAACACATCAGCCGGTAGTCTTTGGTATGTTTTGGCATACATGGAGGCCAAAAGGAGGCTGAAAAAGGGAGATAGGGTTTTCATGATAAGCTTTGGTGCTGGCTTTAAATGCAACAGCTGTGTGTGGGAGGTGGTGAAGGACTTGGAAGGAAATGAAGGAAATGTTTGGAACGACTGCATTGATAGCTACCCACCAGAGACCTTAGCTAACCCTTATTTGGAGAAATATGGTTGGATTCAAAATCAAGAGATAAACACCTTCAAGGTTCCTGATGAGTACAAACACTTAGTTTGAAAAAATGATCTTATATATTCTTCATGTTTCAGGAAAATTATAGGGTCATCGTATTTCTATTTCATTTCTTAAAAAAAAGAAAAAGAAAAAAAGAAAATAAAAAGGAGAGTATCAATATTGTTGTTACTGCATTTGATTATTTTTATATTCTCTGTATACTAGCTATTAAGTTTGTCATTATTGTTAAGTCCCATTTGTCGATTTTGTAACCCCAACAAGGTGTGCAGCTTCCAATATGATATAAAGAGAAGTTTGCCATCCTATTGGAGGACTGTTTTTTTTTTCCCCTTACAGGTTGACAGTAATGGCACTGTTTGGTTTTAAAATGATCAAGCAATGAAATAGAGAAAAACTCATTTTCTTTTACACAAATTTGAAATTTGTTTCCTATATATTGTTTCTATTAATTCTGGTTGCTGATCTGTGACCCCTAGAAAAAGACTCATGCTTTTATAATCTGTCCCCAGCACATGCTATGTACTTCTGTTTTTGAAGCCTAATTATTGCAGAGCCAGTTGGGAGTAATTGGGACCCAAATAAGGATTATTAGTGTTGCTACGTTCAAAAGAAACCTTTAAATACATTGGTGATGAGCCCTCATTACAAATATTAATTTGTTCGTGCTTAGTCTAAGCTTTAAATACCATATTATTAATGATGAAAACCAAAATGGTATCATAATTATATTATAGACAGTGATGAAACATCGATAAAGGATTATGCTTATATTCTCTTATCTCAAAATGATGTGACCAGCCCTGTTTTCAAATATTAATCAATTTCTTCATAATATAAAACTTTAACATCACATCGTTAGCAAAGAAAAGCAACCACATGATTCTCAAATCATAATTCCTTCCTATTCTACTGTGTACACTCAATCAAAATATATATCATGTTCATAAATAACAAAAACTATCTTAATAACTGGTCTATCTAGTATTTACACGTTCATGTCCTATTTAACATGATTACAAGATTGTTACATGAAATCTAGCATGAATTTTGTTCCATTACAATAACCTTCATTTGTATTTTTCTTCTTAAATTTTTCTAGGGCTAAACGATGTAAATGTATATGGCTGTAATCTCTGATGATCTCTTCTGGGGGCTGGTCTGCGTGTAACATTTACTGTCTTCACAGAATCACAAACAAAAAATAAATCTAACAGCGTGTGCCAGCACAAAATTCTTTATGATAGCAATAAATCATTGGGGTGTAGTTTACAGACTAAAGCAGTCCAGGAGGTACCTTTTAACCATAAATACTCACGAATTGGCCTACAAATATTAAAAATACAACCCAGAGAGGAGCATCAAAGTTTCGATCATGGGTCCCCATGCACTTTCCCATTTGACGGTTCTGATGCAGCTGTTGGGTTTGGTCTACAGGAGATGAGTTGTATCTAAGTTACACATACGAATATTTATTTTATTCGCTGATCAGCTGCCCCATCTGAGAAATAAAAGGAAAAAGGCTAAACAACTGAATCAATAACTCTTCCATGGGTTGCATTTGTTACTGACATAAAAACATTACATCTCAGTTGACCACTCTTGCTAGTAAATAACAATAACCCTTTGAATAATATAAATATATGAAGTAAATATTTTCAGGGATTTTTTTAGTAATGATTATCATATATATTGTAAGTTTATGTTAGAAGATAGATAGATAGATCCATTTAATTCATCCTACAGAGTTTTGTTATGAATGTTTTTCAAAGTTTCTATGGATTTCGAAATCATTAAAATTGTTTGGAAACATTAATGTTGAAAGGACGTGCCAATTTATCCTAAAATAGAAAAGAAGAAAAAATAAATAAACTCATTTAGTAGGATAATAATTGATAATGACATAGTTTATTATGGTGCATTATTCTAGCTTTTGCTTTCACATATTCGGTTACCGAATGAAAAGTACTAGCGTTAGCATGCTATTAATGAGGCAAGACCCGCAATGTCATGTGTCATTTTATAACTTTCATTATCTGTTTAATTATTAATCTCTTGTAATTAATAATGGCATCTAACAGATAAGCAAGTCAACAAACCGCGACGGCCTCATAATGATCGAATGCTGTTTTAAACCATCAAAATCACAATTTTCAAACCAATGTCTTATACATACAATGCAAATAGTTTTTTACACATTTTTTTTTAGCCATTTATATAGCATACAAATAATCGATTGTCATCTTCTACAGGATCCTACTAACAGTACTTTTTTTTTCTTGATCATGAAATGCCTCAACATATCAGAAACTAAGTAGAGATCAATGAGCAAGCACCCAGCAATAAAAAGAAAAACAATTGGTTTTCTTTTAAAATTAAAAAAGATGTTCCATCCCACCTAACAATCTGGTCCATTAATTTAGAGAAAATTATTTTTGATATTGATTCAGTTCCGCCATTACAGACGTCGCACCATCAACCATATAAATATGTACCCGATTAGTCTATCTGTAATTTCCATCACATTAATAAATTGTTTTGCAAAGAATAACACTCTTTTTAATATACATGGATGCTAAGAAAACATTATTATTTATCGACCGCACAATCTGGTGTAGGGCATTTGCACGATTTTAATCCAAAAAGTATCTGATAACAATACTTGCAAATTAAATATACGGTCGTTAACCGTCGTTATGATACATCCATACAACAACCTGCTAGTTTTAATTGTATAAATTTTTTTCGTGTTATTCATATATCGAATATATCAACTATATGATCACTGTATAAATAGTAATTTACTTTAGTCATTAAATATAAGTTATTATTTCACAATTCAAAATGTATTTTAATAATCATTCTTTTTTTTTTTTTTATAAAAGTAGAAAAATACAACTATGATAGAAATCGGAAAAATATTTTATTTCTGTTATTAAATGTTCTATAAAATATTGGAAGTCGCTACAATAAATATACTGTAGAAAAAATTTTCACCGCATTTGTTTTTTGAAACTATAATTTCTCATTTCGCTCGATTTTACTCATTGAGTTTGTTCAGTGGTGGGTCAGTGGCAATTTTTCATAATTTCATTTTTCCTTCCAATTTCTTTCTTTGGAAAATTTTCCTTGCAATAATCATTAGAATTTCGTCAAATCAAATTAGAGTGAGTCTAACAAACATGGAAAAGGAAAAATAAAAATTTTTATAGACGCTGGATAAACAAATGAAATGACTGAATGTAGTGTAGCATGTTTTTAGATGGATTGTGCAGTGTCCTGCAGTAATTACTTGACTTACCATTTTTATTATAATAATAATTATTATTATCATTATTATTATTATTTTAATTACACCATGCAACTGAAATTGATTCAGAAAATAATCGAAATCAAACGAGATTATTACACACTGAACGCACGGTCAAAAAAGAGTTTTCCAAATGGGAGAAAATCAATTACACATAGATGAGGGGGATTACTTTTATATAAAAGAGAGAGAAAATCCTACCTTATTATTTTTAATGTGAGAGTGAAGTGCATTTGTCGAACCCATAACTGGACAATAAATGGGACGTAAGCTTTATTACTCAGTTGATACCTTAAGCGCATTAGCATTATTATTATTATTATTATTATTATTGGTTGAAAGTGACCGTTTTTATTTATATTCAATGACAATAAATTTAATTATTATTATAATTAAATTGCTATTGACACGCAGTCCTGTCGGTGGATGAAAATTAATTTAGAATTACAGTGATTAATTCTAGTATTTTCCTTTTCATTTTCTTTTAAATATTTGTTTCTTAATTAAACATGTACGGAGGCTCAATTGGTACCAGCTTTGCTCTAAGAATCCATTTAACCAAGGGCCAGGTGGTGGGTTCGAGTGGCAGCTGGGGGAGGCGAAGCAAAACCCTTGGCCAGGGACAGTACCTAGTGAGTGGGCCGCCGAGGCTGCGAGGCGAGGCCCGTACCCCCGAGGTGGCCGAGGCCATTAGGGGGGGTCCCACACTCATACCTTATTAACTGAGAAAATGATGGAAGAAAAGTAGATCGACGAAGATAACAATGGAAAAGCAGTAAATCGCTGAATATGATAGTGTCGAATAGTGTCAATCTTCAATAACAACCACAAAAGAAGAAAATAAATGAAAAAATGAGATTAAAAAAAAAATGACGACCAGACTGCCGCATCGATGGTCGAACGACAATTCAACCGTCCGTAGACGGAAGAATAAGAATAACAAAAAAGAAGAAGAAGAAGAAGAATAAGAAAATGCGAAGAGTAAGAACAAGAAGAAGCAGAAGAAAAGTAGAAGAAGAAGAAGAAAAGGAAAAAAAAGATGAGAAGAAGAAGAAGAAAAGAGGACTCAACAGCGACGGTCGGCGATAAAGGTGGTGGGTGGCGACGATGATCGGCTACCAGAGTGGCACAATGGGTGAGGGGCGGTTAAGGTTTAATGAGAGAGAAGATATGAGAGAAGGAGATAGAGAGAGAAAGTAAATGGAGAAATGAGAGAGAAGAGTCAGGCTATTAAGATGATGCTCAGATTATCCATACCGGGCGGCACCGCCTATATGGATAATCTAATTTTTTTATTTTTTTTGATATATACTATCTATGTCGGGCCATTAATGCCCGATATTGATAATTACTTATCCATGTCGGGCCAACAATGTCCGGTATGGATAAGTGATTTACTATTTTTTTAATAATGAACATAAGTTTATCCATATCGGACATGGTATGAATAATCAATTATCCATACCGGTCCAACAGTGTCCGGCATGGATAAGTAATTTTTTATTTTTTTAATAATATATTTTTTTAATAATGAACATAAGTTTATCCATATCAGACACTAAAAATCCGGTATGGATAATCATTATCCATACCAATCCAACAGTGTCCGGTATGGAAAAGTGATTTTTTATTTTTTTAATAATAAAAATTAGTTTATCCATACTGAGCACTGTTGGCCCAATACCGGACATTGTTGGTTTGGTATGTGTTGACGTGGAAAACCAGTCAACCAGATTTTTGAGCTCAATGCCGCAATCGATAAGAAGACCTGCAACAAACAAACCCAATAATGGCAAAAGAGAAGAGAAGAAGGAAGAAGAACAAGACAATGTTTAAAGTGGTTCGGCCTTTTTGAAGTGCCTACATCCACTGTTTCTGTTATAAGTGTTTCGCTCTCTCTCTATTTTGACAGAATAACAGCACTCAAGAAAACCGGATCCATTTACAATAAATGTCTTCCTCTATTTATAGAGGAGATGAGGCTACAAAGAGAACAAACAGACAAAAAGGTCTTGATCCATCGTAATTAATGCTGCTGAAATGCATTTAATGTCTCTGACTCTCGCCAGGTCAACTCTGACAACACGTGGGCCGAATGCTAGCCCATACTGTTTTGGTGAGATTTCCTGGTATTAAGCTGTCGTTAGGTGAAGTAATCTTACTTATCGTGTAAGATACGTCATCTTACTGTCTTGCACTGATACTGGACGAACTGAGGTAGAGAGCGAACTGAAGCATCGACGTAGCGATATTGTCTTCGCACCGACCTAGCGATCTCAACGTCGCCATAATGAGTCAGCGACCTTGACTTCGTACTCTTCTAACGAGCTCGACCTCGTCAACCATTATAGGGATCTAGCGACCTCACGATCTGATGTACAGGGCTTCATACTTGGTCTTGGTGGCTTGGGCCACTGTCTTGATAGGCCTTTGCTAGCCCATTTGAGGAGTCTGAAAAACACCCATAACAGTATGGATAAGTGATTTTCTATTTTTTTTAATAACGAAGATAACTTTATCCATATCGGACACTAAAGGTCTAGTATAGATAATCAATTATTCATACTGGACCAATAGTACCTGGTATGGATAAATGATTTTATATTTTTTTAATAAGAAACATAAGTTTATCCATAGCGAGCTCTGTTGACTCGGTATGGATAAGTCTATTTAATTTGTTTTTTTAAATACTAAGGTATTATTTATACGAGGCACTAGTACTCGATATGGATAATCTGGTATCGTTATGTTGTTTTCTTGTAGTGTCTGCGATGTTGTGACAGACCATGGACAAACTAACAGAGAATCCATCTCGATTTGATTCACCTGGAGCTCCAAATTTCGACCAAGTCAAGTGAATCTTAGTTGACTTGAACCCTATTCATTACTTAAAAGTCTTCAATTTCAAGTTCGTATTAAATTTGTGGGTACTCTAGTACTATAATAAAGAAACCAGTCAAATCTCATTTCATGTGGAAGTTTATGAATAGTTTTTATTTATTATTAAGTGGTTACAAACTATTCAACGAGTTTATATTATTTAACTTCATCATGGATTTGTCTAAGCATCTAACCATATGATATGTCCATAAAAATATTGAACCTTAGATTTGTGACATCGACTAACAAAATATTGAACTTCGTGTAGCAACCTATTCCAATATATCCAGCCAGCAGGTGAAATAACATACTTTTCACTGGCGATCTGGTCAAGTATTTTGACAAACATTGTCTGCAAATCCTAAATCACTTGATTTGACTTTAAAAAAATAAAAACACAGTTGCATGCATGCCCTCACGTGCCCTGTCCAGTACCGACAAACTCGAGCATTTGCTCGCAAGTGGCACCTCCAAAATTTTGGATTTCTTTTTTTCATTTTTTTTTTAATATATTTTGGATTTCTACTTTTGCCTCGGAAATGTCACCATGTAATGGAGTTTATTTATCTTATATTATATTTGATATGTATGATTGAAATGAAATACATTATATTGAATTAAAATAGAATAAAATAGGTTTGATTAAAAAATTATTATTACATGTTTAATAAAATTTGAGATTGATTTAAAAAAAATTATATTAACAATAAAATCAAAAAATATTTAACTCAATCTCTCCCTCTCCTCGTCTCCTCCGTCTCTCTAAAAAAAAATCACTCTCACTCTCTCTCTCCTCTTTCTCTAATTGACTTTCACCTTCGCCATCGCCCTTGTCTTCATCTCCGTATTTGTCTTCGGCTTTGATTTCATCTTTTGCCCTCACTAACAAGTTCCTTCGTCTTCATCTTCGTTGCTGTTGCGGTCGTTTCCATCTTCGTCTTCATCATCATCTTCATCTCCGACCTAGGTCTGTTGCCTATTCTTTCTCACCTATCTCTCTCCTCCTCTTTCTTGCTTTCGATGTTAATGGATCAGTTGATTTTGGTTTTTTTCCATTTACAGATTCTGTTGCAGTTGATTACGATTTTTTTATTGTTATTTAGGTGGTTAGTGGTGGTGGTGGTAAAAGAAAGTGACGGTGACTAGTGGTGGGAGAGAGAGAGAGACCGTGACTGCTGGTGCCTGGTGGGGGTGTGGTGTGAGAGAGAGTGGGAGACCTATTTTTGCCAAGGCAAGAATTGAAATCCCACAATTTTAGTCGAGATTTCCATTCTTGCGTTGGTAGGAATGGATGGTGAGTCTAGGAATGAGTGACTTCCCTTTCTTTCCCAGGCCCAACATGGGATTGAGTGGGATTGGAAAATTTTGATACCAATCCCACTCCAAATCTCGTGCATCATACATGTCCTTATATCCATTATTATCAACGCATCCAATCATCGAAATTAAAATTTATGGTATTTAAGACATATTTAGTTGTCTATCTTTATATGCGAGTCATATGACGCACTGTACCCATATAACGAACTTCATTTGAGAGTAAAAAATAATTTTATCAGGTGTAAAATACTAATCAAAAGTTCATGGTTTATACATTTTCAGGCTAAATCGATTACTTTGTTTTATTTCCATGACACAAATTATTAATTATGCCAGTAATTATATGTATATATTATATACTGTTCAAGCAAATTAATAAGTTATCTTGGCACAGTTTGATATGTTGATGTTAACTATTAAATATAAATGTAAGAAAAAGTAGCAATACAAGAAAAATGTGGTGGATGCAGGCAGCTAATGACACATCAAATGATTTTTCACGTTTCAAAAAGTTGCTATTCTTTGATACAAATCATCTTCGGATATTATTATATTAGACAGGGAGAGGATTTGTATGAATTTGATTTACCAAAACTCTTCAAGTCATGATATTGCACTTTCCGCAACCAAAACTCATTGAATCATTTTATTTAAAGCATAAATGAACATTTCATATCCCAAAAACTTGGATGGAACAAGAACCTTTCAGGGTATGTTTTTAATTAATCAAAGGCTATTGAATTGAAGTCCAATGATTAAGTACATATTTATTGGGCTCTCGAGTGGTTTGTATAGTTTTGCATATAAACCAATCCATTTAGTGAGCTTGATTGACGTGTTGTAACAAAAACGTGTCCAATGTCAGACTCAAGAGTCAAGACACATTCTTGAGCTTTGAATGGTATCCAAGTCACTAAATGTATGTTCTTTGTTGTCATATTATGGTTCATTTACGATATAGATTTGCAAAATCATGCCATGCGATGTACGCAAAAAGTCAATTAAATCAAGCCTAGCTTGCCTAACACATGAATATATATATTTTGACAAGGATGCATTATAATGTACAAATATTACAGTCGAGACCTCCTAACTTGTGCTCTAAAGTGTGGTCCGGAGCAATCTCCAATGAACTAGGAGGAAAAACCCACACAAATGAGAAAATATCTCAAACACAACCCACACACAGGTGAAAAACACTGCTCAAACCTTAACTCTCTAAATAGAGACAACAAAATGATGCCAACCGCACCACCCACGAGCAAGCAACACATGTAACCGCACCACCCACGAGCAAGCAACACATGTAAAGTCTTAAATTCAAACATTTTCAACATATCACATCTATAGACTATACTATTACAAATACAAATAAAAAATTTATTCAAGTATCATCCAATTTACCAGCAAAAATTACGTGTCAAAAACTTATTCACTGAGAGGCAAATTTCTCAATCTAGTCTCCATACTTAAAAAATATATAATCATATAAAGCAATTATTAGTGTAAGATGATTACTCTCACAATCTCAATGATAACTTATATCAAGAGAAAACTTTCACTTACATCTTAAGTTTTAATAATGTAAGAGTGAAACTCGAATCCACAATCGGATTATAATAACTCCTATTAAGAGAAAACTTTCATTAACACCTTATGTGGGTAAGACTTAAATTTTTTACTTTTAAGGTCAAGAAAGGTACTCAACCATCTTCATTAAAAAATGACATCTATCATTAAAACTTTTATTTTTAAGTTTCAAAACAAAAAAAACTCTCATTAAAACTTTTTGGTTGCTGGTGCCGTTGGTTGGTGCTAACAACTCTCATGCCTCTCATTGTGTGAAGCATGGATTCGACACCTCTACTGTAACATCCAAATTATATATAATAATAGTAATAATAATAATAGTTCTCCAACTATTTGCGTGGGTTGATCCTCCACCCTCTCGTGGATTTTTTCTCACCTTCATATGAGTAAATCCCTCCTAATTGGGAGCCGTCTCTCGAACTAAGACCAGTATCCTATCTCGGTTGGTTCTGATAGATAGCTAGATCCATCCCAGTTACACTTATTGTACTCTAAAAAAAAATAAAACAAAACAAAAAACAAAGACTAAGGAGGGTTGAGGGACACTGTATATAGTTTCGAACAGTTCATTGCAGCGTTTTAACAAACAGTTGGTGGGCAATCCGATTGTGTGTGATTTCAATGGAGAAGACTGCAGACCCGCCTTACAAGCTTCTGGTCTCGTGCCCACATGGTTTTTCACCGTCACAGGTCCTTCACTTTCTTTAGTTTTCTATCTTTCTCTATTATAGTGGAAGATCAAACACAAACATACAGACATGTATGTATGTATTATAATTTTGTCTGATTGGGATTTTTTTGTGGTTGCAGGTGTCTGTGGTTTTTGATAAATCATATGATAGGATTCCCCACCCAGACATTAACTTGGAGAACTCCATTTCTGAGGTAAGATTTTGTGTGTGTGTGTGTGTGAGCTCTCGCATTTGTAGGAATTTATATATTGAATAAATTCAATGAATTTTAAATTTTTAAAATTTGCCCATTTGGATTTTGGTGGCATAGTAGTGAGATATTAACATTTCCTAGTTGTAGGCTTATATCATAACTACATTTGAGAAAATAGGGTGAATGGTTGTAAGTCGATCTCATATTGTTGATTAGGGTGTCAATTATATTATGGCAAATTGTATGTACATATGCTGTGTATGTAGTATAATTAGAAGTATATTTTGTTCTTTCTATATGATGATTTTAGTACCTGTTGATATACTAAACAGTTTTATTGCTTGTAATCTATTGTTTAGATATGGGATTTGAGGGTTCAGAAGAACACCTCATTGTATAATGGACAAAAGTTCAGGGTACGTTGAACTTCTTCAGAACTCAATTCTTTCTTTTTTTTCCTTTAAAGTTTTAAAGTATGCATTTTTTTTTTTAATTTGTTATCATGAATCAATATGGTTTCATCACCATGCATTGGCAACTATGTCACTTTAAGATGACTATATAAGCATTCTACCTCTTCATTTAGTCAACAACGGAACTAGGGAATTGTAGCTTATGGGTATCAGTTTCTTAAGATTGCATCTCATGAGATCATATTTTCTATTTGATGCATTTTGTTTTTTCTGAATCGATATCTCTGATATGTATATTTTCTTGCACTTATATTTTACAGTACGGAGGGTTTTGCTTTTTCTGAATCAGTATCTCTTATATGTATATTTTCTTGCGCTTATATTTTACAGTATGGAGGGTACACCATGCATGGTGAATGTGGATCCAACCTAGAATCTCATGTGTGCCTCCACCTTGGATTGACAGATTATAGGTCTGTCTCTCCCCTTGCACCTGTGTCAATGTTTTGTTTAAACTATTCAATGCTTCTCTCTACATTACTCTAAAACATCTATTGATATGTTATGTATTTATTCCTAACTAATAGTATGTTTATATATGAGTTCAGTTTCTGCCTCTTATTAATTAGCTTCCAATGGATGCTTTACTTGGAAATGTTGTGATATTAAGTGGGTGGAGCACTCTTATTAGTTTTGAGTTACCACATTTTGCAAAATTTTGCACAGTATGGTTGTTGGAGATCCCTTCATTTGTGATTTCTGAAAATGAGTTTGAGACCACCATACTGCAACACTTGCTTTTGGGGTATATAATGGAACAGACTCATATCATTGCTAACAGTTATCTGGTATGAGTTAAGAACGTGCTGACCAATAGGTGACATTACCGTTGTCCAAAAGTTTCACTCCCACCCACCACCACCCCCCCTTTCTGCTGTTTTTAACTTCCCTTGAGGAAGGAAAATACGTTTTAAATCTTCCTGTGGGAAGCTCAATCGACAAGGTCAGTAACACTAAGGATCTCTGCCATTCCTGCCCTTAAATGTATTTTGCTACAATTAATTGTTTCCAATCTGATACAGTTATTAATAGAGTTTGAAAGTTTTTCTACTGGAAGGGCGAAATTTAATGTGAGACTGACCAAACTTCAAATACTTCTTTCCTGTCATTTTGTAGCAACCAAGTGTTAATGTTCTTCAACTGTCTGTCCTTACAAGAAGCCTTTTCCTAAGGGCTAAAGGGAATAATAAATAATATATGTAATGTTATTTTTTTTTAGAACAAAGATATTTACTGTCTTCATGGTATCCCCAATCAATCTGAAAATTATGATGCCTGCTGCTCTTACTCCTACAAATTGTTACGGTTTCAAATTTGGGTGGATGGGTGATGAAAATAACATAGTACTTCAATTATTAAGTTCAATGTTTAGTTTTTCATTTTTTTTTGAAGATGTCCAATTACCCTTTTATATAGTCTGCTAAAAAGTTTGCTTATATATAAAGTATTGCTCTCAGAATATGTGCTAATAGTTATGTTATCTCCCAGCTAAAGTAAAATAGAATTATGCTGTAATATTTTGATTCATGTATGTCTCGCTGATTTTATTCTCCTAAAATAATTATTCAATACATGTACTTGTTTCCCAGGACTTTTGTTGGAACAAATCTAAATCCTTTGTGGGAAAAGTTCTTGGTTTCATCGGAAGGTATACATTTTCATGGCTACAAAATGTTCAATGCTAATTTCTTTTTGTTCTTGCCTTCATTTTTTATGATACTACTACACACAAATATGAAGCCCCTAGTCATCTTGCATCCATCCATATCTCCAGAATTCTAAGCAGCTTCTGAGGTGGGCACTTGCTGGAAGTTAAAAATATAAAGCATAAATTTGTTGATTGAAACACTTAGTTGTTAGTAACCATAATTATGTGAGAAATAATTCCTTTATTTAGATAATCTATCATGAACACTTGTTCATTTCCAGATACTATGTTGTGTGCCTATAAAAATGATGGTACTGTATGAATTTTTGCTGTGGAGGGTCAACTTTGACTACTTATTAGGCTTTTATTTATTTTTTTTTCTGTTTATCATTTTCAGTTGTAGTAATTTATATCTTTATCTTTGCTTTTCTGTAGATGATTCTATGCAATGCCAGCACACTTCAAGTCCTCTGGGAAATGGTGCAGTCATCGAGTCATCTGACAAGAAAATACTTGTGTTGAAAAGAAGTGATAATGTTGGAGAATTTCCTGGACACTTTGTTTTCCCTGGAGGCCATCCAGAGGTATAGAATCTAAAATGAAGAAAATGCCATTTCTCTTCTTTCTAGTAGCCAAGAAATGAATTCGTTCTTTAGGTCTATCTAACCCTGCTGCAATGGGGCAATTAGTTCTGTAGTACAAGGTTAATTTTGGTATGTGTTGGTTTGGTGCGCTTTTTATGCCATCTTATTTTTCTCATTCTAGTTCAACAAAGATATATATTTGATGATTGACAGCCTGAAGAAACCGGAATAGTGTCTCACCAGTGTGGCAAGGACATGACAGATTCTGATCTTGTCAACAAGAAGGTTTCACCAGAGATGTTTGACAGCATTATCCGCGAAGTAGTTGAAGAGATTGGAGTCCCTGCAGCATCTCTTGTGAGTTACAATCTCTTAGTTAAATATCAAGTCATTTTTCCTTCTTGCTTAGTTTATAAATATACGTTCACATATACCTGAGGCTTTGATTTTCTGCCAGTGCAATCCCCTTTTTATTGGTGTATCCCGCAGGCAGTTGAATGTTAGGCCAACTGCCTTTTTCTTCATAAAATGCAACCTTCAGTCAGAAGAAATTCAACAGTTATATTCTAGTGCACAAGATGGCTTTGAGTCAACCAAACTTTACTCAGTTTCAGTGGTAAGTTTAGCATTTTTTCCTTTTCAATCTTGCACTGTGAACATATGGGTATATTTTGTGATCAATTGCTTACTTCACTTTTTAGCTATAAGTAAGCACCTAGAAATACAATACTGATGGTATCTAGTGGAGATGAGTAGGCAGTGTGTGTGGATGGTGTGGTGCAGGTGGTGAAATAAGTTTGAAGTTGTTTATTGTATGACTACAAATAATTCATTTCTTCATTTTATAGATAGTTTGGGATATGTTACATATTAGTTTTTCTATCTTTCAGATTGACTTAGAGACCATGACATCTAAAATGCCTGGTTGCCATCAAGGTGGATTTGCTCTCTATAAGCTGATGGTGGAAACTTTGAAGAATATATGACTGAAGTCATGTCAGCTGCTTATTGATGTAATCAGCGCTAACTGTCTCAGTAGCCTATAGCAATTCTGCTATCATTTGTGTTGCTTTGTCTTTTTACCTACATTATAGTTGATACAAATAGAATTAGAGGTATATCACTGGATTGCTACTCCAGGACACATTCTATACACATTGATGCAAGCCTATTGTTGCCTTTGCTTAAAAGTTCCAATGACATTTCGTTAACCAAAATTTCTATTAACCTGAAATGACTTATGTTTTACATGCAATGCTTTGCTCTGAACATATTTCATTGGCATACTTCATGTGCGTTTCGATTGTGTGTATGTAAATTTTGGGCCTGTATCTGATGCAAGATATCTTACTTGCACAACAGATTGATTGTGAATACGTGCACATGTGTGCAGATACTTGCCGTTCCACCTTTATGTCAGATTGGAACTGTTTCATTCTTCGGGTAATTCAATTGAATAAGTCTCTACTCAATTAAGTATTTGATTGATTTGATAGAGTGCAAATCTCAGAAAAATGAATAAGGTATCATTAGTTGGCCGCGACTGGTGAAAATGTTTTGTTGAGGAAATTTTCTATGTTGGGTTGGATGTTTTTTTTGATGTATAGACTTCTAAACTAGCTTTCCCTTGCTTTGGTGCAAGTAACCGAACAGAAATTGTTGTAACAAAGTCTTGTTAAAATTGTAAGATTTTATGATATCAAAATAGCTTCTTGAAACTATTACAGGTAACTAAGTTTGAGAGAATGTTAGTCAAACATATCAGCATCAAGTCAGAGTGCTTAAGTACTCAAAAAAAAAAAAAAAAAAGTCAGAGTGCTTAAGTGTGTGCAAAACTTTGGATTCCTCCTGTGGTCTGCTTTGCTACTAGAGCCGTTGGTGAGACCCTTAGACGTGTTGCAAAGACCAGAAGAAAGATCTAATTTAGTTTAATGAGACTACAATGCTCTGTTTGAATTGAAATTTCCTCTAAATTTATTAGCAAGTAATTAATAGGAAGATCGCACGGTGACCATGACAGTGAAGATGATTATTTTAATTATTGCTATTGTTACTTATGTTGAATTTAAATCAGATTGATTTTTCCCTTTAAGTTGTTTGTAGGAACCTATGAAACTTTAGGTTGTACGGGAAAGCAAAAGGTATATCCACTTGTTCATGAGGGCAAGCATGAAGCCTACTGGATGATCTAAGGCAAGGCTTTCTTTTCAAAGAGTTGGTAAAGACCGTAACCACTGGTAGAAAAAGCTAATAAAATAGGTAATAAACATTTTGTCTATTTATCTTCCCATCACCGTCATTTTTGTTGATTGTCATGCATATAAATGTATTGCTTCTTGTTTCCTTGTCACATTTTTATGGTTTTGGGGTTTTAACATTCCTCTGTAAGTGTTAGTAACCAGACCCTTAAAGGAAATGACATAACAATAGCATATAAACTCTTTAGCACATCTCTTCATGTGCAAGACCGATGGACTTGTCAAGTGGCTCAAGCATAAACACAAACGCTCAACAAATTTATATAACAAATAATAAAATCAAATTTAATCAACTGGGGATTCAAACTCAGGATTATAAGGATAAACCAAGCTTTGATATTATATTAGTAATCATGAGATTCAAAAGTTTAAGCTAATGAAAAATAGTCTAACAATGGTATATAAGCTCTCTAACATAGGAAGAATATGAAGTATAATAATAAGAATAGGAAAATAGATGATCAAGATGCTTTATATACCTCAATAGTCAGCTATTAAGTCGTAATTGGAGGTCAGCCAGCTGTGGATGCAAAATGCCTTAAGACATCAGTGGTTGACATTTGTAGCGTAACAATTAAAACAATAACATTGCGCTCATCCATCATTAATCACCTCATCATGTACTTGTTGTTAAGTGTGGAAACCCTCAAACTAATGTTAGCAGAAATTGTTGACCGTGTCACTGTCTCACTACCTTATAAGCATCAAATTCTTAATAAGTCATTAGGAATAATACTGTTATTAGTCGCTCAACCTGATCAATTTGTCAAGAGGAAGTAACCACCACACTGGTGACATAGCTTGACCCTTGAGACCTTGAAGGTGTTGCCGCTACTGAACAAGATAGACAGCAATTCGATTAGTTTGAAACCATTGGCTGTTAACTCTAACCACTTAAAAAGTCGAAGAACTGATATTATGTTATTGTTTTCGTTATCGATAGGATTGCATTTTTTTTTTTATTTGTACGTTGATACTTTACGAGTCAGAGGACTGATGAAATTCGTCGAGATGAATCATTGATAGTGTGGTCCAGATAACTATTCTCATAATCGGGAAGAGGATAATTCCTATTAAGATGAGATTCATGACCCATACCTTGTGTTTTAAAATATAAGGGTAAAAGTTGAACCTTTAATCTCTTAGAGTCAAGGTAAACACTCAACTACTCCTATTAAGGGATAATGTGTATTATAACTGTATTTTTTGGACTCACATGAACTGCACTTTCACCAATTGAAAGACTTCTATATTGCATTGCTTACACCAGCAAATTAGCCTTCAATCAGCAATGTTATTGTTGATAACCAAAAAAATATATATATCATTAGTTGAATTCAACAGTCAACAGAAGCATGGTCAATGCAAAACTTCACTATCACAAACCAAATACAAAATGTTCTGCACATTATATTATATAATTCCATTCACACTATGCTTTATCTTATAAGAATGACAGCAACCTTATAGCAGCATTGTTTGTGCAGTAATTTAGGCAGATACAATTCTTGGACCAACCCTGTCCGGAAAAGCACGTGCAGCCTGCACGTGCAGGGGATGATTCCCTTTTGTGTTGCAGGCATCAATCAGAGGCACATAATTTATTAATATGGCTCTTAAAATTATTAATTTTAACCATGAGAAAAACACTAAGGGGTGGCTCTGTTTGGACTACATTTCGGTTGCTTCGTTGCCCTCCACGTGAGCTAAAAGTGTACGTCACTTAAATGTTTCTTTATTGAAGTCTAGGATCAAAATTTTGAGGCTCAACTTGGTGCTTTCTTGAAAGGTACCTATATTCTGTCTAACCCCAAAAGGTTCAAGACAATGCACCATTAATAATGGCTATGATTGTAGGGCAATTATTGATGCCTTTTGAGGTTGCTTCGATACGAAGTAGTTTTATTTTCTATGGGTTCATGACATTCAATTGGCCTGTAGATGGTAGGCTGCTCTCTTTATAGTGGTTGTAGAACAGAAGATATCTAGGTTTATAGGTTTATAGCTGTGTCAACAACTTCAAGTTCATTCAATGATCCACTTTTCTTCTATGTCAGTACGTGCCAGTTTTATATTATAATATATAAAAATGAGACCAATTTACCTTTGGTTCAATTACAAAATAAAATTGTATTCTTTTAAAAAATAATAATTATTCATTTTCAACACCAAATGAAACTTCAATTGATTTTATTCATTTTCAACCTCTCGAAAACATTTCATGTGTAACCATTTATATGAAATGTTTCACGCATGTGAAATATTTTCTAGTGTACATAGAATGTTTTCACTTGAAAATATATCACGTGTAAGAAGATATTTTGCGTAAGATGTTTGACTACACAAAATCAATTGAAGTTTTATTTTAGAACTATAAGTCTATAAATACCTTTATCTTTTGATTAAAAATTAATATTTATATTTAATAGGTTTTTTTTTTTTAAAAAAAAAAAGAAAATTTCACTTTGAAAATAGTTGCCAAACTATCGATTTCCTTGATTAAATAATATATGTTTGATTGTTTAATTGTGACAACATCATTGAAATTAACACAAGTTAAGAATAAAATATAACAACTGTTACGATTATTCAGATAAATAAGGATTCTCAGTACTTCTTTTTATGTGATAAAGAACTATATTTATTTGTTACTTGCTTCACATATAAATGTGATGATTTTTTCATATATAGTTAGAAGATATTTTTATTTATATTTTCGGTGGATGAAAAACCTTGTACTTACCTACTTATCTAATTTTCTCGGATACCTTTAAAAATAGAGTCCCAAGTTTCCTCCATATTCTATACAATATATTGCATGACAAAGACATAAAATCAACCAACCTATATAGCTAGTCAAATTTTAAGAGATGAAAAATGAACCCATTACATGATTGTATTTCAAATCAATAATATCCCAATATCATTCTATGACAAAGTCAATGATTTGTATTACATCAATATTTCAATAAAAATAATAATTGCTTAATCACAAATTATCAAAATAATAGCAATTATTGATCTGAATAGCTAACAAATCAGAGAGATTTTCTTATAATCAAGGCAGCACAAATCAAGGAAGTGGTGTTAGGTTTGTTTTGTTTCATTAAGAGTTGGGATCTCTCGGTGTCCGTCAAGTGGATAAAAAAAGCACATGGAAGCCTCAGTTCCGGTCGGGTGGAGAGAGCGTGAAAATAACTGTGCGCGTGGGCCGGAGAAAAATGAAGTGCCGTTTATTTGTCACGGTGTGGTTTATGCAACGTGGGGCGTTTTCATGTCCGTCCAAATTAACACACTCGCGGTCTACAAGCGTGGACCCCACTGCAAGTAGCCGGCTGAGTCCCACTCTTTTTTGTCTTGATCAGCCCTTCATTTTGTTTTGGTATCAGTATTGTGTCTCTGAATAAAATTCAAGCTTCTATGTTCCATCATTATTGATGACGAATCAGCAGTCTCCATTTTCATGTGAATCTACAGTGTTTTTTATTGGAAAAATTAAACTAGAGTATAATTTCATGTTAAACTTTTTTTTTTTTTTTTTTTTAAAAAAAATTCCTTGAAGTTTTAAGGGAAATGTAAACAGTATTGCCTACTTTTAAATTCATCATAAACTTTTCATATAGCTGTAAAATTTATGGCTGTCAAGTTGAATAAAGAAAACCAAAAATATACATCCATGTTGATGTTTCTCACACTGTCTAAAATAACGATTGAGGTCAGTATTGTGAAAATCTAAAATCTGCACAACACTTACATTATATCATTTTAGACGATATCAATAGCCTCTAATGTCGGGAACCATGTCATTGCCTCGCCGACATGAGGTGTTAGTCTGTTGCCATTGTCAAATCGTAAAGTTTAGTATCACCTCTTTCTGTTGTATAATTTTATCTATTCTAGAATACATAAGAATAGTTTTTTATATAATCTAATCTATAGACATCCATTCGGACCATGCCTAATATTGTTTTAGACTAAATTAGTTTAATACAGTTTTCGTGATTAAATCGAATACAATGTAACAAAAATGAGGCTATTTTTTAAAATAAAGACTTTCATATTTAATTAAGCCCAACTCGATAAAATTGAATACAAATCACCTTAAACGACAAGTCAACAATGACTTATTTTAAGCTTATCTTCTTTCATATTCAAATGACTTATCAATACAAAACAAATCATGTTCCTTTGAAATGGTAATGTCACGTTTTGAATTAGAAAAAATTAAAGACAGAAATTCGTGAAAAAATAAAATATTATCACAACAAAAAATGTTCGTTGTATAATCAGTCAATCACTTAATAAAATTGGTTTCAAGATGTTGTAATATGAATAAAGAAAAAGAAAAAGCATACAACTTAGATGCTAAAGGGTGGCCATTAATAAAAGGTGCCCGATTTAGGAATATGATTCTCATTATAAATGAAAATTCAACCTCAAATTATGAACCAAAAAATGAAAAAAAAAAAAGAAAAGATTCTACCTTCAAATCTAGATAAATATAACCAATATAAGAGTGTCACATGTTGAATTATATTATAATAAAAACAAAATCTTCAAAGACTTGGGAAATAATATTTTTAAATAAGAGACCACTTTACTTCCATACATAGTAAAATTATTTTAATGTTATAACGAGGAAGACTAATAAAAATTCCTCTAAAGTTTGACCATTTCGTAGAAATTAATTTTCTTATTTTGAATTTAAATAAAAACTTTTGTTATGGTGATATTTTTATACATGATTAGAGCCTTTTTAAAATAAATTTAAGAACTATAAGGTGGTTTTGATTATAAGGAAGTTTGTACATAAATTTAAATTTCAAAGTTGTTTCTGAAAATAATCAACGCTCATAGGAATTTTTTAATAATAATAATAACTAATTTAGAGGATAAAATGGAATCCACCAATAAAATGTATTTTATATTCTTTTCAATTAAGTGCAATGTATCAAAAACACTAAAAAACTAGATGCTTTACAGCATTAACAGTCAATTTCATTTTGAATAACCCCATGGGTCCTTTAAACTCTCTCTAATCGCTTTTTAACTTTTTTCATTGAAAACTAGCAGCAAAAAGAGGCATCGTCTTGACTATATGGCTTATAGTGGTCCCAATCACCACCATCTAGCCTCACTAGTCCAATCTCTTTCAATCGACATGAGTCATTGTTAGGTTGCACTTTTGATTTATCCTCTGATCATACATGGTGGTTCTGATTGATCAGATGGTCACTGACGGTCCACTAATCCACCACCATGTTAAAGGTCAAAAAAGATTGTGATTGTGATAAATTAATAGTAAGGGGGAAATCTGAGTAATGTGAATGGGTAAACTGATGATGATTAGTATTTGGAGCTGTGACCCACTAATTTGCGATGATTTCCATCATGTCATAAATAATTTTATTTGTTTTTTTTAACATTATCAGCCCATTAAATGATTATAACTCCATTAGCGGAGTAGAAAAAACATTTTGTGATATTGTATGTCAAGTCCACGCGGGTTAAAGCGCGTCATTAGCACTCACAGGTAATGATAGTTTTTCTATTTTTACAAGATAGTTTCGAACTTTCAATTAATCAAAATTAATATAATTTCTCTATATATAAAACATGTAGAACACGCCCTATCTCTTTGAAAGTGGTGCATGGTCCTTTGATGGAAGTATATATAATTATTGATACGAACAAGATTTTTTTTAATCATAAAAGTATGTACGAATCCTAATTACTCATACAATACTTAATATATATAAAAATAAAATAATGTGTCTTAAGTTCGATTATTAGTATACAGACATAATGTTTACAAAGATAAAAAAAAAATGAAATACATGCACTAAAGAATGATTATATATACATGTATGTACTAATTCAAAATAAATCAAGGTTTTTACACTTTCAACAAAATAAAACAAAACAAAATTCTGAATTTCTAATCTCATTCACAATTAATTTTGTTTTCATCGTTAATTCATTATTTGAGTTATAATTTAATCATAAACATTATATATATTTATATATACATTTGAAATATCATCATTTTATATGAGAGGTTCTTAATTTGAAAATTTTGGAGGAACCGTTATACCTTTTCTTTTCAAAAAGTAAAATGATGATAACTTTTTATATATAAAATTGTGAATTAATTAATTAAAAATTAAGATAATTTAAATTTAACCATAATTAGTATAATTTAGTGATAAAAATATTTATTTAATTAGATAACATCACATTTTCAAAAAAATAATAAATTAAATAATATCACATCTTCGAATCATTTATAGACTATATGATATTTCACTAAAAATTAATTAAAAATATTTCAAAAAATAATCGAAAAATATGGAAGAATTTTAAACTTAACCCCACCAAAGTTTCATACTTTGTTACAAACTATCAAAATAGTGTGAAAATATATCAATATAGAAAACCAAATAATTTTTAATGTAATCGCTTTTTACATGTTCTCATCATCCAATAACATTTCAAATTTCAACACAAAACCAAAATTCGTTAAAAAATGGAAAAAAAAAAATGGAAAAAAGAAAAAGAAAAACTAGGTGTACGTATAAATAGAAAAAAAAAATATCAACCTGTAAAATGCTGTCGCTGTCGGGTCAAACAAAGGCAATAAGGCGCGTGGTTCTGTTAATTCCGTTAGTTTCAATATCACTTCTGGTTTTTTGCTTCTCTTTTTTTCTCTCCTCGTTAACTTTTTTAGATTCTCAAATCAGAAAAACAAAACCCCACAAAAAATTCTTTTTTGTTTAACAAAAACTAACCAAAACGTTGTCATCATTACTGCCTTTACAAAAGTCTCATCTTTATTGGTTGAATATTTGCTACACAGTTTCTGGCTTTGATCTTTAGTTTCACATAAAAAAGTTCTATATATTGTTGGATACATGTGCTTTTATTGTTTCTGAGCTCATTTTTTTTCTTCAGCAAAGTTTTTTTGTTTTAATTTTTTTTTGTCAGAATCCATCAAAGGTGGTTCTTTTGTTTGTTTAGAAAGAGAAACAGTTGCTGGATTTCAAATGGGGTCCTTTGTTTTTGATGGAGAGGAGGAAAAGTCGCTTCTTCCTTCAAGTCCAGGTAAATTTGATTAAGTTTTTCTTCTTCTTCGAAATATTCAAACCAAAGGTGTTTCATTGATATCATAATGGTGATATTTAGATTAATGTTTAAGAAGAGAGATGTAAAACAAAGTTGTTTTGTCTTCTGTGAACAGGTATGTAAAATTTTGGATGCAAAGAGAGGGAGTAGAAGAGCAAAGTTTTGACCTTTGAACGAAGAACTTGCTCAAACGATCATGTTTTGATAAAAAAGCAATGTTTTTTGGATAAAAGAAGAGATTTTTTTCATCTGGGGTGTTTTGGATTTTTGTTGTTACGATGGAGGCAACATCACAAAGTGGGCAGACAAGAGGGCCGGCTGCAAGGAAAAAGATGACTAAACAGTTGACAGGAAAACGTGATGATACAGCATTGCATGCCTCGGTTAGAGCAGGGAATCTAGCTGAGGTGACTGAGATTTTGACAAGTAAAGAGGAGGAGGAATTGAAGGAGTTGTTGGCAAAACAAAACCAATCTGGTGAAACAGCCTTGTATGTTGCTGCTGAGTATGGTTATGTTGATTTGGTTAGGGTGATGATCAAATACTATGATCTTGTTGATGCTGGCATCAAGGCTAGAAATGGTTTTGATGCATTCCACATTGCTGCCAAGCAAGGAGATTTGGGTATGTCTAAAAACTCCCTTTGTTTCTCTCCTTTGGTGGTGATTGCTTTTTTGGTGATTAATTTTTTGTGTTTGGTTTCCTTTTTGTGTATAGAGGTATTGAAAGTATTAATGGAGGCACATCCTGAATTGGCCATGACTGTTGATTTGACAAACACAACTGCTTTGCACACCGCTGCAATGCAAGGGCATATTGATGTGGTGGACTTTTTGTTGGACGCGGGAAGTAGTCTTGCAACCATAGGTAGAAGTAATGGGAAAACAGCCCTGCATTCCGCAGCAAGGAATGGGCATGTGGGGGTTGTGAAGTCTCTTTTAGGAGCGGATCTGTCCTGTGCTATAAGGACTGATAAAAAGGGGCAGACAGCACTTCACATGGCGGTCAAAGGACTGAACATTGAGCTGGTGGAGGAGTTGCTTAGAGCAGAACCCTCAACTATAAAAATGGTTGACACTAAGGGCAACACGCCATTGCATATAGCAGCAAGAAAGGGTAGAGCTCAGGTAAATAAACAATTTTTATTTTTGATCAATCAGATATCGTTGAAAGATAGAAATCCAAGTATATCTAACTCGTATTAGTATTATATAGTAAATAGATGAATTTTGACATTGATTTTGGTTTTAAATTAACTGAACTAATGTAACGAAAAGAGAATCAGTTTTCTTGTAACTTTGAAATGTTATATGAATTGGGCCAGCTCTGTGATTATCCTAATGTAAATCATATCGAGACTATTGAACACAGATAGTTATAACTGATAAATCTAATGGCTGCCTTTGTTACACAAAAGAGGTGGCTAATGTATTACGTGCAACACTTGAAATGGTCTTGTTGACCTACAAATGCAGCAACTTTCAGGTTATAAAACTACTGGAATTTAATGAATTTAATGCATGTTCTAGTGGCTGTTACTGTGAAAGATAATGATACTTGTTTTATTTAAACAAACCATTAACTGACAATGCTATGTGGCATTTTTGGGCAGACTGTTAAGCTGCTATTGTCAAACAGTGAAATTGATACTACAGCAATTAACAGGAGTGGAGAAACTGCACTAGACACTGCCGAGAAGACAGGGCAACCTGAGATTGCCGCCATTCTGCAGGAACAGGGCGTTGAGAGATCGAGAACCACCAAACCTCATGGTGTAGCAAACCCTGCTCGCGAGTTGAAGCAAACAGTGAGTGATATAAAGCATGAGGTCCATTACCAGCTAGAACACACCCGCCAAACAAGAAGGCGTGTGCAAGGCATCGCGAAGCACATAAGAAAAATGCAGGTTGAAGGTCTCAACAACGCAGTTAACTCTACTACTGTCGTGGCTGTCCTTATAGCCACAGTTGCATTTGCAGCCATTTTCACCGTCCCTGGCCAATACGTTGATAGCCAAGATGAGGTGAAACCAGGCATGACACTTGGGCAGGCGAATGTTGCTCGGAAAGCTGCATTTTTAATCTTCTTCATATTCGATTCTGTCGCCCTTTTCATCTCCTTGGCAGTCGTCGTGGTGCAGACCTCAGTTGTAGTAATAGAAAGCAAGGCAAAGAAGCAGTTGATGGCATATATTAACAAGTTGATGTGGTTGGCTTGTGTGCTTGTTTCAGTGGCCTACTTGGCAATCTCATATATTGTCATAGGTAGTCATCAGAAATGGTTGGCAGTTGGAGTTACAATAATTGGAGCAGTTATAATGGCTGCTACTTTGGGTACTATGTCTTACTGGGTAATTAGGCATAGGATTGAGGACTCAAATATGAGGAGCATCCGAAAATCATCCATGGGCAGCAGGTCACGCTCATGGTCAGCATCAATTTCAGATACTGACATCATGAACAATGAATACAAGAAAATGTACGCACTGTAAAGATTTCCTCTGAGGCGGATTATTTTTCAACGTCCGGCATATGAACATACATTCCACTTTCCTCCCATAATTTAACTGCTAAAATGTATATTTCATATAGAGTTGTTCACAGATTTTTGACATGGAAGAAATTTCGGTTACTTGTGTCACACATCTTAATGTGAATCAAGTCTACCACTTCAATTCCTATGCATTGTTAATTATATCTAAAAGTATCCTGATAATACAATTGTAGAAATAGAAGTTACTAAAATGGAATTCACGTTCAATAGAGATCAATGTAATTCCATAAAAGAAAAAAGCTGCTTATTGTTGATTCTAACTGCACATTCACAGTAATTCTTGTTCAACTTCAATTTGACTTATTCACATAAGTTCCTGAGGTGATTAGTGCAGACAAGAAATGCAGTGATCTGTAGCAAAAAAGGGACCCAAAGTTGTCTTTCCGCAATAAATGAAAAAAATTGAGTACAAATTTGCCTCAATTCTGATGTTTGTTGCAGTATACAAACTATTATGCTAACAGTTAAACTGGGATGCACACTTTTTGGTCTGCTTTACACGGGAGACAAGACAACAAAGCATTGATGGCGTAGACTTGGTGGCCCATTTAGCAGAAAAATTTTAAAGAAACAACCAACAGAATAGAGCAATATGACAAATTCTTTTGATGAATTATACATGGGAATGCCCATTTACAGGGGTACATACACAAATGGTTAAAATTACAATCATTGAAAAGTGCTTCCATCTGTACCAAAGCCTTTAGATAAAAAGGCTAATCCATTTGCAGAGGGTCTTTTATGACGTTCAAAAGTTGCTGGACCATGGTTTCCATTACCATTACATTGATGTCATGTGGTAAAACTGTTGGACACGTGGAAGACTGGGAAAGGCCCAATTCGACCCAAAATTTAAGGGCTGGGCTTAGATGTCACTGGCCTCGATAGTCAAGCCCAATGAGGGTTTAGACCCAAGCTGGGCCTCGGGATAAGGAAGTGGGTGAATTTAAAATTTTGTAGTATACATTTAGAAACACATTAAGCTATTTTTTTTTTTTGGTTAAAAAAAGAATAGAAAAAACCTGACTTCGTTTGTTTTTTGACCGTCAGTTTTTTTGTTCAACGATCAGAGTTTGGTGATCGAAACGAAGAAGTGAACATGGACGACGAATTGCTGGAACTGCAGAGGCAATTCGAGTTCGCGCAGCAAGCGAAATCGAGCATTCGATTGTCGGAGCGCAATGTCGTGGAATTGGTCCAGAAGCTTCAAGAGCTCCAAATCCTCGATTTCGACCTCCTTCACACTGTCTCCGGCAAAGAATACATCACTCCTGTACGCTTCTCTCTCTCTCTCTCTCGCACTTTGTCTTTGTGTCTCGAGTAAATAACACATGCAAATTGAACTTAGCTTCAATTATTTGTTCAGTTTCCAGTAGCCTGTAGTACTTTACATCAATATAATCAGTTTATTCGTTTTCTCTGTCGTCAATTTTTATTTTTTTTTTCAAAGAAATAAAAAAATTTCAATTTTGATTTGTTTTTTGTAAATGATTTGGTTGTGATGATGTTGTATCACTGTTTCTTGTGATCCAACGGTGTGAATATATATATATACATATATATGGATTAATTGGCAGTTTTTGTATAATTGTCGGTTGGAGTAGATTGGAATGTTGATGAGATAGGTTGGTATGGTAGGATCAATTGAGGCATGAAATGATGAGTGACGTGAAGAGAAGAGGGCGTGTTTCTCTGATTGATCTTGCGGATGTAACGGGTGTTGATTTGTATCATGTTGAGAAGCAAGCGGAGCGGTTGGTGCCTGATGATCAGCAGCTCATGTTAGTTCAAGGGGAAATAATATCTCAATCGTATTGGGATTCTGTTGCGGAAGAAATTAATGAGAGGCTTCAAGAGTGTAGTCAGCTTGCTTTGGCGGAATTGGCTGCGCAGTTGCAAGTTAGCTCTGAGTTGGTGTCGTCCATGTTGGAGCCTCGTCTTGGGACTTTGGTAATGTGTTTGGTTAGTTTTATGAATTATGCTGTTTTGGAGGAATGAATGTGAGAGTGTGATGTGGGGTTTTTTTTGGGTAGGTGAAAGGTAGGCTTGAAGGTGGGCAATTGTATACACCGGCATATGTGGAACGTGTTCGTGCTATGGTTCGTGGTGCTGCAAGGGGTATTACTGTCCCTACAAATCTGTCTGTGTTATGGGGCACTTTACAGAAGCTTTTGCAAGAAGTTGATGGAGCCACGGGTGTGGCTGCTGAAGGTTCATTTTTCCAATCCCTGTTCAATGGACTGCTCAAGGAAGGGGAACTCCTTGGATCACTTCGTGCAGGAACTCAATGGACTCCGAGTGTAGGTGACATAATATTGAGATTTGGTTGTTTGTAGGTTTACTTATAGAAAGATTGAGTTTTAATGGCTGTTATACTACTTTTTGTTTTTAATTAATTGCTTGATTGAGGTTTTAGATTTGAATATGAAGGGCAACTTTCAATGTGTATTGCTCGTCAATTTCACCTTTTAAATGTTCTTACTGTGCTTCACTGAAAAATTATGATTTATCTGCTTTCTTGTTTCAGTATGCTATTTAGGGAGTGTTCAATTTTTCTTAGAGTAGTATTTCTCAAGTTCCATGAAATTCCGTGAATTGTACATTGTCATATGGTCAAGCACAATATTCTTGCCAGAAGAGAACGGGGAAAAATAGTATAATAACCAGTTCTTTTTTTTTTTTTGTATTTATATCTGGTCGTGATATTCATTTTTATGTTTTTGTGTCTGCCATCTTTAATATCTCTAACAGAAGGCTGTCACTATTTGCTCCCTAAATGCATGCCCATTATTTTTGTTCAAACTATTTTGATTGAGACTCTTTAATGAGCTGGGTGAACTGGGGGTAGGCAGAAAAGCTAGAGGATGCACTTTTGATGTCATTGCGAAGTGCATTATTTAGGAACTGGTATTAACATTGAGAACAATTTTGCGGCAGGTCTTCGCTATTGCTCAAAGGGATTGCGTGGATTCTTTCTTTTCACAGGTTTGGAGCCCAGATTTTCTTGCTCTTTGTAACTTTTTAGTGTTCAAACACACGGTTTTGAAATTTATAATGAATGTTAATTCAATTCTGTGATTTAACTAATTTATGGTGTGCCTATGTTCAATTTTTTTACTTTTCTCTTCGTGCTTTGCAAATTTCTTCTGCCTTTTATATATGCATTTATGTTTATATTAGTATCTTGATTGTTTAGTAGTTTTCACTTATTTGCTGCAGAATTCTTTCATCACCTATGAAGCTCTGAACAAACTTGGAATTTCCCAGCCTGTTCAGTTCTTGCAGGTATTTTTATTGTTTTCATGTCAATTAGCGTTGCTAGAAATTGCAATGAACTTGTTTTTACTAGATCTTCTTGAATTGAATACTTCTATTCAAGGATTGTTCTGTGGTATCTATCTAATTGAAATTGTTGCCACGCTCACCAATTTAGTCCAGATATCCGGAAGGTATGCCTTTAGCTACTTCATTTGTTCACCCTTCAGTGCGTGAGATGTTAGATGCTGCTATTGAGGATGCTGTTGAGCGTGGTAGCTGGTAAAGCCTGACATAAAGTTTTACTTCTTTGCTTTTCATTACATTTATCTTCTTTGACTTTAAATGAACACTATAGTAGCACTGTTGAGCGTATTTCATATAAACTTAAGCACTTCAGTTATTTTGTTGTATGCATAGCTGATCTGTCCTATAATCTAATTGGATGGATCAATGTAGGATTGATTCTCTTTCTGTGTTACCTTCATCCTTCGGACACCAAGATGCAGCTAAGCTTTTGTCACTTTGTGCATCTGTTCAGTCGGCCCTCAAGGTAAACATTAGTTGCAATGTCAAAACCTACTCATGCACGTAATCCGGTTATTTATTGATCATTATTTTATTTATGTTAAATTTCAGGATAATAAGGCACTCATACTGGGTGAATCCTTTGTCTTTAGCAATGGTTTTGTCCAGGTATACTTAAAAGAGGAAGCTTCTCTGTGTTCTTTGTTTTAGAAAATTAATGTTGTTCATGCAGCACCTGATTTCACATTTTAATAATGGACAGCGTGAAGCAAGTGTGTGCATGTATCCACATCTTCTGTTGTTTCAACATCTAACAATGCTCAAATGCACAATGTTAGCTTGTTGGATGAGTTCATTTGTCTACTTGTTTCTATTAGCTGGTGTTATAAGTGAATAAACAAATAGACAGAGGGGTTCGATGAGATCGTTAGTTATCATTAGCATTTTGTGTTTATTGGATACATGACGTTACACAGGTATTATTGTATTTTTCTAAGCCACAAATGTTTACAGCGCCCTTTAGCAAAATACAGCATTTTGAATAAAATTAGTAACTTTTGGTAGTAGTTCATTTTCAAGAAAGAATCAGAAGAATGATGCGACATGTGGGTGGTCTATCGAATTGGAAGCAATTTTGATTTCCTAAGCTCTTGGGATCCCTTTGCTCTCATTATTGTATCTGTAAATTGCCTTTGTTTTCCATAGTTTGGATTTTTCACTGTACCTGGAAACCTCAAAAACTTGAAAAACACTTGTTTTAGTGTCTCTTGCCTTCTGTTTCTGGTGGTGTCATCCAATGTTTACTTAAAAAGATGCTGGTATCATTATTTTTTAACTTTACAGTGCTTTCCTCCTGTAGATAGTTATGGCAATTATAAAGTTGGATTCTTAGTACTTTGATGAAGCCCAGTCTGACCTATTCTCTCTCTGTATAATCTGTCATTGAAATTCTGATGGCTTTACCTTTTTGTCATCTCAATGATTAGGATGTTTATGATCGCGTGGAAAAAGAGGTGGAAGCCTTTAGTCTCTCAGGGTCCTCAGATATTATATCAAGTGATGATTTACCCTTGGTCAAGGAAGCCAAAGTTGGACATGATGCAAGCAGGTCTACTGAATCAAATGAAACTAGTAGTGAAAGTAGTCAGAAAAATGCTATGGAGAAAGGATCAAGGAAGAAGAAGGGGAAATCTGCTGGCAATGCAAAATCAGCTGCAGCTGAGAGTGCTGCAGATGACCAGGAATACATTCCTACAAAATCTAAGAAAAACCAGAGGCGAGGCAAGGATACGTCTTCCCACCAAGTCTCAGATTCTAAACCAGGAGCTAAGAAAGACTCCGCTAAAACGCAAGGGGAAAATCTTAGAGTTCCTTCAGAAGAGTGGGTGATGCAAAAGATTATGATGCTTAATCCTGATTTTGAAGAGCAAGGTTAGTTATTTATTATTTATTTTTTTAATTGTTGTTCTTTGTTCAACCAATTGGGTGTCAGTGTTATATAAAGTTTTCTGATTTGGTAGGTATTGACGATCCCCAAGTAATTCTTAGGCCTTTAGCGAACTATATGAGACCTAGGCTTATCAACTATCTCAGGGAGAGAAGAAAGGCATTGTTTACAGAAAATGCAGAGAGATTGAAACGCTTGCTTGATAATTTGCAAAAGAAAGTTGATGAGGTTACCTATTAAGATTATTTTGTTTGCATTTCAATAATTTGGCTGTCTGCTGATGTGTTTTTCTACATTATTTTTAATGTTTACTGTATTTTTTTCCCTTTTGGCAGTCTTTCTTAAATATGCAGTTGTATGAAAAAGCACTAGATTTGTTTGAAGATGATCAATCAACTTCAGTAAGTTCTTTCTCCATTCAATTTATATATTTAATGACCACAATGGCAATGAAAGTGCAGGTAAAAGAAGGTTTTTCTTTGAACAGGTTATATTGCATAGGCACTTGTTGAGAACAACAGCTGCTGCTACTGTGGATACCCTCCTTTTTAACTTGGTAGTTCTTATGCATTGTTCTCTTTCTAGTTCAACTTCTTGTTGACTTACAGGTTAAGATATAATATGATTTGATGTAGAACCTAATATTGAGAACTTTTTTGATGTAGGATATGCACAACAAGTTGAAGAATGGTATAGAAGTTGATGAATCACAAAACTCTGAATCTGTTTCACTAAGTTCAGGAGAGAGAACTGCTCTTGTATGAAATGCACTTCCTGATCCATCTTTTATGTAAAAGTAATGATGATTGCAAGGTCTCAGCGGTAATCTAATCTATTCTTATGATCTCTTGTGCTTGTGCAGGCCAAGAGTTTTCCAGGATTACTTTCAAAGAAGGCTCTTGATGTAGTTGAAGCTTTGGAAGGAAAGGTTAGTGGCTTATTCAGAAGCACAAGTAATTGTTCTTAAAACCTTTGCTAAACTTCGAAAATTTCTTTGTGACAGCAAGTGGAAACTTTTATGACTTCTCTGAGAGAGATGGCAGAGGAGAGGTAGTATGCAACTTTTGTATCAATTTGTGGCTTCCATGTGGACTTGTTATCTTTATGCGATACTTAGCTTTGCATTTGGGTTACATTTTTTCAGTGGGTTACTCTTGAAAAAGCTTGATAAGAAATTGGAGAGAACTCTTTTGCATTCATATCGCAAGGTGATATTCCTATGTCCAGTCTATATTGTGTTCTAGAAAGTAGAAATACTTTTGACTTGTAATTTATTAAGTACAAAAAGTTTACTCAATCTTTTACATGATGATGAAACTGGTCTTGCCGTTGCTTCGTCATGGTGGTGCTTAATTTATTATAGAAAGTAGGGATTACTGCATATGACTCTGCATGAGATCTATTGCAGCTTTTGCTAGCCATTGTGTTCTGGTTATCCTGGAAAAACAAAAGTTACCTGTTGTATGATCAATCTAGGAATTTGGTTAATTTTGGAATCTTTTTCATGGTCTTTGTTTCCTGGATAAGGCTGAGGTATGGATTGACATGGTAGTGATAAAATTCTTTTCTTGGCATTAGATGAATAAATAGATGGTTAGACGTGTCAGGCTCAATTTATGACTTCTCTCACTTGTCTTACCCCATGTATCATTTAATTGTCAGGATTTGACATCTCAAGTGTCTGCTGAAACTGATCCGATTTCTCTCCTGCCAAAAGTTGTGTCCCTACTTTATATACAGGTGAGTTGATATAACTTTGATTTTTGCATTTTTCATATTCATTTGTATCTTCTTTTGTTTGGTGCAATTTTAAACACAAGTTTCCTGTTTACAGATCCATAATAAAGCTCTTCAAGCTCCTGGAAGGGCCATTTCGGTTGCTGTCTCTCGTTTGAAGGTTTGGGGTGTGCTTAATTAATTGTTATTTCATTACATTTATATTCTATTTTCCTCTAAAGGCTGCAAGAACTACAACATATCTCTCTCTCTCTCTCATTATAGTCACGCCTTGTGTGCTTGGGAGTACTTTGCTTGATTATTCTCTATATATGGTCCTTTTTTTTTTTTTTTTTCAATCTGTATACTGAGCTGTGTGCCGATATCCAGGGTAAACTAGATGATTCAGCATATAAGATTTTAACGGATTACCAAACTGCAACAGTGACCCTTTTAGCACTTATGTCAGCAGCAACAGGAGATGTGAGTAAATTCTTGAATTAGTTATTCTAACATTGTTATGATCTATATTCTTTTAAAGGCTTACGTAAATAGTAAAGGTGATATTAGTTTAGTCACATTTTATATGTTGTTAGTCCATTGTAGTGCTAGTTGAACAAAACTCAAGAAGAAATTCTTGGTTTTTTACGTGGCAAACTAGGTTTAAGTTGATACATTGCTTTCGTTTTTTATTTTTATTTTTTTAATGCTACTAGAATAATATCGGTTTAAGTTGATCAATATATTTATCTTTTCTCTTGGTCAGGAACAAGATTGTTCTGCTGATAGAATTTTGAGTAAAAGAGAGCTTCTGGAGAACCTAATGCCAGCATTGAAGGGCCTCGTCCTGGGCACCTCACAATCTTGAGTCTGGATCAAAGTTGAATCATCAAAATGCCTAAAATGACAACAGAAGCAAACCCCTTTAGGGAAGGCAAACCATATCATAAGTTTCTTAAATGTTTATAAATTGGGAAGTAGAACTAGATATAGTCTTTTCAACGGTACAAAAGTTTACGTGAAAATCTGACAATTTTAATATTTTCAATTTGCTTCAATCTTTGCTCAGTTTAGTATAGAATAGCAGTTAATAAAAGAGAAATTTTTATGGATGAAATCGGCAAGTATCTTGCAATTATGTGATAACTTTTACATCCTTTTTTCATTATTTTTTCATCAACGACAAAAATGGTAACGTTGAAAGAAAATCTAAGGACCTTGAGTTACGGTTAAAAATCAAATTTGACTGAATCCATTTTATGAAAATCACTTTAAGTAGTAACTCATTCAAATCATATCATATGGTATAAATTAATCATACCACAAGATATGATAAATTTATATTATATTATATGATATGAATTAATCAGATAAAAAATTTATATTTACGTTGTATGATGTGAATGGGTACATTTAGTTGTATTAAAGTTTTTTTTTGTGGAGGGAGACGATCGTTTGATAGGTAAACTTAAATTTAGATTTAGATTTTTGTTGAATTGCTTTGTGGACTTGATTATGGACTCCAATATGGACCATGACTTCTATTAACAGTCGGGGTTAAATTGATAAATGTAAAATCCAAAAATTCATGTGTTAAAAAGATCGAGTGGTACTATTCATACTTGCTGATTTTTGTTTTGTCACTTTTTTTGTTTTTGATTACTAGTATTGGTTCGGAGGACTACTAGGATCAACCAGAATGAGACACCGGTGTTTTGCCACCCATTTTCTATATTAGAATAATTAAATTTCTAATTTCTAATTACTTAATCATCATTAATCCAGGAATAAGTGTTTCTCAAATAACCTATATTATAATTTCTTTTTAAGAGAGATTCATTCATATTTAGAGAAGAATTAAAATGATATTTAATTATCATCTTTGTCATTCACAACTCACAAGTTTATTTTTGTAAGTTCCTCATTTAATTCTAAACAAACATCATCAAAATGTTTGGTACTATTAAATTAATAATAACTATTCTTATGTTCTTTGTCATTACTTTTTGTTTTCTTTCTATAGTCCTTACAAAACCGCCATTTTGCTGCTGTTGATAAAAACTTAATCGCCTGAAAAGGCTTGGCCTGGTTGGTCTCTCATGAAATTTGACCAGCATTATTATATCGTATAAGGCCAGCAAAAGATATTACATAAGATTATAGTCGTGTTAATATGTATTTAGAAAATAACATGAATGAATGAATGAATGAAAAATTAACTTAAATAATTTAATGGTCATTATGGCGCAATGTACATGCATTACAAACCAAAGCAGCAAATATTTTATCTACGTTGTTTATAATATTGTTGAAATTCATATTAAACTGATTTATTCGTACATGTTTAAGTTTTTCGGTATCCTAGGATATGTGTCATGGAATATCCTATAGATGTAATTATATATTGTATGGTAGAGTTTGCATAAAATCACACAACTGCCTTTTGAATTCACGAATTCTGTCAAGCATCTGTTTCAGCATTCCTTTCGGTGTTGTTTGAGAGATTGGCGTCGCATGAGCTGTTGAACTTTGCTCGTGGAGTGGGGGTGCATTCGAACCTGAAAAAGTGGGAGAAACGTCTGTTGATGATTCAAGCTGTGCTCAACGATGCAGAGGAGAAGCAACTGACTGATAGTGCTGTAAAAATATGGCTGGATGATCTTCGAGACTTCACTTATGATTTGGAGGACATACTTGTTGATTTTGCAACCGAAGCGTTAGCCAGGAAGTTGATGAAGGAAGAACATCAGGCACAAGCAATGGCAAGGTTCAAAAAATGATCCATGTTGCAGCAAGTGAGGTAGATGCTGTGGTATAGTCACCCCACCCATGCACCAAGGTCATGGGTTCAATTCGTAGTTTTCCCTAATATGTGAATAGTTTTTCCACTCTATTGTCTTATGTATGACCGGTAAAAAGATATTACACACGTAAACTAGGATTATATAAATGGATATTCTCATTTAGATTCTTGAAATATCTTTTGTTTGCAAAGCTGTAAACTCCTGGACTTTGACCCTCTTAATGTTGTATCTTCTGCTGATACATATTCTTGCTGGTTCTTCATTCATATATAACTCTCAATTCCGGAGAGTACTAAATGCAACCAAGATTCTTACTACAAGTTATTTATAGGATGCTCTAAACTCAAAATCCTAACAACTTTATGCAAGTTTCATCAATTTGGAAATGCATCACGTGGGATTGTTGCTGGCGTTGTTATTTCTATTTGCACTACACTTCTGGCCTTCTTCATGTGGCAGTTGTAAGATTACTTATTTTCTCCAAATTCGAGTTTTTTGTCATAATGTTACCAAACAATGAAAACAGCGTTAGCATTTGCTAATGTTCATATATCATAAATTTCATCAATCTCAGTCTTTAAGTATTACAGTGGAATCATGCTCTATCAGCTTGAAACTAGTAGTTACTGACATGATATCAAAGTCCAGGAGTTTTGAGTTCGAATCCCCTCTCTACCCTTTATTCGAAATTCATTTTCATTGCATACTAGAGCTCGTTTAATATGTGTTCGGTTTTTACCCTCATCAACCCCAGTCCTACAAAATGAGAAGACATGTTAACATATTAAAACGTATTAAGATTTCATAAACCTCATTTTCAGTTTTAGATACTATAATTGAGCTCTTTCTTATTAGTTTAAACATTTGAATCTAATTGTTACCGATAAATAGAGTGTTTTAAATATTGTTGTTAGATCATTTTCTAATAGTCGAAACAGGTAAATATATTATAAATAATGAAGAATTTCTGATCCTAGTTGGCTTTCTTTTCCAGCACCTGGCTGTTATAATTTACCCATTGACTGCAGAGCATCAAATGAAACAACAACAGTAGATGTAGATGGCCGTAACGTTACATGGCATACTGATGAAGAGTTCATTAAAACCGGGAAAAATGCTATCCTCAACCCGAATCAGAACTTCAACATAATGAACACCCTTCAATATTTTCCGGATGGAAACGAAATTAAACTGCTATGATATACCTTTTGCTTTAGTTGATAAGTATCTTCTTCGAGCAGGATTCTTTTATGGAAACTATGATAGACTGTTAAGGCAACCAAGTTTCAATTTGGAGATAGATGGCAATTTATGGGCAAGTGTGACAGCTTCCATGAAACAAGATGAGCCTGTTTACCATGAATTGATTTACAAATTGAATAAAAAGCAGACAACCGTGTGCTTAGTGCGTACTAACAATGGTGGAGTCCCTTTTGTATCTTCTCTTGAAGCAGCACAAATGGCAGGTGATCATATGTACAGGTTGATAGAGAACAAAACTGCTTTGTATCTCCACAGCAGAATCGACTATGGTTCAAACAAAAGCGTAGAGTTAGTCACTTAATTTATTTGTTTGCATGCAGCATGTGACTTATATTAACCTTTGGCTTCCTTGGATTTTAGAGTGTTAATATTTGTTCACGTAGCATTTTCACTTTTAGTTACCTTTCTTCAAATTTGGTTATTTAAAATATAGATAGAACATACTGGTTTAATTTACCTTGAAATATATTAATTCTCTTTTATATATATGTGGTGTAACAATTTTCTTTACATTGTCTATGTTTTATGTAGATGCAGGAAGAATATTAGCAGACAGGATGAACGTTACTATGGAATTTGGAAACCGAAAGAAATGTCAGAATATTTGAACATAACTGTGGAGGTAATCCCTGACTGCTCAACAAAAATGAACCACCATGGCCTGTGATGGCAACATTAATCCGACCAAAAGACATCACAGACGCCATATATTTATCTGTCAAATTTTGTCCTTCGACGGACGTAACAGCCTATTTTGTGTTCTACTTTGAGGACACTTTCTATTATCCTCCAAATCAAACAAACAATGTAGATGTTTATATTGTAGCCAGAAACTACATACCACAGATATACCTCTTTGGGTAGATCGTGATAATGATGATAGTGTTGTGTCATTGTACCCAATAAATGTTTTTGGTTCAGCCAATGTGACAATTTCACCAACAGAGAATTCTACATTGGCACCAGTTCTGAATGCCCTGGAAGTGTTTTCTGTGATCACTATTGTATCCAAGGCAGGGCATGTGGTAGGCTTCTCACCTGCTTACACTCTAGTTTTACTTCAGTCGTTTTGCATTCTTGTTTTCTACTGACATCAAACACAGCCCATGTCATAGATCAAAATTTTAAGAAGAATTTGGCATATTTGTGGAAGTTTTTAATGTTATGTTTACAGACAAGAAATGGATTCGCTACATATATGTATGTTGATCTGTAAAACGTTATTGTCTTGACTGGACTGTAGAATGTACTCTTGATAAACTGTTTTTACCACCATATCCAATTCTGCAATCCTGACACTCCAGCCTCTCTCTCTCTCTATATGTATGTATACACACACACTTAAAAGAAGGAGAACCGAAATGTCATTATAAAACATTCTTAAAATTTGATTCTAAGTTGATGTTAATTGTTATCATCTTTATTACTCACCAGTTTATTGATAAGACTGGACCATTTATTGTTAAACATCATCTAGTTAAATGGTACATGATAATAATAAATTAATAATTAACTATCATTAACTCCTTTCCTATTAGTTTTTTGTGTTAATATATATATATATATATATAGATATATATCCACCTGTCTTTTAATCGTAATTGATACAAACTAGATTTCTGAAAAAGACTTCATCAATAGTCTTATCATATATCAAATTTAGTCATGCAAGGCAGCAAGAAGAAACTCCATCTTTTAAAATTAGATAGACTAGTTAATGCATTCTTTAAAGTATAGATTGGAAGTTTGATATAATAAATATAATTTTTTTTTTTTTTTTGGAAACACCAAAGTAGCATACCAAAAGAGAAATGAAGTTTTGGAATTCCCATTACACGGCTATATTATGTTTACCAAACTGCTAGATCCTAATTGTTGACTATTAAAAATGTACATCTTCTGCTGATACAAATACATGCTTGATTTTCATCGGTAGCTCTTGACAATGAATAATAGTAACTGCTCATGCTAGCGTTTAGAACTTAAATTGTTAATGTTAGTTATCATCAAAACCAAGAAATAAAACTTATAGAAGAATATATAATTATAATATTTAATATTTGAAATTAACACACAACACGTTCCCTCACGACTTATGTGGATATATAATAAATATCGAACATATATTAAATGTTCCCTAACATTATAATATATGTAACAAAAATTCAAGATAAATGACTATATCTCATCTCATGAGTCATCACATCGTCTGTCCACTGTAGTTAAATAAAAATAGATAAATGTGATGATGTCTTCTAAATTGTAAAAGGTACCCTTTCTCCTTCCTAATCAATTGAATATAAGATGATTTGCTATCAGAATTCAGAATTATAGCAATATTTCTAAATCGGGTAAATTTACCTACAAATTTGAAATTTCAGTCAAAATGATAGTTACAGTAAATATATTTTCCAAACTCCTAAAATACATTACTATAGGGTGTACCTTAGGTAATTGATTTGCATCATCTCATACTGGCTAAAGATGGGACACCATATGAAGCTAAATGGAGGCGAATTACTGCAACAATACCTAAAAACTTGCTCAAAGAAAATTTATGCTGCAAACTGACTGATGTTCTAATGAATGAGTTCCATTACTGAAAATTTACATTGTAAAATTAAAAAAGAAAGAAGAAAAAAAGCTTTGTTAATGTTGAGGTAAGGCTGGTCTCTTTTCCAACATCTCATAATGGATGACAATATTATCCTGCAACCAAATAATACTTATAATATTCAGGCGGTGATGAATACCAGGAAATGCTAATTATGGAGAATAAAAGATCATAAATGAATGAAACAAGTATAAAATTGTACAAACCTTGTGGACTATTTCAAACGTCGTTGGATCGAAACAGTGATAAGATCCTCTCTCATATGTGTTTGTCTTAACTAGTGGCTCCACATTGGGGACTCTGATGAACCATAGCCGAAGCTCCTTGTGAAAAAACCAACCTTTGTTATAACTGCATGAATGTCATAGGCTATAAGTTTACTTCCTACAAGTCTTACCACTATAAATTGCACAGTAAAAATAGTGACATTCTAACTAGATTATGAAAACAAGATTTATATTGTCATCATTTCCAGGTAAATGTACATCATCCGAAAAGGAAACCGAGAATCTATATCATACGTATCTACTAAAATTGAAACAGTTTGAGGGTAAGAGAGCATACAGTTCATTTGCAGCATATAATTGGGCTTCATCTTTCGGCATGCTGCAGAAGAGAAAGCAATTATGCTTATTAATTTATGAAATATGAAGGACGTGACAATAACACAATAATTATAATAGTAATAGAAAGATGGAATAAAGAATTTTACCTGTAAAATATATAAAACAATGTTTCCACCGAGAACTTTGTAAAGTAACCTTGCTGCAGCCATCCAAACAAAAAAAAAAAACATTTCAGTGATATGAAAACAATAAGCACCAAGAACCACCAAAAAAATGAGTAACACAAAGCAGCTCACATGAAGAGCTGGCGGTTGTTTAGCATAATAACACTGGGGCACAGTGAACTCTGGGTCACCCTTTGCAGGTTCGTCAGACCATGGTGAACCAAAGGTCTTGTGAAGATTTTCAGCTGAGTTCAAATTCAACCCTAGTGTTGTCAGGTCAATTCCAAGTGCAAGAGAGGTGAGATCAGGATCACTCATCTTTATCACACTCAACAATCCAAGCAAACCAAATGGGTCAGGGGCAGAATGTGCTGCCTGCATAGATTTCATATCCTGATTTCTAAATGATTGATTGACAGCAGACATCTGTTGTAACCGAAATTGGGATTGGTTTTGATGTTGATACTGCTGTATAAGCTGGTCATAAGAACCAATGCCAGAAACAGGATTTGGGGAATTCAGAGGTCTTAGTCCAATGCCAGGTGGTCCGCTGCTCTGAAAGATGAAACAGACAGATTATCAGAAACAAGTTCATAGAGGAAATATGCAGAAAAATTGTTGATAGATTTAACAATGTCTACAAGCATGATAGCCAGTTATGCAGCAGTGAAACAGACCATTCTAATTTTAATTTACTCCCTACTTTAACCAGCATGGCATTACCACTTCCAGTACAAGATAAATCTATATCAGACTCCATGCTGGGAAAAGCCATTATCATTGACCTCTGATACCCCTTAGTGCACATATACAATTAACCAATCTCTCAGAAACAAACTGCAATACCTGTGAGTGGTAGGCTGAATGTGAAGATGGGAACATATCTGAACCATGTAGATGGAGAAGATCCTGGTTGTTAACAGATGAAAAAGAGACACCACTACTACTAACAGATGGAGCATGTTGCTGTTGCTGCTGTGGACGATGAGATGAATAAGTTCCCCCTAGGTTAAATCCTGCAGATCTCCCCATCTTCACATTGCAGCATTCCAACACGAGAAAAAATTCAAAAACCAAGCACATCATAAATGAAAAAAGTTGCTCAATTTCTTTAAACAACAAAACTCACAGAGAAGTGCTGAGATTGCATCATGGACATGGTATTCTCATGAAGTTGCTCTTTCTGGTGCAAATCCATAGCATAATCAGCATTACCACCTGTATAAGATCTAACAGTATAGTCAACTGATAATTCTAGTGCAAACCATCAACGTTTTTGGTAAGAGTGAGCAATCAATTAATCCATGACAATATTTCTAACTTCCAGTGGAAATTAGAACTGGTCAAAGTGTAAATGCAAACTATAACACGGTGCACATGACAAATATATTTCCATTGCCAAATCATAAGTCGAAAGCTAACACATTAACTAAGGAAATAAATTAGATATTTCATTACAAAGAAATGCTTTATATCATGAACTGGATCAGAAAAAAGTCTTTGCACCTTTAAATCCGGGTAACGCTGGAAAATCTTCATTTTGGATGCTAAACTCTTGATTTTGTTGAACAATAGGGCTAACTCCAAGACCTTGTTTTCTTAGTGACCCTGAAATGTCACTCTACATTACATTTGAAGCAACAGCAAAAATAGAATGTAGTGAAGAATCAAGAAACCAAAAGCCAAACAACAAAAATATTCTTTAATTACCCAATTGTCCTTGAGGCCCTCCGGCTGAACTAGGGCGACTTGTCAACAGAGGGAAATCGGTATTTATGTCAAAAGGGGAATTGTCATTAGAGTTCACGTCATTCAACATTCCCATAGAGCTCAAATTGTTCACTGCTTGAACGTGACTCTGCGAAAGGGGACCACCAGCAGTAGGATAGGAATTTCCTAACATAGATATTACCGGAGATCCTGAAAATAAGTCCATAGATAAACTAGTAAATCTGCACTAAATTCAAAATTGTCAATGAAACACATACAAGAAATACCAAATAAACAAATGAGTAAATAGATGTGGCGATTGGTAGAGGTAAGGGTTTTGTGGGGTTGGGTGCTGCTGTCAGGGATCATTTGGGTCTGGTGGTGTTGGCTGTGGCTAAAAGATGGCAGGGGGATCTCTCTCCGGAGTTGGGTGAATTCTTGGCTGTTAGAGAAGGGCTGAGAGAAGCTTTGGCTGCCGGGCTGAAGGTAGATTTTGTGGAAGTGGATTCCACTGGTGTAGCCTCTAGTCTCAATTCGTCTGATCTGTGTAGGGGGGCTTCGGGGTGTCTGGTTAGTGATATTAAGGCTGTCAGTAGGGAGGCGGGTGTTTGCTTGTGTCAAGCCGTCCCTAGGAATGGGAACCGCTTGGCTCATAGGCTTGCCTCTTTGGCCTTGTCCTCTTCGGAGGTGCTCTCTTTGGCCTTGTCCTCTTCGGAGGTGCTGCGTTGGTTTAACGTTAATTCGAGTTGTATTTTCCCTCTGGGGGTTGATTAATGAAATGTGATTATGAATTAAAAAAAAAAAAGAAAAAAAAAAAGAAAAAGAAAAAAAAAAGAAAAAAAAAAAAAAAAAAAAAAAAAGAAAAAGAAAAAGAAAAAAAAAAAAAAGAAAAAGAGTAAATAGGTATGCACACCCGGATAATAAGAATAAGGAAAACAGCTGAGATCTAAGATAATCGTGAACAATAAAAGGAAGAAATCTATATGATCCAATCCATTGTGTAAAGCCTAAGGCCAGAAACGATCTTAAAATATCAATCATGCTCTGGGCGAGGCTTATTTGGGTCATATTATAAATGCCCTGGCTGAACCTATTAACCATGCCACCAAAGCCTCAGTCAATGGCACTCATTAACTATATAATGGTCCATGAAAAGGAGTAAGATATATGGGTATAAATTTTAGCAAAAGCACTCTACTAAATTCTTTTCCTTTTATTAGTTAAATGTCTTTCAAAGATTAAAGCACTTTATTATTAGGGCTATTTATCATAATTATTTCACCCACACACGACAAATCCTCACAGAAGATAACACAAGCCAGCATTAGTAACCAAACATTTCCTATCCCCAACAATGTGCCAGGACTTATGGTCATATACCTTGGGGAAGTACGCCACTCATTAGCCTATTTTGTCCTTGGACACCCAAACTCCCAGATCCACTATTTGCAGATACATTTAAGCGAGATGCGAGTCCAGGGACAGATAATCCTCCACCAGAGCCTATGGTCCTTCCAATGTTGCCCCCACCAACCATGTTTCCCATTGAACTTGTTATCCGAGGACCTGCATTACCCAAAATTGGAGATACTCCCAATCCTGGAACAGCATTCCGGTTGCCAATTGCTGCTGAAGTAGGAAGAATTCCAGGAATAGAACCACCAACTCCATTTGTGTTACTACTAAATCCAGGGTTTCCAACAACACTTATACCTCCTCTATTTGTGACTCCTGAATGTCCATGAGAGCTTCCGTGAGATAACTACAATAATCATTACAAACACAAATGAGAACACGGTGTACATGGAAACAAAGACCAGACACACAAACATTTTCCACTACCATCAGTCATAACAAGCTGAATGTATCATTGAGCGTGTATCACAAGTACCTGGGAAAGAGCAACAGGAAGATTATTTGATGCAAATCTTCCACTAGAAAGGCTTCCAGTAGGTTGTTGAACCCCACCAGATGGAACATTATTTATTGTTGAATTTCTTGATGTGAGAGTACCCGGCATGTTGGGAACATTAAAGCTTCCATGAATGTTATGCAAACCCTGAATAGTTCCTGTAAAAGCAATCATCCGACTATAGAAGTTCAAGAACACAAGAGGAAAAAAAAATTAAAAAAAGAAGAAAAAACAAAAACTGAATCCAGCAAAGACAACTCACCAGAGTGATGGTAAACAGGGGAAGCTGCACCAGACTGTCCAGTGAAAGATGTGGTGAAGGATCGACCGGTACCGTCTGGAATATTTGAAGCAGAACCGTTCAGAGAAGACTGCAGGCCAAGTCATGTCAATAATGCAATAAGATGCACAAAACCATTAAAATGCATATCAACTGATAATCAAATTAAAAAAATACATATATAAACTAAAAGAACAATGCAAGAGAGGAAAACTGTGAAACATTCCTAATAATGATGCATCCAGCACAAAGATGCCACACTAATTTACAAACCATACAAGTAGATACTTTATAATGAATCCCTACACATCGTTAGGTAAACAAATGCTAGTTTTCTATGCAGGAGAATGGGAAGGTTTAAACTTGAGATATCTTTCAGGACAATATATCTGAGACCTTGCAATAAGTTTTACCCCACTCCTTGATCAGATCAAACAAATATATATGCATGACACCCCACCTATTTTATAAGAAAAATTCACAATAACAAACTAAAACACAAAAATGTGTGTATACATGCCACTTCACTCAGCACTCAAGAAGGATATCAAAGAATTCAAAATCCACAAGTGACAGTCCTCACTCTTATATAAAATAACATCTCAATATTCCATGTCCATAAAATGGAAAATGAGAAGTTTACACAAGTAACAAGTTTACAAACCAGATGCACTCATCTCATTCAAGCAAAAATAACATGAACAATCCACAACTACATAGATGATCCCATGGTCCTACAGTTTGCAAGTTTCAGTGTCAATACATTAAGTAACCCTGACATTGCACAACTGTCAAAAGGTCGTGCGAAATATCATTCCTTGATAAGAAGCGGCTCTCTGTATCTTCAAAACAAGTAGATAGAATGCTGATTTCAAAACCTTTTCCCAGCAAATATTAACTATATCCTGAAAATGACAACATTATTGTAAGCAACTAAATGCATAACAACAAAAATTGAGAAGCAATAAAGCAATAAGTCAATAATGAATTCAATCTAAACGCCACAGAGTAACACACACGCGCACACACACCCACCCACCCACCCAGAAACCGAATACTTATAAAATATATATTTATAACACCAACATCAATTTGAAACCTATAATGACCTTGATAGTGTCGATTTGATACTGCCGCCGCCAACTTTCAAATTCAATAAAGTAAATTTTCTAACACCATACTACTACAAACACAAGGAAAAAGTCCCACAAACATTCACCGGAGACCCACACCAAAACCTTTTTTATAATTTACAAATGTAGACCACAAACACAAATCACTATCATCAATGCAAAAAACTACAGTCTAAAAAGTCACTATCCGAAAAACCAACACCAATGTAGCATTTCGAATATCTAAAAAATCACAACTAACCAATCTTCCATTTGGTCACTTCAAAACACAATAAAAATTAAAACACACACACACAAAGATTAGAACCTCAAATTCAAAACTTAATATTTTGTACCACTAATGCTGAAACCTAAAACACAAAAACAAAAAAAAGCTTTACTATCAGACTCAGTTCAGTAGAGTTATTACAACAACATACACCAAACATTTCTAAAAAAATAATAAATAAATAAAAATCAAATTTTTCTAGGCAAACACTGCAGCTTTCTTTGTCACCAACCTAACACAGCTTAAATAACAAAACAAAATCCAAAAACCTAACACTACAAAATTAAAATCCGAAACCTAAATTCAAGGATTGGAATCGATTACGAAGACAAAAACAGGTTTCTTAAATTCGCAAGTGAGACGATCGTAAACGGCGAGTCGGATCGAACTCGAACGAGTAGACAATCGAGTCGGACTCGGTAATAGAGAGCAGAATGGATACCTGACGAGCAGATCAGAAAGAGAGATCTTTGTTTGGTTTCTGAGTCAAAGACCGAGTTGGATTTTTTTTTTTAGGGGTCTTTGTTCGTGTGTGAGCCCTAAATCGAAAGAATATAAGAGGAAGAGAGAGACGGAGAGAAGAGCACCGAGCGAGAAAATAATGCCTTTTTGTGATAAGTAAAATTTAAGACTGGGAGATGATTCTCTGTGGTGATGTGTTGGTTTTCTGTTGTGGTCTTGCGGTTTTTGACGTATGGATTTGTTGGCTTCTTGAGATCTGGATCGGGACATTAATAGGATATTAGTTTCTCAAAATAATGAATAAATAAATTTTTGTTTTGATTAGGTTTTCTTTTAAAATAATTTATATAAAAAATATATTTGCACTGTGTTTTTATAGATCTCTTTGTAAAATGCTATTCATGAAAAATTAAAATGGGAAGTTATTAAAAATGTTCTAAAAATAGTTTAAATTCATTTTTTATAAAAAAAAAAATTATTCTAAACAAAATTTTAGTTGCTTCAACTTATTTGTATTTGAAGTAATATTTCATGTAAATAAATATTTTATATATGTTATGAGTATTTTTGGACTCCTCAAAATGGGCCGGTAAAGGCCCATCAAGATAATGGCCCAAGTCGCCGAGACTAAGTGTAAGACACTATTCCTCAGTTCGCTAGATCGCTCCAGTATATTGACGAGATCGAGCCCGTGAGAAGACTGACGAAGACAATGTCAGATCGCCTTCATAGTGACGTTTGAGGTCGCAGATCGGTCATTGCGATGTCTAGATCGTCAGGTCGGCCGAAGTCAAGATCGCTACGACGAAGTGTCAGTCCGTTCTTTATCACGGATCGTCCGGTTTCAGTGCAAGACAGTAAGATGACGTGTCTTATACGATAAGTAAGGGTTTTTCACCTAATGACAGCTTAATTTCGGAAAATCTCACCAAACCAGCATGGGTTAGCAGTCGGGCCACGCGTAAAGCCAGAGTTAACCTGACAAAAGTCAGAAGCATTAAATGCATTTCAGCAGCATTAATTACAACAGGATTGATCCATTTTGTCAATTTATTCTATCTGTAGCCTCATCTTCTCTATAAATAGAGGGAGACATTTATTGATAAGCATTCAGAAATTGAGAGATTGAGAGAGCTGTTACTCTGTCGAAATACAGAGAGAGTGAGCATTTAGTGAGAGACCACCATTAATACCAGAGACAGTGGACGTAGGCACTTCTAAAAAGGTCGAACCACTTTAAATATTGTGTGTTCTTCTTCTTTCTTTCTTCTCTTCTTTGCCATTATCTGGTCTGTTTGTTGCAGGTCTCCTCATCTGTGCGGCATTGGACTCAAGAATCTAGTTGGCTGGTTTACCACGTCAACAATATACATTTAAATATTACGTTTAATCTAAAATAAGCAAAAATAACTGAAGTTTTGTTTAGACAAAAAAAAAAATGCAACTTTTTTTTATCAAAATTAAAATTTTTTATTTATTTTAGTTAAAATTAATTTATTTCAAAATTAAATCTATTAAACAAATTGTACTAAAAATTTTTCTTTAAGTAAAAATTAATAAATGAATATCGGGGATAATAATTTTGATAAGACAAAAAACTTAGGACCCACTATACATCGAACTATAATAGGGACACCCATTTTTCTACTTTTTAGATTCCTATAAAAATGGGACATTCTTTTATTTTTTATTTTCTTAATTTTATTGTACTTTATTTTATGTAGAAATATATCATTTTGAAGAGGATTTGTTTATTATTTGACCTATATTTTATATATTATATTATTTTTCTCTTGTAGTTCACAATATATATTATTATTCTCTTATAATTTTATCGCCAATCCAAATAGTACAAAAATATGATTGATTCTACATTATCTTACCAAAACGGAAATAAATGAATATTAATTAATTATAATATGTTAATGAATATTAATTAATTATAATATGTTGTACAATCTTTAAATTTTGAAAAAGAAAATAGTTTAATGAAGAAAAAAAATCTAAATTGGTTCTAAAATAGATTTCTCAATTTATTCTCAAACAATTTCTTGTTCATTTCTAAGCCTTAAGAATTCAAGTTAGATGAGAAATTGATTTCAATTAAAAACAAAAAAATTTGAGTAAATTTTTGTTAGATTTATAAGGTAATTCTCCTTTTAAATGATAACATTAAATGAGTTAGAAATTGCATATATCGAAATCAATTATTATTAATATCACCCGAATATATGCTAAACAACTGCTGACATAATCTTATAATTGGGCTTTGTGAAAATCGGACATCTATGATCTTAATGAATGAGAAAATTATTAATCACTTAACAATGTTAAGAGGTGATAAAGAATTTCAATTCTAAAGGCAATAACTTTACTCACATTCACAAAATCAATGGCAACATTGGAGAAAGAAACTAAAAATATCACAGACCTGTCATGATAAATTGATAATTGATCACAAGATTCTCAAATGAAAAGCAAGAATTACAAGTAAAAAAAAAAATGCAAAAATTAAAAAAGTGAAGCTCAGTCATCGTCGCTGCTGCTACGATCATCATGTTCTTGGTGCCCCTGATGATCTGTTCGGTTTGAGGCCCTTCGATCATGAATGTTGACCATGAAGTCATTGACCATCTTTTGGTTTGCATTACCCGTCATTTAATGGCCCATTGCCCCTCCATTAGGCCCATTGCCTCCTTTATGTGGAGGTTGCCCTGAAAAATATCAACACCTTATTAACACTGATGTATTGAAATGGAACATTATCATACATTAATAATTTTAAATTAATTATGTACATGTAGATTCATATAGACATGACCCCATGATAGTTTTTGAATTGTTTTGTTTTGAGATTTTTGTTGTTCATCTATGAAAGAAACATTTATCCAATATTAATTTAGATTGTTGAAATTATCTATTGTATTTAACTGTATCAATCTACCATTTAAAAATTGCATAGATAGCTCTAATATGTTGTTGTTGCTGGCTAACCTGTGGTGGCAGCTGCTATAGCTGCTGATTTTCTCTTCTGGTGCAATATGGCAAGAGATCCTAGAACAATAAAGAAAATGACCAAAGCTGCAGCTGAAGCTCCTAATATTATTGGTAGCTTGTTGTTGCTCTTCTTTTTGTTCCCACTAGGAGAATCATTAGCAGAGCTTACAGAATCCGTGTTTGTGTCCGTGTTCGTGTTTGCGTTCTTGTTAGTATTAGTTGTCTTGCATGACTTGCCAGAGGTGCACAGATCCGGATTGCCTGTTACTCTGTGGTTGAAATCAGAAAATTCATTGAATCTTCAAATTCAGACATATAGGAGAAAGTTTCGGGCATCGTGCGTTGACTTACGTTAGTTTTAAATTGGTGTTCTTTGATAGAGAGCTTGGTACAGGTCCACTAAAATTATTATTTGCCAAATTCCTGAAGAAAATAAAATGTTAGCGATTAATTTTGTGGAAAAACAACAAAAATCGAGTCACAAAATAATACTTTTAATTTTTTTTAAGTTGGCACTAAATAGATCAAAAATTTGTCAGGATTTACTAAAATTAGTTACTAATCTTATTTCTGTTCTCATAATTAAGAGAGAACAATTTCTATGAGAAGAGAAAATAAGGAACAGAAGTTTATAAATTGTGCTTCCTCGAAATTGAACCCCCATTCCCTTAGTGAATAGGGAAGTGTATAACAACCTATGCTAAGAGATAATGTGCACTTGGGGAAACAAAATTCATCAAGAACTTACAATGCTTTTAGTTTAGGTAATGTGCTTAGAAAATCAGGAATTGTACCATTGAAACTATTGTTGTGCAAATCTCTGTTGAAGAATAGTGAAAAAGAGAACATTAGAGGAAAAAGCAAATCAAGAATCATTAATTGTAAACTGCTCTTAAACTGCTCACATTGTCTCAAGAGCATCCATGGAACTAAAATCTGGAAGTGACCCTGATAGACCATAGCCACTAAGATACCTGAAAATATTTCATGCGATGGAGAATTAATTAAAATTATTGCAAAATCTAATTTGATGCTTTTTAAAGAAGAATGTGATGATCTGGGAAATCATCAGTTACAATGCTGTTACACGAGGCGTAGAGTCACTGCTGCAATTGAGCCAATCCCATGTGAATGGTGAAGGAAGACATGGATCACCATTCCAATCCTGTAGTGCATCAAACTTCTTTTGTAGCTGATGTAATGCCTCCACTACATTAGCAGAAAATAACACCAAAGAAGTTGTTATAACAATTAAGAAGTTTGTAATGCTATTGAGAGTGCTTTTTGTATTGTTGAAGGTGCTTTTGGAACATCAACTTTCACTTTTGGCTTATTTACTAACCATCATCACCAAAAGTTCCATCCGTTAACTCATCAGTGATGGTGTAAACTTCCAGGGCATTGATGAGAGGAGGAAGTGTTGAAGTAGAAGTAGCTTGTAAAGATAAGTTAGTGTTTGAAGTAGCAAAGCCCTTCCAAGATCTCTGCACTGCTTTTCCATAAGGCGGGACAATAGGGCCCTGGTCAACCGTATTGTTTATGAAGAATTCGAAAGATCTTTCCTCTGTCGAATGGAGCTCAACGACTTCTGAGAAGTACATGCTCACATAGATTGGAACTTCAACGTTCGAATCAACACCAGTTTTCAAAATGATAGCAAAGGATGTGTTTCGTGCAACAATTGCATTTTGTAGCACTTCTGTTGGAGGATTGTCATCTAGACCAGTACTGTCAATAATGGCATTGCTAGTCGCGTCCATGAATACTCCTGGTTTATTAGCTGGTAACCATATTCTGGCGTAGACATCATTCGGGTACCTGAGAAATTCGTGAAAGGTAATAATTAGCTCTAAATATGTACGTATTTTGCAAAAGGGCAAAAGGATGACAAAATGTCAACATTAACATACTCGACAATATTTTTAGTGCCAAATGCAAGCCTCCAACTCAAAATCAGACCATAGTTGCTATCCAGTACTTGACTGTACATGGTGCGGGTCAAGGTTCTCACTTCAAGTGATGAGATAAAAGGGAACACGTTGGGAGATATTGGAGCAAGACACACACTTGTAGTGTCTCCCTTAGCAGTATATATTGCTTCATGGAAATACATGGAGTCCATGGAAGTGGTAACTGTTGTCCAGTGGTTCCCATCAAAATGGAGATCGAAAATTGGAGGAGAAGCTTTATTGTCATAGTTTCCGTAGTAAAAGCTAGCGCGAAGCAGATATCGCGTCCCCTTTTCAGCGTTGATGGAGTAGCAATTCTTCTTTCGAGTTGTGAATGCTCTTAAAGTGGACATGGCTCGAGGCAGTCCCGTGGCATTGACCTCAATGGACTCTCCAGTTTGAATCATGTCACTGTCTCCGGTCCATTTTATTGAAGCTTCAGTGTAAGTTCCGGATGCTCCACAATCAATACTTATCATAGTCTCTGAATATCGTCATATATAGGAAATCATTTAGTGTTAATTATCGTTACACCTAAACAATAATCATACTAAGTGCTGTACTATTTACGAACAAAAAAGTGTTACATGAACGAAAATAGAAAATGTTACTATTAGTGCTGAACCAATATAGAAAATGTGTGAGCGAGAAAGCTCACCACCATTAGCTGATATGGAATGATATGCATGGAAACCAAAAAGTAGTAGTAGTATAAGGCAGCTAGAAGAAGCCATTATGATGCAACGCGAGTGATTTGGAGATACAGGGAGGCAGCGTTGGCTTCGCCTATAAATGGAGGCGTGGACTAAAACAAAGTCAATACAAGCTTAATTTGACTTCTAATGTTTTTTCATTGACGTCAATGCCTGTGCACAAATGACAAGGTTTTCATGTGGGGAGGTTGGGTGGCTTGGTGGAACTGTAATAATTTTACTGAGTAGTGATATGATGCAAACCAAGTTCATGAAAAATTAATATACGTGTCACAACTTCATTGGTTAAAAGATCATGTGTTTGTTTTTATAAGTACAACTTGGTTATTGATAATTGGTGTAGCTTGTGTTCTTGAGCAATTTTGAGCAGAATTTCTGACACTTATATATTCAAATTTTGATTAGAAAAAACACATGTTGGCATGTCTGTACTCTGTACACAGAAGGGTAGACTTTGGATGAGCTAAGTCAATCTTTGACCTATGCAAATATGGAAACACTGGTTGGAATTTTAAGGGGCGTTGATATTCTTCTCGTAATTGTAAGGTAGAGAGAAGCAAGCTAGTCGCAACTTATATAATGAGCAAGTTGATGTGTCCGTGATGGGGCCAATGGAATGCTAAACCAATAATTATATGTTAACTTTACTTCTTTGTTAGGTTATGGTTACTTGATTTAGGCTTCTAATTATGGAATTAAGCCACTAATTGTGCTACTCTTATTTGATAATCAAAATTTGAATGTTGAATGTATTAATATGTTATATTGGATTAAGAGTGGTATTATGAATAGATTCAACGAGCTCATTCTAATTATATAATAAAACTGAGTGCTACGTTTAACTACAATAAAGGGATAATATAATTACACAATTCAAACACATAACCTCACTAGTGTAAAAGCAGTGTTTTAAAACTCGGCGCCTAGCCAAGTTCTCGCCGACTAGTCGCTCGGTGGCAGTCAGATGTCATTCACTTGTATTGCGCTTGGAATCAAGAATGAGCCCAATGGTATGGAAATTGCTTTAATTAATTATTACAATGGTTTGTCATTTTCTTTATCTTACATAATTTTTTTTTTTTTGGGTAAATTAATGAGAGTAAATTCATTAAGGTATTAGATTTTGGGTTCATGTGATTGAATTTTGATCCTATAATTTTTTTTTTTTAAAAAAAATGTTTACAGGTTTGACCGTCAGTCAACTTGTTGATTATTGACCAAATGATCAAAATGATTAATCATTGAGTACTCGTCAACTAGTCAATAATCGCTAAGTGGCCGACACTTAACGACTAGCGTTTTCTGAAACACTTCAAACATCCAGAAACTTGATATTAATTCACTTTCATAAAATATTAAAAGTGATCATAACTGACAGGCAAAAATTTTATATTACCCTCGCAATTTCAATGATATAAAATTAAAATAGAATTTAAGAGACGAAAGAATAATTAAATTTAAAGAATAATTAAATTTAAAGTATAAAAGAGAGATGAGTTAGAGGTGACTCAAAGGGTGACGGGCAATGCTAGACATATGCGTGAAAGGGGGACGCATGTCCTATGTCTGCACAAATATGCCAATACAATGGTGCCGGTATTTCTTTTATTCACCGAAATGATATTAGGATAGACATTTGTCCATCTAAATATAAGCGACCAATACACTCGCTGTCTGCCGCAAGCCTCCGAGAAACAAAGGCAGGTTGGGATGAGTTAGTTTTAGTTCTCCGGATATAACTACTAGAATTTTTCACATTTTCATGACACCACCACTTTCTTTAAACACATTTGAAATCACGTTCAACAAAATAAAATACACGATACAATAAATTACACACTAAATTGGGGAATTTTCATAATTAACTGTAGATCACAATAGGAATTAAAGAGGGAGAGAGTAAAATCAAGCATTTCTGCCACCCTGCTGGTCATTTAGTGCCATCTGATCCATTTGATTAGAATTCTCTGAAGTCACTTGCTCCTGAATGCCAACTCTGATCTCATCAATAACAGCTTGACCAATTTTGCCTACCATATTTGCATTGGCTGCCCCTCCATGTGGAGTACCATTGGGCCTATGGCCTCCCCCGGCTTGGCCTAATTACAGTCACAACAATATATACAAGCAATTATAACTATAAATATTACATGATAACAACCGTTACTAGTGTCACGTTATTTGCCATATCATAGGTGATCGGACAATAACTACTTGTCTATAAGTTTTAAAATGAAATATGTACGATAATAATTGGAAGGTACAGTGTTAGGATATCGAAATCATTAGAGTTGCAAATTGGGGAATAACTGCTGACCTGGATTGACTGCAGCTATGGCTACTGTTTTCCTCTTATGATGCCATACTGCTAGAACTCCTACTACAGCCCAGAAAACTATGAAACTTGGGATTGTGGCTCCAAGGATTGTTGGTAGCTTGTTGCCCTTTTTCTTGCCCCTTCTGGATGGCGTATCCGATAAAGTTCCAGTAGTTGTTTTACATGATTTGCCTGAGACACACAAGTCTGGGTTGCCTGACACACTAATGTCCAATTGAATCATCAGATCAAAGTTATATCTAGAATGTGTCAAGGACTTCAACTAGCTACCCAGCAGCTAAGAATATTAAAAAAACAAAAAAAAAAAAAAATGTGTATCATAATACCGATTTACTTACACTAATTTTAACTTGTTATTCTTTGATACAGAGGTGGGTATGGGTCCACTGAATTCATTGTCTGCCAAATTCCTACCATAAGAAAACACATACCAATTCTGACTAATTAGTTCCCAGGAAATAAATTAACAAAATTTCAAAAAGACAGAGCAATTACTCATAATACATAGAAGAATTATATTTTTTTTGTAGAAATTCTCAGATTAAGACGGTTCTGATTTAACAAAATTGAATATTAGAATTTTGTTAAATGATCAAAACACTTTAGTTAGAGAATGTCTCATAAATTATTGTTTTTTTTTTTTTACTGTGTAATATGAATGTCTCACAGTTGTTTCAAACTAGGTAGGGTGCCAAGGAAATCAGGTATGGATCCACTCAAACTGTTGTTGTGCATATCTCTGCATATCAATAAAAAGACTATGTTAGAGGTAGCATAATCATACTGCCACAGCAATATTGCAGTTTTCTCTATCTTCTTAACTCACATTATTTCAAGAGCATCCATGGAACTAAAATCAGGAACCAGCCCAGAGAGATCAAAGCCACTGAGATACCTGAAATTTTTCAAAAATTTCCCAATAAATTATAATGGATTATAAGTTGAAAATTAATGAGATTCAAGTTTCTTATTTTATTTTATTTTTTGGACTAGGGGAGGGGGGATTTGAACTTAGGACCCCAATATTGTTGAAAGGTGTGATTACCAATAAAGTTATGTCTGCAACCACTTCAAGCTTCTTACTAAACAAGAATGAGAAAATGGACTTACAGTGCCGTCACACGAGGTGTGGTATCGGCGCTACAATTGACCCAATCCCATGTATAAGAAGATGGGAGACATGGATCACCACTCCAATCCTGTAACACACTGAATTGCCTCTGTAGCGAAGCTAATCCTTCCACTGACACATCAAAACAAATTATGTATCAAAAGTACTTACAAAAATTAAATCTGGATGACTTTTAATCCACGTTGTTAACACAACTATCTGTCTTCAAATTAATAAATTGAATCACCAATTAAAGAATATCCTTCAAGCAAATTGATACCAACCATCTTTAGAATTAGTGCCATCACTTAGCGGATCGCTAACATAGAAGACTTCCATGGCACTGATGAGAGGGTTCAGTGATGAATTAGAGTCAGCAGCCAAAGTGAAGGTAGTGTTTGAAGAAGCAGTGATGTTGCCAATATACAATTCAGTCACACTGCCATAAGGAGGAACTATGGACTGTGAGGCAGGCATGTTGTTTGTGTAAACCTGAAAAGACCTTATCTGGGTTGAATCAAGTTCGGTCACTTCAGAGAAGTACATGTTGACATAAATGGGAACTGGTTGGGCTGGGAATAGACCATTTCCGAGAACTATACGCGGGGCTGTGACTGAAGAGGTAACTGCATTTTGCATGACAGCTTGTGGAGGATTATCGGGTACATTTACATTAATGAGCAATGCATCGTTTGTAACCGTAGTTAATCCAACTCCTACCAATCCTGGAACCCAAATTCGATCATAAGGATCATCCGAGAACCTGAGAAATATCCATTATCTTAATTAAGGGAGCGTTTCATAAAACGAGTTTTCAGAATTCAGATATAGTGCTCAAAAACATTATAGAATATTATATTATTTAGTCTTTTTCTATGATAAAAAAGCACTTTTGGAGATTAAAAAACCACTCTTGACTCAGGAATATTATAGTTGAGAAATTTTGTATCGTTAGATTCTGTAATGTTAAAAAAAAAAAGAATCCTACACGAAAAAATATGAAATAGAGTATTATTGTTTAAAAATAAATATACCTTATAGTTTTTTTGGCCCCAAAACTTGTCCTGCTTTTCAAGAGCAAAGCATACTCAGCATCTACACGGTTGTACATGTGAGAGTCCAAGCTTCGAACCTCAAGTGCAGACATAAATGGAAGCTGGTTAGGTTTTGTCTGAGCAACACAAACACTTACACCATTGTCCTTTACAACGTAAACTAATTCATAATAAACAACATCTTCACTTGAAGTCTCAACAGTATCCCAAAAGCTTCCATCAAGATGAAGATCAAAAGTGGGAGGAGCTGATTTCCTGTCATAATTGCCATAATAAAAGCTTGCACGAACAAGAACTCGAACTCCCTTGTCGACATCGAAAGAGTAACAGTTCTTTTTCCTTGATGAAAAAACTCTTAGAGTGCTCATGACATGATCAGAGACTGCATTGCCAGATTGCGCAACTTTGATGTCTCCATTTTGCATGAAGTCATCTCCACTCCACAATATGAAATTTTCGTCTGTGTAAGACTCGGATGCTCCACAGTCAATGCTCTCAAACACTGCATATTAATAATGTTTAAGCATCAACTTAAGGCAGGTAAATAATGATCAACAAAACTTGTTTAATTGATTACTCACCGTCCGTGGCGGATGCTGATAAAGCAAAGAGAACTAAGAAAACTAACACAAATGAATTGGACATGGTGATGGTGGCCTGATCAGCATGCATGCACGAATGAGAGATGGAGAAACACATAGAGAGACTTTAGGAGGGCTTTGCTGTTCATTTATGGAGAGAAGACTTTGACTTTTTTACGTGGGGTTTGAGCATGATTCAGTCCCTATCTATGCAATTTGCAAGTTGTCAGTGCATTGTGAAGAAGGTTTTATGTGGAGTAATGTGGATTGATTTTTGGGTGTCATTATGTGGAGAACATGGGAAATATATTTTATATTAGTTGAAGTGATGTAGTACTACCACTTGTAATATATATATATATATATATGCGTTTTCCATAATTCATGCTATTATTATGAATATTAGAATTTTGGATTCATTAAAAAGTAGTACTGTTTATTTCAATTGTGACAGTTATACATGTGGAGGATGGTAATAAAGATGGAGATGCATGCTATCTCCATAATCTATGGTAATATTAAAAGATGGTGTTAAAGCCGTTCAATATCATTTTATAGTTGAGAACGTTCATTCAACTTGACAATAATTCAAATTTGACTTGACATAATATAAGTAGTATTAAAAAAAAAAAATGATGGTGCAAGGCATGACAAGTAATGCATTCGACGTGAATGGTGCTGACCCAATTAATGAGAGTGATCATATTCTTGTAAAGTCTAATTCAGCAGAAGATGCCATCCTCAATCAAGTTATGGCCATGAACCTAACCAATTTGGTTCATATTCTTTACGGATCTTACGCTTCAGTAGAGAATAATTCAAATGGGGTCGCGAAAAGAAAATTTTGTTCCTGTGCAGCTGCTCAAAACAAAGCAAATTAAAATCCGACAAATTACCTGAATCTTGTCTAAGCCTCTTATTACTAGAAGAAGAACCACTAAAGAGTTAATGAACAACTGAAGATGGTCTGTTATTCTATTTAACTCAAAATTTATCTCAGATCATATGGAAGATAATTTGTAATTTGTCACACTATCAAATACATTATAAATTACTTGTAACATCATCTAATCAAAAGTAAATTAATTTAGTGTAAAATTTTGGATTCAGTTTATTACTTTTCCAATATCTAAATTACGTCAATGAGATTAAAAGCAACGAAAAAAAAATTCCAAATAAAATAGAGCATGACTTTCGAATTCAAATTCTTCAAAAGAATTATGAAGCTTGTGGTTGTAATTCTCTTAGCTCAGAATTCAGCCTATGGAGCTTTTGTTTATTCGTTTTGCATTGTTGACTTTGATTATGCTGTCTAATTAGATTGAACAGATTAAATGGCTCAAAACGCAGAATCTTTGCCAGTTAGTCAAAATCAGTGGCTGTGGAAGTGTACACGCGTTAATCTAAGAGCTGACTTGACATAAGCAAAGCCAGTCAACAAACTGTGTACAATCATTGAAACACTAACTAAAATAATGGTGATTGATATAGTTGTTATTCTCTTTGATTATTGGTCTAGGCTCAATCAAGATGACATCTAAGCAAGTACGTGAATACATCTGATCAGCATCTCACAAAATCTGCAACATCTTGTTGTTTTAAGCCACTAGCCCACTAATAGCAGACTTGGAAGCATCCAATTTCAGTATTTGGGTTCAATTATCATGTATTATCATATGAATTACGAAATCTTATTTGTTCACCAAAATGTTAGAACAGCACTTATTATATTCAACCTAGATTAACAGTATATCAAAACATCTATAGTCAATACATTCTAACTTTTAAATTATTAATTAAAATCATTAGTTTCAGTTATTCATTACATTCTTTCTTTTAAAAATATTTATTTCTGCTATTTAATTCAAATATAATATATGATTAATATTAATAATCTTAACAATTTAAAAATTATGATACACTGATTATAAAAGTTTTTTATATATGTATATAATAAAAAAAAAAAAATCACATGCATGAATCTTGTCTTTAATCCTATATGTCTCTACGTGTAGAGGTTTGGGTCATTTCTACAGCACAATGTACCATTTCTCTAATGTAATAAATAAGATTTCGAACATAATATTAGAGAATTTGATTTGAATATATATTATACCTTCTTTTTTTTTTGTCTTCAATGCGAATATCGACGTTGGGGACCAAAGTTAGTGCCGGTTAAATAAAGTAGGATGAATGTCATGGCTCTATATCCAAAGGACTTGATTGGGCCAAGAGCCCATCTTTTTTCATATTAGCAAGTTAGATTGGATTGTCTATGTTCCAGTTTCGGGCCCATCTTGAACATAAGCTTTGGATTTCATGACATTTGGGTTTAGTTTACAAACTGACTGTAACAGACCCTAATCCAACCAGACAACTTTAACCAGACGAAGCCTTTATTATCCAAATGGATCATCTCGAGTATTAGCTTGGAGTCATGAATTTTGCACCTCTCTAATTTTGTAAATACATCCCAATTAAGTATAATTTTGTTATATCTAATTTCATCCACAAATAAATTTACTTTAAAAAATAAAAAATTGTAAATAACCCTAAAGCTAATCTCAGGCTGTTCCACATTCTATCACCTCTCTTGGATTATAAATCCTAACTCAATTTTCAATATTGATTTTAAATATATTTTTGTTTTCTTTCTTTGAGTAAATTTGTTTTGAAGTGTGAATTAGAAAATATGTCGTGTACCAACTTATCTTAAACAAGTTTAGAAGTTTAGTACCCATTTGATAATTTTTTGAATTAATAATTATAATAATCAATTCAAAATTAGGTATCAAGTTGGTGGCATAGGGCAGGATTGGTTCACTTGAATTTTTTTAGGCCATGGATTATGGAGTGAAAAATGGAACCGAGAAAGACAAGATGTGCAGCCACCCTAATAGTTTTTTAATACCAAAAAGTAAAAAAAGACTTTTGATTGCAATAAAAAGACTTTGCCCAAACACCTAATTTGCTTTATTTTAATTGAACGCAAGTGCCGGATTTGCTCGACTCGGTTTAATTCTTTAATGGTTTTTCAATTTTTTCTGTATTGTGTAAGATGACAATTACTTAACAACTTTGTGATGTCGATAGTTTTGACGCTTGCTGGCTGCAATGCAATCAATAACATATTATTCTAACAATTTTGTTTGACGCCTTCAAAAATTTTTAAAAAATAAAAATAAAAATAAAAGCTAACAATTTTGTTTGTCAACCAAGTCCTTTTCTATTTTTTTTTTTTTTCAATATCTCTGTTGGAACCATATGGTTATCCAAATATTGGTTCACCTGTACCTTTATTTTATTATTATATGTTTATGTTATGCTTACATATGACACGGATTTTGAGAAGATAAAATGCGATTGACTGATATTGACATGCGTAAGATGATTGGGTTGGCTTAGGTTAAATATTTTTTGTTCAACTTGTAAAAAACTTATTGAATTTAAATATAATTATTTTAGTCTTTACTTGTTTAGTTAATTAAATTTTCGTGATTAATGATGTTTTAACAAGAGATTATAATCTAAACTAAAAAAAGGAGAAACATAATCTATATCAAACCAAAGGTATTGTTTTTCAGTTAATATCTTAGACTTCTTTTGTCAATGTATGTATACAAATATTAGTATTATATTCTCATATCCGAAATACTATTACTTTTTAGTTAATGAGAGATATTATTTACTTGAAGGAGGAAACAAGTAAGTTTATATCAAACTTCAATATACAAGGAAGCATAAGAAAAAGTTTTGTTACATTTTTTTCCAATATGTGGGGGATATGTATTGTCCAATACAAATAAAAACTTATTATATTGTCCAATAGTCAGGCCAGGCAGCTGGTGATGAGTCATTCCTCTCTCATAAATAAAAACTTGTTACTTGTGAGAATGTTCAATCATCCACACAAGGCAAAGAATCTAAAGGACCGGCACGCAGCCATCCTACATTTAATTTTCTGGTAACAGCTTGTTGCTACTAAATTTATTATTCTTTTGAAATTTATATCATCATGACCCTCATTTTCTTGGTTGACAATTCCATGAACAGAGCCTATTCTACTACCAAAGTAGCATGGCGTTTGCAGTCGGTGGTGCAGTGCAGTACTGGCCTGCACATCCACACCCGCTTTAGTTTGTGGATGATTTTTTCACGTATCGTGGGTCATTTTTCACATGGATTGTTTTTCCTATTTCTAGAAGTTTAGATTCAAACTGTGCTTTAATACCCTAAATTATAAAAACCTGACAATAATGAATGTACGGCGTTTTAACAATTGCATGCTTTTATATACATATATTTTATCTGCTACTGTATTAGATTTATGCAAAGGGTGTTTATTAATTTCCTTTGACTATGTGTTCTTTCTTTTTTTCTTTAGATTTATGCAAAGGGTTTTAATAAACATTGTCTTCCACCGTCAAGATTTTCATTTTCTTTGAAAGGTCCACCGTCAAGACTTATCAAATTAAAATCACTATACATTTCAACAGTTAACACCATTCCGTTTTCTAACGACAACAATGCAGTGATGTTGTTATAAAATTTTGAAGAATTTGTCGTCTTCCCGTCTATTATTTTCTCCTTTGTACATGTGTTGGTTGTGTAGAATTACTCTCTCAAACCAGTTTTAATTAGAAAAAAGCCTCTCAAATTAGCTTAGCATATGGAAATTCAAAGAAGGATACGTGTATAGTCTGTTCTAAACCATCTTCTCATTCAACTATTTACGGAGCCATTCTAAACCATTCAAAATGAGTCTAATATTCTTCTTTTTTCTATATTCTTATTTTCATTTTTATAATATTAACGTTGTTTTATGATTGAAATTCAATAAAAATGTCAAAATATTTCAACATCTACACCGGACAAATATAACTACATGACCAAAATATTCAAACTTTATGTAATTAACATATAAGCTTTCAAATTTAATTTACGTAATGAACATCTAAGCAATTTGATTCAAATTTTTGTTAAATTCAAGACAGATTTCTCACAAATTGCATGAAAAGTATTGTCCTACTCAGAAACTATTCAAACTTATCAACATATCAAATTTTTTGAACTAGTCAAAGTATTCCATAGATATTTTTAAACCAAAATAAAAATAAGCATGAGGTTGCATAAGATTTACATGTGAAGATCACCACTTTAACCAAATCTAGACACTGTTGCCACCAACTTCTTCTGCTTTGTTTCTTTATTTGCACCTGTTACATGGCTACATGTGTGTATATAATTGTAATAGATCCATCACAAAAGTCTTTTTATTTTATTTTATTGGTTTTCCCTTTTGGTGGGATTAAAAAATAAAATATCATGGAGGTGATTCAGGTTTCCATTTGTTAAACAAAGAGTGGGGGTGCATTATCAGACGGCATGCAATTTTTTTTGTTATGTTTTTTTTTCGTAACCGACACCAGCAGTCCCCACACGTTTCTTCTTTTCTCTTCCTCATCTTTTACTTTCTTTTTTTCTCTAATTTGGTTTTCTCCGTTGAAAGCGAAGGATGATTATTGTTGGTTGTTATTGTGACTCCAAATTCCAATGAAGATATATATCGCCTACTTGATAAGAAAATTATGTATAGTTTTAAACAATATTATTAAATTTTTCAATTTTTGATTTTTTTGATTTATAATTAAATATATGTTAATGAATATTTGTTTCATTTATTATAAATCAATTAAATTGACATATTTAAAATATAGAAATTGATTTATGAGTTGAAAAGTGAGAATACCTATTATTTTTTAATTTAGAACCTTCTAAAAGTTAGGGTAGACTTTGAATACCTCTGAGGTCTTGTTGGGGAGTATCACCGTACCGTGTAGGTCATTTGATGTATATGACTATATTGATTGAATTTGAATATTTGTATTGGTTTAAAATACATGTCAATAGATTTACCTTACCTTCTTAAGAAGAGATTTAAAACTTTCCATACAAGTGATTAATGATTGATCTCAACAAGCCTTTTTCCATTTAATTTTGGTATTAAAAAATTAAAATAAAATTTTTATTTATTCAAAAAAGTTATGAATATTTATGTAAAATTTGTATTTCCTCTTTTCAAAAAAAAAAACAAAAAACAAAAATTGTATTTCCACAATATACGAAAAATTATTTAAAATTTTTCTTCATTAAATTAAAAACCTTTCAAATCTTCTCTCTAGTGCATGCCTACCCAAGTTAATAAATAGAAGTTATAGATCTAAATTCATTGTCATTTTGCAACTTCACAATCTAGTCTTGTACACATCAAATCAAACATGAAAGTAACGGAACAAAAGCGGAAATCAAACATGAAAGTAACGGAACAAACGCGGAAATAGTGGTTTGTTTTTCAATATTTTTCTTAGATGTATCTATACATGATTGTGGTTTCTTGATTAAAGGCCCATGTGTCAAGCCTTGATTTCTGCCATACATCATATACATGTATATCAGGTCAATAAAGAATCTAAAGCCGCAACATTTGGATTGTCTATGGTACTTAAATTTCATGTTCCTCATCAGTTGATTAGACAATACATTTTCTAACAGGCTGATCAGGATTCCATGCAAGAAGATTGGGTAAACACAATCCCAAAGTCAATAAAGAGAAAAGCCGTCTAGCTTTCTTGAAAGTTAAGGGTGTTCACATGGACAAAAATATCACAAATAGAATGAATAGATACAGTAAAACTAAATCATGATTTAACTTATTTCAAACCAAAAAAAAAAAAAATCATGATTTAACTGAAAACTAGGACAATTGTGTTAATATGCACATTTATTACTATTTATAGTTTGAAATTGTCAAGCTGTCATTGTTGTAAATAATTTAAAACAAAAGTAACATAATTCTTTTATTTTATTTTTATATTATTTTAATTAATTTTTTATTATAATTTTATTTAACTATATGGCAAGAGATAAAATTGTATGATAATAAAAATAAAGGTAATAATGGTATAAATAGAATAAACAAAGATGTTATAATAATGTAATCTCATGCTTTTAATGAAAAATCAACAGTTGTCTTACATGGACATAGACTATTTGTAGTTGGAAAAATCAAAATATACTTATCTAGATGTCATTAACTTTTATAATTCATAAAAATATCAAAATCCTCTCATTCATTTTAATTAGTTTTGTGCTATGATTATAGTTAAACACATGTGATAATTCTAAAAGATATAAAATTATATAAAGACAACGATCCATTTCAATTGTAAAATTATAATAAAAAGTATAAACAACTCTTATGATTTACCTATAAACTTAATTGTTAAGTTACTGTGGACATGTACTATTTATAATTTGAAAAATCAAAATATATATATTCATCAATTTGCTACTGTTAAAATACGAAACAAATATATTATAACTCTCTTATTTTGTTATAGTATCATTTTAATTATTTTCTTATTGGGGTTTTGTTTAGATACATGTACCGCATGGCAGTATGAAATTATATTGTATGATAGTAAAAATAAAATTAAATGTCCATTTCAATGGTGATAATTTATTTCTTATTTGATGTGAACACACTTAATGAAGATAGCGTTATACACATGTCACATTCTATCTATTCTTAAATTGTTTTAGCGATAAATTTGTTTCAAAAGTGGGACTCTCATGTCATCGAAAGCTATTTAACAAGGTTGAGAAAATGTTAAGATAATTTATAATAATTAAAGGTGTCTGACGTCGCTGTTTCAAGTCAATGCATGTCCATGGAAATACAAATGTGTCTCATATCGTTTCCAGATTCTTCTCTTTGTTTTTTTTTAAAAAAAAAAATCATTGTCAGAACTATCAAAATTTATAAATGGTTCCAAATTGAGAATAATTAAGAGTGTAAATAATCAAAACTGTTTTTAATTATCTTTTTTATAATTTGATCACACTGTTAATTGTACATGCGATACAGCACATAGAATTTGATACATCTGCAATTTGTCAGGAAAAAAAAAAAAAGAAAGCCTAGAATGCAAAAGCTTTTTACAAAATTTCACATAAAACTTTCGATTTTATACAAACAAATTCCAAATCCATAATATTTTAATGATAGAATCTTATGATTGGATTATAATTTCATCGTTGTTGACGTGTTATAGTAAAATTTACAGTTTAATTTATATTAGACAACACTTATTGTTAGATTTCATCCCTAAACCATATATTTAAACATATTATACGTTAAATATATATTTTTTTGGTTAGGGTACATGTGCTAATTGAGAATATAAATGAAAGATAATTAAAATTTATTGAAAATGGAACTTCATTTTCAGGTTGTGCGTAAAGTTTACAAAACTTAATTCTCAATAATTTTTAATAAATATTATAATTACAAATCAAAAATTAAGTTTTTTTTACCCTTTAATAGGATCTTATTAACATATGCCTTCTAAAAGAAGGGGAAAAGGTGAAATATTAATGTTTAATGAAGAAAGAGCTATTTTTGTTGCCACAATAAAAAATTTAGAAAAAAAAAATTAAAATGATGTCAGTTTCTTTTCATAACTATAAATATACAGTCCTTTCGAAATAAATACTATAAATATATAGATAAAAAATAAAACTTAAGTATATGAAGTTACAACCTCAATAATATAAATGTAATTAACACATCAATAAATTGTGAAAGATATATCTTATAGTTATACAATCCACCAGTATGATATAGACCATTTATAATCCATTGCTTCTATAACTTGCCACAGATGTTATTTAAAAAAATATAAAAACTGAAAAACTGTCTCATGGAAATAAATTTCAAGGAAATGGAAATTAATTATCAAAATATAACATGATAACATGATGTAATCATGTTTCAGTAGAATGAATGATGATCTACACTGTCTTTTCATTACCATAGACGTGAGTCCACAACATCACAACCACCACCACCCTCAAAAAAAAAAAAAAAAAGGAAATCCAATGGCAACAAATCCACTATGCAAACTTTTAACATTCCCTCACTTCAATGAACCCAACTAACGAGCACAAGTGGAGTTTATATCTGTATCTGTTGCTTTTGTCTTGTTTCTCTCACCACTGCCCACTATTTTTATTATTTTCTCTGCTCACGTTCATTCACCTTGGTGAGTTTCAGCAACTATATGTATAAATATATATCTAGTTTTTCAAGACAAGGTCAGCTCTCTTAGAGACAAAAAAAAAAAAAAAAAAAAAAAGAAAAGTTGATAGCTGGTTCTGGTTTGGTTTCCTTGAATATTCTATCTTGTTGTTCCACTTGCTTTTGACTCTGTTTCCTATTTGTTTTTCTCTTCAATCCTTTTAGTGTTTCCATTAGTTTAGTAGCAATAAAAATATTAATTAAAAACCTTTGGAATCTGTCAATATCTGGGGTTGTCACCAAGCGCAAAAGCAACCGGCTTGTGCAGTTTTTGGCTTGATTTGTGATCTCTATCTGTCTTTTGCTTTGAATAACAAAAGGATACTCAGGAATTTGCTGTCTTCTCATGAATTGCAGTTCCAATGATCTTCAAGGTGCCATCTTTTCTCTTCTTTATTGAAGTCTACACATGGGTTGTTCTTGATTTAAAGTTGTGTTTTTGATTGTTGGTGATTGCTGTTTGTGTCATAAAAACCCTAGATTTTAGTTTCCATATAAGATTGTAGAATAGCTGCGGTGTTTGTTGCTTGATCAAGTTGAAATTTTGATGATGATGGGTTGTGGAGGACTTCATTTGGTGATCTGGGTTGTGTCTATTCTGTGTTTTGCTTGCTTTTGTTGTTGTCAACTATTTAATCCCCCAGATAGTTACCTTATAAACTGTGGATCACCCACCAGTGCTACTGTGGGCGCCCGTGTTTTTCAAGCTGATAGCTCAGCTTTAAAGTTGCTTTCCACTCCAAAAAATGTGCTTGCTAGTACATCAAAACCTGTGTCTTCATCCAATGATTCTGTGCTCTATCAAACAGCTAGGATTTTTACAGGATCCTCTAAGTATAGCTTTTCTATACACCAAAACGATAGGCACTGGATTCGCCTGTATTTCAATCCGTTTGTTTATGATCAGTATGATATGAGCAACGCGAAATTCTCTGTTTCTTCTGCGAACCATGCCCTCCTTCGCAATTTCAGTGTCAACTCTACTGTGATTAAGGAGTTTTCGGTGAATGTATCCTCGGGTACTCTTGATGTTACCTTCAGTCCTTCAGGTGGTTCATTCGCGTTTGTGAATGCCTTAGAAGTTATTTCAGTCCCCAGCCAGCTCATTATCGATGGTGCCACATCCATGAGTCCTGAAGGGAGATTCCAGGGGTTGTTGTGGCAGGCATTGGAGACGGTTCATAGGGTGAACATGGGCGGACCAACAGTAACATTTGAAAATGATACACTTTGGCGAACTTGGATTCCTGATGATAGTTTCCTGGTGTCAAAGAAGCTTGCCAAAAATGTATCCAAAATTCAAGCTGTTAAATATGTTGCTGGTGGGGCGACACGGTTGATTGCTCCAGATAGTGTCTATGGTACTGCTAGAATCATGGACTCAGAAAACGATCCAAATAGCAATTTCAATATTACCTGGGAGTTCAAAGTGGACCCAGGATTTCAGTATCTTGTTCGGTTTCACTTTTGTGATATAGTGAGCACCGCGCTAAACGAACTCTACTTCAATGTTTTTATTGACTCCCGGGCGGCTGTTAGTGATCTTGATCTGAGTACTTATTTAGCTAACACTTTGGCTGCTGCCTATTATATGGATTTTGTTACCGTGAAAACTGTTAGTAATCAACTTCGTGTAAGTGTTGGTCCATCTAAGGTCCATGGATCTTACCCGAATGCAATTCTAAATGGGCTGGAGATCATGAAAATGAACAATTCACAGGGCAGCCTCAGTGTTCTTGACTCAGACAATTCCAGTTCAAGTTCGAAGAAGAATGCTGGCATGATAGCAGGGGTGAGCGTTGGGGCATCTGTTGCAGTAGTGTTGGCTGGAATCCTCTTTGTATATTGCAGGAGAAGAAGAAGATTGGCAGCCCAGGGACACTCAAAGACATGGATTCCTTTATCTACAAATGGAGGAAATTCTCACACCATGGGAAGTAAATATTCTAATGGAACTACAGCTAGTATAAATTCAAACTTGGGGTATCGTTTTCCTTTCGTGGCAATTCAAGAAGCCACAAACAACTTTGATGAGAGTTGGGTTATTGGCATTGGTGGGTTTGGTAAGGTGTACAAGGGAGAATTGAATGATGGTACAAAGTTGGCCGTTAAGAGGGGAAATCCCCGGTCCCAACAAGGACTTGCAGAGTTCCAGACTGAGATTGAGATGCTGTCTCAGTTTCGGCACCGACACTTGGTTTCGCTGATTGGGTACTGTGATGAAAAGAATGAGATGATTTTGATTTATGAATATATGGAGAATGGGACCCTGAAGGGGCATCTTTATGGCTCAAGTCTTCCTATTCCTAGCTTGAGTTGGAAGCAAAGACTTGAGATATGCATTGGAGCTGCTAGAGGACTTCACTACCTCCACACTGGCTATGCGAAAGCAGTTATTCATCGCGATGTGAAGTCTGCAAATATCTTGCTTGATGAGAACCTGATGGCAAAAGTAGCTGATTTTGGACTTTCGAAAACAGGACCTGAGCTTGATCAAACCCATGTGAGTACAGCAGTGAAAGGAAGTTTTGGATACCTCGATCCAGAATACTTCAGAAGGCAACAACTGACAGAAAAATCAGATGTGTATTCATTTGGGGTGGTTTTGTTTGAAGTCCTATGTGCAAGACCTGTTATCGATCCGACCCTTCCAAGGGAAATGGTGAACTTAGCTGAATGGGCGATGAAGTGGCAGAAGAAAGGGCAGCTGGATCAAATCATAGATTCCACTCTAGTTGGGAAAATTAAACCAGATTCTCTTAGGAAGTTTGGAGAAACTGCTGAGAAATGCTTGGCTGACTTTGGTGTTGACAGACCCTCAATGGGAGATGTCTTGTGGAATCTGGAATATGCACTTCAACTTCAGGAGGCAGTTCTTCAAGGTGAACCTGAAGATAACAGTACGAATGTGATCGGAGAGCTCTCTCCACAAGTCAACAACTTCAGCCAGGTTGACAATAGCTTTTCTGCTTCGCATTCCGATGTATCAACCGCAGATGATCTTTCAGGTGTTTCAATGAGTAAAGTGTTCTCACAGCTCGTTAAGTCTGAGGGCAGGTGACTTGTTCAGGTTTAGTTCCTTGTGTAGTAACTCCTCTGTAGTTTGTCCTCTGATCAACCACTGCTTTCCACGTCAGAAACTGATTGTTATATTTTTATCATTTTGTTTGATAAAGTGAGATACTAGTTTTGCTTCAATACCTTTGCATTTTTAGGTTGAGTGACTGGAGCGTCTTCATGCCACACCATGATGCCGCTTGTTTGATTGGTCATTGGACAAACCAAAGGAGGTTGTGGTCATATTTTATGATTTTGTAATCTTCAGGAGGTGTCTAAAGTAAACGATATTTATTCAGGCAAGTCTAGTATCAAATTTCATAAAACACTACAAGTTCTCGTGTACAGCAGGGTCAGTGGTTCCAGTGAGTTTTAGAGAATTGAGAAGGATGTTGTTTCTCAGACTTGTCAATTAGCTTCTTCCATTGTCTATGATACTATAATAAGTGACTTGCTATAAAGTATGTTTCCTTCTTCATATGCTGTTATTATTGTGTGTGACTGATTTGTACCATTACTTTGATTCTCATTTTCCTTGCTGAATATCCTAGTTATGATACATTATTGTAAGGATGAACTGGCACTTGTTGGATGACTTCTAGTAGATGGTAATCATTGCTAGTAAATAGTTTCTTCTTAAAGTGTCTCGTTTTCTAATTAGCAACTAATCACCCTCTTTTTATTTTATCATTAGCTTGTATTCCCAGGGCTTATTTAACATTGCAATGTTAAGAAGTAAAACTTAAGGTTCAGATTGTTATTGTTTTGCTTGGCCAGTCAAGTTTTTCCTTCTACAGCAAATTTTATTTTCTATTATGAATTGTCTGTCAGCATGGATATATTTGTGTTTGGTTAGCCTTTCTTCACCTTTGTCATTCTTACTCTGCTTTTATAATCCCACAACTCGGTTGGACTGTTTTATGATTGCAATGGGCATGAGTGTGGTCAATCCAACCAATAGCTCTGGTAATGTTTTTTGTTTGCTTGAGTTTGTTTTTCTTCTTTGTTTTACTCAACATTTAAGTTGCTACTAATATTTAATTGAACTTGTTCTATAAGTAGAGACTAGAGAGCAAACACTCTTGCCCGCAAATTTTAAGGACCTGTTATAACTGAGAATGTGTAATTAGATGTCAGATACCCTTCAAAGTATATGCAAAGACTCTGCGAATTTTCTTATAGTTTATGCATAGAAACACTAGGCAGCATCTGTCTTAGCCAAGGACTGCTTTGCTACCTTTGGTTTAGCAAAATTATGAGAACGGGTGTTGTAGTACTTATTGGCCGTGTCACTAATCATGGCTCCTTATATCTTGCATCAAATGTTTGTGTGCCATTCCGTGTATTGTTTGCATACACCCCGTACAGAAGTCAACATTAGGGATATGAAAATGTGAAACAGCTAGCACTTGTTAAATAGCTTCAACTGCAGTGGTCTGTGTCCGGCCAAAATTGTGCTAGTTAAGTATCATTTCACAGGATCTATCCAGACCGGGTGGATCTAGCTTGTAAGCGTGGTTTCTTCAGACATTTGATTGCTCCACATCCACACTCCAGTGCAATTATGGATCACTATAATGGAAGACACAATTAAAGCACACGATTGTGGAATGAATGATCCATTCATTAGACACATCTCATGTTTACAAAGTGCAAACGCCTTGCATAATTTGTAAATATAGTAATTGCATATCCCTATTGTATATTAACTATAGTATATTAAATGTCTAATATACTATATTTCATATTAGATCAAGATATCCAGATCCGAACTTTTCAAATTCATATACAAATTATATTGTATAACTCGATTTCACCATTGCGAATAATAAGTATACTGAGGAATCTAAGTTTCACTTTACATATTTGCTAGCAATTGTACGAGTACCTTTTTCCTAAACTGGCTAGATAGCAGAACTGTGCATGTATTAGTATTAATAGGCCGTGACCTTTTAGATATCCTCGGAAAAAATGTTGTTATAATTTTGCTTGTATCTGGCCAATTATGGAGAGAATATTTATAATTGTACAGTAGAAATACGTTTTAAATGATACGTATCAATCAACAAATTAATATTCGGTAGACACTATTATAATATGGTTACCTACTAATCCATAATGAATACATGTTATTGCATATCAGTCTGTGTCATAATCTTCACATTAGTGAGAATTATATAGCAACCTTTATGCCTACCAACGATAAAGAATGTTATCCAATGTAATTATCAAGAAATCTCCAAAGATATTATTTGAAAAACCCTATATATTCTAGTATTTGTGTAGTATTCTGATGACCTTTTATATATAGTCTAATTAATCCTTAAGTTGCGTGCTGTAAGCATTAATTAGGATGAGATAAGGTGCTCCCTAAATTAATCGAGTAGGAAAAAAACTGCATGCTCAAATGAATTCAGGAATTGAATGTTTTAATATCATTACATATCCAGAGTCGATGAACCCAACAAAGCAACTGCTTTGTAAGTTCCAAATACAAAAAGAAGAATACAATATTTCTGATTGTTATCAATTGGCTTAAACATTTTCAACTAGCAACTACCACACCATCTTTTTCTTATATTTTCAACTAGCAAATTATAAACATTAAATTTTTTGTCATTACATTCATGAATGAATAATAGCCCATAGTATGCATGTCATGATCAGAGAAATAAAATAAATTCTATATGACGATGCAGAATTTATGGGAAACATTGAAGAAAATTAAATAGAAACCATAGTTTGCATGTCATGATCATAAATTGAAAAATAAAATGCAAAATTAAATTCTCAACTCAACTATCTACCCAAATGTATAATTTATTAGTATTTACAATAATTCTATGATCTCTTTGGGATTCTAACGAGCAAATTAAACATAAATTAGATATTTATTACTTATTAGTTAGCGAATCCCTATTCAAAAACAACACAGAAGAAAAAGGCCACAACATGCATAATTCAAAAACCGAACAAAAATAAAATAAAATTAAAATCAGAATCAACCGTCGTTAATTAGTTGTTATTATCCATGCCCTTGATGATGAAGATGATGATCATTATCAGCAGCAACATCAACTTTTGCAGAGCAGGACAACAACCTGCGAAACATAAACAACAAGGCAGCACATGATGCCTCCTTAGCTTTTCTAAGCACCACACACTTCCTTTTCACAACACAACTTTTGTTGCCACTAATATTCTTAGTTCTTCCCTTCCGTTTTTTTCTTGAATTCTTCACTCTCTCTTTAACTCTCCTGGAAATCTTTTCATGGACTCTCTCTTTCTTCTTTGAGAACGTGTAGCTCCTCAAATACATTTGCCTGCATGACAAGCTATCCACAACCCTAGCATGTGTATATGTGTGTGCGTGTGCGCGTGCGCGTGTATGGATATTTTGTCTCCCTTTAGAGCTCCTAGACCGCACAAACTCCGCGTCTGACTCTGGCCACTTATAGAGGTTGACGTAGGTTGGCCGGACGGCAACCGGAAGTCTAGCATCACTGATGCAAGTTGATATGCAAGAGGAGGACATAGGTAGAGATTTTAAGAGATAGGAGTTGGTTCTTATTGAGAGGAATAGTTATTAAATGGAGAAAATGAGAGAGGGAAAGGGCTTTTTATTTGTTGATGAATCGATGGTGAGGATTTGATTTCGATGTAATGATTTGTCTTGATGTGGGGTAAAATTTACTGTTCGTATAAAAATTGCACTACTTTGTAAGCATGGATTTAAAATAGTGGTTTTTTGGCACTCTTGCTAATGACTTAAATGGTGTATACTTGTTCTATGTTGTTAGGCCAACATTATGAAGTAATCCCATTTTCGGTTCTCATGCGTTGATAAAGTAAAACTTTTCGGTCACTCTTGATAATGACTTGCTGTGTTATGGTTGATTGTGCTATACATGTTGTTAATTAGGAAATATCAATTCTTAGACTTGTGCATAGTTGCAAAAACAACTAATTAGGTCTTTCTTGTGTTCTAGTTTTAGAACTAGCTAGGAATATATATATATATACACACACACATACATAATGTTATTTATCTTTCTTAGTTCTGATTTAAATACTAACTGATCACTAACCATTTTTTTAAGGGTAAATTATACTAATTCCCCTGACTTTATTTGTAAATATTGCAGTGAATCCCGAACTATTGCTTTAGTTGCACTGGCTTCCCTTTGTTTTATTGATGAATTAATGCCTTATCACCATTAGTAAGTTAAGTATGAGGAGTAAAAAAGCCTTTTTAATCATTTACATTAATTGAACATTAATCATCTAAATTTTGGATTGAAAATGACCAAAAAACCATTTTTCCCTAAAAAATAATATTTTACTAATTAATTATAAAGGAAAAATAACAATCATCATCATCAATGCCATTCAAACAACTTCTTCATCGTTGTTTCAGTTCCACATATCATCAATCATTAACATCAATCCAAGACCCAAAAATATATCATCATTCCAAAATTAAAATTAATGTTTATAGATATCTATACCCTATGATCTCCCATGTTTATGAAAATGTCTGTAAAAAAATCTAACCAAAACTTATCAAAAATTCCAAATTACCCTCGTGATGTATAATAATATATCCCATAATTAATCAAATTAATGTAACCAATTTTTTTTCTCTGATATATTACAAGTAAGCAGTCGTAAACCTTATATGTGCTCAAATGGGAGCAAAATTTGAGCTATTCATCTATATATGAAGAGTGCATTGACTTGCAATATATATATATATATATATTTAGGGAAGTTTTCAGGCTATCAATTTGTTTATTTCAGGATTTATTTTAATAATTAAATTAAAAACTAGAAAAGTAAAGAATCTTGTGCCAAAGAGTAAAGATAGAGATATAAAGTCAAGGATTTAATGACAATAAAGGCCTGTTCCCATGGATTGTGTAGCTGTTAAGCATCCAAAAACCATTTATGTCTTGTCACTTTAATAGCAACTTCATTTTTTTTTTTGAAAGAATAGCAACTTCATTTGATTGCAAGAAAACCATAAGAAGAAGACAGCATTTTTTAGTGATGCGTCTTCAGAGCTAAGTTATGTCCGTTAACTTGTTTGCTATGCTAAAATGCAGCCATGAGCCATCAATTCAGAGTCCAAAGCTGTGCAGGATTCTGCCTTAAATTCCTTGGGTTCTAACTAATGTACTAGTACCATGACGTATTAGATTCGCTGATAGTGATCTGATTGCATTCAACGTTTAAATGCACTACAACTGTCTCTAATATCTGAAGTTAAATAATGTCGATAAGGCTTCTATATTATTAAGTTATATTAGGTGTTTAATTTTGATCATGTCACTGTCTATATTAGATTAATGATTACTCTTTATCTTTGAAATATTAATTTGGGATTTGAAAAAAATATATATATGGCTTGGATTCACAATCTTATAATATAAGTATAAATGACAGGACCACTAAAATATCTCTAACTTTTATCTAACTTGGAAGGTTATTTTAAAATGTTGACAATGGAAAAAACTGTACTTGGGCTAGATTGTGGGCTGGCTGCTGAGTACAATTTTGTATCCACCCATTTAATCTATGGGCCACAATCTTTCAGCAAGACCGAAAGTTGCATATGGACAAAATTCACAACTGGAAGTCCAAAATTGGTCAAAAATGCACGGCACCTCTTTTGTATTTGAAATCTGAAATGACGTTACATTCTCAGACTTAGCTACGCACATCAATATTAAATTGGGCTTATTTAGCATTGCGCGAACCGTAAGAAATCAGGACCCGTGAAGAGGTGACATTATTGTCTCAAATGTGGTCCAAGGAGGTAGATAGTCGCACTCACATCTTCATCAATGATCATGTGCGAGTTGTTCCATCACAGGTAGAAATATTGGTTACGCCGCCTTGTGACAGAAAAGAATCCTATGAACCATAGTATATCTCGTAAATTTTGTAGAGTTAACTTTTTATATATATATACACATATTTTTTTAATTACGTTACATTACTGAGATTGATTTAGGGAACAGTCGAGATCCAACGAGATCAAACATTGATAACATGGTCAGAAGAACGACTCTCATATGGAAGAGAACGACTCATGCATAGATGAGGAAATTATTTATATAAGGGTGGGAGGACTGTCTGTACATAAGAGGGAGGAGAAACAACTTTGCTATCTATAAGTGTCGAATCCACAACTTCAAACAGAAGTGGTTGTTCAGCATAAGCACTATTACTATACACATATCCTTAAATTTTTTATAAAGGGAATAAAGTTACGATCTCCATTTTTTTGGTTTGGTTGTATGTTTATCCTAAAAATCATAATAGTAAAAACTCAAATTATCAATGTAATAACAATTATGTCTAAAAAGTCTTTAATCCCCTCCTAGCTCTTATGGTTTTGCATCTCTCTATCTAGGATCGGAACCAAACTAACGTGTTTAGAATGCTGCTGAATTAATACACTATTTGAAAAGGAACAAAGTACACTTTATATAAAATCGAGAGTTACACGTGTAATTGTTTAAATATATATATATATTTTTTTTTTCAAAAAAACAAGGGAGTATCATGGCTTCACCGACACCTCTTTAGTCCCACCATTGTCTTTGTCCAATGTAGCAGTTGGGATTCAACAAATTCCTAAACGGACATTTCATTAACATGAGTATTTTTTTTTTTTCAATTATATATGAGAATAATTATTTTGATTATACAGACAATAATTTATTGATATATTTGAATAAATCTTTTACTCATTTGATATCAATTTTTTTACAAAGGAATGCAGTTAAAAACAGACCTAATTCAAATAATACTATTTTTTTTATATATATTCATCATTAGTCAAACTTTTCTGACTATGATATTTAGGGACAATTTGAAACAAAGACTTTCGTAAGCGGAATGAATAACTTATATAAAATAGAAAATCGCCCTATAAATCAAGAAGATATTACTGCAGTTCGAAACTTTGGACAAAGGCTCAAGAGGAGCCTCACCAAATAGTACTGCTTGTTGAAACGAAGCCATATAAATTTTCGGCTGTATCATCTTTGAGATGCCCTAAAGTCTCCCACAAGTTTAAAAGCATGGTTTCCTCCCGGCCCAGCAAAGGGGACACAATTTGGCAGCCGATGACGTGTTCACAGCTTTGTCATCATGGTCATGGTCATGATCTAGTAGTAACTTTAGAATGGTCAGCTCTCTCATTTTGCAAGTAGAAAAAGTAATAATTGCATTCAAATTTTGATGGGCCAGATTAATCCAAGCAGAATTAAACCAAAAAGAAAAAACCAATGGTGGGTGGGTGGTGGTGGTGAATTTACTGTGTCACAAGAGCTTTGTGATTGGTGTGCGTGACTGTGTCAATGAAAATGACATTTTCTCTGAGTTCCTTCAACTCCCTTGCTAGTCAACACTTTCTAGATTTATAGCTTTTTGGACCCCTCTTCATTAAGTGCTCTGTTTTTCTATTGGAGTGGCCTTTTTAAAGTCGCAGAAAATCTATATATATATATATATATATATATATACGCTTCAAAATATGATTTTAGTACTCTTTTTTTTTTTTTTTTTGAAAACAATTTTAGTACTCTTTTTATACTTTACAAAAAGGAATGAATAAATATGAGATTGAAACACTTACCAAGAAAGAGAAAATGTTTAATCACTTTATAAAAAGTGGATATAAATAGAGGATGTACTGCTGCTTGCGTTTTAATAATTAGAAAAATTATATTGCTTAATATTAAATTAAAATTAGTTTTTGAGTTAACTTTAATAACGGATTATGAAAAAGAAACAAAATAATTTTATGTAATAAAAAAATCGAAAACACTACAAGAGTTGCTGCTCCTTAATTTTTTTCTCTCGTTTTTTTTATTAAAACGTGCATGAGTTATTCTTTTTAAAGATAGATTTGTTAATTATTATTATTATTATTTATGATTGGGAGCAATTTCAAGTACAATCAGGACTAACATCAAGCGTTGTGACATGACCTAAGAATTAATCAAGAATGGAATTGATCAACTCACAAATAGCGGGTGGAGGGTAACCCATGACCTTGAGGTTGTATGAGTGAGGGCGACAATTTACCACTATATTAACCCCGTTTTGCGCTTAACAATTATTGGGTCCTTTAGTTTTTGTTTCTATTAAATATGTTACATGATACATAACTTGCTCAAGATATTCTATTATCCAAGGAGTTGGAAAGTTGATTTTAAATGAGGGAGTTGGAGATTTGATAACTAGGTATAACTACTCCTACAATAAAATGAAAACATCTTGGCTAGGTGTTTGGATTGTATACTTCATGTTCCCAATTTCGGGTTGTTTCGATGATATTCCAAATACTCAAAAAAAAAAGTGAAAACATCATTTATGCAAAGTTTATAATATGCACTTTAACCTCAACCACTATGATGGATAGAAACATGTATAATCACTAATGTTACAAGGCAATGAGCATTGTATCATACATTAATATTGTGACTATAGTTTTAGGTGCCAAACAATAATATTACAATATTAGCTTTGGAATACATTATCCAAAAGGATCTTGTTCTTCCACACGTACACACAAAGGATAGCAGGCAAGGAATAAATTAGGTTTCTCAGTCTGTTGAACAAGTAATACCACTTCGAGGAATGAGGAGGTCATTAAAATATTTAATGCTTCTAAAAGAGTATGTCTTGTGCTTGAAGAAAATTAGTTGTTTGGAGTTATGGCCTATGCTACCTAATCATCTAATATTTTACTTCCAGTTTACTAGTTATACGACATAACTCCTAAATATTTTTTATAATTTAAGTCTCTAACATAGTTCGTTATTTTTAAACTTTAAAACGTATATGTTTTATTCTTATAAAAGTCAAGAAAAAACACTTAAATGTTCATGAATTTTTTAATATATCTTTAATTTTTAATTAATACTAAAATGAATTATAATAAATAATATCGTCAGTACTGCAAATTTATAAAGCAATTATAATAATTTCCTCGTACAATCTTTTTAAAGGGTACCACTATCACAAAAACTTATAAATTTTAAAAATTGATGTAGAAGAGTATATTTTTTTCCTCTCATAGTTTGTTGCACAATTATATCTCAATTATGTATCAAAATAATAATTATTGTTATCGTTTGTGAAAATAATTTTTGAATATGAAAACATCCTCTAAAGGACAAATAGTTGCTATTATTTTTGAAATATTATATTATACGTTTGTCACTCAAAAATCTAATCTAATAGAAGGAGAAACAAGGAAAAAAACAATGAAAATAGAAAATGAAAAGGATTTTCCCCTATCAAATATGAATATTGACTATTCCCACCCTTCAACTTCACAGACTAGACTTTTGAATGGGTTTTTCAACCAACCAATTAAACCTTTATGATTAACATTCTTCATAAATGAGCGGAGGTGTACTATGAACAAATGAAAAAGAGGAGAAGAAAATTCTAATCCTTTTCTACGGATACTATCTGCACAATATAGAAAGAAATATTTGTATACATACACTGACAAATACGTATGATAAAATTCGATTCACCTACCATAAATACTATATTATCTAATTGTCTAACATATATTTATATATTTTATTTTTGAAAGTAAGAACATATTGTTGCTTGTTGGTTAGGGCTTCTCGGACATCAAATTATCGAAACACCAAAAGCATATAAAATTACAAAACATGGTAGTGTACGTGCACGTCCAGGACCACCACAACCACATGTACCATAAACAACACAACCACGCCCATTCATCAAGAGAAAAGCAATGAAAAAAATAATAAAAAACAAAACGAATACTTTTTTTTCCAAAAAAAGAAAAATAATGATAAATTAAATTCCGTATAACAAAATCAAGTGTTGGCATACACAAACCTCCTCCAAAAAAGCCACCTCTACCTGGGCGCCACATAAGTCAAAGCAAGCGAACAAACTCAAACACGTGGGGCGGCCCACAGGCCCTTCACGTCATTCACCTGACGTGGCGAAATACCATTGGTAAGCACAGCATGGAATCTAGTCTCGTCCAAAGCAAACGATCGCATATAAAACAAATCACTTTCAGCGATAAAGCTGTTGAATCGCTCTCTCTGTAAAAAATTTCAGATCTCAATTTTTCCTCTTTTTGATTCGATTTTTCAGAGAGAGAGAGACAACTGATTAGCAGCCAAAAAAAAAAAAAAAAGAATTTAAACGAAATAAATCAATAAAATTCTTCTTTTTCTTCTTCTTCACTCGCATCATCTTCGTCAAGTCTCTGGTAAGACAATACCTTCAATTATTGTTATCCAGTATTTTTTTTGTTTTAATTTTTTGATTTTCCGTTTTACTGTTATTGTTTTGTTAGGTTTTCGAAGATTCAGTTAGAGAAACAGGAATATTTTGTGATTTTTTTTTTTGTTTTTGTTTTTGTAATGAAATCAGTCAAAGTTGAATTATTTAAGTGGATTTTTTCTTTTTCTTTTTTTTTTTTAAAAAAATTATTAATGAAGAGACATGGATTGGAGTTTAGATATTGATGTTTGTAAGTTTGAGAGATGAGATCATGATTTTTTTTTTAATATATATATATATATATTGATTTTGTTGATTACAGGAGGTAGAGTGAGATATTTTGGTTTGATTTAGTTTTTTTTTTTTTTTTTTTCTGTTTGTTTAGAATTGGATTGGCAAAAGTGGTTTTTCGATGGGAAAAGGGAGCCAAAATTATGGTAAAAAGTTGAGCTTTGATTCGACTTCGTCGAAAAAGAAGACTTTTCCTGCTTGGGCTAAAGATGTGGGAGAATGTGAAGAGGAGTATCAAGTGAAGCACGGTGTTGGGCTGTCGACTGTGGAGGTTGAGAAGCGGAGAGAGATTTATGGGTATAATGAGTTGGAGAGGCATGAGGGGACGTCGATTTTTAACCTGATTCTGGAGCAGTTTAATGATACTTTAGTGAGGATTTTGTTGGTTGCTGCTATTGTATCGTTTGTGTTGGCATATGTGGATGGTGAGGAAGGTGGGGAGAAGGAGATTACGGCGTTTGTGGAGCCTTTGGTGATATTCTTGATATTGATTGTGAATGCGATTGTGGGTATTTGGCAAGAGAGTAATGCGGAGAAAGCGTTGGAGGCTTTGAAGGAAATTCAGTCGGAGCAGGCTGCTGTTATTCGTGAAGGGAAAAAAGTTTCGAGCTTGCCTGCGAAGGAACTTGTTCCAGGTGATATTGTGGAGTTGAAGGTTGGGGATAAGGTGCCAGCGGATATGCGGGTTTTGAGTTTGATAAGCTCAACTGTTAGGGTTGAGCAGGGGTCACTGACTGGAGAGAGTGAAGCGGTGAGCAAGACTGTTAAGGTTGTGCCAGAAAATTCAGATATTCAAGGGAAGAAATGTATGGTTTTTGCGGGCACGACTGTGGTGAATGGGAATTGTATTTGTATGGTTACAGAGACAGGTATGAACTCGGAGATAGGGAAGGTGCATTCACAGATTCATGAAGCGTCTCAAAGTGAGGAAGATACCCCTTTGAAGAAGAAGTTGAATGAGTTTGGAGAGCTTCTAACATTGATCATTGGAGTGATTTGTGCATTGGTTTGGCTTATTAATGTGAAGTATTTTCTCTCTTGGGAATATGTTGATGGCTGGCCTAGAAATTTCAAGTTTTCGTTTGAGAAATGCACATATTATTTTGAAATTGCTGTGGCACTGGCGGTGGCTGCCATTCCAGAAGGTCTGCCGGCAGTTATTACTACATGTTTGGCACTCGGCACACGGAAGATGGCTCAAAAGAATGCACTTGTCAGGAAGTTGCCTAGTGTTGAGACACTTGGTTGCACGACTGTGATCTGTTCCGACAAAACAGGCACTTTGACTACCAATCAAATGGCTGTGACAAAGCTTGTGGCTGTGGGTTCTAGGGCTGGCACTCTCCGCTCTTTTAATGTAGAAGGGACTACCTATAGTCCTTTGGATGGAAATATAGAAGGCTGGCCAGTTGGTCGAATGGATGCTAATCTTCAAATGATTGCAAAGGTTGCTGCTGTCTGCAATGATGCTGGTGTTGAGCAATCTGGCAATCATTATGTTGCCAGTGGAATGCCCACTGAGGCAGCATTAAAGGTGAAAACACTTTTCCTGAAGTTGTGTACATATGGTTTAATAGTATATGTGTAATATATGTGAATATACCCTTACCTTATGTATAAGCAAGGGAAAAATCAGAATGTAGCATAAACATAATGCTGTTATGGAGGAATGTAGATTTTATTAAACAGTAGCATACAATAATATTTATGTACACGCAGTTTTATCTATCAAAAGCAATATTTCTTTCCACTATTCTAGATTTTGTTGCTTTCCGATGTCCAATATTATGAAGGCTTGTTTGTTAATGAAAAATATTTGAAGTTGCATCTTAGAGGTTATATAATCAGTTTATGTGGTACGGTTCCTTATTCAGCTTTGTTTTCTTTGTTCCTGTTTAGGTGCTGGTTGAGAAAATGGGATTTCCAGAAGGATTTAATCAGGGCTCATCTTCAATGCAAAAGGAACTTTTACGTATGTGACATGATTGCTATATCTTGTTTTGTTTTTAAGTATGGTTTCTTGGTTAATGCATTAACATGCTTTTTTTCTATTTTTCGTCTCTTGTAAGGTTGTTGTCAATTGTGGAGTAAATTAGAGCAGCGGATTGCAACCCTTGAGTTTGACCGAGACCGGAAATCCATGGGAGTTATTGTAAATTCTAGCTCGGGACGAAAGTCATTGCTAGTAAAGGTTTGTTATTTGTTCTCCTTATAGTTTCAGATATGAGAGTTAGTTTCTCAACCATGTCCCATTACCTTTCACTTGTAACATATTAAAGAATGGGTCAGGGAGAACATCCAGTATTCCTGTGCAGGTGGTATGTATTGTCTAATGACAATTTTAAAGCTGTTTCTTTCTTTTTTCCTAACCTACTTCTAATCTTGTTTTCATGATAAACTGTTCTGGGAATACCGTTCAATAACAACACTATACTTGGTTTGTAAAATTTATGATTGTCTGATTATGAAAAACTTATCTATCATTCTTGTTAAACATGATTGTCATGCCTCTTTCTTGTAGATTTTAATATTCATGTTATAAGTTACTCTTGAGAGTTGAGAAAGATAAATAGAAGTTATGCTCTAAAAGCCAATCGAGAAGGATGCAGAACATGTGTCTGAAAATATTATGCTAGGGATGAGGCAAACTAGGATTTCTGCTCCTACGTTTACACTACATGGTTTCTTATTCGTGACTGACAAGTTAATTTGTGCCTTCTCTTTCCTACTCTTTCTACTATTTCTTGGAATAACAGTCTAGGCCATCTAATTTTGGTATAAATATTGCTTACATAATGTTTAATATATGCATCGTTTCATCTTGATACAGTTAACTCCCTCTTTTATAATTTGATAAGTAATCATCTCCTCGTGTTTAAGTTTCATGTGGCACTTATAAGCACTTTCAATTCTTTTCTCCCTGTTTTCTTCCTCATATCGTTTAAGTGAAAGGGTGCTCAAATCTTGCAGGGTGCAGTAGAAAATTTATTGGAGAGGACCACACACATTCAGCTATTAGATGGTTCAGTAACAGAATTGGATCAATATTCAAGGGATCTTATCTTACAAAGTCTTCAAGACATGTCAACAAGTGCATTACGCTGTCTAGGTTTTGCATACAAGGACGACCTTGAGGAGTTTAAAACGTATAATGGTGATGAAGAACACCCAGCTCATCAGCTTTTACTTAATCCTGCCAATTATTCTTCAATCGAGAGTAGACTCATTTTCGTTGGCATGGTTGGCCTAAGGGTAAGTTGAATATTGTTTCATTTGCACTTTTGTTGTTCTGTTGTAAATTTCTGTTACTTTCACTTCCAGTTTTTTTTTTTTTTTTTTTTTTTTTTTTTTTTTTCTCTCTTTGGGAAAACTATGACAAATGTCATTATGTAATTTTGATTGTTAAGGATCCTCCTCGGAAAGAAGTTCGACAAGCAATCGTGGATTGCAAAGCTGCTGGAATTCGTGTCATGGTCATTACAGGGGACAACAAGAACACAGCCGAGGCTATCTGTCGTGAAATTGGTGTATTTGGACCTCATGAAGATATCAGTTCAAGAAGTTTAACTGGAAAGGACTTCATGGCACACCAAGATCAGAAGAATTATCTAAGACAAATGGGAGGGCTACTGTTTTCTAGAGCTGAACCAAGGCACAAACAAGAAATAGTGAGGTTGCTCAAAGAGGATGGTGAAGTTGTTGCAATGACGGGTGATGGAGTGAATGACGCACCTGCATTGAAGTTGGCTGATATAGGGGTAGCAATGGGCATTGCTGGGACAGAGGTATTATTCTTTAACTCTGTACTCGACTTATGTGCTTTTGATTTAAGTTGGGTGCTACTTCCTGATAGAATCCATGCAGTTGAGTGAACATACCATAATGAGCATGTGCTAATATGAATCTTTTTTAATACTACTGCCAACCAATGTTTTAAAATTCGAATAGAGGTGGTGCCTCGAGAGGTGACCGCCTTATGTCTTGCCAGCATAGCAACTGCCCCAAGAGGCTTGAGGCGCCTCAAGGCGAGGCAGGCTGAGGCAACAATGAGGTGCTGTCCATGCTGACAGGCAGTGGTGGTGGAGAGAGAAATCAACTTTCTATTATTATTACTTTTTTAAAAACTTACCGGGTAGTCGGTGGCTGACATTGAGGACCAGCCGGAGGGGGGAGGGACTGGTGGAGATACCATGGCGTCCTAGTCATCGGCGTTGGCAGCAATGGTGAGGAGGAGGAGGAAGAGAGGAAGGTGGTGGTGGTGGAGAGTGAAAGTAGGGGCGTGTTGTTTGGTTTGGAGTGAGGAGAAGGATTGAGAGAGGAGAGATAAAGGGTGGAGATGTGATGTGAGCTGTAATCCATTACCTTCTCACACTTTTTTTTTTTTTAATTTTTTTTTATTATTCTTTAGTTACTTGGAAGTTGTAACCCATTACTTGCATATTCTGTTACATAAATTATTTGATCATATATTAATGGACATAAAAAAGTGGGTGATTTTGCCTCTTTGGATTTTTATGGTTTTTAATGTTTATTTGTCAGCTGGCATGATTTGTGGGTGTCATGCAGAGAAAGTTTAGCAAGTTAAGTCATTTTTGTGACTTGGCAAAAAAAGTAGAAGAGTTAGCTTAAACTTGTTTTGTTTATGGTTTTCAATGTTTGAAATCCTAGAAACATTCAAGGTTCTTCTCCACTAAAACATTGGTTAACCCTAGAAATCTCTTTTACTAAGATCCTCTTCATCACTTAACGCATCTCCTCTTTTACTCAAGGGTCATCTTACTCCATTCAACGTTCTTCTCCACTAAAACATTAGTCATCACTATTTTTTTTTTCATTGTTATAAATGATTTTCTATGTTAGGGTTTTTTTTTTTTTAAAAAAAATAAAATTATTTTATCATTTCAAATTGAGGCGACCGCTTTTGCCTTTTAAAGCTTTGCTGCCAACTGGTGAGATGAGTATGAGAATTTCAACCATACAAAGTTCATTAGCCATTGGATTGAATAACATGTTTTTTCTGCCTTGTAACTGTAAATTTCTCTAAAATTCTATTCTTTTGCTTCCTCTTTTATTAAATCAAGCATGTATTTAGACCCAACCTTTGTTGCACCTGGCTGGACCATTTTCGTAACATTTCGACATATTCATTCCAGGTTGCCAAGGAAGCCTCTGATATGGTGTTGGCAGATGATAATTTCAGCACTATAGTTGCTGCTGTTGGTGAAGGCAGATCTATATACGACAACATGAAGGCATTTATCAGGTCTGGTTTTCCCCCTTTAAGCAAAATGTCTTTACAATTGTTGTAGTATTAGTTTTAGTGATGGTAGTAATAATAAATTTTTATGATATTACAACTAAAGCGATAAATGAATGTCAGTTTCAATATGATTTATTTGCAGATGTGCGACTTGCATTATTATTATGAGTTATCCTAAGGATGCTTCTTTGGTGCACCAGCTAAAAAATTGATTCTGAAATATAGCATTATGTCATGTTGCATTGTGTGCATGCATTATGATGTGCAAGCAACCTGATCATTTTTATACTGCCCGTCGGTTATAAAATAAAAGAGCTTCAAATTAGTCTACTTGTTGGATACAACCTTATAATGAATTGCTGTCTTGTTGTTTTGAGTGCCTCAATATTGCTAAATCATAGATTTTGTACTTGGCACAATTCTGAATCGGCAAATACATAGAATTTTAATTAATGCTTTCTTCTGCTTCTTCTTCTTCTTCTTCTTCTTCTTCTTCTTCTGCTTCTTCCCAGTGACTTAACAAAATGTGTGGTCACTGTTTTAACTCCAACACACTAAAAACATTGCTGCAGGTACATGATCTCATCAAATATCGGTGAAGTCGCTTCTATATTTTTGACAGCTGCTCTGGGTATTCCTGAAGGCATGATCCCTGTTCAATTGCTTTGGGTTAATCTTGTTACTGATGGGCCCCCTGCAACGGCCCTAGGATTTAACCCTCCAGACAAGGACATAATGAGGAAGCCCCCAAGAAGAAGTGATGACTCATTGATCACTGCTTGGATTTTATTCCGCTATCTGGTATTAAACGCCACTATATTTCCCATTAGAAACAGAAATATAAACTGCCTGTTTTGTTTCTGTGCAAGAAATCTCTCATTGAGATTCACAGAACTTTGTAGCTAACGTTGTTCCTATCCTGATGCAGGTGATTGGATTTTATGTTGGGATAGCAACCGTCGGGGTATTTATCATATGGTACACGCATGATACGTTCATGGGCATCGACCTGAGTGGAGATGGCCATACTCTTGTAACTTACAATCAACTTGCTCACTGGGATCAGTGCCACACTTGGAACGACTTTTCAGTGAAACCCTTCACAGCTGGCAGTCAAGCTTTTGAATTTGATTCGAATCCATGCGAATATTTCCAAAGAGGAAAGATCAAGGCCTCAACCCTCTCCCTCTCTGTCTTGGTTGCAATCGAGATGTTCAACTCCCTCAATGCCCTTTCTGAGGACTCTAGCCTCGTGACGATGCCTCCATGGGTCAACCTGTGGCTCCTTTTGGCCATGTCCGTTTCATTTGGTCTCCACTTTCTGATTCTTTACGTACCATTCTTTGCTCAAATATTCGGCATCGTGCCTCTCAGCCTAAACGAGTGGCTCTTGGTCTTGGCTGTTTCTTTGCCAGTGATTCTAATTGATGAAGTTCTTAAGTTCATTGGGAGGTGTACGGGCAGCTGGCGGTATTCCGTTGCATGCTCATCATCAAAGCGAAAGGAGGAGTAAGCATCCCAAGAAAAGAAAATTGGGATGGATATTAAGAATGCCACAAATTTTAGGTTGGAAATGACTTCTTTATAACTCTTTGGTCCTCAACTATAATCCATGTCCTTTTAAAATTGGCTGGGTTGCTTTTGGACACGAAAATTTGATTAGATTGATTAGAAAGAACTTGTAGTACAATTTACATTCGAAATTTCACAATATTAAAAGTTCTTTTAATTTATATTTCAAAGCCATGACAAGTCTCTTAGTAAAGCTAGTAGCTGCTAAATTTCTTGAGATGTCAAATTGTTATAAGTAACATGCTAGCTGTAGATGTTCTCTTTCTTTAAACAGTCATTTCTCTTCGCTTCTTCAATCACTCTAGAACTGGGGATTCTGAAGTCTCAATTCAAAGACTACAAAATCAAATGCTGCTGAAATTATTGATTTTTTGGTTGCTAGTAGATAGAAATCAATTATGACAAAGCCAAACACAAAACAAATAGCCTATTAAGATTGAATGAAATAAGGCCTTAACTTCATATACAAAATCAGCAGCTTGTATTAATCTAATCGTTGCAAATAATTGATGCATGTTAAACACAGATTACCTTTTTTTTTTTTTTTTTGTTTCTGTTGACGATGGAATATGCTTATTTCAATCGAAATCGCTAAATGATGACATAACAAAATGGTTCGAAACAAAATATTTAACTTTACTCCTTCACTAGTAGGAAGGGAGAGATCAGCCTGTTTTCAATTCATAACAAATAATTGATGTAGAAACACAGATTAACGAATTAATAACAATACCACTCAATATAATTTAATGTCTGATGATAGAATACATTTATTCAACTAAAATAGTATCTCAAAACACTTATTAATTACACTGAATTATCTAATATATCACATGTTAATATATAATAATGTTGAATTATAGACAACTAGTTTTATTGTGTTAAAGGAAAGAGAGGAATACACCCAAATTAACATTCCATAATTAGTTATAATTACCATCACAAACATACGAGAACATACTTTTCATTTAAATTGGCAATTACGAGTGAGAATTACAAAAATACCCACCAAAACAAAAACCCTAACCCCATCAACCATCAACAACCTCTTCTTGACAGCAAGACTTGTATACAACACAAGTGCAACAAATCAACCACCAAACCCATAAAGAGTCCTACCCTGCCTCTTGAGGGCGTAGACGACATCCATAGCCGTGACAGTCTTCCTCCTGGCATGCTCGGTGTAAGTGACAGCATCACGAATCACATTCTCCAAGAATATCTTCAACACCCCACGTGTCTCCTCATAAATCAACCCACTTATACGCTTCACTCCTCCTCTACGAGCCAGACGCCTGATGGCGGGCTTCGTGATCCCCTGGATGTTATCACGGAGGACCTTGCGGTGGCGCTTGGCCCCTCCCTTTCCCAGTCCCTTGCCTCCCTTTCCACGCCCTGACATTTTTTTTTTGTTCTAGTTGCGTGTTGTTTTGTTTTGCTTGTGTGAGAGAGGTGGACAGGTAGCGATGCCCTTTTATAGCGAAAATTTCGGTGTTGGATCTGTGATTGTTGTTTTGGATCGACGGTGGAGATTTATTTGCAAATGACGAGGATCCGTGACGTGGATGGGTTTATGAGCGGGTTAATTGGCTTTCAGTGATTTTGGATTTTTTTGAGTGCAAACGGCACGGGATTATTTGCCGCCCCTTTTTTTATTTTGTGAATTTAAAGTGTAAAGCCCCGGATCCTGGCATGAACCCGAAAGCCCAGATGCACAGGGTAATATTTAGTGATATAGCCTGATACAGGCGTTCAAATTGAATGGGCCTGAAGTTCATGCAATTCTGAATATTAATTAGTTTTTTTCGGCTATACTTTTTTGGGTCTTATTTAGGGTATCATATCACTTGTAAAAACAAATAAAACAAAGTGTTAACGATCTTAAGTATTAAATAGTATAATTGAATCATTTTCTATCGACTTAAGTTTTTTATTCTGGTGGTAGCTAAAATAGTATCAAAGATTAAAAGTTTATAATTTAAACTCTCTATTCCCTCTTTATTTAAAAATCTTCTCGTTATACATATTATAAGGTAAAGGATGTTTAGTATGTGTCCGTCATCTGTTATTTGTCCACGTTATACGTGAGGGGATGTGTTAGCGTATCATAATCTTAAGTTTTAAATACTATAATCGAAAGTTTTTCTATCAGTTTAAATTTTTAGATTTGATAGTAACTAATAACATGTATGTTTTTTTTAAAAAAAAAAAATAAATAAATTCACTTCAAAATGAAAAAACAAATAACGTAAGTATTAAAATGGTGTGAGTGAGTGATACAACTTTAAATTACTATAGGCATTTTAATTGACACTAAAATTAATGCAGCTCCCTAATTCTTGAAAATAAAATTTATTAATTTTTACTCTATTTTACTGTTTTTGTTTATAATTTTGGGGAAGAAAATCCTCACAAATAGCTTTTAGTAATTATTAGTTAAGATTCACAAGTTACTTGACATAAAGTTCAAGTACACCCTACGCTTTATCGCAAAGTAAGGTTGTGGTTTAAGTAACGATGTCTACAATGTAAACAATATTGGTATGGTTCATTTATGTATAAACAAATTATACTTAAGTCTCTTAAATGGTAATTTTTCTACTTCAGTATTGCGTTTTAGATAATTCTTTAGAATCCTAATCTCAGATGTCTCTACTGTTATAATAGTTATTTATAATATCAAAAAAATAAAATTGCTAGCTAAGATGTATAATAAACTTCCTAATTGAAATAAAGAATGCTGCTTTTATTCTAATTGGATTGGATTTGTCATTCGTGTTTCTTAATTCAAGTTAAGCATGCTATTGAGTCTTGACCAGCTCACCTTTCCTTGCAAGCTGTCTACTATCGATGAAAGAATAGCCACCATAATGCGCGTACTCTTCTGTCACAAGTGAAAACTAACTACTGCACATACTCTCATTATTCTTTGTGTGTGTGTGGGCAGCAATTTTTTTTTAATGATTATAATTATCTCTCCTTTATAAAAATAAATATTTAATCTTGTCAACTTCTAACAAATCTCGTGCCATTTTTGCTTTTGGAGGAATGTCATGCCATTGTTAGCTTAAATAAATATTCAAACAATATAAATAATATTTTTGTAATTCCTACCTTGTTTTAGAAAAGAAAATCTCATGCTGCCATTAAGTGACGTAAGTTACAGAAGCTCACTGAAATAATCCTGCTGTGTGCGCTGCTGGCAGGTTGCATCTAACAGCTTGGTCGCGAGTATGCTCTGGATTAATCCAACAAATTGTACTGTTGGTTGCATCCAATGACATGAGTCGTGCTCACGCTCTTCCTTTTTACTCTCTCAAACCTTTGAATGTTCTCATCGTGTATCTACCATTCTATCATCGATGAAAATCAACTCCTACATGTACTCTTAACTCTTATTGTGGATATTTATTTTTACGATAGTAATTATCTTTCACTTATAAAACTAAATATTCAAACTGTACAAATAATATTTAATCTTATCAAATTCTACCGAATCTCATGCCATTGTTAGCTTTTTAAAAAAAAAAACTCCTATCTTGTTAGTACCAGTGAAAACCAACACAGCTACTGATTTTGAGAACGACAGGTAAACAATATACAGCTGATAATGAATTGTGATATTGAGAATGGTCCAATCAGCAGGTCTCAAAAAGATAGGGTTACTGTAAAACATATCTGGACTCAGCCAGAGCACTGCTTGTCGTGGCACCATATGAAACTCTACTTATTTGATGCTTATATGAATAGCGGCTAGTGAAGCAATGTAGGGAAATGGCATTCCTAATAAAAACAAGGATTTGGCACAAGCAGCAGCAAGATTTACTGGAAATGCACAACACCATTCAACTACAAGCATTCAAACTAGTAGGTGTGGTCCTTCTAATCACTTCTTTTGTTACAATTTGTTTTTTTTTCAATTTCTTCTTTGCTAGCATCCATTTAAAATGCAAAACATAAGAGTGATAGCACATGAAACAACCCAACAATTATAAAACGAACAAACACACCACCAACAACCTTCACTTAATATCATCATTAATTCTTTGCAACAATATCATATAATCAACAAACTTGCAATTCAAATCATGAATTGCAATTTACAAACACCCCACCTACTAATTTTTTCCCCCAAACACTAAACAAAACACCACATAAGAGTCGATGAAAGCAAGACTTCTCTACAACCAAAATCAACCACCAAAACCATAGAGAGTTCTGCCCTGCCTCTTGAGCGCATAAACCACATCCATTGCCGTGACAGTCTTCCTCCTAGCATGCTCAGTGTACGTGACAGCATCACGAATCACGTTCTCCAAGAATATCTTCAACACCCCACGTGTCTCCTCGTAAATCAACCCACTTATACGCTTCACTCCACCTCTACGAGCCAGACGCCTGATGGCGGGCTTCGTGATCCCCTGGATGTTATCACGCAGAACCTTGCGGTGGCGCTTGGCTCCTCCCTTCCCCAACCCCTTGCCTCCCTTTCCACGCCCTGACATATTTTGACACTGAGAGTGAGTTAGTCTGCACTGTGGAGGAGTATTTATAGAGGAGTTTTTGAGGATGGTTTTAGGGAGTTTGGATGGACGGTGGAGATTGTGGGGTTTAGGATTGACGAGGATTGCTGACGTGGATGGTTTTAGTTAGCGGGAGTAGGCGGGTTTTTTAGACCTTTGGTTTTGGGTTTTGTGTTTTGTTTATTTTTGGTACATTTTGACTTTTCGAGTGGGAAAAAACGGGGCGGGATTCGTTTGTTTGCCACTCTTTGTTTTGTTTAGTTGATGGATTCGAGTGGAAGACCCAGATCCGCAGCTGACATCGAGTTTTATGGAGAATAAGGTAAACGATAGGGGGAAATGATAATATTCTTTCAGATTATATTGATAATATTGATATAAATAAAATGCATTGATATTTTTCACAAATTATATTAAATAATAACAGTTCTACTTCTCTCATTTTACGAAGAATCCTTTTTTAGGACCAAATGGATATTGATTTTCTTCAATGACATGACACAGGACAATCAAATTGCCCATGACAAATTGTAGGTCACTCTTTATCACAATCATCCGATCCGACTTAAGACCTATTCACTTTTCGGTACATCACATGTTTGACAATAGGAGATTGACTTAGTGGGATAGTATTATTAGACATATCAACCTATATTCCAACTTATATTACGATTTTAATATATATCTTAATTAATTAAATAATCATCGATTAAATGAATATATATAACTATTCAGTTATTGTATTGATTGGTATGCAAGTGTGATACGAAAAATGAGATATCTAGTGTTGTCCCATAATTAAGAAAGTTAATAACGTTAAAGAGTTGATGTACTACTTTTTTAGTGAAAAAAAAATACTTGGCGCATAAAAGAAATTTATTTTATAGATAAATTATAACGCATAACTTGTATGTTTCAAGTTGTTGTTTGAAGGTAGTAGAAATAATATTAACCGAAAATTTCTCAATTGTAACACCAAAACTGTAGCTTGAAAGTAGTAGAAAAAATAATAACCAAATATATTTCAAATATAACACCACATAACAAAATATGAACCAGGTTTGGTGAGTATCCATGACCGGAATTTTGTAAAATACACAGTACACAGCCACACAATGAGAACCATATGCATTGTTAATGTGTTTTGAAATACATTCATCGTATGATCGAGATCGTTTCTTATTTATTTTATAATGAAAAGTCAATGATATTAATATATTTATTTTTATTATAATTTTACAATATAAAAATTTTAATTTTAAGTTATAAAATTATTATTAAAATAAGAGTATTCCTGACATTTTTATTATAAAATAAGTAAACACTTGCAATTCCAAAGAAAACCTTACCATTACTCCCATTCATAAGAAGGGAAAGAATTTTGGTCCAAACTAACGACGTCGTTTCAGTGCCGCTTAAACCCTACAAACCCTTCACAGAACCCATAGAAAGGTACTGTCTCTCTCTCACACACACTGAATCAACATGGGGTTCTTCGACCTCAACTTACCATACCTCGAATCCTCACCGTCCGATCACAAAACCACACGTGTCAAGATCGTAATAAAGGCAATGGAGCTCGGCTACACCGGAATCGCCTACAACCGGACCATGAAGGGCGTCATGTCCGACCGCGACCGCTGCTCCATCCCTCTCCTCACTCTCTCCTCCCTCCTCAAAATCGCCCCTTCCCTCTCCTCCTCCATCGCCTTCCGCCGAGACCTCCTCCGCCTTCCCCGCTCCTCCCCCTTCCGCCAGTACACTCGCCTTACCGTCTGCGCCGACTCCGTCGCTCAGTGCCAAGTCTTGAACGCCGGTAATCCAATCCTCAAAACCTACGATCTCATCGCTGTCAAGCCGCTGAATCAGACCGCGTTCGATCACGCGTGCGAGAAAGCCGAGGTCCGCCAAATTACTCGTCAATTAAGATCAATTCGATATATAATTCAGATAAATTTGTTATTGATATTATTTGTTTTGAAATGTTACAGGTGGATATAATTTCGATTGATTTCGCAGAGAAAGTGCCGTTTAGATTGAAAATGCCGATGGTTAAAGCTGCAGCTGAGGTTTTTATTTTTTAATTTTTAAAATTTCCCCCTCTTTTTCGTGTATGCATTTGCGCATTTTATTATAAGGTCTGTGTTATTTTGATGCACAGCGTGGAGTTTGTTTCGAAATCACGTACTCGGATCTTATCATTGATCTTCAAGCAAGGAGACAAATGATATCCAGTGCCAAGGTGTGTAATAGATTTTCGTGTTAGATTTTATGTGGAAGCCTTCTTTTTTTATATGTTAATGAAATTGCTAGCTCGTGTTATATGAATTCGTTTATAAGATTGGCTAGCAATATGAACGGTGGACCGGAATGTTTAGATGATGGTTTATAATTTAATGACTGTAGTTTGCTTAGTGTCTTGGTAGGGTTGAATGACTTTTAATGTTAGACTGTTAAATGGGTTTCTAATAGTGGGTACAATGAAGGAAATTCTGAATTTTCAGTTTTGTACCATACATTATTCCAAGGATAGATTTTACTTCATGATGCATGCTATGTAGTACAAATGTAGTTTATAGAACTATGGTAAATGTCAACCAAGATCATCAAGTACTAATTGATCATGTCAAGTTTTTATAGGTAATAATGAAATGCTTTTTGTTGATTTAAATTTTATTTTAAAATATTGATTTTAATAGTTTCTTTCCTTGATACTTTAGCTTCCATCCGGAAGCTATTCACAACTTGTTAATTCGATACTTGCAATAATAGATTTCTCATGTTGGCTGCATTTTGATCTGAATATCTTTTTGATGCTGAATTTAAATAGTAAATTTTCTAATTGCTCTTTGGATTTGAAGAAATTGCTTTTGCTTTCTTTATGAGAGATTAGAAATAGTTGTCAGTGTCTTATAGGGTACAATTCGCTGATTATGCACTCAATTATTATTCTTATATATCATGTGGATATTTATAGATCTACCAACTTACAATCGGATCTATGAACTGTATACAGTTACTGGTGGATTGGACTGGAGGAAAGAATCTCATTTTATCAAGCGGTGCCCCTTCTGTCAATGAACTCAGAGGGCCTTATGATGTTGCAAATCTGTCATCCTTGCTTGGGCTCTCTATGGAACGGGCTAAAGCAGCTGTTTCCAAAAATTGTAGGTACGGCAACTTGCAAAAACCTTCCTTTTGCAAGACGTGAATAATATTTTTATGTTGGGTAGTTATTTATTCAAATGTCTTGCAGGACGCTTATAGCTAATTCTTTAAGGAAAAAAAACTTTTACAAGGAGACTATAAAAGTTGAAGCAATATCATCTGGCAAAAAAGTAGACTCCAAGGAGCCTTGGTCCAGGGACTGGCTTAATTGGGATCCCATCTCTAGCGGTGAAGGTGATTTGCAACTGGATGAAATGGAAAAGTCTTTTACTGCTTCCAGTAAAGTAACTGTGAAAGCTATTGACTTTGCTTCAGTTATTAGCAGCATGCCTGCACATGGTTTTCAAGTAAAGGACTTGATACCTAAAAATCCGGCTGTGTCTCAGTCATCAGATGACTGCGATAGGAATTTATCTGCGGTCGAGACAGTGCAGGTATCAATTGCAACCAATGATGTGTCAGACCATCTGAGTGAGCCCAATTTACTTCCCGAAGCAGTCGATATTTCACTATATAATGCTCCATCAAACTGTACACAGATGATAGATTTACTGAGTCATTTCCCGGGAACCGTAAGTAATACTGAGGATATTGGAACTTGTACGACAATCACTGAGAAGGAATTGAAGAATCCAGATGTATCAGATGATCTTGCTGTGATTGAAACAGAGCGGCACAAGTATTTACAAAATTGTATTGCTAATTGTGAAACAGAAATCTTATCCAAAGAAATCATGAACTGTCAGACGTTGTCTAGGGATGTTGAGTTGGATGTTGTTGGTAATGCAGTTGGCACTCCACCTGATACAATTGATTTTCATCCTAGTCAGAATGAAGAATCTAAGACTTCAAAAAATTCTGATGCAGATATAGGTGCACAAACTGTTGTGATAAACAAAGTTACAATGGAGATAGATGTAAAAGATCAAGAAGATACATCCTTGGCCTTGGACAATTTGGCTATGCAAGCAAATATGACCGAAAGAGAACGTGTCAATGAACCCATGGATGACCATGTTGTCTCTGATCAAAGTCTGTCACAGGAGTCTTATAATGAGATGAAAGTTAATGATGGCTCTTCAGTTGCAAATCATGAAACCCAAAAGGAGGTGATGATGGAAGCAGAACAAGGGCCCAAAATGCAATTGATGGATCCTGGAGATAATCGGATTGTTGCTGTTCAGATTCCTATTGTGGAATCTTACGATGAGATGAAAGCTAAAGATGACTCTTCTTCTGTTGCAAATCATGATACCGAAGAAGAAGTCGCAGCGGAAGAGCAGAGGCATGGAGAACAATTCGGGGAACCTGGAGATGTTATTGTCACTGATCAAAACCTGTTTCTGGATACTCATAATGAGAGCAGAACCAAAGGTGACTGTTCTGTTGGAAACTGTGAGGACCCAGAAGATGTGAAAATGGAAGAGAAAATGCATGAAGAAGTTGATCATGAAACTGATCATCTGGCACCGGTTCAATGCATATCAGGTACCCCGTTAATTAGAGATTGACATGTTTTTTAGCAAGAACATTAAACTCCGTCGCTTTTTGATCAAATTTATTAAGCATCATGATGTGGAAGTTTGTTTTTCTTTTTTTGTTAATTTTGCATTAGTTCATGCTATCAGGACAGTTCCTCTTGTTCCCCAAACCAGGGCTCAACTTATTAGCAATTTTATTTGTATTGAAATGTCTCTCCTATTTTCTTGTTTCTTGTTCAACTTCCTTGCATTCCTTTTGTGGACTATGGTTACCGAAAAAAATGAAAGCGGACTCCTATATCACAAGACTTGATGTTCTTCATGAATCTTCCTGACAAGGGGATGATTAGTTCACTTGTTTCTTCATTGAATCATTTATGTTTAATGATTTCATCCCTGACACTATCAGTGAAAATTTGAGCTATCTTTCCAGTTGATTCGATAGAATCTAGATCATGTTCGACTGTTACTTTTTCCTGCTTCAAACCAGCTGCCTTTGCATTATTGCACTCCGCTGCTTGAATTTATATGCATGACTCTTTCATGTTTGTTGAATGCAGGAAAAATCAGAGCAAAGCCAAAAATGCCCCATCGGGCTCCTTTGTTTCCTTTAAAGCGGTTGCTGAGTCTTGTATCTTTCAAGAGGAAAGCTCGCAAATTCAAACACAGAATCAACAAGGTATAACTTGTAAGAATCTTCTACTAAATAATTTTTTAAGATTGATCGGCTCATGTAAAATCCTCAGAGTGTCGTATAGATTATAGAACTTGTTTCCTAAGTGTACAATGGCATACCTTTCACATTGAAGGGTAATGAAATTTTGCCTACACACCTCATTAATCAATCTATCAAATTTCACAAACATTATTTTCTCTCCAACTCAGGAAGTGATACCTGTTCTCTTTATCCCAAAGTTGAACTTAAAATTCATTGATCTATTACCTAAAGGAAGTTTATTGTAATTAGAAATTGTGATCTCTATTATATAAAAAATTTAGATCGTAGGTCTGTAGTGACTGATCCCGAGAAATGAAGTGGCAAGAAGGGAGATTTAAAATAGGCAATATATGCTCACCCCTTAGGGTCTTATTTCATAGTATAAAATAAGAACATGAATGGCCCTACACGAAATACTGCTTCTCATGTGCTAATCTTATGTTTTATCAAAAGCCTATGTTGTTTTTCTAAAAGTGATGTTATTATGATGGCGACAAAGGGGATCATCCTGATGTCATTTTGTTTATTTTTGTTTGATTGTTGAATGAACCAACTTACCAACATTATCAATGGCTTCTCCAAATTACTAGGGTTTGCATAGGATTTCGGCTCTTTGTCTAGCAATCTAGCCCTCGTACAAAGCTACTTTTCCATTTGTATTTGTTGCAAAACATCCATATATGGGTTCCCATTTACATGTTTGAAATTCAGGGATTGGATTAATTTTGTCAAAAGTGGTTCCATGAAAATTTTTTATTATTTGGGTTAATGTCATATTTGAATGGTTTAGAATTTTGTGGAAAACCTTTCTAAAATTCCGAAAATTTGTTAAAAAACATTTCATCGAACTCATTCAAATATTCAGTTAAACTTATTCGAAATCGCGTCCATAATGAATTGAGAAACAATACAGGTTTGTTTAGCTCTAAAATAGAGAAGAAGGTCAATATCAAGCCATAAAAGATTGTGTAATTCAAACTACATGTGTACTTGGTAATTCCAACTACATGTGTGTCAAATTCCATGCTTTTTATCCATTCAATTAAAAACTGTCACACAGTAACTTTTCAAATTTTATTATATTTTCATCCAATCACATTTAATTTTTTCTATCATATGGTGTGTTTTGATTTAGTAATAAGTATGATGTTTCCGACTATGTTTTAAATAATGTGAACATAATCCTTCCACCACTAAACTAACCTCTACTTGGCTATTCTCTTGCCTTTTGACAAGTCCAAAATTTATAAAATTAACCAAACATAAATGATTAGGAGGCAAAAAAAGGAGAGAAATGATAAGAGACAAAAATGGAATTGTCATTCATGTTGGACATAGACAAAAGAAAAAGAGAGAACTCGTGTGCTTGAAGGCGATAGTGGGGGAGAAGAGAAGCCCACGGCAGCCGACAAAAAGATCACAATCGGCCGCCCTTCCCACCCCTAGGGGGCTGCCTGAAGAGCCACATAGCCTTCCACTTAAACAATTTAAAGTTAAAGATTCAGATTCTATTTTTGCTTCCTTTTATTCTCTTGTTCTTATAATTGATTATCACATTGTATATAGTAGTTCTATCTTTTCATCATTAAGTAACATGAACATGAGAGCAGCCTTATGATTTTAACAAAAAGAGTTTTGAGTTTTAATATATTGGTTTCTACTTTTTAAGATGAGATATAGGTGGTTGGGCTTGTAAAAGCCGAACAATTACTTTTACCTATCTTTTTAGCCTATCTTCACATCGATGGTGGAAAAATTGTTTTTTTTTTTTTTTTTAAACCTATCTTCACCGTCTGTAAAGGGATCTTTCCTTTTCTTTTTTCAAAATAGAAATAAATATAAAACTGTAAACAATCTTTGAGAAATTTAGATAATCTAATTGTAAATGGATTAGGGAAGCATCCTTGAAAATTTTCACAAGCCACCTCCAAAACAGAAACCTTTGGTTAAAAAACATAAACTTAATTCTTAATTCATATGAATCTAATTGCATTCATGTCATTAGGTCAATGGTTATTATCTTGATAACACCAGCTCTCAGTTGACTTGGTGTATACTTCACTTTCAATCTTAGTGAGGTTTGAATTTCATCTTATTCATAAATTACTAGTGTTTAGAGACTTTTCATTTGTAATAATGAGAATGATTATCTGGACTACATTGTTAGTAGAATAGTGATTGTAATTGATGTTAGCCCTCAAAATCATAATTAAAATTTTAATATATGGTCAAAAAACAATGAAGTTTGTCTAACTTGAGAAATTCATACGAAACATCATAAGAGTTCAATAAGATTTAGCTAAATGAAAAACTATATGCTATAAAACAATAATAACTGAAACCAGTTTAATAGACAAGACAAAAATAACCAAAACTAGACATACTCTTTCTTTCCTTCAATCTTCGTTTTTGATTTTAGTCTACGTATTATGATCATAGAAAGATACATTGAGTACTAGACGATCTGCAGAAAATCTAATGAAAATCTATATGATATTTAGGTACATACATAGTCATGGTGGGCATGAATTGATGGCCAATGAGGCAGCAGATTCTACCGTAAAAACGTTAAAAAAAAGGAATCGTGTGAGGTATCCACCCGAATCTGTTCCTTGAATCCTTTTGATTTTTGGTGGAAGAAGTGATTATTAGAATGAAAAATGAGAATTCTTCCGCTGCATAGTTTGGTCTCCCTCAATGTCTTATAATTTAAAAAGTTAAACGAATAAATTAATTTTATCTATTATATTTAAATTAAATATGAGAAAATTTATTTTAGAAGAGAATGCAATGAATGATTTAATTAGTTCGTTCAAACTTTTTAAATTTAAAAGATATTGATAGTAAATTACTTTATATTTATAATATTTTTATAATTATGTATATTTGATTTTTAAAAGTAAGAACCAACTAATTAAATTCATCAATTGTATTTGAATTAAATAGGAGAAAAAATTTATTTTATGTGAGAGAATGTAATTGATGAATTTGATTGATTGATCCTTATATATTAAAATTAGATATATCTTATTATAAAAATTATATATATATATTGATTCATTGTAATTATACACTTGTTCATGTAATGATTCATTGAATTCACGTTTCCTACACGGAACTGCTTCCAGCTCAAAAGAAAGCAAAGTTTCTCTTTGCTAAATACTGCATTAATGAGTTTGAAAATTGTTGATTTGTTTACTAAAATTTTGTCTGTTCATGAGGTTCCACTTTTCAATGAGTGGATTTAATATTATATTACATTTAAAAGATCCCTTCAACTATATTAATTAGTAGGATAGAGAATCGAAGACTTTTAATACAACAACAAAACTTCTTACCAACTAAATCAGTGAATAATTAAGAAGAATCGATAACAGTAATCCTTCCGATATCATCTCTCATTTGAAAGTGTCAACATAGGCAAAATTTATGATTCCCTGGAACAAAAGCAAGAATTTGACCTTCCCCAATTACCCAACTCCTATAAATAACTTATGGGGCGTTAAATTCATCAATTGGACTTTTTACTTGTTCTGCTGCCCTAGATTCTCTTGCAATATGACTTTTATAGATCCATCACTTTCATGGTCCCGGTTACAGTTAACCTAACCATATTTCCAGTTACGTTCCTCGTCGGATAACGCTTTTGACCTCATTTTTGCATAGTTATTCATAAAATCTTCTCGAACCTACTCTACAATACAGTTTGATGAAGAAGTTTCTCAAGATTTTTATGAGATTAGTACATCATGAAGGTTTTTCCAAACCATTTATATTTCTTTCTATGTACTGTGGAAGGGATTGAATTTGCCTTGACTATATTGCACTGTTTAACAAACTGGTCCAGTGTAATTATTAGCAAGTAGGACCACCTCTATTTGAATATTGAAATAATTACCTCAAATCCCTAAAATTAATGGAAACATTTTATAAAATTTAAAACCCTTACAAGTTCACATTGTCATAGTAATAATAATGCAATCAACTATATTTACATCTCCTAGTTTTAAGCTAAAGAACACTTAAATTTGCATCATAGTAATAAAAGAGAAAACTAACAATAAGCACTCTAAAACTGCCACACTATGAAACTAAAAATAGTTCAACCAAAGACATACTAATTTCTTTAATACATATTAAGAAAGTAGATTTGTCGCGACCGATTCAAGATAATTGATCCAATTCTCATCATCTTCATCCTCTTCCTCCCCAACAATGTGGTTCCATTGAACTTGAGGATTCTTCTCGAGTTCATCATTTCTCGCAAACCGCCCTCTTATACGCGGCCTGCTGTCTGCCAATGTTTTCCTACATGCATACTGCATTCAAAGTGAAAATTGTAACAGACGATATAATTCTTAGAAAAAAGTTGGTTGTTTACAAATGTTTAGAAGCTATCTATATATACACACACACATATGCACTCTGTTTGGAGCTGGTAACTCTCATTGTCTATTAAACTATAATTTTGGAATTCAATCCAATATCTTGAAACCTATAATTTATGGCAGTTGAAGGAAGAAGGACAGGAAACCCATCAAATAATGTATCATCAATTTGAAAGGAATCTTCATCATAGTAACTATTATAAGTTTTCGATTTGTTCCACTTCAAAAGCTGAGAGAGAAATCAATCAATCAATCATCAGTCAAAATGTAATGCAGATTACAAAAGATAAAAGTGAAAAACATATCTTTATATATATATATATACATACACATAATGGTTCAACTCCGTTTCTTGTTTTATGTTATGATTAAAAGTTCACGAATTTGGCATAGAAGCGATGGCCATCATTTCAACTACATTAATATGAGGCCTCACAAGTCACAACCAGTGTATATTTGACCATGTACAACCTCAAATTTCAAGCTTTGCTTGTCTTATTATATTTAGTGGGCTACTGCTTGTACTCACGAAGACAAAAAAGTTGGATATGATATGACACATAAAACAAATGCAGAGATTTTGTTTGTGCACGAGCAGCATCAAGAGAACGGCTGGTGTTTTTAATGGTATGCTACCAAAACACTTATAACACTCCCGTGGGGTCATCTTATAACACTCCTGTGGGGTCATCTTATAACACTCAACGCATCATTGTAAACCATTAATCAAAGTAATGATAATTATCACGGCAGTCCATTATGGATTTCGTGGCTAATACCACTTCGCTAACCACAAGTAATAACTAACGAGACATTAAATTTAAAACAAATGAGAATAAAAAACCTTAATTTTCTTGGTGAAGTTCCTCTGATTTCTCTTGCTTCTATATCTCTCAATCCTCTCCTTTTTCTCCTCTGGACTGTAACGACAAGCTCTGCTCATGCCTTCAATTATAATACTACTCTCACTTGCCAATGGACTCACTGACCTCTGGCCATTTTGCCCCTTATTAATCCTCTGCACCCACCATAACAGTAACAAATAAATCACTTCATAAATCAAAATCCACCACTAAAATCAATAAATAATAACTATTTTTATTTTTATTTTCTAAAAGAATAACAATAACAACTAATTTAACTGATAAAATCCTATACATTTCAAGATACATGCCGTATATATTATGATCAGAGTTTACATATAAATTAAAAAATGACTTTATAAACTAAACCCATCACTAAAATCAACAAATACTAATTAATTTAATTGCTAAATTTTTTTAAATTTCAGGATACATTATCTAAATTTACATGCAAATTTAAAAAAATGATTTTACAAACCACAACTATCATTAAAATCAATAAATATTAACTAGTTTAGCTGATAAAATCCTGTAAGTTTATAAGGATTCAAATTCAATACATACATACATATATGTATATATTGTTGTGATTAATAAAGCTTACATGCAAGTCACCGGTGCTAAAAACCCTCCTGACAGGGCTGCTGTCCATGTCAAGAAACTCGTTAAGGAAATGACAATGGAGCCCCTCATTGCTCTTCTGGAGAGAGTGGCTGCTGATGCTCCTTTGTATAATACTCGGCCGCGGAGTGGTGGTGGTGTCGTAAGTGGGAGAGTTATAGCTGCTACAACCACTGGTGCTGCCACTGCTATGACTCCGACTACTAGGAGCCATGTTCACCATGTCGAACTCGGCAGCGAGTTGGTGATCGGCTGGGCCGAGTAAATGTGACGGTAACGGTAGCGGTAATGGTAACGGCGGGGCAGCAGTTGAAGGGAAAACAACCGGAGTGATGACGTGGTCGAATGACGTGGAGTTGGAGGCGCAGTAGTAGTCAGATGAGGCGCGTGGAAAGGAGTACATGGCTGTGGGCGCGTGTTGAATTGGTGTTTTGAGAGTGAAGTGAAGGGATTTTTGAGTGAAGGTGAAAGGGAAGGGAGTGTATTTATCAACATACAAGGTTGAAGAAGAAAGAAGGGGAAGGTTTAATTGAAGAGCAGGTGCTGACGTGGACGATGACGTCATACGTTTTTAAGAAATTGAAGGGGTCGTTGACTTGTATTATCCATCTCATTTCAGTCAGTCCATCAGATTAGACATGACCTTCAATTTTTCATAGTCCACTTCCGCTTTTTTATTTTTCCTACTTCATTTTAAAATGGTTTTTTATATTGACCTATCAAATAATGTTTAGACGGTCTAAATATTTATTTTAATAAACTAATTATTATATTAAATAATAGCTTAGACAACGATATAGTGATAAGTTATACTGTCCGCTCATTTTTTCACCTTGAAAATATAGGTTCTACACTTGTTGGTTTTTCTCCACTGTGCTACGTGGGTTACATCTTTATTTAATGTGAATGACTTTTCAGGTCACATCTTAGAGTCATATTTTGACTAATCTGAGTTATTTTAGACTAAGTATTAATTATTAAAAAACAAAACATATATATATTAAATAATTGAAATTAGAATTATTTTAAAGATACTATATCGGCAGAGGAAGTTCAGTATGATGTAACAAGGGTCAACATATATTGCAGTTATAGGTAATATTAATTTCATGGAATATTACTTCTTTTTTGTAATAAAAATAAGAGAAAATTAATGAGAAAATAAGTGGAAGTGGGGAGGTTGGTGGGGCTGCAAAATTTTAATTACAATTGGATTTTGATAGAAAACACTCAATGCCACTTGTAGATTATTTTATTATTATTCACAAAATTGATTTACTGTGGAAGAAAATTAATGTAATGTTCTCTACAAGATCATATAGTTTTTTTTTTTTTTAATAAAATTATTTTATTGTCTATTAGAAATATCTTTTAAATTAGTTGAAATTTGCTAGAAATATCTTCTAAAATTGATCTAAAAACTCTCTCTTACAGAATTTGTTAAAACTTAACTTACTATAAAGGATTTTTATTTTTATTTATTACATATACTATTATACGAATAAATCCTTTTAAATAATAAAGGTTTTTTTTTTTTAATTTTTTATTTATTACATATACTATTATACGAATAAATATACGATCGGACACTTTAGGTAGATTCACTAAGATACGGTCTTGCAAGGAGAGTTTTTAGAGCTGAAGAATAGATCCTAAAGGAAGGAAGATGACACCACATGTTGAAAGGAAAACTGACCACTATAATAATAATCGTGGTGAGTCGACCTTAACATATTAGTGCACCATAATGCACTGAGGCGTTGGGGTTTTGCTTGATATAAAGGATTTTTTGACACAATTACAGCACGTGAAATTGTAGAAACGTATGAAACTACTATACAGAAAAGGCCAAGGAATTAGAAGTTATTTTATAACAAATATCGAGTATTTACTTAAAGACACAAATAAATTAAATAGATTTTACTTCAAAAAAACAATAATAAATTAAATAGATTTTTGAACATAAAGTATAAATAATACTAAGAATAACAAATGATTAGGATTTTTTAAAATTTATTATAAATTTGATAATCAAGAAGAAGTAATTAAAAATTGGAATCAAACATTCATGTGGTGAAAAAAGTTCCACTATACATAAAAGTGTCCTGAACTTGGTATTAATTAATTAAGTAATGAAAGCACAGTTATTTTAAGTTAGTTGATTATTAAGTGATTGTCTTTAGAGGGTGACAATCCCATTAATTATCAGACAAAAAAGAAAGAGATTCTCATCAGAATCTGAACTAGGGGAGACAAGGCCTGCAGTGAGAAACCATTTTTTTAATTCCCTTCAATCATTTTGTGAAACCAAAATTGAGAATTGTTCACAAGTAAATTCAGTTAAACAAAGAAGAAGCAAGAGAAAAAAAAATGAAAAAAAAGAAACAATTAAAAGCGCTTTCTAATGTGGTCCTATACTCATATGTGTTCCTGCTTAAATTATTGTTTCCAAAAGGATATAAAAAATCATGCCCAACTTGCAATTTGCAAGTTAAAAATGAAGAGACCCCACCACTTTATGCTCACTCAGTTCCACAATAGAGTTGAGAGAAAGAATGAAAGAAATGATAATTTAACACAAACCCATGTGAGCAGCATATTGTTTTTCAATCATTTTTAATAGGGGTAGGGATGATTATTTTATGATAGACAGACATAATCATGCTTAGAATGAATTAATACTCTTCTTGTTAGGAAAGATTTAGGATTAGGATTTGAACCCATCAGCATAATCATAACTAGTTTCCTGTTTTGGATCCCTGTTCATACTATTTATTACAACTACTTTCATTTTGTCACATTTGTGACCTGATTAAGATCTTAATTTTATAGTAATCACTTCTAAATTCCCTTTTAATCCTACTTGCAAACTCAAATTGCTTATGTAATTGGTCACACAATGTACAAACACTTGGAATACAATATACATAATGACAATTTTTTTAAGTAACAAATTCGATAATACATAAGGTAACAAGACACTTGTACATCATGGAAAAGGAATGCGATGTACTTAATAAAATAACAAATCTGATGGTAGTTTTGCTCACGATCCTCACTAAACAAACAAAATTGTAAGATCCTACTTATTGATTTTTATTAAATTACTTTTAAATGCATTCTCAATTAGCATATATAAGGCGGAAAAAAAAGAAAAAGGAAAGGTAATCGTATACCTTTTAGTTTTTAATTCTCATGTGTTTGGTTATAGATTCAGATGGCCACATAGTTCTCAATAAATTCATGGAAAAATTAAACCTTTGTTGTAGTTATTCCTGAACACTTTGGTCCCGGCAGGTTCTCTGCTGAATTGGGAGAGTGAATTGCCTTAATAGAAGACTTGCTATTGGCTCAAAAAATGAACGTCTCGATTGCAGTTGCTGAACTAGATGCTAGCTAGGAACATTGTTGAGGATATTTATTCTAGAGCTCTCTCTAATAATGTAGCAAGTTTTTTATTGGCATGTAAAGTTATAGAACATGGTCAGTGTCAAACAATCTCCTGTAAAAGGAATAGTGTGGCTCATAGATTGGTACCCCTCTCTCTCCACTCAAGGAGATTTGCATTGGAAGGATTTTAACCTCCATTGTATCTTTTCTGATTTTTGTTAATAAATTTCTGTTTAGTTAAAAAAAAAAAATGATAAGGTCTATAAATTACACTGAATTCTATAATATGGACCATGCATATCATAGAACAATGAACGCCACAAACATGTTGCAAGACCTTTCAACTTCTGCAAAACTTTCTGACTCGATATGTTCACCAACAATTGAAAACCAACCTTGGCCATACATGAATTCCATCTCTTGACTCAAGATTTCCCATGATGATGAGGCATTCACATGCATTTTGAAAAAATCACTAGAACCTTGATGGATAGCTTGCTAGCTAGCTAGAAAGCATCTATGTGAGACTCCATTAATCACCATGAAAAATAAGTTATCTTGTGGGGGACCTTAACAGCATCTTCTGATCAGTAGGTCCCTTAGAATCATCTACATCACTTCAAAAAGAAGTATCTCCTCTCTGTCTATCTCATATGGGGAAGATATGTAGTACAGAGAATTGATCGCTAGGGAGACTTTTTATACACAATATATCGCAAAGTAACTAAGAGGACTCGAACGTTTCGGTTCTTGGTTGGTGATAGACCAAGGTTGAGGCCAAAGCCAACCAGTGAAGAACCAGACTGTGTACATGTTGTTGCTACACTTCCACTTTGGCATCAACGAGATTTATGGCCATTATATGTAGTCAAAAGAGAGAGAGCAATCTTGAGAGTGCATTTTTTTTGTGGTGTCATAGTATTTGGGCATCGTACCCACGTAATGTTAATAGTGATCAAATTGATGTCCTTGTCCCCTCTCGCCACATGATTTTTCTTCTGCATACATGATTACTTTATGTAATAAGAGCAATTAATGTTGTATACTTTCACACTCAAGTGCACTTACATGGAGACACACATATAAAGCTTGGATAACTATTTAATTCATACGGTCGATAATTACTTAAATAAAAATTTAAATCGTTGATCAATATTATCAATCAAATACAAAAATTTTGAAATATATATTAATATATAAAACGAAATTTGTTTATGTTTTATGAATTATAGTTTGATTGAAATAGTGCTACAAATGTGCAAAGCAGGGGTGCTGCAGTGCATGGTAAAACAACCTCTCGCCCAAGCCTTGACTTTAGAGTGTTGGGTTTAAGTGTGCCTCACTCAAGGAGTAGAGAATCGAACCATGTTTCAGGGTCCTATTTCAATTAGTCTCAACAACGCTCTGATCTGATGTAAATAATTAAAAAAAATAGTACTACAAATTATAATCTTTTCATAAATATTCTCTTATAAGAAAAGATTTTGAAAATTTTAAAAGCACTATTGATGGATGTTAAGAAAGACTTTTGTCAAATTTAATTTAATTTTTTTTGGAGCAGTCAAGCTTTAAATTTTAAAAGGAATTATTAATAAATTTTTAAGATTATGTATTCAGAATCAAGACTTGTAATTAAAACAGTATCGAAGCCATTTTCTTAAAATAAGGGTTAGTAATTTTTTGATACAAATTAAAATTACTCAATCACTTTTAGTTTTTAGCAATTTTGTTTTTTAATGGAATTTTATTTTTTCATAGGGTATATTTTGAAGTCTTAAACGAATTGCACTATAAAAGTTAAACCTTTTATAATCTTAAGAAAAGAATTTTGAATATTTTTTTCCCAAACTTTTCCCAATTTTTTTTCCCCTTCTTTTATATATCTCAATAAAACAAAATAAAGGCATATATTATTGATTTGAAAATTCTTCTAGCTAGGCTACAAAGAATAATGCATGCCTATATATGTCCCATATCCAATGGCAATGATGGTCTATGCAGAGTAGAAGAACATGGAAAACTGAAGGTGGGGTTTTTTCAGTTGAAAAGGTAATCATCTTGAAACAATTATAAACTAAAAATAAAATAAAATAATATGCAAAAATAATTGCAATTGGCTGTGACCCAACAAAACCTATATAGTCTCCTGGGCCTTGTCGAATGGGGTCAACTAAGCAGCAACAGTTTTCTCCACTAGACTGAGTGATTCTGTGACCATGTGGTTAATGTGATATCAACCTCAACCTAGCCCCATACCGATGTGAAATGTGCCAACATATAAAAACATTTTTATAAAATCAACAACAAGAAGAATATTAAAATTCAAAAAAAAAAGGAAAAAAAAAGAATATTTTCCTGTAAGTGGCTTTCCATTTGTGGTGAAATGTTTAGTACTTGAAAGCTTTGATATTCCCCTATATTTGGATAGTCAACGGGGAAGAGAAGTTTCTTCAATGGTTGTATCATATATCTACTACTTTCAGGTAGTTAAGTGTCACTACTATCTCTATATTCTCTGCTTCTAATTACAATTGAAAGAGGTTTTTGCTTTTCAAAAATGTTTGATTAAGTGTTGTGACTTGTGGTGTGATTGATGTATTTTTTGGCTAAGTAGTTTGATGGTCTATAACTAGGTTTTGCAGAATTTCATGGACTACAATGATGTGCAAAATGGGGTCTATGAACCGACTTATTGGATTGAGATGACTGGTGCTTTAACTTTAATATGTGATTGAAAATGATATAATTATTAAAACACGTTATGATCATGATGTAAACTTCAATTTTTTTTATTATTAAAAGTTGATCAGAACTGTCATGAGTTTGCTTTTAGTTTATGATTATTGACAATATATATTACGAATTTGTTAGTCTTTGTTAGGAATGATTTTTGTTATCATTATTCTCGTTTAGGAAATATATTGATCCATTGTTCGACATCTTCGGCTATTAATGCTGGTTTTGATCAAATTTGGATGGATTATTGCTCAATTTCTATTTCAACAATTGTAAGAACTGATCTTTTAGAATAAGATTTTCATTGATTTCATAAAAAAAAAAGAAATTAAAACATATATTATAAATGTTGTAAACTTTTTTGTGTATAATTTTTTATCAATATTAATCTATATGTTTTGGACAACTTTAATTATTGTTAATATCTATAAAATTTAGATTTCTCCTTTTGTTTCTCCTATTTTGTCCACGGTTTCAAGGTTTAATTAAATAAATATCCAATGTAGAAACTAGAGCTTTACATTTAATTGATCATTTCTCTATTTATTAATACAGATATTAAAGTCTCCTTAGTAGCGGAATTAGGAAGCAACTTAATTAATAACAATATAATATTAAAATATCTTCTTCTTAAAAAGATCTTATTAACCATTATATTATCTCTACCACTAGTATATGTAACAGATGAACCTAAGTTTTTACATCACAAAGCATTTGTAAGGTTTGCAATTGATGATGAGAAAAAGAACTCAATCTTTTTATACATATGAGAACTTTTTTACCCATCTAATTTTTTTTTTTTTAAAAAAAGTCTAAGAACACAACTACTTTCCTTTTATATAAATAAATAATTTATACAACAGCAATTAAAGTTAAACCATTCTAAGCAATCTAATACAAGATTTTACCGAGTGCAATAAGTTTAGTAAGCATTGCTTTATTTATTAAAAAATAATAATAATTCTACTTTTATAGGTCGAATTATGCCAATATTTGAAAAAATTATACCACCCATCATTTATATGCTTTGAGATATTTGACCTAGAAAACCTAGTTGAGGTATATCTAGTGCATCAATTAAATCTTGACTCTTGTAAAGTTCCCACATCAATAGCTAACTAGTCATATCAATTTCCCAAGAAATAACAAGCATTCAAGTTTTATCTCTAAACTTGATAGGGAAGTTTATCAGAGTAATTGATGGAGAAATAGGTATGGGGCAAATATAATTCCCCTTTTAAGATAAGGCATGGATACATCATATAACAAGCATTATAGTCATTTTCATGGGTTGCATTTTCATGCAAAAGTAGCAGAAAAGCAATAGAGAGAGCTCTCTAAGCAATAAATTTTTGCTGTGAGAATTAAGGTCAACTTTGAGTTTATTTTATTTTTGTAATAATTGATTAGGTTTCTAATATTGGAGTACCATGATCGGCATGGAAATTAATTATATATATATATATACACACACACACAAAGGCAGGTAAAATTGCATCGACCAAAAGACAAGACTTTTGCAGCTACGGGTCGCTGCACTTCCACTGTGTATTGAATGACTGATCTGATAGACATATATATCCTGGCCGGTGTTAAAGATCCTTTCGATTTGTAATCATCGTTTGCTAGTGATTGACATGCAATACAAAATAAGCTCGTATGTTCAAAATAATTATATCATTGACCTTTTGATAGATATTTCATGGTAGTGATACTGTTGACCCTCAGTCGATGGTATATATTAGAGTTTATCTTTCATTGACCTTGTAACAAATGCTATCAGAGCTTACTCTCAGACTTTTGTTCATTTTGTGGGTTTTCACATTCACACTATGAGATTCCCCTCTGGGAGTAGAATTTGTTCAAAAATTAAAGTCGTTTGATCAATGAAAAACTATTGACAAGACATTAATTGAGTTGAAATGTAAAATGAAGATGTCATATCATACCTGATAAATCAGATCAAAATGTGCTCGACATCATTTATATATTTTATTTATTTTCTCTAGTTAATACTTTGAAGAGATTAATTGTCATCATCATTGGTTTTAAGCACCTAATTAATTAATCAATCATAATCGATTTATAGTACCTACGTTTCTATACTACATTAATCAGAAAAGACTCATTTTCGTCATGATTTGGTGCAAATAATTTTTCTTCTCGTTTTCATTAAATCCCTTCTTAATCGAAAAATTATATCGTCAAAGAAAATCAAACATGAGATTACTTTTAAATCTGAAACAGTCAATTGTAGGATAAATCTGTTTCCAGGCCTTCTTCTTGTTATCATCCGAGCCATAACATACACCAGAAGCCGTAAACTTTAATACAAAGCACTTATGGTATCCGAGTATGAATCATACAAGTATCATGGCCTTTCATGCATTTCATCACGAGCTATCCTGTCAAGCAATCCCGCGCAGATCGCCAGCAGCGGATTGGCCGAACCTGTAGCGTTGCCAGGCAGGTCGAACGAGGTTTCTTTTCCTGGAAGAAAGCAGACTCCTCTGTCTACCAGGTTCACGTTAAATTTCATGCACTAACTTTCCTGCCTCCTGGACTTGGTTGTTGGTTTATCAGAACCAGAGCGTTGGCTGCATTGAAGTCTCATAATGATAATAGCGATAAAACTGCAATGGTAGGGGTAATGGCATTGGATGGTTTGAAGCTTATGGTTTCATGACTGCAAATGCAGTTGATGTATGTTGCTATGTGGTTCTGTGTTTGTCATGAACTTTTTAATGGTGGATTTTGTGCTTGGTTTTTTGTTAAAAAAACTTGTGGAATTAGTGTTGACACTTGAATGTAACTAATTAAGGAGTGTACTTATGTTTGCATATTGCTAGTTAATTAGCTACTTATAAGCCATTAGAAACGTTTGTGAAAGGATGATTATTATTTTTCTTTTGAAAGTATGACGAGACCGTTAATATCTGACATTGTATATTTGAACTCAGACCCGACCAGTAAGCTCATTTAAGTCAGAATTTATGATCATGACAACCCAAAAAAAAAAAAAAAATGTATCCAAGACCCACCTGACCTGCTTGTCTGGTTGAATATGATATGAGAAACTATGGTCCGACAGACTTGCCCCCTTTTGACACCTCTACATATGAAATGTGTCAAATGGATTGAAATGGACCGACCTGTTAATAAGAATTTGGTCTAGTTGGATTGAGGACCATGACTATGTTAAACTTGGTGACATCCTTATTTCTTAAAAATAGAAAATAATCGTAATTTTAAATAGAGTTGTTTCACATTTTCTTTACAATTCAAAGCAGTAGAGTACTTAACAGTAGTCAATTTTTTTTTTTTTTGAATCTTAACAGCAGTCAAGTTTGTAGTTGAGAAAATGTGGACAATCAAACCAAAGAAAAAATATTTTCATCTGGGAGCTGATAGAGAGCTTGAAACAATGACCTCACTCCGAGACAAGAACCATATATCTGTATATTCCTGATGTTCGAAGAACCAAAATGTAATTCAAAAGGGTTTTGTCTGCAAAGATTGTGACAAGGCCAATACCACTATGATGTGTTTGGTAAGCAAGTAAAATTTTTTTATAGTTTCGGGTGGTCAGGCCTTTTTTTACTCTTCTTCAATTTCATCTTGAATGAAATCATGGAAATCAATCTCTTAATTGCACATTTTCAATGAATCAACTCACAAGAGAGTGATTAGAAGCAGATTAGGAAAACACACTATAAGGAGGGGGACAAACAGGCAATCAACTAGAAAACTTTAGTACACTAAACTTATATATATAACACAAATGGTGTCTGATTAATACAAAAGCAACTAGTTGTGATAACATGACAAGTCTAACTGTATAGATTACATTAGTGAGGAGTAGCCAAAAGTGCTTGTGATCTCTTCTCATAGTGAAAACCATTAGCTTTTGAGTCATCTGCAGACCAAACAAATATACCATGAAGTTGACTCTGACTCTTGAGTCTAGTGCAGGCAGTGAAGAAGCCATCATCAGGTGATAGCCCGCCACTTCCGTTGCTGATAAAGCTTACCAGGACTTTGCCACCATTGTAGTTGGAACTCTGGGAGTTGAAGTAGTCTATAAACTGAGATACAGAGGTCCCCTGATCATAAGCATAGAACTGGAAGTTGACTTAGTCTATAAGGTGTCCATAACTCTTCCACAAAGCCTTGTAGTGGCTCTGGACTTGGCCGTCGTCAAAGGGAGCTATTGAAGCAAAAGAGATCACCCCATTTTGCTTGAGAGTTTTAACAAGGTGTCCAATGCACTCAACAAAAGTTTCAGGATCAGCCTGAAAGTGCTCGTAGTCGATTTCGATTCCATCCAGGTTATATTGTTTGATGATGCTTGTGAGTGAAGAAACTGCATTTGAAACCCAAGAATCAACAGAAGAAGGATTGAAGTAAGCAAAACCATTTCCTACGCTGTCTCCTCCACGGCTCAAGGCAACTTTGGCATTGGAATGCTGACTCTTGACAGCAGAAACCTGTGAGGGGCTGAGATTATCGGAATCCCAGTAGACATTGAATTTTCCATTAGTGGGTGAGGGAGAGCTTGATGTGTCATAGTCTATGGCACAGGAGAGAATGAAGTGGAAATCGACGTTCGGGTTGATGGGAACATCACTGAATCTTACATTGTTGAACTCAGCTCCTATGTATTCCCTGAAGAGGTTTGAGCCCGCAGGAGCTGCTTGGATTGGTGCATGAAATGGGAAAAGAGCTTGAAGAATGAGAAGGCATGAAAAAGCTCCATTGCTAGCAGTTGAAGTAGCGTAGGACTAGATTTTTGCTGTCTACGAGTGAAATTGATTGTTTAATTGGTTGTGAAATTAGATGCCATTATATAGTGAATTGAACTTGGAGACAGGCAGCATGAAGAATAATGAAAGAAATTGAGGGCCGTTCCATTCACGGTACATGCATTGACTCATCAACCATCTGTATTCAAGAGAAGTGGAATTCTTTGTTGTTTTGAACTAAGTTCGGTAACTTTAGTGCTTGGTTTTATTAGATATCTTTTGTTTGTTAGAGTAATTACTATGCGATGTGATATGGACTGCATTATGAAAATTAATCGGTTTGATGTGAACTGCATTATGAAAATTAAGTTGTTTGATAGTTCAATTATGTATAGACACGACAAGTCACTTAAAATGAGATTTTTTTTTTTAAGTCACACCAAGAAAAGAGCAGAGATTTGAAAATAGCACTGAAAAATTAAGTGAATTTTTTTAGGTAGTTCGTGAAGGCATTCGTGCGTACAAATGGTGTTAAAAGAACTCATTTCAATCGATTTTTGGATATTATTTTTAAAAATAACTCTTTCTTTGGTTCTATTCAGTGGGATTTTCACTTTAAAAATCTATAAGAGTAGTGATCATATTCAAATATTTCCCAACAAAAACTTAATTTCTGTTTTATAATTAATATCCGTGTAGTTTGATTTCCAATCATTTTTAATACACACTATAATTATAAATTAAGAATTTAGTTCTCTTTCGCTCTTAAGAATTCCCAATTAGTAATTACGCCCTAAATGTAAGAATCATTCAAGCCGTTGTGTAGCTGATTTTGTTTTAATATAGGCCTCTGCCCATATATAAACTAAGAAAAATTTAAGGCATTAGAAAATTGATAAATTGTATATTAAAGGATGGATGATGACTACTTAATTTCCTTCTTAATTGCTATGAGGAGCCACTCATGCCATGGCTTCTTCAATTAGGAGGTGATGAAATTGAAATTATAATGTACAAAATTTAATCAGAAGAAAATTCATTACCATGTTTTCTTAATTTCCTTGGTTGTTGTTGTGTTTGACATACAAAAGGTACTCATAAATCACTATCAGATGCAATGAAAAAATAAATTAAAAGGGTGCCGTGGCCAAGGCCTGAGATATCAGTAGAGCTGCACCATTCCATGGCTAGTTCGCTTTTGTCGTTTCGCGTAAGCTTGAGATTCAGATACTTATTGTTGCTTGGATTTAAGCATATTTTAGCAGCACTGGATTAAGAATAGACAGATCATATGTGAATTTGTCAGATTAAAAATATCTGGTCTCTATAAAGTTAATTTCCTATTTGTTTTAAGTTGTGATAAATTTATACTTTAGAGACTGTAGACAACTGGACTTCAGAGAAGTTTAAGTAACTACTTATAAAAGGACATGTTTTAAATTCTATTAAGTACATAAGCAATAACCTGTTTGTCACAATTTTAGAGAGTGTAAACAATGACCTCTCTAGTTCTTTAATAGACAAGAACCATATTCCTGAAGTTTGAAGAAGCATGGAGTAGTTAAGTTGGCTTTGTTGGCAATCCTCTTAGCATGAAATGTGACATAGGAAATTGATTTTTAAGGGGTCAGGGCTATTGTTTGATCCTTACTAATTTCATTCGAGAGAACATAAACAGTCTGTAAACTACAAATTTCTTAATTATTATTCATCAAGTTTAAAGTGTTAGATTGTGATTTGAATCGGTATTCCGACATTACGATTACGCCATTCAAAGTTAAGTTCTTGTTTGTACTTAAGATTTTACTATTTAATCTTCCCATATTTAAGAGTGAGAGTTTTTTGTATTAGCCTAGAAGTTAACTATTAATTTTTTGTATTTAAATTTCTTGAGTATAAGATAGAAAAGTGAGAGAAGCCAAATTGAGAAATTGTAAACATTCGTTTGATAGTGGATTGCTAATGCATTTTAAGGATGTGTAAATCACATCGATCAATGAACCATCTAATTTTATATCCCTTTTACTTTTTGCATTGCATGTGTACCATATTTGTGTTAATGAATTATATACATATTTTTTTTCAACACAGAGTACCTAAAAACAATTCAAGAAGTCAAATTAAGAGAGACAAACAGGCTATGGACAACTCAAACATACAATAGAAAACAACAATACATTTAGACATAATCCTTCCAGGTGTGTAACATATCCAATTTTACTGATAGCATATTAATTTATTTGTATAAATTACATTAGTGGGGAATAGCCAAAAGTGCTTGTGACCTCTTCTCATAGCGAAAACCATTAGCTTTTGAGTCATCTGCAGACCAAACAAATATACCATGAAGTTGATTCTGACTCTTGAGCCTAGTGCAGGCAGTGAAGAAGCCATCATCAGGCGATAGCCCGCCACTTCCATCGCTGATAAAGCTTACCAGGACTTTGCCACCATTGTAGTTGGAACTCTGGGTGTTGAAGTAGTCTATAAACTGAGATACAGAGGTCCCCTGATCATATGCATAGAACTGGAAGTTGACATAGTCTATGAGGTGTCCATAACTCTTCCACAGAGCCTTGTAGTGGCTCTGGACTTGGTCATCATCAAAGGGAGCTATTGAAGCAAAAGAGATCACCCCATTTTGCTTGAGGGTTTTAACAAGGCGTCCAATGCAGTTAGCAAAAGTTTCAGGATCAGCCTGAAAGTGCTCGTAGTCGATGTCAATTCCATCCAGGTTATATTGTTTGATAATGCTTGTGAGTGAAGAAACTGCATTTGAAACCCAAGAATCCACAGAAGAAGGATTGAAGTAAGCATAACCATTTCCTACACTGTCTCCTCCAAGGCTCAAGGCAACTTTGACATTGGAATACTGACTCTTGATAGCAGAAACCTGTGAGGGGCTGAGATTATCAGAATCCCAGTAGACATTGAATTTTCCATTGGTGGGTGAGGGAGAGCTTGATGTGTCATAGTCTATGGCAAAGGAGAGAATGAAGTGGAAATCGACATTCGGGTTGATGGGAACATCACTGAATCTTACATTTTTGAACTCAGCTCCTATGTACTCTCTGAAGAGGTTTGAGTCTCCTGGTGCTGCTTGGATTGGTGCAAGAAATGGGAGAAGAGCTTGAAGAATGAGAAGGGTCATGAGAAACTTTGAAAGCTCCATTGCTAGCTGTTGAAGAAGAGTAGTACTAGATTTTTGATGTAGCTGTGAATTTGATTGTGAAACTAGATGTTACTAAATAGTGAACTTAATTTGGAGATGTGCAGCATGTAGAAATGAAAGTTATTGAGAAAAGTTGTGTTTCGTTACCTTCGAAACAGCAGTCCTCGGAGTAAATTTCCGTTCAGGGCAAGTCACTGACTATATGTATTTGGACTAATCAACCAACTGTTTTCAAGAAAAATATCAAGGTTTTCTGCCGATTTGAATTCAACTTGAATCCGCAACTACAAACAGTTAACTTTATCTGATGTCTATTTTGTCTATTATAATAATTTAACATATGATGTGATATGATATGGACCACATTATGTTTATGTGCATGAAAGCGAAGTTGTCTGATTGTTCAAATTTTCCAGTAAACAAAACAATTATTAATAGTGCCACAGCTAGTTATCTTCTCTGAAAAATTGACAGTGACCTTGTTAAATACATTTTACTCAAATACTCAAACTACTAACATGTTACGATAATATATATATATTACATTGAAATTTGACATTAACTGGTTAGAATTTTATCAGAATCTATCGAGATTAAATATTAAATAAGGTAGTCCATATATCTATTTCAATATAAAAGGAGAGGTCTCCTCATACATGTTTGTAAATATAAGTAATGAAATTTAAACTCTCGTTATAAGAATAGAATCAAAAATGAACATCATTTATGTTAAGAGAATAAAAATATTTGGCGTGGTGAAATTTCATAATATGACATATAGTATAAGATACTACATAATTGGTTGAAAGTGTGACGAATCATTTTTTATTAGATCTCGTGTTAAGGTTTTCTTGTGGAAGACGTGTCTCACGAAAATGATTTGTGAATAACACTTGACAAAATAACAACGGAGGAGGGTGACGGAGAAGGGCCGGCAGCAGGTCAAGCATATTGATGCTATCTTGCGGGCCATCAGCCATTGAATGATTGCTTGTCACATGTGGATTCACTCACAACATTCTTCTCATGTTAACATCAAAGATGGGTTTCATCAAATGGGTCATTAATTTAGTTATACAATTCATGGCTGAAATTAAATGTTCTATCTACAAGAATTGGATTACATTGGTAGACATTTATTATGGTATTTAGTCTTGAAACCTATTCAAAAGAATACTAGTATGGTCCTTTATTCTGGTACATCAAACACACCATGTTCCTGACACTAAAAATTGTGTCTGAAAACGATTTATTTGTTAGCTTGTAACACCAAAAAATAGACCTGTCCTGACTTAGTGACTCCTACAGTGTCTTTACTCTGTCCATACAATTATACAGCGAAGACTACTGGACCCCAATTGTCATTCAATTTCCTCACAATAAACAACTTTTTCTTATGCAAATCCCAATAATTTTGCTACATCTCGCGTCTCTAATTAGAGGGTATTAATGGAGAAGTGAAGGACACTTGCATGAAACTCAAAACCGACAATATTTGTTATGTATTCATTCTAGAAAACCAATTACCTCTCGTGGCATATTATTAAAACATCTTTCTCCTAGTCTAGTTGAAGCATCTCTGCACATGCAACAGAAATTCTAGATTCAACCACCATTCAACAAACTGATAAGAAGAATAGGATTCTTCTCTCTTTGTTGCCCACAAACAAGTCAGCTGCTACCTGCCCTTTAACCACATGTTATCTTTATTTCCCATAAAAGTGGGGCAAATGCTGTGACTTTATAACTGATCACACTCCACTAACCGGCACCAACTTCTCTAAAAAAAAATGAAATACCCACTTATTTAGTCATTCTATACGAAAGACACGAGAATATCCACACATACATCTTTATATATATATATATATATATATTAAAGGTGACACATCAAAGATCTGTCGGACTTTATTGAAATCAAACACTATTTACACAATCCGAGTACTATTCCCATAAATAGAAGATAATTATCCATACAAGTTATAATTTACACTTGGTGGGAATTAAACCCCTAAACTCTTGGATAATAAGGAGATACACAATCTCTTATACTAAGAAGTGGTGTGTAGCCACCTCTACATCTTTGAATTTAATAGGATTAACTAGTATTATCACATTATATACAAAACAGTGTGATTAATGACCACTTAATGCAAAGTTATGAACAGCACAAAGGGATTTGTGATTACTAGGGACTGATGTGAGACTGAGAACTAGGTAGCATGGAATACTATCATAACTTGATGTGCTGTCCAAAAAGCCAAGATTTTGATAAAAAGGGGAAAAAATTGATATGGGACCATTTTTCTTTTTCCTTGTAAGCAATCACAATACCTCTCACAATCTTACAGCATTAGTTTCTGCTAAAGCAAAACCACGCCACACCTACTTGCTTTTTATTTTATTTTATTCTTGTTCTTATTGAGTTGGGTCTATCCTCTCTTTTTCTTGCTTGATTAATTCTATATTTGTTTATAGTACATAAAGCTAGCTCTCCACATGGCTCACTTCTCCTCACTTGCAATTGATGTTCAGTACAGAGCCCACATGAATGGTCAGAATCTAATCATTTTTATCAAAAACAATTAGGCCCATAATCCTGATCATGGACCCAACTCACTCAAAATCAAATTATGATATGTTTAATGGATAAATAGGCAATCAAAATTTGATATGCATAAGGAAGATAAGAACTTGAATCAGATGTATTCGAATCATAATCAATCTGTGATCACTAACTCATCTTCTGGACTAGCATACTTGATTAGTGATTCAAATCGGTCAAATTTAAAGAAGTGGGTCATGATGAACAGGGAGGGATGGTGAGATTGCACCCCACCAACTAACAGCTTTATGTGGCTATATAGTATGTGGACATGCAATATATTGTGTACAATATTGTGTAGCAAGCCACTTCTGCTAAAAGGGACATGCATGTTGGAAACTGTAGAAATCCAGAAAAAATGTAAAAAGAAGGAAGTCTTCATTTTCACAGTATGGGAAGAAATCAAGACTTCTTTGAACTGTAAAATGTCAGGGAAATTGATTAAAAAAAAAAAATCGGGGCCTCTTTTGAAGAAGTGAAGTAAAACCTAAGCTGCAGATACATAGGGTATGTCTCAAGTAACAATTGCATATACTATATATATCTTTAATTCCTTACAAAAGAAAGAGACCAATTCATTTTTATCTCAAACAAGACAAAGATTTGTTTTTAGCCCAAAATTAAAAAAAAATAAAATAAATAAAAAGCTATTTGTTTTTAGCTTGAAACATAACTTCAATGGTTTTTTATCCATTTTCAGTTTGAGAATATTACAAGTAAAATATTATAATATTTTAAACATGTGAAATATTTAGTTGTAAATGTTGTGTGAACTGAAAATAGATTTAAAAATAAAATAAAATGTCATGTAAGAAAATAATGATTAATATTTTTTACCCAAAAATGAATTTTCATTTTTTTTTGGTGAAATTCTTTATAAATTGCTATGAAAGAATGTATTAATTTTTTTTTTCCTAAAAAAATCGTTCAAAAAAAAAATAAAAAACAAAGTTTGATCTTTGATTTTTTATTTTAAGAAAGACTTTTGATGAAATGGTATGGAAGCCATGAGTGAGGAAGGCACATGTTAAAAGTAGAGAAGTTGTTCTCTTGCGATACAAAAGTACTTGCAACACATGAATGAAAGCTGGCTTGAGAAGATTAAGTCAGAGTTTGAGTATCAAAGTGAGATTATGTTAATTATTAAGGATGTTAAGCTTATTTAGCTGACTGTAATATGTGCAAATGAAAACCAACTAAGCATCAACAAATGCCAATTCTTGAAGAAAAGAAATTAGAAAAAAAAAAGAAAAAAAATGTCAATTATTACCTAATTGTAATTTGTTTATGATTTTGGGCCAAGGCATTTAAAAATTGTTTTTAATGTTTTTATATTTTTTATTAGGAATGTGTGTGAAAACCTAAAGTAAGAATTTTTGGCATGTAATTAATTCACTACATTGGTTGATTAATTTCTGGTTAAAAATATTTGCTTGTTTTGGTAGGTTTCGATGGTCCTAATAATTTAAATTAAATCATATATTGGAATTTTGTTTTGGAAAGTTGGGTTAAATTACTTTGGACTTCAATCTCTGTTTAACATTAAATTACATCTTTCTTTGCTTTTTTTATTCTTAAATTTGATATCAACTAAATGTTTGTTAAAACCTAACGAAATTAACCAATGTAAATAAAACATGCAAATAGAAAGGTCTTTTCATATTTTGCAATTTAATTAATAAATTTGAGATTCAATACCTGTTGAGATCAAACACTATTATATAATTTGTATATTTATTCTCAGAAGACGACTACTTTCATAATAATGTGTGAAAACTACCCATATAAGCTTTAAAATGTGTTTGGTTCAAATTGAATCACTAACATCTTAGATTGAATTATTTTTTTTCCTTTTTTTCGAATTGAATCACAAATATCTTAGATTTAATTACCTTTTTTTTTTTTTTTTTTTGTTATGGTAGGGGAGAGGAGATTAAATTGAAAAAAAAAAAAAAAAACCTACTCACATCTCATATTATAAGATCAAGGTGAGACTTAAACTCTTATCCTATGCAACTTGTAAATTAGAATCATATTATAGTGGATTGATTCCTATAATTGTTGACGTAGGCACTTGCACTTGTCTCTATAATTAACTTTCTGGGCATTAGCAGCCTGTTAAAAAAAAAAGTCAAAAGATAAACGTGTAATCTTAACATTGGTTTGGTATCGACCAAAGACACTCTGACAACCAAGTTAGAAAATAGTCGAAGGTAAACAGAATAAAAATACAAAATGTAAAGTGAACAACAAGAAATAATTAAATGATAAGTGATGATTTGAGAAATGAGTTAGATGGTGGGCGAGGGCTATGAACGCTAAAACTTCTGTAGAGTGTTAGTGGAGAATTTGACAGAATAACAATAAGGTAGCCAGATGTCTTCTTCCCTTGCTGGTTGTTTTCCTTTTATAAGAGGTAAGTTTACCATTATTGAACTATAATAGCTCATATGATTAAGGGATCTGTTTACTTGATCTCAGCCCTCATATTTAATTGATAGGATTTGACCAGCCGCTACACTTAGATGAGGGGCTTATGGGCTTCAATTGGGCGGATTTGATATTAGTCCAACATCTAGATTGTTATATTGGACTCTACTTTCAATCCAGCTATTAAGCTTGTACTAGTTAATTTTGGCTATTACACATATCGAATCAATATAAATATTAACATTGAAATAATTTCTTCAAAATCGAAAAAGGATAACTTATTGCTTTGAGCCTTTGAGGTAATTAACAACCCCAAGCTAAGTGATTAAAAATCAATCTACAACTAAAAAGATTGTACAAGTTAAAGAAAATATCATCTTATTGAAAAGAGTGTCCAAAATGAGCAATTTTTTATCTATAGAAACATTAGTTGTTGCCTAAATCAACACCCCATTGATTCTCTACGAAATTAGCTCAACCATAAGTTTAACGCTTTCTCTTTGTGGAAAACAGATGGGCTACACAGTCTTAAATCTAATTTCTATGGTTAAAATTACTTCACACATAATGATGATGATAGCTTGCTCACTTTGGCAGATTGTCACTTAAATGTGAAGATTTTCAGTTTAAACTTTGGGGTAATGTGTAATTGTCATGACCCATTTTTTTCCCACTTCACATGAATCTTGTTTTTGAGAGCTTCCTTCGGGAAAAAGATGTTATTAATGTTTTAGTAATATCATTCAACAATTTATATATATATACACACATTATATAATTAAAATTAGTTTTATTTGAATAAGATGTATATATATATATATTTTTTTTTTAAGAAAAAAGTTAAAAAGTTACAAAAAGTGAAAAAAGAAACTGTCAATTATATATTACAATTATACACATTCTTTTCAAAAGGAGAAAATCCATAAAAGGAAAAAGGCGTTCAACTGAGTGAATGTATTTCATAATGCACCGTATTTTCACAATTGTCCCTTCAAATATAAGTTAAAAACAAACAACCAGCATGATTAGATTTTTTTTTTAAAAAAAATAATAATAAACAATTTTCATATTAAGAGTTCTGTCTTTTTTAATTTTATTTTTTTAAAAAATTAAGAGGTTTTACTCAAACTATAGATATTCCTTTTATAATATTTAGAAAAAGATTCCAATAAACATTGGAAAGAGGTTTTGATGATTTATTTTAAATAAATTAAATGGATTTATTAATATTTGATTGATGTTGTAACTGAATTTATAAAATTTCTTCAAAATAATATGTCTAGGTAATAAAATATTATCATGTGTGTATTTAATCTTAAAAATTATGTTGTTAGATAACTATTGAATAGTGGCAAAGATATTTGATTTCCATAAGTTTGAGCAAACCCTAATATGGTTAAAAAAAACACACACAATAGTTAGGATAAAGTATTTGTTACATTATTTAACTTTTTCTTTTCTTTTTTTTCCATAAGTTGATACTAGCTGAGTTAAAAGATTTGCTGACTCTAGTGGGTTGAATTACTACAAGTACAATCCAAATAACAACTCCATGAAGAAAAAAAAAAAAAAAAAAAAAAAAACCTCTCCACACTTTGTATTCTCAAAGACAAAGTGGAGATTCAAATCATATTCTCGTAGCACGACCTAAAGGGTTGTTGTGCAATTGAGATAGAGATAATCAAGTATGGAGAAAAAAAAATAAACATAGAGAATTATAATGGTTCGATAATATGTCTACGCTTATTCTCATACGACTGAAAAATTCTACTAAACTTTAAATAGAATTACAACAGTTATTTATATTAAACTCTAATATCGAAAGTACCCTTATAAAAATATATTGTATCGTATCGTAGGGCTTCACCCTACACCCCTAACTTATATGCATCCTTCCAATGGACTAGTTGATTCCGCTCTGAGTTCGGGTCTATTAGCTCGTCCCTTTTACTCCATCAACTAGACTTCATAAGTTATATAAATAAATATATATATATATATATAGGTTATATATTAACCAGTGCAAATCCTACTACAAGGGTTTTACGATTTTACATACAAAGTTGAGATTCGTATTCTATATATCACATAGCTGAAGGAGAAAGTAGCCAACCGCATATTTTAGAGGATGCATTTATATAAATTAACATAGCTGGTAAAGTCTCTTATTGTAATTAAGGGCAGTAGTAGAGACTTTTTTCAAAGAGATTATGCAGAAAACATGTGGTAAATATAGACTTTGGGGAAGGACAAAGAAGGTTAACGACACCGAAAAGGCAAACACAATAAGGCACCAAGGGCATGTGCCTCACACATCATCCTTTTTCACGTGGGGCTACTTTGCCACCACATACTAACCCCACTTTGTCTTCTTTGTTTATTTTCACAGTAATTCAAGTTGAATGAAGATTTGTCTTGATCAACTTTTATACAAGTAAATACAATCTACTAGTAAAAGAAAATTATATAATGAATGAATTAATAATTAATAATAATAATTACCTATTATAAGATTTTAAATTTATAAAAATGTTCAAATAATGCTAGTTTTTATATCTTAACTATCAACTTTTACTTATTGAAGTATCGATTTTTATTTTATAACTATTCATATACAGCATCAACCATCTTATTATTCAAGTCCTTTCTACTAGATTTTTTTTTTTTTTTTTTTTTAAAAAAAAGACTTTTTAGTAGAAGTTTTAATTGCAGTAGACAATTTTTGTCTTTTGAGATTCTACTCTTTTTTTATTTTTTTTGTTAAAATGTGTATATATATATATTTTTATATATATAACTAATTGAATTTGAAGTTTTGAGGTGTTTGACGGTATGATATGATATAAAGGATTTAGATTATTTTATTTATTTTAAATATTTAAAGATTTGAGTTGAGCATATGATATGATATAAAGCGTTTTGAAACATGAAGCAGATCAACAATTATTATACACTAAAGACACCAACGGACCTCATTAATTACTGTACCATAAATAAAACCAAGATTATTATTTAATGCATGTCACAAACAACGTTTGATGTTTTATTTGTGAGTAATGCTTCCTTTAACAGAAGTTACTATACAGGAAACACATGGCATTACATAAGACACCAACATAACTACATAAGTCTCTCTTTAATTGTTTTATATTTATAAAATTAAATTCAAAATTTAGTATGCAACTTAGGTTAATAGAGATAAATTTGGCATATACTTTCATACAATTCTTCTTGTAAGATTATGATGTATCACAATTTTTAATGTTAAAGTCCATTTTTAAAATCACAATTTTTTATGTTGAAGTCCATTTTTAAAGTCAATTTGTTTCAATCTATCCTTGAATATTATTAAAATTTATATTTAATATATCAATTTTATTTATCCAACTGTTTAGTTCACACCTTTCGTTTCATCATATCACTTGTGATTCACATTTATGCATTTTAAATTCAAAATCATTTTAAAACAAATTAAATTTAATAATATTTTTAAGGTTTAATTCAACTTTCTAGATTTTTAACTGTTAAAATTAGAATCATCAAATTCTTAAAAAAAAAAAAAAAAAAACATGATTCGACACACAACAAGCATTTTTCAATCGATCAACAAATGGCGAATCGCTACAAAAAGATTATAAAACATTCAAGAGTCAGGCTCTTTTTTTTTCAAACATATATGTTAAAATCATACATGGCCTCAATATTTTCAGAGCAAGCAAAACACCAAAAGATCCCATAAACGGCCAACATAATGGGCCCCACCTCTCCTCATTAATAGGAAAACCGCTCTCGATTTGTCTATTAAATCCCTTAATCACACTACAAATTCGCCTAAAGTACCCTTAATCACATCCTTTATCACACGCAAAACAAGGGCCAATCTCGTAATATCCTATTCAACGGAGGCCAAAATTATTCAAACATATTCAAAATATTTCAAAATAGTAGTCTGTTAGCCACACACATCAGACGCACGCTGATGTAATTACTCTCTCCCAAGCCCCCTTTTTGTCCGCTTTCAACGGTCGGATATCACGACAAAACGGAACTCCTAACGCCGTCATTGCCGTCCCCCCACATCCATAACTCTTCCGTTATAACGCCATCAACACATACATTTTCAAATCCGTTTTCATTTAACACGTACCTCCCTCTCTCTCTCTCTCTCTCTGTATATATATATTTATATATAAAAATAGAAATAAATAAATAAATCGCCATTTTTGGTATACTCAAACAAGCATTACACTCCTCAGTCTCTCTCTCTCTTTCTCTCTCAAGCTTTTCTCTTTCGAGAATTGTCGCTATAGACTACAAGAATATCTTCAAGTTTCTTCAAAAGGCCGGCTTTTGTCCATTCACTGTAAGTTTCTTTGTTTTTACTGTTTTGTTGAAGCGGATTTGGATGTGATCGGTGTATTCTGATCTGAATTCGGTGTGTCTGTTTTTTTTTTAGCTACATTTTCGTATTCTTCTCTCTTTGTGTTTTTTGGCGATAGATCGGTACCAGAGTTTGTTTGTTTTTGTTGAATATAGAGTGATGAATTTAAATGAACTGAAAATTTATTATTTCACCTTTATTTCTTCTGTTACATTTCACATTTTTTTGGTTTTCGATCAGTTAGATTTGCTTTGAAGTCGAGTTGACTCAGTGAGCTGTCGATGATCTTGACTTCGAGTCAAATAACAAGAACAATAAAAGGAAACAACTTTGAGATTCGCTCAACAATGTAGATATCAACATTTAATTTTAAATTAAATTATATCTAACAATGATTTATTGTTTCTAAAATTGTTGTTATTTTCGAATTTGCGTTTTTGTTTTTGGACGATTTAGTTTGATAAGAGTGAGTTTTGGATTGATTCAACAGATATAGAGAAAAAATGGAATCAGCGCAGTTGCAGCAGAGACGAGGCGGTCTGGTGTCATTATCGCCATCACAGACACCACGTTCAAGTGACAAATCTGTGCGAGATCTACGATCCAATGATTCTAGTTCAAGTAAACATGATAAAGATAAGGGTGTCAATGTACAGGTTATTGTGCGTTGCAGGTGTGTTTCTTTTGTTTTCTTGCAGATTTCGTTTCTATTTTGTTCAGATTTCGTTTCTATTTTGCTTAAATTTCGAATATGTGCTTCTGTTTGTTATTTGACAACTGTTTATTGTGTTTAAATTTGAGCTTGAGTTCTATTTTCCAGTGAGTTGTTTCTGATTGGTTTTTTTTGTCAATAGGCCATTGAGTGATGATGAGACAAGAGTACATACACCGGTGGTGATATCTTGTAATGAGGGTAGAAGAGAAGTTTCTGCGGTTCAGAATATTGCTAACAAGCAGATTGATAGGACTTTTCTTTTTGATAAGGTTGCTGTTTTTGTAATTTGGTTTTACTTAATTAGAAAGTGTAGTGTAGTGAAATGAAAGAAATGAAGTTTTGAATGTTTTGCTCTAATCATGGGAATTTGTTTCAATAGAACTAATGGTTTGATGAGAATTTATCGAATTTAGTGTTTTTGTTTTTGTTTCATTGACATTCTTGCTGACAAAACAGAGCAGCAATGGGAATTATAAGCAGATTTTTTGCTTTGCAGTTGGGGTGTTTTCTAGTTAAGAGTGTGATTCTTATATTTTAAATAATTTGGTTTTAGGTGTTTGGTCCAACATCCCAACAAAAGGATTTGTATGATATGGCTGTTTCGCCTATTGTGTATGAAGTACTTGAGGGGTATAATTGCACTATCTTTGCCTATGGTCAGACTGGGACTGGAAAAACATACACAATGGAAGGAGGAGCAAGGAAGAAGGTGAAATTTCTATTAGATGAAGTTAAATTCACAGAAATTATGTTTTGGTTTTTCATTGTAGTAGTTTGTTATTGTACTTACTTGATATTTGTAGAATGGAGAATTTCCAAGTGATGCTGGTGTTATTCCAAGGGCTGTTAAACAAATCTTTGATATACTGGAAGCTCAGAGTGCTGAGTACAGCATGAAAGTTACGTTTCTAGAACTGTACAATGAGGAGATATCGGATCTTTTGGCCCTGGAGGAGACTTCTAAGTTTATAGATGACAAATCTAAAAAACCAATAGCTCTAATGGAAGATGGTAAAGGAGGTGTTTTCGTTAGAGGTTTGGAAGAAGAGATTGTGACTACTGCGAACGAAATTTACAAAATCTTGGAAAAAGGTTCTGCTAAGAGGCGGACAGCAGAGACTCTTCTTAACAAACAAAGTAGTCGTTCTCACTCAATATTTTCCATTACCATTCACATAAAGGAGTGTACACCTGAAGGGGAAGAGATGATCAAGTGCGGAAAGCTAAATCTTGTTGACCTTGCTGGTTCTGAGAACATTTCACGTTCTGGTGCAAGGGAGGTATGACAGACATAATAAAAGCTTGCTTACACTTGTCTTGTGGTAGTTAATGATCCTGCTTGTTGCAACTTTCTTAATTCATTCAATATTTAAATACAAGAAATCGCCTCTTCCAGGGCAGGGCAAGGGAAGCTGGGGAGATTAATAAAAGCTTGCTTACACTTGGCCGTGTCATCAATGCTCTCGTTGAGCACTCCGGTCATGTTCCATACAGGTATGAACCGTAGATTGTATAACGAACTCCAATCAGCTATTTGTAAATTTTGTAAGTGAGATTGAGGCAAACTAATATGCTTCAAATTTCAGGGATAGTAAACTAACAAGATTGTTGAGAGATTCCTTGGGAGGGAAGACAAAAACATGTATAATTGCCACAATATCACCTTCCATACATTGCTTGGAAGAAACTCTCAGCACTTTAGATTATGCGCACCGTGCCAAAAACATCAAGAATAAACCTGAGGTCAGTTGTCCTTTCATTTAATGTGTACATTGTTCTGAGAAACTTGTTTACCAGTGCAACCCCTCTCCTCTTGTGTTGTGAAGTTGAATAATTATGTTCTTTTGTGATGAATCTGTTTCAGATTAATCAGAAGATGATGAAATCGGCGTTGATCAAGGATCTATATTCTGAAATTGACCGGCTGAAACAAGGTTAGTGACTCGTTGAGCTTCCTAGAAATTTATGTAAAGATACAGCTTTAACTATTATTAGGGGCTAGGGTCCTGAATGTTACTTGAACTTGAAAGACATTTTAACCCTTTTTTTTTTTTTTTTTTTTAATGTTTCAATTAGAGGTATATGCTGCAAGAGAGAAGAATGGAATCTACATACCAAGAGATCGTTATCTTCATGAAGAAGCTGAAAAAAAGGTATGGCATTTTAATAACATTGTGCGTTTTAATTAATTTTTTATGTGAGCTTTACGTTGGATAGCAAATGTTATTGATAAATTCTTTTTACTTCTGTTTTTTTCCACAGGCAATGGCTGAAAAAATAGAGCGCATGGAACTTGATTCGGATTCCAAGGACAAGGTAAATTTCATCAACATCGTAATTACTAGCAGTTCTTTCCTTCTTGTCATCTTGGAGTCTAACTCATTATCTTGTCATGACTTGTGATCAGCAACTAATGGAGCTTCAGGAACTCTACAATTCTCAGCTACTCTTGACTGCAGAACTAAGTGAGAAACTTGAAAGCACTGAGGTATACACATTTGGGTGGTCTACTTATAGATTTTCCCATTTTATGCTTACACTACCAGTTTACTTTTTTGTTGTTATAAGGTGCAAGAAGTAACCTTGTTTTTATAAATTCAGAAAAAGCTTGAGGAAACTCAACACTTATTGTCTGATCTTGAAGAAAAACACAGGCAGGCAAATGCGACAATTAAAGAAAAAGAATTTTTGATATCCAATCTCCTCAAATCTGGTGAGTTAGCACCAATGTTCACTTCAAGGACATTTTTTTTTGAAGTTGCTCTTTTTTTCCTTTTTGGTGTAAAATTAAGTTGTTAGAAATGCGTATAGAAAGTGTTTCGGCAAATCAATTTAGGTCATGATTTCAGCTTCCCCTTTGTGTTCCAGTCTTTTATACTTTACGGTTAGGTCTCATCTTGTGGGGGACTGGCATTTGTTTACAAGTGTCGTTTATCTGAAGTGGGTTTGATAGATCCGCGACTGTTTGTCTAGGCATTCTACATATTATTACACACATTTATTTGGTTAATATAGTTTAAAATTTATGCCTAAGTTGTTGCATTCTAACAATAACATCTGTTGTTAATTTTTCAGAAAAAGCACTTGTCGAGCGTGCATTTGAGCTTCGTGCGGAGCTAGAAAATGCTGCATCAGATGTGTCCAATTTATTTGCAAAAATTGGTCTGTAGAATTTTCGATGTGAAATAACTTTGTCTTTTGATTATTATTTGACCACAAAGCTAATGTGAACTATTGTTGTTTGCGGTTGCTTTTCAGAGCGGAAGGATAAAATTGAGGAGAGGAACAGAGTACTTATTCAAAAATTCCAATCTCAGCTGACCCAGCAACTTGAAATCTTGCACAAGACAGTGGCTGCTTCTGCCACACAACAAGAACAACAACTGAAAGACATGGAGGAAGATATGCAGTCCTTTGTATCAACCAAGGCTGAGGTAGAATCATAATATTAATTCTGTGTGCAGTTTCATACTTATTATCTGTCTATTCAAGTTCTATCTTTTGATGCTGTAGGCTACTGAAGAACTTCGAGGAAGGTTAGGAAAATTAAAGGGGATGTATGGTTCTGGCATTAAAGCTTTGGATGGTATAGCTGGGGAACTTGATGGGAATTCTCAGTCAACTTTTGGTGATTTAAATTCTGAAGTTTCTAAGCATTCACATGCCCTTGAAGATGTTAGTATTACCTGACTTATACTTTTGAAGAGTGTTATCGTTTTATTGCTGAATCTGACCTTTATTTGTATATGGACTCAGCTCTTCAAAGGAATTGCTTCGGAAGCTGATGCATTGCTAAACGATCTTCAAAGCAGTCTTCACAGCCAAGAGGAGAAGCTAACTTCATTTGCACGACAGCAGCGTGAGGTTTGAAATTTTTGCTTTTATGTTTCAACTGATCCTTTCTTCTGAGGTGTTTGAATCATTTATTACTTTGTATGTACCTGTTTGTTTTTTATACTGAAAACAGGCACATTCCAGAGCAGTGGAGAATGCAAGATCAGTTTCTAAGATAACGGTGAACTTCTTCAAGACTTTGGACTCGCATGCATCTAATCTGGGACAAATTGTGGAAGAAGCACAGACAGTCAACGATCAGAAATTATCCGAGTTTGAAAAGAAGTTTGAGGTGGCTATAATGCTTGATTTGAAATGCATGATCTCTGTAAAAACTTATAGTATCAAAATTAAAGTGCCTTTTGTTATTACTTGTAGGAGTGCGCTGCCAATGAAGAAAGGCAATTGTTGGAAAAGGTTGCAGAGCTGCTTGCAAGCTCAAATGCTAGGAAGAAACAACTGGTATCTGCTGTTTTTTTAAGTGCTGAGAGAGGCTCACTGTTTTATCCTCCATATGCATTTTTGTTGATCTGGTCCCATCCCTGAGATTGTATGTCTGAAGCAATAACTTTTTGCTTTTTAGGTCCAAATGGCAGTGGATGATCTGCGGGAGAGTGCTTCCAGCAGAACCAGCAAACTACAGAAAGAGATGTCAACCATGCAGGAGTCCACTTCTTCTGTTAAGGCGGATTGGACAGTTCACATGGAAAAAACAGAATCCCACTATCTCAAGGATACTTCTGCAGTAGAAAGTGGAAAGAAAGATCTGGAAGCGGTTCTTCAAAACTGGTATGCCTTGGTGTGAGATAATGATTATGCGTTAATTAACTCCGTCAGTCATGGCATGCATCTTTAGCTTCAAATGTCTTCGTATTTTGTTTACTTAACTCAATATTTGAACCTTGTCAGTTTGGAGAAGACAACAGTGGGTGCACGTCAGTGGAAAAAGGCTCAAGAATCCTTGCTCAGTCTGGAAAAGAGCAATGTTGCTTCTGTGGATTCCATTGTTAGGTATGCTAATTCTATATGAATGTATCTTGTACGTACCATAGTCTTCTTTTTTATAATTACTGAAACTGAGAAACTGTTTTTGCTTTGTTCTCTTTCATTTTCCAGAGGAGGATTGGAAGCCAATCAAAACTTACGTGATCAGTTTTCTTCTGCTGTGTCAACTGCACTTGAAGATGCAGATGCTGCGAATAATAATCTTCTTACATCTATAGACAGTCAGTATCTTTATGCATGTATTTGCATTCCAGAAATGTAGGTTATATTATGAATTTAACTAACTGATTTAAGTACCTGCAGATTCATTGCAACTTGACCATGATGCATGTGCGAATCTCAATTCTATGATAGTGCCTTGCTGCGGGGACTTGAGAGAATTGAAGGGTGGTCACTACCACAGGATTGTAGAAATTACGGAAAATGCAGGGAAATGTCTTCTAGATGAATACACGGTAACATTTCTGGAATATGTGCCTTTTGTTACAATATATGTTTTGCTTGCTGCAAGTGTGTGGTGGTTTACTACTTGCAACAAGATCATGGTTTCTTTTGGTTTCTTATATGGAGACACCTAAACACTAACACCTTAACATGTTTTCAACTCTATAACTAACACAGGTGGACGAACCATCTTGTTCAACACCGCGAAAGAGGTCATTCAATCTTCCAAGCATGGCATCGATTGAGGAACTCAGAACTCCTTCATTTGAGGAATTGTTGAAGTCATTCTGGGATTCGAAATCTGCCAAGCTAGCAAATGGAGACATAAAACACGTTGCAGGAGCATACGAATCCGCCCAGTCCTTGAGGGACTCCAGGGTTCCTCTCACTGCTATTAACTAAAGTGAACGGAACAGGTGGAGTAACCAAATATATAGTGGTAAGAACTAAGAAGTGTGTACAGTATAAATGGGGTATGAAATGAACTCTCAGTCGACCTTATTCATTAATTGTTTGATTAAAGAATACAATTACGTATGCAATAAGTATATAATAGATATATATATTCGAGCGGTGAAGTTTTTCGTTATTTGTTTACGGGATGAGGATAACTGGTAGCAGTGATGTGTATTTTTGTGTTAGTTTCTTTAGCATTTCTGCTTGATAGTTTATGAAGATGGAATGTAGGCTGTGTTGTGAAACACTTGAAGCTTTGAACTGGTTTAATGCAGCACGTACATGCCCGGTGGTGCAATATTTCGAATGCTTCAGCTGTTTTAATGAAAATTATTTTTCTTTTAAAAATGATAGTTCAACTTGTCACTAAATGCCATCGTACCAATATCGCGATTAAGAGAATAGTGACATAATCGTTTTTCATATGTTAACTTTAGTGAAGTGCATTGAAGAAAACTAATATTAAGATTCAAGTTTAAAATACAATTCAAAATAAATGGTAACCATAGTTCTCAATTTTACTTCTTTTGAAAGAAGTGTTGTAACTTGATGTTTAAATTCAGGTTTCCATATCACTATGGGCTCAGAAATGAAATTGGCAAATGCCCAATCCATCAATAGTCCATAATGCTTCAAATACAAACACATCGATTTTCTTTTTATTTATTTATTTTTAATTTTTAAAATATAACGTTGAACGGATTAGAACTTACTGAGCTCAAAATTCAAATGTATACTCTCTGACAATCTAGTGGCGCACACAGTACACTGACAATACTATCGTTTTTTTCGTGTGGTGTAGAAAGCATATGTGCTAATCTAGGAAAATGACATCGCTGCAACAAAGAAAGAACGTTAAACTATCACCTCTCTTACTCTTCAAAAAACTGTAGCGAAAATTATTAAATACAATTCAAACATTGCCATTTCAAATTAAGTACACAAAAAGACATACTCTTGTATAAGCCAGTGTCCATTTTAAGCATATATGGAAATAGGAACGGTCTTATATATAATATGCTGAATTCAGCAATTTTGCTCATTCAATGGACAAACTCAACTATATTTATCAACTGATCAAATTATATAATAAACAAAATCTTATTTATCGATTGCAGAATTATAGTATCCACCTGTGTGCTAAACATATTCTTGAACCTCAACAAAATCACTAACTAATCTACATTCAATCTGGAATCAATATACATGTAACCTTCCCCATGTATTTGACATGCCATACACCGGAATGCCATGCCTTCTATCGTAGCTCACCTTTAAGCCTGCAAAATATTTGGCACTCACTTTGTTAAAATCCTCCTAATTTGTTAAGTAATTACAATAAATATAAACATCATAATCTTTAATCTCCTCTCGAGACTACATACAAATGCATAAACCAATAGAGTTCATAAGACCATGTCTTACAAGTATATATAACCAAATGTCTCCTAAATGTATATTAATTTCAAAATCATCCCATCAATTTCAAAAACCCACCCCAACCAAGTCAATATGATACTAAACGATCGGTACCACAGCAAACGTAACTAGGAAACTCATATATGATATACACCCAATGAAAAGCCTGATGAAGAATGAGTGTCTCTCTCTCTTTACCTCATCATTATGCATTCTTTCATCACATAAATGTCAAAATGACAACTAAAAACTAAGGTATATATCATAAAAATTGCTTAGAGATGTATAAACAATCTACAAAAGCACGAGCATGAATGATGACATTGAAAGGTACCTGAAAAATTCAATCACAACAAGCTTGCACTTAAGAGTCCAACTGGCCTCTCTCTCCCGAAAGTTTCATCATCAAAATCTTCATTGGTGGAGTTTTCTTGGCACAGCAACTTGTTCTCTTGTGCAGGATTCAAGTCAAGGGACTCCCAAACCATTGGATGATCTTCATGTGCATTGCCTTGTTCAGGAACATGACTGGCATCGACATTCTCCTCTGCATTTTGTCTGACGTCACCATATACAAACTCTGATTTTTTATCATCATCTGCACATGGTGGCTCAGCATTGAGATCGGAGCCCAAATCAAACCCAGCTTGATCACCAGTCCCGTGAAAAGCTACTGTTACTGCTCCTTGCTCAGATTGCTCAGCAGGATCTTTTTTCTGCCTCTTCCATTTCTTTGTAGACGAAGTGCCATCGTCCTCAAAATCTTCTTCTTCTCTTTCTCTATGTAAATAAACCCACAGTTTCCTCTCTGAATCAAATTGTACACAAGGATCGCGCTCATAATGCAAACGGTCCAAGGCTCCACTAACCACTTGATTAACTTGTGCATCAGAGACGTCTTCCACAATATACTGCGAGTCTCTTATTAAGGTACAAACATCTGCCCTGGTGCCTATACTTCCAGGCAATCTGGCAGCGGCATCTCTTACAAGACAAAGAATTGTAACATGTGGTGGTCGATCACGTTTCAACATAAAGTGGTCTCGAGCTTTGGAAGTGGGCTTACCACCACACCTTCTCAAAGGAGCAACAATGGATTTTTTCCCATCAGCAGCAGTGTAAGAGAAGGCCCTATCTGGAATGGAATATCTAAGAACTTCCTCCTGACGGAAATAATCTCTCACTTCTTCTGTACTTGGGCTAATAGTGTTAAGGCTCTTTTGAGCTCTTAAGTCTCTGAACCTATCTTTCTCGTCCTGATTGAACTGTGACAGCGATGCAGGTGGTGCAGGAAGACTGCCTATTTGTTGGAGTGTCTCTTGACCACTTTTCAGCCAATTTGCAAACGAATCAACTAGCTTCACAAGCATTTTGTGAGGAAGACCCCAAGCTTCAGGAGACGTCACCTCCTCAATTGTCTCGTGATCAGTTGAGCTTTTGGAAACGGGACCAATCCATGACCAACTTTTTGTAGATTTTTCATAGGCCACAAGCGCCTTCCAGCCCTTTGCTCCTAGAGGTGCGGTTTTCGATGAATAAATCTTCAGAACTCCTCTGACCAAATCCTGAAGTGGCTCTTGTGTTTCAAGGATACAAGGATCTCCTGGGTCTGATCTCACACGGTTGACAATCTCCTGGACAGTAAGAGAAGGCAGCTTCCCTTGCCCAGTACCATCTGTGTTATTGACATCCACGTTTTCATTAGGAACAACCCCATTCGCTTCACCTTCATGATTTTCTTTCGGCTCCTCCCTCAGTTTGTCAACCTCTAAAGTATCTTCTGTAGGTGGTGTTATCATTGCCATGCGAACTGCTGTAAGAAGATGTATAATGGAGAATGAGAAACCCGTATGAACTGTCGGTGTAATCAATAACGGCTTCTTCAGTGGCTTAATTTCCACCTCAACATCTGCAGCTCCTGCTTCTGTAACAGGCAGATCAGCAATTTCCATATCTGAAATACCAACATCGGCTTCCAGTTTCCTTTTTCCCTTCTTCTTCAAGACAGTGGAGTCATCAATTTGTTGATGATCATCATCTCTTCCATCCATGTCCATCACTTCCTCCCTTGCTTTCCTCTTCTTACTCACCGTATTGCACTCCAGTAATGAAGCCTCAGATCTTTCACGATGATCCTTAGCATATCCTTCAATACTCTGACTTTTTTTCCTCAGTCTTCCCTGTTTGCTATCATTTACCAATAACCGCGTTTCAAGTAAATCATTTTCCTCATCAACAATGTACTTAGGAGCAAGTTCCGCTTTCTGCTTCCTCTCAGCAGGAAAGCCCTTCAGCGAGGATAGGGGTAATCTTTCTCCAGTGTCACCCCGTAAATGGCCATTCTTGCTCATTTTGTAGATTTGTCTCCTATCATCTTGGTCTTTAAATTTGCCCAAGCCAGAGAAAGCAGAGCTATCACGCGTTTTACCCTTATGTTTTGCTTTTGAGTAGCTGCTTTCCATTACCGGCATTCGCTGATGCTCACTGAAGCCACCACCCATCATTTTGGAGTTTGTAATTCCATCAAGAGCTCGTGCATTCTCTAGTCTATCTTTCATTTTAGATTTGGTCTTCTTAGCATCCAGACCAGGCTTCAATAAAGATGATCGAGAACCTTCCATGACTTCTCTGGGGTAGGCTAACTTACTCCTCATCAAAGGATTGCTGTCGTCATCTTCATCCTCCTCGTCCTCATCCTCAACATCATCATAAAATTGATCAGATGAGTCAGACTCTGTTTCTTCACCTTTTACAAACATTCGATTACCCTTTGATGCAGCCATATGTGACCCTCCATTCTGCACGAAATTCCCTCTTATCTTTTCCTGAGATGGCTTCACTCTATACTCAGAATGCAAGAATCTATCACTGATCTGCGGTGAGGAAGCTTTATATGATTTAAAATTGAGATCAGGAGACTCCTTCCCTGTCTTCCACTTTTTACTTCTAGTATTCCAATCATCAGATTTAAATGGCAAATCTGCATTAAACAGCTCTCCTTGAGTCCTGTTATGCCAAAAGCCTTCTGCATGGTCTGAGATGTTGGCTTGACTTCCTTTCAGTGGTAGCTGCTGAGCTCGGCCTTTCATAGATCTCATGTAATCTCCCACTGTTTGCTGAGCATGTTCGGGATACTTGGGCTTTTTGGCAAATTCATAGGACATTCTCATATTAGAAGGCTTTGTCACATACACTTTTGACTCTGACAACTGACCTAAACTCTTGTTCTTACCATAGGTCTGCAAATCGTGCTTCGAAGACATTGGGAAACCCAAGAAACCATCAGTGGCTGATTCTTCACGTCTCAAAAACTCAGGCTTCTTTCCCATTTTCAGAATCCCAGATTTATCTATCATACCACTACGTGCAACATTTCGATCACTTTGGACACCTATTCCAAACAATGGATCTTCAACATCATCCTCATCAATTCCAAACTGTTCCCTTTTCCAGAGAGACGCCCCTGATTCATAACCTGCTGTCTTATTCTTTCGAGGAAGAGCTACTCTGGAGCCATGCAGACCAGAATTCGTATCCACACCATGATAATTGGGAGGAAAGCGACCCCCGGAAGGCAATTTTGACCCAGATGTCTTCAATATGCCTTTTGCATTCTGCTTCCCATATTTCACTGGTTCCAACGCCAATGACTGTCCTCGAGATGGAAAATCCAAGTTTGAACCCACCGCATACGGAGCCTGATGAGCCATTTTCTGAACACCTTTCCTATCCTTGACCTTTTTGCCCCAGAAACCATCACACGATTCCTCCTGACCCGACGAATCACTCCCCATATCCTCCATCTTCTCATGCATCAAACTCCTTTGACTCTTCATAATATTCAAAACTCTAAGCTTTTCATCGATACTATAACCCCTACAATTACTCCAAGCATCCCTCGTCTGACAAAGATTAATAATCATACTGTTTTGATACTTCCTCAAAAGATGGTAATGTTGCCGCCTCTGAAAGAAATTCAACCCCTCTCGATAAAGCGCCACCCTCGGCTCGCACAAACCCCCCTTCAACATATCAAACAACTTCTTAACGGGGCTCCCAAAATGGAAATTCTCTCCCTCAAAAAGCTCCTTCAACGTCCTCATGAATGTGTCCTGCTCCATATCAGGCAAATACTTGGTCAACCCTAATTTCTCCTCCTCACTCAACAACTCATTCCACACATCAACAGACAATATATCTTCCAGTCCCGGAAGATCATACAACTCGAAAGGAACACCACACGTAAAGTTGCCAACTTGGCAAAATTCCGCACCTGTCTCACCTAATTCAAGCAAATCAAAGTCATCCGAACCAGCACCCGAATCTGCATCATCATACTCATCATCATCAGACGACTCATCAACAGCTGAGCTTCGCCTGTGAAACTCATCCTCATCACTGGACATCGTAGCTCGACTATTCGGCGAAATCTCAGAATCAAAACGCGAAACCTTGAAATTGTTCTTCTCTATCGCCATCACAAACAAATCACAACAACAAATCCGCCGCAAAACAAACAGAATCTATCTTCTCTCAATCGCAAATTCCAAATTCTAAACAAAATCAAAACACAAAAAATCAAAAGTAAAAAAAAATCGCAAAATCTCCTAAATTAACAAAATTAAAATAAATATTAAAAAAAAAAACTTTAATTATCAATCATCAAACAAACACATGTCAATTCAACGAAACAAATCATAACTGTCTCGAGATTTCAATTCACAGAAAAATACCTCATGAGACTGAGATGAGAAATCCACGATACGATGTCGAAGAGGAAATCGTAACCATCATCGAAGACGCGATGTCGGAGTCGTCGAGAGAGAGATCGACGCGGTTCTCGATTTTTTTTTTTGTGAATGACTGGAAACCCTAGGCGGTTGAAAAATATAACAATGATATTATGAGGAGAGAGAATGTGAAATAGTGGGGGAGAGAGAGAGAGGAGAGATGTTGATGATGTTGTGGTTGATGATGATGATGATGAAGAAGACGATGGTGACGTAGCGAGGTGTGGGCCGTCTGATGGAAGGAGAGGGAGGGTGAGTGTGAAATGACTGAAAAGGGCTGGGCTGTGCAAATGTTTGTGTGTTGTGTATCGTGTGCAGAGAGAAGTGAGAGAGAGAGAGTAGAAAAGCAAGGGTTTGTTGGTTGTTTGAGACACAAGAGAGAAAGGTGAGTCACTCGGTGAGTCAGTCACCGAGTTGCCCAATAACCGCTTCGTCTGGGTTTTTGTGGCTCACAAGTTTCCGGCCGTTGGATCTCCAAAAGTTATCCTAACGACGTCGTTTCACTGCTGTTATCACCATCTGTCGAATTTGTGGCATTGAATTGGACATAATTTATTTTTTAATTGAACATAATATAGACTATAAAAATTACGTATTTGATACAATATTAATAAATTAAATGTATAATTTGATATAGAAAATTTTTAAATATTTTTTAAAATTCGTTTCTCCCCTGAATTCAATCAAAATGAAGGATTATGCTCCTTAATCATATACATATATATATTTTTTAGTATCAAGTGTAATTTTTTTTTTTTTAATCCAATATGGTGATGGATAAATGCAAAATTGATGTTCCGACCTTAATTCGGATATTCATCCAATCCACCTCACTTACTTAATCAAGGATGAAGGTTGTAATATTCCTCCGCAATCCGTTTAGTTGTCATTCTGAGATGTGCCTTATAATTTGGGCTACTCATATAATATGGAAAGATATTTTCCAATTATACCCAATTGTTTATTTGGGCCGCTTATGTGGTAATATCAATTTGTATGAGAAGATATTTCTCAATTATAACCGCGTAGATACTTGGGCCACTTATATAATAGGTATCAATTCGTGTGATAATGTATTTCCCTTATTATACCAATAAGAATATTTGGGCCGCTCATGTAATATATTATTTTATTTGAGAAATATTTTCTAATTATGTCATAGTAGATATTTTGACCGCTCATATAATATATATTAATTTGTCTGAGAAGATATTTTCTAATTATGTCATTATAAATATTTGGACCACTCATGTAATAGGTATCAATGTATGTGAGAAGAGATTTTCCTAATTATACCATAAAGATACTTGGGCAGCCCATGAGTCAATTTATGTGAGAATATATGTCTCTAATTATACTAGCGTAAATATTTGGGCCACCCATATAATATGTAACAATTTGTGTGAGAATATATTTTCTTAATTATATCAAAGTAGATATTTAGATCGTTCATGTAATAGGTATCAATTTATGTGAACATATATTTCCCTAATTATTATACCAAAGTTGATATTTGGATTGTTCTATGAACCTTATTAAGTTCAATTAGTGGATATCAAGGCTAGACTATGATTTATTTTGTGTCAAATTTCAAAAGAGTTAGTTTGTCTGAAGAAATATTTCCTCGATTATATCTAAATAGATATATGGACAATTTACGTAATGACTTGAAGTCAATATGTCTCACGTTATATTTAAACTTATTATTCATTTTTTTGACTAAATTACTTTGTGTCGATTTTTTTTAAAAACAGATATAGTAATATTATTTTATTTCTATATTTATTTATTTATCAACCACAAAACAAATTCCAACTCCCATGCACGAGGTTGAATTCGGTATTTGGATATCTCCAAATATGTTGGTCACAAACAAATCGAATTTAGCTTTTATTCCAAAGGTACGGTTAACTTGACAAACTCAAATACCGGCAAGTCAGGAGAACAAATTAAAATGTGCAACGTGGCATTTCTGAATTGAAATATAAACTCCGTGCTTATTTGGCAGTCCATCATTGGCGAATAACCAATGTTCCCACATCAGAAAAAGATTTACAATGTTCACCATGAATGACCGTACATCTATAGCAACACCAAGTAGAAGTCAACGTGCCGGCCGGGTACTTGTCCAAAATTCGTAGTTTTATGATCATGTCATTAATTGTGTTTTGCGTTGGTTGTGCCATTTTTTGTCATTTTTTCTGTGTTGTTTGTGTCGTTTTTGGTCATTTTATTCACAATCCTTTTTGGGTTGTGTGAATTAAATACGAGGTTGTCTTTCTTTTTTTTTTTTTGAAGTAGAATTAAATGCAAGTTTTGATTCTTATGAAAGTTTGGAGAATAATGTGTTAGATGCTTTAAAGTTAGATGTTGTTATTATTATTTATTTGGACTTATGTGGAAGTTTACTGACAAATCAGTTTTCTAAGAGGGTTTAACTAATTGTGTAATTAAGATCTGTTAATGCATCATTAATTACATGAAAATACAACTTATATCTCAATCAATTTCTATTTTGACTTCATCTTGAGTATATTAGGTTTTAAGACCTTTTATAAGTTGCATAAATATAGAAGATTAGACAATATACAATAAAAATATATGACTTATAAGCTATATTTATTTATATATATAGATAGGACTTTTATAATTTAGACGTCATAACTTTAAAATATAAGGATCAATCAATCAAATTCATTTATTCTATTTGAATTAAATACGAGAGAAAAATTATTTTAAGAAAGAGAATGTAATGAATAAATTTTATTGATTGATTTTTATTTTTTAAAGTTAGGACGTTCTGATTATAAAAATGTTATATATATATATATTTATATTTATGATTATAAGTTGACTAAACACTTGTAAAGAGTGATTTTTTTTTTTAGCACTAAAAATGCAAGTCATAGAGTTAGCACCAAAAAATGAGTTGAATTTTTTTAGTACCATCAATATTCGTCAACTATAGTTTGTGAATAAAAGATTTTTTTTTCCCTTTGTTCATAAACTATTACCTTGTTCGCAACCTATAGTTAGCAAATACTAATACTTAAAAAAAAAAAAAAAAAAAAACTCATTTCAATTTTTTTATATTAGTTTGAAAATTGATGGTTTTTTTTTTTTTTCTATGTCGTGCTATTTTCTCATAAAAATTTACATAATACCAAAAAACATCAACTCTCTCATAATAAAAAAAGTAACACAAGGTGATAAATATTCATGATGTGATTTGAATCCAGATATGAAGGGAATGTACACTAACTAAATGAGTTACAAGTAAATTTAATATTTAATTTACATAGTACACACTCATGTAAATAATTTAATGTATGTTATGTTTCTCTTAAAGTAATAAGATCTCAAATCATAATATATTAGGTAAGTGAAAATGAACTCCTAAGCTAAAAAAATGATCTATATCCTTTCCTTTCGCATTTTCATATTTAATAACTAATGTTATCACTTCTTTTATATATATATATATATAGCAAAAATGTTTCAAACAATCAAAGGTATGCCCTAAAAAATAACATAAAATCAAAGGTGCGATTACTATCATCGATTTAGTTTTCTCTTAATAACATTCTAACTATAATATTTCCTTTTAAAGAAACACCCTAATTATAATATTAAAACTACTAGCTTTTGCCTGGTCTAGACTCTAAACTTTGAAGCGAAAGCATGCATGTACATTTATACATTGTTCAAGCCCACCACAAGAGTATATATATTACATATATACGTATTATCTCACAAGACACATGCATATAGCTTACATGCAAACCCTCTGTACCAGAAATTGTCTACCAAATTTTATATATATATAGTAAGGCTACATTCTTGGTAAATTATCAACTTCCAAAATTTTTACTATTTTTGAAAAACTAACTAGAAATTCATCAACCTTCAATTCTTCTCCTACTTTGAAACACGATTTTGACCATTTCCTCTCTCTTCTATCTCAAACATCCTTCTCTCTTCTTTCACATTTCTCATGTAGTTTTCTCTTTTTTTTCTCTTCAACATCACAGAAAGAGAGAGAGAGAAAAAAAAAGAGTATTGGCAGAAACTAAGTGGCAATCGACATGGCCACAAATGGCATGCAGCAAGCAAATGACGATTCAAAGTGGATGCTGGAGAGCGTGGAGGTTGATCGGATGACGGATGTGCCTATAGGTGGTGATCAAGAACAGAATAAGGCCTCATCGGCTGCCAAGCCTCCGTTAGGGGCGTCTTTTCGGAGGAACACGAGCCAGTTTAGGAAGAGAACTAGTGGTCCTCTTAACAGTAAAGGTGCACCGCCTCAGATGATGGAAAGGACAGCCTCAACTGCTGCTAGAGGCCTCAAGAGCTTGCGGTTTCTTGATAGGACTGTCACAGGGAAGGAAAATGATGCATGGAGATCCATTGAACGACGTTTTTATCAATTTGCTGTCAATGATAGACTCCCTAAAGAGAAATTTGGAATATGCGTTGGTATGATGTTGTCATCTTTTTTGTTTGTAATATTTGAAATCAAACACTAATTGGAAATACAATACGATAATGTATGTATATATGTATGAATACATATATATATTCATGGAGATTCTCTAATCATGATGGTTCCTAAAAAAAATAAAAATTTCAGGATCGTGAAGAAGAACTTTGTATATCCGTATAATCAAGTTGTGTGTGATTATAGGGATGGGGGACTCAAAGGATTTTGCTGGGGAGGTTTTTGATGCGCTAGCGAGGCGGAGGCAAGTGGATGCTACAGATGGAATCACCATTGATGAAGTGAGAATGTTTTGGGAAGACATGACCAAAAAAGACCTTGATGCTCGACTTCAAATATTCTTTGACATGTAAAACTTAAACAACTCTTTTTTTTTTTTGGTTTTTGTTTGTTGTAAATTTGAGCAAAAGAATTGAGACAATAAGAGGATGTATTTTTCGGTGCAGGTGTGACAAGAATGGTGATGGGATTTTATCAGAGGATGAGGTCAAGGAGGTGAGAACATGATGATGCCTAATCAGATTATGTCTCAGTATTTTATATGTTTCCTGTAAAATCAGATTTTCTTATAGTTGTTTTGCAAAAAGGTTATAGTGTTGAGTGCCTCCGAGAACAAGCTCTCAAATCTCAAACAAAATGCTGCCTCCTACGCTGCTTTAATCATGGAAAAAATGGACCCTGATCACAAAGGTTACATAGAGGTCAGCATCTCATATTAACATATATATATACATATATGTATGTATGTACATATGAATTCAACACTTTCTAATTCTCTCAATATTCACTTGTTTCATGTTTTTAATCAAAGCAGATGTGGCAGCTAGAGATTCTTCTAAGAGGAATGGCAGGTTCTGATCAAGATGCCATTGCAAAAAACAATGACGTCCTAACAAAAACTATGATCCCTAGTGAATATAGAGACCCTATAAGCAAATTTATTTCTATTACAATGGAACTCATCAACGAAAACGTGAAAAAACTATGGATAGTAGCACTTTGGTTAGGCGTAAACGTGGGCCTATTTTACTGGAAGTTCAATGAATTGAAGTCCTCTGCCATGTACAAAATCACAGGCAATTGCGTCTGCCTAGCCAAGGGTGCCGGAGAGGTTCTCAAGTTCAACATGGCTCTCATTCTCCTAACGGTTTGTAGAAAAACTCTCACCCGCCTCAGATCAACCTTCCTCAACAAGATCATCCCTTTTGATGACAACTTGAACTTCCACAAGTTGATAGCCTTGTCGATTGTGATTTTCGGTGCTCTCCACACGTTTCTTCACCTCCTATGTAACTACCCGAGGATAAGTCTTTGCCCGGAACAAAAGTTCATGCGTGTCCTCGGTCCTTACCTAAATTTCCACCAGCCAACCTATTGGGACTTGGTGGAGCATACCGTGGGGTGGACTGGTGTTGTCATGGTGTTGATAATGTCCTTTTCGTTTACACTTGCAACACACTCTTTTAGGAGAAATGTAGTGAAGTTACCATGGATTTTCCACAACTTAGCAGGGTTCAATTCCTTCTGGTATGCACATCATTTGCTGGTGTTGGCCTATGTTCTCCTGTTCTTGCATGGCTGGTTCCTCATTTTGGATAAGCCCTGGTACATGAAAACGGTACATGAACTTTTGATTTTGTTTTTTACCCACTCTTTGTTGCTGCTGGCTATTACAGGATCTGTGATTGAACAAGATAGTTATTAATTGAAACTATTTTTTGTATCTGTTTCTTTGCAGACATGGATGTATCTAATTATTCCAGTTTTGTTTTATGCTTCTGAGAGAACCCTCACCTCATATCATGAAAGCAACAATCATAGGGTGGACATAATTAAGGTATGTTGTGGAAATCAATTGTCTTTTCTTGTTTTTGTTTTTGTTTTGTCTACTTCAAGTTCTGACTGATTTTCTTTTGACATTGCAGGCAGTAATTTATTCAGGAAATGTTTTAGCACTATACATGACAAAACCTCAAGGTTTTAGATACAAAAGTGGGATGTATCTCTTTGTCAAGTGCCCAGATATATCAAATTTCGAATGGTAAATACCCGCCTATTTTTTTAATGATGAAATTATTGTTTAAGAGAGATCAACTATGTAAAAACTCTAAAAATAATAATAATAATAATTTGTACTCTTCCAAGGCGTCATTGAAAGAATAAATACATTTTTTCCTTTAGCTTTTATTACTAATATAAGCTTTCGTAACAGGTATCTTTAGATCGCCTATGTGTAAGTAGGACTTACCAAATAGTCGTATAGACTATTATATGTTTGTTTTCAAAGTATTAATTAATCCAAATGTTTATTGGTTATAGGCACCCCTTTTCCATCACTTCTGCACCAGGAGATTTCTACCTGAGTGTCCACATCAGAACCTTGGGAGACTGGACTACTGAACTTAAAGAGAGATTTGCCAAGGTGATCATAAACTTGAGCTTTCAAAGTTTGATCAGTCCTAATTAAAACCAGTTATTTAGAAGCACTTATGAAGATGATCACTTGAATCTTTACCCTTTCAATCAATTACGCGTTAACTCCAGTTTTCAGACACAAGTGAATTCTCAACTAATATAAGCTTTTACTTCAAAACAAATTAAACTTGTGATTCATAATGAAATAGAAAAGCGTGTTGAGATGACAAAAGGATACAAAATTGGTTCCGCGAACTGACTTTAAAGAGGTGCAGGTCTGTGAGGCCCCAGCTGCAAAACCGGGCAAGAGTAGTCTAAAAAGAATCGAAACTAGAGCCATATCAGATTCCAATGCTGCACAGATACAAGCCACGTGAGAAAAGTTTTTCAATTCTTTAAGTTGCTTTTACAGATTAAATTCACATTGTTTACCAATAACTGGTAGCTTTTGATTGTTCTTGCAGATTCCCCAAGGTCCTTATCAAGGGACCATATGGAGCCCCAGCTCAGAATTACAGGGAATATGACATCCTTTTCCTCATTGGATTGGGAATTGGAGCAACTCCATTTATCAGCATTATAAAGGATCTTTTGAACCACCTTAAACCAAACATGCCATACATTGTGAGTCATATTGGAAAGGCTCTCAGGATTTAGAAATTGTTAATGCATAGAACATACTATGCATACATTCGGTCTCAACATAACTAAGAATTTTATGACTAAACACAGGATGCCACAATGCAAGACAGTGACTCAAAGTGTCCTGAGAGAGCCTACTTCTATTGGGTCACCAGGGAACAAACATCCTTTGAATGGTTTAAGGGTGTCATGGATGACATTGCAGAACAGGACAACAGTGTAAGTTTTCTTAAATTTCACAAGCTTTGGAGCCCATTTGATCGAAAAACAAGCTAGTTGGTTTGTCTTCAGTTGCACCCCAAATCTTTTTCCAAAACTCTACATTATATTCATATTTCACAAAACTGATTTCGAAAAATCACAAATCAAACACTCGTTTTCTTATGATTTCTTGCATTACAAGCAACAAACTTATTTATAGCCTTTTGAACGTCGCAGAATGTCATAGAATTGCACAATTACTTAACTTGTGTGCATGAAGAAGGAGATGCAAGGTCTGCCCTTATTGCCATGGTTCAGAAACTGCAACATGCTAAGAATGGTGTTGATATCGTCTCCCAAAGCAAGGTATTCACTAGCCAACAACCAAATACATCATTCAATTATCATATGATTGATTCAAGTTGATTCTAATATACCAACTATGACAGATAAGAACGCATTTTGCGAGACCTAATTGGAGAAAAGTGTTCAATCAATTGGCAACTGACCATCCAGCAGCCCGAATAGGTAAAATACTAGTTCTGATTCATATTCTATAACAATGGTATTGGTAAGTTTGATTATGAAATTCAGCAAAAATCCCCCTGAATCCTGTCTGACAAATAAATAAACCAATTTTAGTAGAGGTCAACAAGATTTTATACTTAATAGACAATGTCCTTGATTATTGGCTGATATAGATGATTTTGTTGCAGGTGTTTTCTATTGTGGAAGTGCTACACTTACCAAAACTCTAAGAGAACTTTGCCAAGAGTTTAGTCTAGAAACAGCAACCCGTTTCGAGTTCCACAAGGAGAACTTCTAGAGTATAAGAAACTTTCCTGTAAATTTTTTTTTTTTTTGTAATCATAAGCGAAAAATACACTGTATAGTGCAAAACAGGTGCAAGAATTCAAAAAACCATCTTGCCTTGAATTTGAAGTTCTGATGGAAGACAATTATATGATTGATTAATTTGTTGTATACTTGTAATGTATTCTTCTTTTTTACTCAATGAGACTTTATACCCCTTTTAAATACATAATTGACAATCTGAACCATGAACATTAACAATTTAGCATAAACAGTGAAAGAAGTCAATCACTCACTAACATTGAATGTGTTCATGAAAGCTATTATGCAGCACATATATCGAGGCATTGAAGGAAGAGTATTATAGGAGATCAAAGGAAAAAAAAATGTAGTTTACAGTGGAGAACAGCTGAGCAGCTGCATGCAAGACAAGCAGTTGTTAGAACAACTTGAAAATGGTGTCAAAGGTAATCAAAATTCATTTTCCACTGTTGACATGAAAACATTATGTTCTGTAACGTAGATAATTAACAACACATGGTTACACGTCAACCTTCATGTTTGTTGAGACAAAAAAAAAAAATCAGGAGGCAGGTTTCTAACAAGCAGTTGTTGTAGAGTCACGTGAGTATACAATATATAGTATTAATTTTGTTTTCCAATTTCAGGAACAGATCATGGATGACGTGTAGGGATACCTCAACTCTCCTAATGCATATATATATATATATATATATATATATGCAGACAAATTAAATACAAAATAAATAAAAAGATTACATATGAGGAATAATAATTAAATCAATATCTGTTTCAATATTAATTTATAACATTCTAGGAAGTTGTTGGATTCTCAATTATTATCTATGAGCTTGAAATATTCTCCAAATTAGGTTCATTTTATCGATCTAACACAAGTGGATTTTGACAATTACAGCAATGTCACTGAATTATCGATTGAACTTAACATTGTTTGTTTCTTATGTTAAAGTTAAGAGGTAGGATAAAATCAAAATAAAATTGAATCAAGCATATTGCAGCTTAAAATGAAAAATAACGGATGAAATAATAAAAATGAGCCTCTATTTTGAGGTGTGAAATACGAAAATCTGTTTAAATTAATGTTTTGCATTCTAATACTGGGCAATCATATATCAAATTCGATCGCGATTGAGATTGTTGAATTTATACCATGTTAAGTTTTGGATTTCTTCACTAATAAATATGTTTGGATCCCTAACTGCACTTGTCTTGAATACGTACGTGAAAAATGCTTTACAAAACCTATGACTTGAAGCAAATTCATGGGATTGAAAAACACTAATACAAATCTCAAAATAAAAGCAGATATGTGAGGTTAATACAAGTGAAAGACGCTTCTATAACAATTCAAAACAAACAATATCCACTTTATGAGGCAGAATTATCTTTTTATAATCACGATAAGGACTACAATATAAACTCTTTCAATTTTCTGCAACACCCACTCGTACCTCTCCTTAGAAGTTTTCTTGAAGATGGGACTGGTGCTGATAATTGGTTTAGTTGGTGTATTAACATATCACAGAAGCTCAAATTTTCTCAAATTAGGCCTTGGATTGTCAAAGACAGAGAAGAAAAAGATCTGACTTTCTTAAGGAAGAACAATGAGCTTTTCGTTAAAATTACAGATTATTAGTTGATACAAAAAAAAAAAAAACAAAGTGTTCACTCTTTTTTCTTTCCTGATGAACCCACTTGAACATACAAATGATTATTGAACATAAATTAGCCGATGAACTACGATGATACACAATCCAAGCCACCTTCAGACCCCAGCTTGTGTGCACTTCCGGGTGACAATGCATGAACCACACCCCTGTTCATTACCAAACATAATAATGTCAACTACAATATGTATAAATGAGTTTCAAGCAATGCAATAACAGTCAACAGTGCCTTTTGACCCACCTGGATTATCTGCAAGGAACCTAATTGCCACCCATCCACCAGAGGGCACGTCAACTGTGTTTCTCTCTATGGGATCCACCAGCTTGAACTTTGCAGGGTCTTTTTCTGGATCGAAAAAATCCATGCAAGTGAAGGGGGTGGCTTTCAGCTCCAAGTATGCTAGTGTCCTGCTGTTGTGCGCAGCGAAAATTAAACAAATACACAACTACTAATGCTAGCTATTAAATATAAATAATAAATATTAATAAAGCAGAAAAGCAGAAAAATAAATGCAAAGCGAAAAAAAGAAAGAACACACCAAAATTTACGTGGTTCGGTATAAAACCTACGTCCACGGGCGCTGCTAAAAACTTCCACTAAATCTCCAAAACAAAATATTACAAAATCTGGGTAAGATCCAAAAACCCAGAAACATATGGGGAGAAAACAAGAATAATACAAATATATGGATCTTTTACAATTCTTGTTTATTTTTTTTTTTTTTGGTACAAAATCAATTAGCTAAAGGACTTATTTATAGTCCACTAAACATCCCATCATGTTGTATTCTTTAGATGTGGGATAGCTAATTAAGCCAAAAACCAACAAATCTCCATCTTGGCGTATTAGCATTCAGCAATGCCTTCATATATGCCTTTTAGACTTTCAAAATGTTGATCAAGTCCAAACAATGGTTGAACTTGATTACTGTCACCACTTTGGTCATCATATCTGCAGGATTATCAGCAGTCCCAATTTTCTGTAAGAGAATCAACCCTTCACTCAGAATTTCCCGCACAAAGTGATATCGGACATCAATATGCTTGGTGCGAACATGGAATACCGGATTCTTTGCTAAATGAATGACACTTTGACTATCCGAGTAAATAGTAATATTCTTCTGTCCCACTCCCAACTCTAATAGTAATCCTTGTAACCAAATTGCTTCCTTCACAACCTCTGTCAATGTCATATACTCTGCTTCTGTCGTAGACAAAGCAACTGTTGACTGTAAAGTAGACTTCCAACTTATAGGAGCTCTCGCAAGAGTGAATACATATCCAATAGTTGATCGTCGTTTATCCAAATCACCAGCATAATCTGAATCAACATATCCGATTGCAAACGGACCAAGTGAATCTTCCCTCTGAAATATCAAACCAAAATCTACGGTTTTTAACAAGTACCGTAGAATCTATTTCACAGCTTGCTAATGTCTTTTACCAGGATCATGCATATACCTGCTCACAACTCCAACCGCTTGCGAAATGTCAGGTCTTGTACACACCATAACATACATCAGACTACCAACTGCATTAGAATACGGAACACGAGACATGTACTCTCGTTCTTCATCAGTACTCGGAGATAATGATGCACTCAACTTGAAATGAGGAGCAAGTGGCGTACTTACAGGTTTTGACTGTTCAGATACACCAAAACGCTGTAATACCTTCATCAGATATTGCTTCTGAGTCAAACAAACCTTGCCTTTTCCTCTATCTCTACTAATCTTCATACCGAGAATCTTCTTAGCTTCATCCAAATCCTTCATTTCAAACTCTGAACTCAACTGAGTCTTCAGCTTCTCAATCTCCACTTTGCTCTTAGAAGCTATCAGCATATCATCAACATATAAGAGCAAGTAGATGAAGGAACCATCTTGTAGCCTTCGAAAGTATACGCAATTATCAAATTTGCTTCTGGTGTACTCTTGACCTATCATAAATTGATCAAATCGCTTGTACCATTGTCTCGGAAACTGTTTCAAACCATAAAACGATTTATTCAATTTACAAGCCCAATTTTCTTTACCAACAACCTTGAATTCATCTGGCTGAGTCATATAGATTTTCTCTTCCAAATCACCATGTAAAAATGCAGTTTTTACATCCATTTGAACTAGTTCTAAATCCAATTGAGCTACAAGGGCCAATAGAATTCTAATGGAAGAGTGTTTCACAACTGGAGAAAATACTTCATTGTAGTCAATCCCTTCATTCTGAGCGTAGCCTTTCGTCACCAACCTTGCCTTGTAGCGAACATCTTCTTTGTTTGGAAATCTCTCTTTCTTAGTAAATACCCATTTGCACCCAATTGCCTTCTTATTCTTCGGTAGTTGAGCTAGCTCCCAAGTTTCATTCTTCCGAAGAGACTGCATTTTTTCATCCATAGCTTTCTTCCACTTATCAACTTCAGAACATTGGACTGCTTCTCCGTAAGTGGAAGGAACATCATCATCTACAATTGGAAGTGCATAGGCCACCATATCAGCAAAACGAGCAGGTCTGCGAATATCACGTCTTGGCCTATTTATTGCAATTGATTCTTGTTGCTGTGAAGGTTCTTGGGTAGGAACCTCTTCTTCTCCTTCTTCTTCAGTAACCTCCTCGATCATAGGAGTGTCATCATCTGCATCAACAATTCTAGCTGGATTATTTGTTGACTCTATCTATTTCTGAAAAAACTCCACCTGCTTCCGAATAGACTCCACCTGTTGCAGATTACCCTCAACAATATCTTCTATTTTCTTTTTCAACATCGAAGACTCATCAAAAGTAACATCCATGCTGAAGATTATCTTCTTCGAATTAGGATATAAAAGACGATACCCTTTCACCCCTGAAGACATCCCCACAAATATAGCTTTCCTTGCTCTCGGATCCAATTTAGATTTCTTTACATGATAATAAGCAGAACAACCAAAGACATGTAAAGAATCATAATCAGTAACAGGTTTTTCAGACCATACCTCCAATGGAATTCTACCACCGATCGCTGTTGACGGTAAGCGATTAATGAGATGACATGCATAAGTCACTGCTTCAGCCCAAAACTTCTTGCCCAACCCAGCATTGGGCAACATACACCGAACTTTCTCCAGCAACGTTCGGTTCATGCGTTCTGTCACCCCATTCTGTTGTGGTGTGTATCTAACTGTAAAATGATGTACAATACTCGCATCTTGACAGACCTCTCGAAAAGATTTACTGCAATATTCACCTCCATTATCTGTTCTGAGGTACTTAATCTTTCTCCTAGTCTGAGTCTCAATCATCTTTTTTCAATTAAGGAAAATCCCAAGTACATCATCCTTTTTCTTAATTGTGTATACCCAAACTCTTCTGGAAAAGTCATCAATAAATGTAACAAAATATTGTTTACCACCCACGGAGGCTGTCCTAGTGGGTCCCCACACATCAGAGTGAACATAATCCAAAATACCTTTAGTATCATGAACTGCAGTTGCAAACTTCACTCTCGTCTGCTTTCTCAAAACACAATGTTCACAAAAATCTAACTTGCAGGTTTTTACTCCTTTCAACAAGCCTTGATCCACCAAACTGTTTAAAGCTTTCTCACCTGCATGCCCCAGACGCATATGCCATAACCTGATCATATCTTAATTAACATCCTTCTCTGGTACTACTGCTGTTGATTCAGTAACTGTACTACCATTGTAGTAGTACAAGTTATTCTTCCTTGTACCTTTCATTACCACCAAAGCCCCAGATACCACTCTCATAACTCCATCTCTGATAGATATCGTGTAGCCTTTAGATTCTAAGGCTCCCAATGATATGAGATTCTTCTTCAAATCTGGAACATACCGAACTTCTGTCAAAACTCTGGTCGATCCATCATGATTCTTCAATCGAATTGAACCTATCCCCTTAGTATTGCATGAGTTATCATTACCCATGAGCACAATTCCACCATCTAGCTCTTCGAAGTTGAAGAACCATTCCTTATGTGGACACATATGATAAGTACAACCCGAATCTAAAATCCACTCACTAGATCCAGATGTTGATGATAGATTAACCAACACAAAATCTTCTTCCTCACATTCGGCTACATATGCATCAGAAGTAACTTTACCTTTGCCCTTATCTTTCTTCTGTAGCTTCGGACAATCTTTCTTCCAATGCCCTTTCTCATGACAAAAGGCACATTCATCTTTATCAGGTCTTTTCCTTGACTGTGATCTGCCTCTTCTTTCTTGTTTTCGACTCTTACAATCCCCTAACTGTAAGCGCATCTGCTGATTCATCCCTATTCTCTTTCTGATCTTTCTTACGAATTTCATAATTAAGCAAAGCTGCACACACTTCTTCAAAAGATAATTTTTCTTTCCCATGAATAAGCGTAATGCACAAATGATCCAACTCATCAGGAAGAGATCCTATCAACAGCATGGCCTTCTGCTCATCTTTGAACGTTTCATCCAAATTCAACAAATCAGCTAACAAACGGTTGAAATTATCAATATGGTCATTGATATTCAAACCTGGTTTCAACTGAAGACGGTACAACCTCTTCAACAAATATAACCGATTCTCATTGCTTTTCTTCATATATTTGTTCTCTAGCGCCTTCCACAATTTACTAGCAGAGGTTTCCTTCATGAACGGATACTTCTGCTCTCTACAGAGACATGAGCGAATTAAACCACATGCCTTCGCATTTTGCCTCTCCCAATCTCTCTCCTCAATATTCTCTGGTCTTGTTTCTTTCAGAACAATATCCAAATGTTGTTGATACAAGACGTCCGTAACTTCGCTTTGCCATAGGCCAAAATTATTTTGACCATCAAATTTCTCTACTTCAATTTTTACATGTGAAGATGAAGATGCTGTCATTTCTGCTTTATGCTAAAAGTTTTTATGCCAATAGCTTGGCGATCAAATGAATAGTACTCAAAAGGTAAGCTCTCAGGAAAGGCTGGAGGGGTCACAAACGGTCCCACTTAAAATCCAGTCTCCTTAGACAATTATAGTCTTTTTGACAGAGCTTCCCTAAATTGTAACTATTCCAAAATAATACCGAAGCTCTACAAACAAATATTTAATAGCTAGCTAATGCCCTAGACAATTTCCCAGATCAATCGAAACCTAGGGCTCTGATACCACTTGTTGTGCGCAGCGGAAATTAAACAAATACACAACTACTAATGCTAGCTATTAAATATAAATAACAAATATTAATAAAGCAGAAAAGCAGAAAAATAAATGCAAAGCGAAAAAAAAAAAGAACACACCAGAATTTACGTGGTTCGGTATAAAACTTACGTCCACGGGCGCTGCTGAAAACTTCCACTAAATCTCCAAAGCAAAATATTACAAAATCTGGGTAAGATCCAAAAACCCAGAAACATATGGGGAGAAAACAAAAATAATACAAATATATGAATTTTTTACAATTCTTGTTTTTTTTTTTTTTTTGGTACAAAATCAATTAGCTAAAGGACTTATTTATAGTCCACTAAACATCCCACCATGTTGTATTCTTTAGATGTGGGATAGCTAATTAAGCCAAAAACCAACACCTGCATGATCAGCTCTACACTTGTGTTAAAAGGAAGCGCCACTAGCTTTGTCCCATTGCTTATCATTGCATTATTCGTTGGGGTGCCTGTGTAATTGAACAGATTTTTCGGGTAGATAGGAAAATCAGGACTGTAAACACCACTTGGCTGGCCAGAATAACGAGATTGAAGTAGAGCTGCGGTTGGCATTACAAAGGATATGTTATTGACAGAAGCTTGAAACATGGTTCCATTGAAAGGTTTGGTTACTCTGACGTGGACTTGTTCCCAGTCCTACCGTGAAGAAAAATCTCTTATCCACCTTTTGGGGTACATTGGCAGGGAATTGTGCACTTGCTAAGCTACGAAGTTTATCTGTAAAATTCGTAGCAAAGGAAGTGTACTGAGAGGAGTTAGAACAGGTTTAAAGATTGTAATTTTTCTGGTTGAAATTCTTGCATTAGGTGGTTTTTCGTATTCCAAAATACCAGCAACTGTTGGATTGTCAAAATTTCCTTTGCCAGTAACATATGGTCCGGCAGTCATGAAAAATTTGGCATTTGGGAAGTGGGAAGAACATTTGTGGTCTGTCCAGGGGCAATGATTAGTGTTTGAGTCTCAAAAGGTTTAACATAAACGGCATCCACTTCAACAACTTTAAGAGGATGGTTGGCTATACCGAAGAAGAGTTCATCATTGAGCGCGGCATTAATTAAACGAAGAAGATAGGTTTTGCCAGGCTTCACCTTCAGCTTAAATGTGTCTGCTAACACCAATTTATGCAAAATTGCATTAACTATACCATCTCAGGAAATAACATTGATAAATACTTAATATTGCAGAGTTTGATACCTTTAGCAGAGCAATTATACAGTGGTCCAGGAAGCCTATTGATGGTATATGCATCAGAGACAATTGGGCCTCCACCTGTTTGAAGAGCCTGACTAAAATCGCTTCAGTATCTGCATTGAACCACTCTCCTGCAACATAATGTTAAGCACATGTTACTATTATGTCCAAGTTATAACTACAAAGTGGACATGTGAAATATCACATCATTATGATTACCAAAGATGATGGGAAATTCCTTGTAAGGTTTGGCAAATGGATCCGGAGTGCCTTGCCTAGGAAGTATGATGATGGGACCATAGAGAGTTGATCTCGGCCATGATATGTGTGCATGCCACCAGAGTGTACCTCTCTGCCCAACAATTTGTGAAGTTGTACACATAGCTCTGCCCTGTTTGAATGGGGCATTGAGTTATACATGTTGGCCCATCAGCCCATTCACTTCGAAGCTGTCTTATGCCATGCCTATTTCAAAGAAAATTATAATTTGCAATTCCTAAAAAGAAAAAAAAAATGGCTATCTATATTAAATAATGCCAATTTTCAATTACCAATGGATGGAGATATTGTAGTGAACATGGTTAACAACTTTGATAAGAAGTCTGTCACCATCCCTTGCCACAATGCGAGGCCCTGGAAACTGCCCATTCACCGATATAAGGCTCTTGGTGTGTGACATAAACATTTCACATTTTATGATTTGTTCTATAATCATAATTTAATAAAATTTTGTTAAAACATGTAAGCAAACTTCAAATTGAAAGTGACACAACAAATACAATACATACATATATATATATTTCTTTATTGTGGTACGACACATACATCAAACTTGTTGTGCCTGGTTAGGGCGTATGCATTATCAGGAAGTAATGCCAATACAATAAAAGAGAAGAGAATCAACGTCAGAAGTGTTGGTGATTGAAGAGGAGAACGACCCATTTCTCTCTTCCTCCTTGTTTCCTTCAAATTAAGGAGCTTGTGAGAGTGTATTTGATGTGTGAACCTGGAACTTGTATTTGATTGAGTATGTATATAATCCTGAAAGCTTATACAGGTGTAGCACATATATAGAGGCTTTGAAGGAAGACTACTATTTGGTAGATTGGACGATTAAAAAATTGTAGTATACCTAGAGCAGATTCATGCAAGATAAGCAATGGTTAGAACAACTATGGAGTTATGTCCAAGGTAATCAATATTTTTTTTTACCACCTTTCATTCTAAGTCAAACATTGTTTTTCAAGTAGTTTCCAAACCGACGTGACTTTGACATATACGCTTCCATGCTTATTGTGTCTTTGCTTCTATTAATTGGAAAATACCTTGTGCGCATGTGTCTAGCAAATTTGCAGAGAAAATCAGGGTCAGAAATGGAAAAGTTGTTTTGATTACTACCAGATGAGACAGTTTTGGAAAAGGAGTTAATCATAGATAAGATCCCATGGGTGTATAAATATAGCAAATCAAAATATACTTTCCAAATTTATTTGAAAAAAAAATAAAATTCAATTGCATATTCTAACGTAATTGAATATAATATTATATTTACAATAAGTACAAGTAAATTTGGGATTTTATATATATATATATATATATATATATCGACAATAGGTCAAGAGTCTGTAGAATTTATTACAATAAAAAATTATTTGTACAATCTAAATTTTTATTTTTATAATTAAAAAATTAATGAGAAAAAAATTATTATACAAAATTGATAAAATGTGTTTGGTGGGATTCGAACTAACATACTCTCAATTTTAACTAGAAATTCAAAAAAGAAAAAAAAATCGCTGCTGGGAATTGAATCTAGATTTATAATGTGCTAAATATAATGTTACAAACCTCAAACTTCTTTAAAACAATCTAGCAAACACCAACTACATATAATGAATGAAAAATGAAATGAAACCTACTCTTTAGTTACGATAAAATGGACACACATTAAAAAAAAAAAAAAGAAATGGCAGCAAATAAAATGAAAGTTTGTCGAGCCTTATAATTAATCATTGTTTACATAGTTCAAATATATACTTCTATAATTAAAAGACATCAATTTTCACAACAAAAAGAAATAATTTTTCATATGTGTAAAGTTATAAAATACATGTTATAGAACTTGAATACTTACCATCTTAGTGAATGATGAGGCATACAATCACCTAAATTAAAAGAGAATAAGTAAAGGATATGCATTATTTGACATATAGTATTTATGGTGCTACCTAACTTATATAATTAATTAATCTCTGATCATGATGTGAAAAAAGTATGGTAACAGAGCACATTCATTACTTTTTTACTTCACACGGCATATATGTCACGCTAGGATGTAAATTAGTTCAAGTCACCAAGTGGATAATAATTAAATTCATCTTCTTATATGAATCTGGACATACATTTGTAAAACACTTAAAAACTTGGCTTTGCTACAAGTACTGACAAGTATCACTCACTATCGATGGGATCCCAAACATTTATGAATCCTGTTCCATGAATTGACAATTTTCAAATCTGCAATAACATGTGCTGTTGTTGTTGTTGTTTCGGTCATCATGGCAATAAATTCCTTGTTCGATTTCTTTAATTTCTTTGCGTCATCAATCCATTATTCTATTACATAATGTTACGCAGATAATTGCTAGGAATGCTTGTGGGACGCTGAAGGGAAATGAGTTATGATTACTATATCTTATGTACAAGATGACAAGAAATCTTTAGTAGCCACTTGAAGCTAAATAAAACTTGCAAGCATGTTCATTTAAAATACCATAATTAAATACAAGTATTGTATCTATAAAGTAAATTAAACAATATTTGTATGAGTTATTTTTTAAGTGGTAATAAAATTATTAAGACTGTAACTAGCAGTAGATTATTAAAATATGCTTTTTTAATACCAAAGTATATGAATTATGTGTTTTATTATAGGTGTCAAGGGCATTTAAACTTTTTCTTTGGTGAACTAATTTTTTATTGATGAACTATTTTATTTTTTTGGTAACTATATATTGTATTTATTTGTGAAAGGAGAGCTTTTTATATTTTTAATGAATGATATAACGAATAGTTTATCAACATGATATTAAAAAATCTATTTTAATAATTCAATGCTAGTTACAAAAGTTTCAATAATTTTGGTTTCTTCAAAAGAATCTTCTTCTTGGTTAATTATGAGGAATTTGCGCATTTAGATTTACTAATTTTCTCTTTCTCCTTCTCTCTTTTATTATTATTATTATTTCCATTTAGGGAATGAGATTTGAACTTGAATCTCAATTGTGCTAAAAGATGTGGTTACTGTCCAGATCATACATAAGTCCACTATTTCTTTTTCGCATAAATTGCATAAATAAACCCTAACATTAGATCTAATTGCATCTATATTGAACCTTCCCTTAAATTTGCACAAGCTAACTAGATCTACTCGTAGTGATCAATGGCTTGATATAATCATTGATCGTGTTGTCAAGTAAAAGTCCAAACTATCTCTGATATTTATTTTATTATTATTTAAATATTTTATTTATTTAATAATCTTCATTCTTTTTTTCAATCAAACCTAGATTTTTATTTTTCAAAGTAAGGTCAAACCCATATCCCTTTTTCTTTTTGAAATAAGATCAAATCAGATCTTAAACTTCAATAATATTTTTCAATCAAACTCAGACCTTTTAACTTCAATTAAATTCATATCTTCAAACCCAAATGTTCAGCTTTAATAAAGAAATAAACCAGAATTTTCTTCAATTTAAAATTAAATCAAACCCAAATCCCACATTTTTCAAACAATTCCACAAACAAAATCTGTAACAAAGATCACAAAATCATTTTTACGTACAAAAACCCAATTCAATCAAATAAACCTAATGTAAAAGGTTCTCAAATTGAATTCATGATCACTTCACTTCAGCCTCACAAATTCAAAATCTCAAATTCTTCAAATCTCAAAATCTTTATTAACTCCACTGACCAAATAGAGTTCTATCTCCCAGAGCATCAAACAGACAGTGATAAGAGCAGCTTGGCATCATTGAGTTGGAAAATATTTCTCTCCGTGATCTCCATCTTCGTTCTTCAATTTTTTCCTTAAAACACGCTTTTCCTTTTCTTTTATATCAATCTGTTTTAAAGTAAGTAAGTATAAAGTGAAAGAACCCATCTTGCCCTTCTCTTATTAACTCTTAACGGCCATTCATTAATGGTGAGGGTAATTTGTGCTAATTTTGACCAAAGTTCCAGATAATTGTAATTGGCCCCAATGTCAAGGAGTTTTGAGCAATTTACCCTTCATTTTATTCATAAAATTTCAATTTTGTTAAAAAAAAAGAAAAAGAAAATATAGCTAGTATTATAAACTTGATGCCTTACATATACACGAGCATTATTGGTTTTTATAATTATTGTCATCCATAATAAAAATTCTGGTAAGGTGATGACTAATTTGGCATCCATAATTTATTCATCCCAACTAAGTTTCATGACCAAAAACTTCTTTTGACCATAAAGTAAAATGGTAAACCATATATATTAATTGTTCTTCGAACACGCATTAATTAACTCATCAATTGGGTTTCTTTATGTTGCAAGAATTATGTGAGCGGAGTGGGTGTCAAATTCTTGATAGGGATTACATGGAAAAAAAGAGAGTTAGGGAGAATATAATTTAGCTACTGAACAATGAAAAATATAAAAAATTTACAATATTATTCAACTTTCTATGCTTATTTTATTGAAGTAGGTTTACAATGGACTAAAATTTTTGTTGATCAGACATTGTAGTTTATATTATATTTCATGTTTTGTTGAGATGATTATGTTCATATATATATTAATCTCATTTGTCATTTATTAGATATGTTGATGGTTAATTGATAATCATATTGTAGTAGGAACAAACATTAATAGAATGACACACCAACTGCTAGTTTAACTAGATAAGAATCACTAGCTAGCTACTTTACCTACTTAGGTTTATTGACTTGTGCATAGTAACATTAATATCTTTAAATTAACTCGACATAAAATCTCTTTCCGCAGACTTTTATAAATATATGTAACAAGGTGGCCCCTCTTGTCTCTTTTATTTGAAGATTCCATTAACTTCAAATGCGAGCTTTAACTAAAATTCCAGGAGACAAACCAATCCATTTGACGGCCATAAGAGAGGGTTCCGGAAGACAAGAATATACATATGTGTATTATGTATATAGGTCATCACTCATCATCATAGCCTAGCCCTAGTCCTTTCCTAGCCTCTTTTTTCGTTTTTTCCATAAAAATTAGATCGAGTACAAATCACTTTGTCTTAAAATTTGAGAACAATTTGTTTCCACCGAATCACCATTCGCCAACCCCAACATTATATAACAAACATTATTCGGATTCGTTGTTCCGTTGGCTTTGTATTTAAAATTTGGAAACTGAGAATTGATTTCATTTCAGGGAATTCGTACATGCTGTATATTAACAGTGTTTTACTGTTTTTAATAGTGAATTCACTGACTTGTCGATAGGCCTCAGTGAAAAAGAAAAATGATAATCAGTGCCTAAAAATAGGGGAAAAAGAGAGAAACTTTTCAAGCTCAGAGCAGGATGTTATAAAAAAATAGAAAAATAAAAACAAAAATAGTAGCACTGTAGCAGTTCAAGACGAAGAACCAGTACTGTCATTATCACTAGACAATTTAGATCTTTCTCAGTCTACAGACTAGCCTACATAGACACATGCATAACAGTACTCAAAAGACAAGCAAACAAACAAACAAAAAGAGTTACTGAGGCTGATTGCAATACAAGCTAGAAAGAACCCTAGAGAGAGAGAGAGAGAGAGAGATTGGTAATTAGTTATTGGTGTTACAAGACTAATTTAGAGATAGAGAGATGGATTCTATAGCTAATTATTAGTTGGAGGGGTTGCATTCTTCTTTGAGATTACTAGCTGTGATGGGGAAGAGTTCAAGGGTTTTGAGAGGAGGTCGAGAGGCAGCTGCTGCAGCATATCCTGGAGAAGGTGGTGGTGGTGGTGGTGGAGCCAGCAGATCCACCATCATCATCATCCAATCACGCCCGCCGTACATTCCCATCAAGGACTTGTCTGTCTCAACCCCTTCACTTGGCATGTCTACCTTCCACGTGTAATTCATCATTTGTGTTGAAGCATCCCTACATCCTCCTCCTTCACCTCCCTGATAAACACACATGTACACATGAGGTTATCAAGTTTGTGTTTAATGTTTGAACTTTATAGACTTGAATAACTAAACCATGCTAGTATAATACAATTGGATTTCTTAACGGTGTTATTAATTATGCTATAACTATTCCTTTTTTTTCCTTCTTTCTTTTAAGCTGAAATTTGTCCTTTCTTACTCAAAGAATATTATAGTCAATTTTCAGGACACAAATTGAATGAATCACTTACATACATGGAAACCCTAAACGGACCATGGTAAGTCGAAAGTGTAAGAATAAGCCACACAAACCGAATAAACATAGTGATCCAAAGTTCAAAATTTACCATGTTAAATTAATTTCAAGTGGAAAAACGATAATGGATCTGTTAACAACATGATACAAAAACATTTATATGATGCAAAATCCCCAAATATTTCATTATGATGATATAAAAACATTGATAATTTTTACAATTGTACTTATATTTATAAATTTGGATATATGCTTATATTATAGATACCAATATTTACTACCTTACTGAAACCTGATATTGTACGAAGAGAATATATTGTGTACCTGAAGAGGGAGAAATTTAGTAGAGTTGAATGAGGAAAGTTGTTGAAACGATGGAGAAGCAGGAGAGCCAACGTAATGAAAAAAATGAGGGCTCGATTGAGTGAACTGATGAAGCTGGTGAGGAGGAAAGTAGTGTTGTCGTTGTTGTCGTCGTTGAAGTTGTATTCCAAGCTTCCTTCTAAGCTTTTGTCTCTCCCTAGCTTTGTGGTTTTGAAACCAGTAAAACACATTCTTGCCTTCAATCTTCCCATAGAAAGAAAGATGGGCAGTGATGTGTTGAATTTGGGAAGCGTTTGGTGTTCTAATCCCACTTCTATACATTTCCTCTAGAATCATCAACTGCTCTGGTGTTGGACACCACCTTGAAGAAGATGCTGGAGACATGATGATATCACTACTACACACACAAAGATTGAAAGTATGTTGTGGGATAAGTATGCAGAGGAGGAGATCAAAGTCAATATAAAAGGAGAAAGAATTTAAGAGAGAGAGAGAGAGAGGGATAGACATAAACGACAAAGAGAGGTTAATATAGAGGAAAAAGTACAAAAGCAGCTTGTCATGCTGATGTTTCCCTGAGAGGGGCATTCAAGTGTACGTATAGGTGTCCAGATCAGTTCATGCAAGAGAGAGAGAGAATCTGTGGAATATGAGAGAGAGAGAGAGTGCGTGTGACTGAGCTTGAATGATTATGTCATTATTTTCTCATTATTATTATTTTGCCTTTTTTCAACAGAATGAAGCGGACGTGCCAAAATTATTTGTTTTTGTTATTTAGTTTTTTAATTTCTTGGTCGGAGACAAAGTAAGTTAATTTGTCGTATGGAAACTGAAACACAAAACCTTTCGCTTGCAACACCTCAATTTCTCTTCTTTTACTTCACTTGCTTTTCCAGCGCGTGTCTTACTTTCTTCATATCACTGTTTATATGTGTACGTTTTCCTGCTTAGGCAAATCTCTACGACATATATACAAGAAACTGATCTTAAACTTTTTAAGATATAATTGTGCAGTAGTAGTACTATAATAGTTAAGTAAGGTCAAATATCATTTGGCAATTTTAGGTTGACATTCATAGGACCCAAACGGAATTAAAAAGTGTAACATTACATTACATTTGTAGTGTGTTTTTATGTGTGTAGTTGGCTATTAATTAATAATGGAAGCTGGCGGAGGATTCTATTATACTTCGTATACTGTTTGAAAACCCTAGAAGCTTTCAGACAAACGGTGACCATATGTTGAAAAATGTAGGAACAGAAACTTGAAACACGTACAAAATATATGCTTTTCTTAAAGTGATATTTGCCCCTCCTTTCTGGTAGAGTTGCTTATAGGGAATTAGTCTACAAACAACTTCTAGGATATGACAAGTTTTGACGAGAATTTGTATTAAAGCAATACTAAAATCCTCAAAAGAATTTGAACACAGTATTTTTGGAAACAACAAAGATAAATAGTAAGAAAAAATGAATAATTGATCTATTTCCTTTTTTTTTAAGATTTTATATATACACTGACATGTTGAAGTATATTGTTTCCAAAAGGCAGTTTATTTTTATTTTTATTTTTTTTTAAACAGATATGTCTTTTCTTAAAAGGTGTTTTGTTTTCAAAGATTTTTTTTTTTTAAAAACAGATAATTGTTACTTCTTTTTTTTTCATTACACTTGAATAATCTTTTTCCAACACCAAAAGCTTTTCTAGATATCTATAATGAAGTGAAGCCAGTGATATATAGTTGATAAATATCATGCATAGATGTATGTTTATCTCATAAAGTTGACCAATGGACAGTAATTTGTGCATAAAACTGTTTTCAGTACTCACTCATCCATGAATCATGACCATCTTGTAAAACTGTATCATGATTCTTTGCTTTTCCTCTTGTCTCTTGAATGTGATTTTCTTTCCTGTTGTGGACGTTACTGCATCTAAGACTCTGATAATATTTCATTGTTCTTATTTTACGACTTCTTCAGAAAAAGCAACTGTTTATCGTTTTTCACTGATCGTGATCAAGCACACATTAATCAATCAACATTGTCCAATCTCTCAACAGAAACAAAATTTTGCACTTTCAAACACTGTTGGACCACAACCAACCTATAAAAAATCTGCACTTTTAAACACTGTTGGACCACAACCAACCCATCTGATCATAAACAATAGCATAATTAGCTTTTACCGCCCATACACTTCTTTTAAGGAAAAAAAACATCAAAGCACAAGATGCATCACGTATATATATATTTTTGTAATATTTGTGTGTAATTAAAGGGTAAAAATTAGCATTAAAATGCACTATCCATTTTCCATCGTGATATTGCTCGTGTGCACGGGATACACATGACAAAATGTGGCATATTCCATCTTTCATTGTTATTATATGGTATTACATTAAATAACTGTGTGCATTCCGTTGCATTCAACAACTTCTCTGTCTCGTGACAAATCGGTAAGCTTGGGCTCAGCTCATATGTGGGTCCCCCCTCGCTCTCTCTCTTTCGACAGATAAATATCATAATTTTGTCTCTGTTGCCACCTATGTGGTATGTCCACACTGTAGAAAACGTATCCTGTGGACAATCAGACTTACAAGGCCCATAAATGCATGCAGACCAATGTCCTGTTTTTTTGCCTTTGCAATATTGCATTGCGTACAAGCACTCTGTTATCGAATTCCCTATCTTAATCTCCACCGTTGGTTTTATATTTTTCTCTTCATACACATTTTGTCCCCACTTTACCACCCTCTAATTAAACCATTTCTTGAATCTGATTAAAAACATATTCAATGTTATATTTAATAATAACTACTAAGGTACCTTTCTTTTTAGTTTTTATTCATATTCTTGGCCATAATTTAATTCGATAAGAGAGACTCTGAAATTAATATTGCAGCGAATTTATCCCGACTGGTTCGGCTCCATGCCAATCTCATAAATTTATAGCCCGCACGTACGTATTTAAATTTTGTTTAACTTACAAACTTTGACAAGAGATTCTGCTCTATATATCGTGTGTCCACACACAAGAAAATATCTAAACTTTATATATATCTCATCAACTAGCTAGTTACTTTATTTGTTAGGAAAAAGTTATTGTCCAATTAAATTGTTACTGAAAGTTACTCCTATATTAAAAAAGTTAAGTTTGTGAAATAATAAAAGCAAATTTGAATAGAATTCAAATTCTGAAATCTACGATAAAACTTGATATTATGTTATACGTTAACTTTTTAAAAAAAATATGATACAACCTTTAATAACTACTTTTTATATCTTCTAAAAGAATAATAACGAAAAACAAATAGAAAATCCCTTCAGATTTGTTGTTCTTTTGAAAAAATTCACTTCCATAATTTGCAGTGGTATATATGCAGAGAGACGATCTCCACAAATATGGTTAAGTTAACGTGTAAGTAAGCCCGGAGGAGTTGAAAAGTTTACAAACAAAACACACACGTGTAAAGTCAATTAGTCATTACAAATGTGCGAGATCTCTGCACATAATTAATGTGAAAACTCAATTTTGTATGGATACAAAACTTATTTAAAGCAATAAATAGTGAAAAAAATACCATTGTCAATGTAACTTGATGTAAAGAGTCTTTATTCAGCTAATCAATGAATCATCTTCAATTGACTATAATCAAACTAGTATTTAACAAAAATAAATAGTCGAAATAGAATGTAAGATCAATTTTATATTGATAAACTTATTTGTAACAATAAAAAGTTGAAATAGTAGAATGTAATAAGATCTCTACATCTAATTTTCTATGTGAGAACTCAATTTTATATTGATGAACTTATTTGTAAAAATGAAAAGTTGAAAAGCATTTGCATTCGGGATCCATCTAAATGTAAGAGTTTTTATATGTATATTTATTCATAAACGCTTCATTTTTGTTCTTATATTTCAAAAATTTATCCCATTTTTAAATGTGAAAGTATTATGAAAAATCGTGACCGAAATTTTTTTAAAAGATTATCAATTTTATCTCGCAATTTTTCATTAAATTTTTACTTAAAGAGACCAAATTGATCGATTTTTAAAATATAAGGGGCCAAAGCTTTCACGATATATTCACAGTTAAAACTAAACTAAATTAATCAAAATATGTAGTCTACAACAAACATTTTCTATTTATTTATAAAATTCTCCTCTTCACAACTGGTTCTCACTTAAAAAATATTTATACGTATATATATTAAAACCTGTCATATTTGATAGGTGGAAGAATGACAGTGATGAACCCTACAGAAAGCAAGAGAAGAGGGAATCCTTATGGCTCAGCAGAGGTTGCCTAAGACTTAAACGTCTAGTCACATTTCAGTACCATACAAGCGCAGAGTAAGAGAGAGAGAAAGCATGCGAGTAGATGTGGAAAATTCGGTCACCAAAAAAGGACAGAAGTGTCAATTCAATATCTCATAGATGCAAAAATATAACTATTTCTTAATTACGGTAGGGTGTCCTGTCTATGGATGGATGCATGGATCTAATAAGGCCTTTGCTGAATGGTGATTGGACCCCTCCTTGTGCCCCTCTCTGCATGCACTAGTACGATTAACATCCATCTCATCATTCTGTCGCATGCCATTACCTTCTCTTTTATGGGAGAACTGCAAAACTCCCTGAAATTTAATTATATTATAAAATAACCTTTCAGATTCAAATTTAGATAAAATCTATCTCAACCACCTTCTACTTTTAAATTTAGTTGGAAAACCTTTAATTGTGACCAAAAAACTCTTACAGAAAATTGTGCATTGATGTGTTAAAAATTAATATAAATTGTCTGTTGAAGTTGTCTCCTCCTATTCGAATCAAAGAAAAATTGTTTCTTTCCCCTCAAGATGGGGACGAAATGAGAAATTATTCTTTTTGGAGGAGAGAGAACCAAAATGGAGAATATCATCTAAGACCTTTTTTTTTGGTTTCTTGTCTTGTTATATAGTTTATTTCGATATTTGGAATTGATTGTATTTGATGAAGAATTTGTGTATTATGATTAAGAAAGATTTTCTTTTTCTTTTTCTTTTTTAGATAGTGTTTCGGCTGTTTGGTTTCTAAGAAAATGTGGAAAATCACACATATACAAAAAACTATAATTAAATTTATTTTTTTAATAATAACCTTTTTTCTTTTGGATTATTTGGTGTGGGCAAATTTGTCTTGCATATATTTGCCTAGTAACTCGAACCTATATTATTGCTAAACTGAAAAAGAGCTTAACAGTAGGTTATTATTGTATTGAATTTGTGCAAACTTAATTAAATTTACGATATTTTAGTATAATTAACCCACAATTAAATGAGAGTGTTTATATGTATATATATATATATATATATATATGATTTCTGCATTTCATTCAATGCGCTGAGAATATTTTTACTTTATAGATAGACATTTAAGATCTCTAAAGAGCAAATAAAATTCAAATCATACGATTTTATCGATTTATTGAGATTATCGAATTAGGGGTCTCACATGTTAATGGGTAGTGTACATAGTTAAAGGGGAAAAAAAAAAGTAATGTTAATAACTCAAAATTCAATTAAGTAATTAATATGTATTTTTTTATTTAATATATTAATACACAACTGTTTGTGTATAAAAAATAAATATAATTTATTTATTTATTTATTTTCTTAAATTTTATAATGTGTGCTCCAGACATATCTTAATTATTTTTTTTAAGGAAGAGCTTTATTTTAGTCTTTATATTTTTGAAAAACTTATTATTTTTAAATATAAATTCGTTTATAACATTTATAGTTTTTTATGTTTAAAAAACTCATTAAATTAGTCCCCATCATAGATCAATAGACAGTCAAATATTATACATATAAGGATAGTTTTATCTTTTAACATTAATTAGTGACATAAGGACACGTGTCAGATGGAGAAACTTTTTTAAAAAATTAAACAAAAACAATAATTAATGTGTATATTAAGTTAAGGCCAAACGATATTTTAGCATTTTGTTTTGAAGTTGACCATCTAAGATCACATCAGAGAGATTAATTTGATAAGTTATTAAAACGTAAAGATCATAAACAATATTAATGAATTTACATTTAAAAACATAAGGATCAAAAATATATATATTTTTAATTATCTATTAATATCAGTACAGGGCAAAGTAGTTAGATTTATTTGGAGAATCAAAATATAAAATTCCATTTTTGCTTGAAAATATAAATCAAAAGTATGGTCGGAGAAATTTGAACTCTAAATTTGCTTAGAAGCTCTAATTTAGAACATGGTTTGAAGGGCTGTGAGCAGGTCTGGTCCAGAACCTAAGGTGAAAGCTGTGGTCAATATAGAGTGTGACGAGAGAGGGATTCAGCCATTCAGGTGTGTGGTCAACGCATAAGGTAGACAATGAAGATGATTGGCACACGTTAATTGCGTTGGCGAACGGTGAGGTCTGTGATTTGACGACTGACTGATCAGCTTTATTGTTTCATTTATTGATGTTAATTGGCATACAGCTTTGGAGAATGGAGCCACCTGCAACGTTCTAAATTACGTTTATACATTTTTTATTAAACAATCATGGACTCCATTTATTTAAATATTAAGTTGGTAATAATTTAAATTATATTTATATAATAAATTGTTAATATTTGTTTTAAAGACATATATTTAGATTTAGAAAATTAAATAAAAATTATATTTGTTTAGACACCGAAAATTATATAATTATATATTAAAAAAAATTAAATATGAATAAATCATTTATATTTTGAATTATTAACATCTAACACTATTCTACTTTTACAGAAATTATGAGATAATTTTTTTTTAGATACCATTTGTTAAGCATTAGAATTAAGAATCCGTTATTGGTTAAAATTATATACATGTGACAATGAGGACATATGATAGTTAATTATAAAGCATATTAATCTTGTATAAAAGATGTTAGGACATAGAATAAGCATATGAAAAGTTAATAAAAATAATAATACTTATTATTCAAAAATTGAATATTAATATATTAAAAAAATAAATATAAATTATTTGTTTAAATTTATGATACATATTAACATAGCCATTTTGTATATTAATGATCAAAATAAGTTATTGGAAGCATATAAATATAATTATTAAAAAACTTGATAATAATTAAAATAAGAATTTATATTCGTAGTTTTCGGATGAAATAAAATATAATCATATCTCTTATATACAAACTAAGTTTTAAAATTTGATGTAAGCAAAAACTATGTCCATTTATTTACTTGAAAACCAGGGCCGATAATAAGCATCCAATGATAATTCATATGATTGTTGAGAGTACTGGAGAGAAATTCTTGAAAATTATTCAATGTCGCTGGAGAATTGAGAAGAAGAATATTGTTTTTTTCTGAAATTCAGGCACGCAGTTCTGTTTGTTTTGTGATATGTGATCACTTATAAAGATTCTATTTTGGGCAATATTATATAAAATCTTTGACTTTTTAGTTTCTTTCTTTTTGGCCGTTGTGATTTGTGAAAGTCCTTCTGACTGAGACTATACACTTGACACAGAGTCATACAACTTTGTTTCATTTCATTTCATTTCACACCTCCAGAACTGTATTTTTAAACATCATCACAAGTACTACTAGCTTTTTCAAAAGTACAAATTGTGGACTTTAAAAGTTCTTATTTCATAAAAAATGTACGACTATCAACTTCAAAATAATTTAAATGTCATTGGGGTTCTGCCATAGTAGTTGGCAGCACCTCAAAGTTCATGTATGACCTTGAGTATGGAGACTGTCGTCTCCCATATTTCGTAAGTTATCATATCATTTTTGTGTGGATAGATCTATTTTATATGAAAATTATTTTTTAATCATGTTATAAGTATTTTATCTCGTTTGATCACAGTAATCATTTGAATTAGTATTAATGATAAAATTAAATAAATAAATAAACGTCACGTATATACAACAATTAGAGGATCCGAAACACTTGTCTAATTATAGTCCACCGATTTAATTAACAAAATATAGACATTGTCTATTATCCATAATCTAGGTCATGTTATAAATCATGGAGAAATATTCTTAATAGTTTAGATCGAAGTTGTACTTTAAGGTTATATTGCATTTGGTTTAAGATTGTAAAGTTAACATGTGCATCTCACCCTATAGGGGTGCATCCAAGTAAGCTAGATTGGGCTATTATTATTACTATTTTTTGTAAAAAGCACGTAAATAATTACATATTTAACTCTTAAAATTATGCATAATATGTTTTGTTCCCTCTTTGGATATTATTAATTTGTTTATTGGCACCTTTAAATATTCCTACATAGATTTTCCTAATACCCCTGACTAAATCCCAATTGAAAAGTTGAGAAAAAAAATTATGATAAATAAAAATTATTATTTTCATTTGTTTCACCGAAAACAGTATTAATCAAGTATAAGTAATAAAATTATAAAAATTATAAAAGTGGTACCGGTAAAAGGGTTATATTTGGCCGTTCTTCTATCTAAGCTAAGTGGCATATACATGTTGATTAAGATGTACATCATGAAGATTGTAAATTTAAGTTATGAGTTCTCAAGATTACTTAACCTGTGTTTGAATTTGTTATGGATTTGAACTGGTATCTTCCTCTACTATACTTAATTTTTATTTTTATAACAAAATTTCTTTCATATTATGAATGTGAAAAAAAATTGTTGTTTATAATCAAATAATACCAATTTTTACCTAAAAAAGAAAAGAAAAGAAATGAAAATATATATTATTTAAATCATACTAAGATAAAGTTGTTGTTAACATATATATATATATATATAACTTCTATGGTTAGTGTCTCATAATTTTAAAAAGTTAGACGAACCAATCAAATTCATCTATTGTATTTGAATTAAATAGAAAAAATAATTTATTTTACGAGGGAGAATACAATGAATGAATTTGATTTGTTTGTTTTAACTTTTTAAAATTAGAAGATACTTATCATAAAAGTTATATATATATATATGTGTGTGTGTTGTACACTATCACATTGTCATTCGTCTGTATTTATCAAAATTTTCACATTTATATTTGCCTAACATCTATTTTAAAAATTTATCCTAATTTTTTTTTCATAAGTTTCCAAATTTGAAATCTAGAAAACGCCACAAAATCAATACAAATTTCATAAAATAAGTATTCGAGGCAAGTACACACGAGAGGATTGGTGTGATGGCTCCGATCCCCCCATCTCACTTCTTCACAAAGCATTGGTGGGGTAGAGTACCTTGTTCACCAAAAAGTGGATAATTACTTTCTAACTTACATGTACGTAGACATGACCACGGTTCGAACCGAACTGTCACTGTAGAACCGGAATCGTCACTGTAACGATTCCGGTTCCAGTTCTAACCTTAAAGGAACTGGAATCGTCGATTCAAAGAACCGGTGGAACCGGAACCGCCTTAAACCGGTGGTTCCGGTTCGGTTCCGGTTCTTAAATAAATTAAAAAAAAAACGAAAAATAAAACAAGAGCCATCTGGTCCTCTGAAAACCCAGACGGCGTCTGAGTTTCCCCCAGACGCCAGATCACCCAGATCGGCGTCGATCTGGGGTGAACCCAGATCGACGTTCTTAAATAAATTAAAAACAAAAAAACAAAAAAATAAAACGAGCCATCTGGTCCTCTGGGTTCCCAGGAACCCAGATCTACTTCCAGCACCCAGCTCGACGCCGATCTGGATTCCAGGAACCCAGATCTACTTCCAGCACCCAGATCCGATCTGGGTTCCCAGGAACCCAGATCTACTTCCAGCACCCAGATCGACACCAATCTAGGTTCCCAGGAACCCAGATCGACTTCCAGCACCCAGATCGGTGTCGATCTGGGTTCGGCTGGTGAAGAAAACAAACAAAACAAAAAGAAGAAGAAGAAGAAGAAGAAGAAGAAGAGAGAAGAGAGAAAGAGAAGAAAACATAGAAATAGAAAAGAAAAGAAGAAGAAGAAGAAGAGGGAGAATCGGAGAAGAAAAAAAATAATCAGACGAGAGTCAGAGAGTCAGAGAGAGAGAAACAAAGAGAATCAGACGAGAGTCAGAGAGAGAGAGACAGAGAGAGGAGAGAGAAGAGTGAGTCGGGTAATGGTTTTATTTAGTTTATGTATAAATTTATTTTTAATTTTAAAGTATAATTTAATATTTCTTTTTAAATTTTAAATTATCATTTTAAAAAAAGGTTCCAGAACTGGAACCGAAACCGTTATAGAACCGAAATTGGAACCGGAACCTGAACCGTTATAGAATCGTAGGTTCTAGAACCGAACCGGAATCATGTTATTTCGGTTAAGGTTCCGGTTCTAGCTTTTTTAGAACCAGAACCGTCGGTTTGAAACCGAAACCGGAACCGAACCGAACCGTGATCATGTCTACATGTACGTGGATAAATTTCTAATATGTCCTTCCAGTCGGAGAGTAATTTTCCAATCTAGTGTGGGTCTTACTCTCGCTTATTTAGAAGTAAAAAGAAATAAAATATTAAGTTTTGGACCGTTCCATAAAATCTATAGGTAGATGGTCTTGGTAGTTGTAAATGTACTAATAATAATGATAAATATATATATGACTTTTATAATCAGATATGCTTGATTTTAAAAAGTAAGAACTAACCAATCAAATTCATCCATTGCATTATTTCTCTTAAAATAAATTATCTCTCGGATTTAATTCAAATACAATGAATAAATTTGATTGATTGGTTCTTATTTTTTAAAATTAAATATATCTTATTATTAAAACATTATATATATATATACACACACATCGGACACAAGTAATTAATTAGACTGAAAAGCTAAACGGCAACCCAGAGGCAGCTGTAAAAGTGCATAAAATAAGATAAACAAGAAAATCTGATCCTACATAAATCAAGAACTTTATTCAAAAGAATCAAAAACCCTCAAAATCTATCTAGTTAATGGTGATGGAACACGTCAAAGTTGTTTATGGTCATTCTCGTGTTTCAAAAAAAACACAAATTCAATTAATTCGTTAAAAGCCTTCTTGTATGTACAAATTAAACGGTGTACAGATTAATTACATACATTCAACTCTCTTGCTTTCCTGTATATAATTTTGAACTGAAATTGAACTGTCTGAGATTAATGGCAGTTAGTTAAGTGTTGAATCAAAGTAACTTGAGTTGTAGTAAAGTTTGCTAGAAAACTGTTTCTGTTTTCAAGATATCAGTCATTTAATGTTTCTTTAATTGACCACATGCATAATTGATCGAGTTTGTTAATACTGCACCTAAAAGAGCAGGCTTTATTAATTTTGGTTTCTGACATGGAAATTAATTGAAGAATAATCTTCGTTTTGATTTCGGCTTAAAAACAAATTACGTCTTTCCTTAGAAATTAATGATAATTGTAGTACTTCAATGTTTACTTTACCTTAATAATCCATAGTTTTCATAAAATACCTTTATGTGCAGAGTCAACTAATTGAGTGGAGATATATTAACTTGAATTTCTAATTATACAATATTCAACAGTCAATTTACTACTAATTTAAAAGTTAATAAATTAAAAATAAATAAAAATAAATTCTGGAATTATATTAACTTTTGAATTAAAAATAAAGTGGAGAAACTTAAGTATTAAAACCACTTTTTGAGTTAAAATTCAACCGAGGAGATGAAGTTGCCTTAATGGTAACCCCTCACACTTTAGAAGATATAACTTCCAATCATCTTTTCATCCCTGAGATCCCAAATTTAGTGTCATATATATTAAAAAAAGGGAAAAATCTAAAAAACCCCTAGAATGAAAAATATTATCAATTTACTCTAACTTTGAAAGTATTAGCCAAAAAACCCTCTACCATCAACCAAAAACTGTTTCCATTCATGGTGCATTTACTTCATTTGGAGAAATCGGAATAGGAATCAGAATGATATAGAATCAGAATGATTTAGAATCAGAATCAAAATAAGTTATTTACTTCAATAGCAAAAATCATAATTGGAATCAACAGTATTCTCATTGAGCTGTTTACTTTACTTTGGAATTGAAATAAATTAATTGTAAGTTACAAAAATACCCTTAATTAAAATTATGGATAATTATAATAGTGTATAATATTTTATTATAATATGCGGTTTTTTCTAATATCAAATAAAAAATTGTATATTATAATAAAAAAATTACATGTTTTTTAAAAGTCCACTAACGTGGTGTGTAGTTTTTTTTTATTACAATATGTATTTTTTTATCATAAAAAAATATATATTATTTTAATAGTTCACTATTGTTATGGGTATTTTTGGATTCCCCAATTGGCCCAATAAAGGCCCATCAAGATAGTGGCCCAAGTTACCAAAGGCCCGTGAGAGGTACTGTGTATCAGATCGCGAGATCGAGCTCGAGCGAGACAATGACGGATTCACCTGCTATGATGATAGCGACGTCAAGGTCGTTAGACCGTTACAGCGATATCAAGATCGCCAGATCGTTGATGAGTCCAGATCGTCACGTCGAAGGGGAAGTCCGTTTCTCTACATCAGTTCGCCCAGTATCAGTGTAAGACAGTAAGATGGCGTGTCTTGCACGGTAAGTGAGGGTATCTCACCTAATGACAGCTTAATTTTCGGAAATCTCACCAAACCAGTATGGGTTAGCAGTCAGCCCACGTGAAGTCAGAGTTGACATGTCAGAAGTCAGAAGCATTTAAAGCTCTCCAGCAGCATTTATTACGACAAGATCAGCCCTTTTTGTCAGTTTGTTCTCTTTGTAGCCTCTTCTCCTCTATAAATAGAGAGAGGCATTTATTGTTAAGGGGATCCAGAAATAGAGAGTTTGGAGAGGCTGTTACTCTGTAAAAACGTAGGGAGAGCAAACATTTTGTGAGAGATCAACAGTAATAACAGAACAAGTGGACGTAGGCCCTTCCAGATCAGGCCGAACCACTTCAAACCTCCTGTGTTCTTTGTTCTTTTCTCTTTCTTCTTCTCTTCTTCGTCATTAGTCGGTTTGTTTGTTGCAGGTCTCCTTATCAGCGCGGTATTGGGCTCAAGAATCTGGTTGGCTGGTTTACCACGTCAACAACTATAATAATTAAAAAATTAGTAATGGAAAATCAATGATATGCAGCTTTTAATTATAATATGTAGTTTTTTTCAATAGCAAATAAAATATGTTTTTCTTTATTTTTTAAAGAATGATATAAACGATTTTTCATCTTAACAAAAGGAATAAGAATAGAAATGAGATTTCCAAGTGGGTTAAGGCAAATGAGATTCCCATTCTACAACCTTAAATTAATGTGAGATCCACACTTTCATTCACATTACGAAATAAATTTTAAGTAAATAAACACTATCAATCAATCTCATTCTCCATTCTCATTCCTCAATCCATAAAGTAAACACACAATCAAATTGTTAGTGGTTTTATGACAAAAACACTAAAAGACCAAAATACTCTTCTTGGACTTTTTATAGAGAAATGAAAAATCTGTTAGTTTTGAAATTATGAAGGGACAAATATATCCCCGTATAGCAACTAAAAAAAGAAGAAAAAGACACAAAATCAAATCTCCACCGTTTATCTAAAGATGAATAGTGGAGATTAATTTGAAAATGATTAAAAAAAATTCAAATAATAGCTATTAAAAATTAATAAAATTAAATGAATCAATAACTAATATTAAAAACAATTTTTATCATAAAAAAATATTTGTAATTAAACCTATAATCTATACAAATCCTAGAATCAACGCAAAACCAGACCCAGATTTTTTTTTTTATCCAATTAGTTTTTCATCAATACAAAAATCAAAACTAGATTTAATACAAGTGAAAATACAAACTCAAATAAAAACAAAATAGCATCAAGCAAACAAAACAAACACAACTTAATCACAAATCAAACCTAGAATTCATTAAACACAAATCAAACCCAAAATTCATTAAACCCAAAACAAACAGCTTCAAGTAAACACTCCATTGCAAATCAAACAGATTCAACAGCGTGATTGAGCACCCTTTTTGGAGTTGAGGAGCCGTTGAAAATTGCTCATTGAAATGCTTTTGTTTAACATAAAAAAAGAAGAAGCTACAATAACGTTAATTAAACCCAATCAAACCTAGAATTCATTAAACCGAACTTGAACCCAAAATTACTTAAACCCACACCAATCTTCAATCGCAAACTAAACAAAAACAAAACTTGGAGGAGTTTGACGATGTTGCCCAAAATGAAGTGGAAGAGGTTTGAGGAAGGGGAGTGTGATTTCTCCTACATGGGCAAGGACGACTTGACCTTAAATATCATGCAGTTGATGCATATGAGGACATTCTCCACCTAGGGATGAGCGATTGGAATTGATGGGAGACGACGCAGGACTAGCCTAAGGCTTCGACATCAGCGATGTAGAGGGAGTCTGGTAGGCGGTCAAGGTGGTCTAATGGTGTTGGGAAGATTTTCGAGTTGAGATCTGGTAAGAGAGAGAGAGAGTGAGAAGGAAGAGAGGGATGAGAGAAAAGACAGAGAGATGGAGAGTTGAGATGGTGATGGGGAGAATTAGAGTGGAATTAGGTTTTTATTTTTTTTACTTATTATTTATTTTTTTATTCTATTTAAAGTTCCAATACATTTACTTAAATGCCGTTACACTGACGGATCTATCATTTTTGGATGGAAATCACTAAACCATAAATAGTTGGGTTTTTTTGGATAATAGTTTCAAACTCAGAGGTGGTTTGACATTATTTTTAATTTTAGGGAATAAAATAATAATAATCCTTAAAAAAAAGAAGGTTACAAATTTAATTTATCACTATTAAAATTAATAAACCTTTTGTTATAACTACATAAATTATACATGTCTATTACAATTATTATGATATATCTATGGATTGAGATCTCGTCTATGCTGATTCTTTTCATGAAATAAAATATTTAAAGTTGCTGTTACATTCCCCCCAGACAAAAAAAAAAAAGTTAATAAACAAAATATATAAGAAACACATTATATATTTGGATTACATATGTTTACCCGATCTATTTAACTCAAGAAAAAGGTCAGCCTAGAAGATAACATGAATCCATTAATTAGATAGGCTTAGTTAAAAACCTTCCTCTTACGGTCGACACCAAAAGGTGTAACCTCCTTGTCACACAAATCTGAACCATGCCAAACACGTCTAGGCAAATTCTGACGAAAGAAGAAATTCTCCGAGCTGTGATGCGAGCGCTCTATTGACCTAACCTGAGCAAAACCGGGACGCCAGTCATCGTGACCAGTAGCTTTGAGATACAGGTAACAGATCATGGATTTCATGCACTGGCCTGTGACCTGAAACTCGTCGACATTGCAGGCTTGGAATGGCTTTCTAGGCACGTCGTCGAGCACCACCGGCGATAAGGGGTCTACCTTCCTGACGTGCTTAGAGTTGAGGTTTTTCACCAGAATTTCGTTGGATTTTTCATCGCCGAATCTCAGGCTTACAGGATTTGAGGTTTCGGCACCCTCTGTGCATGTTGTTTCTATTGTCACTACGTAGGTACAGTTTTCCTGTTTCATGCAAAACATTAAATTTAAATAATTACAATATATAGATATAAATTATATATTGCTCAGTTTTTCTCTCATATGTAACAATTAATTTGTGAAAATAACTATGTAATTAATGGTTGATACAGGGAATTATAAATCAACTACAACATCAACTATATGAGATAAGAAATTTGAGGGTTTTTTTTTATTTTTTATTTTTTATTTTTATATGTTAAGATTTGAAGTACAACGGCGTGCATCTTTGTATTATTATTGTTATTATTAAAAATTTTATATTTACAAGCTATAGAAATTATTCTTAGTTTCAACTGTTTCTGCATATTTCAAAATTTGAGCATGTATCCTGTTTTTTCTAACAAAGAAAGAGAAAAAATTTTCTAATGTGTCGTATCTATACAATGACTGAGAATTTAATTATAAGAATTGCTAGCTATGTATCTGAAAACCAACAAATAATTAGTTTTTAGTAACAATAGCACAAGATTTGACTCGTTACCTTTTTTGATGTGGGGAGGCTTTGGCCTCCTGCAAGTAAAGCAAGAAAAAGCATGCAACATGTGAAAATCAATCCTCTGCAGTTCACCATTCTGATTGTTCTCAAGAACTCAATCACCATGCAATGACCCCCAAATGTATATATAAGATATCGGATAGCAATTATATGGCCATGCATGGAAAAATAATTATTCTTTCCTTAGGATACCCAAAATGTTATATTCTCTTAAGTTTTTATTTATTTATTTATTTGATATGAGATTTCAGTTTTGATATGAATCCAAGGTGGGTTCACTTGACGTTTACTTATGCTCTTTTGCTTTATTTTAATAAATTTTCTCTTTATTAGGGTAAAGCATATTTCTGTCGATCCTGAACCTTTTTGGTTCCTTATATCTTCATGAACAATTAAAGCCATATTCTGTCTTATACATATACTTCCACTACACTAACTTGTTTGTGATTGTTATGCTTATGTAAATGGGTCATATTATTAACAAGTGTCCTAATAAAAAACACGTAATAATAATTCAAAACTTACTCTTTTTTTTTAATAAACCAATACACAATATCTCATGTCCTGAAAGAATTTTATAACCATTTAAATCAGCATTTTAATTCTTAAGACACATATTAACACTTTTCTTTGTAAATTTTTATGTTTCAGAAAAAGAAAAATTCAATTTCAAAAATAAATAAGAAGAAAAAAAAAGGCCTCTATAAAAAGTTAAAAACTAATATTTAAAGAAGAAAAAGAACAAGTCGACTAGCGACAGAGTCCTGAGGCTTTTCATTTTTCATTTTGATCTTGGAAAATGGACAAAATTTTTGACAATATACCAATTCTCATAACATTTCTCGAAACTAGCCCATTAAAACAAAGCTTCGATTAAACACCCATAAAGGGACTGAGCCTAATATTCATATGTTTTGGGCCTTTGGGTTTTACAAAAAGTGGCTACCCATTATACAATCGCCACAAGTACAAGCTACATCTCCACTCTCTCACGGTCTGATCCACAAAGACATAGACCGGAACGAATAGTTATTTTTTTTTTTCGTTTGAATTGTGATTCATGATTGTTTGTTATGCAAACAATACCATCGCTCAATTAGGCAGACCTAATTCTAAATTGATGTAGAAATTTAGGATTCAAGAATAGGCTTCATTCATCAATATAAAATATCCTAATATGAAGAAAAATTATCACCAAAAACAAAGTCACCATTTTTGTAATAGCCACTATATCTCAATTGGCTTTTCAACTTGTCACAGTGAATCTTGATTGGAATCATCAGAAAACTGGGAAGGACCAAATTTTTTATTTTTGCAGCTCCATATTAAAGATTAATCGGACGTCTTACTCCCCGGGGAGCAAAGACAGTATCTTCTACTTGAATTCATGATGGCTCATATTTATTTTTCCTCGATAAATTAATAACTAACAAAAAAAAAAGTCCATTACACTTAGAATTAACATTGAACATATCAGAGATTTATCAAACTTATCAAAATCAATTATTAATAGCACAATCCAAATTATTATTTCTAATTTGAAAGATAGCTAATACTGAATGAATGAGATGTCTGCCAAATCTATCAAGATTAATCACTAGCATGACATGATTCATATAATTATTCTCAATTCGGAAGCCAACTACTTTCGTACTAAGACAACCAAAAAAAAAAAAAACTCTTACCCAAGTTCGTAAAATGTGTGTGGTGAAAATTATTGCACTAATACCTCAGCTTATATGGAAGTGTTAATAATAATAATAATAATACTTCTTGATAAGGAGGTTATTGCACTTATGATTTTATTGGTTTGTCAAATGATTAAAATTCTTTATGTTTACATATTAGTAAGAAGTATAATATTGATTCCTGTATCATATAAGGAAACGTGTGAAAGATAAGTTGCATTTCTAGCTAAATTTACTATGAAATTTTATTCCAGAACTTGTATTAGATCCAATCTCATTTTGATTTTCAAAAAAAATAAAAATCCTGATGTCGACACATTTTTAGCTGGACTTTATGCATGGGGAGTGACTGACTTCATCAAGAGGGAACGATGCTAGCTAAGATATTGACTATCACATAATCGCATGTCACATTGGTACCTAAAAAATAATTAAACAGTACATATATAATGTACATGTGTCATGAATGTCGGTTACGATTATTATTTTATTAATAGATTTTGTCATTCCATAAACAAATAAATGTATATATTAATACCTATGATCTTACTCATTTTACATGGACCTAGAGACCAGACCTAGTATTATATATGGAAAAAAAATTAATGACAAAGGACTTGGTACCTACTATGGATGCTAAGTTGCTGACATATAGGAACTAATTAGTTTATCTAGTTGTTTATTTATTTTTTGAGATACCGAAATGAATTAGGAGACAACAGAGGATCAGACTGATATATAGGACATTAGTAGCACAGTTTGGATCAGTGATCTCCATATTATTGGGAGCCACCCAAACCAAATTGGAGACAACTCATATACATAAAAGAAAATCTCATATTCATTGGGTAAGATAGGGTGTTGAACCTTGGTTTTAAAATCAAGGCTGCTTATGTGCTTCCATTACACCACAGGGTAATTGACTAGTTTAGTATTTAAGTTTGTAACAACCTTTACTTTGCTAAAGAGAAAATTATGTATAAAACTAACATTATTGTTTACATGAGCACGACTTAATTAATGGTTTAAGAAAAAATTTAGATATATAATACTTGTATTACTAGCTAACACTTTCTATCATACAATTTGATATAAAATTTAATTAATTGAAAATAGAATTCAATTATTATTTGTCACTAAATTAGAAGTTCTCCGATCTTTGCCGCAGTGCGATTTGATTTTTGACAAATTTTCAACGAGTATGAAAAAGATTCATCAACCACAGCACAATGGTATACGCATAATTAATATCATAATATTATTGTAATTCATTTATGTCAATAAATCACAAAAACGGTGAAAGTGACTTTGACATATATAGTAATAAAATTAAAAGATCATCCATTTGTCTTGACATATATAGTAATAAAATTAAAAGATCATCCATTTGTCTTATAATGGGTTGTAGGTTTAACTCATAAGTCTTATTAGTAATTTTTTTCACTATATACGTGGGTTGTCCCCTCTCGTTTTATGAGAGTTGATAATTGAATCTCTTACTGTTATATTTTAGTTGATCGGGTTGAGCGTTAAAGGAAAAAAAAAAAAAAAAATTCACTCATTGCACCGAAGATCGATAATAGAATTACATATATTTTGTATATTATAATGAAGAAAGTACATGTAGTTGGTACAACTACAAAACTCTCCGAATGTTACGGTTGATTAGTAAACATCAAAATGAGATCTCATTTTCTAGATTATAATCCAACAACCTTAAAGTTTTTGATTTTTTAATTATAAAAGGAAAATCCCTTTATTGATAAGCTTTTGCTACAGGGCTTGCTTGAAAGAAAATTGCGTCAATTGAGGTTCGCCGACCATACAGCCACCGTTTATTTTTTTTACTTCAAAATGGAAAAATATCAAATATTTACTGCTACTCTAAAATGACTGCTGTGATGGAAAACCCCTCCTTTATTTAATTTGCTTTGCTACCAAGCATAACTGCTGAAATGTTAATAACATGCATTTAAACCCATTGGATGGTTTCATGCTTTATATAATTTAATTAATATCATTTAAGACTTAATCAAGAAAACAGCTTGCAAGTATTTTTCTAACTTGTTATTATAATATACAAAACTCGTGATTGCTTTCCACTTTGATTTTTGAAGTTAAATGGTAGTTCTGACAGGCACTTGGAGCCTAATCTGGTTGACCCACTAGCATTCCAGCAATATTTCCCTTGGTGTTCAATGAAAATCTACTAAAAATATATGGATTTGAGCTCAGTACCTGCCATTAATGAGTCATTTGAAAAAACGCTTTTTATCTAGAAATTTCAAATCTCTTTCGGTCTTTCTGTCTGAATTTGCTTAAGCTTTTATGGTACGTGAGACATTATCATTATAACATTTTATAACAAATCAACAAGCTTCTAAAATGCTCGAGTAAATTGTTAGATGAAGAGAAAGTCCGTATAAGCATAAAATTAGAAGGTTAGAACCGTGCAAGTACTCTAGAAGTGACAGAAAAATATGATTACTGTAGTTAAATTAATATGAAGAAAGCTAGTAACTTTGATATAGAAAGGAAACTGATAATTTCCTTTGACAGCACTCTACAGGTTCTAACAACTGGTCAGACCAGTCATGTCAAAGTAGCCAATTCATCCTATTTGAAATATATTTAATATTCATCACCTAATCAACTCAACACACTTCAATTATGTCTATATATGCACTGCCTTACAAGCACTAATGAACACGTACTTCATTCTCAGTAAGGAGTAGTTGCCTATATTGAAAGACCAACAAGAGTACTAAAAAACATGGGTGCTTCACTTCTTCCATTGTCAGCGTTTCTAGGTGTTATTTTTGTAGCATTTATCAGTTTGTGTGTCATTCCAAAGCCAGTAAATGGCATCACCAGGCATTACAGGTTTGATGTATGTGTAAAATGTTTTACTATAGCCCTTACAAGTAATTTTTTGAGATACTATATTTTTTATTTTTTGATTTCCTTTTAAAAATGTTCTGTAGATCAAATTGCAAAATGTGACCCGTCTATGTCACACGAAGAGTGTTGTATCGGTGAATGGGAAGTATCCAGGACCTCGCATTGTGGCAAGGGAGGGTGACCAGCTTCTGATCGAAGTTGTGAACCATGTTCAAAACAATATATCCATCCATTGGTAAGAATTTTGAACTTGGAAAAAGATAAATTATTTTGCCCTTAGACACTACAAAGTTAACTACAAGTTATGATCTCTTTGCAATAGGCATGGTATTCGACAGCTTCGAAGTGGATGGGCTGATGGACCAGCATATATAACACAGTGCCCCATTCAAACAGGCCAAAGTTATGTGTACAACTTCACAATTGTTGGGCAGAGAGGTACACTCTGGTGGCATGCACACATATCATGGCTAAGATCAACTGTCCATGGTCCCATCATCATTCTTCCAAAGCAAGGCACTCCTTATCCATTTGCCAAACCTTACAAGGAAGTCCCCATCATCTTTGGTAATTTTAACTTAAATGATTGATTAATTTGTAATTCACATATTTTGGCTCTAAGCTAAGAAGAATTAATTAATTTTCTTACACATAGATACAATAATGTTCAAATTGCAGGAGAGTGGTTCAATGCAGATCCTGAGGCTATCATTAGCCAGGCTCTTCAGACAGGTGCAGGCCCTAATGTATCCGATGCCTATACCATCAATGGACTTCCAGGGCCATTGTATAATTGCTCTGCTACAGGTTTCAGATTCTAACGCAACACATTGCCAGTGATGTTTTTTTTTTTTTTTTTCATACGGGAATATTACAAAACGGTAGTTAATTATTTGGTTTTGCAATTAAATTTGGTGTTTACAGATACATTCAAGTTAAAGGTGAAGCCTGGAAAGACGTACCTTTTACGATTGATCAATGCTGCACTGAATGATGAGCTTTTCTTTAGCATAGCACACCACACTCTCACAATTGTTGAAGTGGATGCTGTTTACGTTAAACCTTTTGAGACTGAAACATTACTCATTACACCAGGACAAACCACAAATGTGCTTCTTAAGACCAAATCCTACTATCCAAATGCCACCTTTTTCATGACTGCCAGACCTTATGCTACTGGCCTTGGCACTTTTGATAATTCAACTGTTGCTGGTATTTTAGAGTATGAAAAGCCACCTTACACCTTTCACTCAAGCCACTCGATTAAACAACTTCCACTTTTCAAACCAATTCTACCTCCTCTGAATGACACTTCCTTTGCAGCCAACTACACAGCTAAACTCCGTAGCTTGGCCACTGCTCAGTTCCCTGCTAATGTACCTCTAAAGGTTGATAAACAATTCTTCTTCACAGTAGGCCTTGGATCAAGTCCATGCCCGAGTAACCAAACCTGCCAGGGTCCTAATGGAACCATGTTTAAAGCTTCTGTCAATAACGTATCGTTCGTAATGCCAACTACAGCTCTACTCCAGTCTCATTATTCTGGCCAGTCAAAGGGTGTTTACACTCCTGATTTTCCTATCTATCCGAAAAATCCATTTAATTATACAGGCACCCCACCAAATAATACAATGGTAAGCAATGGAACAAAGCTAGTGGTGCTTCCTTTTAACACAAGGGTGGAGCTGATCTTGCAGGACACAAGCATACTTGGAGTTGAAAGCCACCCTCTTCACTTGCATGGATTCAATTTCTTCGTAGTGGGTCAAGGTTTTGGGAATTTTGATCCAAACAAAGACCCTGCAAAGTTCAACCTGGTAGATCCCGTAGAAAGGAACACAGTTGGTGTGCCCTCAGGTGGTTGGGTGGCAATTCGGTTCCTTGCAGATAATCCAGGTGGGTCAAAAGGCACTGTTGACTGTTATTGCATTGCTTGAAACTCATTTATACATATTGTAGTTGACATTATTATGTTTGGTAATGAACAGGGGTGTGGTTCATGCATTGTCACCTGGAAGTGCACACAAGCTGGGGTCTGAAGATGGCTTGGATTGTGTTAGATGGAAATCTTCCCAATCAGAAATTACTTCCTCCACCAGCTGATCTTCCCAAGTGTTGATAATATCTCTACCGTTTTTTCCAAATTGTTGTAGTTCTTTGGCCTTCGTGTTTTTCCAAATTTGGCAATGGCTGATTCGTGTTCAATAATTTTATCGTTGTGGAGTTCCAGAGGAAAAGAAATGAAAGGGCAATGTTGTTTTCTTTTGTAACTTACGTCATTTGTATCAATTGCCACCTTTTCTATTTTTCTTGTATTTGCAATTTTATCTTTTCTTGTTGTTACTTCTTCTGGCCCTTTTTATTTGAGTGTGAAAAATAAAAAGGTTTTGTTGAAAACTAACCAATTTTTAATAACCTATTTAAATCTCAACCTCAAAGTAAAGAATCTCAACTTTTAGGTTGTGAATTTTAATATAAATTCAAATCATCTCAATTCTAATAAATTCAAATCATCTCAACCTTAGAATTGAGATGATTTGAATATAAATGTTATTTTTGAGGTGGGTCATGCAAAAATGGATCATTTTTGTAATTATTTCAAAATGAGGTTGTTTAGTAATTAATGATCATAATTCATACCATGATTTGAACTCTTTGTGAGCTTTCTAATATTTTATGACTCATTGGCAATATTAATAATAAAGAGAATTTGTCAATTTTTTGTTTTTGGTAAGATTTTTGTTAGAGAAATTTATATTTGAGCGATGTATAAGAGAAAAAAATTAAATAATCTAAATTATCCATTTTTTTTATATTAATGTGTTATCAAACTCATCTAAGAGTTATTTCAAAAAGGAAAAAAAAAACATATATAAGAGGATTTAAATACAATCATTGATTTTTGCAATAAATATTGGTTAACATTTTGGATTGTATAAAAGCTTTTGAATACATGTACTTATATAATCTCTAACATAAATTAAAAACATATAAAAAGTTATTGTTTAAGTTTTTTAGATATATATATATATATATATATATATATATATAACTACTACAATCAGTGCATTCTAACTATTAAATTTTTGGGATCACCAATAAAATCTATGCATTATATCTGAATTAAATAGGAGGAAAAAAAATTTTTAGGCAAAAAAATATAATAAATAATTTTGATTGAAGTTAGAATGTACTAACCGTAGAAGTTATGTATATATAAATAAAAGGTGAAGTGTTCAGATTTTATATTAATTTTTAATATTTGTATTTATAAACATAAATAACGTGTCTCTTTTTCTTTTTTTTTTTTTGGATGATATTGAACAGATATGAATAGTTGAAACATAATATCCCAACAAAGCTAAGAGGGGAAATTATAGGCTCCCCTTTATTAATTTTACTTTGTTGTCATAGCCCATAGGTAATGTTGTGAAACAATTTATAATTAACAGAAGCTCTATTTAGAGGGCCAAGATTAATTCTCCAATCCCACATAGTTTTGTGCATGGAACCTTATATCCTTCTTCCTATAATTAAATGCAACACTTTTTTTTTTTTTTTTTTATTTGACGGGATGATTTTTTTTTTTTTTTGAGAGTCAATTGTTTTTTCTAATAATAATAAAAATTTATATGTGGCCAATGATGGTGAATTTAATGCACGGAAGCTGCTCTCACATATTTCCTGCAATTTAATAATGGACAAAAAACTTCTTTTCTGTGTTTCATCTATAGTTATCTTATCTTATATTATAAAAAAATCGAGATTTATTTTATAAATTTTGATTTTATAAATACATTAAGTAGGATGAAGTAACAATTTACGTAAAAATGGACACTAATTTATTTGTTGAGATCTAAAGTCTAATCAAAATGATTATTTAAAAAGAAATCAATTATCAAGCATATACATAGTCAATGAATGATTTGATTGAACCAAGGCAGCTTACAGCCACATAATTAACCCATAAATGATGGTTTTGAATCTAGTTTTTGCATGAAATATACAACATGTCATCAACCAATTAGACACAAGTGAAAGCAACATCATCCGATGACATTGCACTCAATTGACAAAATCTGATAATTTTAGTTGAAAATCACTAATTAACTTAGGATATCATGCCCAAAACTAGGAGATCGAATACATATCTCAAGCTTGTAATTTAATGCCCTAGATTAATGGACCTTTTTATGGGAGATTATCAATTCATCATGAGATCACTTTACAAAAAAGCTTTGTAATTAAATGGGTTGCTTATGCGATAATTAGAAGGATTGAGGTTTCCGCACTTTTCATCCATGGCCGGTCCCTGCAAATGGAAAGCAAAATTAAATACTATTGCGCCCATCAGACTCTACAACGACTGCCTCCATAAAAACTGCCCCCTTGATTTTCTTTCGTGCCGAACAGTAGTTGACTGTTGACGTGTAACAGTTTGTCACATCTCTGTCTGACCACAGTAGTTGACTGTTGACATGTAACAGTTTGTCACATCTCTATCTGACTAGTGGTATAATATATATATCCTAAAAAAAAAACTATCAAAAAACCTATCGGTATAGATATATATATATATATATATATACACACGCGGTGCTTCTACCATCATTATTTTATAATTTTACAAATTAGAACGAAATAATTAAATTAATCTATTATGTTATCTTCTTTAAAACAAATCATTTTTCCTATTCAATTCAAATACAATTGATAAATTTGATTTGTTTGCCTTAATTTTAAAAAATTAGAAGGCACTGATGATGAAATTATTATATATATATATATGTATCAACAAGATGATAAATATGTATATCCCAATCCAATTTAAGTTTACATTATGAGTGTATTATTACAAATCAAGCATCAAAGCGCTAATGTTATTTAAAGCTTCTGAAAGTAATTGTGGATAGTACCTGTTAGGTGAATCTATATAGAAGCTTCTACTTTTTTAACTTATCCTTTAATTTGTATTTTAACTTTTTATGTGACAATTAATTAAATTCACACGTGGAACCATGTTTTAAGCTTCTGTCAATAACGTATCTTTTGTAATGCCAATCACAGCTCTGCTTCAATCTCACTATTCTAACCAGTCAAATGTTGTTTACAGTCCTGATTTGCCTCTCTACCTGAAGAAAATTCCATTCAATTACCCCGGCACTCCACTAAATAATACAATAATAAGCAATGGAACAAAGCTACTGATGCTTCCTTATAACACAAGCATTGAGCTAATCATGCAGGACACACATATATACTTGGAGCTGGAAGCCACCTTCTTCAGTTGCATGGATTCAATTTCTTCGTAGTAGGTAAAGGTTTTGGGAATTCAACAATATATATATTTTTATAATATTCAGACTCTGTAATGTTTACATTTTAATACATATTTGCAAGAAAGTCAACATCTTTTCACCATGTGTTTGCCAAGCCAAATGATTGTACTTGCATCAAAGTGAAAACCATCCCTGGTTCGGTTAGTTGGTTTACTATCCGAATACGTACAGTATTCTACAGGTGAGAAAGCAGAGGAAAATTAGATGAACGAACTAACTGAAACCACCGAACCACTAAAATAACCCAACTGCGGACTCGATGGGTTCGGCCAGAGCTAGTTCACTTACAAATCCAACCAAGCAGTCTCTCTGTTTGATGGGCTTGGGCCAATGCCCCTAAATTGGCCTAACTTGTAAGTAATTTATACAGGCTCTCGTTTGACCCAAGGATGAATGAGCCAGATGATAATAATAATAATATATATATATATATTTTTTTTCCAAAACTAACACCGAATTGGTTAAAATGTTAAAAGGATTGCTGAGATATTCTGAAATCATCACTATACCTCTAATCTTTTGATATTAATCATCATTTACATGACTTAGATATCTATTCTTATAATTTGAACAAAACTTAAGATCTCGAAATCAATCATTATATTTCTAATTTGTTAAAATCAATCACTGTTTATATAGTTTGAATATTAACTCCTACAATTAAGAGACAATTACTCCTCTTATGAAGAAAAATTATCCACATATATTTGTAAAATGTGTGGGTGGAACTTAATTCCTAGTACTAGGGTAGAGAGGAAGGTGAGTTAAAAGGGGGAATGTGCAATTATTATTATTATTATTATTTTGAATGATGATAAAAGTTTATAGGATACAGAAAAACATTTTAGTCAACGAAGTTTATTTACAAAATCTAACATTATGAAAATTCAAATTTATAATTCTTTTAACATTTCTAAAATTTGTAAAGTTGGTACAAACCAACCGCATGGTTTGATTTGATTTGATCCTACGTATAGCTTCAGCATGAAAAAAACAAAAAGTAAAAATTTCGAGTGTAATGTCACTTTTTGTGATGGCAACATATTCCAGTGACATTGCTTTAATTGACAAAATCGGTTGATGTTAGCTAAATGGAAAGTTGGAGAATATTTCAAGATCATACATAATAATTGAGACCCCTCTATTACTGATAGAATATTTCAAGCTCATAGATAATAATTATTTCAAGCTTACAGATAATAAAATGTTCCAAAACTCGTGTAATGTTGGAACATTTTACCAGATATTGTTCATCGTGTGGCCCCTTTCTTCATCTTGTATTTATTGTTGACATTAAAAAAAAAAAAAAAAAAAAAGGAAAAAGAAAAATTAGTAGGATTGAGGTATCCCTACTTTTCATCGAAGTCCTGTCCATGAAAATGAAATGTAAAATTACATACTGTATACTGTGTACTCATGCTACTCTACAACAACTGCTTGATAAAAACTGACCCTTTTATTTTCTTTCTCAACAAACATGACGATTGACAAGTAACTTACCATGTGTTATTTATTTATTTATTTTATTTAAGGTAGTGGAATTGAACTTGAGATCTCGGTATCGCTGAAAGATGTTATTATCTTTTATCTAGCATATGAAATGGGATTGGTAGAAAGCCGACAACTTTTGCCGTAAAACTTTGGCAATTTGGATGGTGATACAAATACTATAAACGTATAAACATAATCATTTAAATTGCTTTGGCAACCGTACTACATGTTTCTATCTATATCACAATATATTGCTTTTGAATTTTGATTTGTCACATTTACTTGTCGGGCATCTACGATCATTAACTCCTTTTCCTAACTTCTAAGCTGATGATGTTCCATAATTTCTGTAATTATTTTTCTATCCAGTTTGCTAAGCATGGAAACACATGCGCACGTAGACATATATATATGTATATATATCTCAAAATCGTGATTTGGGCAATAGCGTAGTGGTAAGCTACTGTCCACCCATGACCTTGGGTTCAAGGTCATGAGTTCTACACCTTTCTTCCCTACAATGGGGGAGAGGTAGCACAGTGGTAAGTTACTACTCACCCATGACCTTAAGAAGATCATGGGTGGGCAGTGGCTTTACCACTATACTACTTTCCAAACCACTATTTTGATGAGCAGTGACTTTATTATTACGCTATTTTTCAAACCACGATTTTGATAAAATTTCTATGATCAGTGTGTCATAATTTTTAAATTATTAGGATCACCAATCAAATTAATTAATTGCATTGTTTTTCCTAAAAAAAAATTTATTTGTTATGTTTTATTCAAATACAATAGATGATTTTGATTGATGATCCTAATAGTTTAAAAATTAGGTCAATATATATGTGTGTATGTATTCGCCTATTCGGGAAACTATAATAAAACAAAAGTTTGACTTAGAAAGAAAGGAGATGAATGAATTTTTGTTTACCTTTGACACCACTCTCAAGTTGTTCTAACAACTGATGCTTGTCTTGCATGAAGTTACTCTTCTGTTCTCCTTAGTAAACTACATTTTTCATTTCTTTTAAAAACTCCCTCAAAGCCCCTATATATATATGCTATCACATAAGTTTTCATGAATATAAACATACTCAAGCAAATACACCTCCAGGTTCACCCACTAATTAGACTCCCTTAGGCTTCTCTTGTTGAAACAAGAAGAAAAAAAGAGAAATGAGTGCTTCTCCACTTCCATTTTCAACATTTCTGGCTGTCTTCCTCTTCTATTCTACCATTTTGTCATTCCTTCCAGAGACTGCACATGCCATAACCAGGCACTACAAATTTGATGTATGTCTCGTATTCCTGTAACCGATATGTATTGTATTTATATCCCTACGGTTTTTTTTTTACTCATTTTAATAATTGTAGATCAAATCGCAAAACGTAACGCGTCTGTGCCACACCAAGAGCCTTGTATCAGTAAATGGGCAATTTCCAGGGCCTCGCATCGTAGCAAGGGAGGGTGACAGGGTTCTTATCAAAGTTGTTAACCATGTTCACGACAATATATCCATCCATTGGTAATTAAGTATCCGCAGTAGAGTTAACAATAATAAGTTTTGCTCTTTATTATAGGAATTGCAAATTATGATTTTCTTTGAAACAGGCATGGCATTCGACAGCTTCAAAGTGGATGGGCTGATGGACCAGCATACATAACCCAATGCCCTATTCAAACAGGGCAGAGCTATGTGTACAACTTCACAATTGTTGGGCAGAGAGGTACACTCTGGTGGCATGCACACATATCGTGGCTAAGATCAACTCTCTATGGCCCTATCATCATTCTTCCAAAGCAAGGCACTCCGTATCCATTTGCCAAACCTTACAAGGAAGTTCCAATCATCTTTGGTAATTATAACGATGTCATATTTACTTTGTTCCTTTCGTGATTGAATTGGACATGACAGTAACATATGCTTAACATTATGTTGCAGGAGAGTGGTTCAATGCAGATACTGAAGCTATTATTACTCAGGCTCTTCAAACAGGTGGAGGTCCAAATGTGTCTGATGCATATACCATAAATGGACTTCCAGGGCCGTTTTATAACTGCTCCGCTAAAGGTATCAGATTCAAACAAAACCTGATGCCAATGAAATTTTTTGCATGAAAATATTATGGATCGGTGCAAATTTATTTGCTTTTGCATTAATTGGTGCTTGCAGATACATTTGTTGGTTTTTGGCTTAATTAGAATCCCACATCTAAAGAATAGAATGTGGTGGGAGTTTTGGTGGATTATAAATAAGTCCTTTAGTTAATTGATTTTGTACCCCAAAACAAGAATTGTAAAAGATCCATACATTTGTATTATTCTTGTTTTCTCCCCATATGTTTCTGGGTTTTTGGATCTTACCCAGATTTTGTAATATTTTGCTTTGGAGCTAGTGGAAGTTTTCAGCAGCGCCCGTGGACGTAGGTTTTATACCGAACCACGTAAATCCTGGTGTGTTCTTTCTTTTTCGCTTTGCATTTATTTTTCTGCTTTTCTGCTTTATTTGTATTTGTTATTTATATTTAATAGCTAGCATTAGTAGTTGTGTATTTGTTTAATTTCCGCTGCGCACAACAAGTGGTATCAGAGCCCTAGGTTTCGATTGATCTAGGAAATTGTCTAGGGCATTAGCTAGCTATTAAATATTTGTTTGTAAAGCTTCGGTGTTATTTTGGAATAGTTACAATTTAGGGAAGCTCTGTCAAAAAGACTATAATTGTCTAAGGAGACTGGATTTTAAGTGGGACCGTTTGTGACCCCTCCAGCCTTTCCTGGGAGCTAACCTTTTGAGTACTATTCATTTGATCACCAAGCTATTGGCATAAAATTGTCTAGGACATTAGATAGCTATTTGTTTGTAAAGCTTCGGTGTTATTTTGGAATAGCCACAATTTAGGGAAGCTCTGTCAAAAAGACTATAATAGTCTAAGGAGACTGGATTTTAAGTGGGACCGTTTGTGACCCCTCCAGCCTTTCCTGGGAGCTAACCTTTTGAGTACTATTCATTTGATCACCAAGCTATTGGCATAAAACTTTTGTTGTAAAGCAGAAATGGCATCATCTTCACATGTAAAAATTGAAGTAGAGAAATTTGATGGTCGAAATAATTTTGGCCTATGGCAAAGCGAAGTTACGGACGTCTTGTATCAACAAGATTTGGATATTGTTCTGGAAGAAACAAGACCAGAGAATATTGAAGAAAGGGACTGGGAGAGGCAAAATGCGAAGGCATGTGGTTTAATTCGCTCATGTCTCTGTAGAGAGCAGAAGTATCCGTTCATGAAGGAAACCTCTGCTAGTAAATTGTGGAAGGCGCTGGAGAACAAATATATGAAGAAAAGCAATGAGAATCGGCTATATTTGTTGAAGAGGTTGTACCGTCTTCAGTTGAAACCAGGTTTGAATATCAATGACCATATTGATAATTTCAATCGTTTGTTAGCTGATTTGTTGAATTTGGATGAAACGTTCAAAGATGAGCAGAAGGCCATGCTGTTGATAGGATCTCTTCCTGATGAGTTAGATCATTTGTGCATTACACTTATTCATGGGAAAGAAAAATTGTCCTTTGAAGAAGTGTGTGCAGCTTTGCTTAATTATGAAATTCGTTAGAAAGATCAGAAAGAGAACAGGGATGAATCAGCAGAGGCGCTTACAGTTAGGGGAAGAAGTAAGAGTCGGAAACAGGAAAGAAGGGGCAGATCACAGTCAAGAAAAAGACCTGATAAAGATGAATGTGCCTTTTGTCATGAGAAAGGGCATTGGAAGAAAAATTGTCCGAAGCTGCAGAAGAAAGATAAGGGCAAGGGTAAAGCTACTTCCGATGCATATGTAGCCGAACATGAGGAAGAAGATTTTGTGTTGGTTAGTCTATCATCAACATCTGGATCTGGTGAGTGGATTTTAGATTCGGGTTGTACTTATCACATGTGTCCACATAAGGAATGGTTCTTCAACTTCGAAGAGCTAAATGGTGGAATTGTGCTCATGGGTAATGATAACTCATGCAAAACTAAGGGGATAGGTTCAATCCGATTGAAGAATCACGATGGATCGACCAGAGTTTTGACAGAAGTTCGGTATGTTCCAGATTTGAAGAAGAATCTCATATCATTGGGAGCCTTAGAATCTAAAGGCTACATGGTATCTATCAGAGATGGAGTTATGAGAGTGGTATCTGGGGCTTTGGTGGTAATGAAAGGTACAAGGAAGAACAACTTGTACTACTACAATGGTAGTACAGTTACTGAATCAGCAGCAGTAGTATCAGAGAAGGATGTTGATTCAGATATGATCAGGTTATGGCATATGCGTCTGGGACATGCAGGTGAGAAAGCTTTAAGCAGTTTGGTGAATCAAGGCTTGTTGAAAGAAGTAAGAACCTGCAAGTTAGATTTTTGTGAACATTGTGTTCTGGGAAAGTAGACGAGAGTGAAGTTTGCAACTGCAGTTCATGATACTAAAGGTATTTTGGATTATGTTCACTCTGATGTGTGGGGACCCACAAGGACAGCCTCCTTGGGTGGTAAACACTATTTTGTTACATTTGTTGATGACTTTTCCAGGAGAGTTTGGGTATACACAATGAAGAAAAAGGATGATGTACTTGGGATTTTCCTTAATTGGAAAAAGATGATTGAGACTCAGACTGGGAGAAAGATTAAGTACCTCAGAACAGATAATGGAGGTGAATATTGCAGTAAATCTTTTCGAGAGGTCTGTCAAGATGCGGGTATTGTACGTCATTTTACAGTTAGACACACACCACAACAGAATGGGGTGGCAGAACGCATGAACCGAACGTTGCTGGAGAAAGTTCGGTGTATGTTGTCCAATGCTGGGTTGGGCAAGGAGTTTTGGGCTGAGGCAGTGACTTATGCATGTCATCTCATTAATCGCTTACCGTCAACAGCGATCGGTGGTAGAATTCCATTGGAGGTATGGTCTGGAAAACCTGTTACTGATTATGATTCTTTACATGTCTTTGGTTGTTCTGCTTATTATCATGTAAAGGAATCTAAATTGGATCCGAGAGCAAGGAAAGCTATATTTGTAGGGATGTCTTCAGGGGTGAAAGGGTATCGTCTTTTATATCCTAATTCGAAGAAGATAATCTTCAGCAGGGATGTTACTTTTGATGAGTCTTCGATGCTGAAAAAGAAAATAGAAGATATTGTTGAGGGTAATCCGCAACAGGTGGAGTCTACTCGGAAGCAGGTGGAGTTTTTTCAGAAACAGATAGAGTCAACAAATAATCCAGCTAGAATTGTTGATGCAGATGATGACACTCCTATGATCGAGGAGGTTACTGAAGAAGAAGGAGAAGAAGAGGTTCCTACCCAAGAACCTTCGCAGCAACAAGAATCAATTGCAATAAATAGGCCAAGACGTGAGATTCGCAGACCTGCTCGTTTTGCTGATATGGTGGCCTATGCACTTCCAATTGTAGATGATGATGTTCCTTCCACTTACAGAGAAGCAGTCCAATGTTCTGAAGATGATAAGTGGAAGAAAGCTATGGATGAAGAAATGCAGTCTCTTCGGAAGAATGAAACTTGGGAGCTAACTCAACTATCGAAGAATAAGAAGGCAATTGGGTGCAAATGGGTATTTACTAAGAAAGAGGGATTTCCAAACAAAGAAGATGTTCGCTACAAGGCAAGGTTGGTGGCGAAAGGCTACGCTCAGAAGGAAGGGATTGACTACAATGAGGTATTTTCTCCAGTTGTGAAACACTCTTCCATTAGAATTCTATTGGTCCTTGTAGCTCAATTAGATTTGGAACTAGTTCAAATGGATGTAAAAACTGCATTTTTACATGGTGATTTGGAAGAGGAAATCTATATGACTCAGCCAGATGGATTCAAGGTTGCTGGTAAAGAAAATTGGGCTTGCAAATTGAAGAAATCGCTTTATGGTTTGAAACAGTCTCCGAGACAATGGTACAAGCGATTTGATCAATTTATGATAGGTCAAGAGTACACCAGAAGCAAATTTGATAATTGCGTATACTTTCGAAGGCTACAAGATGGTTCCTTCATCTACTTGCTCTTATATGTTGATGATATGCTGATAGCTTCTAAGAGCAAAGTGGAGATTGAGAAGCTGAAGACTCAGTTGAGTTCAGAGTTTGAAATGAAGGATTTGGGTGAAGCTAAGAAGATTCTCGGTATGGAGATTAGCAGAGATAGAGGAAAAGGCAAGGTTTGTTTGACTCAGAAGCAATATCTGATGAAGGTATTACAGCGTTTTGGTGTATCTGAACAGTCAAAACCTGTAAGTACGCCACTTGCTCCTCATTTCAAGTTGAGTGCATCATTATCTCCGAGTACTGATGAAGAACGAGAGTACATGTCTCGTGTTCCGTATTCTAATGCGGTTGGTAGCCTGATGTATGCTATGGTGTGTACAAGACCTGACATTTCGCAAGCAGTTGGAGTTGTGAGCAGGTATATGCATGATCCTGGTAAAGGACATTGGCAAGCTGTGAAATGGATTCTACGGTACTTGTTAAAAACCGTAGATTTTGGTTTGATATTTCAGAGGGAAGATTCACTTGGTCAGTTTGCAATCGGATATGTAGATTCAGATTATGCTGGTGATTTGGATAAACGACGGTCAACTACTGGATATGTATTCACTCTTGCGAGAGCTCCTGTAAGTTGGAAGTCTACTTTACAGTCAACAGTTGCTTTGTCTACGACAGAAGCAGAGTATATGGCATTGACAGAGGCTGTGAAGGAAGCAATTTGGTTACAAGGATTACTGGTAGAGTTGGGAGTGGGACAGAAGAATATTGCTATTTACTCGGATAGTCAAAGTGCCATTCATTTAGCAAAGAATCCGGTATTCCATGTTCGCACCAAGCATATTGATGTCCGATATCACTTTGTGCGGGAAATTCTGAGTGAAGGGTCGATTCTCTTACAGAAAATTGGGACTGCTGATAATCCTGCAGATATGATGACCAAAGTGGTGACAGCAATCAAGTTCAACCATTGTTTGGACTTGATCAACATTTTGAAAGTCTAAAAGGCATATATGAAGGCATTGCTGAAGGCTAATACGCCAAGGTGGAGATTTGTTGATTTTTGGCTTAATTAGAATCCCACATCTAAAGAATAGAATGTGGTGGGAGTTTTGGTGGATTATAAATAAGTCCTTTAGTTAATTGATTTTGTACCCCAAAACAAGAATTGTAAAAGATCCATACATTTGTATTATTCTTGTTTTCTCCCCATATGTTTCTGGGTTTTTGGATCTTACCCAGATTTTGTAATATTTTGCTTTGGAGCTAGTGGAAGTTTTCAGCAGCGCCCGTGGACGTAGGTTTTATACCGAACCACGTAAATCCTGGTGTGTTCTTTCTTTTTCGCTTTGCATTTATTTTTCTGCTTTTCTGCTTTATTTGTATTTGTTATTTATATTTAATAGCTAGCATTAGTAGTTGTGTATTTGTTTAATTTCCGCTGCGCACAACAACATTCAAGTTAAAGGTGAAGCCTGGAAAATCCTACCTTCTTCGATTAATCAATTCTGCACTCAATGATGAGCTTTTCTTCAGCATAGCAAACCACACTCTTATAGTTGTTGAAGTGGATGCTGTTTATATTAAACCTTTTGAAACTCAAACACTACTTATTGCTCCTGGACAAACAACAAATATTCTTCTCAAGACTAAATCCAATTACCCAAGCGCCAAATTTTTTATGACTGCCCGACCATACGTCACTGGCCTGGGAACTTTTGACAACTCAACAGTTGCCGGTATTTTGGAATATGAAGAACCACCGAATGCAAGAGTTTCAACCAGAAAAATTATACTTTTTAAACCTGTTCTACCTTCTCTAAATGACACTTCGTTTGCTACCAATTTTACAAATAAACTTCGTAGCTTAGCAAGTGCACAATTCCCTGCCAATGTACCCCAAAAGGTTGATAAGAGATTTTTCTTCACGGTAGGCCTGGGAACGACTCCATGTCAGAGTAATAAAACCTGTCAGGGACCCAATGGAACCATGTTTCAAGCTTCTGTCAATAACATATCCTTTGTAATGCCAACCACAGCTCTACTTCAATCTCATTATTCCGGCCAGTCAAGTGGTGTTTACAGTCGTGATTTTCCTATCTACCCGAAAAATCCATTCAATTACACAGGCACCCCACCAAATAATACAATGGTAAGCAATGGAACAAAGCTAGTGGTGCTTCCTTTTAACACAAGTGTGGAGCTGATCATGCAGGACACAAGTATACTTGGAGCTGAAAGCCACCCTCTTCACTTGCATGGATTCAATTTCTTCGTAGTGGGTCAAGGTTTTGGGAATTTTGATCCAAACGAAGACCCTGCAAAGTTCAACCTGGTAGATCCCATAGAGAGAAACACAGTTGGTGTGCCCTCAGGTGGATGGGTGGCAATTCGGTTCCTTGCAGATAATCCAGGTGGGTCAAAAGGCACTGTGACTACTATTGCATTGTTTGACACTCATTTATACATATTGTAGTTGACATTATGTTTGGTAATGAACAGGGGTTTGGTTCATGCACTGTCACTTGGAAGTGCACACAAGCTGGGGTCTGAAGATGGCTTGGATTGTGTTAGATGGAAATCTTCCCAATCAAAAATTACTTCCCCCACCAGCTGATCTTCCGAAATGCTGATAACATCACCATCTTCTTCGTCAGAAATCATCTCCAAATGATTTTTTTTTGTTGTTTTTTTTTAAGTCGTTCTAGTTGTTTGGCCTTCCTAGTAAAAGTTAATTGTTGTTGAGGAGTTCATTGAGAAGGGAAAAATGAGTTAACAATATCTTTTTTTGTGACATTAATGCCTGGCGAATTATAATAAATTTACTTTGGTCCTGTCTTTGCCAGTACAACAAAGCATCTATCTATAGTAAGTGAGACAATTTAATGATTGTAATTTTGTTCTCAAATAATTGAACTTCTTCAATACCAATAAATTAAAGCTGCTCACGAACAAGAGAAACGTTCATAATATGATCAATGGATGCCAAATTCCATGAACGAATTCCTGGAGAAGGCGGAGCAAACCACATCAACCGAAAGAAAATTTTCGGATTCCCGTCTGAATTTTCAAGGGGTGGAACTGGAGGGTAAGGACGAGTTTTCCGGATCTGAAACCATACGTATGAGTGATTCGAACCAATTTAGATCCAGTGCTCATCTGTTGATGTTTTGAAGATCCATTAATATATGGAAAACTTTATAAATGAAAGGATATGATTAATTTATTTTTTGGTTTTTCTCACTCCCGCTTTTCAATATAATATTTCTTTTTACTTATTTTTTTTTTAAATTTCTTCTTTCTTCACGTCAAAACATCAAATAAAAAAGTATGACTGCCTTACCCAACCATTAACCATACTTCTAAGCCTTCGGATTGACAGTAAAAATGATTATTAAAGCCAATCTAATTACTCCAATTAAAAGATAAGATTAATAGTTAGGTAAGGTAATTAAACCCCAAATAAAATCATATATGAATCCCAGTTCCCTCTAGTTCATTAATAGACTTTATTATTATTATTATTAAGAAAAATTTTATTTGACTGGATAAATTGGGGTTTGAGGACTATTTGGCTTCCCCAATACGACCCCTCGTTAAATGTTAATGACAATTTGAGTTGGTGACGAGGGTTACGTACCCCTGACCCTGTGCCTTAATTAACCTGTTAACATCCTTGGGTGCAATGAGTAAGATGATTATATTATTGATTCCTTTTAAGTGATGATAGAAGCTCATTAGATATGGAAGAATTTGTAAGTGAAAAGGGTTTACATGTAAAAAGGACAAATTAACCATAAATTTTTCTAAAACCTTTAATGTGATACATACAAGTTAATTTCTTATATATAAAGAATGTCAGATTCCTTATCAATAAAATTATGAGTTCAATTCATATTCTCTTTTTTAACTCTTAAATTTGTTATAGTTGAAAAAAAAATTGATAATACTAAAAATTGTAACGGATAAGGCTAATTCAGTTTTCTTGTATTTGTCTTTCTTCCTCACAAATATCTTACCATGGGTGTATGTACTAATTAAAAATTTTAGTGAAGAAAAGAGAACTTTTTTAACTTTTAATTAAGGAATTAACTTACATAGAGCTGTGGACCTTGAAACCATAACATCTACACTAATGAGATTAAAATTGGACTTATGTTCCTGTCATTAATTTTTAAATTTGTAATAATTCGAAAAGCATTGTATTAAAGAATGTAACATATCAAGCCTATTTGGAGTTTCATGTAATCATCCTTCACCTTGACACATTTGTTATGGCACATCGTATTTAAGCTTGATTTTATCCCTTGATTTGAACTTCCACCTACATGTCTTTCATTCTTTCCTCATTTGTTTTGATTCATAGACTTTATACTATTATTCTTTAGCCAAGAATTGAAAACACTTCTATTAAGGGATTAATCCAAGACATATAGATACTAATTCTTGATCACAATCTCCATGTGATGTAATGTAATGTAACAAAACTTTCTTAGCATTTTGAATATATAGATAACAAAATTTAAATAGACACTTTTAATTTAATTACTTTAAAATTATTCACTCTATGTTTGTCGTTTGGTTTGTTATTTCTTTTTTATTCCTTTTAAACTTAGTGGTTATAACTTATAATTTGATTTGATCCTACTTTTAACAAGAAAAAAATTGCTTAGTGCGATGGCACTTGCGATTTGCGAAAGCAACACCATGATCATCATACAATGACTATGTAGTAACAGACAATTGATCCACGTCATGACAATGTTAGCTTGGAACAACTTGGGAGGATAGCTCTTAACTTAGAGAAAATAATCTCGCTTCGTTATTCGTCCATTTCTACAAACTGACACCCCACTATAATTAATGCAATCTTTTGACTCGATTTTGTTCATCAATTGAAACTTTCTTTTTTTTTTTCAAAAAGAAAAGTAGTTTTTAATTAGAAGGGTTGAGGTTTCCTTACTTTTCATCAATGACCTGTAGATGAAAATAGCTGTCAAAGTTAATTGTATTGCACTCATCTGACTCTACAGTGACTGCTTTTGATAGAAACCACTCTCTTGATTGTCTTTGTTTACCAAACCTGAAGGTTGACATGTAAAGATATAATGTCTCGTTCTCTATTTTTCTACAATATCTGAAATAAACACTGGTAATTTTTTTTTTTTTTAAGAAAACCCTTAACAACCTAATGAAAGTCTTACCCTTTCAATGTACAAATATCAAAAAAATAAAATAAGATTGATCTAGTAGTATACTTCTCGCATTTATACCATTTACAAGTTTTGAATTGTATCTACCTCCTTTAAGAACCCAAATTCTAACTATGCTGGTGAAGGCAAATGAATGTGATTTGTGTGTAACTAGTACCTGTTAGGTGCTTCTTTAGAAAACACTTCCATTGTTTTTTATTCTAACCCCAAAAATCATGTTTATTTGTTTCAATCGAACACTAGATTAATTTGCACATTGGCAAATTTGGATGTCCACATTTCTTTCACAAGATGTTTTTAATTCGATATATTTATATATGGTCAGCAAGAATTATGATCAACCCGTCATTAATTTTTCTTTTCCAACTGTAGAAGTTCGATTGTAATTTTCCCTTTTTATTTGTTTTATTCTCTCTAGTTTTCTAAACCATGGTAGTAGGTATTACCCAAAAGAACAAATAGACAGAAAAAAAATGCAAATGCCATGTGGGTTGGTTGACTCCACAAGTTATTTACCAATTACGTCGGGAACACAAAATCATACACAACTCAGTACCGGGTGTTTAAGGTTATAGTTCACCCTTTGAGAATCGTTTTTGGAGTTATATATGTCAAAATCATGTCGGTTTGGATAAGAAAACAAAAGTTCTACTTAAAATGGAAGGACAATTAATTTGATTACCTTTGACACCACTCTATAGTTGTTCTAACCACTGGTTATCTTGCATGAAGCTGCTCTCAATTTCTCATCTGTAAACTACATGAATTTTTTTTTTTTTTTTTTTAAATCTACTCCACCAAATACTCTTCCCAATTCAAAGCCTTTCTATATATATATGCTACCCCTACAAGGTTTCAGTAACATGTAAGTGCTAAAATCAAAAATAATTTCAGGTTCACTCTTTTAATTGGAACAAGGAGAAATAGAGAAATGGGTGCTACTCCTCTTCCATCACCAATATTCCAGGCATTCTTTCTCTTATGTAGTATCGCATTGGCATTGCTTCCTCATACTGCATACGCTATAACCAGGCACTACAAATTTGATGTATGTGAATACCAATTTATTGTTTTTATGCTGCTTTCATTTTTTAATTTTTTATATATTTTATCGATCTATCATACTATAAATGTAGATCAAATTGCAAAACCTAACGCGTCTGTGCCACACCAAGAGCCTTGTATCGGTCAATGGGCAGTTCCCAGGGCCTCGCATTGTCGCAAGAGAGGGCGACAGGCTTCTTATCAAGGTTGTTAATCATGTTCAAAACAATATCTCCATCCACTGGTACGAAAGCTAAATCAGATTTCTAGCAAACAGTACTATTACAGGACTTGCAAATTATTATCATTATGTTTGAAACAGGCATGGCATTCGACAGCTTCGAAGTGGATGGGCTGATGGACCAGCATATATAACACAATGCCCCATTCAAACAGGCCAAAGCTATGTGTACAACTTCACAATAGTTGGGCAGAGAGGTACACTCTGGTGGCACGCACACATATCATGGCTAAGATCAACTGTCCATGGTCCCATCATCATTCTTCCAAAGCAAGGCACTCCTTATCCATTTGCCAAACCTTACAAGGAAGTTCCCATCATCTTTGGTAATTATAATGATGTCATATTTAATTTGTCCACTTTGTAAGTATAACTTGGACGTAATAGTAATATATGCTTAACATTATGCTGCAGGAGAGTGGTTCAATGCAGATACTGAAGCCATTATTAGTCAGGCTCTTCAAACAGGTGGAGGCCCAAATGTATCTGATGCTTACACTATCAATGGACTTCCAGGGCCATTGTATAATTGTTCTGCTAAGGGTATCCAATTCTGATCCATTTAATCGTTGTCAATGTTAGCTTTAAAAAAGAGATACCATAAATTGATGCATTTGATTTTATTTCATATGGTTTTTTGTTGACAGATACATTCAAACTAAAGGTTAAGCCTGGAAAAACTTATCTTCTCCGTTTAATCAATGCCGCACTTAACGATGAACTCTTCTTCAGTATTGCGAATCATACTCTTAAAGTCGTTGAAGTGGATGCTGTTTATATTAAGCCTTTTGAGACTGAAACACTACTCATTACCCCTGGACAGACCACAAATGTTCTTCTCAAGACCAGATCCCACTTCCCAAATGCCAAATTTTTTATGTCCGCTAGACCTTATGTAACTGGCCTTGGAACTTTCGACAATTCAACAGTTGCCAGTATTTTGGAATATGAAATGCCACCTCATTCAGGGGTTTCAACCAAAAAACTTCGTCTCTTTAAACCAGTTCTACCTCCTCTCAATGACACTTCGTTTGCTACCAATTTTACAAATAAACTTCGTAGCTTAGCAAGTGCACAATTCCCTGCCAATGTACCCCAAAAGGTGGATAAGAGATTTTTCTTCACGGTAGGCCTGGGAACGAGTCCATGTCAGAGTAACCAAACCTGTCAGGGCCCCAATGGAACCATGTTTCAAGCTTCTGTCAATAACATATCCTTTGTAATGCCAACCACAGCTCTACTTCAATCTCATTATTCCGGCCAGTCAAGTGGTGTTTACAGTCGTGATTTTCCTATCTACCCGAAAAATCCATTCAATTACACAGGCACCCCACCAAATAATACAATGGTAAGCAATGGAACAAAGCTAGTGGTGCTTCCTTTTAACACAAGTGTGGAGCTGATCATGCAGGACACAAGTATACTTGGAGCTGAAAGCCACCCTCTTCACTTGCATGGTTTCAATTTCTTCGTAGTGGGTCAAGGTTTTGGGAATTTTGATCCAAACGAAGACCCTGCAAAGTTCAACCTGGTAGATCCCATAGAGAGAAACACAGTTGGTGTGCCCTCAGGTGGATGGGTGGCAATTCGGTTCCTTGCAGATAATCCAGGTGGGTAGACAAAAACATTAATACAAAATATTGCAAGTACAATTTTTTTTTTTTAAATTTTTAAATACTTTTTTATGATGAAAGCTATTCGAACTTGGAACGGACAGAATTAGTGGCCTCTACCACCTAACCAAATCGGTTGGTGGTGAGTATTTTGTAATTTTAGACTTGATTGTCGATGACAATGATGATACATCTATGTGTATGTAGGGGTATGGTTCATGCATTGCCATCTTGAAGTCCACACAAGCTGGGGTCTAAAGATGGCCTGGATTGTGTTAGATGGAAAGCTTCCCAATCAGAAGCTGCTTCCTCCACCAGCGGATCTTCCCAAGTGTTGACAATATCGTTGATCACTTCTCAACTTACTCAGAGTAGAATCTGAAGATGGCTTCTTCCAACGAATTGATTTATTCTTTGTTTGGCACTAGGCATCGGCAGCTTATTTATGTTCCGTGATTTCTTGTTTTTTATGTTGAGTTTACAGGGAAGAGAAAGAATGGACTATTTTTTTTTTTTAATTTGAAACATTCATTTGTACTTTTAATTTTTTTATGTTATAGTAATGTTTTCATTTTAATGATAATTCTAAAATGTTTATTCGCATACAATCCACATGTTCGTGTAATAGATTAAAAAAAAAAAAATCATGAGCAGAGTCTAATATGATCGAACTCGACTCAAATAGTCCAAGAACTTTTAGTGGGCCTAACCGCCACCCCTGTATTGTGTGATATTCTTCATTTCGCATCAATTCACTAGAATTTCACTTCCTTCGAGTTTTCAAAAATCTTCCTTTTCTTAAAAGACGACATCAAAAGATTCAAAAGAGTTAGAGATGCGATCACTATTTGTATGGTCCGAAAGATGAACTATCTTATTATTTGAAAATGAGTTTCAAAAAAATGAGTCGAAACAAGATACGATCTGGTTCTTGATCTAGGTTTCTTCTTTTTTATATTTTTTTCTTGATTGATGATGAATGGTAGAGGCAATTTGGACGGTGGAGTATGGATGAAGTGTGATGGCGCTAGCGATGGAGTGTGGAAGAGAAGGAGATAGAAGTGGTTTATTTGATTAAACCAGAGTCTCATTTGATTAACCAGATTTAATCAACCAAATTGAAGCAGAGCTAGACCAAACAATGGAGATCCAATCTCCAAATCCTTTAGATATTTTTATTTTTTTATACTTTTCTTTATATTTATTTTTTTCTTGACCTGATCTCCACTGTTATCTTTTTTAGATCTCCATCGTCATTTTTTTTTTAGATGAATGGTACAGATCTATCTTTTAAAAAATTAATACTTTTCAATTATCTTTTTAATGTTTAGTTTTTTAAATTGAATCTTAACCGTTCATTTTTTAGATGAACGGTAGAATTTTTTAAGTTTTTTTTTTTTAGATTTTTTTAATTATATGGTAGATATCATGTGTCAATCTCAAGTCTTAAATACTATAATTGGACCCCTATCTATCAATTTTAGTTTTTGAGTCTGATGATAATAAACATTATATCAAAGTTTGAAAGTTCCTTATTCAAACTCTCTCTCCAATTCTCACTTTATCTAAAAATCATCTTGTTACACATGTTATATAGTAGGAGACATGTAGTATGTATCCGTCATTTGTTATATATCCACGTTACACGCGATAAAATGTGTCACATGTCAACTTTAAGTCTTAAATTATATAATTGGCTTTTTTTTTTTTTTTATTAATTTAAGATTTTAGGTTTGATGGTAACTAATAGTGAAAATGAATTAATGACATTTTTGTTATTTTATCATTTTTTTGACTGTCAAACCTTTTTTTGACAATCAAAGTTGATGTTCCTATTGGTATAAGAGAGGTCATTGTAACAAAAACCAAATGTCTTTCCACTTGTAAAACCTCAAAACATCAAAAGGCTTCTAGGTAGTTTGCTCAATTCAATAACACTAATTAAAAGTGATTATTCACTTCTTGTCTGGTTCCTTCAAGGCTTCAATCCAAGTAGATAATTCCGAAAACTAATAATAGATCCTTAGGAACATTTGTCGCCTTTACTATTGAATATCAAGGAAGTTCTTTGACATGTTTTTACAGACTTATTTTTTGTCTCGTAATGAATTAAATCATTAAAGGATAAAAATTATCTATTTCATTGATTTTTGTTAATCTTAAAAAATAAAATGGTAAAGTTCACACAAGTGAGATTCATCTGCCTGACATAGATGACGTACATACAAAATAAAATTAATTAGTTAATTATATTACATAAATGAATAAAAAATTTAACTTTTCCTTTACAAGAAAACAACTTCATTGAGTATTAAAGATCAGGAAAGATAGCTGAAATTTACCGGCCAAATCATTCGCTGGACAAAAATAAATAAATAAATCAAGCGTTTTCTCTGGCTGCTGTCGCCTGCGGGCACTTAGTATTGGATCCTTTGCCATCGTAGTCCACTGCAGAGCCCCCCAGCTGGCCCTTGGTGTTGAATCCTTTGCCGTCATAGTCATTACCCAGGGACGGCTTATCCCCCCATGATATTTGTGCAATTGCCTTGCCAAGAGACTTAATTTACCAACATTATATCGTAAAATTCAACAAAAAAATATTTTTACAGTTGAACTTCAACCAAAAACATTTAAAGTATTATTTTTTAAAATCAAGATAAATCAACAAAAACAACCTAGCCTCTTTTCAAAAGCAACGACAGGCTTTGGAGTACCCAGGTCCATTAATAGTGGACATTTATCTCCTAATCCATTTATGAGTGGATAAATTAATCATAAGCTCCTTCAATTGGAGGATAGTTTTCTTAGTTAATGGGGGTCATTTGCTCTCTATTATTAAGGAGTAAGGTAAAAATAGTGTTGTATTCTGGACAATTTTATAGAGTTTTATTAACGTGGTCTTGACAGATGTAATTATTGAAGTAATTGTATTTATAATATAAAAAAAAAAAAAAAATCAAGAGAAATTAATGTATCAAGGGGCCAGTAGGTATTTTGGATCCTATACAATTGCGGTTATAAGAAATCGTGTAATAAGAAATATTGTTGGTCGAATTTGAGATATGTTTTTTTATGTAATATAAATGGTTTAAATTAATTTCTATTTTATCTCAAAGAAAAATAAAGAGGTTTTGAAATAATTTTTACTGAGTGGAAAAAATCTTTGAAACTATTACAGGATCATCAATTTCCAGATTTCACGTAAGTTCACTAAAGAAACAAAAAGGGTACGTTATTCTCACTTTATCTGCAACCCACAAACCTCTAATGCCCAAAAATGACAAATTTCAAGCCATACAAAACACCATAATCCAGAAAATTGACATGCAACCAACAATCCACTTGCTTTTCATTTCTTTTTCACTTCTAGGAATCTCAGTTGAGTTTTTTAACTTCAAACTCAAAAAAATCCGCCATCTTTATACACATTACATGTGCAACTGCATAAATCAAATATTTAACAAACAATAACAAAGAAGACAATCAACAAAAACCCACAAAAACAAACAGATTAGTCCCAACATCGAATCAACCCCATTCAGATTCCTTTATTACTAGAATACTTAAAAATGAAAAACAACAGATTCTTTCATTTGTTTACACAAAACATTACATATGCAGAGACAAGTTTTTCAAAATTAAGATAATAATGGAATATTCAACAACTTTACAAGAAAAATAAATAATTAACTGCATAGTCTCTACGATAAAAAGATATATCAGAAAAATTCATGTAAAAAAAAATTTACAACAGTCAAATGGTTTGGCGTTAGTAGAGGCTCGTTCAGCTTTTTAAGTTTGTATAGCTATTTACATAAAAAATAAAAAATATATATAATTTTGAATTTCCAGAAAAAAAAAAAAAAAAAAACTTTTAACTAGAATTTTTTTCATTAGATATCTATATTTTTGAAATTATAAGTAAAAATTATGACTTGACATTGCTTTCAAAAGAAAAAAAATTATGACTTAGAATTTCCACTAATCATTAAAAGAGAGAGAGAGCAAGATCGGCAACTGTTATGTTTAATTCCTAACAATGCTTAGTATAATTCTGGGAAAAGAAGGTGGCATTTATACACAGACAAAACCCTTGTTAACTCCCAATGTTACATAGATTATTATATGCATATAAGCATTATACACAATTTTTATCAGCCTTAATTGAAATGCTTAGACAACCACATGAAAACAGATATCTTTGTCCATACATTATTATTTAGGGACAAGTACAAAAATATCTTTGTCCATACATTATAATTATATTTTAAAGATTATTTTTTTATTTTTTATTTTTATTCAATGTTTCTTTTTTCTTTTTTTTTTAAAAAAAAATCTATTCAGTATTTCACATGCGCATATATATATATATATATGAGACATTTTGCTCAATAACCAACAGCCCGAGTTTTGTTTTGAAAACTTGACACCATTCTATAGTTGTTCTGTTTCAGGACTACTGTTCTTGCTTGACGCTGCTTTTGCAAGAAGAGAGAAATGGGAGCTTCTCCTGCGCCATTGTCAACATTTCTGGCAGTCTTTCTCTTCCCTATTATCGCTTTGTTGTTCCATCCTGAGACCGCTTATGCCATAACCAGGCACTACAAGTTTGATGTATGTATTATATTATTACTATTAGAAATTACTGTGTTATATAGATTAATTATTCCATTTTAATGTAAATTATGTGTTATAACAATTGATGAACTGTATATGTAGATCAAATTGCAAAACGTGACACGTCTATGCAGTACCAAGAGCATTGTATCAGTTAACGGGCAGTTTCCAGGTCCTCGTATAGTGGCAAGGGAGGGCGACAGGCTTCTTATCAAAGTTGTTAACCATGTTGAAAACAACCTCACAATTCATTGGTAGTACTTGGAATGAAAAATTTATCATTTTGCTCTTTAAGTAAACTCTATATATAGAGTAAATTGCAATTTTGCATGCAAGTTATAATGGTTTCATTGAAACAGGCATGGTGTTCGACAGCTCCGAAGTGCTTGGGCTGATGGACCAGCTTATATAACCCAATGCCCCATTCAAACAGGACAGAGCTTTGTATACAACTTCACCGTTGTTGGCCAGAGAGGTACAGTCTGGTGGCATGCACATATATCGTGGCTACGATCGACTGTCTATGGTCCCATCTTCATTCTACCAAGGCGTGGCGTTCCATATCCATTTGCCAAACCTGATAAGGAAGTCCCAATCATCTTAGGTAAACATATAAGACTATGAATTTGATCAGAATTTTACTTCACAATCTGCCTCTTCACTAGGCCAAATGTTACACACAATTATCATGTCCAAATTGCAGGAGACTGGTACAAGGCAGATCCTGAGACAATCATTACAAGGGCCCTTCAAACAGGTGGAGCACCAAATGTTTCTGATGCCTATACCATCAATGGACTTCCAGGACCAACATATAAATGCTCTGCTAAAGGTATCAAATTTTGCAATATTAAAAGTCAGGGTCGTTTGTCAATATCACTTTTGAAAATAGAGATATTATGTTTTATTTGATTTTTGTGTGTAATGGTGCTAAACAGAAACATTTAAGCTGAAGGTGAAGCTTGGAAAATTTTATCTACTTCGCATAATCAATGCTGCACTCAATACTGAATTCTTCTTCGGTATAGCAAACCACACTCTCACAGTCGTTGAAGCTGATGCTGTTTACGTTAAACCTTTTAATACTGAAACACTGCTCATTTCCCCTGGACAAACAACAAATGTTCTTCTGAGGACCAAATCCGATTTCCCAAATGCCGAATTTTTCATGATTGCTCAACCATATGTGGGTGGAGATGCCCCATTCCACAATTCAACTGTCTCAGGTGTTTTGGAATATGAAAAACTACCTAGTACACTCCATTCAAGTGTCTCAAATGGAAATCCCCACATCTTCAAACCAGTTCTACCTTCTGTCCATGACACTCCTTTGCTACAAACTTTACCAAGCAGCTTCTTAGCCTGGCAAGTCCTGAATATCCTGCCAATGTGCCCCAAAAGATTAATAAAACCTTCTTCTTCACAGTAGGCCTAGGAACAAGCCCATGTGAGAGCAACAAAACCTGCCAAGGACCCTTTGGAGCCAGCACCAGATATGCAGCTTCTGTTAACAATGTGTCATTCACAATGCCAAAAACATCTATACTTGGTGCTCATTTTTTGGGTCAGCCAAGAGATGTGCACACCACAGACTTTCCAGACTACCCGAAAAATCCGTTTGATTATACAGGCACCCCGCCTAATAATACAATGGTAAGCAATGGAACAAAGGTGGTGGTGCTTCCTTTTAACACTAGTGTGGAGCTAATTATGCAGGACACAAGCATAATTAGTCCTGGTACACACCCTCTTCACTTGCATGGCCACAATTTCTTCGTTGTCGGTCAAGGTTCAGAAAATTTTGATCCTGATAAGGACCCTGCAAATTTCAACCTTATTGATCCTGTTGAGAGGAATACAGTAATGGTGCCTGTTGCTGGATGGGTTGCAATTCGGTTTCTAGCCAACAATCCAGGTAGTTCTTACAGTAAAATTTCCAAGAATATATAAATTTATAAGAAAGTATAGTTATTTTATTTTCACTTATTAGAGATTAACCTGACAAAAAGTTAAGTCTTCTTGATATATAACTACCTTCAAAAGTTGAACAGACATTGCCAAGAGATGCAGTTACCGATCAGGTTATATCTTTTATAACGATTTGACATGTGTAATTATGTTATGTGTATGTATACAGGGGTATGGTTCTTGCATTGCCACATTGAACGCCATACCAGCTGGGGATTGAAGATGGTTTGGATTGTGTTAGATGGAGAGCTTCCGCATCAGAAGCTGCCTCCTCCACCAGCAGATATTCCCAAGTGTTGATCAAATCAAATGAATCTGAGCAGAGTTTTACAAAAAGTCTTTCCAACTTGATCATTCTTGTTTAGTGTCGCTCATGAGTTTATAGGCATAGCCATCTTATTTTATATTTTGAATTTTGTAATATGTATGTTCGATGTGATGATTTACTGATTCTAAATCTAATCGTTTGAGGACAGAATGTAATTTTGTTCTTTATCGATGTTTTTAACTATATATAAAGTTTTGAAAATTGGAAAAAGGGAAGTAATTCTGAGCCTACATTTTTATTAATATAGTGTGAAAGGACTTCCAATTGGTTTATTCCCACATTTATCTTGTTCATAACCAATTGATTATATTAATATTATAACCAGGTTCGTGAACAATTAATTATGTAATGATCAGTAAAATCAGTTACCACTTATGTAAAAATAAATTTATTTAACGGTTGATAACCAAGAAAATGATATTTCGATTATTCCTAAGAAAAATGAAAACAGCAAAATAGTTAGAAAATATTGTCTTTGTTATCTGTCAACAAAAGTCTCTAATTACACTATGTTCAAAAAAATTCTCTAAGTACACACTACCTCTTAATAGGAATTGTTAAGTACTTATTTTGACCTTAAGAGGTGAAGGATTAAGTCTCATCTTTGTCATTTAAAATACAAGATATGGGTTGTAAGTCTCCTCTTAGTACTAGTTATTAGGACTGTACTATTAATGATCCATTTTAATAGATCCCGATAGTTCTCTGATTTGTAAGCTATCACCGTTAAAAAAAAAAAAAAAAAGTCTCTAAGTTAAATCTTATGCAATCTTGGGATAAACTTTGCTTAATTCTTAAATATTTGTCTAATGTAGAGAGATAGTGATGTAGTGGAAATAAGAATGTGAAACAAAAATTGATATATAGAATTGGGATAATTATTTCAAATCCTTAGAATTTTAAAATAGTAGAAACTAAATAAATCGGTTGATTCATGATAAATATTGGATAGCGAAACAAGAAACAGATGCTCTTGATTCATCAAGATTGCTAACTGATAGTAAAATTGAACAAACTCAAATTTTGAGCTTATTCATTAATAAATTCAATTGATAACAACATTTGCTAATGATGACAAGTAGAAATAATTCTTTCTGATAAGGAAACTAGATTTGACTTAGTAGTAAAGTAATTAAGTACCTAATTTAAATATATAGCGAAATGAACAAATAATCATTAAAACTAATTGCATAAATAATTTCAAATTTCAAAATATTTAGTGATTCTTTTATTTATAACGATTTATTCTCCACAAGAGAGTGGATTTATAAGAGAAATTGCAAATAATTTACTAATTACATACCGATCAATACACTTTTTTCTTGTAGAAATTATCCTTTCTGATAAGGAAACTAGATCTGATTCAGCAGTAAAGTAAATGCACCTAATTTAAATTTAAAATATATGGTAAAATGAAAAAAGAATCAATAAAATTAATTACATAAATTATAAGGGAAATTATAAATAATTTACTAATTTACATACCAATCAATACAGTTCTTTTCTTCTAGCTTGCTCTTCCAAATATTATGTCTCCTCATATGTAATGTTCAAGGGAGGGCAAGGATTTTTTTGATATTTTGGATCATTTTCGTAACTTTCTTTATGGAGGGGATTGTGCAATTAGTGTTATCTAAAGGTATCTATTCATTCTAAAATATATTAAAATTTAAAACATTTTAAAAATTTGAATGTATTTAATTAATATTTAAATAAATTCTACCGAAATCTAAATATATTCAAATTCAAAAGAATCCATTAAAATCAGGTGTATCCAATCCAAATCACTATATTTGGATTCGTTTAATAAAAAAGCGATTGACTTCATAATTTTATTTAAGTGATAAATTTATATGGATTTTATAGTGACTTTTATGAAGGAAGAAATTTTATATAACAGATCTTATTATTTTTCCCGAAGATTGCATTGGATTTTACAAAAAATTCTAACAAAATTAATATGAAGTCTATAGGATCTATAAATTCCAACAAAAACTATCTTTAAAAAAAAAAAAAATTAAACTCGAATAAACTCTAAATTGAAAATAATCTCTTAAAATGGGACAGCTTTGTTAAAAACCATTCATCATAATTTCTTCGAGATAGAGCATTAACGTCTCCAATGCCTAATGAATGAGTAATGTTGAACTATCCAAATAATTATCCAAAATCATATGATGATTTACATGATGATTACAACTTGGCTGCAAATATTGTCACATAAATTATGATTAATACACCCAAATTGTTAGTACACCCATCCTAAAAAATTTTAAAATCAACTTTACTATAAGCACCCAATCTAGTACTAAAACTAACCTTATGAAAGTAAATTCATTTATTTATCAAAAACCTTCGAATGAAACTATTCATACACCAAATTTAAGTTTAAACAGCTCTTTGCACTTCAAAAAAAAAAAAAAAAAATCTTCTCATATTTTTTCTGTGTTTTATAGAAAACCTTAATCCTAACCAATCATATTTCTTAAGATCAACTTACAAGTGTTGAATCATCAATTTCACCATTATTTTAGTTCACATCACTTGTATATAGAATATTTATTAGTCAAAATTGATTAACCAATGCAAGTATAAGTGTAGTATTTTTTTTTTTTATATTATTAGAAACATCAATCCTAAATTAAACAACAATAGAAAAAGTTAAATATTTTTTTTAAACTATATTATTTAACAATTTACTAATTTTTTTTCACTATAGTTATTAATGCTTTTGGAACCAATTAAGCAAGAAGAAAACAAGTTGTTACAACTTTAGTCTTCAATTTGTTTTTGTTTTTGTTTTTTAACTTTCCTTTCAAAAAAAAAAAAAGTGTGATAATCATGGACTAGTAAGATTTTAAATTACGTTTTAATTTGTTAGGATGAATTGATGAGTATGGAATGCAATTTAATTTAATTATTTAAAAGAGAAAATTATAATTTAGTAATTACCTAGTTTAAAACTATATTAAGGCGGAGCAAATTTTTAGGTTTTATTACAATTAGCCCCTCATCGTTAACCCATGACCGTTAAAGTTAACTGATTGAAGTATCTTGACCTTATTTGTTATTTTTTAAAAAATTAAAAACTTTAAAATAAATTAAATAAAATAATTTTTAATCAAATCTCCACCATCTATATTAAGATGAACAATGAAAATTAATTTAAAAAAATAAAAAATTAAATAGAAAATAGAAAAATTAAGAAAAAAATAAACAAAATAGATAGATCTCTGTTTTTTAAATTAATTTTTAATTCTATTTTTCTTCTATTTAAAGGTATTATAGTCTTTTTCTTTACTTTTTATTTGGTCAAAGCAATCAACTAGGTCATTCAAGGGCATTTTGATCTTTTATCTAAAATTATATTGTTGATCGTTAACTCTACATGGACTAACGGTAGAGGGGTTTAATTGTAATAAAACCTAAAAGTTTGCTCCGCTTAAATATAATTTCAAACTGGGTAACTAAATTTTAACTTGCTCTATTTAAATTTAAACTGGGATTTAAACATATTAGGAAAGATTAATAGATGTAGAAAAATATTTTAATTAGATTTTCCATAATGGTCATTTAGTTGTAGATCATTATTGTAAATATAATAAAATATGGGTGTAAAATAATAATTTTGAGTGATAATATTTGCGCTCTTACAACTCATATGCTACATCATATAGTTTTGACTACCTATATAATTGTCCAAAATCATATAATGAATTATGAGTAATGCTACGGAGCCAAAAAAATTACCCAAAAAAATAGCCTAAATGACACGGTATCCTAATAGACATTGAAATCTTACTTCACACATCACTTTCCTAAAATTAGACAAATTTACTTTTCTCATCCATCAATTTTTTTTTTTTTTTTCTAATTGCAAACTAGACCTTGAAATAATAATAACAAATTTTAGTTCCATATTAATTTATCTTCACTGTTTTCAATTTTAATACATGTAAGAAGGCAATTTATTTTGTTTGTTGTCAAAGTCATTAATATAGCACACTAGTTGTTTGATGAAATACACTATTAACTATCTCGCCTGCAATTTTTTGTTTTCTTTGATTCTAACTGTTGTGCAAAATCGCAAGTGAACGAGCCGAACAAGTAATAAAGTAGTGAGAGAAGTATCGTCCCACGAGGATTGTTGTTAATTAATGCCCAAAATTAAAATAACTCAACTTTTATTTGGTAGATGAAATTTGGGTAAACGAGTTGCAAACTATGAGTAAATGTAATTGCAATTGTAAATAAATGAAAATTAATTCAATGAATAAAAATTCTAAGATTATGATTTCACCATAACTAATTTGTTCCTCCCCTTTGTTCTTTTTAACAAAAATTAACTATCCAGTTGCTAGTCGAGATTCCCTGAATTATTCACATAGCCCCTCCCGAGGTCTAAGGAAAATACCCTATAAAGATTAACTGCTATGTTCCCATGCAAATCAAAACATTACAAGATTCATTAAGATTTATGGATCTCTTTTATAGACTACACAAACCATGCAGGTATATTCCTATCCTACATGTAATTTATGACATTAAATACAATGAACTAGACACATAAATCAGCTTCCGCTATCATTATGATTAACAATTCAACTAAATAGTGGCCAATTATTTAGAAGCATTAAGAACAATATTAAATGCATCAACCAAGATAGAAAATCATTAATTGAATTGAACAAAGGTTTGGAACATTAAAGTTAGGCTACATCATAACCTTAGAAAACAAATCTACTCCATAATAGAATTTACAAAAACTAGAAGATTAAACATAACTAGAGATAGGAAAACTTAGTGGATTGAAGCTTCACCGTAGAATTTCTTCCTCTGCTTTGCTTCTCCTCTCCAAGCTCTTTCTCTCTTTCTCTAAACTACTTATTGTATTGGTTTGTGATGGAATGCTTAGAATGGTGATTCTAAGGCCTATTTATAGGCCAAATTCTCCTCCAATTACATCATCGATTGCATCATCATTTCCTGATTTTCCACCATTTTGCATCATCGCTTGCATCATCTTTCACCTACCCCATTCAAAGTCAACTTTCAAATTGCATCATTGCTTACATCATCGTTCACCTACCCCGGTCAAGTCAACTTCTATTACATCATTGCTTACATCATAATTTTGATTACATCATTTCTTACATCAGCATGACATAATATTTATTTCTAGAATACCCTATCTTGAAACCGCGATAATTTCTTTATACGATCTCCGACTCGAGTAATTCTTGAGGCGATGAACTTGCTGCGAATGATATTCATTTTGTAGCGATGATCTTGTCTTGAACAATATTACTTGGTGGGGTCCACATGTGCATTTTTAACCAATTTTATTCTGAAAATAAAAATAAAAGAAATATGAAATAATTTACTTAATAATAATAAAAATATTAAGAACTAAGCAAGAATTCAAATTTAAAAAAAGATAAAATAACTCTATAAATATAAAGTTATCACACCCCCAAACTTAAGATTTTGTTTGTCCTCAAGTAAAACTAAAACTAACAATCTAAGCTAAAACCACAAAAATTAAATCACAATCCATTTTCGTAGGTAAACACGATGGCATTGAGCATATGCCACAAGCCTTTAAACCCCTAGGTGTCCCTAGTAGGAGGAGTTGTGTCTCCTGAGGGTTTACCAGCAACGATACCCACAAACGTTAAAAGATTCCACCCATAACTTATCAACATCTCACTAAATACAAATTAACAGAAGTCTTATACATATATGATCTTGTATCAGGACTAAGGATAAGTCACTAATGATCTAAAACATAATCATCAACAATCTCACACCACTTTCAAAGCAATTTCATTTCAAAACATCATATTCACATGTTATGGACTTATTTCGCTTCGACTCTAATTCTCACAAGATATCTCTCATAACCCTCATGAATCCTAAAGCAAACACTCATGCAATCATATGTGATAGAGGTTATGTAAAGGCATAGCAAGCGTCATTTACATCACATATGAATATAGACGTTTAAAAGAACCGCACTTTCAAGTGAATAGATCTCATGATTGGAATCGAATACTAAGAACGTAGATAGAGCATGATGACAGACTTCAACTCTCAAATTGGACTTCCTTTTGAAGATCAATAGGCTTTATCAAAGATTGTATTTGGGCTATGGTTAATTGACATGTAAGAAATTTTAAGGTACAGGTTCAACAAGAACATATGATCATACCAAAGTACTTCATTTATTCTCCTTAATTCATCACAACTTCTCTTTTCTTTTTTTTTTTTTTTTTTTTTTCCAACATTTTTTTTTTTTAGAAACACATTGTGTAAATGTTAACACTTCAATTCTCTTCTCCTCTCTTACTTCATTGCATGATCCCAAACTTCATGAGGTATGACTAAATTTAAAGGCTCAATAGGGTCATTTAATAACGGTAAACAGAGAAAAATATTAAAAGTGTTTGGCTTCAAAGGTTTTATGATGTGTCTCAATTTAAAGTAGGAAAGTAGGCTTTTGTAGAGTAGAACTGACCTATATTACTTCTAAGAAGTCGATCCAATTTTCAAATCAAAGCAGCTCATGTTATCTACAATAATGATTTGTTCTCAGTATTCAATGCAAAACCTATAGAGATCATCTATTAAGAACAAAGTGAAGAGTGTTTAAGAGTAGAAACAAATAAATCTCTCAAAATGAAACGTTTAAAAGGCTCAAATCCTCACCAAGGATAATCTCCACTAATAGTCCACAGTTCATGTAAACATAATATTTATCCACTCAATTAACTAAGATCATGACATTCAAAAGTCTCAAATCATGTAAAGATGTTCATGACTATTCCTTAGTAACGATATTCAACCAAAAACATGCATTAAGACTCCATTAATAAATACAAAGTAAGTAGTCAACTTGTTAGGGCAGAAAGAAAAATAATAAAACAAATAATGAAAATCTTTTTGCTTTTTTTTTTTTATTTTTTTTATTTTTTTAAATGAAAACAAAGATGCGTCTCAAGAGCACAAAAGTACTCTTTACTCTGCCATCTTTTAGTTTCAACTCGGACCAGCTTTTGAATCTTATGGTTTTAATAATAGCAAACTCTACCCCCAAACTTATTTGAGACAATGTCCCCAATGTCTAGTAAGATAAAAAGAAGAAAAACTTAAATGGAAATGCTATTAATAAAACCATAGGATAAGAAAGTTACAACCGGAGATTAAGATCCAGTGCACGCTTCTTGCTACCGCTTGATTCAGGAGCCCAAACCACCTGTGACATGATTGGATCAACTTCGGGTACAAAGTCTTGCAGTTGGTCAATCAGTTCATCAGCACTAGAAGCTGAGACTAGAATACGCCGGTTTGCTTGAGTCATAAAACCCTGTTCCACAGCATGATCAAGAAAAGCCAATAAACCATCATAAAAACCGTTAGTGTTAAGCAAACCTAATGGCTTTTTGTGAATGTTGTAATGGGCCCAGGATGCAATGTTGAAGATTTCTTCAAATGTTTCCAAACCACCAGGTAACGCGATAAAGGCATCAGCATTGAGTAATATGTACGCCATTCGTCCGTGTATACTTATAACCTGAAACTCATTACCTATGCTCGTACCGATGATGTCTTTCCTTTCAGCCAAAGGCTTTACTGCGACACCGAGGGTTTGCCTACCTCCAACAGTTGCAGTTACTGCGACAGAGCCCCTCAATCCTAAACTGCCTCCTCCATACACCAAATCTATTTTTCGGGTAGCTAAAGTCGTACCAAGTTCAGCAGCTGCTTTTGAATATTGTGTACTCATACCAGACTTTGGGCTACAAAAAACACAGATGTTTTTGAATTTACTGCTCGAGGACTCTGCCATTTTTTTTTTTTTTTTTTCAGAGAAAACGAATTATTTGTTATCAGTCATAAACACTTATTTAAAGAAGATGAAAGAGTAAAAGAACAGTTTTACGATGCTAAACAGTATTGGTCAGAGGGAAAAGGAAATGTTAAGTGTAGAAATGTCAAAAAGAAAGCACAATCTTCGAGAAAAAATAAATAAATGAATAAAACAAGCCGCTACAAATACAAAATTCAAAAAGTTCGGCGACGAAACGTCAAAAAGTAAACACAAACATCGAAAAAGTAAACACAAACATCGAAAAAATAAACACAAACGTCAAAAAATAAACACAGATATCGAAAAATTTTGAAAATAGCTGCTAAAAATAAAAATGTTCGGTAATGAAACGTCAAAAGTAAACACACTTATCAAGAAAGCTTGAAACGACCTAAAAATCCAAAAGGACAGGTAAGGAAAAGTAAACACAATTATCAAAAAAATTTGAAACAGATTGCTAAACAAAGAAAAAAAAAAAAATTGATGCTACAGTAGTTGTGATTGTGGCTCACATCTTCCTCTGGTTTTACGTCCAGAAACGGCTTAAACAACTTCTATGAGTTGGGGATTGGCTTCCCATCCAGTTTTCTTATAAACTGGCAAACAGGGTCTTTTACAGTCAGATTCCCAAGACTATAACGCTGTTTCTCTTTACTGAATAACTCCCATAAATCTAAAAGAATACGTTGAACTTTCCCACAAGGATGCGTCTCAAGAGTCTCACGGATGTTATCCAGAGACTCCTTACTCAGTCCATCCTTTATGCATTTGATTTTATCTTCTCGATTTATAGATAAATATCCAAGATTTTTACAGCTTGTGTCGCAGTTACATCTCGCACACTTATGACAGACTTCCATTCTCTTAGCTCTCCTCTTCTTTGAGTAAGAACTTCTTCCTAATCCTGGTAAACGTTTAATTAATGAATCATTCAACTCACCTGCTAAACGTACCTTAGCTTCGATGATCCATCGAATATGCTCTGGAAGACCTAAAGATGTTAGTGCCCTCATTCTTTCTAGTCTGCACTTGTAAATCTTTCTGAGTACATCTTGAGGCAGAGTAGGGAAATGATTTTTGAGTGCTGCAAGACTTGTCTCCATTTCTGAAAAAGAAAAGAAAATTATCAAAGAAAAACAAAAACACACAAAGAACACAATAACACACAAACAAAAGAAAACTAGCTAAGAAAGAAAAACTTGGGTTGCCTCTCAAGAAGCGCTTAATTTATAGTCGTTAGCTTGACTGTTGAAAAACGCTTTAAGTTGGGTCTGAAAGCGCAATAGTGGCTTTCTGTTGAGGCTCTCCACCATCCATGTAAGCTTTAAGTCTTTTTCTGTTGACTTTGAATCGACGATCTAGAGTGAACTCCCTATTTAGGATACGTGGATCATGCCCCTTTTTGGTGCGCTCTTTGTAAAGCTTGGCATTTTCTTTGATACATTCTTTCATTACATCTACCCTCATGCAGTTGTCAACATCATGTGGATGTTTGAGAGCTTTCAGCACATTGAATGTCACCTCTTCATCTTGAACTCTAAGTATGAGTTGACCTTTCTGTACATCAATAAGGGTTCTCCCTGTTGCTAGGAATGGTCTACCCAAGATGATGGGTATTTCTTGATCTTCCTCCATGTCTAGCACAATGAAATCCGCAGGAAATATGAATTTATCTACTTTTACCAGTACATCTTCTATAATTCCCCTTGGATACTTGATTGATCGATCAGCTAGCTGTAAAGATACTGTAGTAGGTTTTGCTTCTCCCAAGCCTAGTTTTCTGAAAACAGAGAAAGGCATTAAGTTAACGCTTGCACCAAGATCACATAATACTTTATCAAAGAATGAATCACCAATGGTGCAAGGAATTGTGAAACTCCCTGGATCTTTAAGTTTAGGTGGTAGCTTTTTCTGCAAGATTGCACTACATTCTTCGGTCAAAGCTACCGTTTCATGTTCCTCCAGCTTTCTTTTATTTGATAGGATTTCCTTCATGAACTTCACATAGCTGGGCATCTGTTCGAGAGCATCTGCAAAAGGAATATTAATTTGTAATTTTCTAAAAACTTCAAGAAATTTAGAAAATTGCTTATCTAGTTTCTGCTTCTGAAATCTTTGAGGGAAAGGTAATGGTGGTCTGTATGGTGGTGGATTGTCTGGAAACAACTTTGACTTTGGCTTCTCTGCTTCTTTTTGCTCAACCATCACTTCTTCTTCTACTTTGCTAGGTCCTTCTTTCTCGTCTGTTCCTTTAACAAGCTCTTTCAGCATTTTACCGCTTCGTAATGTGACAGCTTTAACATGCTCCCTAGGATTGGTCTCTGTGTTGCTTAGTAAGGTTCCTTGAGGTCTTGCAGTCAACAAATTTGAGATTTGACCCATTTGTACCTCCAGATTTCGAATGGAAGCTGCTTGATTCTGGAGCGTGGTGTCTGTTCTCGTCATAAATTGAGTAGTGCTTACGGTGAGCTGAGCAAGTGCTTCTTCAAGCGACGGTTTGTTGGCCTGCTGCTGTTGAGGTGGTGGCGGATATTGTTGTCTGGGTCGATCATTGCTTTTCCATGAGAAATTTGGATGATTCCTCCATCCTGGATTATATGTGTTGGAATACGGGTTATTTGGTTGTTTGTTGCCCACAAAAAAAAGCTTGACCCGTCTGGTCTTCATCGCATTGTCCGTTGGAATGGTCCCCTCCACAAAAATCACAGGATGTTGACTGAGTATGAATGGCATTAGCTGTCAAGTTTCCAAGTTGCTTGGCTAATGTCTCGACCTGAGTGGAAAGTCTGGTTAACACATCATTTTCCTGTATTCCGAAAACTTTTTTCGGAACTGCTCTTTCTGATGGCCACTGATAGGCATTTGCAGCCATTTCTTCTAGTAAATCCCAAGCGGCTTGATGGGGTTTCCCCAAAAGTGCTCCACCTGCTGCGGCATCTACTAATGTTCTCGTGGAACTCCCTAAACCATTATAGAATGTGTGTAGCTGCAACCAGTTAGCAACTCCATGATGTGGGCACCGTCTTAGCAGATCCTTGAATCTTTCCCACGTTTCGTACAATGATTCTCCCTCAAGCTGTCTGAATGTGGCAATCTCGGTTCGCAGCTTTGCAGTCTTGGCTGGTGGAAAGAATTTGGCCAGAAATTTTTGTGCCAAGATGTCCCATGTAGTAATACTTCCTGATGGCAACGAGTTGAGCCAACTTTTGGCTTTGTCTCGAAGAGAGAATGGAAACAATCTCAATCGGATGGCGTCATCAGTAACACCATTATGTTTGAAAGTATCACAGATCTCCAGAAAGTTATCAATGTGGGCATTTGCATCATCGTTCGGAGCCCCACTGAACTGGTTATTTTGAACCATCTGGATGATTGCCGGCTTAATCTCAAAGTTGTTGGCAGCAATAGTTGGTCGTCATATCGCCGAAGTATTACCCACTGTGGGTAGAGCATAATCTCGTAATGCTCGAATTTCGGCATCTATTGGTACAATATTCTGTGTGTTGTTTGATCCCTCAGCCATATCCATGAGTGCAGTACTTGCAGCCTTTCTTGCTTCTTTCCTATTCTTACGACAAGTTCTTTCAATTTCTGGATCAAATTGTAAAATTTCGCCCCCAAACTTTCTCATATACCAGAAAATTCACAAGTAATAAAGCAAAAAAAAAATAATAATAATAATAAATAAATAAATTACCAGATTAAAAATTGAGTTACGTAGTATTAGTATTAATTGAAACAAACTATCCCCGGCAACGGCGCCAAAAACTTGTTGTTACAAAATCGCAAGTGAACGAGCCGAACAAGTAATAAAGTAGTGAGAGAAGTATCGTCCCACGAGGATTGTTGTTAATTAATGCCCAAAATTAAAATAACTCAACTTTTATTTGGTAGATGAAATTTGGGTAAACGAGTTGCAAACTATGAGTAAATGTAATTGCAATTGTAAATAAATGAAAATTAATTCAATGAATAAAAATTCTAAGATTATGATTTCACCATAACTAATTTGTTCCTCCCCTTTGTTCTTTTTAACAAAAATTAACTATCCAGTTGCTAGTCGAGATTCCCTGAATTATTCACATAGCCCCTCCCGAGGTCTAAGGAAAATACCCTATAAAGATTAACTGCTATGTTCCCATGCAAGTCAAAACATTACAAAATTCATTAAGATTTATGGATCTCTTTTATAGACTACACAAACCATGCAGGTATATTCCTATCCTACATGTAATTTATGACATTAAATACAATGAACTAGACACATAAATCAGCTTCCGCTATCATTATGATTAACAATTCAACTAAATAGTGGCCAATTATTTAGAAGCATTAAGAACAATATTAAATGCATCAACCAAGATAGAAAATCATTAATTGAATTGAACAAAGGTTTGGAACATTAAAGTTAGGCTACATCATAACCTTAGAAAACAAATCTACTCCATAATAGAATTTACAAAAACTAGAAGATTAAACATAACTAGAGATAGGAAAACTTAGTGGATTGAAGCTTCACCGTAGAATTTCTTCCTCTGCTTTGCTTCTCCTCTCCAAGCTCTTTCTCTCTTTCTCTAAACTACTTATTGTATTGGTTTGTGATGGAATGCTTAGAATGGTGATTCTAAGGCCTATTTATAGGCCAAATTCTCCTCCAATTACATCATCGATTGCATCATCATTTCCTGATTTTCCACCATTTTGCATCATCGCTTGCATCATCTTTCACCTACCCCATTCAAAGTCAACTTTCAAATTGCATCATTGCTTACATCATCGTTCACCTACCCCGGTCAAGTCAACTTCTATTACATCATTGCTTACATCATAATTTTGATTACATCATTTCTTACATCAGCATGACATAATATTTATTTCTAGAATACCCTATCTTGAAACCGCGATAATTTCTTTATACGATCTCCGACTCGAGTAATTCTTGAGGCGATGAACTTGCTGCGAATGATATTCATTTTGTAGCGATGATCTTGTCTTGAACAATATTACTTGGTGGGGTCCACATGTGCATTTTTAACCAATTTTATTCTGAAAATAAAAATAAAAGAAATATGAAATAATTTACTTAATAATAATAAAAATATTAAGAACTAAGCAAGAATTCAAATTTAAAAAAAGATAAAATAACTCTATAAATATAAAGTTATCACTAACTTAAACCAATTTCTTCATATATTCCAAGCAAGTTTCTCCATAACCATCCTACAACACCTCAATTATAGGTTTTTTTTTTTTTTTAATCACAAATATACCTCACATATCCGTTATAACATCAAAAAATCTAAGATAAGTAGTAGATGTATTATAGAAGCAAAATTGAGCTACAATTGCTTTCAGAAACTCTTAGAAGAGGCAAGCACAACAGGAAAAATGGTGGGGCAATTGCATCACGATCACCAAGAGCTTGAAAGTCAGCGGGATTTGTAGCTGATGCCAAGCCTAATCAACATTTGTTGTAACCATGTGCATAAAAAACTTACACAACAACATGAATCAGCCTCAAGATTTGGTCATTGTCAATTGTCAATGTATTACTAGTAAAAGTGATTCTTAAGTGTACCTGGATCATTGTCAATATCATGTGCATCAAATAAAATTGAAAACAAAACTCAACTTACATTACAAGTGATGTTCAATGCTCTATTAACAATTTTGATAACAAACAAAATAAAAAGGTAAATTAATTTACCATGTTAATTCTCATCTTTAATATTTAATTTTGAATCATAAATCAATTTCGATTAAGTATGAGCTTAAAAGTTTAAAAACACCCATCACTAAGAATTCCAAATTGTGTAATCAAAACACTAAAATTCAAGTAATTAAAATACAATTCTAACATAATGTGAAGAAAAAATAAAAACAAAAACACCAAATCATAAACTTTATCAGTGCTATAGAAAATGTTTATTTGAAACTCTTCAAAATTAAGTCCCTTGTCAGATATTCTTCCAGCACTCATGCAGCTCCTTCACGTACTTCTTATAACGCCCACACCTGCATAATAGCCACACTTGATTGATTATGTAGTTAGAAAACAAATCAAATTCCAACAAGTATTTAGATTGAATTAATTAATTATAACAAACATATAGAATAGGAATGACAACTTACTTGGATAATAAAATTTTATTTTCTAGCACTTTAGTATGTGCTACATGCCTTGTTTACTATGCTCTCTTGTGTTGCAAAATTATCACCATTGTTGTTGTTGTTAAAAATGGATGGATTGTCTATTGCAGCAATTCCATCACTTTGTACTCTTTCAAGATTCTTCAAAAAAAAATTGAAAAATACTCTATATTAAGAACAAGAAGAAAATGTAAAAAGAAGAAAAAATTTAGATATTACCTTTACTATTTTTTAATGATTAGATTTTATCCTTGATTTATTTTGCTTTCGTTTCTAAACAACGTGATCAACGTTGCTTTCATTTGAATGGGGAACGACCTTAACTTCGAACTACTTGTGGTGTAAGAATATTACAGTTTTCTTTTGAAATACCATGAAACTATTTATCTGTTTCATGATCAATGAAATTGAGGATATGTTCAACATTTCCATTGTCACATCCATACAATGTAAATTTTATTTTTAGGTCATTTATCATCTCTATCACAATGTTACATTTATCATCACTACTTGCTACTAAATGTGCTACCCCATGAAAGGAATTGCGCATTTTATCAAATTGGTGTCCTTCAAGTGTGGAATCAATAGAATAGTGGATTGGTGTCCTTCAGGTGTGGAATCAATAGAATAGTGGAAGAAGTAAAAATTGTTGAATTCAAAATTAATAATCAAGTTTACTGAAAACAAAGAAGTAAAAATTGTTGAATTTGAAATTAATAATCAAGTTTACTGAAAACCAATTCAAACATAATCGGCAAATTTGCATTTATTATTAAAAAAATCAAGTTAAAATCTATTAATAACAATATATATTATTAAACAATTTTTGACAAACACTACACATGATCAATCAAAAAGTAAAGTAAACAATTTTAGACATACACTGCACATGATCAATCAAAAAGCGAAGTAAAAGCTATTGTCCAAGCACAACCAAACAAATGAATTCGAAATTAAGAGGAGAAAAATAAAGGATTAAACAATACCTTGGCCTTTTCTACATTGCCAATTCTAAAACAATCTCTAATGCACGTGAAAACAATCTCTACGGAAAAAAAATAATAATAATTTGCCTTCTTCCATATATTAAAATTTAAAACTAGAAACAATGAAGAAAAATTAATAAGATAATAAAATTTGTTATTATTATTTCAAGAACTGGTTTTGCAATTAGAAAAAAATTGATGGATGGAAAAAAAAAAAAAAGTTTGACTAATTTTAGGAAAGTAATGTGTCAAGTGAAATGTTAATACCTATTAAAATGTCATGTCTTTTGAGCTATTTTTTTGGGCACCTTAGCATTACTCATGATTTAAATAATGGTTACAACTCATATAACATATTATTTGAGTGTAATTTTGGGTCATTTATGTTAGGAAATAAACCTCCCAAAACAATATGTTAATGAAGTGATGAAATAATGCAGAAATAATAATGAAATAAAATATATAAAAAACACATAAATTCTACGTGGTTCACTCAAAATAAACTACGTTCACAGAGCTACTGCAGATCTTCATTATAAGGAGAAAAATAACAAGTGTTTTCAAGCACTCAAATACTAACAACCCATATTCCAATTACATCCTAGAGAATAAGAATTTTCTAATGCTCAAAGAAATCTCACTATTCTCTCAAAAGAGTTATACCACTTTTTTTTCTCTCAATTTTGGGATAATTTAAACAAATAGAAGAGAGACTTTTATATAGGCTCCCCCTCATTAATTACTATTAATGCACTTACTTTTTAATCATACATCAATTGTCTTATATGCACCCTCAAATTTCTCCATTGAGAAAATCGAGTTTTTTTATTTCTCAATTTTCAAAACAAAGAATTATTGAGTTTCTTTATTCTCCAATGCATTAATGTCCTTGATTTTAAGAATATAATCCTTTTAAGAATCTAACACTTTTTTTTTAAAGTAGTCTAGCATTATTCATGCTAAACTTGGTAATACATTGATGAATAACATCTCCATATAGTGATTCAGATTTGGTTGACATCTATAATTTCTTAATCAACCCAGATTGAAAAATAATAAATATGTAATCTGTTTTGTGCTTCCATAAGTGAGTAGAATCTGCAATAAAATTAACTCAAGATATGAATCCATAGTTTACTGTATTTTTTGTACTGAGAAAAATGGGTGCTTCTCTGTTTCAATCCCCAACATTTCTAGCAGTACTCTTCTCATTTATCACCTTGTCTCAGCTTACAGACCCTACACTTGGCATCACCAAGCACTATAAGTTCAATGTATTTGCCTCGACTGATAGCCACTCAAAATTACTAGTTAACAACAGTATAGCATTTTTTCTCTATTCTTTTAATTTTGTTACTTATTTTTTGACATTAATCTATCAAAATTTTTTGTAGATCAAATTGCAAGAAGTGACCCGTCTGTGCCACACCAAGAAGATTATATCAGTAAACGGGAAATTTCCAGGGCCGCGCATCGTTGCAAGGGAGGGCGACAGGCTTGTTATCAAAGTCGTTAACCATGTCCGGAATAATGTCACTCTTCATTGGTATGGAACTGCAATTGAGAAATGATATATGTGAAGTTAAACAACGATTATAATAGTTAAGATTTCTTTCAAACAGGCATGGCGTTCGACAGTTTCGAAATGGATGGGCTGATGGAACAGCATATATAACTCAATGCCCCATTCAAAAAGGGCATAGCTTTGTGTACAACTTCACAGTTGCTGGACAGAGAGGTACACTCTGGTGGCATGCACACATATCATGGCTAAGATCAACTCTATACGGTCCCATCATCATTCGTCCAAAGCGAGGCACTCCGTATCCATTTGTCAAACCTTACAAGGAAGTTCCCATCACCTTTGGTAATTATTTCCGTAAACATATACACTCTTTTTCTCTTCATTATAAAATCAATTTCAAAATCAACTCAAGGCCGCCGGTCCTAACATGTTAGAGGTCTAGTGCGAAAATCTAAAATGGACTCATTTGAAATTTATAGATTTAGCTTTGAGTGATGATACTTACACCTCCCTAAAACTATATGTACACTCATGAATACAATTTTTTTTTTAAATTCCAACATTACCTTTAAATTAAATTAATAACACTTTAATTTCAAATAATTATTAACACTTCCATCAAAATTAAAAGATATTATTATTAATATCTATTTAACTTTTAAACTCTTATACACTAAATTAAATTTTAGAAAAGGCAATGTTTCCTAAGCATAAAACAAAAAGAGATTGTTTTAGGGAAAAAAAAAAAACAGTAAGAGATAAAAAAAGATGGAGGATTGCAGATTTCTTAACAAAAAACAAAAAGAGATTGTTTTAGAAGAAAAGAAAAACACCCAGAAAGAGGTTAAAAAGATGGAGGGGGGATCAAGTAGGTTACGGACGAAACTACTAGGATAATCTCCGTCGGTGTACTCTTTGCTACTCTAGTTTACATAAACAACAATGCTTAAATTCCAGGAGAGTGGTTCAAGCCAGATCCTGAGGCTGTTATTCGTCAAGCCCTTAAAACTGGTGGAGGACCAAATATCTCTGATGCCTTTACTATCAACGGACTTCCAGGGCCATTTTACGAGTGCTCTACTAAAGGTATCAAATGCTACATATTTTACTACTTTATCTATGTTATATTTCAAACTAGTTTATACTAGAATAATGCATTTTGTCTTATGTTGTATGAATTGGTGTCAATAGATACATTCAAATTACAAGTGAAGCCTGGGAAAATTTACCTTCTACGCTTGATCAATGCTGTACTCAATGAGCAACTCTTCTTCAGCATAGCAAACCACACCCTGACAATTGTTGAAGTGGATGCTGCTTACGTCAAAACTTTTGAGACTGAAACACTGCTCATAGCACCAGGGCAGACCACAAATGTTCATCTTCAAACAAAACCTCACTCCCCAGATGCCAAATTTTATATGACTGCTAGACCGTACTACAGTGGAATAGGCACTTTTGACAGTTCAACTGTTGCTGGCATTTTAGAATATGAAAAACTACCCATCTCCTCTCATTCCAGTGATCGAAATCTTCCAATTTTTGAACCAATTCTACCTCCTATCAATGACACTTATTTTGCTACAAATTACACAAACAAACTTCGTAGCTTGGCAAGTGATCTATACCCTGCCAATGTACCTCAAAAAGTTGATAAGAGATTTTCGTTCATAGTAAGCCTCGGATTAGACCCATGTCCAAGTAACAAAACCTGCCCAGGTCCCTATGGAGCCAAATTTTCATCTTCAGTCAATAATGTGTCTTTTACAATGCCAAAAACAGCTCTACTTCAAGCCCACTATTTTGGCCATTCAAAGGGTGTCTACACCACTGATTTTCCTACATATCCGAAATCTCCGTACAATTATACAGGCCTTTCACCAGAGAATATGATGGTGAGCCATGGAACGAAGGTAATTGTGGTACCTTTTAACACTAGTGTGGAGCTAATTATGCAGGATACAAGCATACTTGGTGTTGAAGACCACCCTGTTCATTTGCATGGCCACGATTTCTTTGTTGTTGGACAAGGTTTTGGAAATTTTGATCCAAAAAGGGACCCTGCTAAATTCAACCTTGTTGATCCTGTTCAAAGGAGCACTGTTGGTGTACCCACAGGTGGGTGGGTGGCAATCCGTTTCTTTGCAGACAATCCAGGTGCGTGAAATAATAAGTACAATAATGTTACTAACTATATAAACGATAAATTTTACAGTTAATTAAGATTTAGACCTATTCAGAACTTAAATTTAAAATATATATATATTAATATTAGGAGTTGAATAAATTTGAAAATATGTTCTTAAATAATGATTAAGGTGTGTATTATTTTAATTTATGATATTGATTTTTAAGTTGATAATAACAATGTGTGTGCGCGAACAGGAGTATGGTCAATGCATTGCCATATCGAACACCACATCAGCTGGGGTATGATGATGGCTTGGGTTGTCTTGGATGGAAAGCATCCCCATCAGAAGCTACTTCCTCCACCGTCTGATCTTCCAAAATGTTAATCTCTGGTGGCACCAGCTTTTTTGGTTTTTATTACATTTTGTTTTTAATTTATTTTATATATATATATTACATGTGACGAAGTCACTTGAGGATGATCATTATTGTCAGTTAAATAAAGACTTTCTACTGCCAAACCATTATCAGTCTAAATGAAAGTTTTCTACCACCAAGTCATATTTGATAGTGTTTATTCTTTATTACTCAAAAGTATTATAAACCATTTCCAAAGTTAAATGACAGTGAAATATTGAGACGAGATGTCTAACATATAACATGTATATTATCCATCGGTAGTTAGACCTTCTCAACTGCTACATGGAACAACTATTACCTGTTTTTATTTTCTTTTAATCACTAATTTTTTCATAATTTTGAATATATATAAAGAATGTATCTCTAATAATTTCATTTTGTGGAAAATTATTGTAACATCCCTTACCCCGATTTCCCGTCGGAGCGAGATTCGAGGCGAAAGGCGTTACGGTTCCGAACTGAAAATTCATTTATTCATTTAGTTGAAAATTTCTTATTAAAGGAAATAGAATCACCACTAAAAGTTTTACGATATTAAAAAACTTTAATATCATTTTCTCGTGTATATTTTTAGAAAATTCGGCAGAGTCTCATCTGTTTTTCTGATAATCCAAAATTTAAAAACCTGTAAAGAAAATGATAACACTTCTATAAAATTTATTTCTCAACTTCAATTCGGACCTCCCGTCCGATTTCAAAAAATCACTTCAACACGCAAATAATTAAAATAAATATCTAATCAAAATCCACCACCATAACATTTTATACTTTATACTCATTAAATTATATACATAACTTACAAATTATTTCTTATTAAACCTATCAATTCGATTTGTAAGGATTTTATTACAAATCCCGATGAAGAACATATTATAACTAATAACGCTTATTAATTACATAATAATCATTTTTCATATATATATATATATATATATCTCTAATATATTTTTAACCAATTAATATAACACAATTTCATTTAATAATCTTTAATTCTCGAAATACCAGTTGCCAATTTATGTTTTATAAAATTTCAAACTATCATCAGTTTCGCTGATAATCTAAGTTACTAAAAATTCTAAATGCAAAACATATAAATAAGTTATATCTATTGATAATTCACATATTTTCTCAATTAATATTTTTAACGCCATTTTTAAACTTTCGTTTGAAAATTACTAAACAATCACTTAATCATAATTACACAGACAAAATCAATAAGTCATTTCTTTTCAGCTTTTCATCAGTTTATAATCAGATCAAACGAAATACATAAACGATCAATTTCTTAAAAATACGTCTATCCAATAAGGTTCAATATAAACACAATATTTATTCCAATATGGTTCAATATAAACACTATTTATCAATATAAATTCTAATCACATAAACTTTTCTGAAATTCGTTATTAAACACATTTACATTTTTATTCTTTCAACTCAATTTCCTATCATATTTCAATTATATTTTCGAAACCAACATATTATCGTCAAATAAAAATCAAAACACACTATACAAATTTCAATAATATTTGTGTAATATATATAAACTAATCATTTAAAAATTATAATAAATCGGAGAATTCATCACATAATATTAGTTAATAACTAAAAATATCAACATTAATATTTTCAGATCTCATTTGTCACACAAAATTACAATATTGCCCTTTTTATTTAATTAGAGCCCTTTGTAAAATTCTATCACGATACCATGGATCGGTAACGGGTTTACTGGCATCAGCCAGATTAAACGGCAACCCCGACAACGGTCGCTCGGTGTTTATCCACCGGGTTGCATATCACAATATGTTTCCGTTTCAGGACCGGGCACTCGGTGCCTCTCAAAGTCCGTCATACAACGTCTGATATTAATCGTAACGGTGCAGTACTGCTAAAATTCATCCTCTTGGTTAGCCAACTACCAATCCCCACCTACCGGTGATTAGTTTTACGCGGGCCCTTTCTCAATTTTATTAATCACAAATTTCATATTTGATGATTTTTATTTCTATATAAAGATTTCATTCGGAGAGCAATAAATACAATTTGAGACACGCATTTTCCTATATATATATATAATCAAATTATCAATATGAACATCGAAAAATTTTATTTTTCATTCCAGGAACTCATCAAATCCTTCCCAAAACGTTCGTGTCTTTCTTCCGATATCCGCTCGGTCAAGACACTGAACTTATCAGTTTCTTTTCTCGTTTTTATTTAAAATCCATTAAAATCATATTCAAATAATCCTTTATTCCAATTCACCGAGATAATTTCATATATTTCATAATCAAACAAAATTTCAATTTAAATTCTATTCTAACATCATTCGAAATATATCCAATTTACATAAAATCAAAAACCCATCATAATTAATATATATTATTTCAATCAAATTTATAATCTTTCAAAAACTTATAAATACTGATTTTTCAAAGGAAATGTACATAGATATTTTTGAGCTTGAGTTTGAGATATCATCTCAAACGCCTACGTACCTTCTATCATTGGGATCAAAGCCCTCGTAGTTCAAATAAACTTTTATTATAATTAGTATTGTCACAATAATTTCACAATACGCTCGATTTTTATTTTCAGTCAAGCATATATAATTCTCAAACTTTTTATTTTTCATTACATAATGTCACAAAATTATTTATACTATGATTTCACATAAACATGAAATTAATTCAATTAAAAATAACAATATTACACAAGTTACGAAATAATTAATTTGTTTTCAATATATAATACACACTGAAATATACATAAATATACTAAAAAATTTCACTTTAATCATTTTCAAATCTTAAATCATTTATATGCAAAATTATTATAACTCGATTTCTAAATATAAACATAATTATCAAAATACATATTCTATACTCAAATACTCAATTCTAATACCTAATCATTAAATTAATAAACTAATTAAATAATTTTCTTCGAATAACACTTAAATAAATAAAATCTGAAACATATATAAACTTTTATTTTAATCGTAAAACATAATTTATAACCCTAACTCAATCAATTAAAAATAAATCAATCTACTTACATAATTCTCTTAGTTATTTATTTATTTATTTATTATCTTAAGATTTTATTATTCTCTCTTTCCACTAACTTCTGTATATATATGTTTTTATTTCTCTCGGCCTTCAATTGCCGATCTTCAACATATATATATTTTTATCCAACAAATTCCACTGTTAATAACAAGTAAAACTACGTCTATTTCTATATATTTTTCAAGTAGATCCCACCACTAACATGTATATATAAGTATATATATATAAAAATCACACTTATAAACAAAAATCATCACCAAAATCACACACCCATGCCATATATTTCATTAAATCTCTTCAAGCCCAAAATTAAACTTGAAAAATAGATAAGTTTTTGAAATTTTGAGCTTAGAAATAGGTAGATCATGGAAAAATTAAGAAATTAAAGGAATTGAAAAATAAAATAAAACAAAATGAAGAAAATAGAAAAAGAAACTCACGGCGGCAGCAGAGCAGAGGAGGGAGTCGGCTGAACAGCGATGAAAAATCTGGAAGCAGTCAGTTTTTATAATAATAAAAACTTTAAAAATTACGCTTTTCCCCAAAATTTTTTATATTTATAAATTAACCCCAAAAGTTTTTTACTTTCTGCATTTACACCCCTACTCACATACTAACATCCTATTTGACATTTTTGACACCCCACTCTTCCACTAACTTATTCAAATTTATTCATAACCTTATTTTATTTAAACTCAAAAATAATTCTTTACCGGGCAAAAACGTTTTCGAAAATATTAAATTTCACAAATTAACAATTAAAACATTTTACAATCACGCAAATTTCATCAAATCCAAATTTATTCTCATTTAATAAATTACTTTTGAAATTAACGAATATAAATTGGATAGAAATAATTATCGGGACGTTACAATTATTCTATGTAAGATACGTTTAATTAGTTAACAGGTTAATTTTATTTAACAAGGAAAATGTTCAATAAGTTGTAATACGTTGTTATGAGATTAATGGATTGTTTCTTTGTTGCAAATGGTTTGCTTAAAATTAAAGTTTTATGAAGATAAATAGTCTAATCATTTATATAATAAATGCAATTTTATTCAATGAAAAGGAACATCAAAATTCAACAAATAGATAAAAGAGATATATTATGGAAGTCACATTTTTTTAAGCCAACAAGTTCTGTGACTTCTTCTCAAATGGAAAACCATCTTCCATGGAGTCATCAGCAGACCAAATAAATATTCCGCCAAGTTTGCCGTGGCTTTTAAGCTTGTTACAAGCATCAAAGAAGCCATTTTCAGGAGACAAACCTCCACTTCCATCAGTCCCCATGCTTACTATGATGTTACCTCCTTCGTAATTAGAGGTTTGTTCATCAAAAAAGTTGAGGAATTGTGAAACACTTGTCCCCTTGTCATAGGCATAGAACTGAAAGTTGACATAGTCTATGACCTGTCCATACTTGTTCCACAATGCCATATAATGTGCCTGCACTGTCTCATTAGCAAATGGTGCTATTGATACAAATGACACTATCTTCTTTTTTTTAAGACTCAACACAAGCCTCCCTATGCACTCAGCAAATGTATCAGGATCAGCATCGAAGTGTTCATAGTCGATATCTATTCCGTCCAAGTCGAACTGCTTTGATATTTCTGTTATTGATTGAACAGCATTTGCAACCCAAGAGTTGATGGATTCAGCGGTGAAGGATACAAATTGGTCTTGCAAGGTATCACCACCAAGACTCATAGCCACCTTCACATTTGAATGCTGAGCTTTGATGGACGAAATATGAGAAGGGGAGAGGTTTACGGTGTCCCAATAGACTTGGAAGTCACCATTGGTAGGGGTGATATGGGAAGATGTGGTCTTGAAATCAATAGCAAATGAGAGAATGAAGTGAAATTCATCAACTTGAGGACTAATGGGTACATCTGAAAATGTAACTCCATTGAACTTAGCTCCTATGTATTCTCTGAAGATCATCCGCTTTGAACTCGCCGAGCCTGCCCGGCTTGTTGAAAAGCTGATGAAGAGAAGAGCTAGTACAAGATTGAAGAAAAGGATCTTGTATATCTGCATGGCTGTTTTGGTATTGGATGTGAGTAGAATATATGTCGTATGCAAAGGTATTTATACACAGGATATTTGTTTTTATTTGGGTGTCACATATTGTTGGAATAAGTGTATAGTCTCATCTTACTTTACTAATGTTGAAAAAAATTCTTTGATGCATTTAAATATCTATATTCCATTTTATGTTGTCAGTGTGCTAATGACTCCTTCGGGTTCCAAAATTACTTGCTTCATATTTTAGTGCATAATGAAGTTGCAACTTTACTATAGTGTAGGAACCTAGTATTTAGCCATACCAATTCATGTGGAATATTGGGATATGAACATAATAATCCCCTCTCTCACGAGACATCTGAATGGAGGCAGCGTTAGCCTCTCGAATCTGACCACTTAGTTAGATCTAAATTTTATTACCATTTGTTGGAATTGATTATTTAATCCAAAAAATTAATCTATTAATTAGTAAAGAACTCATTTTAGGATTTGGATTTTCTCCTCACTTAAATTGTATCTTTAAATTTTTTAAGTATATGATTGCTTATTAATAATGTAAAAGTAAAAAGTAATCAAATTTCAATCATTTATTGATTATAGTGTTATGCGAGTAGAAAAGGTTAAGATGATATGACTCTTGGCTTCTAACATATCAAACGATCCCGTGGTCGAATACTTTTTGTTTTGTCCAACTATTTAAATGGTGGTGATTGTTTTTGATATTTGAGGCCTTGACCTCTGCGGCTAGGACGGCAAAAGCAAATAGCAAGTAGGTGCTCACTAGCTTTAAATGCCAATCCTTCGGCTTTCTCATCTTTTTGTGCCCAACCGGGTTTTGTTAGCAAGTTTAGACTTATCTTTGACCTATTCCATCTATTTATAAAATGAAGCTAAAATCCTTTTGCAGTCCTTTTTTTTTTTTCTTTTTAATTTTTTATAATCTCATAACACATTGGTATAAAAATTAATAGATGATCAAAATTATTATATTTTATCTCTCTTATGCGTCACTTAAATCCAAACTTTTTTAATAAAAAGTTGAAGTAAAAAAACAAAGTTAGGAGAAGATCTCCACTCTATAAAATATACCCTGCATGTTGTGATTTAGAAATTCATCAAAATTTGTCTTGGAATTTTAAATATTTATTAGAAACTCTATTGAAAATTCTTTAAAATTTTCTATCATCCGTTACAACTTGTTATAGTAACATAGATTATCAACAGAAAATAATGTTATTCGGTACAACCGTAATTTATTCTTACAAGATTATTAAGATGTATTGCTATTGTAAAATGTAATATAACCTGTACCAGATTGACATTATTTATAGCAAATACTCTTCCTTAGTAGAAAACAATTTTGACAAGTTGTAACAGACACTGAAAAACTTAATGAATTTCAATAAAATTAAATTTTAAATTCCAAGAGAAATTCCGATGAATTGCAATGACAAACAAGTTTACATATTTAATCACAAAATTTTAATGAACATGACATTGTTGGAATAGGTCAAAGATGAGTTATACTTGCTAAGATATTCTGGTAAACATTGTTGGAATAGGTCAAAGATGAGTTATACTTGCTAAGATGTTCTGGTAAGAACCGAAAGCTTGGTATTTAATTAAAGCTAGAGCAGGCTCTTGGTAGTTGCATATCTTTGTCGTCCCAGGCGCGTGCAGGGTATCTTCTTTTATTTGGCATACTCTCATTGATGTCGAGATGATGGGTCATGGCTTCAGATACCTAAGACAAGCAAAACCATCCGTTCATTGGGACAAAAAGATAAGTGTTTGAATCAGTGTTTAATTGATCCGTTGAAAGCATGGGCCCACATTTACATTTTAAAATGATCATCTAATTAAGGTTGTGTTTGTTAGGCGGGTTAGGATTGAGATAGGATTGTTTTTAGGTCCAAACTCATGTTTGGTGTGTGTCATCACCCTTCACTAAATTAATTCATCATTGATTTTATCTCATTAATTTAGGATAAATCTAACCACGATGGGTTCAAAACTGCAATGCTTCTTCTCCTCCAGCTCTAGCCTTGCCGCCACCTTTCTTGTTGCCATCTCCGTTCGTCTCTTTTCACCTCCATCGCCTCCCTCTCCCTCTCCCTCTCCCTTCACGCGCCGATGTTGCTCCTCCTTCTCCCTCGCCTCTCTCTCTCTCCTTTCGCTTCATCTCTGTCGTGCGCTTTTACGCTTGTTGTTGTCGATCGTCTATCTTCTTTGGCATCATCGTTATTTTCTTCGGCATCTTCTTCGCTATCCCCGATTTTCTAGCTTCTTTGGATCTTCTTTGTCACCATTGATCGCCAAGTACTTTGGCATCTTCGTCACTGTCGATTACCATCTTCTTCGGCATCATCGATGGTAGATGGAGGAGGGTGGTAGTGGAGGAGGTAAAAGGGATGGTGATCCAACCATTATTTTTAATCCGAATATTGGTGGAATTTGTGAAATTTGTGAAAAGTCCTTGAAAAATTGCTTTAAAATCCAATTTGATAGTTGCTATTTTTAATTATATCTTACTTTCACCAAAAACATGAGGTAACATGCAATTCAATCTCATTTCTTTTCATCCAATCCAATCTCACATAAATTATCCAATCCTATCCCTCACACTAAACAAGGTCTAAAGGGAATTATGGAGTTTATCAATATGGTGGGTTCATTAATCTAATAGACTAGTCTTATAAATTGGATATTCAATTCCTATAAATGGTAATTAAGCCTTACATCATATTTTACGTGGACTAAAATGAGCTCCGCATCAAAGAAATTGTAGAATTTATAAATTTAACGAGTTCTTCCATTTTGAAATTAAAATTGAAACCTCGTTGTTATGTGGAGTTAGGTGAGCCCAACTTGAGCTAAGTATTTAGACTTGTTGACGTTGGATTTCAGTCAACCAAGGTTCTGAAGTCCAATACTGCAAACAATCTAAAATCAAGCAAAAAATGAGAGAGGAGAGGCCAAGAGAAAGAACACAAGGCAAGATTCTATCTAGTTCGACTGAGAAGAAGGTGTACATGTTGCCTTCTCTGGTTAGAGAGACAGCCTTTTTTATTATGCGTTTCTGGTGAGGGAGAGAAAAAGTCTTCCATACAATGAATTTTAGTCCTCTATTTATAGAGAGAAGAAGATGCTACAGTTTGTATACAATAGAAAATAATTAATTACATTTTTCAAGAGTGACACTCATTAATGTCTAGTTAATTTCCACGAAATTAAGGTCTTGATTTGGTAATTACGTGTTCCTTAAATTATACTGCTGTCAAACCAGAAATGATTCAACGTGCACGTTTTGCCATGTCACGAGCTGGAGCTGGGTCAAGTAGCTCTGCTTATGACCAACGACCCAAGAGCTTGTCTATGCAAGCTAAGGTCTAGTCTGCTGAGAGTTCGTATACGTGAGTTGGATGCAAGATGATATAAGAGCTTCCTCCTGCGAGCTGGAGATTGTCATAATGAGCTTTTGTATGCGAGCTGCTCATCAAGTGTTTCAGGAGCTTGCTTCCACGAGTTGAGACTTGGCAAGTAGGCCATCAGTTCATTAGGCAGCCTGTTGGGCCATTTCATTAGGCTTTTACCAGCCCATTTAGGCAGCCCTAAATTTTACCCGCCCATTTAAGCAGTCCTAAATTTTACCCATAACAAGACTCAAGAGGTTGGTGGGAGAGAGGATAATTGTATCCCGACATTCCACATGAATTGCTTTGAGCTAAATACTAGGTTCCCACACCATAATGAAGTTGCAGTTTGCATATGCACTAAAATATGAAGTCAAGTAGAATTTTGGAATTAGAAGGAGCCATTAGCACGCAGACAACATAAAATGGAATGCAGATATTTAACTAAATTATAGAATATTTTTAACATAAATAAAATAAGATGAGATTATTCACTTCCAACAGAATGAGACACCCAAATAAAAACAAATTAATATCCTCTGTATAAATACCTTTGCGCACCACGTAGGTTCTACTCATATCCAATACCAAAACAGCCATGCAGATATACAAGACCCTCTTCTTCAGTCTTGTTCTAACTCTTCTCTTCATCAGCTTTTCAACAAGCCGGGCAGGCTCGGCGAGTTCAAAGCGGATGATCTTCGGAGAATACATAGGAGCAAAGTACAATGGCGTTACATTTTCAGATGTACCCATTAGTCCCCAATTTGATGAAGTTCACTTCATTCTCTCATTTGCTATTGATTACAAGACCAAATCTTCCCATATCACCCCTAACAATGGTGACTTCCAAGTCTATTGGGACACCGAAAACTGCTCCCCTTCTCATGTTTCGTCCATCAAAGCTCAGCATTCAAATGTGAAGGTGGCTATGAGTCTTGGTGGTGATACCTTGCTAGACCAATTTGTATCTTCACCGCTGAATCCATCAACTCTTGGGTTGCAAATGCTGTTCAATCAATAACAGAAATATCAAAGCGGTTCGACTTGGATGGAATAGATATCGACTATGAACACTTCGATGCTGATCCTGATACATTTGCTGAGTGCATAGGGAGGCTTGTGTTGAGTCTTAAAAAAACAGAAGATAGTGTCATTTCTATCAATAGCACCATTTGCTAATGAGACAGTGCAGGCACATTATATGGCATTGTGGAGCGAGTATGGACAGGTCATAGACTATGTCAACTTTCAGTTCAATGCCTATGACAAGGGGACAAGTGTTTCACAATTCCTCAACTTTTTCGATGAACAAACCTCTAATTACGACGGAGGTAACATCATAGTAAGCATGGGGGCTGATGGAAGTGGAGGTTTGTCTCCTGAAAATGGCTTCTTTGATGCTTGTAACAAGCTTAAAAGCCACGGCAAACTTGGTGGAATATTTATCTGGTCTGCGGACGACGGTTTTCCATTTGAGAAGAAGTCACAAAATTTGTTGGCTTAAAATAATGTGACTTCCATATATCTCCTTTATCTATTTGTTAAATTCTGATGTTCTTTTTCATTGAATAAAATTATATTTATTATACAACTAATCACACTATTTATATTGAGAAAGACATTGTCCTCTCTTGTCCCCTTCTTAACTCCGTCTCAACCAGCATCTCAACCATTCACAACACAATTGTAATTACATTATACACAACTTAGATTTTTGAAACTACTGGATCAAATTACAAATGTTGTCTTCTGATACTCATGCTGTCAATCAATGTGACCTAAATTCGGTCAAATATCAAAAGAAAGCCTCATGGTCTCATTAACTAACTCGTGGTCTCGTTCCCATGAAGATAAAATTACACGTGTGGGTTCTTATAGTCATATGAGCATACATTGCGGTTGAGTTGACTCTCGAGATTGGTTACTTGTTCCAAAATTGCATGGTACATGAAAGAAAAGTAATATGAACCTCTGATTGCTATGAAGCCTAATTGAATGCTTTCAATATTGTTTTTACCTCAACTCGTGTGTACTAAGCTCAAAGAGAGAATCTGTCCTAGAAGGCGTGACACAGAGAAAAGCGAAATTAAAAAGATCAGAGCAGATGAATTTAGTTTTTTTTTTTTTTAAATAATAATAATAATTCTTCAATAAATTTTCTCTTTGGGTCGGTAGTCAGGTCCACATAAAAGGGAAGGTCAAGCCCATCGTTGGGCTACAAAACATGCAGAGAATATTACCACTGTGTATTTTATGAGCCTTGCCTAGTCCAAAAGATAGCGACCAACTCAACCACGTATCAGCCCATACATCATAATGACAAACAAGGGTCTGTTTGGGATGGGTTTTGTTTTGGGTTCTCTAAGTCCAAAAGTTATTTTAAAAATTATTTGGATCAAAATTAGAAATAGATTTTAAACCATTTAAAAACCCTTTGAAAAGAAGTCGGCTCTAGTAGCTTTTGAAAAAAGAGCTTTTACTTTTTTTTCTACTATGAAATACTAAAAGTAAAAATCATCCCAAATAAATCATATTATAAGAACAAAAAACGATGATTTATTCATTTCTAAAGTCGATTGATCAGACGGTAAGAAACAATTTTATCAAATGATCAACGGTGATGTGTTGACCAATTTAGCAACCCTTTCCACTTACCGATTTCTTTAAATTATGTTCATTGATTTCTTTTCCTCCACTAATCACCAACTTTAGGAACTTTCTTTAAATACAAGATAAGCACTTCTAATTAACTTATTTGATCAAGAGAAAGTAAATCTTAACCGCACATAACGTCTACTCGTATTTTATCAAGGTTGAAAAAATTCTAGAAACATATCCAAAACTCCATGCCGGCTCTATCTAGGTCCCTGGTCGGTCAAATTTACTAAGATTTAATTATAGTAAGATTCAAAATTGTTGGACATAGAAAAAGATAACGACAGCCGAAAGAATGGCATCCACAGCATAGTGCCGGCTCTTGGTATTTGCTCCTTTGCCGTCCTTAGCTGCAGGGTAACTTCATTTTCTATGCCAAATGTCTGAAATTTTATCTGTCTCAAAGATGGGTCAACACCTCGAATATTTATGATAATCACAGCCATCTATTCAATGAAAAAAACATATAAAAAAAATAAAATTGGGTAGCCATTTCTACCGAAATACAATATAAGTATGATTCTGGGAGTGAATGGTGGCATTTGCACACAAACAAATTCCTTAGCTAAATAATATCATGAAATAGTGTGTCGTATACATATTTAAATATATCATATCATATGGTCTTACATAAATACAAATTGAGATTACACCGCAAACAAAACGAGACACCGGCATTCCTATCTCAAGTTATAAAAAATTACGATAATAATAATTTAGATTCCGATCAAAACAAAAATATTTTAAATAGATAATTGTTTCACCCTTTATAGAATTTAAGTTGTTTGTACATAGGGCGATTGTCTCATCAATGCTTGTATAAATACCTTGGTGGAAAATGTAACTGCTGCACCGTTCCCAATTGCCATGAAGTTATACAAAATCCTCTTGTCTATTCTTCTACCGGTTCTCTTCATCACAGTCTCAACAACCCGGGCAGCCCCGACAAATTCAAAGCTCTTCAGAGAATACATAGGAGCTGAGGACAAAGAAGTAACATTTTCAGATGTACCCATTAGCTCCAAAGTTGAATTTCATTTCATTCTCTCCTTTGCTATAGACTACACTTCATCGTCTATAGACAACATTTCATCTTCCCATCCCTCCCCTACCAATGGTGACTTCAAAGTATACTGGGACACAAAAAGCCTCACCCCTACTCATGTTTCCTCCATCAAAGCTCAGCATCCCAATGTCAAGGTGGGTATGAGTCTAGGTGGTGATACCATACAAGGCCGATATGTATACTTCAGCCCTGAATCAATCAACTCTTGGGTTAGAAATGCTATTCACTCACTAACAGAGATATCAAGACAGTATAATTTGGATGGAATTGATATTGACTATGAGCACTTCAATGCGGATCCTGACACATTTGCTGAGTGCATTGGCCGGCTTCTGTTCTATCTAAAGCAGAATAAGATTGTTTCATTTACATCAATAGCACCATTCGAAAATGATTCTGTGCAAACACATTATTTGGCTTTGTGGAGGAAGTACGGGCATCTCATAGACTATGTTAACTTTCAGTTCTATGCCTATGATAAGGGGACCACTATTTCAGAATTTCTGAAACATTTTGAGGCCCAAAGCTCTAACTACAAAGGAGGTAAGATCCTAGTAAGCTTCGGTACCGATGGAAGTGGGGGCTTGTCTCCTCAAAATGGGTTCTTTGAAGCTTGTAAGAAGCTACAACAACAAGGCAAACTACATGGAATTTTTATCTGGTCGGCAGATGACTCCAAGAAGGACGGATTCCACTATGAGAAAAAGTCACAAAACTTTTTGGCCAACAAAAACTGACATCTGTCTCTCTTGTATTTTGAAGTTCTTTCCATGAATAAAACCAAAATTCATTGATAAAAAAAAATACATATTTGATAAAGAATTATTTTTAGTTAAATTTATTTAATGCAGAAAAGACACCTAATCACATTATAGTTGGTAGATAATATTCTTCCACATAAAATGGTTTGATCCTAAGTGTTCAACTTGCCAATTTCTGGTTTCAAACATCTATATCTGAAAAGAGAGGAGAGTGGGGAGATGAGGTAGGCAAGATATTATGAATAAGAGATAAATAATATCCAGCTGAGATGAGTTAAACTGATAAATCTCCAGACTCCAGTGCAAGCCACAGTTAAAAAATCTCACATGACTACACCAAGTATAAGACAGAGTCACATGACCATTCAATGTAACCAGGGGAAAGTCAGGCAAATTCCTGGGCAACTAGGAATGCTATGCTATATTAGCAATCAGAAGCCCTGTCCAGCCCAAACAATAGCTACCCCAATCCTAAACATGGGAATCCTATCAGCCGATACATCATAAACTTGATCATATCATAAGGGAATAAACAATATAGTATAGAAGGAAAAAAATCCAGTACCTAGACCTGATAATTTCTGGTGTAAGGGCAAGACCCTGACTGGATAAATCAGAATTATCCACAGCTGCCATGCCTCTATGAAGTCAGAATGCAGAGATATTGTGTGGCCATGTTTGGAATGACCCTGCAATAGTATAGATCACAAAAACAAAAGAACTAGTCCTGGCACTTAAATGCACTGAACATTACAGTTTCTACTGTACATGCAATGGAAACACTACATAACTTTCACCAGTAGCAAAATTCCTTATATCATGCTTTAAGATGATTTAAAGTCTAACTGCTCGGGACATACAATTATTATCCTTCAAAGCCTGAAAGCATAATACAACAAAATGTAAGTTCAACATATTAGGTCCTGCAGCAGCCTACAGCTTTTAGGCCAAGCAAGAGAATCATAAACTTCACAGCAGATGAGTAGATTTTATATATATGATGGCTGCTAGAAAGAGACAAATAGTTACCATGTGGATATCAGATAATAATTCTGTCAAAGGTACGAGCAACTCATCATATTAAATTCTTAATAGACATGGAACTTTCAATTTAAAACAGGATATCGGTATCACAGTCTGCAGCTCTCCAGATTCTTTTTTAAGTGCTATTGCATACTATTTAGACTTGAACAATAAAGGGATGGTCTTCATGGATCAGGTTAAAGTATCTACTGATCAATGATAAATAAAGCCAAAGCAAGATGAACATATGGATTGTTCAAAGCAAATAACTTAAACGTATGTGCTAACCGATAAATTGAATTTCCAATAACTAAACTAGGCAGCAATGTTTCAAGATTAAGTCTCTATCCAGTGAGAGGAAAACTTGGACTGGAAACAATCACCAGAAGCCTTTTCCCTTTTTCTTTACTGATAAGAGCATTTTTCCCATATTAAATGCACAACTATTAGACCACTATCAATATGTACTCCACAAATAAGTCATTTCATACTTTGTAACATAAACAACTAGAAAATTAACAGCTGAGGAAAAAACTTATCGTAAGCATCTTTGGAAATTATTTCCTCATACTAAATTACTGATAGAATAAAGCTCAAGAAAGTCCTCAATTATGTGCTGCTAACAACTGCAAACTGTCTGGACACAATTTTTATCTAAATGCTTCAAATTCAGGTTTCCAGAGCTAGCCTGGTGATTTCAAAAGGGAAAAAGAAGAAATTGTAAGATTAAAACAAAAAATCAAATGAGAAAATGAGAGCAACCAGAATATTTCAATTCAAACAAAACAAATGAATTATTTTGGATTAGGCCAAGACAACAATATGATCAAAAGAAAAGCGTCAAACTCTTTAACAAGTACACTGACAAAAAATTATATCCAATCCCCAATTCTACCATGAAATGAGTATCTGAGAATTTGCAGTATGCTTAGCATATAATACTAGGGGCCTAAATATTTTACCACAGGAAAGAGGGTCGGCAACTTGCTGATAGTCAACAATAGCTCATCTACTTATAAAGTGTCAATTATAAAAGAAGGACAAATCATATAAGAAGGTTTCAGCGATCCAAAATAATTAACCAGCAATAGCAGCGTGGTGCTACTGTTGCATGCAGATATTCTCCAAACATTGACAAAAGACCTTAGTTAAGTATATATAAAGCTATATAGAGTTTGGATATAAACCAGGAACTAGGTTAATACTAGTGTAATCCAGGTAACTGAATTTGGTTTTCAAGATGGATAGAGCAGGACACAACAAAGTAAATAAAAATTTACGAAATGAAGCTTTTCCTCATCTTTTGATGAACCAAGCAAAGACCTTTAAAAAAGGTTGGGAGATGCACATGGGCATTTATATTTTTAGTATGTAATACTTCATATATTATTGCCCCTAGATTCTACCTCTATATCTATATGAGTTCACCAGAATCTTGATTCTTTGGTCTTGACATGATACCACACAATCACAGAGATCTTTATAAGTAAACAATAAGTTAAGAGGCAAGATTAACAGTCAAACTTATCTCAGCAGGAAAAAAAAAACAAAGCACAGCCATTGGTTGGAAAGTATGCAACAATAAAGCAATAAATATTAGAAGGCAAGACCAAAATTAGTATTGATACAAAAAGTCATAACTAAAGCTTTCCTCCCTCATTGGATGTTGGCACCGGATCAAAGATCGAAAGCACAAATTCCTCTGTAAAGTACGTGCCAAATGCTAGTTCCTATTTGTTGTTCCAACCATGCGCATTTCACTAACAACCAAGTGTCACACTTACTTCAGTTAATATATACAGTCAAAGCATAATCTTTCCATCATTTAAGCGAAAACCCCATCATTCTTTCCATCTAAATAACACATACGAATAGCATAACACATAAAAATAATAAGATCAGCAATAACATTAGATATCAATAATTCACAATGCAACTCAATAAATGTGGTAAAAACAGCCAACAAAGTCATCCTCTTTACTATTACAAGCAAAAAATACTAAAAAATTGACACCATATCAACTGCCTCCAATCAACTATACCCTTCACTCTTCCTTTTCTTCTTCTTCTTATTATGCAACTCCTCTGAATTCATTTTGACTCCATCCTCAATCTCTCCACTCTTCCTCTTCTTCTTCCTCCTCCTCTCCTCCTCCTCTTCAAATACATTTCCACCTCCATTTTCTATACCCATTTTGCCCCTGCTTTTCTCTCTCTTCTTCTTCTTATGTTTCTTTCCCTCATTTTCTATCCCCACATCTCCATTTCCCTCAATTCCCGTTTTGCCCTTCTTCTGTTTCTTCTCTTTCTTCCTCTCATTTTCCACCCCCAAGTTTCCATCTTTTTCAATTCCCATTTTGATCTTATTTTCCTCCATATCCTCAATCTCGCCCCTTTTCTTCTTATCCTTCTTTTCCTCACTCCCCACACCTCCGATTCCACGACTCAGCTTCTGAGTCAACTCCGGCTGACTCGAGACGGCGCTTCGAGCTGGGTCATCGTGAATATTGGATTTCGGGGTCCTGTGTTTGCCGCGATGGGATTTGACTTCCTTATGGAGCTGGGACAACTCGTTGAAGGAGAGGGAGGCGCGTCGGAGGTACGCGCAGACTGCCTGCGACGCGCCGGTCTCGGCGGAGACGAACTTGGACAGGATAGAGGCGGCTTTGGAGAGAGAGATAGGCTTTCTGGAGAGAACAGTGCCTGTAACCGTCTTCATCGTCTTTACGAATTTACGGTTAGGGTTTTACAGAGGAAATTTTTTAGGGTTTTAGCTGGAGACGACGAAGGAGAGGTCTAGGGTTTATCAGTTTTCAGTTTGGTCTCGAAACGCAATTGAACACAGAGTTTTTATGGGTCCCATTATTGGGTTGGGTGGGTCCTGGAGTTTAAGCTTTTAGTGTTATTAATTGTCATTAGCGAAAATGAGGCCTTAATAAAAGTTTAATGATAAAGCTAAGGCTATGTTTGGGACGCTATTGCTTGAAAAAGCAATCACTTATTTCAGAGGAACTAAGCAACGGGGTGTTTGGTAACCTTTTCATAATCCGTTTATTTTATAATCTACTCTTCCTATAAGCAGTTTTTAAGAAGTTGGTTGTGGGTTGGTTTTTTTACATTGATTATTAGAAAAGTTGAGATTTGACTTTTAAATGTCATATTTCCCTTTCCATTTTAACGAAATGACAATAATATTCATATGTTAATATATTTAAAAACTGAAAATTCAAGTTTAACAAAAAATATTAATTTTTTATTTAAATAATTTTTATTTTAATTAATTAAAAATATATATAATCTTGGTTGCCATTACTATGCTACCGACGATGAAGGCCTGCTCTATCTCTGAAGCCTCCTCAGGCAATTATTGAAGTCTTCGGAGGAGGTCGATCCTCCTCTGACTATAAAAGAGACAAAATCACCCTTCCATCGCGAGGAGCCAATTGGCTCTAGTTTTGGATAGAGGAGTCAATTTATAGGAGGAGCTAGCGATTTCTCCATCGAGCGATGAAGGATTTCCTCGTCCATTATCAGGAGGAACTCCTTCAATTTTCGTCAAAGGAGACCTCGACGATAGAGGACGGCACAGATGGTGGCCACATCCACCATCTAGTTTCTTCTTTTTCAAATTAATTTTATTTTTATTAGTTTTATTTTAAATTAATTAAATAATTTTTATTTAAAAATTTATTTAAAAAAATTATTTGAAATTTGGAAAATTTCGAAAAATAAAAATGAAAAAACTGGAAAATCCATAAGGTAAAAAACAAGTATAATATATTCTAACAATAATGTACATTTTAGTAATTTTATATAATCACTTGAAATTTACCAAACAAATTATCCTCTTTTTTTTTTAAGTTTATTAATTGCAAAATTAATTTATCATACTGCAAAATATATATATCAAACACCACCTACTTATGTTTTAAATGAATTATTTTATAATTAAACTATAAACAATTATTTTATAAATAGAAATAATCTCAAACATAGTCTAATATAGTTTTAAAAATGTAAACAAATTAAGTAGAAAATTTTTAAGTAATATTATGTATGTATTGAGTAGGCAAAAGCCTAGAGAGAAAGGAAAAGATAGATTAGTGGAGCTTTCCGAGGCAAAATTTCTTCTGGTTTAATGAAAAATTACCCAAATTAAAATGCTAAAAATATATTATTTATTTATTTATTAAAAAAAAAGAAAAAAGAAAGATAACTTTACTTTTGATGATGTCCAAAAGTCATATACGAGCGTGACTCATGCTACCCTATTAAGGGTCATGGGTCACCAGTCACGAACCACTAAGGCCTAGTTTGTTTTATAGGTTTAGACTATGTTTGGATAAATTTTTATTTAAACTCATGTTTGTTGCAGGCAAACCAACCTTCACTAAATTATCCTATCAATAATTTATTCCACTAGATTTAGATATCAAACCCACTCAATAAATCTTTCTAGACCTCTCCTCTCTCACCTAGTTTATCTCCTTTCGCAGCTCTATTAATCATTGAAGTAGTTGACTGGTAGAGGAGGGCAACGTTAACGGTGCAGATCCTGGGGGCGACAGATGGAATCAGGATTGCGGACAAAGTTGACTTCGCGAGGTTGGTGGTGAAGAAGGGGTTAAGAAGCTCCGATAGAGAAGCACGAGTGTAGGCGCTATGCTACCACCAACTTTCCTCGAGAAGAATCAATCGAACGAAAACATCGTGTCTCGTCTTCAATGGAGAACACTTTTTTGTCTTCGTACCTTCACTCGTGTAGGTGGATCTTCATTGTTAGAGCTAAAGCTATTTAAAAGAGGGAGGTTGGTGGTGGTGGAAGCAGAGGATGATGAGAGAGGGAGGAGGTGGTGTTATCTGTTAACTTTTTGGTGATGAAAGAGAGAGTAGGGAATTTTTCCAAAAAATCCTTGAAAGTTTTCAATAAAATCCAAGTTTTTATAGACTATTTATAATCCTATCATACATTTCACCAAATATAAAATAACTTTTAAATTAATCCAATCCAATCCTATCCTATCTAATCCAATCCCATCCTATCTAATCCAATCCCATAAAATAATTTAAGTCTATCCTACACACCAAACGAGGCCTAACGCAACATGGCTCATGACTAGTAAATGCATATATGCACATTTACACAAAAATAAGAAGTTAAGGAAAAAAAGAAGAGTCTTTGGTTGCTGGCATCGTTGGTTGGTGCCAGCAACCCCCATGCCTCCCTTTGTAAGAGGCATGGGTTTGACACCCCAGTCCGCAAAATCCAAAAATGTATATATAATAATACAATAATACTTATAATAATACGTCTTCCATCATTTGTGTGAGTTGCTCTATCATCCTCATGTGGGTATTCCTCTCACCTCCGTGTAGGTGAATCTATCCTAATTAGGAGTAGTTTTTCAAACTGTGTTATTAATGTCCTATCTCGGTTGATCCCAACAATCTTTTGGATTCGTCTCAAGATACAGTTCTTGTACTAAAAAAAAAAAAAGGGAGTTACAATAAAGCCAAGATGAAGATAGTGATGGGAGATGAAAATGATTACTAGAAACGAGGGGAAAATAGAAAAAATAAAAAGAAGGTATTTTTTACAATCGATATGTGTTCGTTTTTATCCTAGTTCTACAGTGGTATTTGTACTAACAAGTGATAAAATCATTGGGACGTGACAAAATTAATAATTTTAATATACATGTATATATGTATAATTATTGAATTGATTAGCAGTCTTAGAATCTCTCGCATTACCTATACATAGGCCATAGGCATCCAATTCCACTTAGTGCGGTTTACAAATTTACTAGGTTTTGCTACACATACAAGTCACTATACATACAAGTCACATGCTTAAATTTATATTTATTTTTTTAATCACATAAGTTTTAAAATTAAAACAAATTATTATTTATAATTTATATGGAATACATGTTATTATTTATAATTTATATAGAATACATGATCCGATTTAACTAGCAATATTTTTTTACTTAAATTATTATCATATATATGATATCAAACATTTCATATATAGAAGATGGTAATTAAATAAACAAACATAATAAAGAGAAATCTTATTTACATTATATCATAAAAGGGAGGAAGATGTACAACTATACATATAATTAACATTCATAATGTTTAAAAGTTTCTATATACATTATAGTTTTTTGCATTCTTAAACATCAAAAAGATTATTTGAATGATCCAAACTAAAAGCCCAAAGACCTACTGTCAATCGAGTAAGTAACAATTTTATAATGAATAGTACATTTATAGACACAAACATAATCATTTCAAATGCGTTCATGTGCACGTTTTCTCTTGTGAGAAACTCAAATGTGACCTTCTCTGGCAATTTCACCCTGGTAAAGTAGACACTTGCAAGACAAAGTAGTCCCATCTTGTGCTTCTCAAAAGTATCACAACAACAGAGAAAAGAGCAACTTAATAACTATTATGAGTAAATGAAACCCACTATGAAGTAACTCATATTTCTCTAATTAATCAATGAAACATTATCTTCTGAATACGATATGAATACCAAGATAGTAACAAGATGAACAGGTCAAGCACCAATTTGCCCCGCATCCCTCTTCAGAAATAAGATAAAGAAAAACTCATCCAGCCGCTGAAAAGAAAAAGAAAAGTGAAAACAACCAAAGAAAACCCGTGTAATGTGCCACTTGACATCACTTGAGGTACGTATTCAAATACGATATCCAAAAACAAATGTGCCAACAATTAAGGCATTTGAAGAGGGAACATAACAAAAATGTCGAGAAATGCCCTGTACATTTCTATCATCAATTGAAAATGGCTTTGACTGCTTGCTGAAATCAGACTATCATAAAGGCATTGATATACCTGCAATGTGAGCAATAGAAAGCATTAAAATAATACAAGATCTCAAATGAAACATAATGTTGTTTACGTCATTTTTACTTTTGTGTGTTTAAAAAGGAACATAATTGTTTATGCAGTTCAATGAAGAAAGACAAAAAATAAAAAAAAATAAAAACTTAGAAGTCACATTTATAACCTATAAACAAAAACAAATCTTACATTAAGCAAGAATTCCTAATCCTCTGACAGATCACTAAGACCACATTAACCAGAGCATACTTCTCTATTCCACTATTTTTCGTTTTTCTTTTCTCAGCCATCCAGTCAGTAACATTTTAAAATATATACCAATCTTAAACCATTCTAATCTAATCCCACGAAGTTGATCCTAAAGCTACTACTCGGTCTTTCTTTTTTGTTTCCATGCTTTCACATTGTTTAGTCTTGTAGTCCTAACAACCTAGACCACATCTTGGCTCAGTCACTTTATGTGCCTAAGCGAATAAATTGATTTCTGATGTGGACAAAAAGCATATACAACTATACTAGTTGATGGATTAAATAAAATAACTTATTGGTCCAATGTCCAAATGATTTTACTTTACCAGATATTGATAATATACATGTGCATTCAACTCAAATAAACACAAGATTAACTCATTAAGCAATCCTCTAGACCGTGTTAGCAAATCAAAACTACAAAGTCAGTTGTTTGAACTTTGAATACACATATAAATATTACTCTTCTAAATTTATAGAGCAAGATTCTCAATAGTTACAAAAATTTCAAGTTGCCAATCTAAATACACTAAATTTAGAAACAATCAGCACTTATTAAGTTAAACCCTCTTCCCTAATCAAGTTCTACATGGATAAACATCCATTCAAATTGTAGTTTGACAATCCCAAAACAATCTTCAGTCAATTAGGTTGAATTAAAACAAACATCCAAATTATATTCAAAGGTTGTGCTAACCTTGAGGAACCAAACAGCAACAATGAGATTCCAAGGACAAGCTTGACCTCAACTGGGCTGAAGCAATTGCACTGTGCAGTGGTGACATCGATTCCAAGCTGCTCAGCTCTTCTGGCAATCTAAAAAAGACAAACATTTTAATATGAGAATAAAAAAAGAAAGCAATATTGAATATATTACCAGGCTCTTGAAGAGGCAGGGAGGTGAGACTGGAAGGCCCATTTGAGCAGACAGTGATGGTTTGTTGAGTTTGAGAGCCAAAGGCTGTAATGTAGACGACAACCTACAGACGACCATTGACACTGATGCCATGAAGTTGAACTGGGTTAACTACTATCGTATTGGGTCACCTAATACAGGCTTTAAAGTTTGAACTAAGCTTATTGATGCACCTCAAAGTTACAACAGTTTGTGTTGCTTGTGCAGAAAGCACATTCTCATATAATTTATGAAAATATGCAAAAAAGACAACCTATAATGAATTTATACATGTGGCTGCTTATTAACTAATCTGCCAAGGTATCTAGAGTATGAGCCTAACAGTGCTTCATACTGCTGAAACCAACATCATCAACTCATAACAAAACGAGATCCAAAAAAGGCAGTAATACCAACTTACATCATCAACACTAGGGACTTTGGGAGGTAAAAATTCGGTGTGATAGTTGTTTTTGTTCAAAAACATAATGTGCTGTTAAAATTCAAAATAATGATTTGGTGATAAGACCAAAACCTACCCAATTAAGAATTTTACTAAAAACAAAAACCTTACAAATAAGTTAGATGTACAGCTTGTTAATTTAAGTCGAATCTTAAAAAAAAAAAAAAAAAAAACAAATAACTTTTAATCACTATAACAAAGATAAGTGACTACAATAGAAAGAGAATTCATTTTTCCTGACGTATAAAATAATATCATTTCAACAAAAAGAACAAAACAATGATCAAACCTCAACATATAAAAAAAAATACTAAGACAAAATTAACAAATCAGGCAATGGCAAAATCAACATAGATACAAGATACAAAGCAAACAATAACAATTTTTACTTCTTATTTCCACACTCATAACAAAACTGACAGACATGGGACACCGGAAAATCACATATCAACATCGTTCGCTTGAGATGAACTTGGAGAAGCTATGTTTATTGTCTATTCTTGTAATCATGTTAAGCACACTTCCTTGGACTAACATGGTTTTCTGCAATTGTTTTCGAATATATGCAACTGCATACCACTAAACTGCAACGATAAATATAGAAACAAAATAAAGAATATGCCACAAAAGTTGCGGGGAATTTTCATGCCATCTGTACGAAATCAAAAACATCAGACATGCTTTTAGGATAATAAACCTGCTGAAATGGTGATAGATTAGCTTATGCAATTAAAAGGAAATCACTTACCGTAAAGGAGAAATCTATTTTAAAAGGATGCATCTTGTTGGCGATCCATTAGCTCCTGCCAACCTTACAGGCAAGCAGTGGAGATTGCATAGTCCAGGTGGGATGTTGTCAAGTTTCAGGCCTTCCACAACGTGGATTTCCTGAAACATACAATAAGTGTTAGCATGCATCGATCATTGAGAACCTGATGTTCATTTTACAATAGATTTGCATCAGATGAATGAAGTTGAAAGTATAGAGATTAAGACTCCATGCTGAAAGCTGGATTGAATTGTAAAATGAACATTAGCGGATGAATACTATCGCTCTACAAACCCTACGTGAAGTTTATAACATAATCAGAAATGCACGATAAATCTACTTAATCATTATCTTTAGGGTCTAAGAAGAAAAAAGTTCACCGATTAGGTATGGTCCACTTGAGTTTAGAACAATTTGTTGATAATATGGGGCACATAGTAGTTGTCAAAACGAACATATCATTTGCTTAGTGCTTACTCTGTTGGCTAGGAATTCATGATGAGTATCAAGCGCTTGATCATAAATAGCAACGGATAAGTAATCAAGTCCTGCATTAATAACAGAACAGAGGCAAGAAAGGAACCGTAAGTTTTGTGAAAAGACCAGCCAGAACAGAGACAACATATACAGAGAGGACATATAATAAAGTTGTTTACCATGCAATTATAAAACATGAAAACCTGAATGTTCTCACTATACATGTTATTGCATTAAAGGAGATTGACTTCTAATTACAAAAGATGCCTTGAAGCGTACAAATTGTGATCCAATATTCTCCCAAGTGTCAAAAACAAAAAAAGAGAGCTGTCAAAAGGTGCATTGAATTGAGAATTTGTCTAAGATGCATGCTGGCACTTGATGTAAGCAAAAGATACTTGATACATCAACAAAAAAGAAAATAACAGTCTAAATGTTGCTCTGGCAACTAAAAAGTAAATTTATGTCTTACCAACAAGTTTAATGTCTGTGTTTTCCACCAGCTATCTTGCTCCATCCTTTGTGAATACGGTATAGCACTATAGCTTGAGTCAAACTCCTTTTTGAACATTAACTTCCTAAAAACAAAATAAATTCTGATTACAAACTTCTTTTGCTGAATTTACCAGACAAACAAGCTCTAATTCGCCAAATGTTTCCTTCATAACCTAATTGATTATAACATTCATGATTATTTTGTACCAGAGAGCCAAATTGTACAGGCAATGGGCAATTCAGTTGTAGGATGAGAAAAAGTTATGAGACTATAATCATTTTCATAGGAAGTGAATGGAATAAACAATGACAAAGGGAACAAAAGCTAAACAAGACTTTTGAATAATGTGGCTACTTAAAGGAACTGACAAGCCAGTCTTATCCAGCAATTTCACAATAGACCACGCCACCGGTTAATCACACAAAGAAACTCATGAGATAAGTATTAAACACTTCAATTACTTCTTTACCCTTTTCAAACAAGGGGCCAAAAACCATTTAACCGGCGCAGAAAATGAGAATAAAAATGTAATTTTACTTTTAAACAAATTCAAGGGTATATATTTTTTTTAAACTAATTCAAGGGTGATCATGATCAACAACATAAGTGTGCACTGATTATACGTGTCGACTGATCATAGCTGATGTGTGCACTGGCGGGAAAGTTGGTTAGAAGAAGTGACCGGATATAAAAGCATCAACGATGCACACGAGAATCATTTTCAGCTTTCAAGAACTTCATTTTTTTGCGAGAATTCAAGAACTTCATTTTTCTCAGATAGAAAGAAATCATTCTCTTCAAAGTCTCGAAGAGCAAAATGGTGAAAGATGGCGACGATCCTCATCATGACGAAGACAAAGACGATCAACAGGAAGCCGAAGTCGATGAAGAGGAAGAGAAAGATGAACAGGTAAATGAAAACAAGGAGGAGAATCAGGAAGAGAAGAAAGCTGAAAACAAGAAGGAGAATAAGGAAGAGAAGAAGAAGGATGACGAAGAGCAGAAAGCTGAAAATAAGGATGCGGAAGGTATATATCAACAAGAATGGGAAGATGAATATCAAGGCGAAGAGGAGATATATGAGGATAACGGTGAGGAGGATCCTGATGCGATTGAGATTGATTACCCTGACACTCCTGAAACTGAGGAAGAAGAGGAGCCGCGCAGGAAGAGGAGGAGAAGGTGGTGAAGAGTCGGTCTCCACGCGTCGAATTCCATGGGCGTCAACACTTTTCATTTCTAGATTTGACATAGAATGAAGTTGAATAACAGGTGAAAATCGTCCCCGCTCTGCCGATATCAGTGGTTTTCATTAATGTAGTCAATTGTTAATAAATAAAGGTGGAAGTCATCTAAACTCTAATGAAATACTTCCAAGCATCCATGTATTGTCTTTCTAACGATCGTATCACTGTTTTGAACATTGGTTTATGATGGGTTTAATTGTGGAAATTTTGATTTTGGCATTCGAGTATCATAGAAATGTTTAGATAGTATAATTGTTTATTTATATTAACTCCATTTCACTAATTTTGCTATATAAACGTATTAATAATTAAAAATCTTATATTTAAAAAAAGAAGTTGTGATGAGACATTGACATTTAATTTGTATAGTTCTCACATGTAGTGCCTAGAGTTAGTATAACCTAGTAAGTCATGATTTGTAATTTTTGGATAACATTAATTTGTATTGTATGCTGCTCCAGAGGTTAAGGATATTTGACCCTTTGTTAAAGGAAAATTCTTGTGCAAGTCAATAGTTCATCAAGTTAATATACATATTTTTAGGGTAAATATAGTTTTGAGCTCAATTAATTGAGATTATCATGTGGCAATATAAATCAATCCAAACGGTTCTACAAGTAATTTGTTCTTATTATGTTTTTAACCATAAAAATAAATTATTTACCTCGTTGTTTTGGTTGATTTTTTGGATTAATTTCTTCTATTGTAAAGCATTATTTATTAATAGCTTATAATAAAAGACCACACTGCTCACTCACTTGCTCCATGGTTGCTATTGGAATGTGACACTACGATAGTACTATTCCTGGTCATATGAAAAGTCAAAACGAAAAAAAAAAAAAAATTAAGGAAAATATGAAAGTAATGACATCGAAAATCTTCACGCTACATACGGTAATCTCATGTCACTCCTACAAACTCTATTTGGGTGCCGATATTATCATCCATTAATACGATATATACACCCATTATATAGATATACCCATAACTAAAATTTTAAAATTAAATCATCACTATAAGCATCCAAGGAGGATAAAAAAATTATTCTAGCAAATGCTAGACTTCATCAAGAGTTACTAGAAGCAAATTCTGCTTTCAAAAGTTTAGTATTATAGAAAATAATTGATTATTTACTTTTTCAAACATAATACCTCTCATGGTAGGAGTTGTTGATGATTCTTATTCAATTAAATTTTCACGATGATATATAATGTTATCTTTTCATTGGCTTAATATACATTAAAATTTATACATATTTATAGGGTAAATATAGTTTTGAACTCAATTAATTTAAATTATCACGTGGCAAAATAATCAATTCAAATGATTTTACATGTAATTTGTTCTTAGAAAAAATTACAATTTAGCTATCCGATTTGAAAATAATTACAGATGGAATCAAAATTTGATGTTAATTACAATAAACTCCCCTATTATTAGAGAATTTATGTTAAAATTAACTAAAACGGGGTAAAATTATCTTTTAATATTATTTTTTAATTTTCTTTTAAAATAAATTCTATAACTTTAAAATAAACTAAATAAAAAATTATTTTAATCAAATTTCCACCATTCATCTTAAGATGGACGGTGGAAATTAATTAAATAAAAAAATTACGAAAAAATGATTGTATCTCCATAACAAAAAATATATATCATCTTCAACAGAACAAATTAATAATAATAATCATCATCATCATCTGTCTTCAATCGAAAAAAAATTTATAAAAAAAAAAAAAAAAAAATCCCTAAATCATCTTCAACTAAATTCCCTAAATTCAACTTCAACTGAAAAACATTCATCTTCTACTCAATCGCACCAACTCAATCCCAACTGAAAATCATCATCATCTTTAAAAAAATAAAACTAACATCTAACCAAGATCTACCTTCTACCATCATGACCACCACCTCCACCTCCATACTCGTTGCCTCTCTCCTCCTAAACCCACCACCACTCTCTACTCTCCGCTCTTTTGCCACCACCTATCTCCCTCACTCTGCACCTCTCCACCCACTAAAAACAACTCATCAACCCCCCCGATAACCACCCATTTCTCTAACACCAAACCTATTTCCTGAAAGGCCTAAAACGCTCTTTTTTCAACGCTTGAAATGCAACCCATCAAATCCATTTCCACCCTAATAACAACCTATCAACCCTTTCTTTCTAGAACCTTAAACGCTCCCTTTCCAGTGCTAAAAATGCAACCTATCAACCTCCATCTTCACCCTAATAACAATCCATCAACCATTTCTTTCCGATGCCTGGAAATACAACCCATCAATCCTCATCTCCACCCTGACAACAACCCATCAACCCTCCCTTTCTAGCATCTGAAACGCAACACTTTGTTTGTGGACTTTAGATTTCTTCAACCAAACCAACCTAGAAAGAGAGAGAAACAAAGTGACGAACCACTCAAATTTCATCTAGGTTTGAAGAAAAAGAAGAGAAGAACAACAACAACAATAAGAGAGAGAGAGAGACACACACACACAAATCGGGAATCATTTGGTTTTTTTTTCAATCATTTTTTAATTTTTTAGTTCTTTAGTAAATTAATATCTACTGTCCATCTTAGAATAGACAGTAAATGTCTGATAAAAAAATTTATTTGATTTTTATTTAATTACATTTAATTCTTTATTTTTTTTTTCCATTAATTTCTATCGTTCATCTTAAAATAGATGGTGCAAATCTAATGAAAAAAATTTATTTCATTTTTTTATTTTTAATTTTTTTGAAAAAATAATTAAAATGTAAGGCTATTTTAATATTTTTGTCAATCCATAGTTAATTCTAACGGAATCTCCTAACTGTAGAGGAGTTTATTGTAATTAACATCAAAAGTTAACTCCGTCTATAATTATTTTCAAATCGAATAGTTAAATTATAATTTGTTTTTATTTTTATTATGTTTTTAATTATATACCGATTCAAAAGTTATACTTTCATTTTTTTTAATATTAAAAAAAAAAAAAAAATCAATAGGTATGGGTTTTGCTATGCCCGGTCAAATACTTTCATTTTTTTTCCTATTCAAATTGCACGGTTACCAACTAGCATCATGAGATTCATTTTTCTTTATTACATATTTTTACTTTAAAGTTATAATTAATTTTATTACGATAAAAATGATTATTTATATTAATTTTTACTGATTAAATAATTACATTTTGTTAAAATATTTTATTTTGATTTTAAATTTCAGTGTTAAATTCTTTATAATATATTAATATACATTTAAACTATTATTATGTTATTACAAATTATTAAATAAACATTTTCATGTAATTATCAACTCATATATATAATCAATTCAATTATACACTAAATGGAGATTGTATTGTATTTATCAATTCAATACAATCATACAAACGAGGCGTAAATATAATTCAATTTAGTCTAATACAGTCCATTATAATTTTATGTAATCTACCCCTGCCTGTTAAAAAATGCAGGATAACAAAATGATCTCAATTCAAGTGACAAAATGATCTCAATCTCAAAAAATGCATTGACAGCATGAACAATGAGACATTTTTTTTACCGGAAACGAGAAGAGCAAACTCCAGAACCAAAACAAAACCCTCCAAAAAGATAAAAAGAGAACTAAAGAGCCAATTTCCCTTAAATTACACTTGATGCTCTTCCCAGTTAATGAGAGTAAATAGATAATCAGACATTAAGTCATCCTACCAGCTGAATAGACTTTTATGATGCATCTCGGCCCTTCTGCAAATCTCACTAGATAGTTTTGAAACGTCAAGATAAAATTGGACTGGCTGCTTCATATTTCAGCAGTGGAGGCACAACATCTCTGCTAAAAGAACACACAATTAGGCTAAAGCAAGAATGACTCAATGGACATGCTTATGGAGCCAAGCAGCTTAATAGAACTCATAAAATCTTCGAATGATTTTGACAAGAAACAAGAGCACTTTAAAGCATGGATAACTGTAAAAAGTAACCATGTTAAAATCTAGTTTTGACATTCCATTTATATTTTTTCACAATCCATTTCCAAGATGAAGGTTGAAAGAGCTCCCACCCATATTGGCTAACTGTCACTGGAGTGTAGATTTTAAAGCCCATTTCTCCAATAGATAGATATTTTTGAACCCATAGGACTGATTTTCAGATTCAGCAAAGCCACTATCTGTTTTGGTGCCATTGTTCCTAAAATCATATTTATGTTCAAAAAACTACATACACGAGAGATCCAGATGGTGGCAGCTAACTCAGATGAACCTGAGATTGAAATCCATTTTCTAAAGACATCTTAAAAGTCATCGTGCAATTCAATACTAGAAAGCTAAAAAGGATTTGTGCAGCAAGGCTATATTGATATCGTATCATTTCTTCAATAGCAAAATATATATATGTCCTTACCTTTGTCTAACTTTGAGTATTCCAGTACCTAACTGCAAAGGAATGCCCATAATGATGCATTCATTAACTCCTTTAATTTGCTCTTCCATCCCATTAACAGAAGCATTGAAAAGGTGATCTGATGTCTGCTCAAATGCAGCCAGCATCAATACACCTCTGCCCATTTTTTTAATTCCAAATCTCGTGATTCCTAGAACTTCACCCTGTAACAATAATCAATTACACATCTTCATACATCCTACCCCATAAATGCACATGTAAAACACAAAACCAATAATGCTTTCAGTTGCAGGTAATAAAATACGATACAATGCCACAAAAAGAATTGAACGACTTACCCTAAAAGTCATAACATCTCCTAAAAGCATGAGATGGCGTATGTCTATACTCATGCCATGATGTTTCATCGTTTCTCTTATCTCATCAATAATGCATGTTCTTGCAGCTTCAATTCCTAGTGTCTTGAGCACTTCAATTACATGATTACTCTTTGTTTTACGGCCATCAATACCATCTGTGCCCATAACTGCTTGGAGGTCCGTACTAAACAATGCATAAAACACTGAGAGTTAGCAAATATAAAACACGATAGAGATTAATCATACATTTGACAAAGCAAATAATCATTGAGTTCCACAAACCAAATATTATCTATCCATGTTGTGATTTAATCTTACATGACAAGCTACAAGTCACTAATTTCTAGCTGGCAACAGCAGTGGTCATAAACAAATCCTTCGTTTCAATTTTAGCATTGTCACAATCAAAAAGGATTTATATGCAGGATCATAAAAAATTATCAACTAAGACAGGCCAATGTCAGCCCACGGATTTCACGATAATGCAGTGATGGCACATTAGTTGAAGTATGCATGATGCAACCGGTTATTTTTAGGGTTCAAAGAGGAAAACTTAAGGAGTATGTTTTTCCTAAAATTTTAAATGTGGTTAAGATGCCTTCAATCTCATCTTTGTTTTGTAAGACAGAGCTCAGCGCACAGTATCGCACATGATAAACGTGAAATCTCACAATTTAAATGGAGGGAAGTTCATCAAACACCTACGTTATATTTCAAATAAGCTCTTGAGATTTTCATTAGTATTTGAGCAAAGTTGCCTGACAATTTAGTGCTAAGTAAAAACAGACACAATGGCAAACTATTGTGCCAAAAAAAAAAAGTTCCTAGAAGATAAGGATTCTACAATAACCAGACATTTAGGCACACATTCTCACACATGAATTACATTTTATACCAAAGAAGACAAACGATATCTTATGTGTAGAAACAGAAAAAACTGAAACCGCTGACACACTACAATCATTAAAAATTTTAAAAATAATTTTTGTAATATTAGTGAAAAGATTTGACTACCACACAAAACTAATATGTACAGTATACAGTCTGCTATAACCTTTTGAATAAGATCATATGTGTTCATAAAAGAAGGGTCATAAATTATTTAAGGTGTGTTAAACTTCTTATAGGTCATATATCATGATATATATAGTTTGTGAAATTAAATGGGGACACTAATTGAAGCCCAAACTTTGAAATAGCATATACAAAAATTGCCAAAACTGACAGAAGAACAGAAACTGCAAACTGAGTATCGGATTTTCTGAGATGATATTAATCCAGTATGCTGCTTAAATAGCAAAGCAATAAAATCTAATTAAAAGTTAAAACTACTAACCCTTCCACCAACAACCGATACTTTCTCTTCACTTGTTCATTCTCCTTTGCTTTCATTTTCTCCTTCTCTTTCTCAGCAATAACAGCGCGTTCAACAGTTTTTATGCCCTGTCAGATGAAGGCAATATTAATGGAAAGTGCTTACTTTCTCAACAGCTCCAACTGAAAGATAAACATGCAGCACAATGGAATTCAAAAGTCTCACCTTTACGATAACCATAGGAAGCACCTTTTGCAGAGAATGGAGTTCAAAATGAATTTTACTTTTGTCAACTGGAGGAACAATTTCTAACTTCCTAACATCCAAAACCATAACATTCTGCAGACTAACATGAAGATGATATGAGATGTTCAGAATATGAATGTATTGGAATACTAAAAATCATCAACGAAATTTATACCTGTTGCTTCAGTTTCATTTTTGGAGCTTCTAAAATTGATTGTTTCACGATATCAGCATTAATACACAAATGTGCATCTTGAATTGTTTCCATGTCAAGTGTGATGACTATTGCCGCTTTTCTTGAAGTCATTACAGTCTTGATACTCTTAGCCACCTGCATCACGATGAAAGGTTTTTCAAGCAAATAAATCTTCGTATAACAGAGAGGAGACAATCTTATCTGCTTTTCATTAAAAAATATCAAAAAGGAAAACAGATAAATTCATTAGTAAAATATATCTATTCCCACAAATTACGTGCAAGTGAATCTGAACCTGTAAGAGACAAATCCACAAGAAATACGGAAACCAAAGCTTAAGAGCAACTAATGTGCAAAAATATGATGAAACCAAACAGCTATTATGAGATAATGCTACCACTTATTTCACATTCCTAAAATACAACACGGGAGTCTTTATTTAACTTACACCGTTGGTATGAAAGAACTAGGAAGCCACATATTTTAATTTTACATTCATACTAAGAAAGAGAAACTATAAATCACAAAAAGATAAGGTGACCATAAGCTTCATTATAATGAATTGATAATTTACCTGTCCTAAAACTGTTTTCTCAATTCGGCCTTTTACAACTCGTGCAGAAATTTCGTTATCATCACACTCCAGTTCTGCAAAAATAACAGGTGTGCTAATCCTTTTACTTCCATTTATTATTTCATTGATACGAGGAACTCCTTGTGTTATATCTGAAAAAGGGAGTCATGGCATCACACTGAAAAGCTTTTTCTTATTTTAGTTTGATTCTTCTCATGTTGTTTTTCTTAAGCTGTAACCAGTAAGAAATAAGTGGGGTTAGTATCAATTATCATTCAACCCTATGAATCTATCAATAAGGATACTCATACTTGCAATTCCAGCAAAGTGAAACGTTTTCAATGTCATCTGTGTCCCTGGCTCACCAATACTTTGAGCTGCAATTGCTCCAGTTGCAGTTCCAGCTTCAATTTTCTTCAAACGATAACGTGAGATACAGGTTTCCATGAAAACCTAATATTGTCAATGAAAAACTTCTGTTACTCCTGATCATAAAATACTGTAGGAAAACAACAAATGTTATACAGCTTGCAGTACTGTTTAGCGATTCTTAGAAGACAAATAGCATGGTGATAATAAAGAGTACAAGCATCCTAAAAATGCAACATCTACAGCCAATGGCATGAATTTTCCATACATTCATCACTAAAATTGCAATGTACTGTTTATAATCCCTTTGTCACATTTAATGACAGCAACAATGAATACATAAGTAGAACAAAATTCTTAGGTAACTTTATAGCCCCAGAAATTTCACAGTTAAAAAATATATATTACAGTGGAAATGATTTGCTTTCAATAATTGCAGGTGTTTGGAAGGAGTGAAATAATATATCTGTTTCTTGTTATTTGTTATGGTGATTAGTGTAATCAGTAAAAATAGACATGGAAAATGGTTTCAGGCAACAGTATTGATACCATTCAGAGCCACTGTTCAAGGGCAACTATGGGATGGTGGGTCAGAAACTAATATATCCAAGGTCAGATTTTTATAATTTGAAAGCAATTTTTAACCTGAAAGAGACTACTATAATTATTCATTGCACATTTACCAAAGAGCACATGTTCAAATGTTGAAAAAAGCTAGTTATGCAAAAATGCTCAATGGTACAACTGAATCGTGATTCTCAACAACATTCCCAGTATTAGCTTCTGCTCTTTATTTGTTTTTTGTACATTTGCGCTTTTTTTTTTTTTTTCTTTCTTCCATCTTCTTCTATTATTGCAGTTATTTTGTTTTAAAATTTTGGCATGTATGTACCAAACACAAAGCAATGCAAACAATGTTTTCCAACAAGTTAATTTTAAAGAAACAAACAAAATCTAAGATAGCATTAGGTTGATATCAATTTATATTTTCTTATACATAATCTGAAACCTTTATTTATTTTAGGTAGCATTAGAGTGTTTATATACTATTCTATATGCCTTTAACTAGAAACTTAAACCTTTTGGCCTAACTTACCAAATGAGATTAGAGTTGGTTTTACTAGGAATGTTTGGGTTCAGGTCCCATCACCAATTGTAATTGTATTTGTTCTGCATCTCAATCTAAATTTTGTGTTTGGACTAGGTCCATGTAGCAAGCCTATTATTTGGGCAAGTGAAGGAATGTGTTAAGCTTAAATATAATATTATCATTTCATCCTTATTTGTATTTTTAAGCTCTTGGGTCTAATGACTACACTATTCTTCATCCTTATAAGTTATATAATGCATGCTTAAACTTTTGGGGTTGGTGTTTACATAATATGCAAAAATCTAAAAACAACTATACAAATGCCATTAATTTATTTTTTCCTCCTAACGGGGTCAAAAATGACCACAACAGTAAATGACATGTTTTGGAAATGGTCATAATGTAGTAGTATGGAAGGTAGTGGTGATAGAGGTGTAATGCTAAGGTGGCAATGACTTCAAAATACCTCTGAGGTAGTAGGAATTATGGCAGAAGGACAATGATGTATAGGTGGTGGTTGTACTGGGGAGTTTGGAAGTGATGAAGCAGACAACACAACAACACGTGACAGCCATGTTACTTGTAATGGTGTGGTAATGGTGATGACATGATGGTAGTGATGGCTATGACACATAGGTGGTAATAGTGGCAATGGTTTTTGGACGTAGAAGCACTGCACCTAGACTTGTATGATCTGGAACAGATTGCAAAAAAAAGGGTGTGGGGGAAAGAATGGATTGAAAAATGAATAAGGAAAAAAATTTGTTAGTAAATATTGTAAAAATATAGTTACCTCCAGCTGCCTTTCAGTGATATTAGATATTTTGTGGGCAAGTTCTTCAAGAATCTCAAATTTTCTGTCCCCAGAAAAGTCTGAAATGAGTTTTATTTTCTGCTCCAATTTGTCCTGACGACTTGCAAAGAATTTTCTCAGAGAATTTATGAAGGCTTCAGAGCAAGTCTTGTCAGAATTCATACCATATCCTGCTAGCTGCTTTTCAACCATCTTGGAGATTTCTTGAGAGGAGAGGTATTTATGTCCCCTGGCAGGGCAAGTAGCCTGTGAAAGGACGTTAGAAGATGGCTAATGATGTGAAATTCATAAAATGATTAAGAGGGGAAGGGTTTTAACCTCTACTTTCATTAACAATCTACCAAAGTTCAGAGGATCTCCACTTTTTCCTTCCATTTCTGCAGGATCCATACCATCATCTCCATAAAGAAACTGAACTACACTCCCACTTGCGTTCCGTACAGTATTATCATAATGGACAGATAAGTCTTCCAACGCTTTCATTAGTCTACGAGACATATAGCCAGTATCAGCTGTCTTTACCTGCAGTAGTTAAGGGAACCTATTGACAATATATTTCAGATACCAATATGAATTTTCAGCTCTACTCATGGAAAATTAAACACCTAAAGCAAGCATTGCCTGCTAAACCAACAGTGATGATGCTTGGAGTTCAAATAAAAGTTTCTTGCATGAAAACCAGTGCAAAAACTCCAAGTGTGCATAAAGAGAAACTAGTGCAAGAACTCCTACTATTGCAGGTGGGATCCCATGCAAGCAAACGTTTGGGATTGGGATCCTGTGCTCTATAGGTGTGAGTGGTAATTGGATTTCTATAGGTATTTATTATAGCAAGTTTACGTAAAACATGGAAAGCACTTTAAGATTTCACTTCATTGCGCTGGTTTTTAAATCAATGTTAATTTCTTTTGTTAGAGACATATAAAGAAAATGAACTTCTGATAGAATCTAGGTTCTCTTAATGCACTTTCTAGTTTATTCTCAAAAAGACTAAACAAACAAAAAAGGAAAAGACGCAGAAATAGAATTATAACCATAGTTCAGAATCCAGTATGCTTCAACCAACAAATATAATGGACCTGCTATTGGAACTACAGACTTTATGGTTACAAGTTGGTCATACATCAATCTCGGTTTTATAGACGGATCAAAGTGTTGCAGTATTAATGTAGCTGTAATATGTTGCAGGAATGTAACAAACTTTTGATTAGACTTGCTATATAACTGGCAATGGAATTAACATTACATAGTGTACATATCAGCCGCAGTACTGACCTCTCAATTTATAAGGATAACTGAACAAGAGAAAGAAAATCAGTACCGCTGTATCAACAAGGCCTTCTCTCCCACCCATTGTATGGAAGAAAAACTCAGTAGCTGTCAACCCACTATAGAAAGAATTAGCAACAAAGCCCTTAGCCTGCAAAAATATTTTAAAAATTCCCCTTTAATGCCGTTCATGATAACTTATTCAACATTTCATTACGATATTGTGAGATGGAATAGGATAACCATTCTAATTGTTCTTACAAGTATATAAGATTAAATTTAAAAGTTAGAATGAATATATACAGACATACATACATCACAATTTTAAGCAGAGAGTCACAGATAACAAAGCCTGATCTATGCAATTAGCATGAAAGGTGATGATATCAATCACAGAGTATTATGCCCTCAGATGGTATGTTTATTAGAAGATGCACACTGCCTCATAAGACTTAAATTCTAAATCACAATTTTAAGAAATAAATAATTAAAGAGCAAAAGGAAGTCAAACTTACAGCAGGGACTTTTGATTTTCTGAGGAAGTGAGGAAGACTTCGATCTATAAATCCATTAGGAGCTCGACGGCCCCCAACCGACTGCTGACCCACACATGCAACCATTTGGCTAATATTGATAGGAGATCCTTTGGAACCACACTGTGACATGATCAATGGACTGTTTCTCCAAGGCAATCCTTTCATGCATTCCTATTAAAGCCAAACCAGAAGTTTTCATACAGTGCTTCCATGCACCAACAGAAGGAAAAATGGTGCAGCGGAAGTTTTGTTTCGAAACGAAACAAATAAACTTAGAAAACGATAGAAAACTCACAAAGTTTATTACTGAAACAATATTGAACAAGTTATCAAACATAAACAACATAAACCTATTTATAATAGTTCTAATCCTAACTCTTATAGAAATATGAATCCTAACTTAAAGTTTATATCTAAACATTGAAAGACTTAATATCCTAAACTAAAAAGACTTAATAATTCTAATCTAATGAGGAGTTGTAAACTTGTCCTACATCAAAAAAGGTCAAAAACATCTTGGTGAAACCAATTAAATTCGAAAACTCGAAGTGGGTGAAGTTAGCTTTTAAGATTCAATGACAACAATCTATCTTCAGTAATTTTTCAAAAAGAATTTCAAAGTTTTCAGTCTACATTTTCTAAAAGAAACCATATGTAGTCAAGGGGTTACAAGAAATTATCATATAGTACAGTGACTGTCCACACGGTTACAGAAGAAATGTTACATCATATTCTTACCTTCCCAGCTTCTTCTCTAATCCTATTCAATATGTCAGTTATCACAGCTTCTAGAGTTTGAGCAGAATCACAACCAGGTTTAAGTTGTAGCTTTCCCTCACTGAATTCCTTTATTTTTACATTACAAACTTCATAATTTTCTGAAACCAATTTATCTTTCTTGTCACTCAATTCCTTTTTGGGTCGGACATCATCAATCCCAATCGAGAAGCCATGATTCCCAATCCACCGAGCACTGCATTAAGGCAGATAAGGAGACATTAATCATGTGCAAATTGTAAAGTTAAATCAACATAACATGCTGCACAAGAATGGTAATATCATGTAATATGACCATAAATTGTAAAAATAAAGCTGAGATAACAAATAAATGAATATCACATTGTTTACACAGACAGTTCATGATTACCTATAGGTCATGCCTAACAGATTGCAGAATTACGAATGGCTAGCCAACTAAACCAGATGAAAGCATAAATTTCAGAAAGGTGCTTGCTAATCTACCAGCCAATCACATGAATTCTACAGAAAATGCTGAAATTGGAAGGAGAGTTAATTTTAAAATGGGGTAAATTAGAGAAAACCTAGCATGCTCCAACACATCAGAAGTCCACTTTCTGATGTCAATAATAGGGATAGAATTTCAAATGATAATTATATGAAATAACTAGAGTATGAAATCAGATGATTTGTGCATCCAGAAAGTCTTTTTAGTCCATTAAGTATCAAAAACAATCTTGATAAAATGATAGATCAAAATATGAACAATTAGAGCAAGTTTCACTGTCACACCAACACACCACATTTAGAAGACCATATGTTAGCACTTAAACAGTAGACCACAAATTCAACTGCAAACAGGAAAAAGCAGGTGTGTGCGCGCGAAATATAAAAACCATACAACACAGCTGCCAATGAAACAGAAAGCAAGGCTCACTTAACACCAACCAAAAAAAGTAATAAGAATTTTGACAATTTGAAAGTTACCTCAATTTAGCTAGCCGATTTATGCAGACTGAAGCAGCGTGTGGACTGTAATCTCTAAGAAGAACAGAATAAAGTCCATCTTTGTTGCCATTTCCTGAAGTCAATTTTCTAATTTAAGAACATATAATTTGGTTTGCCAAAGGTAAAGAAAATTTGGCAGGAAATATACAAATCAACCATCATAAAGAACCACAAGATACCAGGCCCGGTCATGAAACAGAAGGATCTTGAGACGGATTAAAAAGGCAAAACGAACAGGAATTTGATTGAGAATTTAAACAGATCGAAACTAGGAGGAGAAAAAAAAAGCTGGTCTACAACTTAGTTTAAAGCTTCACATGACTACCTCTGCAGCAGTGCTACTCTACACTAATCAAAATCAGAAAACCACAAAGCCTTAAATCTTCTTTTAAACAAATTACAGAGCAAAAAATAGGAAATTTAACACCATTAAAAGACTCAGTAGATGACATACTTAAAAGCAACAAGAGACTTCCACTTCATAACAACCCAAGCAGCATTTCCTTATTTTCTTTTATTTATTTATAGAGTTTCTCCAATTTGTGGGTGCAGTAGAAACTGTCTTTATAGAGGCATATATCAAGATCTATTCTGTATCATATAATCATCTAATCTTTGCTAACCCAATGAAGGACTAAAATGCATCAAAAAACCAACAAACTAAGTTTTCATAGAAAGAATCCAAAATGTAAAGGACTAGTACTTACCAATTTAAAAACAAAGAAGCAAACTCACCTAAAGTAGCCTTCCCAAGTTGCCCAGAAATCAGCTCACTATTCCGGACATAAACAAAACCATCATTAGGGCACATAGTTTCTACTCGAATTTCTTCGTCTCCTTCAGTTCTAATCAACTTGTTGGAGTAGGTTTTCTCCTTCACAGTTAAATTAAGATAGACTCTCATACTTGCACGCGGCCGCAGTAAAACACTAAATATTTGTTTCCCAGTCCAAAGCTCAATTGGCTGCATAACAAAATTGTTCAAATTAAAGATAGAAAATATACAACCAGCAGGACTACAAAAAGATATCAAGTAAGCCACTCTATTCCACTGTTTTACATTTAAGTGCATACAATATTCAGTCCACTTTCAACCATCCAATCTAGATATACTCCCCCAATTTAAAACGAAGAACCTATAATTTAAAATCTAAGTCAAAGGCCACATCCTTGTAAAGCGTGAATGGACATCTTGTAAGCATGATCCATGAGTTGTCTGCAAAACAAGCATAAATATTTGAGGAATGCACCATACTAATAAGAAATTACAAACAAAATTTATGTTAAGGCATTCCTCTATTTATGTTTGTAATGAACACTCATGTGTTAACTTCTTAACACAGTTAACCGCAAAAGTAATGAAGCGAACCTTTTAAACCTCAAGGGGTATGTTTCAATATAATTTCTCATTGCTAAGACTTAGGATTGTGGCGGTCACAAAGACAAAAATGTGCTTAATTTGCAAAGACAAAAAAGTAGCACAAAAATGTGCTACTTTTGTCCTTCACCCTTAATTTTATATGCAGAAATATCTCAATCTTTCTTTGTGTTCTTTGGCGCCAATCTCTAATAAACTGGAGATTACTATTGGATCCTAAAAAGTAGGTGGAGATTTCTTTTTCAGGAAAGTTCTGGGATGTTTTATGTCTAAGCTAGATTCCCACAAATAGATTTGAACCCATGATCTCTTGGTTGAAAACATGCTTTCAGCCTAGCAATACATATCCCTAGTTAGTAGTTTAACTGCCAATCCTTTAATCTAGCAGTTTTATTATGTTTAATTCTTCAGGTTATCTTATTAAAAAACAGATTTGCTCAAATGAGAAGCACAATAAATATGTTTGGTCATATTAGAGTCTACATTCAGTTATAAGGACTTCATATGGTCTTTGATATTTAGGTAACCTCTCATTAGTCAAAGATCCTACTTCTCATGATTTTAGGAATCATAAAGTTATATGAGCAAGAGTCTCCATGTGGTGGAACTGGATACTGGTTTACTTCTTTTCTTTTAAGTTTCTTATCAAAAATAAAAAATAAGCTAGAGTCATGCATATAAATAGGAAATACAAATATATGATGTTAAGAGTTGCTTGTTAAAAAAAGAACGACAGTTTGTTCACTAGTTTGTAACTATGTCATACAGCAGTAATATTGTTCACAAATTACTGGCAATAAAATTATTATTTGATTAAGCGATTAAAATTGTGTTAGCTTACATTGTTAGACGTTTTACTTTTATTTTAACAGTTTTTTGCATTTCTCATCGCATTATATAGAAATAACATTTTTTGGGGTATATAGTAATATAGTATACTTTCTTGCTCTTAAATTATAAGCCTTCAGGCCGTTATGTTGACTACAGGTTCTTTGCTGTGACTACTTACGTTAAAAAATAAAATAAAAAAAAGAAATGGATTAAATTAGTGCAATCAATTACAGCTCTTCTCTTCTATTCTACTCTAATTACTAAAAACCAGATCTCATTGCTCGTCTGTTAATCTCAGGAGATCACTTACTCAAAAACTCTAACAAACACTTCTTCAACTACAAACCTTGACTATCCAACATTCTCAAAATTTTTGACAGGTGAACTGTTCACTTTTACCAGAACAGCACCTACAAACTTACGTAGTTCAGCACAATGCAGTCCTCACGCTACTGCCAAGCCACAACAACCGTCATCCCCCTCTAAAATTCATCTTTTAGCTGAACCTGGAAACATACACAAGAATCTGCCACTTAAGATCTAAACCACTAACCAACAGCCAATAACGTTTCCAGCTTCTCTAGGATTCTAATGCACCTCTAGACAAAGACCCAAGCCAACCAAAATCAGCTCCTCAACCTCAAGAGGTAATTTTAATGGCAAACTTGTAGAACAGAACCTTATATTAGTTCTTACTATCACTCTCAAGAGGTAATTCTAATGGCAAACTCTTACTGCAGAACATAGTTAACTCACAGCATGAGTGTCAGTTACTCATGGTATCAATAAACAAGATGACTCTAGTTTGAAGATGAAATGGGTACTGGTATGGTAATTCATGGAATTAAAAATGACATTTATAGCATGTGAAATATTGGAATATATTGAATGAATATAAAATCGTACAGGGAAAAGAATTATATATACATGACCTCTAACTTTAACTTGCTCTCCAAGTTTAAGACTAACTTACTCTCCAAGCGTAAGACTAACATTAATTACAATAATACAAGATATATACACTTTCCTAATTAAACATAATTAAAATTAAATCACAATCACAAATTTCCAAGTAGCATTAAAACAAAAATCTCCCAACTCTATCAAGTTAAACTAGCTGACCTTCAGCATTGCAGGTGTAGGCAAATCAACGAGATCCATGCCATCGCCCATATAACAACACATAAGTGAAAAAGCTGAACGGTCATAGAATGTGTCCTTCCTTGTGATGAGAAAGGAGGTTGTTAAAAAATCTTGAGTGGAAGCAATCAAGATCTCTCCATTTTTGGGTGTGCACAAGTTATTTTGCACCTAAGGAAAACACAAAATCTTATAGAACAATATGCATTATAAACTCAAAAATAGAAAGAAGTTCAATAAGAAACAAGCTAAGGAAACACAACCAATTTCTATTTATTACAGAAAATGACAGTTCCAAACCCCCTCACATGCAAAACCAATGAGCTTGCGAAGTAGCTTGAGCCCAAACACAAACACATATAACAACAAATAAAAAATTCAATTATTCAAATACAATCACGTAAGGATACCGGAATCCAGAACTCTTAGAACCAGCCAAGTTTAGATACCATGATAACAGAGTATGAAAAGAATAAAGAGAAACTAGGATGAGAAGGAGACAATTTGATAAATTATTCAAGCATAGTACATGAATATACAAGGCCAGACAAAGAGTGAACAAGAAAATACAGTAAATGCCCAATGAATGCAAATCAATCTACAACTATTGACAGTCATAATTTACTAAAGTGATTTTAAAATAGCTGATACAGGCATTCATGTGTCAATAAAAGCTAAAGGCAGTCACCTGCATCAACGTAAGAGCCTCTGTTCGAGCCTCCTGAGTTTGAGGTACATGTATATTCATCTCATCACCATCAAAATCAGCATTATATGGGTTGCAAACAGATTCATTGAATCTCAATGTTCTCCATGGCATTATTCTTGCCTGCATGCATATAATTAAAAAATAACAATCAATAGAAAAGACTTAAAAAATCATGTAAATTAACTAATTTAGGTCAATCACCCTATGGCACATAATAGACATCCGATGCAAGCTTGGTTGTCTGTTGAAAAGAACAACATCCCCATCTTCCAAATGACGTTCAACTATATAGCCCACTTTCAATTCATTAGCAATGCGAATTTTATAGTTTCCATACAAGCTCCTGCAAAAAAAAAAAAAAAGGTCCCACTTCATTAACAGCAAATATTTTACTGATTCTTATACAATGATGAGTTATGAATCTTACTTCACTGTACCATCAGGATAAATGACCTGCCTTGCTCCAGGGTATTTACTTTGGCCATTACGGACACACTGCCTCAACTTTTCTATGTTGTGATGGAAAACACGTTCGGGATAAGTTAAAATTTGAGCCATCTGAATGGGAATTGCTACCTAAATCCAGTAAATCTATCAGATGACAAATGAACAAAAGACACATAGCAGTAGCCTGAGAGTAGCTCAAGTTGTGGGCAGTGGCTAATTCAGCAATTAAGGTCTTGACTTGTCATGCAAGACATCTTACTATCTTTTTCCACTTAAATCATGGTTTTGGGTGGGTCAGTTGATAGTTTATTATTGTAATAAAAACATAAAAAGAAAAATAATAATAGTAAATTTCCCTAACCTCAGTAATTTTTAAATTAGGATCAGGAGATATGACAGTTCTGCCGGTGTACTCAACACGCTTCCCACATAAACTATGACGAAAACGTCCCTGCTTCCCTTTGAGACGCTGCACAAAACCACTTAGAGGCTTGGAAGCTTGCATCATGGAAAAAGGAAGGCCACGAACATCGCTATTTATATACTGAGCAACCTCACATTGAAGATTGTCCCAACCAGCCTAACCAAAATTGGCATGTAAGCATAATATGTATAACAAAAGTTGAAAGTAACATGTGATTAATTGTTCTACTTTAATTATTTGTTCTATCAATCATTGCGGTTCGACACTCAAACTCTCCATATATTATATTACTCCACAACAACATACGCTTGTGTTAAGGATACCAATAAAAAGAAAACATATACAAAAGATTGATATATACAATTGATAAATCAAATGTCTGTTGTTAAAAAATAAATTGCACTTGAAGAGTGGGTTGGCAGTGACTCATGCTCAAGCAGAGTCTAAATCAACAATCAACCGCAGGTTACTAAGCCAATGAAAATATAACATTATATATCATCATGAAAATTTAATTGAATCAGAATCATCAACAACTCTTACCATGAGATGCATTATGTTGGACAAAGTAAATAATCAATTATTTTCTATCATACCAAACTTGTGAACGCAGAATTTGCTTCTAGTAACTCTTGATGAAGTCTAGCATTTGCTTGAATAATTCTTTTTATCCTCTCTGTAATGTCATTTTCATTGCTGCATCAAGGAAAGCTAGGTTTTTAAAAATTATGCAACAGCGGAACACTATAATGCCAAAGAAGAATAACATCCAATAAACAAAGATGAAGAACAAAGTTTAACGTGAAAAACAATATAACAGATTCCATAAAAACCTTCGTGAATCATCCATAATGACAGATGGTCGAATAGCTATTGGTGGCACAGCAATGTTCAGTATGATGAGTTTTTCTGGTCTGTCAGAGAGATAAAGCATCTCACAATCCTGTAATAATAGAATGCAACAGAGAATTCTTTAAATTAGTGAATAGTCATTGCAAGGTAGTAAGCAATAAAACATCAAGTGTGTTTAATGCCTCAATTATTCCTTTGAATTTTTGACAATTCATAAGTAAACAAAGATAACAAACATAGAAATTTACCTCATCAGTCATTCTTTTAAAAAGATAAAGCACTTTTATAGGGTTAAGAACATAATTAGCCGCATTAAGAGATGCCTTAGACTCTTTTTTGTGAGAAATTGCAGATTTACATTCTTCCAAACTCCCATCCAAAACTTTTGAACGATCATGAATAATACCCAGCAAACCCACAGCCTTCTTCACCATGCCTGAAAGCAAATACAAATCCAAATAAGCATTGCCAAACTGCAGTTATTTATACTCTAAACGTGATAAAAATCTCTTTCTTCTCTTATTTATTCTAAATAATCTTAAGCAAGACAACTTGAACCTAAAACCCCTCTGTCCTCAACATTTATTCACCATGGAATGCACGAACTTTAGCAAGCATACAAGCAAAATATTCATCAAGGCCCCTAAATTCCAAAAGTACCATTAAAAATGCCAAAACTAAGAGCAAAACCTTAGCACACACACATGGTATACAAGAGAAAATAAATAAGGCTTAAGAATAAAAATGCCTGATATCTAAAAACTACATATGCTAATTGACAAGTAACCTTTCTATTCAAGTGATAACAAAAGCATAATATTGCTACAAAAGTAACTTGTGCAAGAAAAAAAGGTTGAAAAGCCAAACCATTAATGTATCCACATCTTGGGCAAGGTTTGTTTGCCTTGTTATTACACATTTTGACAATACTTTTCATCAAGTCAGTCTTCTTGAGAGGTTCCATGTTGGGATTTCTCATCTTCTTGAGACACACACTTCTTGTTTTTTCATCAACAAGTATACGTGAGCAAGACTGTCAAGAAACCTTAGCCGGTTAGTCAATTTCAGTGATCCTCCAAAACAAGTAAATAAAATATTTTTGCAAAACAAAATAAAAGAGAAGCAAAACATTTCGATGAGTTTCCTCCGTTTCCATCGCCGGCGCCATCTCCTCCGACGAGATGGAGCGTCCTCTGTGAGAAGGCAGGGATGCCACCGGCGGCCGGACGCCATTGCTGGTGATCTTCTGAATTTCGTTTTTAATTTTCAATTTTAATTTGCTTATGTTTTCATAAAATTAATTTTATTTTTGTATTTATTGTCCAAACGCTCCCGTCTTTTCATTGTTTTGAGAGCACTTCCATATCATCACTGTTATCAAGGTAAGATAGACTTCACGGACATCAGTCTTCTTTTTCTCTAAAATACCAACTAAAGGGACTGGTGAAACAGTACAGTGGTATCCTCCCCGTAAGTCGTTGCACCTTCTCTTGCACCTTCTCGCTTAATCAGTGCTCTTTCTGAACGATTGATCCAAGGTCCGAGATGGAGAAACTCCACTTGATTTATAGGTAATTTTTTCATTTTGTATACATTATTTCTTTCATTGTTAGGAGTCTAATTTCAAACCATGACTCACAATTCTATGTGAAGAAGATCTAAAAATGATAATTGTACTTGTAATATAATTAAAAAAAAAAAAACACTCATCTAATAAGAGATTATAAGAAAATAAGCACAATATTATCATCATGGTTAAATGCTTTTTATTATCAAATTATCTTATATTGTAATTTTTAGGTGTAAATATTGGACCTAATACGAATCAGATTCTAAAAATTACATTATTTCTTTATATATTAAAAAAAAGAATCAATCTTGAAGTGTAGCCAAATGGGAATAGGAATGAACGAAAATAATTAAATATTAACATGAAATTAATAATTCTAAGTACCTTACAAATGGACTTCAAGATGTTCACGATTGTAGTCATATATCCGACGTTGTAAACGGGAAGGGTAAGATTGAAGTACCCATAGTGTCCTGGACATTCGTAAAACGTTCCATGGCATGTTGCACACTCACTTCGTTTATTCGGGGCACCCTGAAAGCAACAACAGTCCCACAGCCTTCAAAAAATTAAATTATTTAAATAAATATTAAAAAAAAAAAAAAAAGTCACGGCACGTCGCACTCGCAAATATATTACCATGTATCAGCATAGTTTCATCACATAGGGAGAAATTTGGTTTTTTCTTTTTGAAGACAAAACAATTTATTTAATTTTGTTTTAATAGAACTCGTGAATTTACTCTCACATGATGAGCTGGTGATCAGTTTTTTTTTATTTTTCTTTTTCTTTTAACCGACTGCAGTATTTATAATTCGAGGAACATGACCCTGAACTAACAGTCAATTAATAACTATAACTTTGATCAATATCAACTTTATTTTTTTTCAATACCACCTACTTTGACAACTCGAACCTAAATCTCTCCCAACCAATTTTATTGGACAATGATCAAATTAGCTTAACTTTTAAAATAGTATGAATATTTCTTTATGTTTTATTATTAATATCAGGAACTTGTAATATGTTTAAAATTATCACTAAATAAGATAGATTGAAAGGATGCATCTGAATTAAAGCAATCAAAATTAAAATAAAGTATAAACGTGTAACATCCAATTGGTTACAATTAGTACATTAAATTTTAAGAACAATCAACCAATTGTATCTGTGTAATACATTTAATCAATGATCAAACACTGAAAAAAATTCGAATGTTTTCCCATTAAGTAAGCAATTTCTATGAATGAATCAATATCACAAGTGACAATACAAGAAGATTACCAACAAAACATACCATGAGAGGATCCAACAAACCACCTCCGAAAGGTTTCTTATTGCTTTGATAGTATTTACCAAGGTTCACTTGTACTTCGGCTGCTTTCATAATCTCTGCGCCGGACATCATCGTGAACTTAATACTTTCACTGTTTAACACCATAAAAAACAACAATAGTAACAACAAACACATTTTTTTAGAACAAAAAAAAATGAACAATCAACACATTAATTAATTGAAAATAAAAAATATATATATATAAAAAAAAAAACCACACACACACAAAACAAATAAAATGAAATCAGTTGATCATATTATAACTCAAAGACAAAGAAAACTCTCACATTTTGCGTGGTCCAACATCCTCAATGTATGGTTCTTTCGTGAAATTCATCCTGCTGTTGATCAATTGGAGCTGCTAATGTAATTCAAAGTGAAGTGACTGTTTTTTGGGAAAAAAAAAAAAGAGTGAGGTTCGAGGCTTTAGCTAATGGGACAATGAATGTTGAAATAGGCAGCACTAATAATATAATATATATATAGTAATTAAGATGTTTATTTGACATAAGGGTTTTCTATCTTTATGGCAATAAAAGAAGATATTATTCAGAATTTCAAAATAGAAATTTGATTAATTGTGTTAATGGAAATCTTCTTTTTCTTTTTGGAAAAAAAATAATGAGAATCTGTTTTATTTTAAAGAAATTAATGAAAATATTTAAAGGTCATTCAAATAAGATATAAAAGTTGATTGATGATGATACTACCATAATGGAAATGTTTTTTTTTTTTAATATTTTTAAAATTGACACTAAATGCGTAAAAAGTCTAACTTGAGATCAATCATTATTAGTCTTATGAAGATCGAATATTTACAAACTTATAAACACAAAACTTATAAATACCCTTTTACAGGATTTAAACTCCTACTATTATGATGTAGGGAATACCTAAGTTAGGAGGAAACCAACACAGACAGGTTTAGTAATGTTATGATTATGCTTCTATGCTTGTGCACATGTATTTGCAAGATAATTCCTTTTTCACTTAGGAATATTATTCTATGTCGTATTATTTGTTTATTTTTTTAAAAGAAAATGTTGTATCCTACTTGTTAGGCTTTGGCATCCCTCCAAAAGATCATGTAGACATTAAAGTGGATTTCAGGCCCGTTTGGATTTTATTTGAGACTCTTTTCACCGCGCACCCAACTCATCATCCCAAAAGAGCCCAATCTAAAAACACGGGAAGCTGAATGGGTTTCGCTGACCCATCTTACCCTTTCATCAAAGAAGAGCAAACTAAAATTGCCAGCCTTAAAATAATAATAATAACAATAATAACAAACTAAAATTACCGCCATGTCCCTTCCATATTTTTCACTTGCGTCTTACCAGACATCACAGTAATATGGCCTTACCTGTCACAACATTCGTCACTTCCACGGCCTCCTTCCTTTCGCTGAAGCGGCGACTTTCTCCGATCCGAAGGAACTCACGGCTTCTGCGTGTGGATTTGGAGCATCACAACTAGAAGTCTTCCTCTAGATCGCAACCAAAGGAGGTGGTTGGAAGATGAATCTCAAAGATTATTGAGGAAAAATCTGGTAAGACTTGAGTAGAGTTCATGGATCCAAAGCCCAAAGGTCTTGAGAAATTGAAATATGAGAAGAAAAGAAGGCCAATAACACAAAAATAGTATAGAACCTCCACAAGATTTTCTAGGCGTGAATCAAGGTGGGCTTTTTAATTTTCTTTTTTTCGAAATTTTATTTATATGTAAGTGATAAGAGTTTGACTTTGAAGAAATATAGGATATGTAATTTCATGTGGAATAGGATTTCGATTTTTTTGGTTTAGATTTGTTTAGTTGGATTGAGATAAGAATTTATTGGAATTTCAATAATATCATAGTGTTGATTAACTTGTTTGAAAATGATAAACATTGGACTACTATCTTGCAAAATAAAGGACAAACTTATTAAGATATAGTGAACCAGATCAACGGAATAGGGATTTTCATCTTTGATATGTATTTCTATTTCTATTAACTATATGAAAAATGGGATGAGAAACCATGAATAGTATAAGAATTCAACACACCCTGAAAATTGTTTGAAAAGGAAAATTCTTTTTCCCCCTTGGTGTTTGTTTGAAAAGGAAAGGGTAGAGAAGTAATGTAGTTTGATTATAATTGATAATTGACTTTTTTGTCTTTAAAAGAAACGGTAATCACATGTATAGTTGGACAAGTGAGATGTATGGTTGAATCGGTACGCAGACTGGTTGAATCGGTATGGCCGGGTGTATGGTGTTGAGATGGGATTTTAAAAGGTTAGCTGAGTCTTGATCGTGAAGTTGAAACTCTTTCTTCTCATTTTTTCCCTTTTACATGTTTGTTTCTTCTTGGAGAAACTAGTTCTTATAGCAGCGGCGGGGGCAAAGGAGGCAGTCGCCGTGGTGGTGGCGGCGGCTTCCGTGATGAAAAGTCTCCAGCTGAAGTTGTGGGTCAGTGTCCATTCTTCCTTTCAACTTTTTTCTTGTTTCTGTATCTGTAAAAACAAGGAAAATCAAATCTCACTCATTGAAAAACTTTTTATCGTTTTATAAAATTGTGTCAAAACCCCAGATATCGGATTCAGATTCTGGTGTGAGTGAGTGAGTGAGCTTGAAAACATGGAGGGAAATGAGACAGTTGATAGCTTGAAAACCCGAGATATTGTTTTTGTTTGGTGGGTTTGTGTGTTTGTTTTTATGTTTGTTTGGAAGGAAAATGAGAGGGTTGATAGATTGTTATTTTTTTTTTTTGGAAACAAAACCAACTTCAAACATGTGTGCATTAAAAATTCATGTATGTGTTTTTGTTTTTGTGTTTTGATGTTTGTTTGCTGAGAAAGTGAAGAAAATTAGAAAGAAAATGATCTGGTTGATCTGGGTTTTCTGTTTTATTGGAAACAAAACCAAATTTAAACAGGTATATATATATATATATATATATGATGCGGAACATACACGTATACGTATGTATGTGCGTTTTGTTTTGCTTTCTCTCACTTTCTCAAGAGTCAAACATAAATGGTTTCTGAGGTTGAGTTAAAATTTGTTTATTTTTTTCGATCTCTTGATGATGTTGGGTTGTTTATAGGAGAAAAGTAGTAAGATTCCTATTACGTCTTTTTGGAAGTTTTTTTTTTAACCAATTACAATTTGTATGATATTTATATTGTCTATGAACAATATAAATATCTTTTTCTCATCCTACAACTGAACTGCCCATTGCCTGTACAATTTGGCTCTCTGGTACAAAATAACCATGAATGTTATAATCGATTAGATTATGAAGGAAACATTTGGCGAATTAGAACTTGTTTATCTGGTAAATTCAGCAAAAGAAGTTTGGAATTAGAACTGTTCTTCATCAATAAAGAACACTGCATTGTTCTTCATCAATGAATAACAACAATGGTCTTCATTGACTTAAAAAAAAAAAATGTTCTTCGTTGATCAAGTGCACCAAAGCCAGCCAATTCACCCAAACATTTCCACATAATCAATCACCGTAAAACCTTATCAAAATTCCCCAAGTATCATGTCAATCACCAAATATAATTTAAAAAAAAAAAGAAGAACAAATGCTTATTTCATTAAAAAAAAAAAAAAATGAGAGAGAAAAGAAAATGTAATGAAAAACCTACAAATCTAACACATATTTCCTCCTAGAAACACCTGAAAACCCCATATATGATATCTGTAAAACCCCACACACGCACTCAACCACTACCACCAGTAAAGCCAAAAGACCCATAATTTCAAACACACTAAACAACCACCCAACACCATCACCGACAACCGAAATCCTCTTACAAAACCGATACATGTTACTCGCAAAACCCAAAACACCAACCCAACCACAGCCACCAGGAAACCCCAAAGAACCACCACTACAATGGCATCGACATGGTTGAGGAGTGGGAATAATGGAGAAGAGAGATCAACTGGAAATAGTCAAGCTTAGCTTGTGACGTTCAACTTGGTCAAACTGTTAGGGGATGTGAGATAATTGTGAAAAATTGCAAGTATTGTGACAAAGTGAAAATTTATAGTCCGGAAATAAAAATCTGAAAAACTCGAAAAAAAACAATTCAGATTAATTGAATCCGACTTGATTGCCATCAATACATAAGTTACAATTAGTCATTTTTTAATAATAAAAAACAATTTCAAATAACTTTGTACCAAAGACAAATTTAATATTGGAAATTTGATTTGTTATGAATTTATCCCATGAAAAAAATAATAATTACATTTTAATTAAGGGATAATCCTTGTTCCCATGTAGTTTGGTGTAATAACCAAAAAAACCCCAATGTTTTGAGAAACTACTAAAAACACTTTTATTAATTGATGAAACAGATAAAATAACTCTTATAGCATGTGAAAATGACCAAAAAAACCTCTACCGTCAAAATTGATGTTTAAAAATAAGGTTTAACAATTAGTATGGAAGGATAAAACCGTTAAAGCAAGATAAAATATATAATAATATTAATTAATTAATTAATTAATTAAATTATAATATATTTTTTTGTAAAAAAATAAAGTTATTTCTATTGTCTATCACAATGATGGATACTGAATATGAAAACAAAAAATAAAATAAAATAAAAAATTATTAAATAACATTAACAAAAGAAAACATTAAAACATATTTTTTATATAAAAATAATATCATCTCTACCATCCACCGTTGTGATGGACAATGGAGATTAAAAAAAAAATGAAAAAAATTGATAAATAACATTAAAATAAAAAAAAATTCAAATATATTTTTTAAAAACAAATAATGTCATTTTCACCGTCTATTACAAAAATGAACAATGAAGATGAGAAAAAACTATTAAAATGAAAAACAAAACAAAAAAAAAACAAAACAAAATCTTAGATAGAACTACACCAATTGAACACCCACCACCCACCAATTCAACACCTAAGTGTCTATCTTCTTATTCTTCTTTGTCCATTTTAGGCAGCAATGGTGTCAATCTTCTTCTTCTAACACCCAACCATTGCCCAAGTCGACGATGGACACCTTCATCACCTAAGTTGGCAATGGAAATCTAGTCTTCATCACCAAGGAGACTACTTATGGTTTCCATCACATGAAAGCTAGTTATAGTCTCCACACGATGGAGACTATTAGGTCTCATTCATCGGAATCCCCTGGTCTTCAATAAATGAGACCTATTGTTCCCCATTTTTTTCAGTTTCTTTTTTATTTGTTTTTCATTTTTTTTTCAAAAGGTTGATGAAGATGATCTTCTGTTGACGTTGTTGATAGTCGATCGGTTGATGATAGGTTGATGTTGACGATGATGCTAATGAATGGGTTGATGATGGTAAGCTAATATAATGGATTGAGTATGATGAATTTGGGCTCTTCTACACTAAAGAATGAAGAAGAAGAAGAATATATGTTCTTTAATATATATATTTTTTCCAATATTTTTAAAATGCAATATGGTATTCAAATCCTGTTTGTTGTTGTTATTGATTTGGTGTTTATTGATGAAAAATGAAAAAAAAAAGAATATTGTTCTTCGATATTCTTCATTGAAGAATAATAAGATATAGTATGCTGGAGATCCAATATAGATTGAATCTCAATTTTTTATTTTTTTTATTTTACTTCTTAAAAAATTTTAATTAATTTCTTTTTTTATTTTGATTTTTAATTGAGGGACAATTTGTATTTTATATATTGTTATTGACAAAATCTACTTTTCACTAATAAAGTTAACATAATGATTACAATAGGATTGCAACAAATTATAGAGAGTAATTAGTGATTATGTCAAATAACAGGAGAAAAACTGATATTATCCCTTTAATTAGCGGGAGACCGTCATCATGCTAATATGATAACATTAAACCTTCAAGATGCAACAACAATTATGCAATCATTTAGCGAGAGACGGACAGTCTCAAGCAGAAATCAAGTGGGCAATTCGAGGCTGCCCCAACTCCAGAGAGAAAAGAAAAGAACAAAGAAGTTTTCGCAAGTGAATGTTGATTCTCTCACATTCCATCCGCACATTATTTACAACCGAATCGTGCCAAAACTCTCAAAATGTCTTGCCAAGTGTACACTTCTTAACAGACAAACTCATCCCAGTTGCACTCTACTAAAGCGAACTAAAATTTTCCTAGGAAGAGTTGACTCCTCGACAAAGCCTCTGATGTGTCTCCTTCTAATTGGTGCATGTTGTAATCTTCTTGCCGAACTGGAGTTGCTTTCATTCTTGCGGATCTTCTCTGTCCAATAGGAGCATTATCCGTAACAGAAACCATCATTAAGCGAATGTGAAACACACTTTTTATCGCCCTTTTTAATTCCATCGAAAACAACTTAACCCAGTTTACCAGTTGAATAAGAAAAACAGTCTGTTGGTTTATACAGAGACAAAGCATAAACTCATAACAAGGAATGATGAGAATGTATAACTGAAATGTTAACTTCTTCATTCAAAACAAGTTCCTTAAATACAAAAGGATAATTAACAGAGAACTAAAATTACTGTTAATTACAAGGCATGATCTTCCTATTTACAAGTCATAAACAAAAACCACTAACACAACTAACTTCCTAAAATTTGGTCAGGCATGACATATTCAGTTTATGCACATCTCATCACACATCAGCAGCCCATGTCTGCATAATGCAGCTGCAGAGACATTCTTGCAACACAGTCGATTCACAGTTTGCAATAAAGTAATTGAGCGTCATTTTTTCATCTCACATATTTTTCAGATATGATAGCACAACCTTAACAAATAACTTGTATGCTTCAAACAAGTCTTCCCTTTTAATTCCAATTAGTCATACATCGATAGAGTTGAAAAGCACTAGAAAGTGACACCTAACAGCTAAAGACCATTTTTGGCCGCCATATCACAAGAGGATGTGTCTATCAGAGCATCAGACCCAAATTAGATTCGTAGCTGAGCCACCGCACGGACTCATGATCGAGTAAAAACAATCCTTGACAGATATTAATGTTTAATATTTGATTCATTTGTAAATTAATATTACCAGTTTATATTTATATATAATATTAATGGTGAGGTCCTTAAACTTTTGGAAAGGAGGTTTTAGTTTCCATCCCTTTAACATAGGTACATTTACACCTTTAACTGTATTATGCATCTTGATATATTTTGATCTTAGTAAAAATTTTGTGAAAAAATATTCGAAGTAGTCTTATGTTAAGGCATATTATTGGTTTTGTCCACTTCCAATAATTTTCTAATTTTCGTCAATGAAAAATTAAAAAAAAGGGTCCCTCTACCTTTGGTTGGCATCTCCATCACCAGATTTCTACTTGTTTTATCCACTTTCCTGTTCGTCTTATCCAATGAACAAACCTTTCATACCCACATCAACATATTGTGATTATAAATTCAAGATCTTATTTATTTTCTTTTTATAAAAGTTATAGTTATTTATTAATTTCCTTAATTAATTATTACATAAAATTCAAATTGAAAAATTATTGTAAATAAAAAATTTTAATTTCGAATAACTGGTTTTATATAGAATTGTCTTTTTTTCACTTCATGTACATACATACATACACATATATATTTATATATTAAGAATTAAATAGAAAATAATTCCCTCTTTGATTATTTCATGGGCTGCCAGTGGCCGAAGAAACAATGCCTTAAATGCCCAATTATGTGACGTGTTTAGAAATCCATTAAGGCACAGCTATTTGGGTTGGACTGATTAGTATTGCGTGGGTTGAACGGATAAAGTTAGGAGTCCTGATATCGACACCCCTTAAAAATAGTCTCTAACCCCTTTCGTAGACATTCCCTACTAAAATATTTGAATAACTAATGTGTCATAAGCAATGTTCCAAAACTCGCTACTCGCTACTCGACCGACGAGGTAGCGAGCAGCGAGTACTCGAAAACTTGGCGAGTACTCGGTGAGGGGTAAAATTGGTAAAAACTATAATAAAGTATAAAAAACTATAAATATCATAAAGAAATGGACTAATTGAAAATAATAAAAATGATTATATTGTAAAAGATAATGATTTTTTTGAAATAATGAGAAATAATTAAGGGTAATTTTGTCCAAAGATAAAAAAGTTTAGAGACATTTTCGGATAACTATTTAAAAAATCTACCCTTTCAACAAAAATCGTCATTTTTAGATTTTCCAACACCAAACCAAAAGGTTCAAAGCCTATTTTTTTCCACATCTTCTTCACTTCTCACTGTCTCTACTCTTTGTCTTTGATTTCTTTCTTCTTCTTCTGGTCTTCCTTCGTGTGTATGGGTGTTACTTGTTAGATGATAAATAGAGACGATGATAATAGAAGATTTAAAGACGATGAACAACAACGAGAGAGAAGAAGATGGTGATGAATCTGGTGATTGAGCAGAGAGAGTAGAGAAAAATGGCAATGAATCCAGTGAACAGTGAGCTAGTGACTGAACAGATCTATCACTGGTTGAGCTCTCCCTTCTCCGTCACGGCTGTGATCAATGACAATAAGTGAGTTTTTTGGTGGGTTTCTAGGATGTGTGTGACTTAGTGTGAGTTTTTATTGGTGGGTTTTGTGGATTGATAAGTCTGATGACTGATGACAAGAGATGAAAATGAAAAAAAAAAAAAAAAATTACTGACAGTAACACGGCGAAGGGAATGGACTAACGGACGGAGACGGCGACTGCGACGGAGGACAACGAGAAGACAGCGGTAGCAAAAGTCAACTGACGATAGCAGAACCAGACTGAGCAGGATCGACAGAAATAGCACGGTGACAGGTAGAAGCAGAACAGAACGCAGCTGAGTCGACCCGAATCGAGCTCGAGTTGGGCTGATTTTGAATAGTAACCAAGTTGAAACCTCCGATCTGGGGGTTCTCGGTTCAGAAACTGACCAAACGGCGAGTTTTCAACGAAAACTCGGCCAACTCGGTCGAGTTTTTAAACACTGGTTGTAAGTACACTCAATATATTACCAACTATGCCCTTTCTTCTTTACCCTTTTTTGCAAACTATATCCTTTCTTTTAATTTTAAAAAATACAATATATAAATATATCATAAAACTTGACGAACATAAAAATCAGGCGAGCAATAGCTTCTTCTTTACTTTTGATAGAGGGAGATGGTGTTAGAAATCCACCCACACAGGAGACCATTTTTTAAGGTGGGGAAAACTTGTGCTATTTAACGTCAAATCTCACTTCCAAACTAAGATCCCTTCAAAAGAGATTCCTTCGCCTTTCTTCTTGAAGCAGTCTCTATGAGCTGCGAGATTTGACGTTGTGGGATTGCTTTTTAAAAAGAATCTGTTGTCTTTCTCTAGTAATGTAGTTTCCTATAGAGCAGAATTTGTTATCTTTCTCCAGTGGTGTAACCCCGTTAAAAAGTGAGAAAGAGCATTCTTTAATACAAGAAGTGACCTTTTTTGGTTCAAGTCTTGAATATATAAGTAGGATGAAGATCACAACTAAAAAGAGTTCCACTCACTGAAGATAGCAACCAAGCAGCATGATAAAAAGACGTAGGAGTAATAGAGCTAACAATTTAATTTAAGGATAACTTTGGAATTTTAAAAATATAAAAATTAAGGGTGCACATACAATCTTAGAGGAGAGCAAATATTGCCACTCTAAAGTTAGAGGATTGAATTGAATTATCCAGTTATAGATTTTTTCCACGAACATTATTGTTCGATTCATTTGTCCGACTCTATTAAACGTAGGTCTCTGCACTCTGCAGTAAAACATTTTTCTTATGGTTTAAAAAAAACATTTTTTTCTAATATATTTTTTAATTTTGTTATGATTATTAAATTGATTAATAGTCGTAGAATCTCTCACATTATCAATTAATACAAAGGCGATGGGCATCCAATTAGTATATTTTACAAATTTATATGGATAGTTGTTTTTCATTTACTGTAGAAATTATTATCTTTTAATTATTTGAGTAAATATAATAATTATTTGGTGGTCAGCATAACTCTGATTGCTACGGGGTTCAAACGTCAAGATGAAAGTGAAGGAAGGGTATGTATTCTTGCCCCATCTCCAAGTTGAAACACTATTTGTTTTGTATTTTTTTGATATGGGAAAGTGCAGGGAACTCGGATATCGCATGGTAATGTGTCCCCACGAACCAACAGTCGTTCCTCTTACGTTGAAGGTGGTTCAATGAAGATCCCTTAGTTCTTAAAGAAGAGTTCTTTTCACCCCAAAGCCTGAGATTCTTGTTTGAATGTGTATAGGAATTATATTGCATCAGACTTTATCTATGTTAATATTATGTGATTTCATGTCTGATTGACAGTTTGTTGCTAGCTTCTGTCTCACAGTTGTTGAAGAAATGCTTTTACTTTTGCTTGGTTTTATTTGAAGATTTAAATTATTTTAGACATTAAAAGGACAAGACCTCACAGTGAAGCTCTCAGCATCCATGAATCACGATGCTCTTATAGAATTTGAGATTTGGGAGTGTGTTTGAAAATGTTTTGTTTAATTTTTTTTTATTTTAAAAAAATGATTTGTTTGAAAATTGTTCTGTTACTAGCACAATTTTTTGTTTTGAGTATCATTTTTTTTTGTTACAATGATGTAAACCAAACCAAAAACAATAATCACACTATTCAAGTAATTAGAGCTATATTCTCATAACAAAGAGAGTAAATATTTGAACGGATTGAATTTTTATCAAACACATTTTGCATGCTTGTGTCCATAATTTTTCTTCATAATGAAAGCGTTATTATTTCTCTATTATCAATGATACTTAGTTTGTAAGTGGAAAGAGTTATTTTCTCTTAATTATGGGAATAGAGTTCATAAATCACAAAAATGGTAATTAATTTGGATTTGTTGCAAGAAACAAGCATCTAATCAATTTAGTATCAAACGATGAGCTTAAAAAAAAAATCATAAAATTTGAATAAAAAAATGAAAAAGGAAAATTATAATTGCCGTGTATAAAATTTACAAATTACAATCCTAATCACCTAGGATTGTATGTCCAAGTTCCAACTAGTAGATATGGCAGTGGTGTCCAGTATTTATATTTTTTCGTGCAAATTAATCACTCAATTCAATTTTTCCTCAAGTGGAGTTAATTTTATCGTTTATTACAATTTGATTACCGATTGTTAATAGAAAACCGTTAATTTTAACGGTTGACTTAGTTAAAGAACGAAAAAATTATAATGCCCTTGAAATATAAATAAAATAAATTTAAAATAATTTTTAAAAACTTTCTTTTGAAAATAATAATTTTTTAAAAACTTAGAAGAAAAAAATGTTGATATAGAAAAAACAAAAAATTGCTTTTTACTCTTCTTTCTGCTTCTTCCCCGCGACCTCCACTTCTTCCTCCATAAACCCCTAAAACCCGTGACTGCCTGGAACACTCTTTCCCTCCATAAACCCCTAAAACCCTCAAGTGACGTATCTACACAGAGACCCCTAATTTTCAGTTTCTCAACATTTCTCTTATCATATCTTCCCATAAATCAACTTATTTGTATTCATTTCTCGAATTTTGGATTAAATGATCAGAAATGCAGCAGCAGCAAACGCAAAACCTAGTGTTCACCAAACAGCCGTACATCGAGGATGTCGGACATCGCAAAATGTCTCTGACTGACCTCAAATACCAGAAACTGTTCATTTCCTTTTGCTTTTGTGTTTGTTGTTGATGATAGTGTTTTTGTTGTTGAAACAGAAAAAGCATTCAATTCTCGATGATGTCTGGCGCCGAGATCATGAAAGGAGCCGAAGTGCAAGTGCACCTAGGCCGATACTACCAGACCAATAAGGTTCCTTTCGATGGCGGCTTGTTGGATCCTCGCATGGTATCTCTTTTACTTGTGTTGTCGAGTGCTGTGTTATTGATTGATTGATTGCTTAAAAATTGGATCATGAAATTTTTGTCATAGAAAGACATTTAGTTCAATGTCTATGCTGTTATGATGTTGTTGTTTTAATTTTGTTTTTATTTTGGAAGCTAAAGAAGGTGTGTTCTTATAGAGGCTGTCCCTTTGTTGGTTTTAGGGTCCTGCAAATAAAAATTGTGCATGTGCAACATGTCATGGAGGTTTCGGCGAATGTCCAGGGCACTATGGCTACTTTAATCTTGCACTCCCTGTTTATAATGTTGGATATATGAGCACAATCTTGGACATCTTGAAGTGCATTTGTAAGGTAGTTGAATTGTCAAATTATTATGTCGGTTCTTATATTTATTTTCTCAATTCCTCCAATTCGCATGTTGCTGTATGTTTGGTAGAGGTATATGTAATTCTTCGTTTTGTCTCCAAGTTTGGTATAAAGGTGTTTCTGATTTTCTAAAATGTTATTTAGTGGGGCAGGGTGATAGGAATTGTATGGATTTAGTCAGGCTTGGTTGAGTTGGGTTAAGGCTAGGTGTGTAGAACAGATTGTAATCTCAGACATACACTGCATATTTATGGATCACAATCAATGACCTGACATCATTTTGCAATAAATGCATGAACCTTTACGTATTTTTAGTCCTCGATGAGGAGGAGGAGTAATCATAAATTAATTTTTTTCATTTTAAATATTGTGGTGGATCATGGAAATGAAGTTTTTGTTTGAGTTTTGTAGTCATATTTGATAAAGATGGTGAAAAGGATTTTTTTTTTTTTTTGATGGCTCTGCCTTTGTGGGGTGTCGAAGTGTAGGTTTTCATGTACATTTGAAACAGAAATCATTATATATGTATCTTTTAATTGTACTGGTTAAATTTATTAACTGCCTATGGTTTCTTGACAGTCTTGCTCACGTATACTTCTGGATGAGAAAACCAGTAAAGCGTTTTTAAAGAAGATGAGGAATCCCAATATGGATACTTTGCGGAGGAGTGAATTGATGAAAAGTACTGTAAAGAAGTGTAATACAATGGCAAATAAACCATGCTCAAGATGTGGATATATAAATGGTTTGGCTTCTACCTTTTCTTGTGACATGATACTTTGTATTGATATGATGCTTTTGTTATCACCTGGACAGAAAGGAAGCCTTTTGTTTGGCATGCAAATTACTATATATGCATTGTTAAAGGATTATAAATTCAGTGCTTCATCAACTGGCATATGAATTGAATTTGTGGTACTTCTTTTCTTTTTTTTTTGATAGGAAACAAAGACTTTATTAAAATAGATAGAGGAGTTACAACTATGAACAAGTAGTCCACCAACAACACAAACTAAAACAAAAACAAAAAATGAGAATGGAACAAATAATCAACAGATAGTGGCCCTCCAATCAAGCATAATAATAAATAAAGGAAGATCTTGAAAATATTCACTAGAAGGGGCCCAAAGAGAAGTCAAATAATACGCTTTATCTCCTAAAAAATTCTCCTCCTCTTCAGCTTCATCAAAGATTGTTTTTTTTTTTTTCCCCATGTAACCCATAAAACGGCGAAGCCCCACAATACCAGAGAGTACTAGCCTTCTTTCCTCCTTTGAGATCTTTGAATTCTTCCAATAAGAAAGAATGTAAAGAATTAGGAGCTGCCAATTTCTAACCAACTAAAAAAAACAATTTGTTCCATAAATTTCCAACCACCAGACAATGAAGAAAGAGATGATCCAAGCTCTCTCCACAACTCTTATACATGACATGCCGATAGGGAGAAAGATAAATGCTAGAGAATCTTTTTTTGAGAACATCACAAGTACTTAATTTCTCATGAGAAAAAAGCCAAACTAAGAACTTCATCTTATTCGCAATTTTTGACTTCCCAATAAGATTAGCAAAATCAAATATTGGAAGAGAATCATCTTGAACTAACTTATTAAAAAAGGATTTGCATGAAAAAACACCATTGGAACTCAACCTCCAAAGTTGATTCATTCTGAAACAAAGTTGATGTTTTTAGATATTAGACATTTTCTTGTCATTTATCCTTATCGGTTCTTTCTTGTGCACCCCTTCTGTGCTAAGCATTTACGATGCTTTCTTACTTAAATAAGAAAAGGCTTTCTATTGAGAAGGTTAGGTATGGTTTTGTTCATTTTTTGACTCATACTGAAGCAGAGTAAGTCCAGGTATAGAATTTGAGGGCCCTAATGAATAGTAAGCAGATGCTTCCTAAATTTATTGCGTTCCAAGATGAATGGATATATGGGATGGTTTCTCATTTATACAATTTATGTTCCTAATAGAAGGAAGGAAAATGTCAAGAGTCTATGGCCATGTGTTCTTCTTCCTTCTAGTGGGGTGGGCTAATAGTGGGTTTTAAGTTCAAATCTTTCTTAACGTATTTAAAATAAATAAGAGAAGAAAGGAACTTTTCTGTCTTTCAGAGGATAAATAACTGCCATTTGGTAATGCATTTCTGGATATGTATTTTATTTCAGGTATGGTGAAGAAGGCTGTGGCTGTGCTGGGCATTATCCATGATCGTTCAAAAGTTACTGATGGAAGTTTGGAAGAATTTAAATCTGCAATTTATCACACAAAAGAGTCAAAGGCGTCCTTTAATGTGGCTACTTATATTCTTAACCCTATTAATGTGCTTTATCTCTTTAAAAGGATGACTGATGAGGTAAATTTCTATGTTTATTAATCTTTGTTTTCTTTGGAATTGTCCAAAATTCAAAGGAATAAAGAGGCATTAAACACACATGATGTTTGAGTACCTATGATCTTGCAATAATCACTTACTAATTTAAAGAATTCTTTGTTTCATTCCATAACAGGATTGTGAAATGCTTTATCTTTCTGACAGACCAGAAAAACTCATTATAACAAACATTGCTGTGCCACCAATAGCTATTCGACCATCTGTCATTATGGACGGTTCACGGAGGTTTTTATGGCATCTTTAAAATTGTGTTTCATGTTAAACTTTATTCTTCTTTGTTTATTGGATGTTATTTATCTTTGGCATTTTAATGTTCTGCTGGTGCTACAATTATAAACGATTTTTAAAAACCGATCCTTTCTTGATGCAGCAATGAAAATGACATTACAGAGAGGATGAAAAAAATTATACAAGCAAATGCTAGCCTTCGTCAGGAGTTACTAGAAGCAAATGCTGCCTTCAAAAGTTTGGTATGATTGAAAATAAAGTTTATTTACTTTTTCCAACACAATGCCGCTTTTTGTTAAGGCTTGATGACATTTATTCAATTAAATTTTCAGGATGATATATTTATCGCGTTAGTATGCATTAATACAGATGTGCTTAATTCCTGATTTAGACTACTCTAGCACGAGTCATGTCCAACCCACTCTTCTGGCCGAACTAATTTTTGAATGACAGACATTGGATTCCTCAATTGTTTTTATATCTATTTTTTTCCTTCTTATTTGTACCTTTATATTTCATTTAAAGAATTGTATTTCTTTCATTGTTTCCTCATTTCTTCTTCGACAAGTTAGGACCTGCCCTGCCTTGCTCAACTCTCAATCTGTAGCTCCATTGTAGCTATCTGCATCTATTGTCTGACCAAAAATTAATGTTTTTGCCCTAGAGGCGTCTAGAACCAGGAAGCCCTTTAGCAATCTTGGCTACATTTGACTCTAGTAGACTAGTAATGCCATTTCCATTTTATTTCAATTTTAATCTGTTCTTTTGCTATCCATTTTTGCTTGTATTATAAGCAATAGTAGATGTTTTTGAAGGAATTTTATTAGGAAGTAGCATAAACAATTAATATGGATGAACTTGGACCTACATAAATGAATTCTGAAGTCATTGCCAGTAGGTGGAGAATTGATTATGCACACCTGAAAAAAGAATGGAAGTAGCAGGTTTTTCTCTTATTTATATTTCTATAATATGTTTTGTTTGTCATTGAATACTGCCTAAGCAGTAAAGCTCTGAGACGAATCTGAGTTTGCTGCAACATGAGTTCTGTCTGGGATGCTTACTCCATTGGGTCTTACTTATGTAGAATGTGGTCTTTATGTGCTTATGCTTTATGCCAGCCTGGCTTCCATGTTTTTGGTGGAAGAAAGACTGCCATGGTTGTGTTGCGTTGTTCTAACTATCTCCACAAATATAAAATGCTCTCACACAATAGTGTATGATGACTAATAAGATCGTCTTGTGAATCAAAGCAACTTTAAGGAATGAGTGTGAGTTTTTTGCTTAAGCTAACCTGCTGATGTTCTTATGATATTCATAGAGCTATCCTCATCTATAGTATCCCGTAGTATGTACAAACTCTATCCTTATGTGAACTAAGTTATCATTCATGCTAGTTATGCACTAATGTATTGACATGCACGAGTATACACACTTTTAGTAGTCTGTAGGACAAGAGATAATGAAAGGAAGGATGATATAGTAAGAATTAGAAAAGAGAGAGAAGTAAATTTGAGATAAGAAAAAATAAATATTAGAGAGAGCTTAGTGAAAACAAATGTATATTATTTCAATAATCAATCAAGTCTGCTTAAGCAAAAGAGCATGACTATTATTTATAGTGACCAAAACTTAATTATACAAAATAAATCAAATTCATTACAATATACAGAGAAGAAGTATTATAAGAATAATCGAATTCCTAAAACTGAAGTAGCAACCTGCAAAAGTCCTCGGCTAAAAACACCTCAAGACTAAATTTGCCTAATGTTCTTTATCAGCCTTATCTTTACTTGACAGAGATAAGACCTCAAGTTGGATAGAATATGAATGGGTCCAAAAAGGAGCTGTAGAGATAAAGATGGGAGCTTTCTTACAAGATTTCATATCTGGAAATTCGAATACTGAGGTTCATACTATGATTTATTAGAGCACAACTCTAGCTAAGAATCATCAGAGCTTAATCTCTGTTTGCTTGCTTGATTATGTCAATCTATATGTACCTTTTCTACCCTCTAATATGTAATCTTGTGCTTCTAAGGGACAAATTGTTTTTTTTTTTTATAGTAAACGAAACTTTATTAAGTAGAAGAAAGAAGAACCATATATACAAGAGTGAACCAGAAGTCCACTATCAAGCACCAGAAACAAAAACTAAGAAAGACTGAAAAAAACCCACAACAAACAACTAACAAGTAACAGCCTTCCAATCTAATAAAATAAAAAATAACGAAGAGTCTTTAAAATCTACACACGTAGATGCCCAAAGCGAAGCCAGAAAAAACACTTTGTCCCATAAAAAATTCCCATCCTCTTCAACTTCATTAAAAATTCTTCTGATAGTGTATCCTATTTTAACATCTAAATTTGTCGTATGTTATGCAGTTCACCAACTTTGTTTTCATCTATTTTTCTTTTTCATTGTATTGGATTTCTCTGCTTAAGAATTACATGGCTGTATGTCTCATTGAAAATCTGTTTCTGTTCTGTTTGCGATTTTTCTTTTTCTTTTTTTAATAAAATTTATAGGCATGGTTTGTTGTTATTAATGTGAGTTAATCCAAAGTCCAATGCTAGTAAATGTTATATATTAGGTCATTTGTTTTGATTTTAATCATTTTCTTGATTATATTTGTTTGACTAACTTGAACGAATTATTCATGTGTTAGTATGTTACTTTCAGCATCATATCATTATATTATGCTTATATGCCAATTTTGGTTAGGTTGGTTGGGACACACTTCAATTTGAGGTTGCTCAGTATATAAATAGTGATGTTCGCGGCATTCCATTTGCCATGCAAGCTTCCAAGCCCCTAAGTGGATTTGTTCAGCGCCTCAAAGGGAAGCAGGGACGTTTTCGTGGTAATTTGTCAGGGAAGCGTGTTGAGTATACTGGCAGGACTGTGATATCTCCTGATCCTAATCTGAAAATCACTGAGGTTGGAGAATTTACTTTGCTTTATTTTTTTTTAATTGTTTTTATTACAATAATAAAATATAAACTGAACCACCCAAAATCATGATGTAAATGGAATTGGATAATAAGATGTCTTGGATGACAAGTCAAGACCTCATGGCTGAATCAGCCACTGCCCACAACTTGAATTTCTGTTGGGATGCTGCTATGTGTCTTCTGTTCATTTGTCATCTTATAGATTTACTGGATTAGGTAGGAATTCCCATCCGGATGGCTCGAATTTTAACTTATCCCGAACGTGTTTCCAATCACAATATTGAGAAGTTGAGGAATTGTGTCCGTAATGGCCCTGATAAATACCCCGGAGCAAGGATGATCAGATATCCTGATGGTACAGCAAGGCAAGATTCACAACTCATTATTGTGTAAGAATTGGTATAATATTTGATTTGTTAATGAAGTGTTGTTGCGTGTGTGCAGGGTCTTGTATGGCAAGTTTAGAATTCGCCTTGCCGATGAATTGAAATTTGGCTGTATAGTTGACCGTCATTTGGAAGATGGGGATGCTGTTCTTTTCAATAGACAACCAAGTTTGCATCGGATGTCTATTATGTGCCATAGGGTAATTGACATAAATTAATTTTTTAACATGATTTTTTTTTTTTTTTTAAGTCTATTCTATTGATTGTTCCTTTTTATTTATATGCATGCAGGCAAGAATAATGCCTTGGAGAACATTGAGATTCAATGAATCTGTTTGCAACCCCTATAATGCTGATTTTGACGGTGATGAGATGAATATGCATGTACCGCAGACTGAGGAGGCTCGAACAGAAGCTCTTATGTTGATGGGGGTAAGTACCTTTAGCTTTACTGACACATGAATGCCTGTATTAGCTACGGATGCCCATATTGGCTATTATGTTTGTGCATCGTGTGTGTGATGATTGCTATTATGTTTTATTTTCTTAATGTGATCTATTAAGTTGAAAATTGTTATTGAACCATAGATCATTGTCTACAGGGGTGATGCTGATGATGGTTACAAATTCAACTGCCTAAAGTTATAACTTAGGAATTTGGTGGCTGTACAATTCAGTATTAAGTAGGGATCCCATTTTGATGCAATTGGTTTTAAATTACATATGCATGTGAAACTTATATCAATGTACAGTTACTATGTATCAAATTAGAAATTAAAACAAGAATTTTCGAAGAGGTAGAGGAGGAAGACATCTTTTTAAGAGATAAAGCGTATTATTTGGCTTCTCTCTGGGCGTCGTCTGGTGAAGAATTTCAACATTTATCTTTATTTCTTATCCTATTAGATTGGAAGGCTACTGTTTGTTGATTGTCTTTCCTTCTTGCCCTTAGGTTTTCTTTTTGTTAGTTTGTATTGATGGACTTCTGGTCCACAAGTGTATTTTCTTCCTTTGATTAATAAAGTTTTGGTTTCCTATAAAAAAAAAAAAAAAAAATAGAAATTAAAACGTTTCTATATAATCTTGAAATTACAAAGCAAAAGTGGTCTTGCAAATCAGGGTCGTGTACATGTAAATCGTACTTTAAATGTCTGGTTAATGGTCTCTCTCAGAGTAATTTTAGGTGTTTCAACTTGATTTGGAAAACTAAATGCCTCCAAAAATTCAACTTTTGCTTGGGATGTGGCTATGGGGATGGTGAGATAGGGAAAATTATTCAAAGAGAGTTCCCAAACAAGAGCCTTTGTCCTTCTATTTGCGTTGTGTGTGAACACAATGAGGAAAACATTAATCATCTTTCCTTTATATAATGTTGCCTTTATTATATGGAGTAAGTTATTTAAAGAAGCAGTGATTTGCTAGGTGGCTTATGCTTCTTGTAATTAAGCTTTTGTGGAAGAATTTTGTGCTTTTGCTAGGGGAAAGAAAACCAAAACCCTATAAATTGTGCCATCCTAGCCTTACATTGGTTATTTGACAAGAAATAAATAATAGAAGTTTGGAAAGAAGATTGAAGGGAATGTTGACAGCTTGTTTTGTCGGGTTTGCTATTTTGTTTCCTTATGGGCATCAATCCTTGAATTTAGGATTCTTCTTTTTTCTTTACTCACATAAATTGAGGTGTTGTAAGATAATTGGTTTTGCGTTGAGTTCTCTTTTGTTTTGTAGGCTGAACATCTATTGATGTTACCCTAGGTGGTTTGTCCGCCTAGTTAGATTGGTTGTTCACTCTTGTATCGGGTCTGTGTTAAGTAGATGTATGTTAAGCTTCTCAAGATAAATCATTCTACAATAAGTTTATTTATTTATTTTTGATAGGAAACAAAACTTTGGTTGGTATAAAAGAAATAGATTATAAAAGTGAACCAGTGGTCCACCAAAACAAAAACAAAACAAGAGCAAAATACAAGGTAGGGAAGATTCAATCAACAATAGCCTTCCAATCAAGCATAATGAGAAATAACGAGTCTTTAAAATCTTTACTAGTAGAAGCCTATAAAGAAGCCAAATAAGTTTTATCCCTCAAAAAACTCTCCTCTTCAACTTCATCAAAGATTCTTTTGTTTTTTTCTTCCCAAATAACCCATAAGATGGCAAAGGCTCAATAATTCCAAAGAATATTGGCTTTCTTTCCTCCAAGAGTTTTAAAATCTTCCAAAAAGAAAGAAAATAAAGATTCAGGAGTAACCCACTTCAACCCAACCAATGAAAACAATTTACTCCAAATATTGCCGACTACCGGACAATGAAGAAAAATATTCAAATGTTCCCCATAACTCTTAAACATGACACACTAAGAAGGAGAAAGAGAAGAATTAGGTTATCTTTGAATGAGTTTACAGCCACCACCTGTTCAATGAAATTTTGACTGCATAATAAGTCATTGACACTGAATTTCAACGAGATTCATGGAATAGTTCTGCGGTCCTTGTGCAACTTTGAAAATTTCTGTTTTATTGTTGACCAAAAATATAAAGAATACCGAAATTTAACAAATCAGAAGCCTTGTGACCCCTAGATGACCTAAGACTAAATTTTTAGTTTATAGTAGGATGTAAGAGAACCTAGTATTTAAATTGAATTGCCCTCCTATTCAACTTATTGTTATGTACAACTACTGTTCTTATTTGCTAATTTTTCTTTCAACAATCTCATTTTTAAGAATTCAGTCCCTCTTATCATTGTGGAACTGTGATTTTTTTTTTCTTTTTGATAAATAGAAATTAGCTGTTTTTCATTCTTAAGCATATCACCAGAAGAGGCCATGTTTCTTATTGAACTTCTATTTATTTTTGAGCTTATAATGCATATTGTTCTATAAGATTTTGTGTGTTCCTCAGGTGCAAAATAATTTGTGCACACCAAAGAATGGAGAGATTTTGGTTGCTTCCACTCAAGATTTTCTGACATCTTCCTTTCTCATCACAAGGAAGGACACATTCTATGACCGTGCAGCGTTTTCACTTATGTGTTGTTATATGGGCGATGGCATGGATCTCATTGATTTGCCAACACCTGCAATACTGAAGGTGAACTAATTTAACTTGATTGAGTTGGAAGATTTTTGTTTTAGTGCTCTAATATACATTTCTAAGCCCCGCCCATGAATTATTATACTAGTTCTGATTTCGCTTCCAATCTAGGTCATGTTCTTTATTTCTAGAAACAAGTAACTGACACTCATGTTGTGAGTGAACTATGTTCTGCTGGAAGAGTTTATCTTGGTTTTTATACCTGTTATGTTTAGCTGATACTGGATTCAATCCATGAAAATAACAGTAAGAACTGATATAAGCTTCTGTTCTATGAGTTTTGCATACTATCTCTTCTCTCGTGGTTGAGGTTGTTTAGAGACCGGTGAACAAAGAACACAAAGAAAGGTTGGGATAATTCTGGCAGCTGATTTTACATTCGGCACAACTAATAGTGTTTATTTTAAAAGTTACATAATAACAAATTGTAACTTAGTTGATGTCTTTTTTATTCTTGCTGGTTGTATACTCTTTGTATTTAATTTCAACAATTTTGTTATGCAGCTTTCTTTTTGTATTCTTGCTGGTTGTATACTCTTTGTATTTAATTTCAACAATTTTGTTATGCAGCCAATTGAGCTTTGGACTGGGAAACAACTATTCAGTGTTCTACTGCGTCCGCATGCAAATATGAGAGTCTATCTTAATTTAACTGTTAAGGAGAAAACATACTCCAACAAGTTAATAAGAACTGAAGGAGATGAAGAAATTCGAATAGAAACTATGTGTCCTAATGATGGCTTTGTTTATATCCGGAATAGTGAGTTTATTTCTGGGCAACTGGGGAAGGCTACTTTAGGTGAGTTTGCTTCTTTGTTTCTTAATCAGTACAGGTAAATGCCTTTGAGTGATAGTATTATCACATTTAGGATCTTGGTTTGAGAACATATTAATATTTGTTTGATACATTGTAGTCCTTAAAAGTTAAAAAAGTTGAGATGATCATGATTTGAAATGTATCTTGATATGCATTTAAATATCAATATTAAAAGAAATGCAGTTGGAAGAAAAGTGATTACTAAGTTGGCAAGTGGTCTGGAAGGACTTAGTTTGCAACTGTTAATTTTTGTTGTCTTTTCATATGCAGTTTCTATACATTTCAGTATTTTACTAAATTTCCTAATTATCACAAGAAATGGTTTTTACCATAGTTGATGGACTAGAAGTGTTCGAAGAATTTCCTTCATGGAATTTTTAGAAGCATCCATTGATCAAGATGATGGAAAATGTTTTAAGGACAAGGAATTATAATGGAAAACGTGTATTGTGTGGCATATTGCTCATGTCAATTTGTTATATGTAGTTCACAGGTTCTATCTTCTTTCTAATGTGTATTTGTTTCCTGGAAAACAGGTGTATATCCTGATAGTGTAGACTGTGTAGTTGAGGTTCCCTCCTTCATTGGGCTGTCTTGCTACAATCTCTTTCATTGAAATGAAATATTCAAATGTTCTTAAAATGTCTGAACTGTGCAGTGGCAGAGCAAAAAACTCTGTTCAAGATAAAAAGGGAAATGCTGCTTTGGTTTTTAACAAAGAGGAAGTATCTTGTTTTTAAGAACATCGTTTGCTGAGTCTTTTAATGGTTTTAAATCTCTAATTTTTGGTCTTAAATCTTTGTTAGAAGAGGATTTTAGGCTTAGTAGATTTGCTGACTTTGATTAGTGTATAGTTGCAATGCTGCAAAGGTAGTCAATCTGGTAAAGCTTCATATTAAGATGAAGACCATCTTTTCCTTTTTTCCTCATAGTGTCAATCTGTTTAAATTCCGTAGCCTTTCTTTTCGTCGTGCCTTATTAATCCTGACTCAATATCCCTTCTCTTGCGTGGCAGGTTCTAGTATATTGTGGTTCTTTATGACAGTTGAATTGTATTTTTCCTGCTAGAATTCTTTTGATTTTGTAAAACCAAATTACATGTTCTTAAGTTAGATATTGACTCCAGGAAATGGCAACAAAGATGGACTTTACTCTGTTCTTCTTAGAGATTACAATGCTCACGCTGCTGCAGTTTGCATGAATCGGCTAGCTAAATTGAGGTAACTCTCAATTTGACAAATGCTTATTCCTTCTGTTGGTTATATCTGCCTTCTATTTTAGGGCACCTTTTCTGTATGTCTTTTTTATTGTGTGAGCATACCCCGGAATTTTTGGTTTGCAGTTATATTTGTGATCTACTGTTTAAGTGCTAATAGTGGTTGTCTAGATTTGGTATATTGTCCTGATAGTGAAACTTTGTTGTTATTCATATTTCAGTCTATCTATCTATCTGTCCATCCATCAAGCTTGTTCTTGATACCTAATGGACTGACAAGACATTTTGGATGCACAAATCATCTATGCTCTTTACAATTTTTGCCGGACTTATTGTTGTTGTATTTGAATTGTAGTTCTGTAGTGAACAATCTTTGTCTATGTTCCTGTTATTGACGGTCACAATCTAACTTTATAGTTGTGGATATATCTATCATATGACAGTCTTATTCGATACTTGACAATAGGGTGTAGACTTATGATGACAGTAATTCATACTTGGTAGACTGAATAACTTTTTTGTTTTTTGAACTATGATTAAAACAAAAAAAAAAAAGAATATAAAAGAAAGAGAGAGAGATTTACTGAGTCAAACTCTAGTTTTTTAATTATCATTTGGAATTCTACAGAATTGGTTTAGTATTCTGAAATTTAATAGCTTTCACTGAGTTGGGTTGGTGAGGGTTTTGTAATTTTGCATTGTGTTAGACGTGGCATGTAGGAAATCGTGATTTGCTTGTGAAAACATTGTCAGTCATTTCTTTTTTTTAAGCTTTATTTTACAATTTATGCTCAGAATTTATGATGTCACCTTTCTCATGCATTTATCTGCTGATTTAGTGGAAATGTTTAACTCTACAATTTGCACTTGATTAATGTATTCTTATCTTCCTTAATGCAGTGCTCGATTTATTGGGAATCATGGTTTTTCAATTGGGATTGATGATGTACAACCCAAAAAGGAATTGAGTGACAAGAAAGGGAAGTTGATTTCTGAAAATTATGAAGTTTGCAATGTAAAAATCAAGGAGTTCAATGAAGGAAAGCTACAACTTAAACCAGGTTGTGATTCTGCTCAAACTCTGGAAGCTGTGATAACTGACATATTGAATAGGATTAGAGAAGAAGCTGGGAAGGTAAGAATATGATATATATTATTTTGTTTTGTAACATTTCTTATGTAAACATGTGGACAGTCATTGTAATGTTTGATAATTTCTCATATCCCCTTGACTATATAGGGTTTCTTTTAGAAAATGTAGACTGAAAACTTGGAAAATTCTTTTTGAGAATAAGAACTACTGAACATAAATTGTTTTCGTTGAGTTATGAAAGCTAACTTCACCAAATTGAGTTTTCAATTTAATTTGGTTTTGCCAAGGTGTTTTGTCCTTTTTTCCTTCTGTTGGTGCATGGAAGCATTGTATGAAAACTTCTAGTTTGGCTTTAATAGGAATGCATGAAAGGATTGCCTTGGAGGAACAGTCCATTGATCATGTCACAGTGTGGTTCCAAAGGATCTCCTATCAATATTAGCCAAATGGTTGCTTGTGTGGGTCAGCAGTCAGTTGGGGGCCGTCGAGCTCCTAATGGATTTATAGATCGAAGCCTTCCTCACTTCCTCAGAAAATCAAAAGCCCCTCCTGTAAGTTTGACTTTTGCTCTTTATGATTTGAAATCTTGAAACTGTGATGCAGAATTTAAGTCTGATGAAGGCATCATGCATCTTTTTATAATTATAGCTTATGAGGGCATAGTATTTGGCAATCAATATCAACATTTTTCGTGCTAATCAAGTAGAACAAGCTTAGCTTTCTGACTTTCTGCACAAATTTTTGATGCAGCTATCCCTGTATATATGTTTTACCCACTATAACTTTCAAAATTAATCTTATGTAAATTTAGTTACCCAGTTTGTGGCCAAGAAGCTAAGTGAGTTGTATCAGAAGACATAAGACTGTATAAATTGGGTCTAGTATTATGGATCTGTGAGTAAACAGGGTGCATCACATGGACCAACAATATGTTTGAGTATTTATTACAGAACTTTGTAGAACTTCATGTTTTATTGAACTTAAATGGCCTAAGGAAGAATTCTCTATAAATTGTGTGTACGTCGTACTGTGCCCTAATTATACTGGAACCACTTAATTTACCTTCTTAGTTTGCTATTGCACTTCACCCTGACAGCTGATCGCTGTTCTAATTGTATTAGAACTACACAACAGTTTACGTCAGTGGTCGATAATGGTTTTCTTAGCCTAATTTTCAATGTTGATGAATTTTGAATGAAATGTTGATATAATAAATAAAAGGAAGTTAATTCACTTGTGAGAGCAGGTATAATGGTTGCCCTATTCCGTCTCACAATAGAAGCATGAAATGTTTAATAAAGTATCATGAAATACATTAAAGGAGACTTTTGTAATTTTTATGCAGGCTAAAGGCTTTGTTGCTAATTCTTTCTACAGTGGGTTGACGGCTACTGAATTTTTCTTCCATACAATGGGTGGGAGAGAAGGTCTTGTTGATACAGCGGTATTGATTCTCTTTTTTCACTCTGTTCAGTTGTCCTTTTAAATCACGAAGTCAGTATTTCAGCTAATATGTACTTTTCATTCTACAGCCTGTTTTATAATATGTCTAATCAAAAGTTCTTACATTCTCGCAACATATTCCATTAATGCAACAACCTTCTGTTTTATAATATGTCTAATCAACAGCCTGTTTTATAATATGTCAAATTGAAAGTTCTTACATTCTCGCAACATATTCCATTAATGCAACAACCTTCTGGTCCATCTGTAAAACTGAGATTGATGTATGATCTACTTGTAACCATAACGTCTGTAGTTGTTATAGCTTGTGGCCCATTAGATTTGTGTGTTGAGGCACATTGCATCCTGAACTGAAATTTTCATTCTGTTTCTGTTTCTGTTTCTTTTCCTTTTATGATCTTTTTATTGACCTTTTGAGAATAAACTTGAGAGTGCACTAAGATAATGTTGGTTCTAACGTAAAGTTCATTTTCTTTATGTATCCGTAACAAAGAAATCAGCCTTCATTGGAAAGCCAGCACAATGAAATGAAACCTTAAAGCCCTGCCCGTGGTCCATGCTTCTTGACTAAACACCTGTAGAAATCCTAATAAACACATAGCATCCTGAACCGAAATTTTCATTCTGTTTCTGCCTCTTTTTTTTTTTTAATTTTTTTATGCCCTTTGAGAATAAACTCGAGAGGGCATTAAGATAGTGTTGATTCTTATGTAAAGTCATTTTCTTTATGTATCCGTAATAAAGAAATCAGCATTCATTGGAAAGCCAGCACTGTGAAATGAATCTTTAAAGCTCTTCCTGTGTTCTATGCTTGATTAAACACCTATAGAAATCCAAAAAAGCAAATTTTCTCCCTTTAGGACAAACTGATTTTATTAATATTAGTTCCAAGTTTGCAAGTCATTGGATATTTTGAATTTTTCATAATTAGTATTTGTTAGTATCTGTTTGTGTAACAAACTTGGAATTAACATTAATAATATCAATTCGACTTGATGCGAGAAAAACAGCATATATACAATGTGGGTTATAAACAGGGGCAGAAGGAAATGGTTCAAATCAGTGTATTATTCAAAATTTATGCCATTCAGTGGTTTCTCTGGATATTTCTGTTCAAAGTACAAATGCATAGTCAAATGCCTTTTATACATGATGATCATATCTTTAGTTTTGAACATATGCAAGACTTTCATAAGTGAAATAAGAAAGCATATACATGGATTATTAACTCCTACAAAATGGTAAAATTCTACTGTCATTTTAACATGCTGTGTCAGTGCGCTGTTAGATGACTATTGAAGCTTATTTTTTTGTTACTGATACTTGTAAAATGAAATACATCTCCAATAGTGTCCTTTTGTATGCAAGGAGTTCTTGCCCTAGTTTTCACTCAAGAAAGTTGTATTTGAACTCTGAGCATCATCATCTTTTTCCATGCCTAGAGTGGAAAATGCATATTGGCATTTGAGATATTTAAAAAATAGATTCCCTTGACCACTGCAGGTAAAAACAGCTGATACTGGCTATATGTCTCGTAGACTGATTAAAGCATTGGACGACTTATTTATCCAATATGATAATAGTGTACGGAATGCTAGTGGGTGTATAGTTCAGTTTCTTTATGGGGACGATGGCATGGATCCTGCTCAAATGGAAGGAAAAAGTGGAGATCCTCTGAACTTTGGTAGATTGTTGATGAAAGTAGAGGTTAAAAACCCTTCCTCTCTTAATTGATTAATGAATTTCGCATCATTGGTTGGGAAGTTGAAGATGATAATCATTTTTTAATGTTCTTTCACAGGCTACTTGCTCTGCCAGGGGACATAAATACCTATCTCCTCAGGAAATCTCCGAGGTGGTTGAAAAGCAGCTAGCAGGATATGGTGTGAATCCTGACAAGACTTGCTCTGAAGCCTTCATAGATTCTTTGAGAAAATTCTTTGAAAGTCGTCAGGATAAACTGGAGCAAAAAATAAAACTCGTTTCAGATTTTTCTGGGGACAAAAAATCTGAGATTCTTGAAGAGCTTGCACATAAAATATCCGGTATCACTGAAAGGCAGCTGGAGGTAATTACTATGGTATCTACTTCTAACACATTTTTTTTCCCTTATGGCTTTCTTGATCATGCTTTTTTTTTTTTTTTTCGTTTTGATCTGTTTAAGACCATACAAGTCTAGGTGCAGTGCTGCTACCTCCAAAAACCATGCCACTATTACCACCAGTGTGTCATTGCCATCACTACCATCATGTCATCACTATTACCATAAGAGTGTCATCATTCATCACATACTGTCTCTGTCACCACTTGCAAACTCCCAATACTACCAGCACCTATACATCATTGTCATTCTGCAATTATGCCTACTACCTCAGTGGGGTTTGGAAGTTATTGCCACTTTATCATTTCCTGTGTCTCCACTACCATTAATACCAGTACATTATAACCATTACCAAAATGCCAAAAGACATCAGTTACCGTTGGTCTTTATTGATGCTGCCGCTATATTATTTTGGTTCCAGCCATTTGTTAACCGCTTAGGAGGGGAAAAAAAAGGACATGTATGTGCTTGTTTTCAAAATTTTTACATACTATAATCACTAGAGCTTCAAGGTTTAAGATGAAACAATAATATCTAAGCTTAGCACATACCTTCACTTGCACTATTAACGGGCTTGCCACATGGACCTAAGTCAAATACTGATACAAATTTAGAAGCAAAACAAGCGCAAGTACAAATACATCTATGTAAAGAAAATTGAAGCCAGACACTTGTAGCAAAACCAACTTTGATTGGGGTAGGTAACAATTGGACCTAAAAGCTTAAGTTTGCGGCTAAAGGCCTAAAGCCTAGTGTTAAAACACTATAACGCTACAAAAAACAATTAAATAAACCGTTTCCAGTTTTTGTATATTAAAATGAAATTGATCACTAGACCTAATGCTAACTTAGATTTTTTATGTTTCTTCAAAAATAACTTGTAAGAAAATATTGTTTGCAATGCTTGGTGTTTGGTATAAACATGCCAAAAATTGAAACAAAAATAATCATGATGATGATAGAAGAAGAAGAAACAAAGAAAAAGCTTGTAAGCTATTGTTGGAAGTTTTTTTTTGAGATACGGTCTAACCATTAAGTGTTTCTGCATAACTGATCTTTTTTGACATTTGAATGAGTGCTCTTGGGCAGATGTGCAAGAGGGAAATGCTGTAAACATAATAGTCTCTTTACAAAGAAAATTGCATTCAAATTTCAAAATAGAGTTTCCATTTATAAATATTGTGTCTGCCTTTGGACAAACTTGTCACTAACTAGCTATATTAAAAGTGTCCATGAACTATGCCCATTGAATTGCATCAACATTGTTGCCAAAAAATTTTTGTCAATACCTGATCATTCTTGTTCCCTATTTTTACTGATTACACCAATCACCATAACAAATAACAAGAAATAGATATGTTATTCCATTCATCCAAGTACCTAAAAATGTTGAAGCAAATCAGTTTTATTTAAGTATATGTTCTAATTCTGAAGGTGGTGTTATAAAGTGACTTACATAAGAATTTCATTCCTACATTGGACTCATTGCTGTCCTTAAACGCAAGCTAATAATAATATAACAATTATATTCCAATGTTGGCGGTGAATGTATGGAATTTTACACCATTGGCATAGATGTGATGTTCTTGGGGATGCCTGTACTCATGATTCTTGCCATGCAGTTTGTCTTATAAGAATTGCTCAATGGTACTACAGCTGTAGAACATTTGTAGTTTCTATAGCATGAAGTAATAGAAGTACTCTTTCTTTGACATTGTTAGGTTTTCCTGGAAACTTGCTTCTCTCGTTATCGTTTGAAGAAGATTGAAGCTGGAACTGCAATTGGAGCAATTGGAGCTCAGAGTATTGGTGAGCCAGGGACACAGATGACATTGAAAACCTTTCACTTTGCTGGTGTTGCAAGCATGAGTATCCTTATTGATATATTCATTGGGTTGAAGGATAATTGATACTATACCTACTTATTTCTTGCTGAATTACAACATCAAATGACTAGATAAGAAAGGGAAGAAAAAAAAAAATTAATAGATAAAGGAATAATTCAGTGTGATGCCTTAGCTCTCTGGTTTAGATATTACGCAAGGAGTTCCTCGTATCAAAGAAATAATAAATGGAGCTAAAAGGATTAGCACACCTATTATTTCTGCAGCACTGGAGTGTGATGATAATGAAAATTCTGCACGAGTGGTGAAAGGTCGAATTGAGAAAACCGTTCTAGGGCAGGTAGGTAATCAGTTCATTATGAAGAGTCACCTTTGTTTCTTTTTATGATTAATATTCTTATAGCTTCTCTATATATGTGGCTGCCTGATTCTTACATACCAATGGTTTAAAGTTGAATAAAGATTCCCTTAATGTAAGTTAGGAATTGGAATAATTGGTTGCAATATCTCATGGTAACTGTTCTTTTTTTCCTTTTCTCTCTTTTTTTTTTTGAAAAGATCTCATGTTGACTGCTTTGTTTTGTTGTTTCTTCACTTATTAGCTGCTCTTAGGCTTTGGTTTTTGTATTTCTTGTGGAGTTGTTTCTTACAGCTTAAGATTCACTTGTACATGATTTGTTGGACAATAAATTGTATGAAAAGCAGATAAGATTGTCTCCTCTCCAGCTGCCTCTCCATTAAGTTAGATTTATTTGTTTAGACGACCATCTCATTGTGATGCAGGTAGCTAAGAATATCAAGATTGTAATGACTTCAAGGAAAGCGGCAATAGTAATAACGCTCAACATGGAAACAATTCAAGATGCACATTTATGTATAAATGCTGATATTGTGAAAGAATCCATTTTACAAACACCAAAAATGAAACTGAAGCAACAGGTAATAATTATATTGGTGATTATTAATATTCTGACACTTTTATGTTCTGTACATCTCATGTCATCTTCATTTGAATCTGCAGAATATAACAGTTTTGGATGTTAGGAAGTTAGAAATTGTTCCTCCAGTTGACAAAAGTAAAATTCATTTTGAACTGCATGCTCTGAAAAACGTGCTACCTATGGTCATAGTAAAGGTGATACTTGGAATCTCGGTTGATTATGCTGCATATCTGTCTTTCGGTTTGAACTGTTGAGAGAATATCCATTTTCAATATGACAGGGCATAAAAACTGTTGAACGTGCTGTTATTGCTGAGAAAGAGAAGGAGAAAAAGAAAGTGAATGAGCATGAAAAGGTGAAGAAGTACCAGTTGTTAGTGGAAGGGTTAGTAGTTTGAACGTTCAATTAGACTTTATTGTCTGTTAGTTAAACAGCAAAATAGATTTATATTTTTCTCAGAAAACCTCTACTCAGTTTGCAGTTGCTGCTTTCTTGCAATTTTTGCTGATTTTTGCATCTCAAAGGCTTCAATTAGTGTTCCTGTTTTATTTCACATAAACTATATCATGACATATGAACTATTTGATTAAGGAACCATCAACAGTTTATTAAACAATCTTCATTTATGTATACATATGACTTTTTTTTGCAAATGTTATAGAAGCAGACTGCATGTTATAAAATAGGAGAAATTTAAAAAGGGCACAAAATGTAAATGGAAATTCTTTTTTAGCCCAAAAAATGTTATTCGTTTTTAACCCCAAACGCAAACTTGATTGTTTTTATCCCTTCACGTGAAATGTATCAAGTGAAACATTTCATGTAAAGGGAAGAGTTAAATACAATTAATTTTCGTTTGGGGCTTTAAAAACAAATAACCTTTTTTCTTTTTTTGAGAAAAGTGAATTTTCACTTTTTTTAAGGCCATTTCTAGTACTTTTCACTATAAATACTAGTTTTATTTGGTAGTGTAACCTTTTAACTAATATCACAAAAATTATTCTTATATGTTTTGTGATTGTATTGTATTGTTAAATTTTCTGTTCCTGCATAAGTTTAAGTTTGTGGAAGTCAGTGATTATATGCCTTGTCAAATTATGTTTATCTCTCCTGTGTGTATCGTATCTGCTAATACTTTTTTATCATTTGATGCAATGTTTAGTACGGGCCTCCTAGAAGTCATGGGCACTGATGGAATTGAAGGACGTAAAACAAAGAGTAATCATGTCATTGAAGTGCACAAGACACTAGGAATTGAAGCCGCAAGAACATGCATAATTGATGAGATAGGAGAAACGATGAAACATCATGGCATGAGTATAGACATACGTCATATGATGCTTTTAGGAGATCTTATGACATTTAGGGTAAGTTGTTTGATTCTTTTCTGTGGCATTGTATTATGTTCCAATTACCTGAATCTAAAGCCATCCACATCGCTTTTGTGTTTACATGTGCATTTTTGGGGTAGGATGTTTGATAACATGTGATTAATTATTGTAACAGGGCGAAGTTCTCGGAATCACGAGGTTTGGAATTCAAAAAATGGACAAAAGTGTATTGATGTTGGCTTCTTTTGAGAAGACAGCAGATCACCTTTTCAATGCTTCTGTAAATGGGAGGGAAGATTTAATTGAAGGAGTTAGCGAATGCATCATTATGGGCATTCCGATGCGGATAGGTACTGGAATACTCAAAGTTAGACAAAGGTAAGGACAAGATATATATTTTGCTATTTTAGAAATGCCATGTCTATATGATACCAATATCCTTGCAGCAGAAATTATCTTTCCCTTTCTTATGCCTGGGTTGCACAAATGAGGGTTAAAGCTTCCCAGCCCTACCTCTTGTTTTCCTCTCTTAAGAAAATGAGTTTCAATTTTAGGTCTTTGACATCTGAGTTATCATCATTATCTGGATCTCTTATGTTTGCATTTATATGAAAATAAATATGATTTTTGGGATGATTGCAACTTAGACGCAATGATGAAAGAAGTGTTGTGATATGCCTAATGACAGTTGTCCCTGCTAAAATTTCAATCTTATTAGTTAGTGAATATCGGTGGGTGCTCTTTCAGTCTTGACAAAGTAGTGCAACTTTCAATTTTCAAATTGGAAATCTATCGAACGAATTGAATGGAGTAACAAACTAGATTATAATATGCTGATTGTTTACAAACTATCCACTACGGTGCATTTAAGTGCTATTGTATCTTATTAAAATCATTCAAATGTTTACGGGGTATTCTGTTTTCTTTTAAGCTGCTTGATACCATAAGCATGTCCATCAAGTCATTCTTGAGTTAACCTAATTGAGTTCTCCTTTTAGCAGAGATGTTGTGCCTCCGCTGCTGAGATATGGAGCAGCCGATCCAATTATATCTTGACTTCATCAACTTTTCAAAACTATGCAATGAGATTTGCAGAATGATTGTGATGCATTTTTATAATAGAATCCATTGGGCTGGCAGCAAGTGGCATAGAAAGACATGAGTTAATAGTTTCTGAATCAGCTTGAATTGACACTGTGACCCACCTCAACCAGCACAGATGGCATCTGCCATTAAATCATGAAGTCTCACTTTTCCATCACTCATGATGCTGCCAGATAGAGATTGATCTGCTTCAGATATGCTTTCAAGCACACTGACCTTGAAACATCTCATCTCATTGGATGTCCAGAACTGCTAATATTTTGCGCCTTATATTTTAGCTACACAAATGCATCCTTTTCCTGGGCAGCCTAGGTTATTTTTCTTTCCACCAAATATCAGGCAGAGGGTGAGGTCTCATTTATAAAGTAGTTGTCAACAGCCGAATCGAGGAGTTCATCAGCAAAGTAAGGGACTTGTTCCAACCTATACAAAAACTTTTACAGTCTTCAGGTTTTTGCATTTACCGTGAATAGTACAGAAAGCAGAACGAATGAACAAAGCTTTGAGGACAGTATCCAAAATTTGGTCATCCTTTTAATGTTGTTTGTATAATTTGTTCTAGGAATTTAGTTGTCTCATTTTTCAGCACTCTATGAGGCAAATATCATCCCCATGATTTTGATTTCTGGGGCTTCTGTGTGTTGTATCTATTTCTGACCATGTCAAATTTTGATTTTCTATTTTTTACCAACATTTGGGAAGCAGCTGTAGTAATTTAAATGAAGGTGGGACTTTTGTTTTCTTTGGATCTTTTTTGAAGTACAATTTTTGGGTTATTCCCAAACTCCGGTAATTTTAAGAAGGCTGTCCATTTTATAAGGTTTCTTTTTATTCCATCCTTTTTTTTTTTTTTTGTGTGCTCATTTTTGGCTATTACCTACTTGTGTATGTTGTATATATCTTTTTCCTTTAATATTTTTCTTCTGTTTCTGATAACAAAAAAGTTTGGTTATTCTTGCTCCTTGATGGGAGTAAAATTTGATACCAACACGGCAATACCTTAAATTGCCCATGCAGGAGTTACTCCAAATTTGTTATATCTCATACTGCTGCATTTCTACCCTTAGCGAACCCATTTTGTGTTTGTACATATATGATTGTATAATTTCTGGGGGCTCTGGGTGACATTTATCACCATCTTAACTAATTCATATTCCACTTATGCTCTTTAGAAACAGGTCTGCATCTGAGATTACCAACCAGCATTTTTTGAACTAGTTAAAGAAGCAGGCCGGCATCCGAGATCATATTACCATCCAGCATGTTTTGAGCATCTTGGTACAAGAACCGCCCACTTGCGATTCAGGCTTCTGAAATAGATTCAACAATAGCACTTTACGTACCAATTTTTCCAGGCGAAGTTCGCCATATAGCCATAATAATCAAGTGAAAGAAATTCTACTTAGCAATACGACACTACAAAGAAGACTCATTCTGCTATGTTTTCTAATCCACCGTTAATTTACTCAACAACCTTTCATGCATTCTGTACAACACTTGGTAATATACAAAACATTTGAAACACACAACATCGAAACTTTATTACTTCCCAATAGCTCTTTCACATACAATTACGTGGCCTCTGCATCCAAAACATAAAATTTTCTAAATATTGAAAATGCATCTTACACATGGATGTCAAGAACACAAATTTACGGATATAAATCTCACAAAAACAATAGTCACATCATATGTACAAATGTGGTGTAATGTTCTTTTGAATGTTCAACATATCCCTTTCATTTTGGATAATCGCAAACAGTAATTTGCAAATGGGAATTATCCTGTTCCGCCACATATTGTCTAATAAAAGCTCTTCTCCACCACACCTCAAAAGCTCTCTGTATATTGGGGCAATCACTCCCTTTATTAAGAAATCGATCAAACCAATTGAGCAAAATAGTTTGCTGTTGCAGCATTGGCAGAGTAAGAATCGTCTGGCTTAGGCCATCCTCAACCAACTTCCTATCTACAGATCTACTAGCCCTTCTCATCCATCCAAAGTCGTCATATAGAGCTTCCAACCATGTTGATAGCAAAGAAAACCGGGTATCTTTTGGCACCAAGATTAGTCCTCTCCCAATTGCAATACAGAGTTGTGCAGTGATTCTGCTGATTTCATGCCGATACATGGTAGGAATCTTCGAATGGAGTATTGCAAGCTCCTTTTGATCTGCCCATAGTTTCACAAATTCATCACACATTTTTTTGTCAATTAGGATATCAACAATCCACTGCATATTGTCAGCTTCACGAGCTATTTCAGCCATTATAGCCACTCTATCTCGTCTGCTATCATCCATGCAAGTAGCTTCCGATAAGCTAAGGATAAGAGAACTAAGACATCTATGGCAGAGATTATAAAGGGTCTCTTTAGAGACATCAAGCCTATTGTCATAACCAGATGCATCTTCTCTAAGCAAGCGGGCGATCAGAGTTTTCATCTCTCGACGAGCTTTATCATCTTTAGCTTGTAGAACCCCACTCAGCAGTTTCAAGAAGATGTCATCAGCTCTTGTAGAAGTAGATGGTTCACATGTTACTCTCTGCAGAACCTCAGTTGGTGAGTCATGAAGGTCAAGTTCAGCAAGTAGAGATATGACTTTCTCCTCTTCGTCATTGGACCATGGAATAGCTTCCAAATACTCCAAGCACGACAGAATTCCTGAATCAAACATGATAGCTGCAGACACCTACAACGGAGCACTTCTATTACAAAAGTTCCACTACAGCAGAACTGAGGAAAGATGGATGTGAGCAATAAAACAATAGCATCTAGATACATAGCACTGGTTTCTTCTTGTTCTTCTGACATTATTCAAGTTCGAACAACATATGCTGGACAAGAAACTGATTTCATAAAACAGCTAGACCAATACTGGTATTTCATATGCTAACCGTTAATTATTTACTTTACACAAGAATTATACTATGTTTAAATCCGTCTTGATGGGTTCTCAAAATCTAACGACTAAGTCCAACTAAGCCAAGAAACCGAACAAGGCTCATTTTTATTCAATTAGAAGTCACATAGAATGAGGAAATAAAAATTCATTCTTAAATTATTTTATTTCCGCTACATGTTCACATTATCTAAAAAAGAAAACCATTTAGCCATAACAACTTGCAAAGCATAACTAAAACTAGATGCATTCCTCATAACAGAACTATCAATTTTATCGACTACCACCCAAGTCATAGAATTCAGACAATAAATGATCTAGCAAACCAAGATACCAGGACAGAAATTAACTAATTGCATACCAAAAAAATAAAAAATAAAATAACGAAATTCAACAAAATACACATTGAACATTGTGACTTGTGAGGAATCCTCAAACATCCCATTTTCTTTCGTTTTTAGACAACAAGTCACTTACCATCACAGACTGCAAAAATCAAAGCAAACAAAACATCTTCAACAATACTCGTGAGCCAAAACTGAAAACCAATATCCAAAACACCCAATTCAATAAACCCCACAAAGAAAGAAACAAAATTTCCAAGTCCATTGGCTTTACTAAGATCAATCAAACACCAACATCAACATATAAGCACTCATTATACAAAAACATAAATAATAGAAACATGTGAAGATGTGCATATATTTATACATAAATATATATACCTTCAAAAGAGCCAAGACCTTGTCAAGATCCTCACCAAGCAACCTCCTTTTCATGTCTTCACAATACATCAACACCACAGCCTCCAAATAGACCTCCACATCATCACACTCACTTATCTCCACCATATGCATCATCTCTCTATTCTCTTTATCTCTTCTCGCCAATTTCTCGGCAAAAAACCCGCTCTTCTCAGCCAAGACCTTCTTGTGCACATCCATGCACACTCTAAACCCATCTTTGCCCACCACACTCAACCTCACATCCCCTGGCCCCAAACCATGATGTATAAACCCCCCACCACCATTGCTAGAGCTTTGTGGGTTCTTGAAGTCTGACAAGAGCTTCAAGATTCTTGATTGGGACTTGATGGGTGGTCTACTGGCCTCGTGGAGCTGCTCCTGCGTCATCATTTCAAAGAGGGTCGGGTGGTTGTGGTTCTGGGTTTGACTCTGCTGTGACGGCGGTTGTGGTGGCTGTGAAGACGCTGGTGGTGGTGGTGGTGGTGATGAGGAAGGCGAGTAGAGTCTAGAGAAAGAAGCAGTTGTAGTTGTGGTGGTTCTTGATGGTGAAAAGGAGAGAGTTGGGTCTGCAATGAAGCCTTGTTTGATCATTGTAGACACTTCTCTAGTCGACATTGAAAAAATAAAACAGAAATAAAATCTTTTTGAGACAGATGGGATTTTCTTGATGATCAAGAACAAATATTTTCTGGGAAAGTTGAGATTTTTAGTTTTTTGAAGGAAAAACACCAAGTGAATGAATCTTGACAGAGAGATGGTGACAAAAGTGGAATCTTTTGGTTAGCAAATGACAAGACTGGGAAAGTGAAAAGTTGAAAGGTTTGTTCTTGAATATGAAGAAGTGGAATTTTCCAGGAAAGAGTGGGAATCCAAGGAGAAGAGAGAGGAGTGTGGAAGTGTGGATCTGCAAAAAGTGAAGAGGAGCAGAGGAGCATGGAGTAGTGGTGGTGCTAACTATAATTACAATAAAGTTAGTGTTAACCTATTAAGACTGTTCTTTTCTACGCAAGACTCAAATCATGGGCGATTATTGCCAAAAATGATGGCGATTATTGCTATGCTTATGTTACTACAGCACGTGCTCACTCACGGGACTCATTCTTCATATATCAATTAATATGTAATTACATTACTTTCTAAACAAGGTAATAATATGATTTTTTTAACTTATAAATTATTATTGGAGAATCATTAATATTTATTATAATTTAGGTATTCATTACTTGGAAATAAATTTAAATTGCACTTGTAATGATTAATTTAAATTTTTATTGAATCCATGTTATTGGGTTACATAATTTAGACATCCAATGCATGGAACTAAATTATCGAATTGAACTTGTAGTGATTAATTTTGATTTTTGACATTCAATATTGAAAATAAATTTTCATATCGTACTTGAAGTAATTGGTTTCGATTTTCAGACATAGAAAATATGAAATTAGATTATCAAATTTTACTTGTAATGATTAATTTTGTGCTAAATTCTTGTTATTAGTATCAGATTGCATGACAAGAGTCTAGTTTTAAGTTTAGTTAGAATTAAAATCTCTAGCTTCAATTTATTAAAATCCTGGGAGAACTTAACAATTTTCATTTTCTAATTCGAAATTCAGCATTTTTTTTCACCTTTTTCGAAAAAACTAATCAAACCGAGCCAATTAGATTGATTGTCTGCCTAGAAAAACAAGTTGCTGTAATGTAGCTAGGTGCCATGTGGCACATAACAACCCAAGAAACAGGAACTTTCTCCATAAATGGCCATGTGTTGTAAAATTATTGTATGGCCCATTAATGCAAGCCTTAGGTGCATATTTAAATCACTGATTCTTCATTCTGTTAATTATTAATAAATTAAAAATGTTTCTTTTTTAGTGAAATCAGCTGTTTGAGAAAGAAATCAAACAGTGTCATGTGTTTTTGTGTTTTTAAGTCAGTTCACCAACAAACATTATGTTACTTTGTTTGGTCTTGTAACCAAACTCTATTATTGTCCCTTCATAGACGGTGGTGGAACTGGAGAGTGTCAAATCTGTTTGTTCTCACATGCAATTTGCAGAAATTACTACAATTATGAGATCAGTAATATCAATATAAAATAGAACAGAAAAGTCTTTAGAAGGACAAACATATTAGATCACCGGTAACTATTATACATCGATGAATATAAATTGTGGTTATTTTGAAAGTAGTGAAGGACAAAACAGCATGACCCGACCTGGGATTTTCGGGTCATTACGTTATGGAGGCCCAGAAAACAATTAATAAAAGTAGGTCGAAAACAAATAATTATAACAGCCCAACGAAAATCATTAAAAACAGGTATCACAATAGTTTCAACAACAGGCCCAATAGTTGCAGAACCGAAACGACCCCAATCAAACCGGCCGTGTTACTTGGTCCTCAAAAAATGTATATTCGGTTCTTAATGTTCTGAACCCAGAAAAACTGGGTTCGGTTCAGCATGTTGCCCACCCCTATTTGAAAGCATATACAAATGATAAATATTTTACTAAAAAGATGTATGGACATTCTGAAAACTAATAATGAAAATTGAATGCTTCGTTTTCCCTTTCGGATGCAAATTTAGTGGTTTCTTTTATGATTGTTTCTAGCCTTAATATTAATAAATTCTCACTAGAAAATCTGGTAGCACTTCTGGGTTCATTATAGTGAATAAAAGAAGTTTATTCAAAGAGGGGATGATTTTAATTTAAAAGGACCGGTGGGGTTAATGTCACTATTCAATAACTGTACACCAAAACAAAGAAAAGAAACGAAGGTGACAGTATTTAATGTAGGAAAGGGACACAAACAAATAAATAAATCCGACTATACCATAACAAATAATTAAACGATGACAAGATGAGGTTAGCCTGATGATAAACTCCTCACAGTTGCAATCTATCTAGAAATCACAAGTTTGAATTATATCTTTCTCCCTAAATGTCGGTGTAATTATAATAGTTTTAAAAGCAATAATAATGATAGTAATGAAAATTATGAAAATTTAGAAGTTAGCTATAAGGTTGAATTCGCCCCAACGCAAACTTCTCAATCTCCATTTTAGTTAGAAGTAGGTTTATTTGTTGTTGGAAATAATTATATAAAATTTTGCTTTTACGTTTTTTAAATTTTTTTGAACTCAATAGAAGACATCTTATCAAGTTGACATAAAAGAAGGTTTTTGACTAACATTTAAATCATATCAACATTAAGCAACCTGTGAAGATTTCTTTTTTCTGATTTGATGGTACATTTTATTTAACCATAGGTATGATTATATGCATGTCGTTGAAGAAGACCAGAGAGTTTTTGCTGCTGGTTTTGGATAGCAGCAGAGAGCCACAACGGACAAATAATTGTTTCATTGATTTGAATTCATTTGCATCATGGACAAGGAAAATTTTGTGTTACAAATTCTGCTTAGTCGATAAGTTCAATACATAAGTTATTTAACCATTGGCCAATCTAGGTTAATGACAGAAATTGTTTATTCAATCTGACAATGTTTCAAATTCAAGTTACTCTCACCATATGTAATAGTATCTTAGAAATAAAGAAATTGTTTATAATTGTTTTCATGGAACAGAAAATAAGGCAAACTGAAAAAAGAATTACATAGCAGAGGCATGAGCGAAGAGAGAATGAATTAACTAATTATAATAAATAACAAAACTTCCAAAGTAGCTAACAAGATAGATTACAGACAATAAAAGCATGCACACATTACATATTGCATAAACAAAAGCCCTGATCAATTTTTCCTTTCTACAAGCTACCTCCACCAGACTCAGCTATCAATGACAATGCCAAGGTACGACACAAGCTAATCCAATGAAACCATTATTGATTGGCGAGTTGAGGAGCTCTCCAGAGGACCAGAGCTTCTTTTTTTTTTCACAGATTAGAAGCCATTTCAGAATACTGAAACTAAACACATTTCTTGCAAAGATAAAACAGGAGGAGAATTCTTTTTAGAAAACATTTATTTGCAGGTCTTCTAGTTCAGGGTCCACAATTTTGTCCTCCTTTTCAGCATCAGTTGCAAAGAGAGGAACTTCAAGCTCAGGAGGGCTCTGGAAAATAATTAAAATTTAGCTATGAGTTCCAATTTGAAATAGCTAAAAAACTTTATACGAAGGCAGTTGGTAGCTATATATTTCTAGTAGTTGCATTAGGACATTAATGTTCATTACCGTGCGACGAACTAGTGCCCAATTGACACCCTTGAAAAAAGGATGCTTCTTAACTTCATAGGCTCCTTCACGCGACCCCAATCTGTTTTTAGGATCTCTGTGCAACAACCGGTATATTAGCTGCTTCGCATGGAGACTTACCTGCACAAAGATAAAATGTGAATGTCATATTGGGATGCTAGACGTGGAAAACTTCCTTCAGCTACAAGGGTTGTATATAAGAGCTTACTGGTGTACTTCCTGGAAATTTAAGGTCTTTTCGGAGAATATTTGCAAATGTTTTCTGTCTTGTCTTTCCTCGAAATGGTGTATATCCGTAAAGCATTTCATATAGAAGAATTCCTGAAGGAAACAACATGCATTAGACAATAGCATTTTCAGATATGTTGATCCTGGATTTCTGAAAACTTGAAAGTCTAATCTATGTTTGACAGTTCAATTGGTCTAATAGTGAATAGTTTCACATTCTTTTTTAATGAGTAGAAAAACATCCTTCACCAGAACATGTATGCAAATAAAATTTTGTGCTTTTTTTTAAGAGAACATGGAATTACCAAGAGCCCACCAATCCACTGCACTAGTGTGGCCAGCTCCAGTTATAATTTCCTGCAAAAAAATAAACAAACGATGAAATAAATGGGAACAACAAGGAAGATGAGTAAAATATTTTCCATAGTATCATGGTCAAAGTGATAACAAAAGATATAACAACTTGATTTGATACACAAAAAAGTAAATTACCGGAGCTATATACTCTTCTGTGCCAACAAAAGAATTTGATGCGCGCATAGGTTCAGCCATAAAGATTGGATTCTGTCGATTTTTACGGTGCTTCTTCTTTTCATTTATAGTTGGAACCAAAAGCTGCAAAGAAATAAACAGGCTCAGGTTTTGTTATAATACAACTACCAAGTAGGAGCAGAACAAGATTTTATATCGTAAAGGTAAGATTAGGTTAAAAAACCTGAGGTTTGCAAGATGTTAAACATGATAAATCAAAATCTGTCAAGGACACATGTCCATCGCTCTGGAGTAAAACGTTTTCTGGCTTTAAATCCCTGTATATAATCCCTGTAATTGCAACAACAAAAAGACTCAATATAGGATTGGAACTATGCGAGGAACTGAGCACCGTAACAGTTCCAAATCACACATTTCAGAAACATAACAAATTTTTAGATTCTTTTGCAGGTACAATTTTAGTAGCCGTGGATTTCTCTACAATAAAATTAAAGCAAATGATCAACTGAAATCTACCTTGACAGTGAAGATACTCCAACGCCACAACTACCTCCACAGCATAGAATCTGCAATCACCAGCAATATAATGTCAGTGAAGAAATAAGCACTGTGGCAACATTATTTGGCTTCAATGTAGTATGTCTTTTCAAAGTTATGCAACAATAGTATACACTTAAAATGTTGTCAAGTTCCATTTTCAACTTCTGATTTGCATGATAAAGTCCAGGACATGATTGAATGATTATCAAGAATTTGATAAAGTCTAATGTCCTCTCTGCTTTTACTTGTGATAGAATTACCTGACAGTATCTTCCTTCAGGACCTTCATTGGTTGTCTGTCCAAAAGCAGGAAAAGCTCCCCGCCAGCACAGTAATCAGTTATAAGGCAAATATGTGTTTTGGTCTGCAAAAGGGAAAATCATCCAAAGATCTGAATTGCGACATTTGTAATGGAAATTAACTTCAGAACTGAATATGATTAGATAGAATGAAATGAACGCAACGTTAAGTGTACAAGAAAGTATACGAGGGTGGTGCTACAAATACAAATTATTTCATTTTGAGTCATCTAACCTGAAATGAAGCATATAATGCAGGAAGAAAAGGGTGGTCCAACATATCAAGAATTTCTCTCTCTGCACAAGCTCTATGTACCTGCATCAAAGGATCACGTGAACAGACAGGCCAGGGTGACAGCAGAGAATGGCCTATAAACCAATGATATTGAAACTAATTTGACAAGTAGAGAAAGCTGAAGGATTATCGAAGTGACCAGAAAAGTAGATTCGATAACAGAATTTAAATACCTTGTTTCGGTTGAGCATAACACCTTTATCCATAGCTTTCATGGCAAAATACAGACCGGTTCCACACAATTCAACCAAATGCACACTGTCATATATGCCAATCAATAATTCAGATAAATTCTCATTCTTTCACTAGCATTATGCTGTCCAATATACTTTATTTAAGCCAACAAGAGACTCAAAAATTCCACAACTCAATACATGAAGTTGAGATCAAGAAGGAAAAAAAAGGTACCAGCCAGTGTCACCAGATCCCAATGGTTTTATTGGCCTAAAATGTTTTAGACCTATCTGTTCTCCACTATCTAGAATCTGCAAGATCATGTGAGTAAGAAAACTAAAGAGAAATGTAAATATTCAAGAAAAGAAGAGGATATATAGAGACTACAAAAACAGAAAACAAAATAAAAAGTATTGATCTACTGGTTACATCCATTGTGAAACTAATACAAATCAACACAATGCATAAATTACAACCATTTCAAAACACTTGATGACCTCAACCTTAATTGTTCTAGGTCAATTACAAGCTTAATGAGCATCAAACTCCCCTGTTCACTCTAATTCCTTTCTTATAATCTTGCATCATATTTATCATAAAATTCTCAAATCATCTAAAAACAAGATCCGATGACCAATACTAATATGATGACTACAATCATCATAATACCTTTTGAATTGCCTTCCAAGAGGGGCTATCTTTCCTGTGAGGCTTCGGATGTACCACCTTCGAATGATTTGCCCACAAATCTTCTGGTTTCTGCAGGTATATATAGTAAATCTTTTAGTCACAAGCCCATAAAAATTGTAATCCAAAAGGTCTTTCCTTGAGTGCTGGACTAGCACTAATCATTACCGAATTGGCATCAGGAAGTTCCCTCACTGCTTCATCAACATTTTCTGCTGTTTGTCTCACCTGATCATGCACAAATCATGCTAATTTTCAGGGAAAAACTAAAAAACTTATTGTAAGGTCTCATGGGCACTCTAGAAATGAAAGAAAAGATCATATAAATAATGAAAGGGAATGGAGTTAAGACCAGTTTTTCACTGTCTTTTGCAGTGTCTTCAGGAATACTGTTTTGAAGTGGCTCAACATGCTCGCTCCCGTCTAGTTGTACCCCAATAAAATACTGCACTTCTCCCTGTTCAAATACAGATCCAATTACAAAGTTATTATAGATTACCATCTCTGGGACTAGCTAGTGCTAAAAAATGAACAAGCTTTTCATCTTAACATTGAAAATTTCACCTTTTGGTCACGCATAGGCTGCAAATGGAACAGGTTCCAGAATTTCTTACCTGGATTGAACACAAAAGGCAAATAATTTTAAGGTGGACGATAATTATGCAAATACTAAGTTGGTTTGTGTTTCAAAAAGTAACAAAATTTTAAAATGCTAGAATAATATATGTACCATGATTATAGTGTGGCAACATGTCTTGTCTAATTATACACTCACTAACAATTACAATGCAATCATTTCAATTCAGTTTAAGACAGCAAGTAGTTAATTTTCAGCTTAACAAGATTGTTAAAGGAACACTTACCACTCTTAGTGTAGTTAATGAGCTGCACAGTAACTTCTGTCTCGTTATCAATTGCCTCCCTTATCTTCCTCACGGTTGCAGGGTCAGTTTCAGGACCCTGAAGAAACCTATAAAAATTGACATAAAAATTAAATCAAATTAAGTGAATCAATATACACAACCATTTTAGACATTATTTGTCAGAAACCGCTTGAACCTTAATTTACCATTTATATACATAATTTGAACCATGTTTTTCTCATGCATGTATCAAAAACCAAAAACGAAACAACTTGAACACTTTGGATTAATGTTTAAGAAACTAATAAGGGTCTTGACTTAGATATTTTCCGGGGCTTGTTTGGACGACGTGTGTCTTTGTTCTTTTTTTTATTTTTTTCTGAAATGGTATGTCTTTGTTTTGATGAAAGAGGGACCATCAAGTCACAGATCCCGAAACATTGTTCTAAAAAGGAGGACTAGTAGGCCTCTAGTGAGGCTCAAATGTCCATGCATGCAACTGCAACCGCAACCTCTCTCGTCGTTTACGGGGCACGTGCCCAGTTGTCGTGTCTCGTCCGTCCAATGCAGAGTTTGTCACGTGCTGTGAGACACACGAACAACTATGCAGATAATAGACGCACGTAAAACCATACACATGCCTGCTTGTGATTCAGCGCTACTCACTTATGGTACGCATCCAATAAGAGAGAGTTTCTTCGTTTGACGATATTTCTCATCGTAAATCAATTTATGAACTCACTTGTGTGTGTCTGTGCGTGCGTGCGTGCGTTTTTTTTGTTTTTTTTTTAAGGCGTCACTTGTTAGACCCAATTAAAAGTCCCATTTTAAGTGGAAACATGTTTTAGAGCATGGAATATTTTTGTTCTAGCATGGAATCCTCTTTTATATATATATATAGAGCATGGAATCCTCTTTTATATATATATTGATATTTTTATTTAAAGTAATTGTAAAATTTAATATAATTAACTGCTTAGACAAAGATGTTGCAAATAAATTGGATTGAGAAAAAAATTTTAGGATCCAGACCCTCAGTTTTTTTCTAATGCAAAACATGAGAAAATTCCAACAAATAGCATAAAAAATCATTAACAAAAATGTTTTGAACTCGCTAAACCTGTTCTGATTAAATTACTCCTAATTTTTTTTATATTTTGGGTAATTAATATGTAGGATTAGATGTGATTAGTGTAGAATTAAGACCCTCACAGCGATATTATTAAAATTATGTGTGCAAGTTATGTTTTTATTTCTCACACCCTAATTTATAATAATTTAAAAATAAATGTTAAGTACAAGATCTTATCTAGGTAGCATACCTGCAGTTTCTTCCCAAGATTTCCTCACGACTATACTCTGTCAGCTCCAAGAAGCTATCAGAAGCAAAAATCTGAAAATTTCAAGACAACAAAACTTATATAACATCTTGACTCTTCATCACCATCAATTTGATTGCATATTAAGATCATAAATTACATGACAATGTAGCTTGAACATTAATCAAATTGAAGTAAATAAGTTAATAGTATTGGAGTAATCTTACAATGGGATTATCAGGTAGCCTTGGATCAGTGATGACAAAGTTTTTCTCTATACGTTCAAGGGTAGTAGCCAAATCAATACCCTTTCTCATCTCTTTTTGTCTCACTTTGTCGTCGACGCTGTCCGATCTCTCATCATCGCTATGATCATCATCATCATCATCATCATCATCCACCAGAAGTACTCCATCGTCAAAGCTATCGTTTCTACTAGATTGAATACTCTTCCTGCTAATCATCCTGCAACATGCATACACAATAACACATGCACATGAAATTATTTTACAAAATTAATCGTTTTAGAAAAAACAAAGTCTTAAAATAAAATTAAGAATTAATACATGTCTAATAGTATATTTTAGATAAAATATGAATATCCAATAGAAATTTTTATAAATTAATTTATAATTAATTATCACATTATAATTAAGATGAAAATGATGATACCCCATGAAGGAGCGACGGCCGGATTTTCTTGGTTTTTTTTCGGGGACTTCACTAATACGTTGCATGGATGTTCGAGGAACGCCATGAGAATTCCGGCGAGGGGGAGGCACATTCTCCGAGTTCCTTCTGGCGAGGGCTGCAGGTCTATTCTCTTCACCACCACCTCCTTCAGATTTTCTCAAGAAGGGACGGTTTGTTGATTCACTAAGCGACCGAGTTTTTTTCACTGCTTGCACTAGTTCTGTCACTGAGCTTGTAGCTATCTCCTTTTGTCTGGCTGCAAATTTATAATTGGGCTACCACGTTAATGTTGCTCATGAATCATGATAAAAAACACCACAATCCTTCTCTTTTCAAATATCATTTAAATTTGACAGAGAATGGAGAGGTTTAAATATTAATTGAAATTGGATAATCAGTTCAACCAAAGATGATAGTTTAAGTGTGTTTCATTATTATTTATATTTATCAAGGTTATTTTAACTAAATTCGTTAGCACCATTTTCATTTCAACAGTAATTTCAGGTATCCAAAAAAATTTAACTTAATTTTTGTTTTCTTTTAATTTGGTAAAACTATTTTTCTTGTTTTAATATTTTTTGTTGAGGGTTGTAAAACTGTTTCAACAAGTAAAGTTGTTTCTATTTCCCAAAAAAAAAGGTAAATTTGTCTTAAAGATGCATCAAGTTAAGAGTTCTAAGAACAAATTTAAATAAAAAGGACAAAACCATAAGAGGTACTATTGTTTAAAAAAAGAAAAAGAAAAAGAAAAAGAAAAGGTACTCATTTTTTTTTCCCATAATATTCGCTTTCCAATATACAAATCACATCGAGCATATTTGTAACTATTTGTATACTACCTTTTTTTAAAAACAGTACATAAGCTACCTTATTATGATATTATAAACCACTTAAATTAAATTTAAAAAATTTGAAAATGTAAAAATAAAAGTAAAAAGTAAAATCAGGTACATAATAAAGTGTGCGCAATACCATCGTATCGAATCAAAGACTCCGGCAGTCCATTGGGACGCAATGTCTTCTCCTTGGCCCCCTCCGTATGCTTGCTCACTTCTACTAGCATTCTATCATATCAAATCAAATAAAGTTTTTCAAAAAAATAAAAATGAAAATTATCATAACAATTAACACGTGACAAATAATCCGTACAATTATATCTATATTTTAAGAATTTTTTTTTTTTTTTAAAAAAAAAGACTTTATTTTCTCTCTGAATCCAGTGTACATCTAAATATAATTGTCTTTAAATGGTAAAATATGCTAGCAAGTTATTAATATCGACATTTAATAATTTAACATAAATGTAAAATGGTATGATTTACGGCAAAATACACGTATATAAAAGGAGAAGAAAGAAGATGACAGTCAGGACTAGATATAACATGTGCATTCTTCTGCACTAATCAATCATCAATCATCATCCATTTCCAATCAAACAAGAAACGGACAGTCCTGTTGATTTGAACACAGGGTCCATATACCATCACCATCAAGATTGAATTTTTGTGATGACGAAGGACTTATGAGCAGACAGCCCAGTTGGCTGAATAAGGCACCAGTAGAATAGAATGGAATGTAACAGAGGGAATTCCTGTTTCGATTTTGTTCTGATATTCGTGGGACACATATGTTACGCAGCCAACACATAATATCAAATTAAGTCGCTATACATATGCTACATAGATCATTATTATGTCGTTAGTCTTCTATCAATTATAGAGAATGTTTCACAATGTATTTGCGATCGATGAAATTATATATGCTACGTTATATATAAAATACATTCATATTACATTATATAATATCAGTACAACAGTTGCACCTGATATATTACACTTTTTCTTATAAAATATAATAATCATATAAATATATTTGATAGATTATCATGTCATCTAATATGATGCAATTGAACCAGAGGCATTATATCCACTCTTTTGAGATTTTTTCATAAATTATGATAACCAATTAATGACACAAATGATTATAAAAGTAACTGATGCAATAATTGAAGTGTAAAATCTTAAAGATAAACAAACTAACCCGATAAATTTCAGGACTTTTCCTTCATCATCTTTGATGGGTGAAATAGTAAGAAGGTTCCAAAAAGGTGTCCCATCTTTCTTATAATTCAACAACCTCCCACAATAACTCTGACCAGCCTCTAAAGCCTCTCTAATTCTTGCCACATCTTCCGGGTCAGTACCCGCACCCTGCAAAAACCGACTTCACCGACCCACCCACAGGAAAAAAACCCAACTCAGCGAAATGTCAATATTGCTTAAAAATGGAATTAAACAAACAAAACAATGTACAAATTGTTCGGTTACCAGTTCCTGCCCACGGCCTCTTTTGAGGTATAACCAGTCATCTTGAAGAACCCGGCACTTGCATACATGATCGGGTAATCTGGTTTGGTAGCATCCGACACCACGAACGTTTGTTGAAAAGCTGATAATGCATATTTTAGATCCTCGGACACTCTTGGAAACCCACTTTCTTTGCCTCCAAATAGTCCATCATCCGAATCACCACCGGAGCTCCGAACTGAATTGCTCGAGTTCCTTTGGGAAGTACCCGGTTTGTTGGGTTCTTCCCCGCCCGAAGTCCGAACCACTACCCCTTGTGGTTTTCCCGTTTCGGTGTCAGTCTTCAAAAGAAGGCCCCATTCTGCAGCCCGCTGGGCCGCGGCCCCCACCTCCCCGGTCAATTCCTCGGGAGCAGCTGATTTTTCCTGATCACTAATGATCTTCTGGATCAACGGTGATGATGATTGTGCTGGCGTTGATAAGGCTGATGACTGTGGTGGGGCAGGGTCCTTGATGGCCATCCATGACGTAATTTCCTCTGTCCGACCCGAATTGGAGGTCAGCTTGGCGGGTTCAGGCCTGGCCCGTTGCTCCATCCAGTTTTGCCATGTGGGCTGCTGGCGAAATGCCTGGTTAGTGGGTCGGGTCGGGTAGGTTGAAGGATTGAAAACTTCTAGTGAGCCACGAGAGTCTCTAGGTAGAGATGGCGCCTTGGACGATTGCTTGGATGATATGTCTGAAGAGTCCATTCCTGCATGACAATCATGCACCAATGAAAATATATATATTAGAATATTAACCACAAAAGATCGTATTTCACTATATGTACTTTTTTATCACGATAATTTAACATGAAATTATTATAAGAACTATAATAATAATTGAATATTATAAATCATATAAAAACAATATTAAGAACTTAAAAAATGTTTTCTAAATATGTGGTTTGTATTATCTGGTCAACTAGTAAGTTGGATGACTTCATGCTCAAATTGAGATTTTTTCTTTAATGACACTTGTATGTTTCATTTTCTATATATAAATATGAACGGTGGGGGACAATGATGTGAACTGGACTGAGGACCAAGAGAGTGTGATGTTTTGGAAGTAAAACGTGAGGTGAGAAACAAACATAAAACACAAAAAATATTGGAAGGTCAGTCCAATTAACTTTACGCCCTCAGATATAGTTTGGTGGCTGTAAGAAATAAGAAGCCATCACCACCTCATATTTTTGTAGGGTCATTGATCATGGGCAAAGTTTTGGTTTGGTGAGCCGAAAATGTTGGTAGGTGTATGCATACACTTACAACAGCTAAAATAGTTTTACCTGCACTTAGAAAATAGAGTCATTTAGTTATCTTACAGGTTCGATAAGATTACTGATTAAAAATAACTTTGGATGAACTTCGATAATCATTCTTATATCTATGTAAATATGTAAATGGGTAGCCAAACCCAGAAAATATTGCCGTCGTAGTTCGCAGATCTAATGCGTGCTGCTCGCTCACAGTAGCTATGTGTTGTCTTTTCTAGTGAAAGATATTGAGCAATATTATTCAAATTGTGAACTGGTGATAAAATTAAAGGATCAATAACGTAGACCTTTTCTTCTTTCAAAGAAAAATAATAATAAATAACATAGACTTTTTGTAAATTTATATGATGGAGATTTAAAGCATATAAAACAATTGATTGCTGTCTTCGAAAGCGAAAGAAAGTGGATTGAAACAATTCATAGGGAAATTTCGAGTTTTAAAAATAGATTTAGAATGAACCCACAAATTCAAATCATAATATTTTTTTTTTCATTGATAGACGAATTATAAAACCATGAAAGTATGATCATAAAAATGTGTATGCAAAGAACTAAGAAAAATCAGGAGCTTAAAAGGTCAAATAAAAAACAAAATCAACTGAAAGTAGAACAATCAAACTCTTCATAAATTCAAGTGCAAAAGGACTGTTTTTTAATTTCTTATACAGAAACAATTAAGTAGTGTAAGTACCTGAAGAGGGAACCTGTGTCTCTGCTGGATCAGATCTTTGAATTCTGGTATTGTAAAAAGGGAAGTGATATAAGTACTTGGTGACAAAAAAAGGGGGCAAACTTTGCACATACAAAGAACCTGAACTTGAAAAGGCAGGCTGCTATTAGCCGGAGAAACAACAACAGTAGATATAGCAAGAGAGAAGGGACGAGAAGATAAAGAGAAACAACTTTTTAATGGCAAAAAGAAGAGCATAAGAAGAGAAAAAAGAGATCAAATAAAGAGAATGATTGTCGAAAAGGTCCAGGTTCCCATCCCTGTACACCTAAATTTCACATGGCTATGCTCTTGGCTTGTTTCTCCATGCCATATACATGCATCAAGCAATCATGAATCAAAAACATTAAAAATGTTTTCAAAAAACAGTATCAGGAATCAAAGTAAATCAGTAAATCACCGGCCAGCCACCACTGATTTTTTCTGGTTTGGAATTTTTTATGGAGCGAGAAATAATGGGTCGGTAACAAACGAGAGAAATTTTTTTTTAAAAAAAAAAAAGAAGAAAGCTGAGAAAAGAATAAAAGCGGAAACGAGAACAGAAGAAATATAGATTTTTAGAAGCAGAAGAGTGTTGTTTGTAAATGGGAATTGCACGTTGGGAGTTGCAGACTCTACAGACCGGACCGGGGCGCTTCTGACAATGCTTCTCCTGTCTTCGTGTCTCTATAGTGGCAAGAACTTTTGGGATATTAACTGCATTAATCATTGACTTGTATTTTCTTTGTCACTCTTAAACTTTTGCTTATTTGCCTCTTTAGATTTCTAGGTTTCATATTACTCATTTTAGTGCAATTTTTTTTCCCCAAAGCTGACAACAATTATTTGGGATGAGATTAACACCATTCTGGTAACAATTTTCATTGTGATTTTATGTGTAAAGGTAGGTGGTACTTTTTTAATTCTTTGATTAAGCATTAAAGTAGTTGTAATAATAGTCAGAAAATGATCAAGCATTACAGTAGTTGTAATAATAGTTAGATATTAACAATTTTAATTAGATTAATTTATTTTTGGAAAAAAAAAATGAATTGATAATAGAAATTGAGCTCGAATAGAACTAAGATGGACCACTAGAACAAAATAATTAGATTAAACCTTAAATAAAAATGAAAATAGAAGAGAAAAAATTTATTGGTAATAATGATAAATATGTGTGTGACTTTTTTTGAAAATAATAACAATAATAATAATAAGATATCTATGTGAATTGCAATCATTGAAAAAGAATTGTTAAAGAAATAGGAAGGTTGTGTTCCTAATTATGGGGAGGAAGATAAAAAAAAGTCGTGAACGGTTTGAGAGGCAGTATAAGTGGACACGTGGCACCATGTGTTGCTGATGTGAAGACTGTCTACGACTCCAATATTACTAAGAACGTATTTTGTTATTATTGCAATTGATAGGATTTTAATGATAAATAATATATATAAATACATTTATTAAAGAAAGAAAGTGAGATTTGCTTAAGTGAGCAGAAATCTTTCCATATTAAGAAACTAGCATGTCGTGATGTCTGTACAGCTCTCAGCCGGCTTCAATTTCCAACAGCAAATAAATCATAACACTTTGTGACTTCTTTAATTATTTAGTTAATTAATGTTTAGTCATTGGTGCATAGAAATCATTACAAACAACGATCCTGTGAGAATTTTAGTGTGTGATAAATTCATATAATATATCATGAGATATGATGACCAGAATATCAAAAAGGTTCGCTTCATATCCTGAAAAGACAAAAGACAAATTCTGTTAAGCTCTATTACAAAATCAAATAGTGAAAATATAAAGTCAATTTGGAAGTAATTAGTAATTCAATTTATATCATCAAATCCGTTTGAAAAACTGTTTCCAAATTTATCAAACATTATTTACCACCTTTTTTATGTCAAACATTTCAATAATTATATAATCAGTTGACATAAAAAATATTTATGTTTCTGTTTTTCCTGCAATTAATATATAGTGGATTTTTTTTATTTTTTTTTTTCATATAGAGTAAAAACAATGCCGAAAAGATTCATTAAAAAAGTGGTAATAATCATAATTTTTTTAGATAGTGATGGTCATAATTTTACATTTTATTCTAAACATAAATTAGTCATATGAGAGAACCACTTTTTAAGTAACTTATATAATATGAATTTTATGTGAGAAATACTAGTAATATAGTCATAAATTAATTATTATATCATTAAAAATTATAAAAGATGATGGGATGCTTGAACAAATACTTGTCAAATTAAAGATTTAATTCTTATGGTAAGTATATAATATTTAATATTGAATCGTAAATTTTTTTGCATGTATTAATAATTATATGTTTAAAACTAAGGTAAATACTATATTTGATTGATGTTAACTACAAAGTTTGTGTAAATCACAAATTTTATGAATTACAATACTCCCAAAATACATGCACGGTGTATTTACTTCATAGATTGGAGGATGGGAATAAAGAATGAGATTGATTGATGGTGTTTACTTGCTTAAAATTCATTCCGTAATGAGAATGAAAGTATTGGCCCCACATCAATTTGGGATTATGGGATAGGAATCTTATTCCCCCCAACCCACTTAGGAATTTTATTCTCATTTTTTTTTTGTTAAAATAAAAATTCTCTTATACCCTTATTTAAAAAATAAAGAAAAATATATTTTATTTTATGTTAAAAAAAATACGTATTGTAATAAAAAACTGCACACCATTGATTTTTTATCACTAATTTCTTAATTATCATAATGGACTAATAAAATAATATGTAATTTTTTTTTATTATAATATGCAGTTTTTTATTTGATATTAAAAAAAGAGCATATTATAATAAAAAAACTGCACACCAAGTTAGTAGACTATTAAAATAATATGTCATTTTTTTTTATTATAATATGTAGTTTTCTATTTGATATTAAAAAAAAAAAAACAGTATACTATACTATAAAACTGTACATTATTATAATTAATTTTAATTAAAGATATTTTTATAATTTATAATTAATTTATTCCGATTTCAAAGTAAAATGAACAGTTAAATGACAATATTACTGATTCCGATTCTGATTCCTATAGTTTAAGTAAATAATTTATTCTGATTTCGATACCTCATTTTGATTTCAAATTATTTTCATTCCTCCAAATAAAATAAACGTATCAGCAGACTCAGAGGACTTTTTTTTTTTTTACCAACAGAATCGACCAAAAAGAACCAATCACTATTTATGAAAGCTAGCATTAAAAATGAGACTTTACAAGCAAAGAAGCCTAAACCGGTAGAACCTAAGTTTTCACGGATTTGTAAATTCGAAATTAGAAGAAGAAGATGATGAAAGCGAATATGGCGAAAAAAGCGGGGTAGCCCCACATGTGGTAGGTCCCAAATCCACGTGAACAAACTTTTCACCAATCCATATCTGACATTTTATCTGTTCACGGCTGTTTCTTCTTCGTGAAAGGTCACATCCCACGCTCCTTGTTGCCAAAGTGATGCCCGTTTTCAAGCCTATTTCAGTCCCCACATAGTTTTTAAGATAGGGAGAACCTAACAATGGTCCTACTTTATTTGCAATGCCAATGCCCCAAGACCTGGAGGGCATGGGATTCATGCCCCCATGTCTCTTGCATTATATCTAAATCACAAAGGGATCTTTTGTGCTTTCTTTGTCTTCTCACCACACTCCCAAAATATCCTATGCAATATTACTGTTTATCAACGTGTCTCGAATCTTACGTATCTCAAGTACTATCATTGTGATAATGGTTAACGACAGATGTGTGATAACATCATAGCTACAAGCAATTCGATCTCTCAGTTGATCCTTTCATTCTTCTTCGGTTTTTCATTTATCGTTATGTTGTAAGGTAGCAAACGTTTATATGTACGTGTTCATTCTCTACTTATGCTACTGTGGTACATCTAATGGTCAATGGTCAACATTGCCCTCGGCATCACCATGTATTTAGAGTTATAATTTAATAACAAATAGAAAATATAAATTAATTTGTTATCTTTTTGAATCCTTATGTGCACTCCAGTTTAATGGATTTACAACTATTTCTCCTTTATCTATCAGTACTTGTTGTCATTTGGATTCCTCGATTCTTAAAGTCATTTGTCTTGCAAGAAATGGTGGGGGGGGGGAGGTGGAGAAAAAAAGAAGAATTCTCTTGTTATAGAAATAATAAATGAAGGGTAGCAATGTATTAATTTATTCAAAATTTAAAACATAAACCCTTCAATTCTCTTGTTATAGAAATAATAAATGAAGGGTAGCAATGTATTAATTTATTCAAAATTTAAAACATAAACCCTTCAATATTCAACTATTAATTTATTTTTAATTTAACCAATATTATGTAGTCTTCAAATCTATTAAAAAATATGACTCTAACATAAGATGGTCATACCATCGTTATCTCAAAATTTTTTAATTAATTACATAAATAAATTGTGAAGAGGTGAAATATAAATTTGGTCATAAATTTAAATTAATATTACTGGAACCATAAATATACCATACCTATGGAAATAGATTCCCATAAAGTCATTCATTACATTGATATATTGTAATTCTTTATAAATAAAGCAAATCTATAGTGGTCCAATACTCCAATTATCTGATGTCTGGTCCCTATTATGTACAAAACTACAAAGTTTAGGTATTCATTCGCTCATATCCAGCACAAAGCCTATAAAAATAAGAATCCAAACAAAGCTCCTTTAGAGTTGCTTTCTTCTCTGTCCATTTTTGGGCCATCTGATTTGATGTTAACTTGACATGACTAGGACATGCATGATAATCTAATCTCTATATTTGTATAGTTATCCAACTCTTAAAATGTTGTATAGTAATTGTAATGACTTTTTTGGAAACCTTGCTTGTGATAGTATTACTTTCAAGGCTTCACAAGATTTCTTCACTACTTTTCTGTATAAATAAATATCTAACATTTAGATAAGGATTAATTATGCATTCTAATACAATTTCAACGTTACAAAATCTGTCTTCAATTCTTATAAAATTGACGTTAAATATGCAAACTTTATATAGTTTCACCAATTGTATATTAAATTTGTGAAGTTGATATCTAGTTTGAGTTATATTATACTACAATGAGGTTTCATGAATCAATATCATTTAGTGTGATGAAATAAGCTTAAGGTGAAGGTTGGGGTCAAAATTGATGAGTCGGAAAAAAAAAAATGATTCATAAGCTTTGTTAAGAGAAGTTTGTTATAAAAAAGTTTGAAAATTAACTTATAAGATCTTAGACATCAACTAATTATATAAAAAAATTTATAATATAAATTTTATTTCCAAAATAGTTAGTATCATCCATTTTCTCCAAATTGATTATAATTTATGATGTATTTACTTGTACGTATTGGAAATAGTCCGAAATCAGATTTGCTTGAAATCGGATGAATGTATCAAAATTAGAATAAATTGTTTTCTTCATTTATAGGAATCATAATTGAAATCAACGGTATTTACATTGAAACATTTACATTAGTTTGAAATCGGAATGGATATTTACAAGTTACGAAAATATTCTTAATTAAAATTATATATTTCATTAACATTTTTGAAAGAAAAATATGTATTTATTGTCATAAAAAAATACGTGTTTGTATTATAGTAGTATTATGCTGATTCAACTATTTTTTAATAATGATAATAATGTTTTTTTTTAATATAATTTAATGTTATCTACTACACAATTCATAAATATAAAATAGGCTTTTTTTTCACTTTTTTTTTATTTCTAATTTTATCTTTTTATTCATTTCTAAGTAGAGATATAAAAGACTTTTTACTACTTAAAAGCAAATTAGATTAGAAATCTTAAGAGAGAATGGGGGAATGGTAATCTCATTGCACAACCTCAAATTTGTGTGGAACCCGTATATTTTATTTTCATTACAAATTAATTTAAAACAAGTAAACACCTACAATCATACCTATTCTTTATTCTTATTTCCTAATCTCACTAGTAAATATATCATTAATTCTTTAGGTGAGAGGAGGATTTTCCCAACATAAATTTAATTCCTAATTTAAATGTGAAGTTCGTGTAATTTGATTTCAAACGCTTATGGATAAATTCCTTTTTTAAGAAGAATTAATGAATAGTAAACAAGTTCCTGTGTCTTAAACTTGATTAAAAACTTTACCTTATAAACTGCTTAATAAGGGGAAAAATAAATTGATAGTAATAAACACTTATTCAATCTAACTAAATGTTATATGTTGGAGTCATTGTATCATAGATAAGTTAACATTTAAAAGAAAAAAGTAATTGAATTTCTAAAGAGCTAAATTGTTTTAAAACCCCAAGAGAGTGACATTTTCTTGTCATTATTTTGGTGCCTAATTTGGACATGGATTGTTTGCCCTAAAATGGCATAAAGAGTAGCAACGCATTATTCATATGTAAAGGAGAGTCCATGGGCCACTTTTCCCTCTGCTATCGGTTTCTTTCGAACAGCTTTAAGCTTTACTTGTAAATAATCTAGTTATTATCCTATCGATTCGCATAAGTTTACATGAGTTTTACATTAGCACAAATCGATTTGCATTGGTTAAAATGGTTTGATCGTGAAAATATGCATATAAACATGTAAAATGTTCCAAAGTATTTTTAAAAAAATAAAAATTATAATGAGCTTGGCAATTGAAGGGAACAATCTGAAAAAATAAATAAATAAAAATATATAACACATTATTTTGTACTTGAAAGTATGCTCTTTTACTGAGAAGTATTTTAATTTATTTAAAAAAGATAAACAAAAAAATCTTGTTTCCTACTATGAAGTAAATTATATTTTTTTAATTTAATTTCAAACAAAATAATTTACTATTTGAATAACACCACGAGATAAAATTATATTAAATCTAGTGAACTATTTATTACATACCCACATATATATATAGATGTATATATAGTAATAAGACTTAAATTTGAAATGTGCTTTTAATTGAAAATGATAAGTAAAAAGCATCATTATACTTTAATTATTTAAAAAAAAAAACACTTTTATGTGTTAAAATAATATCATCAATTTCTAAAATTTGTTCATAATTCAAGTGGGTAATGGATTTCTCCTTTAAATCTTTGAAATACTTAAGACACTTTTTTTAACCCAACATATATGTTTATATTAAAAAATTCTAACAATAAAAAATAACATCAATGATACCAAAATCGTTTGCACTAAACCCACTTTCAAACACATATTAGAAGACTAATTCAAAAATCCGAAAAAACAAAATAACACTGATAAATAATTATTATTATACACAAAACATATTTTCTTCAAGATCCGAACAATGCTCAGTCCAAGTTCTCCTTCCACACCATTGTTTCCCGCATCTGCCAATAATTTCGAACAGAGAAAACACAATCAAACAAAGAACAAAAATATTGGAATCATCAACAAAGAAAATTAAAGTTGAAAATCGAACCCTCATGAAGAAATGACCTCCAGCAGTAGTAGGTGCATGCCACAACCAGGCTATAAGGACATACTCATTTGGTTTTTCATCCTCCTTTCAACACTTTACATTCTCTATTCTTCGAATCTTCTCTTAAACAACGACAAAAAGGACTGTTTGAATTCTAATAACCATAACACGAAATTCTCGCAAGAAGAAAGCGTACTAATATCGTCAGTTCTCGACAATTCATCCTTCTCCACCAATCATCTCCATCTCCACGAGAGACGAGTGAAGGATGAGGAGGAGGAGATCATACCTCCTCAAAGTCTACGTGACCGCGGTACACGAGTTAACCATGTCGTGTTTGGGATAGCAGCTTCCTCCAACTTGTGGGAGAAGCGAAAAGAGTACATAAAATCATGGTGGAACCCAAAAGAGATGAGAGGCGTGGTTTGGACAGACAGCATTGTGCCAGCTAGAAGAAATGAAAACTTACCCCCAATTAGGGTTTCCGGGGACACAACAAAATTCAAGTACACAAACAGGAAAGGGTCAAGATCTGCATTGAGGATCTCTAGGGTGGTCTCGGAGACATTGAGGCTTGGTTTGAAGGATGTGAGGTGGTTTGTGATGGGTGATGATGACACGGTTTTCATGGTGGATAATCTGTTGAGTGTTCTAAACAAGTATGACCACACGCAGTATTATTATCTTGGGAGCTCATCAGAAAGTCATGTTCAGAATATATTTTTCTCCTATGCAATGGCGTATGGGGGTGGTGGGTTTGCTATAAGCTATCCATTGGCGATAGAGTTGGAGAAAATGCAAGACAGGTGTATTCAAAGGTATCCAGGGTTGTATGGTAGTGATGACAGGATTCAGGCTTGCATGACCGAGCTTGGGGTGCCTCTCCAAAAGGAAGCTGGATTTCATCAGGTTTAATTAACTTATCTAACTCCTTTTTAGTTTCTAAAACCAATCATTTTATTGATTTGTATGAATACTTACTTTCTAGTGTCAAAATAAAATGTCAAAAATTTGGTTAAATTTTCATGAAATTTGTAAAAAATAATAATAATACCTCAGTAGATATGTCTTTATCAATTATTAAAATTATCTTTTGTCTCTTACTTGACCAAATTTCATGAAGGTTCGAGGGAAATTTATCCTTCTCAAAATCAAAAAAGAAAAAGAAAATTAAAAATAAGAATGAAAATGGGATGGGTTTTGGTAGGATGCCTCTCCATTTAAATGTATAATTCAGAAATCAGAATAAAACTCTTGGTAAATCAAAAATTATCTAATGTAAATGTTTGCAAGAAAAATTTCAACATTTCTAGTTTCATAAAATTAAAAATTTTGAAATTATTTTAGAAGATTTCCACGCTAGAGAAGTTACTTAACAAATCCCGAAACTGTAAAGTTAATTTGCAATTTAATTGGCAATAATGGTTAATGAAATTAATGCATAGACACAGAATTAGTTGTCATGTGTGTATGTATATATAATGCAGTGCGATTTGTATGGAGACTTATTTGGGATTCTATCAGCACATCCTGTGGCTCCACTGCTGTCAATTCACCATCTAGACTTGTTAGAACCAATTTTTCCAGGCCTGACGAGAGTTGATGCCGTCCAACACTTTCTTGAATCCGTCAAGCTCGACGCAGCCAGCATAATTCAGCAGTCTATATGCTATGACAGTGCAAAGTATTGGTCAGTCTCGGTGTCATGGGGTTACGTTGTCCAGATTTACCGGGAAGTCATCTCTCCCCGAGAGCTCGAAAGGCCAACGAGAACGTTCCTGAATTGGTATCCTAGAGCCGATTACAAGGCCTATGCATTCAACACTAGGCCTGTTGCCAAGAACCCTTGTCAAAAACCCTTCATTTTTTACATGAAAATGATCAAGTATCACCACGCTAGTCAGCTCACTGTTGGATTCTACACTCGCCGAGATTTTCGCCGCCCATATTGCCGGTGGAAATCAGAGTCGCCGGAAAAGATTGAGATGGTTGTTGTCTTCAAAAGGCCAGACCCTCTTCGTTGGCAGAGGGTAAGCATAATTTTCAGTTTCTTTGGTTCATTATGGTACATTTTCACTACTAGACCGTTAGTACATGAGAATATTTTTATTTGGTTCGTTACACAAACCAATAAATTATCATTTTGATTATATGAATTACAATGTACTGATTATATTCACGGATTGGTTTTGCAGTCACCAAGGAGGGATTGTTGCAGAATTCTGCCATCAAAAAATAGCTCAATATTGTACATATGGGTGGACAATTGTCATGGTGATGAAATAAGTGAACTCCGGACTCAAAATGCTAGCACATAAAAGTTTTATTTTTGTTTTTTTTTTTTAATTTCTTTTGAATCAAAAGTAATAAATCCAATGCTAAGGGAGTTTAATCTAAACAATTTTCCGAGGATTTGTTTCTTATCAGGTCCCATGACACCAAAACATCCACGTAAGCAGCAAAAATCTTAGACTCCTACATCACGGGGAATAAAAAAATAAAACAAGACCTCTATTATAGATGACTAATATTTCAAGACCCTGATGTGGTCCGATGGCAAAAAACCCTCATTCACTTGAAAACTTTCCCAAAATAAGTTCGAATTACAATGCCATAGGTGGTATCTCAAAAAACAAGAAAAAATCCCAAAATACGTCTTGCAATACGGAAAATAATTCTTTAATCCGACATAGTCATCTGAAGTGATTCAATTTCATTAATATTACCAGTGAGATTCAGAGGAGTTGAGGCGATTGGCGATACAGCAGATGTTAGGATAGCCAGTTCAACATCGGTATCGTTAAGAGCTGCTAGCATCTCTCTTCGGATCTCAATAGGGACAATCCCTACAATTCTGCCATCCTTGATCAACAAATTCACTGCTTTGATTCCAATCCACAAAAGTATAATTAGCTGGAGAACATATGAACAACAGCAATTTAATTATTTCATTGTTCCCTCAATAAATTTATAAACAGACGATTTCTCCAATGAAATGGTTTCACAAGGACTACAGGACTTGAATCATTGATTTCTGGCATTTCTGTTAGCTTCATAGTATTGTAGTCTTGCTATTCTATTTTCTCCAAACCATATCGAATTGTCAACTTATAATAACTACTACAGGTCCAAGTACCTTTGCCAACACAAGAACATTAGAAAATTGACTCATCTATGTATCCAGAGCAACAAGTACTAAATCAGAAGGGCAATACAAGTTTGAGATTTTTTCGTTTTTTTTTTTTTTTTTTTTTTGGTGGAAGAATGTTTTGGTTTTTCGTATGCTTAATGCATGAATTATAAATCTCCATATAAGTAACAAAATAGAGACAAATCAAATAGGGGATACATAATCTATATCTCCACCATCAATCCAAACTTAGAAATAATTTGCAAAACAAACACAAGAAAAGCATTAAAAACAAAAGATTATTTTGTTTGAAAAAAAAAATTAATTTATTATAAAGAAGAAAATTCAAGAAAGGAAAACAAAAGGAGAACCAAAAATGAGATGAGGGCTCATGATATCTTGTTGGAGGAAGAGTACCTGGATAAGAGAACCACCATAGAATGGAGAATGAGAGCAACAGAATCAGAGGAATGACATGGACATACTTGTGCGTTAGTGAAGATGAAGAAGGGGGCTGCGAAACTGGAGTGTCCCTCCTCGGTGTTTGTCGAGTGGGGGCGGGACGGCGTGAGTAGAGTGGAAGATGGCTTGAGTCCTCCATGGTTGTTGTTCGAGGCAAGCGGAGAATATGAGTTTGAAGAGGCGGAGAGAGTTATTGGTTTTTTGGTTGTGTTTTCTTGGAGGACAATTGAGGTTTGATATCATGGTTCTGTTAGTTAAGCTTCATATAACGACTTTTGGCGAGACTGTTATTAGGAGTGCAACGCACGTGACTATGGCGGTTGATAAAAACTGGTTTAATTGATTTTATTTTTCTTCATTGGAAGATTGTGCACATGGGTTCAAGTTCAATTGTATCATATGTAAGGGGAAGCTATTGATTCAAGTCAAATTATGCGCAATTTACAAACAGGTATAAGAAGAACCTAAGGTTCAAGTCCAAGCATACTTATTTATAAACATGTGTGAATAATTTAATCATGTGCATTCTACAAGCATATGTGAGAAAAATCTAATGTTGGTGTCCAACCATTTGCATTTTATAAATATTTATGAGAAGTTTAGTCCTGATAGGTTTTAATAGATCATTTAACTCATTAACTTTTTTACTCATTAGATGTCAAGTGAAAAAACATTGCCTTCGTGTGTTTATTCTCGGAATTGCCAATTCTATGTGACTTGAGAACCTATAAATTGTTTTTTAGAGCACTACATTGATTAATAATTTTAAAATACAATTTTCTTATAAATAAATTGTTTATTTAGATTAAATTATTTTTCCGATATTACTTTGGCTTCTCTCTCGAAATTGAAATTAAGAAGAAGCAATACAGCAAAAGCATGAGAAGTTCAGTACCATGAATTGTAAGGATGAACTATAATTATGTGAAAATGGTTCAACAAAGAAGCATCTTTACCAACAAGAACCTCAGCTTACATGTACATTGTCGAATAATCAAAGATGAGATATTTCCTGTATCCTGAAGCGCACCGGTTATCTTCAGTGAGAACAAAATTTGATAACCAGGCACTGCCTATGTATATGAACACCCCAGACAAAAAATGTATGTTGACCATTTTATTCCTAAACTTCACATTCGAGCCTACTCTTACTCAGACCCACTGCCAGCAGTCTGTCTGCTAGCGTCATATCTATTCGCTCCTGAACGAGACGATGGTTTGTTCCTTCGGGATCTTTGGACAGGAGGGTTTTGGCATTCAAAGTTCTGAGTAGCAAGGTAATTCAGAGCCATAACAACATCGGATGTGGCAGGCCGCATGTTAGGATCCTCCTGAACGCACATAGCAGCAATGGCAATGGCTTGGTATAAACCCCTCTTGGGATATTGGCCATCAAGCAATGGGTCAACCATTCGGGGGAAGTTAGTTCGATCCTTGAACATTGGTCGTGCCTGCAAACACATCAAGTGAAAATGGATAAGAATTCTTAGTACACTTTGGATTATTATTTCACATTGACCTACTCTCATTTCGAAAGATGTCAAATGTTAGGAAAAGTAATATTATGATGACAAACATTTTTCTCCCAAGGAAACTAGCTGCTAGTAAAATAGGAAACTAGAAGACACTTTGAGCTAGATTCAGAAAAGAAAATTCTACTTAAGTTTCAATTACAATTTAAAGCAATTTAAAGAGTGAAATAAACAGCGTAAGCCAAAAGCAACATACTGCAGATGGAAAGTACATCTAAGAGCACTGTCAGGTATGGCAGTAGGGTCCATGAGCAAGATGGTAATTAACTTTTTCACCAAAAAGAGGTAAAGAGGACCGGTTGAATCTAATTTACCATTCTTCACCAGTTTTAACCTATGATAATTGATATAACAAAAGGTGGACAATGCTTTGGATAAAAGTTTTCTTTTCCAATGAACATTTTTCATGAATTCACAGAGTCATTTAATCAGACGAAAACAGACTCAACTAGCACTTTAAATGCCTTTCTATTCCTTGACCCTCTTATTATGAGGGCAAGAATAGGTAGCAACCCCATTGTGATTTGACCCAAGACTTGCATTTCATACCTCTGTTGCAAACCAAATAGTCCTTGTCTCACTGAAAAAACTTATTTTCAAGAATACTTCCTATGAACAAACATTGTCTACTGCCACACTACTTGCAGCTTCTCAAACCTTAATTGTATAAACAAAGGTTTCCAAAAGTACTTTACAGCATTGGACAGGAATAATGGAAGCACTGCATGTACAATAATAAATAAAAAACAAACCTGTTTAACAAGTAGACACTCTAATTGTACAACTAAGATAGCATCATTCGGTAATAGATTAATCTATCTATGACATCCTCTTGGTATGATCATTCTGGACGGCAGAAAAACTAAAACTAAAATGGTAGCCTTTGGTAGACTGTTAACATAAAATTGCAAGGGAGTTGCAAGGATGATTTCTGAATTCTTATATTCATAAGTTCAATGATGACAACGCAAAACCTAGAACTAAGCCAAACTAATGAGCACATATAAACTGGAAAGAGCAAAATAAGAAATATCTTACCCAAGCAACCAGATTTTGCTCATTACGATCTCTTGATTCATCAATTGCCTTTCTGCCAGTGATGAGCTCCAAAAGCACGACCCCAAAGCTGTAAATATCTGATTTAAATGTCAGCTGACCAGTCATTGCGTAATCTGGTGCACAGTACCCATATGTGCCCATAACCCTGGTGGAAACATGTGTCTTATCTCCACTAGGGCCCACTTTGGCCAAGCCAAAATCAGATAGCTTCGGATGATACCCTTCATCGAGCAATATATTTGAGCATTTCAAATCACGGTATATAACAGGAGGATTCATCTTTTCATGCAAATACTCCAAGCCTCTTACTGCACCAGCTGCGATTTTCATCCTTGTATTCCAATCAAGTGGTCTTCTGCCATGAGGAAGATCTATTAAAATAATTTAACAGATTAGTTAAAAGCTACAAATAAGGGGGAAAAAAATCATGAATTGCAAATCTGTCAACAAAAAGCCAACTGTCAAACTAACGAAACCATAAGACAAATTGAAAAACAAGATTAACTGAGAGACCTTCTTACCATGTAAATGGTTTTCCAACGATCCTAATGGCATGTATTCATAAACCAATAGTCTCTGATCACCGTCAGCACAAAAGCCAATCAGTTTGACAAGATTAGGATGGTCAGCTAAGCTTAATGTCAATACTTCAACAACAAATTCCCTTATTCCTTGAGCTCCATGAGGATTAAGTTGCTTGATTGCAACATCCTGCAACAGAGACAACAACACGAAATTCAAGTCTATCCCCTGCTTCCTTCAATGCTCAAACAACAATACTATTCAAATCAAAGCTCAAGAAAGCAAGTTGAGATGATACAAACACAACTTATTCCAATTTCTTAATGACTCCTCATGTGACTGAATTTTATTGACTTAAAGCTACACATATTCAATATAGTTAACTATTCAATCACATTTTCAAAATCACATGAATAATAAACCTGGTTGGTATTCTCTAAGCGCCCCTTGTACACTTTCCCGAAACCTCCTTCACCCAGGAAACAATCCGACCTAAAATTATCGGTAGCAGCCGCCAGTTCATCGAATTTGAACGTCTGTGCTCTCTTGCCACTTGTTTTGTTATCATCATTCAAGTCTAAGTTATTTACATCTAAAGAAAATTGGTCCTGTACATTCACGTGAGTACCTACAAAAAAATTTAAAAAACCAAAATTATGAGACAGCAGAGAAAAAAAAAATATTAGAAAAACAACAGCTTGAAGTAAAGCCAAAAAAAAAGAAAAAAAAAAGTAGTTTTGATACGATTCTTCACATCATAAAGGGTCTCTTGTAAAAAAACAACAGTGATCAGAAAAAAGAACCCACAAGGACAAATTCGAGTACATAACAGGATTCGTGTACTGTAGATAAATAGCTTCGATGTGGATACATACAAGTATACACGCACTTGCTAACAATTAGACAATTTTGGGCAATCAAAATGCAACAAGAAAGATGAGACACATAAAAATTAATATACGTAAGAGAAAAAAAAATGCAAAAAAAAAAAATTGAAAGTCAAAATTCAAAAACCAACCATGATCGAAAAAAAAAAAAAAAAAAAAAAAAAAGAACATATTTTGAAAATCAAGAATCAATATTTTGTCAGTTTAAAAACCAACCCAATAACACCATCGGCAATGCTTACAAGTTAAAACACAACCCCACCCGAAAAAAAAAAGGGAAATCCTGACGATCAAACAAAATGCATTTGACTTGTTTTTTTAGAAAAAAAATCAAGAACAAAAATTATACCTGGACCGGGATCAGAGCCATGTTTCTTGGAGGTATTGCCGTCGTTTGATTTCTTGTTTGATTTTCCAGTGAAGCTGAAACAACCCATACTAACGAGTTCAAAATAAAAATAAAAAATCTTTTCTTTTCTTTTTTTTTCTCTCTCTCTCTCTTTCTCAGCTACACAGAAGAAGAATAGACAACAGCCCAGTACACAAACCAACAGAAACCAAAAGAAAACGAGAAATTAAAAAGAGAGAGAGAAAGAGGGAGAAGAAAGAGAGCTAGGCCTAGTAACCCAAAAAAAACACAATTTTTATTTTCTGGGGTTAGTTTATGTTGTTTTTATATTTTTTTAAGGTTTAATCTGCTGTGACGCCGTTTCCAGAGTTGTGTATTCACCCACCAAAATGTTGCCAGGTGGAAATGGGTGGTGTGGTCATATTATGTTCAGCGATTTGCAGGGGTGTTTTGTCTTTATCAGTTGAAAACCAACTCCGGAACTGATGTGGCACATGGTGATTATTCAACCGAGATTTGCTGGCGAGGTCGTCCCAGCAACAGATCTTTGTCCTTTTTATTTTGTGATTTTTGTGTTGTTTCAGTGCGGAAGGCTGGAAGCTAACTTTATTTATTTATTTTTCTTGTTTTCTTTTTGGATTTTTTTGTTTCCTTCTATCTTGTCTCGTATTACCCGCCCGTGACGTACGCGACGCAGACAGCATTCGCCACCGTCCGATTTGAAGCCCGAACGGAAGGTCAACGCTGTAAAAAAACGTAACTTCGGTTGGGACCCATCCCTCGATGGTTACGTATTTTACAAACGCGGGACCCACTTGATAACCTCTACGCGTTTTCACATTTAATGAGGGGCGCCAACGGTGATCCAGGCGTTACTGACTCCGCCACCATTACTAGTTTAATTAAAGCTTTACCAATCAGGGACGGACGTTTTATCGCCCCACTGGTGCACGATTCACCAGGCGATTGCCGCTCCAGATTTAATTACCGTGTTGAATGTTTGAACGAACGCGGTAATATTAGTTATTCTCGTAGTGTTATTTATGAGTAATGTTTTTTTTTTTTCCTAATATTGCTCATAGTATTATGAAGATTAATTAAAATTGGACACTAGTAACATAATATTGAGAATAACTCTCTTGTGGGAGAAATAGATCCATACAAAGATGAGAAAGAGATCCATCCACATATGAATGAAGGACTATTCATATAAATTAATAAGGAATGATATTATCGGATTTAGAACTCACACAAAATGGTATAAGAGTTATGACTTTTAATCAAAGGCGCCAAACAATTGGCTACATGAGTAACGCCATTTGCAAGTTGTAATTATTGAACATTATTGAACACTGAGTTGGGTTAATTCAATTTCCAATCCTAGAATATACTTCGATCACATTTATCAATAATTAGATCTCGTTTATTTACTTAATTTATATTTTTTATATTTTACTTTTATATCTATATGAAATCTCTTAAAAATAATTATAAGGAACGACTTAGTTCACAATATAATTTCTAATTATGTTTACTGATAGTCAAGAAAAAGAGACCCACGTTTAGTGAAAAATTGTCCTTCAATCAACGAGACTTAAACATAATTTTCCTTTCACGTATAAAAGGTCAAGCTAAAATTATCCATGTCCATGGATGTCACTACTCGAACTTAGTCTCCACCTTTAGCGAAACTGCCACTGGGCATGCTTTACCGTTATGGCAAGCATCATGTGAGCAGGCCTTGTTTATCACCTAGGAATAAAGATCAATCAACATCAAGTTATATTGTTATATTGGAAAACAAATCAAACATGGAAACTTAATTTCGTAAGTGCAAGGAGAAAATTCAGTTTTTCATTTTTTTCCCGATTTTATGCAGGGTCCAAAAAATCAGATTTTCAATAATTTTGGTAAAGATTGAAATTATAAAATTCTCTTCTTCCAATGATTTTCAATTAGTTAGCTTGTCCTTAAAAAAAAAGTTTGTAGAGTAAACCCCTTGAGAGGTTAAAAATAAATAATAACTCTGGTATTTAGCTTTTACGTACTGATTTGTTTTCACTATTATCATTTAAAATCTATATATATATATTTTATATGCTACGACTTGAACAGTAAAATCCAAGTTGCTAAAAATAAATAATAACTCTGTTATGGAATTATATATATATATTTTTTGTTTTCAATATCATCCTTTTTTAATATATATATATATATATACACACACTTTTGCTTACAACAACTTGAACATGAAATATTATTAGATTGAATGAGTTTTTTTTTTTTTTTATCATGAGTCATATTATATGATTAACCATTTAATTATCAAACAGGTAATTGAATTATATATAAATTTAAATTGAATATATATGGATTTTTAATAATCTAAACAATTGAATAATCTGTAAAATCAATAATTTTTTTAATACACTTATATTTTATTATATTTCATACAAAAATGAATTGAATATATCTAAATTTTTAATAATTTAAGCAATTGAATTATCTGTAAAGTCAATACCTTTTTTAATACACCTATATTTTATTAGATTTCATATAAATTTGAATTAAATATATTTAGATTTTTAATAATTTAGGCAATTAATAATTTATGAAATCAACGACTTTTTTAATATACATATATTTTATTGGATTCCATACAAATTTAAATTGAATATATATAGATTTTTAATAATCTTGACAATTGAATAATCTGCGAAGTCAACGATTTTTTTAATATACTTATATTTTATTGGATTTCATACAAATTTGAATTGAATATATATAGATTTTTAATAATCTAGACAATTGAATAATCTATGAAATCAACAATTTTTTTAATATACCTATATTTTATTAGGTTTCATATAAATTTTGTATTAAATAATCTAGATTTTAATGAATTTCATATAAATTTGGATTAAATATATCTATAATCAAATTTGATTAAATACATTCAAATTTTTTAAATATTTTAAATTTTAATAAATTATATATTGAATACACCCTAACCCGTATCAATCTTAAAAATTAAAATTCAACCTTTACTTTATTGAGACGTGTTGTTCTTTTTGTTTTCATTTTTATAATTAAAAAAAAAAAGTCATTATCCAAAAAGTAAACCAAGAAATAATAGAAAAAAATTAGTAGATAAAATAATACCCAAAAGTGACCACTTAAAAGCGGCTCCAATTGTCTGATAGCTTTTGCTTTTTAACACACTTGTTAAGTTTGTCATAACAAAATTAATAATCAACAATCTATTGCTCCGCTTCTTCGCTTACGTGTCACAAAATCCAATCAAAACAAATAACATCACCCCTGAGTGCATGGTCGGTGCACCAAAACATAATAGTATATTATAATCACACCGTATTGATCTAGAAAGTTCACATAATCCAGTTTCATGACCCGAAAACGTACACGTGGCAACAACCCAATACTTCTTTACTATTAATTATAAGATTTTTTTATTATTTTATTGTATAAGCGGTCTTGTTGAGTGAGACACTAAAAAAAAAATAGAAGTCTACCATTTCTCAAAAAACATGAAGAAATCATCGACATTTTTTTTTTGAAGGAAAATCATCAACATTTTATAAAATTAAGATAAAAGGATGATAAAGCCCAGAGATTTTTGTGTCTCAATGAGACAAAACAAAAGTATGCACGTGTCCTCTGTGTTGAATACGATTCGGATCGCAATCAGAAATAGTCGTGGAAAATAAGTAAAATTATACGTCTATGGATGACCAATTTGTAGCAAAGCATAAAAGGTTAAATGGTTGGTGATCTCATATGCTTTGACTATTCAAGGCAGCAAATTTTATAGTATTAAGGTGGGTGTACTTAAAATCAGATCCAATTTTTGATAGACTTGTTGCATGTTGTAGATTTTAAACCACCCACCTCTTTCTGTAATACATATTTAGTTTTAATTAATATGATAAACATTATAAATTTTAACATATCCTCATATACAATAATCATAAGCTCTCTATATATATTGATTAATAGAATTGATTAAAGAAATAATCGGGATTAAATGATATTGGATATTGATAACGCGACTTGATAAATAACTCCTATATTAAAAGGTGCCATCCACGTATAAATGAAATAATAGCTCACACAAAGATAGAGAGAAATCAACCACATTTTTAATGGTAAAGGGATATCCAACCCGGGACTATGCTTGGCTTTGACTGTGTGGCCATCACTGGGCATCATCCAAATGGACCATATGATACAAGTATATGATGTGATGGAATTCGAATCTAGCATCTACTATTTGTACCATATTCAAAAATAGATAAATACAAAAATGTTGACTTGCTAGTAAATACCAGAACAAATGTTACTAATCTGTAGCATTCTTGTACATGTATATCATTACTTGGAATCAATAAGAACACATTATATATATATATATATATATTTTTTTTTTTTCATGAATTTAGAAACTGCTTGGTAGAAATTATGTTATAAATTAAGGTGCATGGATTATACCGTCGACCCAAAAAAGAGAGAGAGAGAGATTAAAGGGATTTTGCCAATTTGGGGGGGGCGGGTTGCTAGTCTCACTAGTGGCAGCAATATTGGGTCTTCGATGAAGGAACCTTCTTTGTAGGTTCTATAAAAAGCAAAGTGTAGTATAGCTCATAGTCCTTGCTATTTCTTAATCAAAATTCAAAAAACTGATTGATGTTGGAATTAGGCTGGCAAAGCCGCGTATTGTAGCCATTCATTACATGTCAGACACATTAGCTGACCTCCAAATTATGAATCCAACGTGAAGATAACTTTTTATTTTTTATTTTTTTAATGAAACAATGTTATCAGCTTTTAAATTATTAAAAAAAAAAAGTTATAGACATTTATAATAGTTCATCACGATCGTAAATTTGTCATAAAATTATATTTATTATACTATTTAAATTTTCGATTTAAACTAACAAAAAGTCAAACAGATTTAATAACAGTTAATCGTGATTATAAATTGGATACAAATCTATTTATTTATAAAAATGCTAGTCAATTTTTTAATGTAAGACTTATTTGTTTTGACTAACAAATTATAACTAAAGACAACAAGTGAAAGAACCGTGGATTTGACTGATTCGTCGATGATACAATTGATATCAATCCTCTATCTCTGCTTCAGAGAGAAGAGTTCATACGTCTTTTTCACAACTGTGTTTATAATAATTTTCTTCCTTAAATGTGGGTCTCTTCTTCCAATTTTTAAAAGTTATGTTTTGGATTATGTCTTAAAATATATTCCATGAGATCCTGACTATGATATTTGTATTTGTAATATGTAACATGTCAAAAAAAAAAAAAAAAACTGTGGATTTTCATCTTCATTTACAACACCACTCTTGTCCCATATCTAAATCTAGGGTTTCTCTTTAAAAAACAAAACAAAAAAAAAGGGGGGATTTAACACATTCTTTTCTGCCCTAAAATGCAGCTAAAAGTACACATTTCCTTGGTTAAATGGTGTATATATATATATATATATATATATATTTAAACTTCAGTGAGGTTTTATTTTTGAATAATGTATTAATTCTTCAGATGTTAAATTATAATAGTTAAATAGAAGAAGAAAAATATCACTTTTATATACAATCGTGAAAAAGTTTATAGACCTTAATAATCATTATGATATAAAATTTAGATAACCATATTGGTAATTAATACGTCTTCATTTATTTACAAAAGTAAAGCTTATTTGCCAATATAACATTCATTTGAACTGTAAGCCATATGAGAGTTGTTTTTTTAAAAAAAAAAAAAAAAAAACATCATTTAACACGTTTTTGCTGTTCTATATAGCAGCCGAAAGTACACATTTCATTGCTTGGCAGCTTTACTCCCGCAGTATCATTCTCACCCACCTACACTGAAAGTTCAAGATGGCTGTATTTTAATATGATAACAAGACTTTCTCAACGTAAAAATTGTTGTGAAAAGTTGTGAAATATTACTTCTTAAATATTCTTTTCAGACAACGGCAGTCGATGAGATCTTTACATGAATTCAACTTTGACTTTGTGGCCATATTTAGGGCCTCCTACATCGTTTGAATGAGGACCATCGACAATTGTATCAAAAGGTAGTTGGAGCCTGCTGGTGCATAAATAATGTGAATCGTGATTGAGACCTCTAGGATAATGTGCTTTTTGATTGAACATCGTAGTACATGCTCGAAAAAGGTTTCAAATAAAATGTCCTTTTGGGGCAACAGAACTACCAATTCAATACTAAAGAATGAATACAGCTTTCAGGTGAAATCAAACAAATTTGACCACTTTTGTTTTTCATTAAACTTTTTTAATTGATCATTCAATTTTCATGTGTCACAAAATCTTATAAGAAATGTACGCGTAAAAACTCATCAAAATAATAGATAAAACATGGTGCACTTATTGTTTGCGTAAAAATATTTACAATTTTTTTTTCATTTACTTAATTTTAAATAATGAGATTTTTGGGATGAGACATTCACTGGTGATTGCCTCGATTCAAATAGCAAGGCCCATATGCCTAAAAAGTAATAAAAATAATCTTTCCAAAAAAAAAAACAAAAGTGCTAGAAATAACCCAAAGGCCGAAATAAAGCATACAAGTCAACATGATGTTGATCGATAGATGGAACTCAGCCTATTTAGAAACAAAATCCCAAATATGCCAAGTCTCAATAAGCAACAAATCAGCAACATGACATGTCGATGATAGGTATTTTTGCATTGAAGAATTAGCATCATCACAACCAGAGTCAAAAGCCTGGTTTTCACGGTTTGCCATGCAGAAATAACAACACAAAACATGTTTATTACATCAACGTTACCCAAATAAATGTAGGGTGAAGTCCTTCCATAAGTTCATAGAAAGTTTGCAACCATAAAAATACAATCTAAAAGCGAAAGTACCTCGTAAAATTTTAAAATGGTCTTGTTCTGGTCCACACCTGAAACACTTCTAGCCAACATTAAGACATCCCATTGTCCCTCCATGAATAATTAATGCTAGTTTAATGTACAAAGATTCACATTTGCTATCCGGGATAAGAGTTGATTTAGAGATCAGAGTCACTGCTTGTGTTATCTTACGACATCACGAGAATTGTTCTCCGATGTATGGTCACTGCTCTCACTATTTTTTCCTGCTCCTGAATCCAACCTGAGAAACAAAATTTGGAAAAAAAAAATGATGACCTTGTAAAAAGTAACCAAGATGATAAATAATTTTGCAAATTAGAATCATACACTATTTGTCGAACAAATTGTCCCTTGACACGAGGCCTTTGTTCAGCCAATTTTTTCCTGCTTTGATAACGGACCTGAAAACAGTACGGAGGAAACACTTAATTTTTCTTATGCTCTTCCACAATAACTATAGTTAAAACAAAAGTAACCATATATAACGAATCTACTACATAATCAATATTGAATTATCTGTGAAGTACAGAGCCTCCTCCGTTCAAGATAATCAAATGGCAATATCGCCACAAGCATGTGTCAATTAAAAAACATCCATCAATCAAAAGGTTCACATGTTATAAAGATTAAGACATAACAGGTGCTAAAGAAACACCCCAACAAAGTACTGATAATTGCCTGTCACAACTACTAGTTGAACTCTAGGATGCTAGTTCACCCAATCAGGATGAGACTTGATACACTTCATCTTTTAGAGAATATCTTCAGTGCTGGTTGCACTTAGTGGTGCACCCATCCACTGAAGAAGAGATAAGTGGCAGTGTCAGACACGACACATGCATTTTCTTCTGATTTCTAGCCACAAGTCTTCGTTTCCGTGGCAAAGTGCATCACTCAGCGGTCCCAGCGCACTGAAAATTTTTCTCCATCTTTTAATAATATTCGATACTCTTTTCTTTATGCTTAGAATGTCAGCCCAAACCTTTGGTTTACTAAGGCAGTCAACAGTGGTTAGCATGGTACAATTTTAAGGTATTTAAACATCTTTAGCTCCCATACAAAAGCACAGGTTAAGAAAGTGAATTACCCTCTTCCCAAAGCATCTTTCTTTTCTTTTCTGACGAAATTTGGTCAAGGCAGCCTCTCTTTGTGCGACCCGGCCTTCATCCACTGCATTCCCTCTGATTCTTTCACGAACACCAACTCCACTAGTTCCAGCTGCCCCATTGTCACTTTCCAAGTTTGTTACTCCTGCATTCAAGACAGTGCTACTCCCATTTTGTCCATTGCTGCCATGGTTACTCCCTGAGGCACTCCTATTTACGCTATAGTTGCCAACATTACCTTCAGTGGTGCCTTCAAAGACATTTGAGGATCCACACTGTGGAGCCGAAGCTGCCATATTTTTTAGTGAGAGTTTGTCATGTTCCTGTGACTGACGTTGCTGCATGTTGTGGTCACGCTGATGATAATGATGGGGGTGGTGGTGGTGATTCTGGGCTTGAACAGGATGATGTGATCCTTTTGATTGAGTTTGAACAGTGGTAACCCTATCATCTGCCTTTTCAGACATCGGTTGAGACAAATTAATACGACCATTCTGCAAAATTTGGAAGGCAGATGAGTGAAAGGGTTTGAATGCTGACATGAACTCTGACTTATCATTCATAGCTTCTGGTTTGGAGGTAACATATTTAGCAGTAGAGGCCATGTCATTGTAATTGCTACTCCCATTAGACTGCAGATTAGGCGGTGTGCCATTAGAACGAGATGGAAAATTTTGCATTGTTTCTGTCTTCATTGCAACAGAACTATTATCTAGAGGAGAACAGCTTCCTGCATTCCCTGTGGGACCCTGGAAAGCAGTAGAGAAAGTATTAGAGCTGCAATAAGCCAGGGGCTTCACAATTTTACACAAAATTCTTTCTCTCATTATACCATCAGCCTGCTTACCAAAAGTTGCAAGTGTCATTGTGTTACAGGATATGCCTTTATCATTCCACTAGAGAATAGACAAGGGCATCTCAGTAATTCATTAGTTCCATTTTCTGGAGATTAAAACAGTGCTTGTTCCCATCTCAATGGTTGCATCATTATTGGAACAGGTATGATTATGTACTAATGGAAGATGAGCTTTACCCACAAAAACCATACAATTTATCAGTCTACAAGGCCAGAATATTACCTGATTTGCAGAAGAGGCAGTATTATATCTGCATATTTGAGTTGAAACAAACCAAAAACAAGAAAAATGTCAGGTTCTTAAGATTCACTTAACACACTAAACAAGAGTATTCACAGCCTTCAATTTTAATATCATACTTTGAGAATGCTGAAGAATCTGAATGTCTCAGAACATTGCAATCATCATTTGCAGCACTCCGATCATCTTCCACTCCTCTCAGCCTTTTCAAAGTTAGTTCAAGAGATGTCATTTCTCCACAATCACAATTTGCTTTGTCTTTGACACGTGAGATTTCGGATGGGCCATTTGGAGCACCAAAGTCTCTGCTTTCACCCTGTGGATTAATACAATTGGCATTGGCACTAACTGTATTGGGAACGTGGTCCCTCCATTTACCACGTTTATTCTCATTGTCACACTCCAGTTGCTCACTATTGAATGGCTTACTATCTACTTCAGACAATTTATTCTGCCTTTTGCTAGTTTGATGAGTGGGTAGCTTCTCAGTTTGTAGATTTGCAGTTTTCGACGCTCCTATTTCCAAGTCTTTGCCCATTGCAACATCATCTAGAAATAAGATGCAGACAGCATTAGATAAGGTTGATCAAATGAGGTAAAAGATGTCCAAGCAATGATAGATCAGTGAAGCAAAATTGGCAGTTACCAAGTTGTTCACCCTGATGATGGCCATATTTTGTTTCGGTAACATGCACCCATCCATTGCTAAATGATTCAGGCTTAGTATGAATCACTTGTGCACAAATGCTATCAGGAGCATCAACCAATTTATACGAAGGTGACATTGGTTGAGGGCTGTCATTGTCAATTGCCTTTTTTGTCCACGAACTCTGCGAAATAATAGAATTATCATGTCATTTGAATTTAGAGAACTCTTGAATGATATAAGGAGAACCCAAAACTGATTCAATCCATTAGCTGCAAAAAGAAATGGAATTGAAGTGATATGCACTAACTCCTCATCCAATTTGCAGGCATCCAATAACAAAATTTTACATTCTATTTATCAGTATGGAGTCTCAAAGTCCAAATTCAGTATATTCATTCTAGACTGCTCAATATGTTTCTTCTGAATGTGAAATATTAATACAGTTTCGGTTATGATTAGGGTATCTCAATTCAAAAAAATTTCACAAATCATTCTTTGGTAAATGTCCATTAATTGATAATGAGAAGTCTTAATGCAGAGAGGCATAGAGTAGTACGAATTTTGTGAAATTACCATATGCTTCATTCTTTCTCTCTTTGGGCAAAAAAATAATATTATGCACTGCATACCAGATCACACCTTCAACAGATTTAAATTATATTCTAAGGCTGCGTTTGGATGAATTTATTAAATTGCATTGATTTTTATACTCATGTAATTGGTGTAATATAGGATTGGATTGGATATGAATTTGATATTGCAGGATTAAATATTTTTGAATTAAAGAAAATGTGAAAAAATATTTTTAATCAAACAAGATTACAAAAATTTCTACTTTTAATAAAAATATTTATAATTATTTATAAAAAAATATAATTATTATATTTTTTAATAAAATAATTTTATTTTTAATTTTTACTTTTCCAAAAAAATATATACTTAAAGAAAGAAAATGTAATGGCCCTTGTTGGGATCCAATTCCAACATACACCAAACTTTGGATTCACACATGAATCCAGTGTTTGTATCTAATCCCCCTCTCTCTATATGGTGCTCCAAACACCCTAAAGGCATGTACCAAAAACTTCCAACACATACAGTGTTAAAAAGACAAAAAATTACATATATAATTACCTGAGTACCGCTCCCATTGTCACTTCCAGCCTGAATACTCAGATCATTACTCCCACTGTCACGCCCATCACTGCTGCTGCTATCGTTCTCAGACTCATCATTGCTTTTTGACTTTGCTGATTTTTTAGCCTGTGTCCCACTTTCACTCCCACTACCACTAGACTGATAAAATATCAGAAATTAGTCCAAAGATCAGCAGAAATCTCAACATTTATTTTTCCAGTCAACTAAATTTCATAAACTAATCAAAGGTAAGACATAAACAAACAAGGCAAGCAACATAACAAATTCACTGAAAAGTAAGAAATTCTTTCAGACCAGATAAGTTTGCAACTTGAATCGGTAGGTTGACAGTACATCAATCTACTGATGTACCGTCAAGTTAGGAGATAATTTGATTTACTAATGAACTTACAGACTTGATCAGAGGTAAACGTCTACATTGGTTCATAACACGTAATTACATGTCTAAAGCACAACCACAGAAGAACTCACACTGTGACATCTCCTCCAAACATGCTGCCAAAGATTTTTAAGTTCATTCTTCCGAATTGGTTTGACTAAAAAATCAACAGCACCTTTTGACAAACACTTAAAGACTATGCCCATAGAATCTTGAGATGACATCACTGCAAACATAGCTCATTAGGTATCACTGTAAGTAAATGCATCAAGCCAGCAATATTCTTAGGAAAATAAACCTTATTTCATGGATACCATTTCAGAAACTGGCAGTGAATGATACTTACTTATCACAGGAATGTTCTTCAGTGTTTTGTGTGTCATAATTTTGCATAAAAGGCCAATTCCTGATGATACAGGCATGACTACCTCCGTTAGAACAATATCAATGTGATTGGTAAGATCTTGAAGAATCCTCCATGCTTGAAGGCCATTGGCAACAGCAATAACTGCCAAAAGCAGATCAAAGAAACAAGTTTTCAGTAACAAAACAGTGATCAATAAATGTTGCCCCTTTGTCATTCTTTTTACGCTTTAACTAGCACTATATTGTCATATCCATGAGAATGTTGCCCCTTTGTCAGACAATATCCTCACAGGATTTAACTACTTCTTTGAGCACTATCAAATAAATTTGGTGATTGGTTTTTTCCACTCAAAAGCAAGAGCATTTCTCCTATTCTTTTGAAGACAAGGATTTCAATAATAAAGAAGATAATTACTGAAAAAGAAATCGAGACAAAGTTCAACTAATTTAAGCAATGAAGTGTCTCCAACGTGTAACATCAACTAAAATGGCGTTCTCCCAAACACTGAAAGGAACTGATAAAGTTTTATCCCAAGAAATCTAAGCAAGGTTTAAAAAATTATTACATTTAATATTATACCCTTTTACTCTTACAAATCCCCTTGTATCTCTACAAAACTGGGAAAAAAAATTGCACTGAATTTAAAAATGAGGACATCAAATCTTAATTGCTAATTGAAATTTCAGTACTAACAATTAAATAGTCCTATAAACTATGTGTGATTGTCCAACACAGTATAGACACGTGATACATAAACATCATTCAATGAATGAAAGACAGACTACTAACCTTCATAACTGCAATTTCGTAGCAGAGCACTGACAACGTGGCGAGTTGAGTCATCATTTTCCACTAGAAGAACCTTCAATGACCTAGTAGGTAGGAATCTCTCCCAACATATCACGGTACCTTGAGGTTGTTGTTGTTGCGATATCTGGAACCCATCATGGACCTGAATTGTCCCTACAGGACCATTGTTAGCATTCACAGCGGCATCGTCAACCCTCGACTCATCGTCCTCAGATGAACCCAAACCTCGGCCCTCACCAGGCACTCCGTTCCTCACTTCCTTTTGCTCGTAACACATGTGGTTGTTTTGGTCCACCTAACCTCTACTCTTACGCCATCTACCATCCACTAGATTCGACATGACCACTCACAACAAAATTTTCTTTATCATACTCGTACACATTTTTGTCCTCAAAATCAAATTCTGCAAACACAAACTCCTCAACACAATCTTGTTCCCGCAAAGCATTCACTCAGACATAGTAAATCCACTCAAACTAAAACAAACACCCACAAATCCACTTATAAATACTTTTACATACTCAACACCCTATAAATACTCACAAATGATAAATCTATTACTTAAATATGCAAATTATGATATTTATATTAAAATTAATTAATTAAAAATAAATAATAATTACAAACAATTATTAGACATAATAGGAAAAGAAAATACAACACCTCTTAAATCTCAATCTGTTAAACAAAAATTAAAATGAACAAAACAGAACATAAATAAATAAATAAATGAAAAACAATAATAACAAGAAAAAAAAAAACAAACAAACAAAAAGCAAAATCAAATCAACCTAAAAACAAAAACCTAGTGCATTCAAGTTGAAGTAATCTCTAGTCATTGATACATTCAAAGTAACTATACAAGATCCAAAGAAAGCATCTATCGTATTATTAATATAAAAAAGAATCTAAACAGAGCACTACCTTTTTCTTGGCTTCCAAACAGAGAATATAAGATAGAAAACAAACATGAAATGAAAAGGAGAAAAAGAAAGAACTATAGAAACGAAACCTTCAAAGCTTATCAAGAAAACAACAGAGAGACGCCATTAGCTTCAAATCTTGATAATCGAGACCTCTAAACAGCGAAATGAATCTTTGTATTTTATTTCCTTTTTTTTTTTGGTGATTTTATTTTAAATAATTTTTAAATGTTGCAGGTTGAGAGAGAGAAAAAAAAAAGCTTGACTGTTGAAGGGGCTATGAGAGAGAGAGAGAGAGAGGGCGGAGGAAAAGCCTTTTTTTTTTTAAGAGCGAGAGAGAAGATATTATTGTGCTGACGTGTAACAAATGGAGGTGTGGAGGGGCTCAGGGGGCCACGTGAGATGGAAGACCCACAAACGTGGCGGCGTGGCGGCCATCGATGAAGTAATGACGTGGACAATATCAAAAGCTGAGAGTTGAGAGTTTAAGCGCGAATCTTGAAACGATCCTCTAGATCTGGAACTGGACATGTGGCGCGCTCCACATGCAGGTAAAGGTCCTTGATATCGAATCCCGGGGCTGTACCGAAACCCCTGACTTGTTGATGCGGCGCCGTTTTGTGCGCTTAAAGGACAACTGATTTGCCAGATATCTTGTGGTGTCATGTAATGACTGTAATGCCCTTTATCTGGACTTTATTTACTGAATATGCAATGAGCCTTATCCATTTATGAGTTTTTTTTTTTTATTTCGCTTTAGTTGTCTGGTGTGTATATATGTATATGATGCTTATCTTCTTTTGTTTCCTTCCATGAATCCTCGAATGTCGAAGAAATAATTTTTTTTTTTTAGTATAAGAATTATAACTGGGATAAATCTAAATTGAGATTAATTAAGATAGAATATTAGTGATACGATTCGTATGATTATTTTCAATTGAGAGGAATCCACCTATATAAAGATGAGAAAAAACCCATATGAGGATGAAAAATCAATCTATACATGAGAGACATATTATTATTATTTATATTATGATTATTATAAGTATTAATATATTATATTATATTATAAATTTAGATTACATTGTATATATAATCCAAAATTTGATTACATATACTATATATATAATAAATTTGGATTTGCAGGATGGGAAGTCGAATCCATATCTCTTATAAAGGGAGGTATGAGGATTAATAGCGTCAACCAGCGACAACCAAAAACAAGAAACTCGTAATTTCGGTAAATGATAAGATATCATTTTTTTTCATATTGTGTATAAAACAATATTTGAAAAGTAAATAGAATAAAATGTTTTGCATTTATATATAAATATAATCTGTTTTATTTGCAATTATAGGTGATGTATTTATTTTCTACATCTAGTATATTAACCTAATTATTTATCCAAATGCTAAAATGGTGTAATAAATTGTTTTGGAGTAATGACAATAAATATAAAATAATATATCGATAATATAATAGTTATAAATCAATTTATTATATTATTTATATAATAACTTTAAGAGCAAATTATAATTTAACTACCCAGTTGAAACGTATTCACAAACGGAGCAATTGTTTCGCTTTTATTACAATTAACCCCCCTACCGTTAATGAACTTCGGTTAGTTTTGACAGTAAACAGTATAAAATAGTTAAAAGACTAAAATACCTTTAAAAATTAATTAATTAAATAAAAATTAACAAAAAAATAATTAATTAAATAAATTAAAACTAAATAATTAATTTACAAATAACATCATTAATGTCTCTCAATCTACTGTTCTCTCTCTTCCTCTCATTCTTCTTCTTCTTCCCTTCTTCCACCTCTTATTCTTCTTCCTTGGAGTGACGGGTTCACTCCGAGGAAGAACTGGGTTCGCTGACGAACCCAGCAGCTGGGTTTATCACGAACCCAGATCTGGGTTCTCAGAAACCCAGATCTGGGTTCGCTACGAACTCAGATCTGGGTTCTAAAGAACCCAAAGCCCAGATCTGGGTTCCTGATGAACTCAGCTGGGTTCGCTGACGAACCCAGTTCTTCCTCGGAGTGAACCCGATCTGAGTTCACTCCGATCTGGGTTCTCAGGAACCTAGATCTGGGTTCCTGACGAACCTAGATCTGGGTTCTCAGGAACCTAGATCTGGGTTCCTGACGAACCTAGATCTGGGTTCCTGACGAACCCTGCTGGGTTTGAACCCAGGCTGGGTTCACTCTGATGAACCCAGATTCTGGGTTCACGATGAACCTAGAATCTGGGTTCATCAGAGTGTTTTTCCAGTTTGTGATTGATGGTTTTGATTTTGGCTTGATTTTGATTTTGATGTTGGCTTGTTGATTGATGATGATTGATGATGTTTGGAATCATTTTTTGGGTTTTCAGTCATCTGTTGAACTGGTTTCCAGTCATATGTTAATTGATGTTGAATCTGGGTTTATTTGTTGAACTGGTTTTTATTAAATAATGGTTTAACAGATGAATCTGGGTTCATCGGTTGAATCTAAAAAAAAAATGGTTCCAAACATTATTTTTATTTAATTTATTTTAAAAAAAATTTAAAAAAATAAAATTAATATCAAAAGACAATTTTACTTCTCTCTCAGTTAAGTGTAACGAGATTCATTAACAGTAGGGGGTTAATTGTAATAAAAGCGAAACATTTGCTCCGCCTGTAAAAGCGTTTTAACTGGATAGTTAAATTATAATTTGCTCTAAATTTAAATATATATATTTTTTATAATATATAATGCTTAAAGTCATGTATCTAATCTAAAATAATTTATCATTTTATTTGAAAAAATAATAATTTTATTGAAACTTTATTAGGATCGATTATTATTTATAGGAGTGAAACTTCGACATGATCAATCATGACAGGAGACAACTACTGTCCACACAGGATTCTTTGCTAACCTAAACTTTACCTAAATTATTTTAATCATTTGAGTACTACAATTAATGAGATGTAATTCCCTTTGGTTTTTACATTTTCAAATAATCAATCGCATACTTCAAAAAGAATAAGTGGAGAGAGAATACAAATTCATCTGCAAAAGGTGATGTTCACATCTTATCACTTGCTGTACTTTCATTTTTTTATAATTGTGTGTTATTTTTTGAATTTTATAAATACTTTCTTAAAATAAGAGAACTCTCAATATTAATTTTAAAAGTATAACTTAGATAACTGTTCTTAAACATTAAAAAATAGTTATCTAAATCAACCTAGATAAGATTTTAATAATATTAATTTAAATAATTATTCTTAAATATTAAAAAATGACTATCCAGATGAAAATGAGATTTATTATACCTGAATCTCCAGTTTCTGCATAGAGGAATAATAACAGGTTGAGGTGGCTGCCACTACATTATCCTACTTGCAAGCATATTTTTATAGTTGTTTTGTTATTGCTTTGTTTTTTTTAATTGTTTTGAAATAGTTACCAGCTCTACTAATGGACAATGTAGCTGTGCCCAAATCTAGTAAACTTACTTTTGGTATACCTCCCAAAAAGGGCGGCCCAGACTTCTGACGTCCAAGTGACCTTTATTTTATCAAGTCTCAAGTTAGTATCTGAAGTTTTTGACGTGCATTTGATGATAAATTAACAAAGATATATGACTTTATTTAATACAGTTCCTACGAATGAATCTTTTAAAAATAGATATTTTAAAAATATATCTTTTAAAATATATCTTTTGAAATATAGTTGTTGATTGTTTGGTTGTCAATTAATTTTTTTTAATTTAATTATGAAGTATTTAATTAAATTATTTTCAAAATACTTTTAGATTATTAATTTATGAAATAGAACATGAGAGATAGAAGTAATATATTTATTCTAGCAATGTATTGCTTCAATTTTAATCATAAAAGATCGATCAATCGTAATATTAATAAAGATTTTATTGCTTCTGTCAATTTTTTACTTTTGATTTAATTAGTTTCAAGAAAATATATATATATTTTTTGTTCACATGTACCAATTACAAATATACATATATCAATGATGCAATAACAAAACCAATTGTAGTGTCTGTATATATATATCAATGAAATAATAATAAAACCAATTATAGTATATAAATATATATATCAATGAACCCATAAAAAAAAATTTGTTGTATCAGTCAAAACTAATTAAAAAAAATACACAGAAAAAAATATATAAAACTTATTAGTTAAAGAGGAATTTTTAGATGATTTAATGAAATAAAAAATGAATAAAAGTGGAAATTATGTGTTTATATATATATATATAATACAATAGGGTTATAAAGGCATAGAGATATTAACAAAATAAGATATGAATATATTAGCCATTTTAATATTTTTTAAAAAAGAAAACTCAAAAAATCTATTTGAAAAATCTCAAAATTTAAGTTTTTTTTAAATAGATTTTTTTCAGCTTTTTTAATTTCCCAAAAGCGCTACTAGAATGTCAATCAAATGACGTAGAAAAAATCAAATATAATTTTTAACATTAAAAAATTACTTTTAATTGGTAGATAAGTTGTACTAAACATATACTATGTATCTTAAGCAGCAGTAAAGTGATAATAACGTTGTCTTTCACTACCTTCACCTTGAGATATTGGGCTTTACATTTACCATTCATAATTTATAGGTTTTCTTTTTTACTCGATATAGGTTGCTCTCTTCCATCTTAAGAGCAGTTTTCTGGAATGCACTATTAGAGTTATATCTCAACTTATTTTAGTTGCTTTTTAGTGTACGTTTGATACAACTTATCTACTGATTAAAAATACATTTTTAACGTTAAAAGTTCTATTTGATTTTTTTTTTTACGCCGTTTGATTGACATATCGATAGAATTTTTAGGAAATTAAAAAAGCTAAAAAACGTCTACTTGGAGAAACTCAAATTTTGAGTTTTTTCAAATAGAATTTTTTGAGTTTCTTTTTTTTTTTTTTTAATATTAAAATGTCTAATTTATCTTTGTTTTATTTTATTAAATTTTTAATACATTTATAACCATATTACATTTTTTTTGTAAATATAAACACATAACATCCACTTTCATTCTCTTTTTATTTCATAAAAATATCTGATAACTCATATTGAATCAGTAAATTTTCTATATTTTGTAGGTTTTTTTTTAATTGATTTTGGTTGATCATGCATTTTTTTTTTTCGTTATTGATTCACTTATATATATATGTATAAATCTATTACACTTTATTTATAAATATAAATACATAACTTTCACTTTCATTCACTTTTTATTTCATTAAAATATATGAGACCTGCTCTTTAAATGCCAAGTTTTTTTATATTTTGGGTTTTCTTTTTTTCAATTGGTTTTGACTAATATTGCATTTTTTTGTTATTAATTAATTCATTTATATATATACTACAATTGATTATTAGTTATTGTTTCGTTGATATATATATATATATATATATATTGCAATTGGCACAAATTAAGAACAAAAAAATAGAAACAAAATCTTTTTATTTCTTTTGAAAAATAGAGAAACAAAATTGGTCCAAAAGTTTGAAGTGGGTGCACAAATAAACTTTATGAGAACCATGAAATGAATAAAAAAAAAAAAACGATATTTTTATTTTTTGAGGTTAATTAGATCGAAAGTAAAAAATTCGTAAAAAACAAATAAAATATTTATTACTATAATTGAATAATTTTTTATTGCTAATGTGAAAGTAATTATATATTTAGAATGAATATACCACTTTTATTTCTCATGTCATTCTTGATAAATTAATAATCTAAAAATATTTTTAAAATGATGTAATCAAATAATCTCCAGTTTAGAAGAGTTTTTTTTAATTGATAATCAAATCGTCAACAATTTTAATTTAAAATATTTATTTTTAAAAGACCTATTTCTAAAAAATTTACTTAGTGAAACTGTACCAAACGAAACTTTAGGTTAATATTAAGAGCAAATTACAATTTAGCTACCCAGTTTAAACGCTTTCACAGGCGGAGCAAATATTTCCATGTTATTATAATTTACCCCTCTACCGTTAGTAAGATTCATTATATTTGACGGTAAACGATACTAAAACGGTGAAAAGACGAAATTACCCTTTGACTGAAGTTGACAAGTTGACCAAATATATAGTCTGGTCAACTCCTCACTCACTTATTCAGCTGTTCTCTCTCTTCCTGTCATTCTTCTTCTTCTTCTTCTTATTCTCATCTTCTGCCACTTCTCCTCTTCTTCCGCTTCTTTCCTTCTTCTTCTTCTGTTATTCTTTTTCCTCGGAGTGGACCCGGGTTCACTCTGATTTGAGTTCGTTGACGAACCCATCAGGAACCCAGATCTGGGTTCCTGAGTTTGTCAACGAACCCACAACCTGGGTTCATCAGTGAACCCAGTCTGGGTTCATCGTGAACCCAGAATCTGGGTTCACACGAATCCAGATTCTAGGTTCATGATGAATCCAGAATCTGGGTATATATGTATTTTTTTCAGTTTGATGGTTTTGATTTCAGATGATATTGGGTTTGATGCTTTTGAGATTGATAATATTGGGTTTGATGGATACGTTTGAGGTCATTTTTTGGGTTTTCAGAAGTGGATTACTTGGCTAGTTGATTGATGATGGTTGATGATGTTTGGAATCATTTTACGGTTAATGATGGTTGCTGGTTGATGATGGTTGCTGATCGATGATCTTTGGAATAATTGATGATAGGTTGACTATGTTTGGGATAAAATTTAAAATTAAAAAAAAAAATTAATATGAAAAGACAATTTTACCCCTCGCTCAGTTAAGTGTAACTGAATTCATTAACGGTAGGGGAGTAAATTATAATAACATGAAATATTTGCTTCGTCTGTGAAAGCGTTTAAATCGGGTAGTTAAATTGTAATTTGCTCATAATATTAATAATAATAATAATAATAATAAAGCAATAACTTTATTTTCTTGGATGAAAAGCAAATTTTTACTTTGTTATATTTATATTTTTTAAATTTCCACATAAAACAATGGTAATCTGTTGAAACGACGTGGTAAAGTCCCCTCCGACACCGTTTTGGCGGGACTCGGCTCGGTCACTTCATGAAGCCCAGCAGATCCCATTCAAAGCAGCAGCTGCACCGCTGTGACAGAGTGAATTGTCACCCACTCACCGCCGCGACAAGAGAGAGAGAGATGGTGTTGGCGAGATCAGCAGCCCTAAAATTCACCACCGGATGGGCCCACCTTCATCTGGCCCAAGCCCAACGAATCCGGGCCTTCTCGGCCCTCATGTCTCCGCCGTCAAAAGCCGTCGTCTACGACCGCGAAGGCGCACCCGACGCCGTCACCAAGTAACACCATCACTTATATATGTATCAGCCACTCCCTGAATTTTTATTTTTTAATTTTTATGGTGTCGACTTGCAGAGTGGTAGAGTTGCCGCCAATTGAAGTGAAAGAGAATGACGTGTGCGTCAAAATGTTGGCTGCTCCTGTCAATCCATCTGACATCAATCGCATCCAAGGTCTCTCTTTTTTTTAAATTGTAATTTTTGTATATGATTTTTAGTTAGTGTTTGATTTTTTTTTTTTTGGTTTTAATTTGAAAACGAAAATGTGAATATATTTATGTTTATTAGCTGAAGATAATATATGAAAGTGAAACTATGCAAAAATTTAATGAGGGAGGTGTTGGTTTTGGTGACAGGAGTGTACCCAGTGAGGCCACAAGTGCCAGCCGTTGGAGGATATGAGGGTGTTGGAGAGGTCTACTCTGTGGGTTCTGCTGTTACGGGTCTATCGCCTGGTGATTGGGTGATTCCATCACCCCCCTCTTCGGGTACATTTATGTTTGATGATTGCATACGTTTTTTGTGAGTTTTATGATTGACATTCAAGTGTTTGCTTTCTGGAGTCAAAATGAGCATAGAAACATATTGTGGTTAGTGGTTAAAGAACTTGTTGAAGATAAGGAAGACCAGGGTTTGTTATCTTGATGTGGTGTATGGTTGGTTGGTTGGTTGGTTGGTTGATTCACTTATGTTCAAGAACCTATATTAGTTAAGAATATGGAATTTTGTACGTATGGATAGAAAAGTTTCTGTTAAAACATTTATGTTTTTTCGCTTGACTTTGTTGGATGAGAGAGTTTGTCCTGTGTAGGAATGTGGCAGACTTACGTTGTGAAAGACCAGAATGTCTGGCACAGAATTAATAAAGAAACACCTATGGAGTATGCTGCAACGATTACTGTTAATCCTTTGACCGCTTTAAGAATGCTTGAAGACTTCACGACTCTGAATTCAGGTATCACCGTATGTGTAATTTTAATTTTTTAGATTGCTTTTACTGCTTTTCCCTGATCAATCTGGGTAAAAGCAGGAGACTCTATTGTCCAAAATGGTGCTACAAGTATCGTGGGGCAGTGTGTAATTCAGCTTGCTCGATTTCGTGGCATTCATAGTATTAACATTATAAGGGACAGGTACTATATGAGAAGATTGGTACTAACTTGTTTGCACCTTAGTGTTTTTTTTTTTTTTTTTTAATACAGTTTGCATCTTAGTTCTTTATGAGCATTTTATTGTGATTTAACACAATATATCTCCGTGATTCTTTCTCTATTATGTTTGTCTTTGACCTTGTTATTGGGCTTGTAACTAGAATTATGGTATTCATTGCTTTATTTATCTTCCTGAAAACTTTCAGCTTTAGAGATGAATGAGGTTTAATATGAAATTTAAGTGAAAAGCTTTTGGAGTGATAACTGACCTTCTAGTTAGTGAAGTTTAAAAACTGCTTCTAAAGTTGGTCCCTTCTAGCATCAGCTTGTCTCCTGTTGCCTTTCCGTCTGATATTTTCCTCAGAACATTTTCAATAGATATGATGATGGTGATTTAAATGTTCAGTATCAATTAATTCTTATTTGAAAAGTTGATTTGTAAGTTGAATGGAAATACTGCCATGCAGTGATAGACTTATATCGAGGAGAAACAAAGTGATATATTTGTGGTTAAATAAGTCAATCTTGAGAATTTCCTTCAAATGTTTAGGCAGGTTTAGGTACCAAGAAGTTAAGAAATTTTACAATGTAATTGTAAATGTAGTTTTACTAAATTCTAGTTCTTGCTGAAGTTTTCTAGTCTCATGATACCTGACCGCATACCCTTCACTCGCTGTCTTCTGCTTGCCACAGGGCTGGGTCAGATGATGCAAAAGAAAAGCTTAAAACACTTGGTGCTGATGAAGTGTTTACGGAGAGCCAATTGGAAGTAAAGAATGTCAAGAGTCTCCTGGTATGACAATCTATCAACTCATTGCATTTGTTATTATTGAAATAAAAGGGAGGGCTTGTTCCTATTTGTTTGGTGTTATCGAAGATCACTTTTTTTCTTCTCCGTAGTGCTTAGCATTCTTTGTACATGATGAATTGTTCAAATTCAAGTATACTATCTTACATTGTCGTCTACTTTCTAGGTTAGTTTGCCTGAACCTGCATTGGGACTCAACTGTGTCGGGGGCAATTCTGCTTCATTGGTTCTCAAATTCTTGAGGTGTGACCTTAAGTACTAGATTTTTAGGATCCTAAGAACTGTTACAATGAAATTAACAAGTTCTTGTTTTCAGACCGGGAGGAACAATGGTAACATATGGTGGAATGTCAAAGAAACCTATAACCGTATCTACAGCATCCTTCATTTTTAAGGTCAGTACCTGTAGACAAACCACTACTCCTATATTTACGATTGTGTAATTGGAAATGGCATTTTCTCTGTTTGAATTTTCTCCGAATTATCATATTTTGCAGGACCTTTCCTTGAAGGGTTTTTGGCTGCAGAAGTGGTTGGGCTTGGATAAAGCTGCGGAGTGTAGAAATATGATAGATTATCTGCTGTGCCTTACAAGAGAAGGGAAGTTGAAATATGAGTATGTTCTCTTGGATCAACTAATTGACTTGCCACAAACTTTGTTCTATTATTACTTTATACCCAACTATTAATATCATTAATTGAGGTTCTCCTGCCTTGCAGGATGGAATTGGTTCCTTTCGACAATTTTCAAGTTGCTCTGAGTAAGGCACTTGGATTACAGGGTAGCCAGCCTAAACAAGTCATCAAGTTCTAATACTTGTACGACGCGACCAGAAGAGTTTCAATACAAATCAAGATCTTTACCACTGCAAGGGAAAAAGTCATCTACTGTAAGAGAACCGAGCAACTTCTGGAGATTTTGAATTCACTTGCTGTGCTTCTCTCTGTGATTGTTTTTTTTTTGCTTTCTGGTTTTAGTTGGATAATATTGAATAAGTGGCTCTCACACCACGTGAATATAATTTAAGGATAACGTACTAACGCAAATGTGGCTAATCCAAAATCAAATTGATGAAAAGCTCTGTAGATTTGGCTAGCGTCAGAGGTATATTAATATGATTATATAAACAGCCAAGCAACAGTGAATAGGCTTTCGATTTCTCTGTGAAGGTAAATTAATCTGAAAAGGAAGAAAACGGAAATGTTCATTATTTCTCTTTCAAATTTTGTCATAAATAGAGACAAATTTCCATTGAAATTAATGACAAACCTCTCTTGATATTTAATTTTAGTAATGGTCACAATTCTGCCACAGAAGGTACAAAAAGTCTCTTTAACTTATAAACAATTTCATATTAAAAGATCTCGACGGCAAAAAATCGAAAACCACCTGCTCGAGAGAATTAGCTTTTCTCAGTGAGCCAGCCGTGATCGTTATCTAGTTTTCTTAATGAAACAAATAGAACAAAGAGGTTACAAGCCTATTACAAAAATTGATTAGGCTGTCGTTCTTATCAGATAACATTTTCCAATCATAAATCACCCTTTTCACAAAAAATGGGCAGGTGTCTTCAAACAACAAGATAAAATCCTCGGGACAAATGTGGGTACAAATAACATTATTGGGTGGACTCTTTTTCCAGTATAAAGTCCACAGCCTCTTCCACGGTGTCAACAACCTGCAAAATACACCCATATACATTCAATTCAGACAAACGTGCGTGAAACTAATATCAATCTTGAAGTAATTACACGAAACCCCCCTGAGGTTTATCAAAAAACAGATAAAAACATATTACCCTTTTATTACACCAAACCCCTCTGTCATCGGTTGACTTCCGTCAAATTTAACGGTTTAACCAGGATTTTAAATTAATACCTATAATACCCTCAACATTGTAACTTGAAGATCTGGATTTCAAATCTTCAATTTAAAGATCTGTCCAGATCTTAAAAAAAATCAACGTTAGATATGGGGGTTTTGTACAATAAAATGATAACTATATTTTCATATGTTTTTAGACAAACCTCAGGGGAGTGTTGTGCAATTCACTCATCTATCTTTTGTGCTAGTGTTGTGGGAGGGACAGGCGTTACAACATAATACAACATAACTTATTGATTAAACTTGAGAAAATGGGTTAGACAGCAATCCAACACCAAAATGGATGCCAAGGTTGCTCCAATTATCACTCTAAACCAACTCAAGTATATGTTGTTTTTCCAGTAGCAACATTGCCTATGCCTGTGTGCAGTGTGCTTGGTTTAATTGTCAATATCAGAACATGTCTAATAGGAAATAGTTTTGGATAGACACTTCACAAAAATTCATCAAATGCCTACCACATCAGCTGGAAAGTCAGCATGATTTTCCTTTCCCTTGAAAACCCCAGTCCTAGTCAATATTGAAAACCAGGGTCGCCCTGCCTGAAAAGCAAATGAAGATATATTGTGTTGTACTTATAATGTATACAACAATACAAAAGTACAAAGTTAATAATACTACTAAAGTACAAAACTATGACAGTTCTAGTCCAAGTGAAACAAACCTGGATTGCACCTTTGATGTCAACTGAAGGGTTATCTCCTACCATGTATAGTGTTTTGAAATGATGACTTCCAGGGGTTGCCTGATTTGCAACAGAAGCATTAGCATGAGGAGATCTAACTAGTTGCTTTAGCACAGTTTCAGCACTCCAGAACACTGATGGATTTGGTTTGCCAAAAGAAGTATACTCCAGAGGATTGTGGTGAATTCTGCATTAGAAAAGTTCATGTTCTGATAATGATATGATACTAGAAATTCAAATATGTGACAGCAGGTCAGGGAACATATTACAATGGTTATTTTTCAACTTAAATGTGTCAATTCATCCTAACAAAAGAAAATCTCAAACATGGGGGTGTGGAGTGGGGGGAAGAGGCCTGAACCTCATATGAGTGGCATTAGTCATTTATGGCCTAGCCATAAAGGGACACAGGATTGTCCAAGCAACTCAATTGAAAAACTCACAGGAGAGCATGGCATAAGCAGTGGAGTTGTCTCACCTATTGAATATGGCTTCCAATGCAATTCTGAAAGCTCCCATGCCCAGACGTTCAGAAGGAAAAGAAGCCTACCTTTAGCAGCACCTCATCAGTACATTACTAGTTTTACAAATAATAGTTCAGTAAAAGCTCAAGAAATAAAGATAGTTATTAACCTCTAGAGTCAATGTCATAACTAACCTGGTATTCAAGATCATCATTAGCAAAATATAGATGGGGTTGGTGTCCAGTTTCTCTTCCAGGCAGACCTCCAGTTCTTAAAATGTCACATAGAACCTAATACCAGCATCCCTCATTACTAAATTCAGAGCTAAAGATACTCCAATAATAATAACCATATGATCAAAAAATTCAAGAACAAAAAAGAAAGCCAGGATATAAAATGACATCAGGGCAAACATGACACATACTGAAACGAACAGAGCAATGCAGATAATAAATAGTTAGCTACAATAACAGCCCCTTCAAACCTTTAATGCTGATTACAGAAGTTAAATTCACAATCAAGGCTGAATACATTACATTTATTAGGCAACCACATCTCATCACACACATAAAAACATACATCACAATGTCAGGGTTTCCCATCCTGACGTTCCAGCGCCAGTCAACAATCAAGCTTACAATATAACAGATCAATTCAGCTAACATCATATACTTGAGCAAGAACAGTATTACTTGTAAACTAGAAAGGTCTACAATTGTTTCATTCAGGCCTCTAAAACTACGAGTATCATTCTACAAAATCTTGTGCCAACAAATGGTCCTTCAGGAGCACATTTCAACAGTGATATAACCCTACTAGTGCATGGAAAAGGCCAAAAGAATAGCTCTTAACAGTTCCTCATCAAATTTTCATTAATCAACATTGCATCTTTTTACGGATTATGCTCCATAACTCAACCAGAACTAACAAACAAAACAAATTTAAATGATCAGATAAATCCACAGACTCAAAGCAACCTGGATGTCTCTACTCCAGTCAACAGAATCACTAACAATAAACACTGCCTGAACTCTCCGAGAGTATATACTCGGACTCATCTCCTTCAAACTGTCACTTCCACCATCAGCAGGTTTAATCGCCCATTTTTTATATCGTGCCAGCGGATCAATACCATCAAAATGAGATACATACTCATCTATCGAAACAACATTTCTGCAAACAAAATCAATTACCACAAAAGCGATTCAGATTCAATAACTTATCATGCCGCATATGGCATAACCAACCATACCATAACACTTGCAGTGAATATATCCATCCACAAACAAATTTATTAAATCCACGAAAATCAAGCCAAAGAAGCGTACTTAAATCCATATTCAGACATGACGGCTGCAGGTTCACCTTTACCAACAGCAACAATAAATTCGTACTTGTATCTACACAACAATAAACAAATTAATTCAAATGTCTCATTCTACTCACAAACTATATAATACAAATACACATCATCTCTACAAACTAGTTTTAAAAGCATACCTATTCACCAGTTGTTTGAACAGCGAATGGCCTTGCACGACCTGAATCGCGATGAAATATGCACTCAAGGCAAAGAAATTGATAGCATAAAATAAGTCTAAAGCTTGCAAGAAGCAATGCAGCTAGTACCTGTGAAGGTAGAATATTTAAGCCTAGAAGTTTACTAAACTCAGAGGCTCTTTTCGATTCACGAAAACCGCCTCCTGATAAAAATCGAAAAAAATCAACATTACTCACCATTTCAATAGCAGAAAAAAAAAAGGAAAAAAATTACTCACCATTTGTCAAAAAAATGTAAGGAATCGTCAAATCACCTGCCAAGAAAACAAAAATTAAAAAAGAAAGCGATAATTCAACGAATAAATAAGATAAAATATTTTGAATTCAAAAGAGTATATAACCGGAATTCTGGTAGAGTCTTTTGAGAGCATTTGGAGAGCCACCAATAGGAGCGTTGCCCAACAAAATGACGCCGTCGATGTCGAAAGCAATCCCAAACGAAGGCCTTTTATAAATAAAAAGTAAAAATAAAATAAATAAATCAATAATTGTTTGCAAATGATGGATATTGTAGTGACGAGCTGAAGACGCACCGTTTCGATTGGGGGTTGATTTGCGAGAAGGAACGTGAAATTGTGGAGAACAGTTGTGGGCCTTGTGGCGATGGTTGTTTCCTGTTTCGGCTTTGTAGTGCTTTTGTCAAGATTGACAATCTCATCTTCTTTTTCTTTGGTTTGGTTTATTTTCTCAGTCGACTTTGATCAGTAACAAGGGGCGGGTGGTGTTGTGGGTCGTTTCGGTTTTTAAAGCTCTTTCCTCTCCTGTCTTCTGCCAGAGGAATGGCCTCTTCCTAATTTTGTGAAGGTGCCCAGCAGATACTTTCTTTTCGGCTAAATTAAAATAATTTTAAAAAACCAAAAACATCTATTAAAAGGTCCTATTCAATTTGACAATGATCCAGATTCGAATAGATCGTCAAGTTAAATATATGTTTTCAATTATCAAACTACATTAGACGATGATTATTTTTGTACATTAACCCTCAGTATATAAGTGATTCATTAGGTGTTATTTTTGTACATCAATTTTTAACAGAAATAGTTTATTCTTTAAATTTAACTCTTCGCTCCTTCGCCGTAAAAGAAAATATTCAAAACTTTGACAATAAAATCACTTTAACAATCATTTTTTTATTTTCGTTAAAAAATTGATAACCACTGTTAAATTAAATTAAAATAATTTGATGCATGATTAATATATGAATAATAAAATCATTTTTAAAGTTATTCTAACTAAACTTTTATCTTCTTTAAATTTAATTATTTATTTTATTTTTTATTTTCAAAATTATTTTATTTTGATCCGGTTACTAACTGCATTTGAATGGAATGAAGTTTTTAATATACTGTTGAAAAAGAAACTCGGAAGAGAAAATTATAGCAAAGGAATATTCCATTGAATTTTGGCTCTTAGTCTTACATGACATCCAATCCAAGTCAGGCAAAATCTTAAAATTTTAAAAATATGAAATAAAAATCAGCACATTACTGCTCAACCTGTTTTCTAACTTCTACTATTACTTCCTTCTTAAGCTATTGACAGAATTGGATTTACAATATACAAACAAACACAACCGGGAACAAATAACAAGGATAGGAGAACATAGCCTTCTTTTATGCATACCAACCTAACTCCATTCTTCAAAAGGAACTGATTCAGAAATTTTTTTCTAGTATAATAACATTATACTGCCATTCAAGCTACCATCACAAGAGGGGAGAACCTATCTCCCTGAATTCAAAATGGTATATATCTGCTATAGCCTTACAAACCATAGTCAATCAATCTTCTGATCACTCCTCTAGCGAACCAAATGACAGAAACAAAGGATAGATATCCAGGTTACTCAAGCATACTGTCTGAGGGGTTGAAGTTCAGGCACTCCTTGTATATGAGCTCTTTTATGTCTTCTTCATTTAAGGATGTCTGTTCGAAATCAAAGACGAAAGGACACGGGCAAGTGGGTTCTTCATTGATCTCATGAAGACTTGATAGATATGGATGATTCAGAGCTTCCTCAACTTTACATGCATCATAAATAAGCAGTTTTTCATTATCAGAAGAATGAATTAGAAAAAGTAATTGTTTTTTCATCGGTGTGTTCCAAGGGGTGTACCAGTTATGCGTTTGGCTGGATCAAAGACTAGCATTTTCTCAGCAAGATCAATTGCCACTGGAGAAACATTTGGGAACTTCACTGCAAAGGGTTGCTTGGGAACATGTGGAAGCTGCTTAACATACTTCCGAGCATTATCGCTTCTCAGGAATCCAAGATCTGAATCATCTGGTGAACCTAATAACTGTTTTGAGAGAAACCAAGAAAAATTTATGTTCATTAGCATCCACTAAATATGTGCAACTAGCCCACCAGTTCCTTCTTGGAACACTGTCAACCTAATTTTTTCTATCCCCTAATATGCAGTATTAGAAGTTTCAAAAGCTAGCAAGAGAAAAGGGGAAAGGATGAGTACCTCAGTTATTAGTGTCAACTGCTGAACATAGTCTTTACCAGGAAATAGGGGCTCCCTTCTAATGATCTCCATAAAAATGCAACCAACTGACCATATATCAATAGCTGCAGTATACTCCGAACAGTTGAGCAGCAATTCAGGGGCTCGATACCATCGGGTTACAACATACTCAGTCATGAAATCTGTCTCTGAAGTGGTTCTCGCAAGCCCAAAGTCGCAAATTTTGAGATCACAATTTGCATTGAGGAGGAGGTTGCTCGGCTTTAAATCTCGGTGCAACACATTTGCAGAGTGTATGTACTTGAGTCCTCGCAACAATTGGTAAAGGAAATACTGCCAAAGGAATTAAACAGAGATGCTCTTTCAGATGACACCAGGAATTTCACATATTGAAATGGCATTGAACTTTCTTCTACATATGCAATGACGTAGCCTGTAGGATGGTTTTTCTGGATGGGAAATTGGCAATGCCGTACACACGAGTTGACAACTTATTTCCTGATGTTTGTGCTCCTTTTATTACATCTGAAGACAAACAATGAATGACCACTAGCATTTTCTAAATGCAAAATGTAGATTCCCCTTTAACGACATTGCTAACTATTTTATAATGCATTAGCTAGTTAACCCCACATTCTCACAGGTGTAACCAACCTCAATTTTGTCATTTAAATGTAATTATGAATAAACAATAATCTTTTGAATGCACTTATGCATAAATGTCTCTATCTGCTATCATATGACCTTGTTAAGAGTTTTGTATGATACAATGAGCATAATTAGTTTCAATTGATATCACACTACCTTGTTATGAGGTTTATATAATAAATGAGCATAATTACTTTTAATTGAAAATGTTTCTGTTTTAACTGATGTCGTTTGCACATACACATCAAACATTGAAACATTGCAGGTGTGACAATGTTAGAGCAAGCTCCCAGGTAATTACGAAAAACTCAATCGAAGCTGGCTCGCCAGACGAACTTAAATATTTCAAGCCAGCTCCTAATTTGACAAAAGAAAACAATCCTACAAAACCACTCTCTAGGTTAAGTTTTCTAAAACAGAACATGTTCACTTCATAGCCTCATTTTCAGATGAACAACTAATTACAACGTAGGGCAGAAAGAGTCAGCTAATTTACCTGACAATGTTCATCAGTAAGAGCCTGGTTAGAGCGGATTATTTGATGCAGATCAGTATCCATTAATTCGTACACGATATAGACATCATTGAACCTTTCCTTATCCAAGGGAGGTATTATGTCCTTAATCTTGACAATCTGCACAAACACCATCCTTTTAATATCCATTTGGGAATCTTACAATTAATTAACAAAATATACCAGTCACATAATTCAAACAAAAACAAACAAACAATTAGACCAAGCAGTGCAAACAGGCATGGCAAAAAGCTGGAAAATCAATAAAAGGAAGCGGTAGAGAATAAAAACGATCCATAAACAACAAAAAAGTGTCAAAAGTCTTGTGGATGTACATTCTCATGATCCATGTGACAAAGGAGTTTGATTTCGCGGAGGGTTCTCTTAGCATCAATCCTGTTATCAAATGCATTCCCAATCTTCTTTATCGCAACCTCCTCTTTGGTCTCGGAATTTATTGCACTACTGCATCACATTAATAAATTTCTAATTTATTAATCCCAAAAAATCATATCAAAGGTTATTATTAAATGGACTAACATCAACTCTTCTAATGTCCAAAAAAAAAAAAAAAACAAATTTCAAGTTCAAACATCTACTCAACTAAATTCAATTCCATAGAAATAACAATATACACAACCACTGCATTTAAAACTATTTAAAATAAAATTAGAATAAAAAATCTAAATCTTTAACAGCCAAAATTAAAAAATTGACGCGATCAGTGCTTATAAAACTTAAATAAATAAATAAAAATAAAACTTATATATGACAAATATAATAATCCAAGCAATAAAAATTTTAACCAAAAATAGAAAATTCAAATATAAAGCAGCTAAAAACAAAACGAAAACAATCTATTTCCAAACAATTTTTAAACAAATAAGGTCTAAAGACTGGACTATAAAATAATAAAAATAAATAAAGTCCAACATAACCGTCACATGGAAATAAATAATAAATAAAATAATAAAAATAAATAAAGTTCAACATAAAATAATAAAAATAAATAAATAAATAAATAACCTGAAAAAGCTCGAGTAATAGCAGCTCGGAAGCAGAAATTTACCAGACGATGCCGTATGCGCCGCGACCGACGGGATTGATAGGAGGAAGATATTTGGAAGGGACGATGAAGAGGTTTCCTAGAATGTTGTACTGGACGAATCTGCCTCCAAACATCGGGATCCCCCGCTCTTCTACAACCATCGGATCGTTTTCCATTTTTTGTTTTGTTTTTTGAACTTAGAACAAGCTGAGAATGAGAATCTAAGTTGGTCGAGTCTTTAATTTCGTTTTAAATAGAGAGAGTTGAGGAAGAAGGTCCAGGGAGAAATGGAAAGGAAAGGAGGGGGTCGTTTTGGTTCAACCTTTACTGTCTGCTTTTGAAATTTGAATTTTTGAAGCTGACCAATGGACCCCCTCTCTTTATGTGTTCACTTGAGTAAATGGGCCATAAAGAGCAAAAGAGAGGGTTGGAATGGGTTTCAACTTTGTTTTCCACACATAACCTAAAACGTGGGGTTGATTGTCCTTTTACTTTGAATTTGGTTGTCAAGTTGAGACTGCCCCTGCCAACACAGCTTTCTACTTTTCTTTTTGCCGCGTTCAAGGGCTTTTTCGGAAATTTATTAATCTGAACTCAATTTTTTTCTCTTTCTAAGTTTTTGCCCAATCTATATTTCTTTTAAAACTGGCTTGGAATGGAGAAGAGACCATTGACAACTACTCCGGTCATAAAAAAATTATAATAATTAAATTTCCATTGTAAAAAATTATGATAAATATTTGATAATAATCAAACTCAACCTCTTAAAGGAGGAAAGAAACACAACAATTTATGTCTCTAACATAATCTTATTAGTTATCAACAAAAATTCGGGAAACAATTTAATTTGGATACTCCACGAACATAATTTGATTTGCCTATTGTCCCACATTTCATTTTGTAATAAGTAATTTAATCATGAACTTAAAATAAAGTATTTAATTATTTATATTTTAAATAATAAAATATTAATCATAATCGCGACTGTGGCAACGATACTTACAGACAAGATGAAATAAATTATTTATGGTGAGAATGAGTTATAAAACTTTAGAAAGAGAATGGCATAATAACTCATGACTGTTCTAAGTGATGGCCTATTTTATAATATTCAATCTTTAAACTATCTTTTATTATCATAAATCATATATATATAAATTAAAACCAAATAGTTTGGGCTTCGAATATTTAATTTCTATTTTGTCTCTTAACAAATCGCTAATACAAAAGTTTGTGTTTGGTCATAGATTCATTTAGTCAAATTTATCAATTAAAAGTCTTAAGTATTTTCAATCTTCATAGTGGAATGTACGTATTTAACCATGAAGCGTGCATAATATCACAGTCCAATTTTTGGTTTGGACAAAAACAGGCTAAGATGGAACAACGGGTAATGCCCGACACAGTTTGGAATCTTGATAGTAATACACCAACTTGTTTTGTTTTTTAAGATGATTGATGATATTGACACAACGCATACAGAAGAAGAGTGATATGTACACCCCTGTACCTTTTAGGTTTATACACGCTTTTACTACGTTCACTCCATTTGATTGTAATCACACAAACATTCACTACTGTCGATTGATATCCATACACTCAAACTGATAATTACAATTTCAATGTAAAATAATTACAGTACCCTTATTAGGAGTAAAAGTATCTTTTGGAGGAAAAAAGTAATTAATTAATTAATAATAAAGTAATTTCATTTTTTCAAAAAAAATCAAATTACGTTAGAGATCAACCAACGATGGATCAAAACTACTTCTCTAATGGAGCAAATAGAAGGAGCGGATGTAAACTCCTCTATCAAATCATTTGATCTCCTCAAATGAAGGAGATCACCTCAGGTAGAAGAGACTATCTCCTCACACCCTAAATATGGTAGAGAAGACAATCTCCTCTATCCGTCTAAAGGAAGTGACCTTCTCCTTCATAACGTATCCTCTACCTCAAATCTGATAAATGAGATCTTTTCCACCCAAATTTGGTAGAGGAGACAATCTCCTCCATCTAGATGATCAAATGGAGAAGAGACTTCTCCATTTGATCATCATTTCGATCGATGATGTTCAAATCAATTTTTTATTTTATTTTTTAATTTTTAATATAAATTATAATTTTTAAATAACAAACAAAATATAAAAATAATGGATAAATGTATTGTAATCATTTTATATTGAAATAGTGGTCAATAGTTTGAGATCATGAAAGTCAATTGACAATAAGGTATATTTTGTGTAATTACAATGAGACTTTCTATCTAACTGCAATTACACCTAAAATCAAAAGTGTTTATGCAATATACCCTTATAATTATGACTTACTTAATGGAATTGAGTGAGGGATTTGGTTATCTTATCCAACGATTAACTTGACACTTCAATTGGAGTCCTTAGATTGATTATAAAAGTGGTTATTGAAGTTAATCTAAGGACTCTAATTGAAGGATAAAGTTAATGGTTGAGTAAGGTAGTTAGACTCATGAGAGAATATATTAAAAGGGTACATAAATAGTTTTAGAGGGGTGTAAATATGGACACCCGCTAAAAATAAGCATGGAATGGACCCAACTGCCCAAGACCCCTTCATTAATTTTGATATTGTTGGTTCAATTTTATTTATTTATTTTATCATTTATTAGGAGTATCAACGCTAGACACTAAAGAGAGGAATTGATGAAAATCAATAGAAAGAAATTAAGGATTGTCTACGTGAGCATATGAAACTCATACTTAATAAAATAAAACTGAAAAAGTAAAATATTTAATTGAAAGAAGCTAATAATTAAGAAAAAAAAATCATCGTCAACTTAAACGACGGTAAAATTCATAATATATATATATACGTATATATAGATATAGATATGAAGAATGAAAAATAGATTTTAATAGTTTGATATATCTCCTCATATCTCAAACAAAATTATGGCATACAAGTGTGCAGACAACAACGAGTTTCACTCTAGAAAATTGAAACTTCAACAAATTTTGGGACATTCAAAGCTTTGTGGTGCCCATATAAAATTTGTGATCGATACCTAATAAAGTAGAAGTTGATAAGGCTTAGCTAAGAAGAAAAGCGATGAAGAAATCTTCAACATATGAAATAAATGATCGATCAATACAAAATAAAAGAAGTCAAAAAAAGCGTAGCCAAACATTATTGGTAGCATATGCGTGTCACAAATTCTCTGAAATTACCTTAGGTGTCATTTGTCATGCTTCATGTTGCATAGAAGTAAGAATTTGCACGACTACTTGGAAAATCCTGAACAAGTTGCACTAGCTTCTTCACAGCCAAGTCCAAGTCACTTTAGGTGTCATTTGTCATGCTTCATGTTGCTATTTGAAAAATCCTGAACAAGTTGCACTACTTTCTGCACTGCCAAATCCATTTGTCCATTTAGGTGTCATTTGTCATGCTTCATGTTGCATAGAAGTTGCACAACTACTAGGAAAATCTTCAACAAGTTGCACTAGTTTCTCAACAGCCAAATCCATTTCTCCATCTGATTTCTCCCTAGCTCCCTCACTCAATTCTTTAGCTCTTATCCTCATTTGTTTTCCCTCTTCTTCCACCACAACTTGTTTGATCACTTTTGCCAAATCAACTCTACTTACCTTTTGATCACTCTCTCTAGGCACCTCCAACCCCCACAACCCAAGGTCCGCCACCAACTTTGCATTCAATGGTTGGTCACTATTTATTGGAATGGCTATGATTGGCACTCCAAAGATCAACCCCTCAACTGTAGATCCCCAACCACAATGACTCACAAATCAACCAGTGCTTGAATGTCCCAAAATCTTGGTCTGTGGAGCCCAACCGTGCACTATAATATCCTTCCCTTCAGTCCTCTTTACAAAACCTTCAGGCAAGGCCCCATCAATTGTGGTCTCGTCATCTGCATGAAACCTCAAAACCCACATGAAACTAACCGTGCTAAGCTCCAAACCATAAGCTATCTCATGTATGCCTTCCCTGGAAAGGAAAATCTCACTTCCGAAGGACACATGCACCACTGATGAGGGCTCTATTTTGCTAAGCCAGTCCACAATATTATAATCAGCTTCTTTGTATGTAGTTTCTTGAAGAAGAGGCCCAACTGGAACCAATTCTTTCCCCATAACTAAACCAGAAAAATAAGCAGTGTATTTGGATTCAAGCACTCTTGATGTTTTGATTGAGACAAATTTACTTGATAGGTCCAAAGCTTGCAAGTATCTGCTCTTGTTTGTGATACGATTTGTAGTACCATGCATGGACCGTGCAATTTTCTTGGTCTCTTCTTCTGTGAAATCGAAACATGAGAAGGGAAATCTCAGGTTGGGATGTTTAAGACTGTGACACAAGAAACAAGAGTTTGATGCAGCACATGTGAGGAACAAAGTAGCAGGAATGTTACGTTCATGAGCTGCTTCAGCTGCCCATGGTGGTAGCAATCATAGATGAGGAGGGTTGGTCTAATGGTGTCTAGAATGTTGCAAAAAGCTTGTTTTGAAGAATCAAAGGCAGTTATGAGAAGGGAAATGAGATGGAAAGGCAGGTTTTTGGTAGTGTGACAATGTGGAGGTAGTTGTGCGGACAATCTATGATCATCAGACATGGAAGATGGAGGTCTATGAGTAGTATTGAAGAGGAATAAAAATAATGATCTTGAAGAGTGCTAGTTTCTCTTATTGATTTTAGATTGATGGGTGTTGAACAGAAATATATGTGGAAGTTTTTGTTAGAGAGGTTTTTGGGTAGCTCATAGTAGGGGGTTATGTAAACATGACCTAACCATGGCAGCATCAGGATACTTTTTGTACACCTGTGTTGTTTGGTGTCTCCAAGTCTCTCCAATATCTGCATTATTTGCAGTCACTACTAGATATGATGTTGTAAAGTTACAATGAAAGAATAAAGTAGAAAGACTGGATTTAATATATGACCAAACCTTGATTGTGAATCATAGCAAAACGTGGCCAAAAATACTTCCCTGTATTGCCAAGAAGCTCCTCTCTAGATTTTGATTGTTAGCAGCACTTAAATGTTCTCTTCTTGGGGATCAGAACATTGTTTGATGCAATTAATCTACGTTAGATGGAAAAAGTTGTACCAGCTAGCATGAGGAGCAAAACCTGCAAAACAAATTAGGTCACTGTTAGAGCTTGTCCATGTGAAACCTCTAAGGCTTGAATCAAGTTTGAACCAATGAATTAAAAAATGTAATTTCTCTAAGAATAAAAAGAGCTTTTGATTATTAAAACTTTATAATAGGATAGTTTTTCTCATGGTAGTTTTTCTCATGCCTTGTAGGTGCATATCTTGCCTCATGAATATATACTACTTGTCCCTTAGAGATCACTTTCATGGCAACTTACATGCTAATTTTCATTGAGTAGTTAATTTATTGGTCTTCTGTCAACGTGTTTGTGTCCAAATGAGTTGTCTTCTCGAGCCCCTCGTACGACATGTTTTGGGAGAGCCAGCACACACATCCATCTCTAGTATGCTGCCATGTGGAGCGTGCTTTGCATATTTAATTAAAAGCTTAACTGATGAATTGGTATAAATTGACACATGTACTTATGGTCATTGTGTCCATTTTACTTGCCTACATCTGGTAGTTAAGAGTAGTTAATTTGTGACGACTTATTAAAGGGTCTAGTCTTTACAAACACCAGAATTGATCTCAGAAAACATTGATATCGTTGTAATTTTTAGTTTATCTCATTGTGTAACACTCCGCTTATTGATGAGAGCAGATATTGAGAATAGTTTAAGTGAGTGAGATAACATGATTTCTCATTAAATATTGAGGTTTCTGCTTAAGATTCAGCTCATATGTTCGTAACGCCTGCTTGGGGGAAAAAAATAAATCTTTTCACGAGAACAACCCATTTTTGCTTTATATATATATATATAGCTAGAAACCCTGTATAATCAAGTATAGGATTTTGATTTAAACGATAAAAATGTTTGGCTTTTGTTGTGCAAAATCGCATGTGAACGAGTCGAACAAGTAATAAAGTGATGAGATAAGTATCGTCCCACGAGGATTGTTGTTAATTAATGCCCAAAATTAAAATAACTCAACTTTTATTTGGTAGATGAAATTTGAGTGAATAAGTTGATAACTATGATTAAATTTAATTGCAATTGAAAATAAATGAAAATTAATTCAATGAATAAAAACTCTAAGATTATGATTTCACCATAACTAATCTGTTCCTCCCCTTTGTTCTTTTTAACAAAAATTAACTATCCAGTTGCTAGTCGAGATTCCCTGAATTATTCACATAGCCCCTCCCGAGGTCTAAGGAAAATACCCTATAAAGATTAACTGCTATGTTCCCATGCAAGTCAAAACATTAAAGGATTCATTAAGATTTATGGATCTCTTTTATAGACTACACAAACCATGCAGGTATATTCCTATCCTACATGTAATTTATGACATTCAATATAATGAACTAGACACATAAATCAGCTTCCGCTATCATTATGATTAACAATTCAACTAAATAGTGGCCAATTATTTAGAAGCATTAAGAACAATATTAAATGCATCAACCAAGATAGAAAATCATTAATTGAATTGAACAAAGGTTTGGAACATCAAAGTTAGGCTACATCATAATCTTAGAAAACAAATCTACTCCATAATAAAATTTACAAAAACTAGAAAATTAAACATAACAAGAGATAGGAAAACTTAGTGGATTGAAGCTTCACCGTAGAATTTCTTCCTCTGCTTTGCTCCTCCTCTCCAAGCTTTCTCTCTCTTTCTCTAAACTACTTATTGTTTTGGTTTGTGATGGAATGCTTAGAATGGTGATTCTAAGGCCTATTTATAGGCCAAATTCACCTCCAATTACATCATCGATTGCATCATCGTTTCCTGATTTTCCACCATTTTGCATCATCGCTTGCATCATCTTTCACCTACCCCATTCAAAGTCAACTTTCAAATTGCATCATTGCTTACATCATCGTTCACCTACCCCAGTCAAGTCAACTTCTATTACATCATTGCTTACATCATAATTTTGATTACATCATTTCTTACATCAGCATGACATAATATTTATTTCTAGAATACTCTATCTTTAAACCGCGATAATTTCTTTATGCGATCTCCGACTCGAGTAATTCTTGAGGTGATGAACTTGCTGCGAATGATATTCATTTTGTAGCGATGATCTTGTCTTGAACAATATTACTTGGTGGGGTCCACATGTGCATTTTTAACCAATTTTATTCTGAAAATAAAAATAAAAGAAATATGAAATAATTTACTTAATAATAATAAAAATATTAAGAACTAAGTAAGAATTCAAATTTAAAAAGATAAAATAACTCTATAAATATAAAGTTATCACACCCCCAAACTTAAGATTTTGCTTGTCCTCAAGTAAAACTAAAACTAACAATCTAAGCTAAAACCACAAAAATTAAATCACAATCCATTTTCGTAGGTAAACACGATGGCATTGAGCATATGCCACAAGCCTTTAAACCCCTAGGTGTCCCTAGTAGGAGGAGTTGTGTCTCCTGAGGGTTTACCAGCAACGATACCCACAAACGTTAAAAGATTCCACCCATAACTTATCAACATCTCACTAAATACAAATTAACAGAAGTCTCATACATGTATGATCTTGTATCAGGACTAAGGATAAGTCACTAATGATTTAAAACATAATCATCAACAATCTCACACCACTTTCAAAGCAATTTCATTTCAAAACATCATATTCACATGTTATGGACTTATTTCGCTTCGACTCTAATTCTCACAAGATATCTCTCATAACCCTCATGAATCCTAAAGCAAACACTCATGCAATCATATGTGATAGAGGTTATGTAAAGGCATATCAAGCATCATTTACATCACATATGAATATAGACGTTTAAAAGAACCGCACTTTTAAGTGAATAGATCTCATGATTGGAATCAAATACTAAGAACGTAGATAGAGCATGATGACAGACTTCAACTCTCAAATTGGACTTCC